>CM034146.1:502695508-505095508 GCA_019776745.2 Taxus chinensis | reverse complement strand
ACACAAATACTGTCAATCAAAATGAATCGCATAAACTAGGCACGTCCTTCATTCCTCTACATCCATCAACATGAGTATTGGATGTCATAAAATCAGGCATGAATTAACAGAACATAAGTCTGTAGAACTACGACATGCAAGTCTAGATTAATATATTGATGCAAACATATGTTTGATTCTCTTCACCATTCAGAGAACTATGGTTATCTAGATCTGGAGCTAATGTCGTGTTAGATGTAGATGTATATGAGCCAAAATGGATTAATACACAAATTTTCTAGATTCCAAAAATAATGGAAAATCGAGCCGCCTTGTACCTTGATGCTACACGTTTAGAAATTTGATGTCAAAGCACATATGATCAAAGTCACAACCATGTATGAGCTAGGTCTTGGTCTGCACAGCCATTGATAAATCACATGCAATAGACATGTTGTACACGTATCTGACTTCACAAAATGGCATTAAATAAAGGGAAATTTCTATAAGAGACTCTCATGGATCCTTGCTCAAAGAATGATGACCAGACTTATGGAAGAGGCATTTCTTTATCTTAAGCGCTCTGATACCAAATGTAAGAGCAAATATATATTTACACAGAATAAACACACAGAATAATATTCTTCACACTATGTATTATCTTCTCTATCTATTTGCTGCACAATAGATTACAAATATATAGGAAAATATTTCCTATAAACAAGGTGATGGTTGTTAACAACCTCAACCATCTAAAAACTCACGTACAACAATAATACCATAATATATATTGTTATATATTTTTTATAACAATATATATGTATAATAAACTAACATGTAAAAAATATTTACCTTACGGTAACATACTAACAACCATGTGAATACTAATTCCTAATAGTATCTTTCGGAAACAGACTTTCATGAACTCTTTTTTAAAAAAAAATTCAGACCTTGCAGTTGTATATTGGGTGTATATGCTACTAAATCTACCCCACGGTGGGTGCCAAAAATTTTTAGTGAGAAAATTTTTCAGGTGGAAAAACTTGTGGATTTCTTGCCAATGCTCAGGGAATATAAGTCCCTCTACTAAACCGGTGCAGCTGCCATATATGCATGCGCATGAAAAGGTGGATTTCTGTTGTGGCCTTTCAATTAGGGATCCAATAGGGGCACCCCACTGACCCTGTAGAAAATCTTACAAATACTTGGAAGATAATATTTTTCTAGGAGAGCGGGAAAGGGAGTGAGAATATTAGACAAGAGAAACTAATGTTGCAAATAGTAAATCAGAGACTTGTATCACACTAGTTGGAAATTACATCACATGCATTTATGAGAAGAAACAACCTTGTAAATGGCAATAAGACGAGATAAGATTATGAACTCAAAGTTTCTAAAATCTTCTCATCAAAGAGGATACAAATTCCTTCTTCTTGTATTGATGCTTAAAAAAAAGTTGTACACAATGTGAGAATGGAATAAATTTGAGATTAGAGGAAAGTAGAAGAAAATGGCTATCTCCTTTGCTTTCTCTAGGTACAAAGTACTCTGGAGTTTACAAGATCAATCGCTAAACATTTGAAATGGGAATGATGTTATAATTTATAGAATGAGAGGTGACTTATCATCTTCCTCATGACCCTCCATATGCCTTATTCCTAACTTTAGACTATTCATATTCCTACAAAATATTTAAGTCCCTTTTATGAAATCAAGGTGACTTAATTTACATTATGTTTCTAAAGTCACTTTTAAGTGACTTAAAGGCATATCAAAAAGTGCAAACCCCAACAAAGAATTATAAAATTTGAAGAGAGAGAAATTTGGGGGAGAGGGAAGGTAGAGATGAGGAGAAGATGTTGCCCACAATGAAGTTTGATGGTACTCGTTCATGGAAAGATCTAATGCGACAAAGTTCTGATTGTCCCATTGTGCCAAAACTGCTCTTTCAGTGTGAATTTCTATTTTTAGTAGGTGTCAGTGGGACCACTTAATATTTTTATTAAGTGTCAAAATGTCCATCCCGGTGAATTATCAGTTGTAGTGTACCTCTAATGTCTTCACCTCCTTTGTAGGTTCTTCTGTCGATGACTTTCCCGAAATAGCAGTTCCTATGTAATAGACCTACTATTTTTAGAAAGTTTGCCTCTGGGAGTCACATTGATGTGGAACAAAGTTTTTTGATATGGGTTTTTTTCCCCAATATAACCCCTTTGAAATTTTGGGCCCGCCCGCTTAATAGTCCAGGAGATTTTAATTTTTTATTTTTTTGGACCTGGTAGTGCTTCTCAACATGACAACCATTAATGGACCTCAAAATTGTAGGTATGGTTATTTCCTCTATTTGAGAAGAAATACATTTCATTATGATAGGTTTTTTCTTCTCGTACTTCATGTAGAATTCTACTTTGTTTCACCCAATGGTTTGATGGGAAATTAGAGTTTTTCTTCGTTGAGCCAGAAGTGGGATTTCATTGTTGTGGATGCTTTGTTACACAAGAGGGGAGTTTAAAGGTGTATTCTTGATGGCCTTGGGTAGAGGAATGAATAGAAAAATATAACTTGTTGTTTCACGCATCCGTTTTGGATATTTCTTCAACTTCTCATTTCATGACCATGGAGTTTTCTCAGTTTTCTCCTTCTTCTTTCGGTGCTTCTCCTTATGTGTTTTCTCCAATTTTTCATGGAATGAAGGAAATTACCTCTATGGCATGTCTAGTTTGAGTTTCATAAATGGAGGAATGATGGTGAGGAGTTACAGAGGAGGAGATGGAGATTTCTGTGCACACGGATGCTAGAAGCAATAAAAAGCAACAAAAAGCAACCAAAAATTAAAAAATATTTGAAATTTTTGAGTTTGAGTTGGGCGCACTTTTTTACCCTGATTTCCCTAACCTTAGGGACATGAGGGAAATAAATTTACACAATGATCAAGACAGCAACACATGGAGGTGATTTGACGACAGGGAATGAGTGCTCCAAAATCAGCTTTAAAGAACCGAGGGGCTGGAAACTGGTCATATGGGTGACCAAAACACTTTCCTAGAGGGATGGGATAATTTTTCCATGTTTTGTGTCTCTCAACTCAGGGACATGAAGGAAATAAGTTTCCACGGTGGTCCTGGAGATGACATGTGGCGCTTGGTCCGACTGCAGGGAATGGATGCTCCAAAAATACACCTAGGGGATGAACTGTCAAGTCTGGAGGTCACATGGGGGATGGGATAATTTTTAAAGGGTTGGTGTACCTGACCTCAAGGACATCAAATCCTGCCACGCTCCTGGTACTAACAAGTGTCCTCCAGAAAAATGACTAAGTCCTGAGCTACCTTTGAGAGGGTAACTTGGAACGATCATAAATTGAGCACCTGATGGAATTTATTGGTAAAATTTTATATGATCCTGACTGGAAATGGAATTTTTCATCCAATGGTGGGGGTATAATGTCTTGATTCATCCATATAATTGATGAAAATGAAGATTTGTTATTTTAGACTCCACTCGTGCCTGATAAAAAATGCATGAAACTCCTATGCTCTAAGGTGTTGTGAAAAATATGATTTCACTATCATGTAGGTATTGGAATCATCTTTCAAGATATGTTTTTTTACTTCTAACTCCATCCAGAGCTCCTAGAATCTTCTTATGAAGTTGAATAGTTGTTTTAGGCTTGTGTACTGTCTAGGCTTCTGAACCCTATTTTTTACTCAGACTGCTCCAAGTATTTCAAAACTTCTCCAAACCTTCCAAAATAATTTCCATGATGTTATAAGGTATTCAATTCACCTCCATGTTGAGTTTTTCCCATCTATTCCACTCCAGGCAGGTTGATCCAGTCTTGGGAAGGCCATCGATATCCCTTCCCAATGTTGTCAGAAGATAGCATCTTTTTAGAACGTCCTAAAATCACCTAGGGGACCAATTTGAAATCAAATAGGGGGTGAAAAAACTGATGGATTTGACCCAAGGTATCTTGAAATGATAGGACTTGAATAATTTGACACTGGGGTATAGTTTTCGTGCTAAAAAATTGTTAATTTCCCTATTGCACATTTGTATGACAACATATTTCTAAGTAAGAAAACTAGTAACTAACCATTATCTTTGGACTCTTTTCTTTGCTTATTGTCTTCTTTCTAGTCCTCCACACCCTACTTCCTAGTTTTATCTTCACTTCTTTATATTTCTTGAATACGGATATTAGCACCCAGCCAGGATGCCAACACCCAGGCGCCCTCATCCTCCTGGGCGCCCTCAAACTCTTTATATCTTTCTCTCCCATTTTGGGCCTCTTTTATATTTAGGGCCTCTTGTTTTCTTATGGGTCAGACTTTTAGTGGTTAATTAATAAATTTAAACAAGGGAATCATATAAATATAAAGTTATGTGATCATAATAAGGGACCGAGCTCTAAGCATATACTATCATCACCTAAGGTTACATCCAAAGGAATTCTAAGAGCATTAAAGAATCCATCTAGCTATCATTCAAGGGACCAAGGAATACATTTCTCTACATACACTTCATAGGAGGCGAAGTTCATTTTTCCACACACACATCTATCTACATTTCTACATCTAGCTATTTTTCACTATCAAGGGAATCTTACACAAGAGCCTCCAAAGGAATGATTTTACACACACATAGAGAACTACATAGAGTTTGAGATGTAGTGTAACACTCGCTTGTAAGGTCAATCTGTCGAGTGATTTCCAGGGTCAGTCTAAATCCCCATTTATAGATTTTATTTTTAGGATTTTAATGTGTTTTTAGGTTTTTCAAGAGATAATTTGTTTTGTAGGTTATAGGAGAATCCTGCAGGTATAGTGCGATATACACGAGATCAACAGTGAAGGTTAGCGACACAACAAAATTCAAATTGTGACCATTTTTTATAGTCACATGAACCTAGAAGAAGACTCTGATGCCTAGGTTCCCCTGACCTAACACAAAAACCCTAGTATAGCTTATTCTGACAATCCTAAAGTTTTGTTTGTGTGGTTGTGATAGTTTCTCTCTCCTTTTCATCAGTTTTCTAGTCTAACATACTTCAAGATCAATTTTGAAATCAATTAAATTTTCTAATCTCTCTCTTTCACCTAGGGTTTCATATTTATTTAGCTTATTTCTTATGTCATATATGTACTTTATTGCTATATCTATCATATGTAACTCCGCAATTAGGATTTAGCATAATTCAATATTTGTTAAATCATTTGGTGAACCTGATTCATTCAAAAACTCTTGGGTATTTATTTCATCTCTTATTTCATTTTCTTAGGATCCTTTCATCATGGATATCTATTTTCATGATTTATTGCTACCCAATCCTATTTTTCGTGCTAAAATGATTACTCTCTTGGTTAATACTCAAACTCCTACTACTCATTTGGACATAATCTATTAGACATTCGTAGATGCGTTTTCTTAACAACTTACTTTTCTATCTGATATAGCTTCCAATCTATCTATTTATGACAATGATCCTCCCCTACACACACACACACACACATGTATCAACAACATGGGTATCAAGTGAACTCTATTCAATAATGGATCTGGGATCAATATTTGCACTTTATCATTTATTTAGAATATTGGCCTTTCCGTAACTTCCCAACATCCATTTGTCTTTGAGCATATGATTATTCTACATGTCCATACATAGGAAATATTACTTTTCCTATCACCATTGAGCCAAAAATGGTGCTTATAGAATTATTTGTTATTGATAGCCCAGTTAAGTATAATTACTTACTTGGTAGACCATGGCTTCACATATTGAAATCCGTGGCTTCTACAGTTCATTGATGTATTAAATTCTTACATTAGGGATTTGAATATATAGTTCTCACTGATCATAACCCATTCCAATATTTCCACCTTTACCCACCACTACATTACATATTCCCAATTTTTCTACTATGTATCCTTTGTTTCTCTGCATCCTGCGGAATATGTGGACAATTTACCTCCGCTCGAAGGAACTGTTTATGCATTATACATCATCCGATCAACTTCATGCTCACCCCATATTACTACTGATTCTATGGTACTTTATCAAGGGTCATTCCATACATTATAAGTCATTCCATCCTCCTCATCTTCTCATGAGTAGTCAACATTGACGCTCCCTCCTTTCACATGCACTCTTTTCATTAATAACTCTTATTGGCCAAATGTTCCATTTGATCCTACTTACTCAAATACTATTTTCACACATGAAAATTTGGATCATTAGAATTTAGATTGGATGTTCTCATCCTTATGCCTAATTATTCTTATCTTTATCATGTCTATGTTCCCATCACTTCTAATTATGGTATTTGTGTATTCCATCTCTAAGTATTTTTTGCACGTACTTCTCACACTTCTCCACTCACACTAGGGCAGTATTGACTTGAATACATTGGGGGAACTTTAGATCCTAATCAAATCAATATATCATTTCCCATGCCCTTTGGATGTGTTTTTATTTTTAATGATTCATTTCTTGGCTACTCATAAAATCTTACTTATTGGTATGTACATGTTTTCCATTACCACCTTTCACTGATGAAGAATATGATATGAGCATGTAAAAGTTACACCATAATGACTCCTTATATGATAAACCAAATACTATTACTTACCAAGTCTATGAAACTTCTCCATTCTACTTTGACCATGAAAATGATGATATTTTAGATGATCTTACTTAATTATTCTTCACATCATACACTTGGGGGCATCATGTTTACTACCCCCTTCTAGCAATAGAAGGTGTCTCACATTTCTACTATTTCACATCATGTTTCACATCTAGTTATTTTCATGCACCCTACACATGTTGATACACACAAATTGTATCATCATTACCCTATGAAACACTCTTTTATTATAGTTCACACTTGACTGTTGTGGGCATACTCCATACATGAACCTTGCACACTACACATTTCTACACTCAATGCATTAACGACACATCTTTCTAGCTTCAAATTCTCACAAAACACACTTCCCTATGAAAAAATCTCGTTCCATGGTTCATACTCAATTGCTAAGGCTATAAATCATAAATAAACCTCACTATTCACACTCTCTATGCTCTACTCTTCATTGATCCATCTCTCTAGCACACATTGTAAAACCATTTCCCAATGACGCACTATTGTTCTATGATTCATTCTTGAATGTTGAGGGGTATTTTATAAATGTACCTCATTTCACTCATGCATACACATTCGCTCAGGGGACACACTACTCCTATCACATTCACACTTTTCATACCATTCCATATGACTCATTCATAACATACTGCATATCTTTGTTACATTTACTATTGCTTATTTATGCTTATATGTACACTTTTCTTACTATGCTAGTAAGATAGTTTGTATGTGATTATATTTTCTATACACACATGCGCATTGAATTGTTCTTTATTCATAAATGCATAATTTACATAGATATTTAGAAGCACCATAAATTCTTGGTACTATACCTCTTACCAATCCCATTGAGGCTCCTTGGGGCATCTACATTCATACACACTACATGTGCTATTTTTTCATTTTATACTACTTCATATTCTTCCTAACACACTACTCAATCTATTTATACACATTGCCATACATTTTATCTTTCTAACATGCTAATGGGTGCTTCATGTGTAACATTTTATTTGCAAGAACTAGTTTTCACCATGGTTGTCTGATACTTTACTTTCCATTGTTTTCCTTTGTATGTGACAGTATGTCATTGTTTGCGGGATTTACCCTATGTATGATTTTGTCTGCTTTTTCCTTTATTGTCTTGCAACATTGTGAGTGATGTCCCATATTTCCAACCTACTTTTCATGGTCTACATTGTCTTCTTGCTTGCTAGATTACACATTATCTTCTATATGCATATTTTTCTTGTTTGCACTAACACATGTTTCCAACCACTTTGTTTACATGTGCCTTGGTTTCTACCATGAAAATTCCCTCCCACTATAGGGTATTAGTTTCAAATCAGTATCTGGTCCTCTCCTTTGGACCACATCCTCCTAGCAATGTCATAAGCACCCTAAATAAGGGGGGCATACATTGGGTGAATTAGTCAACCCATTAAATAACAAAAAAGTCACAGTTCAAACCAACACAATAAAGGAGCATAAGAGTCTTCAATAACAAACATGGGCCAAAATATGACTTGGGTCCTCAACACAACAGAAAAACCAATGCTTAGATACATATAAGAGTTCATAAGTGCTCCTAATGGGAACCTATGACCAGTGGGAAGCTACCAAAATTTTGTCAAATCAACATGGTTCACAATAGTCTACAAAGTATTTTTCACAGTATAAGCACAATACATTAGAAATAAGAATGCATTCTATCTCTATTTATCTTTTATTTTATTGGATAGAACTGGATTAAATTAGATCAAATTGGAACAAAGTAGGATCACACCATCTGTAATGGTGTATACATTTTGGAAAGTAGTCAAGGATGGAGAATAACACTAGACCTTTCTCCCCAACACTTCTTTTGTCGTGGCATGCGATCACCTGAAAAAATCACCCTTCTACAATAGTTCAGGGAAATTTCTATCTTTTTCACTCATCATGGATCAGGTGCACATGTTCCTTTTACTAATTTTTTGCATTTTTACACACTTTTTACATATTTGGATATAATTTTTCATATACACATTTAAATACTCTTTTTCTCTTCTTTTTATAGGTCCGTCCTCATGAGAAGAAATAATCACATTAGTAAACACATCAAACACAAGTGACAAAGAAAAAAGGTATAACACGGTATAACATCATACGCATCACCCCTAGGGCTGCTTCCTCTTCTTTAGCTTCCGCACTTCATTTTATCACTGCATGATTTTTCTTATCTCCTTACTAGGATTTTGCCATTGATCTACATGGTTATCAGGTACACATCTCTTATCTACTTTATGTTATCGAGAATTCACTCAACAACATAAAGTGGGGGAAAATGCAGACACTAAATCAAACTCTTGGGTACATTTATAGGTCCTAAGCACATTAAAATTCATATGATTCCGAAGTGAGAAATCTAGTAATTAACCATTGTCTTTGGCATATTTTCTTTTCTTCTTGTCTTCTTTCTAGGTTATACTCCCTACTGCCTAGTCTGATCTTTTCCGCTTTATCTTTCGACTCTGAACACTAGTTCCCATCCATGATGCCGGTGCCCACGCACCCTTGTCCTCCTAGGCACCTCTGACCTTGTTGTATATTGGTTACCCCTTTTATGCCTCTTTTATCTTTTGGGAATATTAATTTCTTATGGGTTGGTATTTTAGTGGTTAATTATGAAATTTAAACAAGGTAATCATATAAATATAAAGATATGTGATCATAATAAGGGACCAAGATCTAAGCATCTACTATCATCACCTAAGGTTGCATCCAAAGGAATTCTAAGAGCATCAAAGAATCCATCTAGATATCATTCAAGGGACAAGGGACCATATTTCTCTACATGTAATTCATAGGAGGGGAGGTTCATTTTTCCATACACACATCTATCTACATTTCTACATCTAGCTATTACTCGCTATCAAGTGAATCTTGGATAGGATCCTCCTAAGGAACTGTTATCCATATTTTTCCCTCATGCCAAATATTGGATCAACCAAAATCCTACTTAAGAGGAAACAAAGTCAAAAGGTGAATAGAAAAGGCTTCAAATTTGGCTAAGTATAAAGGTATAAGCGGAGAATACCAAGTGTCAGTATGGTACTAATTCAAGGGGTGAATAGAGAAAAGGTTTCCAAATGAGTGTCAGATTGCTATGTGTCCCAGGTTAAAGTGGGGAATTAGAAGAAAGGGAAAAAGATAAATTGTAAACCCATAGGCCCATTTTTTTTCCAATTTGGCTACCACGTGTCCCATATCAAAAGGGAACCCATTTTTCAAACTATTTTCCTGCCCTCCTGTACGGACCTGATACAAACTTCAAAGGGGCATATATTTCAAATCAGGGCTTGAAATATTGCAAAGCTAATGCCGTTGGAAATATCTCGGCCTCAACAATGCCATGGAGGTCAAAAACTTTAATTTTGAGGAGGTTAGGTGAAGAAAAATAGAGGAAACATCTTCGGGCTTTCAATGCAAGATCTTCTTGCCTCAACAACTAGATCAAATTTGATCTGTTTCACTATTTCCTCTTCCTTCAAGGTGCTGAACCAAGGATTGATATAGTATTGTAAAATTTGGGGAAATATTTCATCAGTAGGCATTAACAATGGTGAATTAGCTTCATCATCTATTTTCCCACTTCTCTCTCTTTTCTTACCTCCAGGTCTGAATATATAAATGTGAGCTCAGGACCTCCATTTTAAAGGGTTAGACATTCTTTCAAGGAATATATGCTCTCTTATACTCCATTAGTAATGGGATTTGTGGGGTTCAAATCTTGGAGCAATCAAAATCATATTCATGTGGTTATTTTGTAACCTCTTAGCTACTTTGTAATGTTACTGTAATTTTTTGCAATCTATCATTATATTTAAAAGTATTTCTGTGCATGGATTTTATGATCCTTTCTTGCAAGCTCTAAATGATTGTGTTTCATTTAAATGGTCTCCCATTGGAAATATGTAGGTTTCTATGCTTGTGAAGTTATAAACATCCTCTCTATCTCCATTTCTACTCCATTAGTCAATTCTGGATAGTGTTGAACTACCCCTTTCCCTTTAGTGTTATCACCCCTTAGTGTAGGATTTCCCTTAATTGCATGCATTCCTCTCTCTCCCTATCTACTTGGTAAATTCTAGGGTAGGATTAAGTCACGTGTTTTCTTGCAAGTTTATGACGTATTTTAGTGCTAGGATAGAGGAATAAAGGAACCAACCTTCAATCTAGAGAGTTGTTTCAATTTTGCAAGGTCCCACGCCCTAGGGACAACTTCAATGTTACCCAATCACACCAAATGAGTCTACCTCACACACACATGAGATTTTTTAGAGCTCATTTGAGGGTTTTATGATTTCGGTGACTAAGAGTTCTGGCACACTCGGTGGGACCACAAGGAATTAATTTTGTAGGTGTTCCCTATAGCCTCTGGTCTTCATTTTTTATGGCAGCAAGGATTGTTGTGCTCTTGTTGTGATTATCTCAACCTTTAAGAGGCTTTGTGAAATTTTACATCTGGTGACTCCTAGGGTTAGAAATCTAGTGGTTTTAGCAGCCTAGATTCTCTCGGAGATTCATGAGAAGGATCCAAACCAAGTCAAGAACAAGGAGAACAAGTTATTTTTAAATATTTATAGCTATCTCTGGGCATAGAGAAAGGAGAGAAAGAAGAGTTCAGAGGTCTCCATCTCCACCAAATAGAACCTTTTCAACACCTCCACCTCCAAATCCTTTCTTTCAGTTTGTAAGGGTTCTTAGGCTAATTAGAATGGCACAACCAAATCCATATGTCAACTTCACCGGCAATAGTCCACTTGCCTTGAATGCACAAAACCCAGTTCCCATTGTAACATTAAAAAGCATCCCATATTTCACTAGGGAAAATAAATCCTCTGCAAGTTTAGATTAGGATTAAGAACAAATCCTCTGCAAGTTTCTACGTATGCACCTAAATAGAGGAATAAAGAACCAGCCTTCAATTTGGAGAGCTTTCCCATTTTGCAAGGTCCGACACCTTGGGGAAAGTTAAATGTTATGCAATCACACCAAATGAGTCTGCCTTCAATAGGGAAAGTTTAGATTAGGATTAAGAAAAAATCCTCTGCAAGTTTCTACGTATGCACCTAAATAGAGGAATAAAGAACCAACCTTCAATTTGGAGAGCTTTCCCATTTTGCAAGGTCCCACACCTTGGGGAAAGTTCAATGTTATGCAATCACACCAAATGAGTTTGCCTTAGAAAATCAGATTTTTTAGAGCTCATTTGGGGGTGTTGTGATTTCACACTAACAATTTTTGCAAACCCAGTGGGACTAACAAGTCTCCATCTTATTACAGTAGGGATTGATGTACACTTGCTGTGATTCTGGATTTTAAAAAGCCTGAAAATTTTACATCTGACGACTCCAAAAGAAACAAATCTACTAGTTTCAGCAGCCCAAGCTTGGGAGATTCATGAGAAAAACCTGGTCTAGAGCAAGGAAAGAAGGTATATTTGAATACTCACATCTATCCCTAAGTAGAAAAAGGAGGGGAAGAAGAGTTCAGATGTCCCCATATCCACTAAGTAGAAACTTGTCAACACCTCCACCTACAAGGGCTTTCTTTCAGACTGCAAGGATTCTTAGGCCAATCAAAATGGCACAACTAAATCCATATGTCAACTTCACTGACAGTAGTCCACTCACCTTGATTACATAAAACCCAGTTCTGATTACAACATTAAAGAGCATCCCACATTTCACTGGGGAAAATCAAACTTCTCCTAGTGACCATGTCCAAGATATTACAAATATCTGTACAATCCACGAGATCCATGAGATGGAAATTGCAGTCAAGTTTCTTTCTTCTTCATTCAAATGGAAAGCTTCATAATGGTTCAGGAGTCTGGAAGTAGGCTCTATCCAGAACTAGAACCACCTATGTACAGCTCTTCACAATCAGTTTGTGGAAAAATTTGATAACTTGTCTTTGTTGGAGCAACTAACAACAATCAAGAAATCCTTGAATGAGTAGCTGACATACTTCAACCTCAAATTATAGTAGACCTGGGATAGGATTCCAACAGTATTAAAGCCCACTAATGAAGGTTCCTTCTTATACTTTCTTAGGGATTTAAATTTTTATATTTCTCTGATGATTAAGTCAATGGGGGGAACTACATTACCTGCATCCTATAGCATCTCCATAGGGGCTGAGAATTGTTTGATTCAAGCTAGAAAAATCACTCCTAGGCCATCAATGCCTTTGTACCCTGAGTTAGGAAGCCCATATACTAGCCAAGTGCCTACATTAGCTCCTATACCCACCACCTAGGAATCAAAGCTTAGTTGAAGCTTCCACTTCATCATATAATGCCTCTAAAGAGTTTTAAGAAGCGGTGATGAAGCAATTTCAAAACTTAAGGAATTATCTAGTGACCATTAAAAGATAACAAGCTCAAAGTTTGAGGTCATACCAACCCCAGGCTCAATATTAAGCTAGACCCCAAGTATCAGCAGAATAGGCCACCACCTCAGACTGTAAATCTAGATCCAGAACCAAGGACAGCCCCAAGACTACTAGAACTTTTAGGTCTTAGGATCCAAACACAACTTCAACATCAAGGGCATTGTTTCCTAGCACAAAACAATATGACACAAGAATATGATTTGATGCTTTCCCATGCAGCCATGCCACATAACCAATCAACATATTTTAATGGTGCTCTAAATCAGGCCTTGATGGTGCAAACCAGTATGGTGCCACATGAACCTAGCCAAGAGGAAGATCATCAACAAGGATGCTCAATAAGGCGGCCCCCCAAATGAGACTATGCTTGTCAACTAGCAGGCCAAAGACTTCTATGGGATGAATCAGTTCCCTTCTCAAAGTGTAGTCGGCCAATACATTGATCATAAAAGGAGATGTATTGGAGAGGGTCGACCACTAAACTTCAAGTGACCCTCAATCTTCCATCACTCAACAAGGTTCTGGTGTTCCAAGTGTAATCTCCAAACATACTAGAACCAATCCAAGCCACCTCTTAGACCTAGTCAAGCACCGGTCGTAACAACCCATGTGCAAGAAATAAATGTGTTTGGGAAGGGGCAGTAAAAAGGACAACACATTACAATATTATTGAGTAGATTAAAAGGATACAAGGGTGAACATTTCACTATGGGAGTCATTGTGCATTCCAGGGTAGAGGGATCTGTTGTAGACTGCCATGCAAAATTGGTCAAGTTCAAATCACCCTATAACTAGCAAGAGAAAGTACTTGCTCAATGCGGGTCAACCAGGGAGAAACCATGGAGAACAATAAGGTAAAAACCTGAGACCTCCTCCTTTCTATGTCTCATTGATTATTAGAGACAAATTGGTGCATAATTATATGATTGATTCTGGGGCTAGTAGTTTTGTGATGCCCAAACAAATAGCTGATCAATTGGGTCTCCAATATGAAGTCATCTCTAGAGGAGTTTTCCAATTAGATGGGACAACAGTGACCATTGTGGGAATTATCAAGGATCTAAGTCTCACTCTACACGCTTTGCCTGATGTGACTGTTTTGTAAAATTTTTCAATCATAGATTTGCCATCACATTTTGTTTTATGTCTATCTAGAGACTTCACTGCCAAAATTGGAGGCTACCTATCTACTGATTTTTCACATATGATCTTTAGGACAAGGTATGGGGCGAAGGCCACAATCATATCTCAACCTATTTCTAATTATCATATTGATTCATATGTGCCTAGCCCAATCAATGCCAACTACTCAGCTTTTGATCAATAATACCTCCTAAAAAATAAAAAAATAGATACCAAGGTGGGATGTATCCCATACTTGACCCTAGATGAGTGGGCCAACAAAAGACATGATTTTTACCCTTATAAGGAGATGGAAGAATCTGAACTGGGTGTCTACTATCTACATGAAGAGAATTATCCCCTTCCTGACCTAATTAAGCCAGAATACACGGATGATGATGAGGTATGACAATTTTTCTTTGATGGCTCAAGGAGTAGATAAGGAGCTGGAGGAGTATCCATGATTGTGTCCCCCAGAGGTATGAGATATTATTAAGCCTTCAGATTTTAGTTTTCTTACTCAAATAACACCATTGAATATGAGGCTTTAGTCCAAGGTCCTCATTGGGTAAGGAAGTTGGGGATCAAGAACTTGCAAGTGTTTGGTGACAATGACCTGGTTTACAATCAAGTCAAAGGACTAAATGCTATCAAAAATGACCTACTCAAGAACTACTAGAGTAGGGTATGGGATCTCATGGAGGATTTTGAGGCCTTCAATATTATGTCCATACCTAGGAAGGAAAATGAAGTTGTTGACAGACTTGCAACAGTTGGGGAAATGTTTGATGCGGTTGACAACATCAAAGGAGATAGAAAAACCACATATCTATGTGGTTGTGAAGCCAGCAGTGCCATATAATAATACATGCTGGTAGGTGTTTGAGAATGATCAATAGATCATTAAATTTATACAAGAAGAAGCTGAATTCTCAGCTATAAACCAGAGCAGACTAGTGCAGCAGTATGGGAATCAGATAGTACAATTACATACAAACAAGCTTCCCAAAGGCTTAGTGACACTGGAATCTATTTTCAATCCTAATGATCAGTTCAGAAAGGAGAAGAGTAACATGCAGATCATAGGAGAAGATTCAGAGTCAATCCCAATTGGAGAAGACAAAATAATTCAAATTGGCAAGGTGGCCACCGAGCTAGAAAGGTACAAATTCATACAACTTTGCCAAGAATTTCCTAATGTGTTTTCTTGGATTTATGAAGACCTAAGAGGGTTTAATCCAAATCTAGCACAACACACAATTGAACTAGATCCAGCTGATCAGCCCATCAGGTAGAAGTAGTAAACACTCAACCTACATATAGAGCCTCTGATGAATAAGGAGCTGAACAAGTTGATAGGAAAGTATCATATTTCTAATCAAACACTCAAGATGGGTTGCAAATCTGGTCCCAGTCAGGAATAAAAATGGAGAAATCAGGCTATGTGTTGACTTCAAGGATTTAAAAAGATCCTCCCTCAAATACCACTACCCACTCCCTTCAATTGAGAAGATCTTACAAGTAGTGTCTGGGTCGGAAAGGTTCTCCCTCCTAGATGGCTACTCAGGGTATAACCAGATCATGGTGAAAGAGGATGATCAATTCAAAACAACTTTCACTACCAAATGGGGCACCTATGCATACAATAAAATTCCATTTGGATTATCCAATGTTGGAGCCACTTTTCAAAGGGCAGTGGATATGGAATTTAAGGGAATGATCAACAAAATAGTGTTGATCTATCTGGATGAAATTACAATGTTTTCCAAAAATGCAACAGATCATCTTTTCCATCTAAGGTAGGTATTCCAAAGATGTAGGATTTTTGGGGTGTCACTCAACCCAAAAAAATGCATATTCTTGGGCCATGAAGGTAATTTTATAGGCCATATTGTATCAAAGGAAGGATTGGAAACTGACTTAGAGAGAGTTCAAGTAATAAGAGAATTTCCATTGCCAAGTCACAAGAAGGATCTTCAAAGCTTCTTGGGAAAAATCAATTTTGTTTGCGGGTTTTTTCCAAAAAATTTGCCCTTGTTAAGCCAATAACATTGATGCTGAAGAAGACCTTAAAATTTAGGTGGACAATTGAAGGAAAATCAAGTTTTGAGGCTATCAAAGAAGCCATATCATAAGCCCCAACTCTTGTGAACCCAAATTTTTCCAAAGACTTCATATTGTATGCCTTTAGTGGTAGTGACACAATTTCTGCAATCTTGGTGTAGCAGAACAAAGAAAGTAAAGAACAACCAATTGCTTTCTTCAGCTAGAGTCTGGAATATTATGAGGTGAGGTACTCTTTCATTGTGAAGAAGGTCCTGGCACTAATCAGAGGATTGAATAAATTTAAGCATTTGGTTTCAAACAAAAAAATCCAACTATTGGTCTCCCATGCGGGAGTTAAAGAATTCCTTCTTAGGAAGGACCTGAATGAAAAGCATGCAGGATGGATCACCCGTGTCATGGTATATGACTTTGAGATCAAGGTCACCAAGCTGGTTCGTGGGAAGGGGTTATGTGAACAACTAGCCTCAGGTTAGCAAGATGAATCAGACAGTGAAAAGGATGTTGTTCTTATTCTACAAGATGATCAAGAAGAAGGGAGAGATGATTTACCTGCTTCTTATTGGACCCAAGACATGGTGCACTTCCTTCTAACAAGCATGTGTCCTAATGGTATGGGTAAATAAAAAATGAGACATTTCAGGTTACATGCCATCCCATATGTTCTTATTGATGGTGTCTTATTTAAAAGATACATCAATGGAATTTTGCTGAGATGCATTGAGATAGATCAGGTGGAGAGAGTGCTACATGAATTCCATGTTGAACCAGATGGAGGCCATTTTTATCCAAGAGTGAAAAAACTCAAAATCATGAAAGCAAGATATTATTGGCCCAGAGTGTTTAGTGATTGCTACAAATGGATCAAAAGGTGCAAGAATTATGCATTCTTCAAAGGCAAGGAAAGGCTAACATCACTTCCATTGTACCCAATATCAGTAGACCAACCTTTCATGCAATGGGGATTGGAATTCATTGGATTTATCAATCCAAACTCAATCCAAGGTCACAAATGGATCCTGATAGTGACAAATTATTTTACCAAATGGACCAAGGCAGTGACACTCAAGGAAGCAAATGAGTCTAGTATCTTGGATTTCTATGAAGGGATAATGACTAGATTTGGAGTGCCAACCACCATCATATCAGAAAATGCATTAGCATTCATAGGTTCCAAAATCACATGATGGGTTGTTAAAAATGGGACTTATTTGAGTACTTCATCAAACTATTAGTCTTAAGGTGATGACCAGATTGAGTCCACAAACAAAAACCTGCTAAAGATCATCAAAAGAACTCTTGATGAGAATCAGAGGACCTGGCACACAAAGCTCAGAACATCCTTATGGGATGATATAATAACATCCAAGATAGCTACAAGCAGCTCTCCATTCAAGTTTGTCTATGGGAAAGAGGAAGTGTTGCCTATATCACTTGAGTCTCCAGCATTGGATCTCGTGAAGCAACTAGAGATGTTTGAATTTGGACCAATAGAGACCAGGTATGCAGAGCTGATAGAATTAGAAGAAACTAGAGAGCATGCTATCCAATCAATAGAGAAGAATCAAGATTCAATCAAGAAATGATTTGACAAGAAGACAAAAGCAAGGACATTCCAAGAAGGAGACTTGGTTTTGAAATGGGATGCAGATCGAGAAAAACCAGGAAGTTATTCCAAATTTTAAGCCATCTGGAGTGGTCCCTATATGATCACAAGATGAAAAAGTAGCAATGCTTTCTAATTCTCTACATTGGAGGGTGAAGAGTTATAGATTCCAGTAAATGGGATCTATCTTAAGCACTGATACTAAAAGGGGAGTTCTCACCCTATACATATTAGTTTAGTTTTATCTTTCCTCTAAGTGATTATGCACATTGTCTTGCTGTAGTGTAGATCACTTTTCTCCTAAGTGCTTTACATGCTCTGCATGTTCCATTTGGAGCATGTATGATTTAAAATTTTGTATATAGTGTTGTGTTGTTTTGTGGCTTTTGTGCAGTCTATTTAGAGAGACAAGTGAATCCCTGGGTTAAAACAATTTTTTACTCTCAGAAACCTTCATTTCGATATTTATTATGAAAATTGTTAGTGTAAGTAGTCAGGCTCATGAATTAGAGGAAAAATTAGTATCAGACCATCTTTCTCGACTCCATGCCTAACAGATATAACAAGGCAATTTGTCTTTTAATCGAGCAGGCATATACCCCTGTGAGTCACCAAATTGTTATCCATATTTCACCCCTGTGCCAAATATTAGATCGACCATGATCTTTCTTAAGAGGAAACAGAGTCAAAAGGTGAACAGAAAAGGCTTCAAAATTGGTTAAGTATAAAGGTATAAGATGAGAATGCCAAGTGTCAGTATGGCGCTGATTTAAAGGGTAAATAGAGAAAAGGTTTCCAAATGAGTGCCAGACTACCGCATGTCCCAGGTCAAAGTGGGGAATCGAAGGAAAGGAAAAAATATAAAATGTGGACCTGTAGGCCTGAATTTTGTTCCAATTTGGCTGTCACGTGTCCCATATCAAAAGGGGACCCATTTTTCAAGCTGTTTTCCTGCCCTCCTATACAAACCCGATACAAACTTCAAAGGGGCATATCTTTCAACTTAGGGCTCAAAATATTGTAAATATAATGTTTTTGGAAAGATCTCGGCCTCACCCATGCCATGGAGGTCTAAAAATTTAATTTTGAGGAGGCTAGGTGAAAGAAAAATGGAGTAAATGTCTTTAGGATTTCAATGCAGGATCTTCTTGTCTCAACAACCAGATCAGATTTGATCTGTTTCCCCATTTCCTCTTCCTTCAAGGTGCCAAACCAAGGATTGATGTAGTAAATATGGATTTAGGAAGATATTTCATCAGAGGCATTAACAATGGTGGTTGAGCTTCAACATTATTTTCCCGCTTCTCTCTCTTTTCTTCTTTCAAGTTGAATCTATAAATAATGGGGCATTATTCATTGTAAAGGGTTGGACATTCTTTGATTTTTAGGCTCCCTTCTCCTCTTAGAAAAATGATTTTTGGGGTTCAGGTCTTTCATAAAAAAATGAATTGCATTTCTACCTTTTGGCTACTTTTTAATGGACTGTATCAATCTACAGAGAAATAAAACATGTTTGTGATCAATTTTAGATCCTTTCTTATCTCTTTTGCTTTCATCTAGTCTCCCATTATATATCTAGATATCTATGCTTTTTTATTGTATGCATTTTGTTGGTTTGTGTCTATTAGTAAAACAAGTGTCCATCATTCCTTCAGTGCATCACCTCGTAGTTTAGCTTTTTTTAATTTATGTATTCCTTCTATCCTTGTCTCCTTAGTAAATTTTAGATTAGGATTAAGAATAGATCCTCTACAAGTTTCTACGTATGCACCTAAACAAAGGAATAAGAAATAAACCTTCAATCTAGAGAGGTTTCCCATTTTGCAAGGTCCCACACCTTGGAGAAAGTTCAATGTTATGTAATCACATCAAATGAGTCTTCCTTAGAAAAGTAGATTTTTTAGAGCTCATTTGGGGGTGCTGTGATTTTGCACTAACAAGCACAATTCTACACACACACAAAAAAAAATGGAGTCTGAGATGTAGTGAAATGCTTGGCTGTAAATTCAATCTATTGGGTGACATTCAGGGTTATCCCGACTCCCCATTTACATCCTTTTATTTTTAGGATTTTTATGTGTTTTAGGGTTTTAGAGGAGATTTTTTGTAGGTTATAGAAGAATTATACAGACATAATGTGACACACAAGTGATTAACAATGAAGGTTAAAAACACATGTGTGACACAATAATATTCAAATTATGACCATTTTCACAATCATAGGTTCCTAGAAGAAGACTATCGCACCTAGGTGCCCCTGACCTAACCCATGCACCCTGGTCTGACTTATTCCGACAATCCTACATTTTTTTTATGTGTGGTTGTGATAGCTTCTCTCTCCTTTTCATCAGTTTTCTAGTCTAACATACTTCAAGTTCAATTGTGAAATCAATTAAGTTTTCTACTCTCTCTCTTGCACCTAGCGTTTCATATTTCTTTATCTTATTACTTAGGTCAGATCTGTACTTTATTGCTATATCAATCATATGTGACATTATAATTAGGATTTAGCATAATTCAATATTTGTTAAATAGCATGGTCCCAATAGGTAGATAAGAAGGAGATGGGTGTAATTATTGCAGGGTTCCTACCTAGAAATATGAACTTTTCCATGAGGAAAATGCCATGGGAAGATCCATGGTGCCTATATTCAAGGTCACAGATAGGATAGTGATGCTAGAACACATAATTACAACCATTGGCATGGAATTATGGAAAGGCCACACAGTGAGAAATGATTAGATCCTTTTAGGATATGACTCAAGATCATGTTGGTAGATGTTTTAACAATAGAAAGGATGTAAGTGCAATGTGTTGAGAAGTTATATTTTGAAATAATCAAGGCTACGATAAATGATAAGGCTGACCCATAAGTCATGGAGAAGAAGGAGATATGGTCCAATAAGCATGATTAAGTGAGGAGAAAAATTTCCAATTCAAACCATGAGTAATCCACATTATGATTTTATTTGGAGGGCAAGGTCTCCACTTAAATGTGACATTTCTTTAAATGATTTTCATAAGCTTGCTTGATGCGTTAACTTGGATACCATTCCAGATGTTATTGAAAAAACTTGATAAAGTAGTGAGCTTGAAGGGTGATGACATCTAGAAAATTTAACCCTATAGTTGTGCTATACCTTTTACCACTGTCGTAGTTTTCATTATTAGATGCACCACAAAGAGAATATTATGTAAATATTCGATTTGAAATTTGGGGGTAGAACTTATATTCAGATTCATATTATGAGAAGACTTTTATTAGCATTATTTAGAGGTTGACATGCATAGACCAATAGGCCTAGTGTGCAAAGGGTAATATGAAGAATGTGGCAAGTTATGACCTATATAGATTGAATTTTTTTGCACAAGAGCTATATTGTGAACCATTTTTTTAGTGTTGAAGAGGCTTGGACCATTATCTTGAGGATAATAAGAGGATGAAAACTAAGCTTAATATTGAAGGATTCAGTGAATAAGGTCGCTTAGGATATTGATTTTTAGGATGTGACTTTCCATTATCATGTACATATTTTCATGAGAAACGATTTTAGAAGTGGCATAATGATGTGTTGATAGATGAAATAAATGATTTTATTAGATTTAGTAGATGTAAGTCTAGAAATGGAATCTACCCACTAGGTAAGGAATTGACAAAGTATAAATCACGTGTGATGGAAAATGATGAAACATGGATAAAAGTTGATTATAGGATTGCATGATAATATAAGGTCATTTATGCCCAATTATTAGAAATTACAGTAAGATTTTGAAAGGAATTATAAGGCATGTCTAGGGATGTGGATAATATTAGGACTAAATCATGCTAAGAAATTATGATGCATTCTTGACATTATGTCATGTGTCGTATCTTTGTATTGAGGGAAGGTAAATATGTTTATATTACATAGAGAAAAAGTTAGCGATTAGAGTTGGCCGTACCACTGAGTGTCGTGAGACACAAATACTGACATGGAATTCTTGGATTTTTGAAAACACCATAATATTGTATTTGTCAAGGATACCAGGAAGGATGTGCATGGTCTAATTTGAGTTCAATCATTCTATTAGTTGACCTTACCATTAATGGATAGATCAAAGGGAATTGTTGTCATAGTTATCTATAGTCAAATATGTAATGTTTGCACAATATATGTTACCTTGTGTTATGAATGGTTGACTAGACTGATCCATGAGGGATCTTGCTGAAGTATGAGATGAGAAGGTCCCAGTAGGTTACACAAAAAAAGATTCTAGATAAGTCTTATACATCTGTCCAAGGGATGTTCCAACACTCCGGACTAAGTAAGTTTCGGTATATATTCCAACATGTTTCAAGTAATATTGATTTTGTTTGATGCAATGTGTATTGGATCAAAACGATCTGTTGCCATTGATAGGCCTCAAGAAGCAGAATTCGATGACTATAACACAACATAAATTTCATTTGAATATAAGGCCTTAATGGCATCTACAATTGATAGGTCTCTCTATTGGGGTATTAAAATCTGTTGAAAAAACTCTAAATATCAAGGAGTGTTATTCCATGAATGCTTCAAGCACTCCTCCTTACATGTTTTACAAATATCTAATATGAGATCTTCCAACTTAGCCGTGTATGTTAGTGCACCCAAAATTAATCTTATAACTGGGTAAGATCCTATAGACCTTTACTGTTGGTGTCGAATCATAGCACCCCTGGGACTCTGCAACTCGATGGGTTGAGAATCTCAGTGCGATTGCACAACATGGAGCTTTTCCCAAGTGTGGGACCTTGCGAAATCGGAAAAGCTCTCCGGATGAAGGCCGGTTCCTATTCCTCTGTTCAGATGCACACGTAAAAATGCAGAGGTCTACTCAAAACCTAATCTAATTTTCCAAGGAGACAGGGGTAAGAAAATGCAGAAAATAAAACCTAAACTAACAGAGGTGATGCACCGAGGAATGAAGAACACCTGTCTTGCCAATAAACACAGACCATAAAAATGTAATGCAAGATCATGCACAGATAACCAGATTTGCAGTGAAAGATCAAGAAGATGCAAATAAACACTGAGAGGGTTGATAATCATCCACAGACATGCATTAATTTGCTCCAAAGATTGATACAACACACTGCAAAATGCCAAGAGGCAAAGCTGCATTACAGTTTTAAATGGGAGGTTTTAACTCCACAGATTCACCTGCCAAAGAGAAGAAGGGAGGGGCAAAACAAGAATGTCCAACCTTTAGAAAGAAGCCCCTCCTTACAATTTATAGGAAGAATGAGAGAGAGAAGAGAGAGAAAGTCCAAATCTACCCCAACCACCTCAGGTTGTATTTAATTCATCTCATTATGGTGGTAGGTGAGGACCATATCAAACCCCAAAAGTGGCAAACTGTATTTTGCATTTTTAAGAACTTTTTCCCACCCAATTAAAGATATCCAGTCGTAGTTAGGTAGAGGACGCCGTAGGCTTTCCGAAAAGTCCAACCTTGTGTGAATCGGAGCTCCCAGTCAAAAGTTATGGCCATCTGAATATCTGGGTCAGGGTCTGCTTCCTGTCAGCGCTCAGAATGTTGCGCCTCCTGAAGGTGCGCCTTGGCGCATCCATATGCATGTTGACAATCCTTTTCGTGCTATGTTTCTGTCGACAACCCTTTTTGTGCGCCAAAGGTGCAAATATGTTTGTGTCGACACATGTTTACGTGCGCCACTTTACCTACGCCAAGGGTGCAACTTTTTCCGTGTCAACATTCCTTTCTGTGCGCCAAGGGCGCGTCTATTTCTATGTTGACATCTTCTTCTGTGCGCCAAGGGCGCATTTACATTTGTGTCAACATCCTCTTATGTGCGCCAAGGTGCAACTTTTTCCCTGTTGACACTCATTGTTATGCGCCATTTCCGTGCGCCAAGGGCGCATCCTTTACATTGTCGACATCCATTTCTGTGCGCCACTTTCCTGCGCCTTGGCGCATACATTCTCATGTTGACACTCATTGTTATGCGCCATTTCCGTGTGCCAAGGGCGCATCCTTTACATTGTCGACATCCATTTCTGTGCGCCACTTTCCTGCGCCTTGGCGCATACATTCTCATGTTGACACTCATTGTTATGGCCATTCTGTGCGCCTTGGTCATGTTGGTTTGAGCTTCATTGATTTCTCCATTCTCCTGCTTGTCTATATCTACCCAGGGGGAAGATATATACAACAATTTGGTGACTCAACGGGATCACCTGCCTGCTAGGTAGAAGATCAGTGGCCCTTTTAGAAATCCATTGGGCATGGAGTCATAAGCAATACTTGAAACCAACTTGATCTCTGATCCCGAGCCTGAAACCGCAACTCCTTCTCCGACAGCACTTTGAACTGTAGAAACAACCTGAGAGAAACGAAACCTGTGCCAAAGCACTTAGGGAAACTGAAACCTAACTATAACAAGACAATGTGCAAATGCACTTAGAGGAATTGAAATCTAAGCTAATATTTACAAGGGTAGAAATTTTCTCTTTTCAGTAGCAATGTTTAAGATAGATTCCGTTGACCGGAATCGAAAGTTCTTCTCCGTCCAATGTAGACAATTGGAAGGCATTACTACTTTTACATCCCGTGACCATGTAGGGGCCACTCCAAATGGCATCAAACTTGGAATGCCTTCCTGGTTTTGCCCGATCTGCATCCCATTTCAGAACTAGGTCCCCTTCCTGGAAGGTCCTTGCTCTTGCTTTCTTATCAAACCATCTTTTCACTAAGGCCTGATCTTTCTCAATTGTTTGAACTACATGTTCTCTAATTTCTTCCAATTCCATCAACTCTGCATACCTAGCCTCCATTGGTTCGAACTCAGCCAACTCCAACTGCTTCATGAATTCTAATGCAGGTAGTTCTAATGATATAGGCAATACTGCCTCTTTTCCATAGACCAACTTATAAGGGGAATTACCTATAGACCTCTTTGGTGTTATTCTGTCAGCCCATAATGCTGATTTTAGCTTGGTATGCCATGTTCTTTGATTTTCATCCAGAGTCCTCTTGATGATTCTTAGCAAATTTTTGTTTGTGGACTCTGCCTGTCCATTACCCTGCGGGTAATAATTTGAAGAGGTGCTCAAGTAGATTCCATTCTTAACAGCCCATTCTGTAATTTTGGAACCTATAAATGCCAATGCATTGTCTGATATGATAGTGGACGGCACACCAAACCTGGTCACTATTCCTTCATAAAAGTCTAGTATGTTAGACTCATTTGCTTCCTTGAGCGCTACTGCTTCGGTCCACTTGGTGAAATAGTCTGTTGCCATGAGAATCCACTTGTGGCCTTGGCTTGAGTTTGGATTAATGACCCCGACGAAGTCCAATCCCCATTGCATAAATGGTTGGTCAACCAGAATTGGGTGCAATGGAAGTGCTGCTTGTCTTTCTTTGCCTGTGAAGAGTGCACATTTCTTGCACTTTCTTATCCATGTATAGCAGTCACTGAAGACTGTCGGCCAATAATACCCTACCTTCATTATTTTGAGAGCTGTTACTCGTGGGGCAAAATGTCCTCCAGAATCTCCATCATGAAAATCTCGTAACACCCTCTCAATTTGACTTATCCCAATGCACCTCAATAGAACTCCATTGATGTCTTTCTTAAACAAAACGCCATCAACAAGCACATATGGAATGGCTTGTAATCTGAAGTATCTCCTCTTTGCTTTGCTCATTTCTGGAGGGCATAGGCCTGTCTGTAGGAAGTGTATCATATTTTGAGTCCAACAAGGAGTAGGCACGTCATCATTTTCTTGTTCTTGATCATCCTGTAGTACCAAGGTAGTCTCCTTTTCATCACCAGCTTCAACTTGTCTGACTCAAGGCTAGCTGCTCACATAGTCCCTTCCCACGTACTAGTTTGGTGACCTTGATCTCGATGTCATATTCCATGACACGAGTTATCCATCCTGCACGTTTCTCATTCAGATCCTTGTTTAGAAGGAAGTCCTTGACTCCCGCATGAGAGACTAATAATTGGATCTTGTTGTTTGAGACTAGGTGCTTGAATTTCTTTAAGCTTCTGATTACCGCAATGACATGCTTTTCAATGAAAGAGTACCTAGTTTCGTATTCCTCTAAGCCTTAACTGAAGAAAGCAACTGGTTGTTCTAACCCTTCTTTGTTTTGTTGTACCAGGATTGTAGAAATTGTGTCTCCACCACCAAAGGCATATAGCATGAATTCCTTAGAGAAGTCTAGATTGACGAGAGTTGGGGCTTGAGATATAGCCTCTTTTATTGCCTCAAAACTTGCCTTGCCTTCAGATGTCCACTTAAATGCCATCCTCTTCTTTAACATCAGTGTTATTGGCTTCGCAAGAGCTGCAAAGTTTGGAACAAACCTGCGGACAAAATTGATCCTTCCCAAGAAGCTTTGAAGAGCCTTCTTGTGACTTGGCAATGGCAATGCTTGAATTACTTCAACTCTTTCTGGGTCAATCGCCAACCCCTCCTTTGAAACAATATGGCCTAGAAGTTTTCCCTCGTGAGCCAAGAATATGCATTTTTTGGGATTCAATGATACCCCAAATCTTCTACATTTCTGAAATACTTGCCTCAAATGACAGAGGTGATCCGCTGCATTTTTTGAGAATACAGTGATGTCGTCGAGATATATCAAAACTATTTTATTGATCAACCCCTTGAATGCCATATCCATCGCCCTTTGGAAAGTGGCTCCAGCATTTGATAGCCCAAAGGGCATCTTCTTGTAGGCATAGGTGCCCCATTTGGTGGTGAAAGTTGTCTTGAACTAGTCATCTTCTTTCACTATTACCTGATTATACCCTGAGTAGCCATCTAGGAGAGAGAACCTCTCTGAACCAGATACTACTTGCAATATTTGTTCCATTGAAGGAAGTGGGTAATGGTCTTTAAGAGATGCCCTGTTGAGGTCTCGGAAGTCCACACACAACCTGATTTCTCCACTCTTCTTTCTGACCGGAACCAAGTTTGCAACCCAGCTTGAGTGCTTGATCGGAAATATAATGCTTGCCTCTATTAGCTTATTTAGTTCTTTCTTCATTAGAGGCTCAATGTGAGGGTTGACTGGTCTCTGCTTCTGCCTGATGGGCTTAGCATCTGGATCCAATTCTATGGTATGTTGTGCCAACTTCGGATTGAAACCTCTTAAGTCTTCATAGCTCCAAGCGAAGACATCTGAAAATTCTTGGCAAAGTTGTATGAAATCTGATTTCTCCTGGTCAGTGGCCACTTTACCAATTTGAAGTGTTTTTCCCTCCCCAACTAGAATGGGCTCTGAATCTTCTCTCTTGACCTGTATGTTAGCCTTTTCCTTATGGAATTGGTCGTTAGGGTTGAAGATATACTCCAATGTTACTAAACCCTTAGGAAGCTTGTTTGTCTGCAACTGCACTACTTGATCCCTGTACTGCTGCTCTAATCTGTCCTGATTCCTAGCTGAAAATTCAGCCTCTTCTTGTAAGAAATTGACGATCTGTTGATCGTTCTCAAACACCTGCCAGCTTGTGTTGTTATCTGGAACTGCTGGCCTCACAACCACATGAATGTGTGGCTGCGTTTTTTCTCTCCTGATGCTGTCAACCACATCAAATGTCACTCCAACTGCTGCGAGCCTGTCTGCGGCTTCATTTTTCTTCCTGGGTATGGACACAATGCTGAAAGCTTTGAAATCCTCAATGAGGTCCCATACCCTATTCTTGTAGCTCCTTAGCAAGTCGTTCTTTGTAGCATGTTGTCCCCTAACTTGGTTGACGATTAGCTCGCTATCTCCAAACACTTGCAAGTTCTTTATGCCCTTTTTCCTGGCCCAATGAAGTCCATGAATCAAGGCCTCATATTCAGCTGTGTTGTTCGAACAAGAAAACTGGAAACGAAAAGATGAATAATATTTGATGTCTTGTGGTGAAATCAACATTGCACCACCTCCAGCACCTTGTCTGCTTCTCGAACCATCGAAAAATAATTTCCAAACTTTGTTTTCATCCTTTTGTTCAGGCTGAATGATGTCGGGAATGGGTGAATTTTCTTCGTGTATACAATACACGCCCAATTCAGATTCTTCAATTTCCTTGTATGGGTCAAATTCATGACTTTTGTTTGCCCATTCATCTAAAGTCAAATCAGGAATTCCCTCAACCTTAGTACCTGCTTTTAGATCACTTGAACACTCCTCCTGATCAAAAGCTGAGCAATTTGCATTGATAGGGCCTGGTACATAAGGCTCAATATGAAAATTGGCAATCGATTCTGATCTGATTGTTGCTTTAGCTCCATACCTTGTCCTAAAGATCATGTGTGACCAATCTGCAGATAAATATCCACCGATCTTTGCAGTGAAGTCCCTTGATAGACACAACGCAAAGAGTGGTGGAAGGTCAATCACAGACACATCTTGTAGAACTGTAACATTAGGACATGAATGTAGTGTTAGGCTTAACCCTTTGATGACCCCAACTGTTCCTACTGCCGTTCCATCTAGCTGTACTACTCCTTTCAGCACTGACTCATATTTCAAACCCAGCTGATCCACTATTTGCTTCGGCATCACTGAACTACTTGCCCCAGAATCAATCATGCAGTTGTGTACCAAGTGGTTTCCAACAATCAACGAAACATAGAATGGTGGAGGCTTCAAATTTTTTCTTGTCTGGCCCCCATCATGTTGCACTGCATTAGTGAGAACTTTCTCATGTCCCTGGTTTGATACATTTGTGGTAGACCAATTAGCCATTGCAGCTTGCAATAAATCTCGTTGCCCTGGGATCGCCAGTGATTCCCACATGGAAATGTTCACATGTGTCTTCTTCATTTGATCGATGATGTTGAAGGGGGATGAATTGTCCTTTTGCTGTCCCTTGCTTGGCGCAACCTTTTCTGGAGCTTGAACAGGTGCATGTGTTGCTACAACAGGTACCTTAGGTTGATTCTGCACATTTGGAGCTGCGTTTGGTCTACTAACCCCTTGTTGTGTAAGAGTGGGTTGAGAAACAACTGGATTACATGGTTGTCCCTCTCCTATATTTCTCTTCTTTGACCGTGTGTTGGCAGCCACGCCTTGAAAAGGCTATTGGTTAACTCCACAGAAGTCTTCCGTTTGCCAATTTGCCAATGTGGTTTCTGTTGGAGGTCCTTCTTGTTGTGTTTGTTGCTGTTAATTCTCCTCCTGGCTTGGTTCTTGAGCAACACCAATGGTTTGCACCATCAAGGCCTGATTCAGTGCACCATTGAAACATGCTGACTGATTGTGAGGTAGATTGCAAGGGTAACACCAGTCGTACTCCTGTGCCATGTTATTTTGTGTCGGGACCAAGGCTCTCGAGGATGTCATTGCATTTGGATCATACGGCCGAAATGGCCTGGCAGCTTGAGGTTGTCCTTGGCTTTGGTTCGCAGCCTGAGGTGGTGGTGGTCTATTTTGTTGGTATGGGGGCCTAGCTTGGTACTGTGCTTGAGGTTGATACGGTCTAGCACTTTGAGCTTGCTGTCTTTTGATAGTCACAAGCTCATTTCCAAGGTTCTGTAATTGTTTCATGACCTCCTGCAATTCCTTTGAAGTATTTGAAGAAGTCGACGCCTCATTATTGCTTTGATTTCTAGGAGTTGGAATGGGATTCAACTCTGGTGCTTGACTGGTTGTAGGATTTCCCATGTCTGGATAGAGAGGCATTGGTGGCCTTGGTGCAAGCTTTCCGGCTTGGATCAAACAGTTCTCTGCTCTGATCGCTGTGTCATAGGACCCTGGCAGCGTTGTCCCTCCCATTGATTGGATCATCATGGCTATGTCTGAATTTATAGCCTTTAAGAAATAAAGGAATGCTCCTTCGGCAGTTGGTCTAACAGCTATTGGGATCCTGTCCCATGTCCGTTGAAATCTGCCATTTGTTCATTAGGAGCCCTTTTGATTGTTGTCAGCTGTTCCAATAAAGATAAATTGTCCGCCCTCTCCCCGAATTGGCTGCAAAGAGCAGAACAAAGTTGGTTCCAATTCGTAATAGAGCCTGCTGTAAGGCTCCTAAACCATTGTAAGGCCTTGCCTTTGAATGATGAAGCCAACAGCTTGACTGCAACATCCATTTCATTTATTTCGTGGATTGCACATACATTAGCAATATCCTGGATGTGATCAATAGGAGTAGTATAATTTTCACCTGTGAAGTAGGGGATATTCTTTAGCGCTGCAACTGGAATTTGATTCTGAGCATTTAGGGCAAGTGGACTACTGCCCGTAAAATTGACAAAGGGATTCGGTGGTAGATGCGCCATTATGATTGGCCTAAGAACCCTGGTTGATGTGAGAAAAGGCCTACCAGGTGGAGGTGTAGACAAAGTCCTGTTAGGCGGAGATGGTGATCTTTGTGGTCTTCTTCCTCTCCTTCCTCCTCCTGGTGATAGTTGCAATTGGACAAAAAACCCCTCTTCTCGAGTATTAGATCTGGTTCGAATTCTTCTCATATGCCTGGGCAACTTTTGCTGCTACACCACTGAATTCTATCCCTTCGGAGTCGCCAGATGTGTTAGAGAACAAGCCTCAAAAGACTAGATTTTGCCAAGTTACACACCAAAACCTGACAATATTTAAACACAATTTTTTTTTTAAAAGACCTGCACATTTGAGATTTTAGGGTTTGGAATTTGATTTGGAATGACAGTCCCGAAAACCCAAAAAATGCCAGATTTCTGAAAACCTGAAATCCGAAATTCAAAAACCATGAAATTTTGAAAGTCAAAATCTCAAAATTCTAGGAATACCCTTTTGTAGATTACCCCCCGATCTATCAACTGATGAAATTTTGACTTGTTTCGAGCAAGTTAAGTCCTTGAAAATCAATTTCAAAGTTCAGCCTGGAAGGTGAAAAATCTGGAATTGTAAAACCTGCAATTTTTTGGTCCGAATTTCATGAAAAATCCTTCAAATCTATGGAATGACCTCTTGGTCCCACCGGGCATGCCAAAACTATTGATGTCAAATCACAGCACCCATGGGACTCTGCAACTCGATGGGTTGAGAATCTCAGTGCGATTGCACAACATGGAGCTTTTCCCAAGTGTGGGACCTTGCGAAATTGGAAAAGCTCTCTGGATGAAGGCCGGTTCCTATTCCTCTGTTCAGATGCACACGTGAAAATGCAGAGGGTCTAATCAAAACCTAATCTAATTTTCCAAAGAGACAGGGGTAAGAAAATGCAGAAAATAAAACCTAAACTAACAGAGGTGATGCACCGAGGAATGAAGAACACCTGTCTTGCCAATAAACACAGACCATAAAAATGTAATGCAAGATCATGCACAGATAACCAGATTTGCAGTGAAAGATCAAGAAGATGCAAATAAACACTAAGAGGGTTGATAATCATCCACAGACATGCATTAATTTTCTCCAAAGATTGATACAACACACTGCAAAATGCCAAGAGGCAAAGCTGCAATACAGTTTAAATGGGAGGTTTTAAGTCCACAGATTCACCTGCCAAAGAGAAGAAGGGAGGGGCAAAACAAGAGTGTCCAACCTTTAGAAAGAAGCCCCTCCTTATAATTTATAGGAAGAATGAGAGAGAGAAGAGAGAGAAAGTCCAAATCTACCCCAACCACCTCAGGTTGTATTTAATTCATCTCATTATGGTGGTAGGTGAGGACCATATCAAACCCCAAAAGTGGCAAACTGTATTTTGCATTTTTAAGAACTTGTTCCCACCCAATTAAAGATATCCAGTCGTAGTTAGGTAGAGGATGCCGTAGGCTTTCCGAAAAGTCCAACCTTGTGTGAATCAGAGCTCCCAGTCAAAAGTTATGGCCATCTGAATATCTGGGTCAGGGTCTGCTTCCTGTCAGCGCTCAGAATGTTGCGCCTCCTGAAGGTGCGCCTTGGCGCATCCATATGCATGTCGAAAATCCTTTTCGTGCGCCAAAGGCGCAAATATGTTTGTGTCGACAACCCTTTTTGTGCGCCAAAGGCGTCGACAACCCTTTTTGTGCGCCAAAGGCGCAAATATGTTTGTGTCGACACATGTTTACGTGTGCCACTTTACCTGCGCCAAGGGCGCAACTTTTTCCGTGTCAACATTCCTTTCTGTGCGCCAAGGGCGCGTCTATTTCTATGTTGACATCTTCTTCTGTGCGCCAAGGGCGCATTTACATTTGTGTCGACATCCTCTTATGTGCGCTAAGGCGCAACTTTTTCCCTGTTGACACTCATTGTTATGCGCCATTTCCGTGCGCCAAGGGCGCATCCTTTACATTGTCGACATCCATTTCTGTGCGCCTCTTCTGTGCGCCATGGGCACATTCTTTCTTATGTCGACACTCATTGTTATGCGCCATTTCCGTGTGCCAAGGGCACATCCTTTACATTGTCGACATCCTTTTCTGTGCGCCTCTTCTGTGCGCCATGGGCTGAGGTTTGAATTTGTGCGCCTTTGGTTTCCATATTCTTCCGCTTGTCTATATCTACCCGAGGGGAAGATATATACAACATTTACCAAGGAGGGATGATAATGAAACTAGCACATCCCCCTTTTTGACACTTAGATCCATAAAATAAAAGTGTAATTTTGAGAGGATAATATTCATGATCGATGGTGTTGATATATTATTCAAAATTTTGTTCATGAGGAAGATAATATCAAGAAGAGGAGCTTAGGATAGTTGATCAATGATAGCCTGGCCCTTGATTGATTTTTGAGAGATAAAATCTAGGTTGAAATTTATGAGCATGTGTTAGTGAATGATGAAATCACTATGTAAAGGTTTGGAATGCACAAATTTGAAAGGATTGAAGCGAGTGATGACATAGGACTTTTGATTAAGAAGATAGCAATGGAGTTTAGAAGTGGTGAAGAAATGAGTGCAACACAAATTTTAGGCTTTAGTATAATGGGTTTCATATTCATGGAGAGTGTGACTAATGTAATAGACAACCTACTCCCTTCCTTTCTCATTGTGGTGTGCCAACATAGAACCCAGATCATGAACAAAGGAAGAGATGTAAAGATAGAAAGGTTCCTGTTGGTGCAAATCAGTAGCACCCCTAGATGTTGATCAGATTTCTAGTTTGACACTTTGGACATCCAGTGTGATTGCACAACATTAAATATTTTCCCCAAGTGTGGGACTTGTAAAAATGGGAAAAGAATCTCCAAATTAGAGGTTGGTTCCTAAAATTCTCTAATCAAGTGTATTACTTGTAAGTTTCAGAGGTTTTGAATTCAAGATCCTACTCTAAATTCCAAGGGGACAGAGATAGAGAATGCAAACAACTGAAACTAATGCTAATAAGAAGATGCACCAAAGGAATGGTGATCGTTCTTTACTTCTGTAAATAGACACAGGTCATAGAAATGCAACAAACATCATGCAAAAACTGATAAAATGTAATGAAAGGTTAGAAATGAAGCAAAACAACACAAACAGAGGATTGAAAACTCATTCATAGAGCTTGCATTGTCATTTCCAATATCAAAAACACATGCATTACAACATCTGAGAGGTAGAAAATAGGTTACAATCTTTGAAGAGGTATGATATTCCACAAAATCAATTTCCAAGGTGAAAAGGGATCCTGCAATGCATGAAAAATGTCCAACCAACCAAAAAAATGAGCCAAATCTGGCTTTTACAATGTAAAAAACTCATCCCAGAAGAGAGAAATGTGGGAAAAAATGAGAGAGATTTAACCACTAACCAAAAATGCAATAAAATAGCATGGGAATCCTTACAGGTCCATTCCCTGACATTTTTCAACAAGCTGGGAGAGAATGCGAGCCATTCTTCATAAAAAATGGTGGTTGAAATGTCATTTCTGTTCATTACCACGTGCCTGAGGCGTGTTTCAATTATATCTCACCAAATTCCATCAAAATACAAAATTGACCCCATAATATAGTAGAGAATTTCACCAGCTTTCCATTGATATAAAGAACATGAAAAACTGAGTTCTGGATCGAAAGTTATGGCCATTTGAAAATTTAGGGAAAAACAGGGCCAAAACGGATTGGCGGGCCAAAAATTTGAAATTTTCCCACTTTTTGCATTTGGGAAAATTTCCCCAAAAATCCCTACACTCTGCCACTCCTGGTACCACGTGGCATGTTCTGATTGGACACGGGCCTTCTATGCTTCATTTTCCACCGTTTTGGCCATTGGAAAATTTTCCAAAAATTCTCCACTGAGCTAATGACTTGAGGACACGTGGTAGAACCCTATTGGATGTGGGATTTTCCCTTCAAATTTTTACCATGGGCCTGTCTTGCAGTTTTTTGCCACCACTAGACACGTGGAAAGATCCCATTGGCTCACATTTAGGGGGCGGACTTTCCTTTTTAAATTTTCTCGCGTTTTTCTTTGGGAAAATTTCTAACTTTTACCCGCGTTCTGCCAGTCCTGGTACATGTGACGGGTTCCCATTGGACGCGGGCCCTAAGGGAATTTTTTTTTTCTTTTGATTTAACCTTTGGGAAAAAATCCCAATCTCTCCCCATGTTCTAAAGCTTCGACCCCCAGGGGACACGTGGCCTGTCCTCATTAGCTGCGGATCTTGGGGGCAAAATTTAACATTGCGCCCTCACCAATCTCCTTTGTGAAATTTCCAATCTTTCCTCCGCCCTCCACCAGTCCGATGTCTTAGGACACATGGCATAACATGATTGGGTGTGGGCCTTTCCTTGAGATTTTTTCATGGCACCAATCACTTAGTCAATTTTTATATTTTTACTCTGCCCTCCGCCACCCCCTTTCCTCTAGAGACACGTGGCACAATATGATTCGATGCGGGCCTAGCATCAAAAATTTTACTTGGATCAACCCTTATAAATTTTTTCCAATTTATTTTTCTTGGACACGTGGCAACATCTCATTCGTCAGCGGGCCTTCAGGGAGAAATATTCCTATTGAAAACTTACCGAATCACTTAGTAAAAATTCCAAGTTTACCTCTTCCCTCCGCCACTCCCGAGGACACGTGGCACATTATTACTAGCTGCGGGCCTTTTAGGGGAAAATTTCCCACAAAAACCCCACCGAGCCATAACATCAAAAATACATGGAGTTAGGAGGAAAACTTTACCTTTCTGGAAAGCTAATAAAAATCTCTATCCAATGGTGTAATTTCCAGAAGGGCTTGAGTGCCTAAAAAGAAAAAAATTATGACTGAGGCACAAGAGAGGGAAGAATAAAGGGAGTTAGCCACAAAATGAGCAAGGGGCTCATTTTGGATAACAGTTCCCCCTCACATGGAGGTGTGAGCGCATGTAGAGATAGAAGATAATGCTTGAGGTTGGCGAAGGCCTTTTGGAAATTATCATCCCACTAGAAGTGAATTTCTTTGTGAATAAGATGCTGGAAAGGTTGGCAATGGTCAAAGATTTGCGAGATGAAATGAAAAACCAATTAGAGTTAGACTTGAAGACTATGAATTTACTTCAAATTTGAAGGAGAGGGCATCTCAAGGATGGGTTTGATTTTAGTTGGATTAACTTCAATACCCCTACTAGAAATGATGAAGCCAAGGAGATTTCTAGTTAGAACTCCAAAAACACACTTGGTGGGATTAATACGAAGGACTAAATGGATAAGAAATGAAAAAAATATTTCTAGGATGGGAAGATGATCTTGTCGATGCTTGGATTTTTCCTAGAGGTATTCAACACAGTCGTTAACAATTTTATGGATGAGGTCATGGAAGATGTAGGTCATGCCATGCTAATAGGTGGCTCCTTCATTTTTCAAATTGAAAGGCATGATGCAATAACAAAAGGTCACCCTAGGAGTGATAAAAGAAGTCTTATTTCGGTCTTCTGGTGTGATGCATATTTAATTCTATCTAGAGAAACCATCCATAAAGGAAAACATCTTGTGGCCAACAATGAGGTCAACGAGTTGATTGATTTTAGGAAGAGGAAAGGAATCTTTAGGAAAAGTGAGATTTAAATCTCAAAAGTTAGTACATGTGTACATGTAAAACTAACTATTCTAATTGAAATGAAACTAACACCTAATAGATACAAAGTAAAGTTAATCAAACAAGAACATCGTGATAAGATATTAAGGGAAAATAAATTCTTCAATGCATAAACATGATAAAATAACTAAATGCTAAGCCATTCCTACTCTTTTTTTATTGCTACTCAAAATATGAACCTAATTAGACCACCTAACAATCAAATTGGTGTTGTTTTACCCCAAGAATTGAGGATGAGATCTCATAAAGAAATGGCTACAAGGCCATATTTGGATCTTCCCATGCTCCTCAATTTGAGAGAGTAGAATGCAAGATGGAGAATCTATATCCAACAATGGAGAATGGATCAAATCAAAATGGCCTATAGTTTTCACTAATCAAAATGAGATGTAAGACAGAAAGGGAAGGTAGGAGGGTTCCTTATATATCTTTCTTGTTTAGGAAAGGCATCCGAAATTTGGTGGATGTGGGACAAATCCCAAAGAATAAATGCAAAGGATATACATGTTTAGAAGAATTAAGAAAGGATGTGCACTTTATGGGAATTGAGAGGGGTCTAATTAATCAAATGTGATTAATTAATAGGTAGGGATAAGCTTGTAGAAGCTATTTAGAGGGATTTAGAGGAAAATTATCCTGAGTTTTGGATATGTAAAGAGGGGGACTTTGACCAATAAAAGAGGTTTATTGATTAAAATAGAAGGTATAATTAAACTAATAATGTTTAATTAATCACTTAGAATTGGCTTATAACTAACAAAATCTCGTTAACTTGGCATCCAGAATGGGGGGAAGGGTTAATTAATTAATGAAAGGTTGTTAATTAATGAATAATAAGGGAAATGTTATCTAATTAGTGGAAAAGTGCTAATTATTATTGAAATGATGGGAAAGATGTTAATCAGTGCAATTTTTAGTATTAAATATGCAAGGTAAACAGGATCTTAGGTGTCTACATGTGCCCCTCTTTGGGGTGGCGTAAGTGACATTGCCACTTCAAAGATAGTAGAGAATTAGTACAAAAATAATTTTTGAAGGAGTAGGAAGAAAATTTAGTACATTGAAGGATGCCCCCTCAAGTGTCGACGGGGTGATGGAAGAGTTCAATAGACGATTAAAAAAGAGAAAGGAAATGGATATATAATAAATGAAGGGGGGAGGGGGCATAGAAGGTGATCCTGATTTCCCCAAGTGTTGTTGAAGAAAAAGTGTGATAGAAGAAAATGATAAGGAAGAAAAATGAAGTTGAATAAAATGGAAATTGCTTGTCCATCCAACTGATGTGGAAAAATAACTTTATTTCATCATTTTTCTTTTTGGTCTACATCATCGGCTTTTTATTATATATATGCATGCATATGGAATAACTCAAAGCAACATAAATAATGTAATGACTTTATGATAATGTAAACAAGAAGACAAGAAACCAAACAAGTATATACAAATACACTCAAAAAAACAACCTTCGAACAAGTATAGACAAATACACTCAAAAAAACAACCTTCAAGATAGTTGTACCAATGTTTTTGTTATCTAGATTCAGAAGTCCACCTATTTGAGTTATACAAAAAGGGTTAAAGATGACACCCCAAGCAACAATACATTGCAAGGTGAATAAATGGAGGACTAGGGAATTCTAAAGAAAAATTAGATCTGCCCTATCAAATAGTACCATGCAACTGATTTATACAAGGAAGTACAGACATAGCAAGTGCAAATCAACTTTTGTTAATGAAGGTAGACAAGAAATGATCTACAAGTCACATGCACAAGAACATGTGAAAACCAAAGAAAGATTGTTTGGTAGGATGATTTTTGATGTTTGAGGATGTTGTGCCTGGTAAAAATTCAATTAGGTAAATGTGGTGTTTACCAATTTTGTGAGTTTTTTGAATTTTTAGGAATTTTAAAATTTTTTTACCATTTTTTAGGATTTTTTGAATTTACCTATTTTTTGGATTTTTTGAAATTTTAGAAGAAAATGGTATAAAATAATGATGACATGGTGGAATGCTGAAAAAGATTGACTTGAAGAAAAAATATGCCCTATGGAGAAGAGAAGGTTAGCAAAAATATGCCCTAGCGTAGCGAAAATGGGTGAAAAATGACTATATAATATAAAAAAATCATCATGACGAGTGCTGAGAAGAATATAGAATAATTTTGTTAGTTATTCTATCCCCTTGAGGGGTGAGAAAAATGAAGAATTAGGGGAAAAAAGACTATGTATAGCTGGTCAGCGAGGGTGAAAAACCATCGCAATGAAGTTATTGTTATTATCCCTTATTGTACTTTTGAGAGGATTTCAACTCTTATTTTCTAGAGACAAATGGTGCAAGTTTCAGAACCATAGAAACCCATGTAGACAAGGTTCAGATAGTACATGATGCTTCCCACTGGGGATAGTTCACAAGGGTATGCAAAATAAAAAAATAATGATTTTTGAGTGCATTTAATGATTTTTAAGGCTAGGGAAAATGTGTGGAATGATGCTAGGGCACGAATTGCTTAAGGTACGCTAGCGTGAAGGGTGCACATGCTAGTGTAAAACTAGGTGCGCTAATGTTTAAACTAAAATATTGAGTTGTCTAGGGGTGTGCTAGCATGAAAACACAAATCACTAGTGTAAAAATACTAGGTGACTAGTGTAGTCTTGCAAGCTAATGTCGAACTTGGTGCATGCTAGTGTAACAACACAGGCACTAGCGTAGAATTTTAGCTTTAGACAAATTTTAGAGAAAAATAGAATATGTGTAGAAGAATTTAGAGATGAATAGAAGAAAGTATATGTCATTTTTAAGAAGAAATGATGTTAATGAAGTGGTTGGCATGATATTTTAGATTAGATTATGTAACTTGGAGACACGTGAGCAACACGGTCAACTTCGAGCCTATGTGGATACTTTCTCATGTCGGGAGCAGATTTATCTTTCTACCATCCTAGATGTTATAGAACCTCATCGCTTATGTGGCCCAAGATGCCATGGATTAATTTAGATCATGACCTCCTCATTTCCTTAGCAGAGAGGTGGAATAGAAAGAGTTAGATGTTTAGAATTCCTGTACAGGAAAGATGAGTGTTACCCTGGAGGATTCTGGAGGATACTAAAAGTTCCCATCCAGGGAAAGTTGGTGACATACGAAGATAATCATGCCTAGATCTTGAAGTGAATTTAGGATATGTTCTTACTACCCAAATACCTCACAAGGGTATGGAAGGTTCACATAGACAGATGTTTTGATGATCATCAACTCACATGGATACTGGTATACTTGATGGATCTTGTCAATGGCATTCTACTTCCTGTCAAGATTGGCACACACTTTCCACTAGGTCTGATGGGAGTAGTGCATGGTCTCATGAGTGGAGAGGTCTACTACTAGGGCTAGTGATTATTATTCTACTTGTATTGGGACCTTGATTTGATAACGTATTAGGGCCTGAAGACATTGGGTCAAACCACTTTATTACAGATATGGGCATGGGACCACATTGCAATAGGGCACCCACTAGGAGTGCTGCGAGTTAGGGCTCCCAATGAGCCATCTATTATGGGTTTAGTGCTATTTGGTGATGAAATTCTCTCACATATTAGAGACATAACATTCTATAGGTAGGTATTTTGATGATTTACATCTATACATGGTGACATGGAACCCTTATAGACTATACCAGTGGCTAAAGGATGTTGTAGAGCTCAACATGACAGAGGTTGATCAATTTATCATCGGTAGCTGAAGTCACATTAATGAGTGGTACTAGGTAGACAGATTACATCGTCAGGTTGGCCATGTCTAGAGGATTCCTGAAGATGAGGTGGTATGGATGTAGGGACCATGAGACCTTTGATATTGAGCCATGGATTAGATAGTGGCGAGCCTGCAACAGTTTCAGACATGTTGTCCCACATCCTTAGGTTGTGCTACCATAGGTGGTAGATCCTGGTATTACCCTAGATTATGGATTAAAGTATGATAAAGTGTTACCACGATGGCTTACCATACCACAAGCTACCATAGATGCAGGGGTTGCTATCCTCAAGCAGAGGGATTATAGGTCGAGGATCTCAGAGACAGAGGTAGATTGGGACAACAGGATGCCTCAGGTAGATCCTCATTGTATAGGGCCAGTAAGGTGCATAGGGTACACATATACAAGTTCCATAATAGGGTCTCTTATAGGTACAAGTACCACCATAGGGTCTTCCCCCACAACATCCTTTATAGACATAGACACAGTCATAACAACCAAAAATATTGATTCCACTAGTAAAAAAGGTTATGCAAAAGGTAGTCGTATAGGTTACATAATCTCCTCCGTAGATCTGGATGGAATTTCATCAGTGAGTGGAGATATGGATAGTGTTTAACACCTCATATGAATGTAGTATGAGTATGGGAATCACCCCTAGGTCACCACAGAGGTCACCTCAGAGAGCTCCATAGATGCAAGTGCTTAGGTTTAGTTCTATTCTAGGAGCAGGTAGGTCATCCTTGGCTGCATTACAAATACATAGGGACATGGCCATGAGGCAAGGTGAGATAGCATGTATCATGGTGTAGTATCATTACAGACAACTAAAGTAAGGTGACTACATATAGAAATGAGACAATGGTCAGATAGAGAGGGATCAATACATAGCCACAGGGGATCAGTTGAGGGATTAGTTGAGGGTGGATGTAGCTTGGATTAAATAAGAGAGTGCGACAGCACTCATAAAATATGTGGTCATATCAATCAGGTGCTCAGGATATAGTTGTTTATTTTTCTAAATCCACCGGTGATAATATCTATTACAAGACATTATATCATAGGGTTTTTTTCAAAGATGAACTAGAGGTCCATTGAATTCAATTCATTTATCTGGAGCAGCCAGTTGAGATTGAGATCATATAGGCCATCGTGAATCATTGAGACCAGTGCAGTAGTCCATCACCTCACCATAGGTTGTTCAGTAAAACTACATTGTACAACACAACAGATGCCTCAAATCGGTACCAGTATATGAATTCCACCTATGCACCATAGTCATGGTTGACTCTTATTATTCTTATGTAATATGTTTTATGTATGAGTCGTGGTTGAATCTGCATGACTCCTGAGATGATGTATATGTATTATTCTAATGTATCATACCTTGATCATGAAGGAACATTTTTTACCCACACCCATGATGGTGTACATTGTACCTGATGATTATATACTAAGACATGTTGATTTATATGGAAATTGATATGTTTTACATATTTCCATATGAAAATGATGGAATTTATTAATGATTTATGATTGTATGACATGTTTTTGATTTATGAGATTAATATTTGATGATATAAAATTTTATTTGATGAGATAATTTGATTATTGCATGTTTTAATTATTTTTATATTGGTGAGGGGGGATAGAAGATGATCCTTATTGCCCCGTTGATGATAACATATGATGTTATCTTAACATCCAATGTGTGATTTTGTATTTTCACGATGATGTAGCTTAGAACTTATTGATGGTGTATGATATATGTGATGTTAGATGTGATGATAGAGATGATGATGTGATAACAAACAATGTACAAGTAACAAACAAACACAAGAAAAATTTAACAAAACTAACATATACGCATGCATGAAAAAAAAAGACAATACAACGATGTACAAATGTAAATAAGCATACAAAACATACTAAATATAAACAAGTAAGAATGAATCTAATAAAATAAATAATAGTCCAATATAATAAGTATGTTAAGAAACACACTATACAAGATGTACAAGCAAGTAAACAAAATAAAAAACAAACAAACAATTAAGTAAGGAAAACACTACCTTATTTTTGTGGGACAGTTTTGAGACATTTTGCATTGTTTTGGGAGTTTTATAAGACCATGCTGTACTGGTTTTTATTTTTATACAAAATATTTTTTCAAATGTGTTGAGTAGAGATAATGTTTATCTAAGGAGAAGACACAAAAAGGATACGCACATAGGAACAATGTGCATTTGAAGGTGTGGGAAGATAGGAAAGGAAACACATGCTAGAAAACTTTGGCTCAAGACTTAGCCATTTTTATGGATAAGGTCTATTTTTGGAGATAACATGTGGAGAACACATAGAGATGAAGAATTTTGCTACACGTAATGATATTTTGGGAACAAGGGGTTGATAAACGACATGCATAGTTTAAGTTAATAATAGGATTTATTCTTAGAAGTTAACTATGGGAATTCTATTATTAGAACACTTGCATGTTGTGCATACTATTGTAAAGGCGCATGACTATTATTGGCATGTGACCTATTTTGAGAAGTGCATGGGTGATGAAGGGAAAGTCCCCACCTCTATAAATATATATTAAACCATTTAGTTTAATGTGTATGAGTTATTGTAGAGTTGTGTTGCTGGTTTAGATGCGCACATGACTCATGGAGATAATTTATAGTGTAAGAAGCTTCTGTGTTTTACAATATTTATTAAATGGAACATATTGGATAGATAATGGTATTACACATAACTGAATTTGGTTCTTGTATGGTTAATCTTATCATATTTATTGTTTAATTCATTTATCATGATCTAGAAATGGTTTATGCACTATGTAATGTTTATTTTTAGTTATGAATTTGAATGTGCTAAAACATCATCACATTAACATCTTGTACAAGAAGCTTGAAAGAGGGGACTGGTACCTTTACGTGCTTCAGGTGAGTGCTCAAATTAGGATGAGTGATGTGCTAGCACACCTGAGTTATTCACAATAAATTCTAGGCTGCATCATTGGTTATGTTGTTAGTACCTCTTTTTCAGATGTTCTCGGGATGTTTTGTGATGATGTACTGGTTGACCCTAGAATGTGTTGAGGAGTGGATAATAGATTTGGAAGAAGAATACACTCAGATATTTAGCACTGGATATGATTTTGACGCATGTGTGTGGGTGGAGCAGAACTTGTATGCCTATTTATATGAAATATTCTTTGATATCTTTCTGATAGAGCTCTACGAGTGGCTGGTTACTTCTGCATATAAAAAGAATTGGATGTTTTACACTGTTGTTTGGACATAAGAAGAATTTCAGGCCCTCTATGATGTTGATCTAATTAGGACACGTGCTGTGGAAATTTAGTTCCATGGTGTTCTAAATAGCTATATTTTAGAGTACTCAATTTCCACTTACTATTTCTTAGAGGTAGCTGAGTTCCAATTTTAACATTATTCCAAGGGAACCTAACTACAAGGAATTCCACTGGAAATCACAATTTTGATGGTAACTCTAAATTTTGAAGAAAAAATGATGGCTAGCTAAACCCCACCACGTGTGGGGGCAGGAGCAGGTTTGGTGAAGGATGGCAGACCTAGTGGTAGATAGGTAAAGAGAAGAAAGGAAAGTTCAGTACAATGAGGTGCATGAGAGGGAGTTAGAGAAGCAAAACGATATTGTAGAACATATGGCGTTGAGGAGAGAGATGGATCATGAAGGATTTGGATCTCACACAGAAGGCATGGAGCCAGAGCATTTGGAACTCCCCCATTTGGGAAATCATGAAAGGGAACCCTCATCGGCCATGTATTCATTTTTCTATCCACCCACTTTCTAATCCCATGCGTGTCATCCTACAATCTAGCGGGTGCTAGGTGCTTACCCGAGGCACGCACGGGTGCCGATCCCCTTCTTTATGTGAGAATTGTGAGAAGATGATGCCATTGATAAAAGACTAGATGCAGAAAAGAAAATGTTCATGCATTCATTATCAAAGCATATGATGAGTTATTACATCAATATGCCCATTCAGATAACTAAAAAACATCATACAAAGAATAGATCTAGTTCTTAACATAAAGAAAAGACAATAGGGTTAGCATCGATAAACCGGATATTCAGAACAGAGTCATGTATTCATATTGATTATAATTTTAGTAACCACATTACATTCAAAAGGGTCATAACATACCAAAATGTATCAAAATAGAGATATGAATCATGTATCAGTAGTCCTAGCTATGCTTCCCCTATTACCACAATCCGACAGAACCATCTCATTAGACATGTTAACATTCCTACAATCCTCTAATGAGAACCCTAGATCCTAGAACCTCCTGATATTTTATATAAAGCTTTGCTTTCCATCCTCTTTATGATGGTCCTGATGATTCTCTCTTTCTCGACCATCTCTTCATCTACCCAAGCATCTCTATATATAAGTTTAGCATCAACTACCATGCCTTCCTTTAGGAGTAGATCGCATGCCAAGAGTCCAAGTGGTCCTCCAATGGAGCATGCTAATCCTATTTTGAGCTCTCCATTCTCTGGAATGATGTATTTCAAGAACCTTGAATGCATGGAATATTCTTTCTTTGACCACCAAGCCTCTAGGATGGCATCTTATTTACTTAGCATGCCTAGTCGGGTCACATTTTTCCTCAAGTGCCTTTAGAATGCTGAATATGGCTAAGTCCTTAGATTCTATTTTCTTTCCTTACGTGTGCACCCTAGTTACTCATAAACTATTCTTAAATCCTTGTCTTGTGCACTTTTTCCCATGCAAATTTCCTCTTTTTGGCCTCATGCATTCACGCACCCTTTGACACTTAGCCAATATTTTGAGGCCCAACATCACCCCACACTAAGCTTGTTCTCCATCCTCAGAAACATATTGATCCTCCAAAGAATAAAGAATTGCAGTACTTGGATAGTCTGAATAAAGAATGAAGTAATGAAGAATTGGAGTAATGAAAGAATGGAGAAGGGAAGAATGAAGAATTCTACTACTGTTGTAAAAGGAGTGGGAACTCCTTCCTCATTATCACCTTGATCTTATCCCAGACATCAATCTCACCCTGTGCCTGCTAGAGTAGGTCACCCATGAGAGTGCTCACCTCTTCAAATCTTAGTTTATCACCCTTAGCATTCCGTGTATCAACAATTTCTTCCAGCTGCTTGCTAAGGTTGTCAAGCACCTACATTCTTCACATGACCTGGGGGTACAACTCCTTGAGGCCGATTCTTCACTGAAGCTCGTAAGATTTTCGATCGCTTCTCATCTTATTTTCAACCTTAGACCAAGATCTTATCCCACTTTACCCTGTTTCCTTTGTTCTTCTTCTTAGAAACTATTTCAGACCCACCTCGTGTGTAGTAACCGGTATACTTCCTACTCTATCCCTATCAGTGTAGTTATCATATACGGCCTCAGCCATGCATGCGACGGTCTATACAATAGCAAGGAGTTGGGAATATCGAGTGATTCTCTCCCCAATATTCATCTTTTATTCCTCCTTTTGGCACACCAATGTCGATTCTATTGATTCTAGAGTGAGCAGTTGCCTTTCCATGTTGAGGATGCACATTACGTCTTCCAAGAATTACAAGGTTGACTTGTATTTATACTCAGTAAGTGCTAGGTCTGGGTGTTTCAGGATAATGGAATCTATGATCATTTCAATTTTCTTGTACACCTCTCACACCTTCACCTTCTCCTTGCACTAGGTCGCACCTTAACTATATGTTGATTAGCTCTTCCTCCTTCCGATCCTTTCTCTTATCAATGAGTCTCCTCCTTCTCTAGTTCTTCCTTTAGGAATCTTACCCTATCATTACTTCAGAAGAGTCTCACCTCAACCTCAACTGATACCTTATTGAGGGAATTGTAGAATTTCTCATCTAATAACTGTTGATCATTTACAAGATGGTTTATTCCTTTAGTCTTTGCTACCATCATCAATGCTCCCCGAATGACCTCAAACTCGGGATCATTGATATGGGACTTAAAATGCTCAAGATATCATCTTCCTCAGTTCATGTGGGTGTGTGCCATCTTATTTGAATGAATACCATGCAAAGGAGTTGTTTTGCGGGCAATGGTACTCTAGAAGCGTGTGTGCAGTACCTTACTTGGATTGTTGATGTATCTCATGCCTTTCCCCTATGATGCTACAATGTTCTTCCCTGTTATGTGTGCTGCCCTTAAGAAAGCTTACTGCTAAGCTCATATCTCTACCCACGCTCCCATATTATTTTCCCTATGCTTTCCTCCTCTAACTCCTTGAGTATTTCATCAACGCTTCACTCCCCTTCCTTCTTTACTAACTTCATCTATTATGCATGCTAATTCTCTTTATATGGCTTCTTTTATCTGACTCCTTTGTAAGGCTGGGGGTCCTTTGATCATTAGTATTCACTTCATCTTTCTCCCCTTTTCCTTGAGCGCCTTCCTCTTCTCTATCCTTTTTTTCATTTCCCTCATCCTCTAAGTCATGCACATCATACACCAGATGGTATCAAGCCTCTTCATGCTTGTAATCACCCATTTCACTTTTGTAGGCCTCCAAGATTTCTGTTTATTCCAACTCAACCTTCTTTGCTACCTTTTTTTTCTAACTGGTGATTCTAGTATAGGAGACTCTTCCTTTTCTTCTTCTTCTGCAGGAAACTCATGGGAAAATATTCTTATGTAGAAGGCTCTTCTTGCTTTGGTGCCTCTCCCTAAGGTGATTTTTAATTTTCCTTAGTAGGGGACCTCTTCCAACATGCATATGTGCTAGGCTTGGCGCCTAACTCCGGCGTGCCCACAGATTGTGTATGTACACTTGGTGCTTTATTCTCTAGTGCATGTTCCCTATCCCTCTTTCTTGGCGTGGTTATATTTATTTTGGTAGGGTCATCTTAGATGGAGACATCACTCTCCAAGTAGGTGCCCTTCTCATATTTTTTCCTGATCTATAGGTATACCCTTGCTATGGTCCTTTCAGCAATTGGTAGTGTCACCAGTTTTATCATGCACACCTCATGGGAGACATACTTCTCCACAAAAGCATGCTTATTGGGGTATATTATCTTCCTTCATATCTCACGCTGGTCTTTTTTTGCCTCGTTAAGGTCGAACCTTAGTATTTTATCTTCTTTCAAGCAATTTACCCCTTCTTGAAAGAATTACACGGTGAAAGAGAAAGACAATTTGCACTATGGACTATTGGTTCCATCTGTCAATGTGAATCTGCTAATGTAGAAATGTTGGTATATATAAAACTCATTCTCTCATTTTACTAGTGAAGGAAATTGTTTAGGTATCCTCCATTCTACTCTGAACACATCACACATCCTCTTGTACCATTTCTCTAGGCGTGCCTTGTGGGCGGCTATCATGATGTCACAAGTGTATTTTTCAAACTTCTTTACGGGGGAAGGGTATTCATCTAGATACTCCTATACAAACTTCTCTGGCCCATTGGGTACTCCAATATTTAGAAGACAATGGTGAGGAGGACATTACCAAAAATGATCTTCTCTCCTTCGTGCATGAAAGTGATAATTTATTCTACGATGAAGGCAAACAGGTTATAGATGGTTCCTTCTGAAATAATTAGACACACATTCAACTAAGGATTTTTTATATGTGTCCACCTCTCTTGTCCATTTATCTTGGATACCAAGTGTATGACCATCCTCATCACTAGGTCAAAGATATCTAAAATATTAAAGTAACACAAGCCATTTTTCTAATCATAAGTTGGTATTGTCTTCTTAATAGCTTCCTTATCCTCCAGGTCATCATCTAGCAAATCCCCTTCACAGACAAGGCCAATAAACTTAGAGATTAGTTGAGGGGTTATGTGCATTCTACGACCCATAAAGTATAAATGTTCTTCATGCATGCATGAAATCAACCATTGGTACAGTCACTTGGGTTTTCCAAATTAGGGTAACTCATACAGTTGTAGCAACCCGACCTTCTCTAATTTTACCTTCACCTCATTGTTGTAGATTGAAATCCCTTCTGGTGTCCTCTTATCCATCAGGAAAACCAGTTCTAATGCCATTTCCTTCTCGGTGGTTCTTGTGTGATGGTTGTAGTCACTTATGGCCATCTTCCTTACATGGGATACCCATTATTTTTAATTAACACTCCATTTGGGTATTGCATCTCCGCATACCACTCTTCGTTGAAATTGGCAGTGGCAGTTTTTTTCCCCTTGCCCTTCTTTGGTGAGACGATTGCCTTCTTTGGTGCCATTTTCTTATTGGGTTAAAAATAAATTCTCCCTTGCTTCTCTTCCTTGCTCTGCTCAAATTTTTGGATCAACTTCATGAAGAATCCCTTTACTCTCATGCCCTAGCTGTAGAACCCTATCCTAGACAATTCATCCATAAGATGACATACCCTTCTGAACCCTTCTTCACTACGCCCATGTACTCTTTCCAATATGGTTCACAAATCACACTGGTCATGCACTTAGATTTTTTCAATTCCTCCTTCACACAAATATTTCTTCGCCAATTCCCTAGTTCACAAGAGCTATTCTATATGGTAAAGGCAAGGTAAACAATAGTGAGCTTGAACTTCTATTTATAGCTTTTTTCTCATCTCCTGTGATAAATGCTATACCACCTACCAATGTATTTAGCATTAAATGTAGATTTTTCCACTAAAATCAATCTTAAGTGCTCTCACCCATGTGCTCAATCTTGTGTGAAAAATCCTTATAACCTTATGGTGCGCAAAATTCTTTACTGATCAAAGAATGTTACACACACGTTTGCAGCACCGAACGAACTTTGTCTACCATCTTGATTTTTTCCTTCACCTACCTCATGTTGTTCCTATGCTCCTCATTCTTTATACGTGGTATTTGTAAAACTATCTTGACACAAAAATTCCTTATGTCCACCTTTTCCATGCGCGCTCTCCTATACTTATGCACTTTTTATCCTTTAATCTAGGCCATAAACATATAACTTCCACTACCAAATTTCATTTTACTTCGCATCTCCACCCCACACAAAAATAGATGCGCGGTACTATGCGCATACACAACCTTTTGAAAATAAAAAGTGGTTATCGGTGTACAAGGCACACAAAAAAAAACACAAAGAAAGGAACAAGCAATAAGAAAGGGAAACATAAGGAAAATAAATGCATAAAAGGAAATCCTAGACTAAATGGCAATACTACCTTATTTACAAATACAAGGAAGACTTATTTATAGTAGGGCTTCAACCTACTCCCATTGAAATGACTTGGTAATTTTGTTCCATCAAGCACTTGTAACTGGTAAGCACTTGAATCAAGGATGTACGAGATGATATATGTCCCTAACCAATGGAATTTCAGTTTCCTAGGATGGCGCAAAAACTTGGAATCATATAACAAAACCATCTGCCCAACCTCAAATTGTTTGTTTTTAATATGTCGATCATGCCATGCTTTCTATCATTCCTTTTGAGTCTTCTGACTTAATCTAGCAAGTGATCACCTTTCATCTAGCTGCATTAATTTCTCCATGTGATCTTGAATTTCTTGTTCATAAGCTAACCCTCCTATCCATGTAATACACAATGATGGTAACATGAATTCAATTGGAAAAAAAAACTCCACACCAAACGCCAACTGAAATGGTGTGGCTTGTTTAACCTCTTGTAGATTGTCCTGTATGCCCATAAGAAAGATGATACCTTGTCATCTCAATATTGTCTTTGCACATCACAAATTTGTGTCAGCATGTGACTCAGAATTTTTGAAACGCCTCAACAGTTCCATTAACTTATGGGTGATATGGAGTAGTCTTATGATGGGCCACCATGAAATCTGACAAAAAAATCCTGACTATTTCATTCAAAAAATGTGTACCACTGTCACTAGTCAAGCTTAAAGCACATCCATACCTACTGATTTTGTTCTCCCATAAGAATCTAGTAGCTGTACATTCCCTTGTGGGCATTGCCTCTGCCCACCTTGTTAAGTAATTAGTGGAAGTGATGATATAGCGCGAACCAATCCTTCGTGCGATGGGAGAAATTGGTCCTACAAAATCAATTTCCCATTTTTCAAATGGTTCTAACGCTGGCTATAGGTCGTAGGGTAATCTCATCCCTTTTTCCTAGCTTTCCAAGGTGCTGGAAATGGTCACATGCCTTACAAAAGTCAATGAAATCCTGGTATATACTTTCCCACCAAAGCCTTGCTAAGAGGATTTTTCACGTTGTGGCATTTCCTACATAACGCCCTCCTACAATCCCACCATGTGCTTCTTCCATGATCACAACATTCTCATGTTCTAACATCCATCAGCGTAGAACCTCATCACAACCTAGCTTGTATAAGTCCCCACTAATTAGCATGTAGGGCATGACACATATAACTAACTATTTTCTTTCCAAGGATTTCATTCCTTCCGGTGCCACACCCATTTTTAGGAACAAAAAAATATCTTCTAATTCAGAGGGTGCGTGCCACAACCTAAATAGTTGCACATCTGGCATAACATCCTTAATGTTCTGCACATCCTCCTCTGAGTCAATCCTTGATAAATGATTAGGCCCTGAGTTACTCTTTTATGGTTTCACCACAATTTTGTAAAATCAAATTCCTGAAACAACAAGACCCACCAACAGATGCACCCTTAAAAAATAGGCTTGTTCACCAAGTACTTGAAGGCTATGTTATCTATGTAAAATATGAAGGGGGTTCCCAATAGATATTTCCTGAACTTATGCAGTGCGTAGATCATTGAAATTTCCTTGCACTCAGTAGTGGTGTCATGATGTTATGCTGGTGTCCAATTCCTATGGGAGTGATCAAAAATCCCTTCTCCAGGTTGTGCTAGGACTTCTCCAATGGCTATCCCTGAGGCATCAACATGCACGTGGAAAAGTTTATCCCAAGAGGGAAATCGTAGTATGGGCGTAGTGACAAGTCTATCCTTCAAAGTGTCACATGTTGTTTGTTGTGACTCTTCCTAGTGAAATACACTCTTGTGTTTTAGTAACTTCTCTAATGGCATGGTGATATTGGCATAACCCTTGATAAACTTCTGGAAGTATCCCGTATGCCCAAGGAATCTTCACATTGCACTTTGACTGGTAGAATCCTCCAACCCCACAATAACAAAAACTTTGGTGGGATCCACCAAAAAACCTTCCTTACATATGATGTGCCCCAATAGGGTACCAAATGGAGTAGAAAAAATACACTTCTTAATGTTGAGGGATATCCTCAACTACCAACATCTCTCAAACATTAGCCTCAAATTATCACAATGGTCTTTCACTAGTTCATACACCATCCAGTCATCAAGGTAGATTTTTAGAAACTTATGGATAACATCATGAAATTTTTGGACCACTATACACAAAAACATAGCTGGTGCATTATTCAATCCAAAAGGAATGATCGTGTAGGCAAAAATTCCCCACTCAGTAGTGAAAGTTGTCTTCTCTTGGTCTTCTTTAGCAATCCTAACTTGATGGTATCATGAGAATCCATCCGTGAAGGAATAGATTTCACACCCAGCCACTCCTTCTAAGATCTCTTCAATGAAAGGGGTTGGAAGATGATGAATTACACATACTGTATTTAAGTCCTTGTAGTCAACATAGATCCTTATCCTTCCACTCTTTTTAATACTGATGACTTGTTATCAAAAATGAGCCCCCTGCTTATTTTGGCTAACTTGCCTTCATTCTTTCCTTCCTTGTGCTTCAAATTCAATTTTTACACATTTCAAGCACTCTAAGGATTCTATATATGGCTTCATCAGATAGGATTTTTCTTCCCCTTTCCAGAAAGGTAACATTTTCCTCCTAACTCCAAATATCCTTTGGTTTAAATTTGAAAGTTATGGCTTGGCGGAGTTGTTTGGGGAAATTTTCCCTTGACAGGCCCGCATCCAATGAGAAGATGCCATGTGGCAGCGGAGGTCGGGCTGGTAGAGTGAAGTTAAAAAATTTGTCAAAGTGGGAAAAGGGCACAAAGGAAAAATTTGGCCCACGAAGGAGGATGGAGAAAAGTTTAGAAGGTCATGGACCAACTGGAGGATGCCACGTGTCCTATCAGTGGCGGGAATCAGGGGCACAGAGGAAATTTTTGTTTTTTGACAAAATTGCAAAAGGTGCAAAGGAAAATGTTAAAGCACAAACCCATGGGTGACTCAGGAAGTGACACGTGGCAGTGGAGCGGTAGAGCGCGGAGAATTTTGGGAAATTTTCCCAATGAAAAATCAAAATGAAAAAGGTGAGGTTTGAGCCTACGTTTCCATTAGCTAATGGGAAAGTGACATGTGGCAGCGGAGCGGTGGGGCATGGGGATTTTTTTTGAAATTTTCCCAAATTCAAAAAATGGAAAATTTTCAAGTTTTGGCCCGCCAACCCGATTTTTGCCCTAAATCTTTAGAGGGGCATAACTTTCGATCCTGAGCTCATATTTTCACGTTCTTTATATCATTGGAAAGATGTTGAAATCATCTACACAATGGAATATAAATTTTTTATTTTTGATGGATATTTTCAGGAGAAAAATGCAAAAACATATCTGGCATGCAAAAAACATAGAAAACGACTCCAACCACCAAAATTAATGAAGTATGGGCCTCTGTTTTGCTCTGTAAAGCAATGTACTTCAAAGTATGGGCTTTTTTATGGAAAAACATCATTTTTTTGGACCATTGGATGAATCTTGTTGGTGCTTCGAAGTCCCAAATCAATTTTCCCACGTTTTCTCCTTTCTTCCATTATGCTCAATGGTTAAATGACAATTTTGTCTCATTTGTAACGGTTGTTCATCATTCTTCTCTGCCTCTCCTTCTTTTCTTCCCCAAGGTCGAAAATGGAGTTTGAACCTCTTCCCCTGCTCTGTAATGGAATTTTTTCCCTCTTAGCTGTGAAATGATGTTTTGTGCAAACTTCTGGAACAAGAAAAAACGTGTTTTGTGATGCATATTTCCATCCTTGCTCATTTTTCTTATCTTCTTCTTGCCTCTCTTCATTGCAGGTATTTATGCATGTTTGAATGTTCATTGTAGGTTTTAGAGCTGTGTTCATGGAGTTTTGGAACATTTTTTGTGTGAAATCCATCCTTTGTTTTGTGATGCACTTGTCCATGCTTTCCATTTCTCACCTCTTCTTGTTCCATGGTAGTTTTTATAGATGTTAAACATATACCTTCTCTAGTGTATCACTGTTTTAGTGTAGGCTCTATTTTTTCCTCTTTTCTCTCTCTCTGTCTCCTTGGAATAGTTAGATTAGGATTAGATTATCTTTCCTGCACGTGAATAGCTTATGGAAAGTAGTTTAGGAAGAGGAACCAACCTTCTCTGGAGAGCTTTCCCCATTTGCAAAGGTCCCACACTTTGGGAAATCTTAATGTTGTGCATTCACACCAAATGACAATTCTTTAGAAAAGTAGATCCATAGGTCATTTTGGGGGTGTTGTGAATTTTCACTAACATGACCATGGGGCTTACCCATTATGATTCTTCCACATCTTCGATGATGTCCAAAATGATCATCTTTTCTATCTCCTCCTTAACCTTGACACAAAGATTCAAATTCATTTAATAAGGCCTTTTCCTGATTGGGCACACACCTTCTATAAAATTTATCTTGCACATCTCACTCAAGGAGTGGTGAATGCCTTTAAGCTCATGGTAATCATGTGGAAATAAATCTTGAAACTTGCGGAATCGATCAATGATCTTTGAGACTTCCTTCTCTGACCAATAGTCTCATATAGTGGCCTCCTTTGGTTCATCCTTCAAACCAATTTTAACCTTCTTTGTTTTGAGGGGCTCATGGTAGGTGCGTGCTTGCTCATTAGCACTATCAATAACTTTGAGTGTATCTTTAGTATAATTAACATCCAAACTCTCCATCTCTTCAACATCTATCACGTAGACCATCTTTCCCTTTTCTTTCTCCATGCACACGCGCTCAAGCTACATCTCTTATGATTCTTCTTCATCAAAATGAGTCTTCAAACTAGATTCACCCAATAGTTCAAGTATCCTATCCTCCATCATAACACAATCTCATAATGTAAGGCACTTGAAAACCTACAATGCCTTATCTACTAATGGTTTAGTACTTATGGTACTCAAAATCTTGAAGGAGATCATCTCTCAGATCATTCCAATTCCATGTCTGGAGGCACGTCTATTAGTGAATGTAACATGCATGCAAGCAACTTTGTAAGGTGGAATACATCTTATGCACACATAAGGAAGGTGGTAAGGCCTCCACACCTCCCATCCATGCTTTCTCACATGCTTGGACATGAAACGAGGTGGGTTCCTTCCCATGATAGTCTCATATTGCAGTGGGTGCATTACTTTAGGATAACCTTACAGAGAACATGATTCTCACCTCTTGCCACTCTAAAAGGCTATTGTGATGGGTCACCCACCAACATGATGTAGTCCCAAGACAATTTATAGATAAGCATCCTTCTTCTTTCAACCCCATTTCTCCATTGATCCTCCATTTCCCACAATAAATCATTAGGGTTGTCCCCTCTAGGGTAACTTGGTAAATTTATTCCCTCTAAGGTTCCTTGACTAAGCGTGCCTTCGTTACCCTTGTAACAGATACTATTAGTTGTTTCCTAATTAACTCATAATTCCAGTGCGTCCAATTTGTCACATGCCACACTAGTTGTATCACTCATAGACTTAACATCTTCAAACTAGATAACCCCCTCTGTAAGGTGACTCACCTCAGGATCCCTAATAGAGTGCACATAGATTCTGTCAAGAATTTCTTCTTAATAAATTTGGCCCAGATTATTAGAAGATAATCTAACACAATATCATAAAAACATAGAATATAAAATTCATCTGAGATAATTTATTCATTGATAGAGAGTTACATATATAGATCAATTAACCCCTACAATGGTGGAGTCAAACCTGATCTTCAGATCCCTCATATCTCTCTCCATGAATCTCTCAGTCTTATCCCCTAATATCTCACACACAAAAATAGATACATGAGTTGTTCTCACAACTCACCAATAATTAAACTATTACAACCATATTATTGATATGAGCTCTATAAACTCATTATTAATAATATTACAATTTATTTAATAATGTTACACAATATTTTGGTCACTTCTCCCAAGGGCTCAGTACATGGTGCTGATTTTCCATCAGCTAAGGGGATGATGACCCACTCCTCCTTATTTTCAAAACTTATGTATCCCTTATTGAACCTTAGGTCAGACATTATTATTGTAACACCAGGAGTGCCCAAGTAATGCTAGAAATTTATCTACCTCGGCTAGTGCCAAGACTTTTAAATCCCTAGTGAAGTTTTCCCCTTGGATAGTGATAACAATGTCCTTCAATGGGACCGATTGGAATTTGGGCTTTTATCCATATACAACACATTTGAAGATGGTTGTAATTGGGGCCTTCCCATTTGATGACATGTGTCTAGAGTGAGGACATTGAATTCTGTGACTGTGTCAATCAAAATATTTCTTAGAAGCCATCCATCTACAACAACATTCAGGGTAATCTCCATGTCATAATCAAGGATGTGGGGATGAAGGTTGTCATGTAGAACCTGCCTCCCACACCCTTCTCTAGCATGCGGTACCTTCTCCCAAAACCATTCTCCTAGAAAGGGGATGATATTTTCTTGCCTCAGCATCTTGCATACTTCTCTAACCTCATCCAGATCCTTTTATGGAGCCTCAACATTCTTCCTTTGCTCTAATTTCCTTGACTATTCTTTCAGGCATTAGATCTCTCCCTAAAGGATCTTAATTACATCTATGGTTTCTTGATACACCCCTTCTGATGAGTAGGGTCTGGATAATTCCCATGTACCACCTCTTCTCTAACAAACTAATGTGTCCTTTGTCCTTGGTACTTCCCTTGCATGTGTAACCTTAGCTCACATCATAACTAGTACTGGTTCTAATTCTAACTCGCGTGCCACCCATGATATCCATTGTGAATGACCTTTCTCATGCTTACCATCCTGATGCCTTTATCTTTTCAGATGTTGTTGGCTGATGTGCTCAAATAACTCTAGGAAATTGTCATACTTGTGCTTCTTTACACACCATGAAAATTGTAGTAGATTAGGGCACTTGTGCTTGTAGTGCTCCATGGATCCTACATTTGTAATAGGTTCCACGCGGGAACTCACCTCTTCCTCCTCCGTGCAGTTACAACACGACCATAATCCTCCTTGGAAACCTCTTCCATGCGCCCCTGCATCTATGTGCCCTTCATAGTGATTACCACTATCATCCTTGGAATTACTCATGAGGTTGGTCTGGTGCACACCAATATCAATGGCATCATGTATCTCATCAATCAATCTAAAATCCTTGGTGTCATGGGTAGTAGAGGTGCAAATCTTACAGTAACAAGACATATTCTTATGGATCGTGTGCTGTAGTAATGGGCATCTACTTACATCATGGTCTTCGTGGGAAATTTCACAGTCCACTTTCATGGCATGTACTGATATCCTAGGGAAACTGTCCTTTATATGCCCCTCTACCTCACAATCTGTGCACCATAGACCACTACAAGTCTCATGTGCTGACGTTTGTAGATAGCTTCTCCAGTTACTTTGGCCATTGTAGAAATATGAGCCTCAAGGAAGGGACTAACACCAATATCAATGCTTTCGACAGCCTCAACATGGTGGGTAGCTTCAAATGCCTTGAATGGGTCTGTGAAAGTCTTGTGTGAAAGCGCTCTCCTAAACGGTGTTATAAATCCTCCAAAAAACCATTGAGCATGCTGAGAGAGGTGAATATCATAGGATAAATTTGATAAGAGAGTCTTGAAATGTGCATCATACTCCCACACACTCTCTGCCATTCCCTGTTGGATCTCCTTCAACATGACTGATGCTCTTCTATTCAAACTTAGGGATATGAAATTCATCCAAGAAGGCATTATGCACATGCAGTGTAATCCACCACTATCTAATGGGGGTCATACTTCTAGTACTAAATATGTGTGTCCTTGCAACATTGTTGCAAACTGACTTTCCTTCTACTCTGGGGTAGTGATCACCTTCACACGCCATAGCAGTTAACACTTGTGTACATGCTATGCAACATCCTCAACACCTTTGTATTCTAGTAGATGCAAAGACATCTCAAAAAACACTTTCTGAGGTAGTTGAGGCCCTTTTCCACTTGATCAAGAACCTTGATTCCCTCCAGTGTTACCTCCACCACTAGATCCACTAGACCCACTAGGTCCTCCTGAACCTCCAAATCCTCTAGATCTGCCAGTTCCACAGGTCCTCCAACTCCTATACCACTAGATCCACCTCATGTAGCTAGTAAGGGGACTGAAGTGGTCATGCCTAATGCTCCTAATGTCCCACTAAACTACGTGCCAATAGTTTGTGATATTATACCGCTACCAGATGTGTGTCTTGAACCAATCCCAAATGTGATACCCTAGCTTTGCGTACTCGCACTTTTTCCAAACATCATTTAAGACAATATTCTTCCAAACACAAGAAATGATTGCGCAACCATAGATGTACCAAATGAAAAATTATATCTCCTAGGTGTAGATCGGTCACTTTCACCAATACCAACTATGTTAACAATACTTATCTCTTGATTTAAAAGACTAAGCGCTAGGGGTTGGTCACCAAGTGGATTCAGATGCACACTGATGACTCTCCTTTCTCCAAGTGAAAAAATCTCATCAGAATCCAAAGGGATCTCTCTTCTGCACTTACCGAGATGGGTTAACACATAATTATCAAGCTCCATTTCCTCCACATGAACCTCAATTCCTTCCTACAACATTTGTCTCCATAAATCCATCACTCCCATAACCTCACACTGTCTAGTTAGCTCCCTTTTATGTGATTTTCTATATTTGAGTTGTCTCTCCTCTCTTTCATTTTCAGCTGCAATGTCTATCATCTTCCTCCACCCTAACTTCCTCACCCAACACTCATAGTAGCTTAGCTATCCATAAGGAATGCTTCCAAACTTAGGGTAATGATGAATATATTAATAGCTAAAGGGATAATGTGCAGAAACGATCCTCTAGGATCCCGTAAGATCTCAAACTTAGCAACCTCAGGACAAGAATACATAGAAATAACGTATTCTAGGGTATAATTGGTTAGCAATCACTTCCACCAATGATAAAAAACACACGTCCAAGTCAGATCAGCATCCTACAGCCTTTTATATTCTTCTTGGTTGCAAACATGAGATATATAGTACCATATTGATCTATATGTATACATAGAAATCCATTCATACAACTCTATTGGAAAGAGGAAAAATAAGGTCTCATACATCTCATGATACAAATTCTCTTATACCCATTTATGTGCATCAAAATCATGTCCAGTACTAAATATCTTCTCAAACTCATCCTCTATTCTCTTAAACCATGCCTCTAGGGTCAAGCGCTCCATCATCACACATCATTCTCACAATAAATTTGAAAAGAGGTCCTAGAAATGAAACCAAGATGTAGTCATTTTTATCCACCCACTTTCTAATCCCATGTAAGCCAGCCTACCACCTAGCGGGTCTTGGGATCTCACTTGAGGCATGCAGGGGCCAATTCCCTCCTTTATGTGAGTGTTGTGATAAGACGATGCCTTTGATAAAAGACTAAATGCAGAAAATAAAATGTTCATGCATTCATTCTGAAATCATAGGATGAGTCAGTACATCAATGACCCCATTCAGATAAGAAGAAAACATCATAAAAAGAAAAAATTGGATTCTTAACATAAAGAAAATACATTAGGGTTTGCACCCATGAGAAAAATATTCAGAATAGAGTCATGTATTCATATTAATTATAATTTTAGTAACCACATTACATTCAAAAGGGTCATAACAAACCAAAATGTATTAAAACACAAATCTAAATCATGTATCAGTAGTCCTAGATATGCTTACCCTATTACAAAAATATTGTAGACCCATTCAATTAGACATGTTAATATTCCTACAATCCTCTAATGAGAACCCCAGCTCCAAAAACCTCCCAATACTTTCTACAGAGCTTTACTTTCCATCCTCTCTATGATAGTCTTGATGATTCTCTCTTTCTCAACCATCTCTTCATCTACCCAAACATCTCTATATATAGGTTTAGCACCCACTACCATGTCTTCATTTAGGAGTAGATCACATGCTAAGTTTCTAGGTGGCCCTCCATTGGAACATGCTAATCCTATTATGAGCTCTCCATTCTCTGCAATGATGTCTTTTGGGAACCTTCCATGCATGGAATATTATTTGCTTGACCACCAATCCTCAAGGCTAGCATCTTATCCACTTAGCACACCTAGTTGGGCCACATTTTTCCTCAAGTGCCTTTAGAATGATGCATATGGATAAGTCATCAGAACATGTTGTCTTGCCTTACGCGCATGCTCTGGTTCCTCATAAACCATTATCCTACGCACTTTTCCCCATGCACACTTACTCTTCCTAGCCTCACACGTGCATGCGTCCTTTGGAGCTTAGCCAATATTTTGAGTCCTAATAGGCCTCTTATAAGAGCATGCCAACAAAGATGACATGGGCTATGGGTGTGCATCTTAATCTACCTGGCAACCTATCCCTTACACTTGGTTTTTCTAGTACCCAATACAACTAGTAGTCAATAAGATAGTTTGGGTAGTTGAATAAAATGAGTGAATCAAATAGCAAGTACATCTATGGCTTGGTAAACATCTTCTTTGTTATTTAGAGGTACCTTTTTAGGCACATCGATGACACAAAACCCAGGAGCACATAATTTTGGAGTAACTTCTAGGAGTAATACCACCTCGTAAACTATAGGATTTGCATTTAGTAACACTGTTGGGACACAGGGTAGTACATCCTCTGGTTCATTTCCTACTATATATGGAGGATCAGGGGAAATAAGTGGCTCTAGTTCAGGTGGGTCTGGTCGGTCTTGAGGCAATGGTAACATAGGAGGTTCTAGATCTAATGGGCATGGTCCTCACCAACCCCATAATATTTACATGGAGATTTCAATTCATCTTCCAAAGTATATGGGAATAGAATATACTACTGAGCATGTACACATGTGTGAGATACTGTGGTGCGTAAAAGGGATCACAACTTTTTCGCAAAAGGAAATTCAGTTCGTAACTATGTTGTAGGGATGCACACACTGTTGGTACATAAAGTTTGAACCTTATCAGACTTGTGTCTATTATAAAACATTACAGGATTCTTTCCTTAAGGAATTTTACATCCCTGAGTTCAAGAAGAAGAGTATAAGCGTGCTCAAGAACATTAAGCAGGGCATTAGTGAGAGTGTTTAGGAATATGATGCCCATTTCAAAACACTTTTTTCTAAATTTTATATGATATCCATGCAAGACAACATGCACAATGGGTTTTTGGAGGCTTGATCACAACATTTAGGAGGGCACTATCACATAATACATATATGGATCCACACAAAGAACTTGAAGCATCATTACGTGTTGATGAAGTTGGAAGTATAAAAACTAGAGTGAGCCCATTCCTAGAAGATCAGATTGTAGCTATGACAAAGTAGCTGGAGAAACTATCGGCTAGTAAAACACACAAGACACACACTAGAATTTGGTGTATATATTGTGAAGTGGAAGGGAAAACTAAATTTAGTTGTCTCCATAGATTAGTGTGTTCATTTATTCTTGACTGAAAGATATGTAATTTAGACCATGATGCAAGATGTTACCCACTGTTAAAACACTTGGTAAGAAATAACGTATCTTGGTACTATAAGATTTTCCTGTCCACGACTCATGATGTCGAATACTACATGTTGATTTATTAGATCCATAATGCAATCGATATGTGTGTATGATAGACAAGAGTATTAGATAAATCTAAAGGTAAAAGTGAGCACCATGATCATGATCACACTCAAGGGTGCTACGATCAGAATGAGGGACACTTTTAAGGAGGTCATGGCAAAGGTTGAGGGTACCATAGTGGATTTCGGGGCTAAGGCCATGGTTATGGATGAGGCAAGTTTCCTCATGAACCGTCTTATACATGTGGATCTCGTGACCACTACAGATGTGAATGCCCTCAAAATATTACTTGTTCTTTTTGTGAGGATAATCATAACTATGAGGAGTTCACAGAGTTATATTAGCATCTTAGCAAGCAACATAAACAAGAGAATGAGGGTGCAAGGATGGTTAGAATACAATGCGCCACAAAAATTAGTGATGTCAAGGTTGGCACCGGAACTTGAGGTAGTACCTGTGAATATTGCTACACATGTTGAAGTTGTGCACACCAGAGAAACACTTCAACATAAGCCTACCATAACTAAGGAGGAGGTATTACATGTGTAGACACCTATAATTACTCCCAAGCAATTTAAATACTTAAATTGCACTAATTATCCCCTTTCTTGCAAATCAACGACATATCATCAAAAGCACTCATTTTCCCTCATATCATCATTAATTAATTACACTAAGCTAATTAATTAAGTTGCCTATCCAAAAAATACCCTAATTGATGACCTTCTGTTAATAAATCACCCTTTCTACCTAGACTAATTAATTATTATCAATTAATTAGCTTTCCCTTCCATTTAACCAATAAATCAATATTTAATTGATTTAATCCCCTTCTAATAGCCTAAATCATGCTAATATTCCTCTAATTAGCTTCTATAAGCTTACATCTACCTATTAGTTAATCACATTTGATTAATTAAAACACCCCCCAACTCCCATGACTTGCTAAGCATAAATTAAACCCTTCTAAAGTAAGGTTACCTTTAATAAAGAAACCTTATCCATTCCTAATCATGTTTTACCTTTATCCCACATTCATGAGGATGTGTTGAATCATTTATCCTTTGGGATATATAGAGAGCCCTCCACCTACCTTTTTACTTACACCTAAAACTTCTTAAGAGAGCAAATGCAAAGCATATAGCAAAGAGACTAAGAGCTTGCCTTTTTTTTTCTTGAGAGGTCACCATTGTTAAGAGCTAAAGCTTCCTATTCTTTCATTTTTTAAGGATCAAACAAAGAAATTTTTGATTGCCATTGGAGCTAAAGAAGTCCATTCATTCTTGTTGGTAATCTAGGAGAGTAGAGATGTTAAAATAACATGCATAGTTTTGATCTCATGTTTTCAAAGTTATAATGTTAGTTTAGATCTTGCTTAGTTCTCTATATTGATGGTGTTTATGCTTTGTTTTAGCTAAATTGTAGAACTATTTTAGGTGGTAGTTCTTACTTCATTTTATTTAGCATTAAGAAAAGTATACATGCACACATTTGGCACGCCCGGTGGACAATGACAATGGATTAAGTCCCACCAGGCATGCCAAATGTGTGCATGTATACTTTGCTTGATGCTAAATCAAATGAAGCAAGAACTACCACCTAAAATAGTTCTACAATTTAGCTAAAAAAAATCATAAACACCATCAAGATAGAGAACTAAGCAAGATCTAAACTAACATTTTAACTTTGAAAACATGAGATCAAAACTATGCATGCTATTTTAACATCTCTACTCTCCTAGATTACCAACAAGAATGAATGGGCCTATTTAGCTCCAATGGAAATCAAAAATTGATTTGTTTGATCCTTAAATAATGCAAGAATAGGAAGCTTTAGCTCTTAACAATGGTTACCTCTCAAGAAAACAAAAGGCAAGCTCTTAGTCTCTTTGCTATATGCTTTGCATTTGCTCTCTTAAGAAGTTTTAGGTGTAAGTAAAAAGGTAGGTGGAGGGATCTTTATATAACCCAAAGGATAAAGGATTCAACACATCCTCATGAATGTGGGATAAAGGTAAAAAATGATTAGGAATGGATAAGGTTGCTTTATTAGTTAAATGGAAGGGAAAGCTAATTAATTAATAATAATTAATTAGTCTAGGTAGAAGGGGTGATTTATTAACAGAAGGTCATTAATTAGGGTATTTTTTGGATAGGCAACTTAATTAATTAGCTTAGTGTAATTAATTAATGATGATATGAGGGAAAATGAGTGCTTTTGATGATATGTCATCGATTTGTGAGAAAGGGGATAATTAGAGCAATTTAAGTATTTAAATTGCTTGGTCGTAATTATAGGTGTCTACAACATGTAAGATACACAGATCCTACATATCAGAAAGAGGTTTATCAGGAAACCATGGAGGTGCTCAAAAATCTTCATGGTGAAATACATTGTTTAAAGGAAAAGTCATAAAAGTTGGAACAAAATAAGGTAACAGAGACAGTCCAGTCAAATGTTGATGATTTAAAAGAGGTATGCAAAATTCTACCCAGGAGAATATTATTCCATTACTAAGGAATTGGTTAAAGGGAAACACTCCATGTGTAGGTATTGAGAATGGATGACAGATCCTACATGCTAATATCCCCCCTCATTGCTTGGATTATGACAAGGAGATCACTCTAAATGTTGTTGTGGATGGGTGTATTTTGAGCAATATATTGATTAACACATGCACGTAGGTTAATGTGCTTACTTTAGATGTAACATTCCCATTTTAAGACTTTAGAAACAAGGTATTTTTTTTTAATAATGTTTGTTGTTATAAATAATCATAATTTATAACACATTTTCTAAGTAAATGACTCGATGAAACACCGATATCTTATTCCATGACTTAGTGAAACACTGATATCTCATTCCATGACTTGGTATCATACCAATATCTCATGTTAACTTATTGATTTATATACCATGCATACTTGGTTCCCTTACCCTTTTCGGGGTATTAAGTTTTCTGTTTAAGAGGCCTATCTGAATATATATTACTAATATTCATCTAAAATCCTACTTATTAAACTAGGTGACATAGGAAAACATAACCAACAACTTGCCATAATTTGGAAAAATATTTTAAAACATACTACTCATGTTTATATTCCTAGATGACATACTCATCAAATATAATGCGTCCTTCACCCCACTTCATCTATTATCTAGAATGGTATTCATTAACTCTTGTCAGTACACTTGTTCAAGGTTTATCCCTAGCTGAGGTTAGCAACATAGTATAGTGTGGAGGACTACTCACGGTGACTAAGGGTATATAAACATACCCAATATACCTAAGTTAATTATGTGTCTAGTTACCCTAATTCATCATGAGTTGACCATGACACTAGATCATACCCTTAACTCTATCTAGGGAAGAATTGTGACCAAGTCATATTTATGTAAATATGGATGACTAAACTCTAAAGGATGTTACAACATGTCAACTGCAACATAGTATCCTCATTAAGATGTGGGTCTTCACAAAAGTACTATACTACAGTTGACGCGTGCTAACATCTTACTGGTTTCACCTCATTTGGATGAACATATCATGGAAAGAAGTTAAATATTTATTATGTTTTACTTTTTAAAGGTTAATTGCAATAACCATACTAAACAACTAGGTTTGTTAACCATTAGGGTGTCGAGTAATAAATGCAATTAGAGTTGGTATGCAGATACATCTGCCTCCTAAAAATTTCATAGTTTTTGATTAATAACCCTTAAAATTTTAATTTATGTTCACAAACAGATTCAACATACTTAACAGTGATGTTAACTTAACTTACATATCCAAGTCTTATCTTGTTTAAGTTCAAAATTAGTTCTTTCCATATTAGACTTCATTGGGATGAAGTCTAATCATGTAGTGCCCACTTTCCTTTGAAAATTTTAGATACTAATCTTGATACTGTTGATCTTATTATGGACACTATTATGTTTTGTTTTAGTATGATGGATAGATGTTAGATCATGGATTATTATTGATCTAGATTCAGTTATTATGCATGATGGTTACTAGAGATATTATTTTATATGTGGATGATGATATAATGTTTGACATGGATATGTGATGGATAATTGTTCAGACATGTGATATTGGATAATGTGAATGGAACTAGCATGATAATTAATTGATGATGATATAGTTGATCAATTAAACTGAAAATGATAATGTTGATTTCTTGATGTTGTTGTGATTCATATGACTAGATGGTTTTGTTAGAATATTTATATCATTTTGGATGTTCTGATATGGCCACGAGGCCAAAGGAGGTATTTACATTTTCCAGGTTAAAATATCACTACCATGTCAGGGGACTAAATACTAACCATATTGGAATTCTGGGTGAATTCAACAAGGTTGCCATGGCAACTGTTTTGTGTGTGTGTGTGTGTGTGTGTGTGTGTGTGTGTGTGTGTGTGTGTTGTGTTAGGGATTCCCATGGGGTGATTTCCACTATATGTGACCATGGGTTTGTGTAATTTTTTAATGTGGTTTCTTTATTAATGTTGGATGTGTTTATTTTGTGATGTGTAGCCCTTTTCATTAGTTATATATGTTGTGTTAATGTTGTGAATAATAATGTGTTAAAATAAATAAATCAATAGGTCATAGGAATGTAATAAATAAAGTTGTTACTCTTAAATGTAATATTGTAAGAGTGTGTAAGAAAGGTTGTAAGAGTGTGTAAGAAAGGTTGTAATAATGTGTAAGAAATATGTAAGATAGATTTGGAGTGTGAAACACTTCATCCTCTTGGGAAATTCGAATTTGTCCTTGGGGGCTATATTTGGAGGCTTGTGGGACAAGTTAAACATATCCCACACCTTTTAAAATTATTCACCAACCATACCTATGGGTTGGAGGTTAAACTTAGGAAAATTTAATGCATTTTGAAATGACTAATTGTAAGTTTTAATTGCAATTATCTTACATGTTTTAAATTCAGTCCTTTTGGAGTATGGGTCATTTTGGAGTGTGTAAGTTATATTGTCATTTTATTTATTACGTTTATGTGAATGATGTTGAATTTATTCTTAGGGTTGAGGAAGAATGATGTGGCATCACACATAGATCCACATCATCCCCTTCTCTTCCCTCTCCTTTAAAATTTGAACCCCCTGCTTGTTTGACGTTGTTGAAACTTTGCATGCTTTCCTTGGGGGTGAATTTCTTGCTGTTTTGGGAGTCTTGCTTGTGGAAGGAGATTGGAGACCATTTCATGCTTGTGTGTTGATGATTTTTGGATAGTTATTGTGGCTTTGGGAAGCTTGTTGACCTTGGAACAAACTCCATTATGGAGGGCTAGGAACTTGAGCCTTTTTAAAATGATTTCTTTCTCTTGCATGCATGTATGAAATGCTGATTTGTTGTTATGTGTGTGTTGGATGGTTGCGTAGATTGCTTAGGACATGGTGTAGGAGAAGGCTACGGGGATTTAAAATGGGGGGCATAAGGGAATGCCAATGGTATCAGTTTTATTATGGATGGAGTTTGGGATTGAGATCCACCATGAAAAATAAATAGCTTGCATTTCTTACTTTTGGGGGGGCATAAGGGAGAAACTTTGGGGGGGCATAAGGAGGGGTTGGGAGGCATAAGGTTTATGGGATATGATATTGATATTGGTGGTATGATTATTGGTGGATGCACAATTCCCAATTGGGAGGCATAAGTAGTTTTCCCATAGATCCTTACTCTTGTTGGCTTGCTTGATGAAGCCTCAGTTTTGTTTGCATTTGTTTAATGTAGTTGTGAACTACATTCTCCTTGAAATGTGTTTTGAATGTGAAATGCTGCATGTTTTTTGTGGAATCCTTTGTTTCCATGTGTTGTATTACATCTCTTATTTCAATATGGTTTGTGATTGGGGGCCAATGAGGAAGGATGACTTCTCCCTTCTCATTGGATGTCTTGGTTGGGTGGAGAGCGTTTCCTTTCCCCCTTCCTTGTTGTGATCAAGATCTAAAGATGAAGAAACTAGCATGCTGTTGTCTTAGAGCAAGAGGAATATACAGTTTGACAGTCCTTTCTTTTGAACAAGTTATTGTAATCCTTTCCACTTTGGAGTGGATGAATTGTATAGCCATTTGTAATGTGAAGATATTTTTATTGAAAATGGAAGATTAAATTGTAAGGTGAAATGTAAAGAAGTTATATTCTACTCTCTGTTTTGAAAGGAAATGTGAAAAGATGTTATATGCAATGCATTATGTAGTTAGAAATCAAATGGAAAAAGAGAAAATTGTAAAGTTGTATTGGAAATGAATAAAGAATTGCATTATTTCTCAAGATTGTATTGTGTATTGGATTGGATTATTGTTAAAGGATGAAATCTCTGTTAAAAAGAAGAATCGTGTAGGAAGGAAGTATATTGTTTTTGCATCCTTGGAACTATATTAAAATTGAAATCAGAATTTTTAATTTTGACTTGGGAATGAATTGTTAGAATCAACATAGAATGCATTAGAACTATGTTATAAATAAGTTGTTACATTTAAATGATGGAATTGATAAATAGAATCCTTTAAAAATTTGATCACTAGACATTGTAAATTATAAAAACTGGTAAATCTAAAAAAAATGCACAGTTCAGACCTGCACTTAATAATCAACTTAAAAATGTTATGGAATAGCATGCTAAGAAACTATGGGAATTCAATTTGACAAAGATAACTTAATAAAACAACTTCACCATAGACAAATTCGAATACAATCCCTTTAACAGTCATTTTCCTGTCATTTGATAGAAAAATAGAAACTTGAGTCAATTGGACAAATCAACCTTCTAAAAATCACTCTAAACCCTCCCTAGACTCAATTCTCCATGTCTGTTTGACATGTTGAGTGAAGGAAGAAATCGAATTTTACCAAATTGAGAAGTTGAAAATTGCCAGTTAACTAATTATAAGCCTACAGATCCTTTTTGCAAAATTGACCCTTTAAATTTCATCAAAAATGTAAAATTAATAGTTTTTAATGCAAAGAGGGCATCGAAGGAGATTTCCAAAAAGTCCTCATTTTCCCAAAAAATGAGCTTCCTAGAAAAAGTTATGGCACTTTGAATTTTTTGGGCCTTGGCGGGAAAATTTGGGGGAAAATTTTCCTTGGCGGGCCTACGCTGATTGAAATTTTCTCCTTTTTAAAATCCTTAGCAAAAATTTTAAAAATTTTGGCTCGGGAAAATTTTTCTTACCTTATTCCCCACACCGGCCCGCAGCCAATCAAAGGCTGTGACATGTGTCCTCACGAGGGCAGCAGCAAAGGCACGACATTTTCTTTTTCCTTTAGCCTTTTTGAAAATTTTTGGAAATTTTTCTTCTTTTTCCCTACCAGTCGGCACTGTAGCCAACCAAAGGGTGCCACGTGGGCACCTTGGGGGTGACATTGGAGGAGTGAGAAATTTTTCACCTTTGAAATGTTTTTACCTTTGGAAAAGTTCCATAAAACTCTCCGTGGCCCTACACTCCTGCCCTCGCCTTAGTGCGACCCCTTCACGAGCACGTGCGGACATGCGTGCCTAATGTTTCCCTTTCTCCCCTTTTGTCCCTTTCAAGGAAAAATTATCCGCATCTCCCCACCGCTCCATGCCCCTCCTTCTCTCTTCAACCTACAAACAAAAATGGAGCACCATGTGTCCCCAAGAAGACCCATGGTGGACGGTGAACGTTGTTTGGTTTTTTCCTTTTCTTGGGAAAAATGCCCCAAATCCTTTCTACCCACTCTGCCTTTCCCCTATTCCCCGGCGTTGTCTCTGAGGCTGCCATGTGTCCATGAGGGTCCTACAGAGGTGTCATGGAATAACTATTTCCTTTATGCCCCCATGTGATTGGAAAAATTCCCCAAGCCGCCCCATGACCCGCCAACCCATTGGAAGGTGCTTTTCCCTCCTCTTGACACGTGGTCCCCCTTAGGGGAAAATTTAGACCTAAAAACTTTGCCTGGTCATATCTTGAGAAATATAAGGAGTTAGGAGGACTTATTTATATCACCGGAAAGGTGAGAAAATTTCCTATCCATTGGGGATGAGCTTAGGGAAATTTTAGAAACGTGGTAAGTATTAAAAAAATCCTAGTTGAAACTCTGGAGCCTGCTAGAGAGTGGGTATGGGGGTAAAATTACTCCCTGAACCTAACTAAAACATCTAACCCTAAAATTTGAATGCTTGTGAACTTGTTATTAGTTAATGGATGAGAACATTTTTTGTAATTACATTGGTCTTGTCTCTAGAACCTGTTAGTGAAAACTAATGTCTTGCAGCCTGATTGTAGACACTTCAAATAAAAAAAAATTATCCCATAATTTTTCTAGCTAACCCTAGGTTGTTTCTTGGGTCTCAAGTGGTTGTTCTCGAATGGGCACTACATTTTGGTATCAGAATGCAGTGGTTCAAATACTTGGACCATTGGGCACACTAGAAAACTTGAGACATGAAAACTTAAACCTAGTACACTTGTAAATCTAGAAAACAACTTAGCAATAATATGTATGTTTAGTAAACATGGAAGTTGTATAAATGTAGCAAAATGAATTAACTCTCACTTTAGATCTATACAGGAGGATTAGATGGAGAGAGAGGAACCTTCATAGAGACTTATATTCACCACCACCGCCACCACCACCACCACCACCAGATCAGGGTGTGGCTAGCCATTCTACCTTATATTCTACAGACGCTTCATGATGTTAATGCCACTCTACGCAGGAGGACTAAGAGGAGGACATGCAGCTAGTCAAGATAGAGCCCCTTCTATCAATAGGGTCAGGTATCTCCTCAAATTAGTGAGGATCTTAGAGGAGAGAACTCCCATGTAGAGTCAACCGTAGTAGAGTCACCACTAAGGGGACAAGGTGACAGAGTTCTAGAGCATAGATAGAGGTCTCAGAGCCCTAGGCTTAAGGAATGAGCGTACTGAGAGACCTAGAGGCCGAACAGACCACAATAGTGGATCAAATCAAGGAGATCTTGAAGATTTATCCCTCACATTACTTGGGTGATGTTGGGGGATTTCAGGCAGAGGCCTGGCTAGTGAGCTTGAGCAGTTGCTTCAATATTTTTCCTTGTTCTAGCAACACGAAAGCTCCTGTTACAATCCATCTACTGAGGGATGGAGCAGGAGTGTGTTGGAGGATAGAGGAGTAGAAGCTCTATGTAGATTCAGAGATAGTGACCTAGGAGCTATTTGAGGAGAGATTCAAGAGAAATTATTTATCATGGAGGTTCATCTAGCAGAGGATTGACGAGTTCCATGACCTTTGATAGGCCTTCTCCTTTAGTAGCAGAGTATGAGAGTAGATTTCTAGATCTACTCTAGTATGTAGAGTATATGTAGGATGAGAAGGTGCATATTCACAGGTTCATTCTGGGGCCTGAATTTGGATATCAGAGGTGCGGTGTGGATCCACTATCCACAGACATTAGCAGCGGCCATCAAGAAGACCTATATTATAGAGGAAACTCATGGTAAGACCCAGCAGGCTAGATACCAAGTCAGGAGCCGCATTCAATAGATGTAGGATGGTAGATCAAGAGGTTCAGCACCTCTTCCTCGTGGTGGCCAGGGTATAACATAGTCATCTTTTAGGCCACAATAGTAGTAGCAGCTGCAATCTTTCCCACCTCATAGACCTCAATAAACAGCTGATACACAGAGAGGTTGGAGTATGGGGCCTCCTCCTAGGGGTCCCATTAGGACACAGGGTGGACCTACAGCTCAGTCAGTGGGAGCTTGCTAGCAGAGGCCATAACAGACCACGGTTGGATCATAGGACCCATGCCATAGACTTCTAGGGAACCTCCTAGAGGTGCTAATCCTTGTAGAGGATCAAGTGGTTACTTTGGATGTGGAGTTACAAGAAATTTTTGGAGAGATTTCCCTCAGAACCCTAACAAGGGTAAGGCACATATGTTAGAGCTAACTTTAGGTGACATGTGACACAGCTACAGGATATATGCAATGGTTGAAAATTTCCAGGCAGAGCATCAGAGCACATTCATTGAAACCACAGGTACTATTGGTGGTATTCATACCTCTATTTTCTTTGATTCTAGTTCTTCTAATTCTTTCATTACACCAACTTAGTAGAGCGATGTAGGCTAGTGGCAGTTAGGAAAGGTCTTAGTTGGGACATTGAGATGGCTTCAAGAGCCAAGATCCCTATAGACTCCTTGGTTAAGGAGTGTGTTGTAGATTTGGGACCTTTCACCACTACCTCATATCTCTGTATTCTTCCTTTGGGCTCATATGGAGTCATTTTGGGTATGGATTGGTTATCTGCACACAAGGCTAGGATGAATTGTTATCACAAGACTATAGCTTGTGCAGATGATTTAGGAGTTGATTCGGTGATCTTGGGGGTTAGGAGACCCATTTCTATTCGCACTATCTCCGCTATACAACTTAAGTGGTGTGTGCGACGGGGTTGTCATATGTATGTTGTTATGGTTAGTGACATATTAGAGGATGGGTGTAGTGGACCATTGCTATATGGTCATCCCATTTTGAGAGAGTTTTCTAATGTCTTTCTAGGGGAGCTATCGGGGTTACCACCCCCACGTGAGATTGATTTTCATATAGACCTAGTTGCTGGAGTAGAGCCTATCTCATGAGCACCTTATAGGATGACCACCCTAGAGCTCTGTGAGCTCAAGTTGCAGCTTGAGGGACTTTTGGAGAAGGGCCTTATCCATCCTAGTGTATCCCCTTAGGGTGCACCGGTGATCTTTATGTAAAAGAAGGATGGATCCTTGCGGTTGTGTATTGATTACCTCCAGTTGAAAGAGGTAATGATGAAGAATCGTTATCCTCTTCCTCGTATCGATAAATTGTTCGATTAGATGAAGGGAGCCACAATTTTCTCTAATATTGATCTCAAGTTAGGGTACCATCAGCTAAGGATTTCAGAGGAGGAAATTCATAAGACCACCTTTCACATGAGATATAGGCACTATGAGTTCATAGTGGTGCCTTTTGGTTTGATGAATGCCCTTGCAGTGTTTATGAATTTGATGAATGGGGTATTTAGGACCTTCTTAGACTGCTTCGTGGTCATCTTCCTTGATGAAATTTTGATATACTCATGTACACATGAGGAGCACGATGGGTACCTTTGCCAAGTTCTTCAGTGTCTTTGTGAGTAGTAGCTTTACGGGAACTTAGAGAATTGTGTTTTCTTTCAGACAAAGGTGCAGTATTTGGATCATATCATTTATGGGGAAGGTATCGCAGTTGATGCTTCCAATATTAGAGCCATTATGGATTGGCCAGCACCCACTACAGTGACCGAGGTGCAAAAATTCATGGGATTAGCAGGATAATACAAGATATTTGTTCAAGGCTTCTCTCAGATTACGCACCCTATCACTTCCCTTTTGAGGAAAGGGAAGAAGTTTGTTTGGCCGAGTAGATGCGAGCATGCCTTCAGGAAACTAAAGGAGTGCCTCACTTCAGCACCCATTATTGCAGTTCCGGATCCACAGGGTGAGTTCTTTGTTTACATGGATGCTTCATTGGCAGGAATTGGAGGAGTGTTGATGTAGGATGGTAGAGTAGTAGCTTTTGAGTCTCGCAAACTCAAGGATCACAAGATTAATTATCCAATCCATGATCTTGAGCTTGTGGAAGTTGTGCATGCCTTGGTTAGATGGAGACATTTTCTTCTTGGATGGAGACTCACACTTAGGATAGATCATTTGAGTCTTCACCACCTCTTCACACAGCCCAATCTCAACAATCATCCACGGCGTTGGATGGAGTTGCTTTGTGAGTATGACATGGAGATCAAGCATGTGAAGGGGAATGAGAATGTGGTAGAAGATGCTCTTAGTAGATGGAGACATGTGGCTATGACCACTATAGTGAGCACATATTTGTGGAGCAAGATTCTTCACCAGCTTCCTCTTAAAAGTTGCTACATTTTAGTATGAGAAGAGATCGAGTCACAAAGACCCCTTGAGGGGAAGTTTGATGCGTTTTCCTTAGAGAAGATGGCATTCTTAGGCACAGAGGCCAAATATATGTTCCAAGAGATGGAGGCTTGAGGCAGCACATCCTGGTAGAGGCACATCATACACCCTATTCAGCCCATCCCGGGGTGAAGAAGATGCATGCTACTTTGCGACAATTATATCATTGGAGAGGACTCCATCGGAGATGTGGCTCAGTTTGTGTTATGGTGTTTAGAGTCCCAGATGGTTAAGGCCATGAGCATCATCATCTCAACAGGTATTCTCTATCCTCATGCCATATCGGAATGGAAGTGGGACACCATTTCCATGGATTTCATTGTTGGGTCTACCGATGTCGAGATATCACCATGACACCATTATGGTCACGTTTTATAAATTGACAAAAGTTTCCCACTTTTCTCTAGTGAAGACCACTTATATAGCCAGATCAGTGGCATGATTATATTTGGATGAGATTTTTAGATTGCATGGGATCCCACAGAAGATCGTTTCTGACCGCAATCCTTTGTACACTTCACATTTTTTGATTACCATGTAGTATGTCCTTGGGATGAGGATCAACTTTAGTCACAACATATCACCCTGAGATAGATGGACAAGACTGAGCAAGTGAATCAAATTTTAGAGGATATTCTTCAAGATGTATATGATGGATCAGTATTCTAAGTGGGAGGAGTACCTATACTTAGTGGAGTTTTCCTACAATAATAGTTTTCAAATTTCTATAGGCATGTCTCCTTTTCAAGCCTTGTATGGTAGAGAGTGCAGGACACCTCTTAGTTGGGATAGGTTATAGGACAGATTGTCTCTTGGACCAGCTCTTCTGTACGGGACATGGAGCAGTAGGTAGTGTTGATCAGGCAGAGACTGCAAGAGGTGTAGGATAGGCAGAAGAAGTATGCGGATCAGCATAGGATCGATCATAAGTTTGATGTGGGCATGAAGGTGTTCCTTCGTGTCAGAGCTGTATAAGAGCCCTATTTGTTATGGAAAAGGTTCTAAGTTAGCTCCTAGATTCATTGGTCCTTTTGAGATCTTGGAGCATATCGGCCCTTTGGCCTACCATCTAACATTGCCACCTAGCTTGTCTCACGTATATGATGTGTTTCATGTTTCGGTTCTTAGGAGATATATTGTAGATCCTTATCATGTGTTGGATTGGACATCATTGCAGGTGTAGGATCAAGGGTAGGTGATGGTGGAGCCCATCCATATCATACATCACAGGAACCTAAGCCTTTGACGTAGAGATATTGATCAGTTACGGGTGCAGTGCGACAGATATGACGAGACTACAACCACTTGGGAGGATGCCATAGTAGTACGAGCGTAGTTTCCACATTTGTTCCAGTGACATCCAGGAGGAAGTCAAGTCTAAGGGGAGGGGGATGTAGCTCCCACTTTTCTTTGATACTTTTAGATACTGATCTTGATAATGTTGATCTTATAATGGACACTATTATGTTTTGTTTTCGTATGAGGAATAGATGTTAGATAATGGATTATTATTGATCTGGGTTCAATTATTATGCATGATGGTTACTAGAGATATTCTTTTATATGTGGATGATGATATACTATTTGACACGGATATGTGATGGATAATTGTTTAGACATGTGATATTGGATAATGTGAATAGAACTAGCATGATAATTAATTGATGATGATATAGTTGATCAATTAAACTATAAATAAATCAATATGTCATAGAAATGTAATAAATAAAGTTGTTACTCTTAAATGTAATATTATAAGAGTGTGTAATAAATATTGTAAGAGTGTGTAAGAAAGGTTGTAAGAATGTGTAAGAAATATGTAAGATAGATTTGGAGTGTGAAACACTTCATCCTCTTGAGAAATTCGAATTTGTCCTTGGGGGATATATTTGGAGGCTTGTGGGACAAGTTAAACTTGTCTCACACCTCTTAAAATTATTCACCAACCATACCTATGGGTTGGAGGTTAAATTTAGGCCTTTTTAATGCATTTTGAAATGACTAATTGTAAGTTTTAATTGCACTTCTCTTACATGTTTTAAATTCAGTCCTTTTGGAGTATGGGTCATTTTGGAGTGTGTAAGTTCTATTGTCATTTTATTTATTATGTTTGAGTGAATGATGCTGACTTTTTTCTTGTGGTTGAGGAAGAATGATGTGGAATCCCACATCATTCCCTTCTCTTCCCTCTCCTTTAAAATTCGAACCCCTTGCTTGTTTGAGGTTGTTGAAACTTTGCATACTTTCCTTGGTGGTGAATTTTTTGCTGTTTGGGAGTCTTTCTTGTGGAAGGAGATTGGAGGCCATTGCATGCTTGTGTGTTATTGATTTCTATACTGTTATTGTGGCTTTAGGAAGCTTTTTGATCTTGGAACAAACTTTATTATGGAGAGGTAGGAACTTGAGCCTTTTTAAAATACTTTCTTTCTCTTGCATACATGTATGGAATGGTGATTTGTTGTTATGTGTGTGTTATCTGGTTGAGTAGACTGCTTAGAACATGGTGTAGGAGAAGGCTATGGGGATTTTAAATGGGGGGCATAAGGGAATTCTCATGGCATCAGTTTTATTGTGGAGGGAGTTTGGGATTGGGATCCACCATGGAAAATAAATAGCTTGAATTTCTTACTCTTGGGGGGGCATAAGGGAGAAACTTTGGGGGGCATAAGGAGGGTTTGTGAGGCATAAGGTTTATGGGATATGATATTGATATTGGTGGTATGATTATTGGTGGATACATAATTCCCAATTGGGAGGCATAAGTAGTTTTCCCATAGTTCCTTCCTCTTGTTGGATTGTTTGATGAAGCCTAAGTTTTGTTTGTATTTGTTTAATGTAGTTGTGAACTACATTCTCCTTGAAATGTGTTTTGAATGTGAAATGTGCATGTTTTTTGTGGAAGCCTTTGTTTCCATGTGTTGTATTCCATCTCTTATTTCAATATGGTTTGGGCTCGAGGGCCAATGAGGAAGGATGGATTCTCCCTTATCATTGGATGTCTTGGTTGGGTGGAGAGTGTTTCCTTTCCACCTTCCTTGTTGTGATCAAGATGTAAAGATGAAGAAACTAGCATGTTGTTGTTTTGGAGAAAGAGGAATATACAATTTAACAGCCCTTTCTTTTGAACAATTTATTGTAATCCTTTCCACTTTGGAGTGGATAAATTTTATAGCCATTTGTAATGTGAAGATATTTGTATTGAAAATGGAAGATTGAATTGTAAGGTGAAATGTAAAGAAGTTATATTCTACTCTCTATTTTGAAAGGAAATGTGAAAAGATGTTATATGCAGTGCATTCTGTATTTAAAAATCAAATGGAAAAGAGAAAATTGTAAATTTGTATTGGAAATGAATAAAGGATTGCATTAGTTCTCAATATTGTATTGTGTATTGGATTTTATTGTTGTTAAAGGATGAAATCTCTTTTGAAAAGAAGAATGTGTAGGAAGGAAGTATATTGTTTATGCATCATCCTTGGAACTATATTAAAATTGAAATTAGAATTTGTAATTTTGACTTGGGAATGAATTTTTAGAATCAACAGAATGTATTATACTATATTAGAAATAAGTTGTTACATTTAAATGATGGAATTGATAAATAGATCCTTTAAAAATTTGATCACTGACATTGTAAATTCTAAAAATGGTAAATCTAAACAAAATGCATAGTTCAGAACTGCATTTAATAATCAACTTAAAATTTTTATGGAATAGTATGTTAAGACATTAAGGAATTCAATTTGACAAAGAAAACTTAAGAAAACAACTTCACCATAGCAAATTCAAATATAATCCCTCTAACAATCATTTTCCTATCATTTGATAGAAAAATACAAAATTGAGTCAATTGAACAAATCAACTTTGCAAAAACACCCTAAAACATCCCAGACTAGTCCTCCATGTCTGTTTGACATGTTGAGTGAAGGAGGAGATCTAATTTAACAAAATTGTGAGTTCACTAATTATAAGCCTACAAATTATTTTTACAAAATTGACCCTTAAAACTTATAAAAATGTAAAATTTATGTTTCTTGTGAAAAGAGGGCATCAATAGCTTTCCAAAAAGTCATCATTTGCCCAAAATTGAGCTTTTTAGCTCAAGTTATGACACTTTGACATTTTTGGGCCTTGGCGGGAAAATTTGGTAAAATTTTCCCTGATGGACCCACAACCCGAATTTTTCTCCTTTTTAAACTCCTTAGGAGAAATTTTGAAAATTTTGGCTAGCGAAAATTTTCTTCTTTTTCCCTGCCAGCCCACAGCTAATCAGAGGTTGCCACGTGTCCTCACGAGGTAGCGGCGGAGGTGCGACATTTTCTTTTACCCTTAGCATTTTTGAATTTTTTTGGAAAATTTTCTTCTTTTCCCCCACCATCCCACAACCAACCAGAGGGTGCCATGTGGCACCTTGGGGGTGATAGTGGAGGAGGGAGAACTTTGTCACTTAATGTTTCCCTTTCTCCCCTTTGTCCCTTTTGGCGAAATTCTAAGACATGGTTCCCCGACGTTGTCTCTGAGGCTGCCATGTGTCCACCAGGGTCCCACAGAGGTGCGAAAGAACTTTTTCCTTTAAGCCCGTGTGATGGGAAAATTTCTCCAAGCTACCCCTCGACCCACCAACCCATCGAAGGTGCTTTTCCTCCACTTGACATGTGTCCCCCTTGGGGAAAATTTAGCCCCAAAACTCCGCCCCACCATATCTTGAGTTCTATAAGGAGTTAAGAGGACTTCTTTATATGATTAGAAAGGTGATAAAATTTACTATCCAATGGAGATGATTTAGGGAAATTGTGGAAGCAGTAAGTATGAGAAAAATTCTATTGAAAATTTGAGGCAGCTAGAGAGCAGGCATGGGGGTAAATTACTCCCTGAACCTAACTAAAACATATAACCCTAAAATTTGAAGCTTGTGAACTTGTTATTAGTTAATTAAGGGAACATATATTGTAGTACATTGGTCTTGTTCTGGAACCTATTAGTGAAAACTGATGTCTTGCAACCTTGTTGTAGACACTTCAAATAAAAAAAATTATCCCATAATTTTTCTAGCTAACCCTAGGTTGGTTCTTGGGTCTCAAGTGGTTCTTTAAATAGGCACTACAAATCCTTAATATTTTCTTTTCATTTCTCCTATTCTAATTTCATAATTAATCAAGAGGAATCACATCTTCCTCTATCCAAGGATAACATTCGGATTTGATTCCAATAGGTCTTAAAACAATCTAGTAATCAATGCAGGGAAGTTACCTCCCCTTTTTATTATAAAGGATTTAGGTTCAATTATAACACCATAGTATTTTACAAGTTTTCATCATGGTTTCATTCACCCATGAACATTTGTTTTAGTAAATCCATAATGTCCTGGTTGATTTCCAATCACTAATGTCAACTTTAATAAGTTATATTTAATTAAGAGGGTAACACATCTAGTACTCTTAACCTCTAATTCATTTTAAACCAACCCAAAAGGGTATATTATAGATATAAATAAAGTAAATATAAAAAATCTTATCATTTCCATTCATAATAATATCCACAAGGATTACACGTGATGTTCAAACAAACCCATAACTCTTTCATTCATAAAATGGAATTCATACATTATAAGTCCACATTTCATTAAGAGAACCCTTCTTTTAAGAAATAATTAAAGCATTACAACAAGTCATACCAAAATAATTACTAGCCTCAAGAGAGAAAGAGAGGTAAGGTAATAAACCATATCATAATTTAGAATAAATTATGATGTAAACAACTTCAAATTTCAATTATTGTTTTATATTAAAATAAATTAAGCATTAATCCATATAAGTACTTATTTCATCAAATTACACTTTTCCTTACAAATGTTATTTAACATAATTCATTTCTCAATTAATCATATATGTCAAGAGAAGATAACTATCCTTACTAACTCTAAGGAATAGGTCAACATTTGGTATCACAATAATACTTCTATCTCAAAATTTATTTCTCTTAATTCCATCCTAGAATATGAGATGCCAAGTTCAATCAAACATTGGAATAAGTTAGGATGAATCAATAACATATTTAGTAAAAAATTTCTTATTTAAAAATTCTACATCCTAAACTTAGGATTAGAAACCAATCTGAGTTTAGGTCCAACTCTAAATAGAATTTTGACAGAGGATGAAATCAATTTAGCATGTAATTGAAACTAATCACACAATCTCAAATGAGATAAAATATAACCAAGGATAAAGTAAAATAGATATATGAAGGGATTTTAATAATCAGATACAGTTCCTACAACCATTCAAATATTTTTTCACCCAATAAGAGACTTCATAGAATTTTCCAATCAATCATAATGATTCACTATGCAATCCTTTGCTTCAGCTAACCTATCTTATCACAATCGGGCTTAATTCTTCAAGAAAGTCCCAATGATGGTAATTAAGAAAAATACCAAACTAGTCAGTTCCCTTTCTCAGGATTGATACAAAAAAAGAATTGAAGGAGAGAGATATTTTAAATTCAATGTTCAAAGCTAGGATTAGAAATAGAGCATTCTAAAAAAAAGAATACCAACATTCAAGTCCATTCTCTACTTCCTTCTAACGTATTTCCCAAACATAATACAAGTCAAATATCAAAATGTAAGACTACAATCTTAAAGAAAATAATAAACCGTGAAACACAAACATTCATTAACTTACATTACTTGAAAGGGGCAATAACAATAACACCAAATCCAGAAGACAACAAGTAAACATTTCCTCAGACATGGTGGAGGAAGGAGAGAAGTATAATAAGAATAACTCTTAACAGTCCTTCTATACCGAAGTGAAGAAAAGCAACCACGATCAAATATGATAAGGGTAAGCCCCAACAACTTTCCCCTAAACAAAGATACATGTGCCTTCCTCAAAGAAAGAACCAAAACAAGTTTGATGGCCTAAGGCCAAGAAAACAAACTAAAAATTCAACCATTAATAATCTAGTAACTATCCGAATTCACAAGAAGATAACAATGATTGTAACATACTGAGCTTAACTGAAGATAACTTCTCCTTATTCACACTAATTACATCAATTTCAAGAGTTACCTAAGTCCCCAAAAGAATAAACAAACATAGAGTAACACTCCTTTAAATTACCACTTTCTTCAAGTAAAAATTTCTTTTCAAGGAGCTAACACAGTAAACTTTCCAATCCTATTATTGGTGAATGATATATCTAAAACAAGACTTTAACAAATAAAACTCCCTTACAAATGCAAACTCATAACATTGCATCTCTCCACAATAACCACTAGAAAAGATGACTGAAATAAGAAAGTTTAGTACAACCCCAGAGTCATCAACCATAGAATGATTAAAGGAAAGTAAAACAAAAATCACAAGTATTCAACATTCCATCCAACATGGAGAGAATATGCTAAACCCAAAGTCACAATAAATTTATTTTGAAAGATTCATTCCAGTTCAAAACATTAGACAAGTTTCGTTAACAGTTTATACCCTAAAGTGTTTTCACAGAGGTGACATAAGATTTCATCCAATCAGTTCTACAAATTTAAGAAATCAATTTTCCCACAATTTCAACACAACTCAACTAGAGTACAACAATTACAACTTCTCCTCCAACACAAACATAAGTTAAGCATAACTTAGAACAAATATTCTGATCATATCAATGAATTTAAAAACCAAAACAAATCTTCCATCATATCAGTGAAATAATGTACAAGCATCAAAAGCAAGATCATAACATTCAACAACAACCCATTTATTCCCCAAGAGTAGAGTTCTTTTAATGAAAACATTTAAGTAAGATTAGAATAACTTAATAGGTAGATCCTATCATGCCTAATAGTGCTTCTCCTTCAATGTTTCATAGAAGATCTCTGAGAAAATTCAATACCTTCTTCTTTGCCACGAATGTCAACAAAACCTTTAATAGTTTCCATTCCATCTTCTTATAGTTTCCACAGAGTCAAAAAATAGTTCCAAGTAATGCAAAATAACCAGTCAAGAGTTAAGAATGTAAACTGAACTATTTGAAGAACAGAAACAACATCATGCAGAGCTCGAGCTCAAAAATAAACCAAAGAACAAAAAAACAATGCAAAACCCCTCATGTATTATCTCAGGTGGGTTTTCTCCAAAATTCAAAAAAATTAAATGCAAAGGACAGCTAGTTCCCTCCCTTTTCTAAGCCACTCTACCATCTCCATTTTTGGTAAAGACTAACTTCAATTTTTGCATGCAACTAAATTCAGTGGAGATGCCAACTAACTCTCCCCAAATTTCCCAATTTTCCAAATTTGCATGGATGCAACTTTAATTACCTCGATAACCGAGATGCCAACATCATGTGTTCTCCCCCTCCCTATCATTTCCTAAGATTTCCCATGCCAAGGTAACTTTAGTGACTTAACATTTTAATTTCAAGAGAACAAAAATAGGGACTTATCTCTAGGCTCAAGTTGCTATTTTAGTCCTAATTAATTCCCGGTTGAAGACCATTACATACTAGAATTACCTGACATCAATACACTAAAGCCAGGGTCTTGAACCTAATAAATTATATAGCTGAATTCATGATCCAGTGTGTTCTAATAGACTTAGGTCATTTTGACCTCATATAGGTTAAAAATTAAAAGCCATTAGATCATTTTAGTCTAAGTTAATGTTGTTCAATAGGGAGTTTATTAAAAACTAAACCTGAAATCCTAGCATTGAATCAATTTTGCATAAAGGAGGTGTTGCATTAGTAAGAGTATGACAGACTGTATCTATTCAGTAGATGAATTATTCCCGTACTAAAAACATGATTTCCCAAGTCATAAGAGTACACCTTCTTAAGACCAAATCACTTATCAACGTTTATACCTTCTAAAGTAGAAGTCATCTTAGTTACATTTCATGCTAGGGGCATTACATGCCTCCCTCATAAAAAACATCATCATCTTAATGAATAACTTAGTCAATAATATATTCAATCAAGATATAATTCTTTTCTTTGTATTTTCATACCAGACCCATTATTTCTCTAGACAATTTCAATTTTCATAATTATTCAACTTATAATAGTTGTTTTAGTACCTAAAGAATTTAGTTTCTACCCAAAATTTTTATATTTATTGGCATACAAAGTAATTGATCCAATCTTAATGTTTTATCAACCCACAGAATCAAGTCTGTTCAAATAAATACGGGAAATCTAATTTCATTTCTTTGAGGTTTTCCAAGGTTGCACTTTCTTTGTTAAAGTGGTCTCACTAGACCTTACATTGACTTATTTCATGATTATTTAAGTGCATATGGTGAGTTTCAAGAGCACTTGAGTATGGGCTTAACCATGATTATTCCTAGGTCTTGGACCTATTTTTAAGGAATTCCAATTTAACACATGTGATAAATGCTGAAACGTATTTATTAAGTAAAGAAATATGGAAAACATCATGCATTCCGATGATAAACCAAGAGGTAAAGATAAATCAATAAGAATATTTGGTTTGTATTATTTCAACAATTTCAAATAGTCCCACATAACAAGGTGATAACTTGGCAGCCTTCCCAAAAGTTATAGAACTCTTTTTTGGTTTAAACCGCAAAAATACCTTCTCACCAAGTTAAAATTTATTGTCAACCCTTTTTAAGTTTGCATAACTCTTTTTTGTTATCAATCCACTAATCTTCCTTTCAAAACGTCCACGAATCATTTTAACTTGTTATTCCATTTTCATAAGGATTTCAGGTCCAATTACCTCTCTGTCGTCAATACTATCCCAACAGGACCTTAGGGTTCTATATTTCATTTTCTATAATGCTTCGAAAGGTGCCGTTTTCAGCAGAGGCATGATACCATGCATTATTCCTAAGAAAATTCAACTCATGGAAGGATACTCTTCCCATTTATACTGCTGGTCCATGCAATACATTCGTAAACATATTTTCCAAAACTTGGTTGAATCTTTTAATTTACCCATCATTTTTGGATGATATGCAGAACTAAAATTCAGCTTAGTTCCTAAAGTTGTATTAAGTGTTTGCAAAAATATAGATTTCATCCTTGGGTCCCTATGCTGATATGATTAATTAAGGTACTCTCCATGTAATAACAAAAATTTCATGCACAGTTCATATTTTTGTTAACATAGGTGAATCATCCTTAAGGTATTACCAGCAATAAAATTTGTTACTTTTGTTAGTTTATCAACAACAACTAGGATAAAATCATGTTTATTTCTTGACATAGGTAAACCTTGCAAAATATTCATACTAATAAGTTGTCATTTATACTGCGGTATGTTGTGAGGGTACAATAAACTGACTGGATGCATATGTTCATCTTTAACACACTGACATTCTAACCAGTGTGTCACAAAGTTAATGATGTCCTGTTTCATCACTTTCCAAAAATATTGTTGTTTTATGTTAACAAGAACTTTTTGTAATATCAGGATGTCCATAAAAGGTGAATTATGAAATTCAGTTAAAAATTTCTTTCTTAATTCATTTAACGAAGGTATGTATACTCTATTTTCAAACATCAAGATTCCTTCATCATCAAAGTGAAAAGAATTTATATCTCATACGTCATTTGGATCTATATGTAACGTGTTGTTTTTACTATGCTGAAAATAAGAATTTAGATACTCCATGATGCTAAAAATTTTACTTCATCCTTAAATTGGGTTCTTAATGTTATAAGAGTGGAAATATCCTTAAGATCTACCAACAATAGCAACGCATTTTCCACTCTGTTGTTCCTTTATCCTTTAAAATAACTTATGTCAAAATCATGCTGAGATAGAAATTCTAACCATCTTCATTGTCTTGCATTTATATTTGGCTGAGTGAAAATATACTTCAGCCCAAGATGATCAGTATTTAGTTCAAAAGGTCTACCAAGGAGATAATGCCTCCATACTTGAAGTGCATGAATAGGACAACAAGCTCTAGGTCATGTGGAGCATAATTCAATTCATGTAACTAGAGTTTTCTACTCTCATAGGTTATAACATGATCATTTTGTAATAAAATTCCTCCAAGACCCTCCCTTGAAGCATTTGTTACTACAGTAAAATATCCATGAGGATCAGGTACAACCAAAATAGGTGCAGATGTTAACTGATTCTTTAGAATCTTAAATGCATATTCATATTTTTCATTCCAAACAAATTTCTTATCTTTCATCTGCAACTAAGTGATAAGTGCAACGACTTTTGAAAAATATTTAACAAAATTCCTATAATAACCAACAAGACCCATGAAGCTTCTAACTTCATGTACATTCTTTGGTGTAGGCCACTTAGTTATTGCAACAATTTTTTAGGGATCTACAAATATTCCATCCTTACTTATGACATGTCCCAAATAGTGCACTTCTGTCTCATAGAAGGAACATTTGGACAACTTACCATACAACCTTCTCTTTCTTAATATTTCCAAAACTATTTTCAAATGCTTGTGATGCTCATCAATTCTTTTAGAGTATATGAGAATATCATCCAAGTATATAAGCACAATTTTTTCCAAGTATTCTTGAAAAATATTATTCATTAAATTCATAAATGTTGGAGGTGTATTTTTAAAAACCAAATGGTAAAATTGTGAATTCATAATATTTGTACCTTGTCCTAAAAGTTGTTTTATGAATATCTTCATCCTTGATTCTTAACTGATGATATCCATATCGAAGATCTATTTTAGAATACACTGATGCACCTCACATCTGATCAAAAATATCATCAATTCTAGGAAGTGGATATCTGTTTTTAATTGTTGATTTATTTAACATTCTATAATCAATTAACAATCTAAGAGTTCCATCTTTATTTTTCACAAAAATTACCAGTGCTCCCCAAGGTGAGACACTTGGCCTTATTAATCCTTTAGTCAACAATTCTTGTAACCGTGCCTTAATAGCTCTACTAATTCAATGGTAGTCATTCAATATGGTTCTTTGGAAATAGGTTTTGTTCCCAGCTTGATTTGATTGTGAAATCAAATTGCCTTTTGGGTAGAAGACCAGGGATAACTCTTCAAGAAACACATTGCTGAAACTTTGTAACAACAAATACCATTCCAAGAAATAACTACTTTCATCAGTTGTTTCAGGAATTTTTATGACATACAAAGTATAGCCTTTACTTTTGGCCCTTTTTAGTTACATAGCTGACAATTTCCTAACTGAAATCTCACATTTTATCCCCTGAATGACTGTTGTTTTCTACAAGTCATCCAATAACAAATAATGTGTTTTTTAAAACAATCAACCTTTTCCTTATGTTTAGATAGCCAGTTAACACCTATGATTACATCATAAGACCCCAAAGGAGCAACATAAAGATCAAATTTAGTGGAAAAATTAGGCAAGTCAAGGATTGCTCCAAAAAGACACATACTAACTGTGTGGACAACATTATTTCCATAATGTACAGTCCATGATTTATCCATTTTCCATCTTTTATTTTTAATTTTGAATCTAATTTAGTAGAAATAAAGCATTTAGTAGCTCGACTATCAAAAATTATTGTTACAAGTATACCAAATAACTTACTTGGAACTTTTATAGGCATAACTTTCTTTTATGCTTGTTTGTCATCTACTACAACATGAATCTTATGTTGCTTATTTTTTTCATCCTTCCTCAAAGGACACTGATTTGCATAATGATCCTTGCCAAAATTGTAATAAACTCCTATAGGTCCCTTCTTAGGCTCAAATTTATTTCCAGCCTGAAAGTTATCATTCTGACCCCCATAAGACTTCTGTCTGTTATTATTGTTCTTGACAAAGTTGTTTCGTACATTAGCAACAAGTTTATTTGCTACAATTTTCTTGTTATTATAAACAAAAAAATTGTTTTTTCATACCAAACTTTTTCCATAGCCCCTTTTTGGGTGTACGAGATGAAGAACAATTTAAAACTTTCTTTCTAATTTTTTCTTTATGGGCAGAGATTACTTTCAATTTCTGCTCTTGCCTTATAGATTTTTAAACAACCCCTTCCATAGTGGTTGGGATGTGAACATCCACTTCACCACCTATAATGGGATTTAATACCATAATGAATTTTTGTATCCTAAACTTTTCCTCAATTTGATACGGAGGTACGTACTTAAGGAGCTTAGTAAATCTCTCCCAATACTCTATTACGGTTAACTTTCCTTGAGCTAAGTTATGAAATTAAGTCATTTTCTAATCATAGTAAAGTTGTGGAAACCATCATTTCCTAAAATAATTTTTAAATTGATCCCAAGTGATGTTTGTTTCATCAATGTTTAACTCAGCCTTATGGTTGTCCCACCAAGAAGATGCCTCATGGGAAAGTTGATAAGCTCCCCATATTGCTTTTGTTTCCTCAGAGAAGTTCCTTATTGCAAATTACTTCTCCAATTCACTAAGCTAATTATTATCTCCATCTCCTAATTTAGTGCCATCAAACTTGGGTGGAATTATCATTTTTATGTCATTAGTGAGTTCAGCTGCCAATCTTGCCTTTTTATTCTTAGGCTGAATAGGTACATTAAAATTAGCATTGGTTGTATTATTGTTATCAATGCCCAAATTTCCAACATTGGCATTGTTCATAGGAAGTGGCTGATTGTTATTACTAGCATCTTCTTCCTCCTCATTTCCCATTACTTTTTGTTCAAGTAAAACCAGACGATCTCTTGTTTCAAAAAGGGAAGAAAGGATCTCATCGAGTTTTTGGGCAGTAACTACTTCTCCACTGGGTGGTGGTTTGTTTGCAACATTTCCTCTCATTCTAACCATTTTCTGTTAACATGAAAATTTAAGTTTTTATCATATTATGGACACAATAGGTCTAAGAGCTGCAACCTTTAGCTTTGATACCAAGATGTAACATTCCCATTTTATGAATTTAGAAACAAGGGAATTTTTTTAATAATGTTTTCTATTCTATATTATCATAATTTAGAACACACATTCCAAGCCAATCAATCTCATAACAGAAAACTATATGAAATTATAAATGACTTGGTGAAACACTTATCTCTCATTCCATGACTTAATATCATACTGATCTCTCATGTTAACTTAACGATTTGTATATTGTGTATACTTGGTTCACTTACCTTTTTTGGGGTATTAAGTGTTCTGTTTAAGAGGCCTATCTGAATATTTGTTACCAATGTTCATCTGAAATCTTACTTCTTAAACTAGGTGACATAGGAAAACGTAACCAACAACTTGTGATACTTTGGCCAAAGATTTTAAAACATAGTGTTCATGTTTATATTCCTAGATGAAATACTCATCAAACGGAATACGTCCTTTACCCCATTTCATCTGTTATCTAGAATGGTCTTTAATGACTCGTGTCAGTCCACTTGTTCAAGGTTTAACCCTAGCCAAGGTTAGCAACATAGTATAGTGTGGAGGACTACTCGCATGGTGACTAAGGGTACATATACATACCTAATCGAACCTAAGTCTGATTGTGTGTTTCTCGATACCCCAAGTCATTGTGTGTTAACCCCAATAGTAAATCATACCCTTAATTTTACCTAGGGAAGAACTGTGACCAAGTCAAATTTATGTATATTTGGATGATTAAACTCTGAAGGGTGTTCCAACATGTCAACTGCAAAACAATATCCTTATGAAGACCCAAGTATCCACGGAGGTACTGTACTATAGTTGGTGTATGTCCAACATCTGACTGAGTTCACCTCATCTCGATGAACATATCATCGAAAAGAAATTAAATATTTATTACTTTTTCCTTTCTAAGGGTCTAATTGTAGCAGCCCTATTGAACAACTAGGTTCGTTAAGCATTAAGGTTATGAGTAATAACTATAATTAGAGTTGGTATGTAGGTACATCTACCTCCTAACATATTTTATAAGTTTTGATTTATAACCCATTAACATTTTTAATTTATGTTTAACATAATAGTTTCAGCAAACATAACAGTGTTGCTATCTTAACTCACCTATCTCAAGCCTTAGCTTGTACAAAAGTTCGGATATCAAGTTCATTCCATATTTAGAATTAATATAGAATGAACTCTAATCCTTTTTAATTTCCTTTCATCTACATTCCTAATCTAATGTTCAAGGAACTCTAATCAAGAGGAATTCACACCATCAACTAACCAAATATAACATTAAGATTTAATTCCGATGAAATCATAAAATAGTCTATTTATTAATTTCCTCGAAGTTGTCTTCCCTATTTATTATACAGGGTTCATGATAGATTTATAATCCTATAAGCACTATTATAAGTTATCACTCATAGTTATATCCACCTATAACATTTGACTTTACACATATAGTGCACGCAGTTGGTACATTTATGCAAGAATCCATGCATAGAATGCCAAACTCAATATCGTTTCAAGATTTCACTAAAGAGGGAATGATACATACTAGTGACTACTTCTCCACTAAACCTCCAATGAAAGAGGAATTATGGGTTATGGGGCACTTGACTATGGGAGACAGTGATATTCAAAGTAAAGAGATTTATTGTCTTATAAGTATAAAACTGAATGTCAAAGGAAATTACATCATGATGCAAAAAAATTCATACTGATGCTTTTTTTCACCCAGAAAAATCTTGCATTTACAAGTCCAAAGGACAGATAGTCTACATAGTGAACAATGTCATAAGTAGAAAATGCTTGGAAATAAATCATTCAAAAGGTACAATTTTAGGTTTTCCATAGTGTAGATAAGAAGGAACACACCTATCATGAACCATATTAAGATCATAAAAAGTGATCCAGTGGTCCTGATACTGTAACCTAATGTAAGTTCCATAAATGGATCTTATTGGTCCTGATTCTGAAGTCACTAAAATAATTGAAGTTACTATCTGATTTCAAGGAATTACAAGCTACGGGTACCAGTTCAGTTGAACTGAGCATGCATAAGCACTTAGCAACAAAAATGATGTGATTAATATAAAATAAGGTGCATGCTCATAAAGAAGATACTTTGCTATTATGAAACATCTTAAGCATGCACAGTAAAGGCATTTACCAAATAAAAATTGACTAGTAACTAATGAGATGCCAGTGCATCCTCCCCTATCTTTTCCCAGAATTCCCATGCCAAAGTTGATTAGATCCCATGGTAGATAAGAATAAAGAATTAGATGGTCCCATTTTAGATTATCTGTGAAACTGATGCCACCAACCATCCAATGTTGCATGTGTAATTGATCCTTTTCCCTGCCTTTCACCAAGGAAATATTGGAAGGCATTATAGGGCATGAAATCTACACTTTTACAAATGGATTTTCTAGGTATCATCAAGTAAGGATTGCAAAGGAGGATCAAGAGAAGATAACTTTTGCCTCTAAATGGGGAAGTGTTGAATACACAGTGATGCCCTTTAGACTAAATAATGTGCCTACTGTATTTTCACACATAGTTGTTCAAATATTCTAGGATTTTATTCTCAAATTCTTGAGGGTTTAATTGGATGATTGGATGGTATATGGGCTTGATAAGGATCATTGTGACAACTTGAACTTAATGTTTGAAAGATGCAAAAATTTAAACATCTTCTTAAACATCAAGAAGTGTGTATTTGGTACACCTTTTGGAACTCTGCTAGGGCATATCATCTGCAAGGAAGGATCATTATTAGATCTAACTAAGGTTGCAGTTATCAGAGGCCTATAGGATCCTACTTGTCAGAGTGAGGTGTGCAGATTCTTGGGCCACCCAAGGCATTATAGAAAAATTATCAAAGGATATGTAAATATTTTCGCACCCTTGGAGGATTTACTAAAATGAAAAGGAACATTCTATTAGGGAGGACTGTAATAACACACATTTGAGGTGTTGAAGGAGAGAGTTACTATGACACTTATTCTATTCTTTCCCTCATGGAACCAACCTATTCCATTTCTGTAAGGATTTCAGGTCCAATTACCTCTCTATTCTCAATGTTATCCTAGCTAACTAGGGTTCTAGATTTTTTTTCGTATAATGCTTCCAAAGGTTCCATTTTTAGAGAGATTTGATAAATTTTATTATAAGAAAATTCAAATAATGGAAGATACTTTTCCCATTTATACTGCTGGTCCATGCAATACATTCATAACATATCTTCCAAAACTTGGTTGACTCTTTCAGTTTTCCCATCCATTTCCAAATGATATGCGGAACTAAAATTCAGCTTAGTCCATAGGGCTGCATTAAGTGTTTTCCAAAATCTATACGTCATTCTCGGGTCCCTATCTGATATGACTAATTTAGGTACTTTATATAATCTAAAAATTTCATCCAAAAATATTTTTTCTGAAACAGGTGAATCATCCTTAAGATTACCAACAATAAAATATTCTACTTTTGTTAGTTTATCAACAACAACTAGGATAACATCATGTTTATTTCTTGACATAGGCAACCCTTGAACAAAATCCATGCTAATTACTTTCCGTTTATACTGCGGTATGATGTGAGGGTATAATAAACTAGCTGGATGCATATATTCAACTTTAACAAGCTGAAATTCTAAGTGGTGTGTCACAAAATTAATCAAGTCCTTTTTCATCCCTTTCCAAAAATATTGTTGTTTTATGTTAGCAAGCATTTTCATAATACCGGGATGTCTAGAAAAAGGTGAATTATGAAATTTAGTTAAAAAATTTCTTTCTTAATTCATTTAATGAAGGTATGTATACTCTATTTTCAAACCTCAAGATTCCTTCATCATCAAAGTGAAAAACTTTATATCTCACATCATTTGGATCTGCAACAAGTGTTGTTTTTACTTGATGAAAATAAGAATCAGATTCTATGACGGTTTTTACTTCATCCTTAAATTGAGTTATTAGCGTTATAAGATTGGAAATACACTTTCTACGACTCAGCGCATCTGCCACTCTGTTTTCCTTGCCTTTAATATAACTTATGTCAAAATCATATTGAGATAGAAATTCCAACCATCTTCACTATCTTGCATTCATATTTGGCTGAGTTAAAATATACTTCAGCCCAAGATAATCAGTTTTTAATTTAAAAGGTCTACCAAGAAGATAATTCCTCCATACCTAAAGTGCATGAACAATGGAAACAAGCTACAGGTCATGTGAAGCATAGTTCAGTTCATGTAAATTGTGTTTTCTACTCTCATAGGCTATAACATGATCCTTTTATAATAAAATACCTCCAAGACCCTCACTGAAACCATCTGTCACTATAGTAAAGTCTCCATTAGGATTAAGTACAACCAAAATAGGTGCATATGTTAACTGATCTTTTAGAGTCTTAAATGTAGATTGACATTTTTTATTCCACACAAATTTCTTATCTTTTTTCTGCAACGGAGTGATTGGTGCAGTGACTTTTGAAAAGTCTTTGAAAAAATTTCTATAATAACCAATAAGACCCATGAAGCTTTTAACTTCATGTACATTCTTAGGTGTAGGCCACTCAGTTATTACAACAATATTTGAGGGATCTACAAATATTCCATCCTTGCTTATGACATGTCCCAAATAGTGCACTTCCATCTCGTAGAAGGAAAATTTAGAAAACTTAGCATACAACCTTATATTTATTAAGATTTACAGAACTATTTTCAAATGCTCATGATGCTCATCAATGTTTTTAGAATATATGAGAATATCGTCCAAGAATACAAGAACAAATTTGTCCAAGTATTCTTGAAAAATATTATTCATTAAATTCATAAAGACTGCTGGTGCATTCATTAAACCAAAAGGTAAAAATTTGAATTCATTATATACATACCTTGTTCTAAAAGTTGTTTTATGAATATTTTCATCCTTGATTCTTAACTGATGATATCCAGGTTGAAGATCTATTTTAGAATACATTGATGCACCTCACATCTGATCAAATAGATCATCAATTCTAGGAAGTGGATATCTATTTTTAATTTTTGATTTGTTTAAAATTTTATAATCAATGCACAATCTGAGTGTTCCATCTTTATTTTTCACAAAAATTAATGGTGCTCCCTAAGGAAAGACACTTGGCCTTATTAATTATTGTAACTGTGCCTTCAGCTCTACCAATTTGATGGTAGTCATTCGATATGGTGACTTGGAAATAGGTTCTATTCCCCATTTGATTTCAATTGTGAAATAAAATTCCATTTGGGTGGAAGACCAAGTAGTTCCTCTAGAAAGACATCGCTGATATTTTGTAACATAGGATACTGTTCCAAGAAATCACTACTTTCATCGGTTGTTTCAGAAATTTTTACTGCATACAAAGTGCAACCTTTGTTTTTGGCCCATTTTAACTGCATAGTTTACAATTTCCTAACTGAAATCTCACGTTTTATCCCTTGAATGTCTATTTTTTTCTACAGGTCATCAAGACAACTAATGTGTTTTTAAAAAAAAACAACCTTTGCCTTATGTTGAGATAGCCATTTAACACCTATGATTACATCATAAGACCCCAAAGGAGCAACATAAAGATCAAATTTAGTGGAAAAACTAGGTAAGTCAAGGACTGCTCCGAAAGGACACATACTAACTATGTGGACAACATTATTTCCATAATGTACAACCCATGATTTATCCATTTTTCCAGCTCTTATTTTTAATTTTGAATCTAATTTAGTAAAAATAAAGCATTCAGTATCTCCAATATCAAAAAGTATAGTTACAGGTATACCAAATAATTTACCTAACAATTCTATATGTGTAACTTTCTTTTCAGCCTATTTTTCAGCTACTGCAACATGAATCTTATGTTGTTGATTTTTGTCATCCTTCCTCAAAGGACACTGATTTGCATAATGATCCTTTCCACAATTGTAACAACCTCCTACAGGTCCTTTCTTAGGCTCAAATTTATTTCTAGCCTTAGAGTTATCATTCTGACCCCCATAGGACTGTTGTCCGTTATTATTATTCTTGACAAAGTTGTTTCATACATTAGCATTAGCAATAGGTTTATTTTCTGCAGTTTTCTTGTTATTATTAGCCAAAAAAGTATTTTTCAACAAAATTTCTTCCATGGCCCATTTTTGGGTACAAGGGACGAAGAAGAATTTGGAACTTTCTTTCTAATTTCTTCTTTATGGGCAGAGATTGCTTTTAATATTTGCTCTTGCCTTATGGCTTTTTCAACAACCCTTTCCATGGTGGTTGGGCTGTGAACATCCACTTCACCACCTATAATGGGATTTAACCCCATAATGAATTTTTATATTATGAATTTCTCATCAGTTTGATACTGAGGTATGTACTTAGGGAGCTTAGTAAATCTCTCTCAATACTCAGTTACAATTAACTTTCCTTAAGCTAAGTTCTGAAATTCAATCATTTTCTAATCATAGTAAAGTTTTGGCAGCCATTGTTGCCTAAAATAATTTTAAAATTGATCCTAAGTGATTTTTGTTTCATCAATGTTTAACTCAGCCTTATAGTTTTCCCACTAAGAAGATGCCTCATAGGAAAGATGGTAAGCTCCCCATATTACTTTTGTTTCCTCAGAGAAGTTCCATATTGCAACGTACTTCTCCATTTTGGTGAGCCAATTCTCAACTCCATCTTCTAGTGTAGTGCCATCAAACTTGGGTGTAATTATCCTTTTTATGTCATTAGTGAGTTCAACTGCCAACCTAGCCTTTTTATTCTTAGTCTGTTTAGGTTCATTTGCATTAACATTGGCTACATTATTGTTATAAACACCCAAATTCCCAATATTGGCATTATTCCCATGGGGTGGTCAATTGTTATTACCAACATCTTATTCCTCCTCCTCATTTCCCATTACTTGTTGTTCAAGCAAATCCAAATGATGTCTTGTGTCCAACAGGGTAGCAAGGATCTCATTTTGTTTTTTGGTAGGAGCTACTTCTGCACCTAGTGGTGGGTTTCTTGCAAGATTTCCTCTCGTTCCAACCATTTTCTTTTAACAAAAAAATTTAAGTTTTTATCAAATTATGGACACAATAGTTCTAAGAGATACAAGCTTCAACTCTGATACCAAGATGTAACATTTCCATTTTAAGACTTTAGAAACAAGGGATTTTTTTTTGAATATTTTCACTGTTCTAAATAATCATAATTTAGAACACACATTCTAAGCCAATCTATCTCATAACAGAAAACCATATGCACATGTAAATGACTCAATGAAACACCGATCTCTCATTCCATGACTCGGTATCATACATATCTATCATGTTAACTTATTGATTTGTATACCATGTATACTTGGTTCTGTTACCATTTTTGTGGTATTACGTGTTCTTTTTAAGAGGCCTATCTGAATATATGTTGCCAATATTCATCTGAAATCCCACTTCCTAAACTAGGTGACATAGGAAAATGTAACTAGTAGCTTGCGATACTTTGGCCAAAGATTTTAATATATATTGCTTGTGTTTATATTCTTAGATGACATACTCATAAAATTGAATGTGTCCTTTACACCACTTCATTTGTTATCTAGAATGGTATTCAATGAATCTTTTCAGTCCACTTGTTCAAGGTTTAACCCTAGCCAAGGTTAGCAACATAGTCTAGTGTGGAGGACTGCTCGCGGTGACGAAGGGTAAATAGACATACCCATTCAACCTAAGTTGATTTCATGTGTCTAGTTATCCTAAGTCATTGTGAGTTGACCCAAACACTAGATCATACCCCTAACTCTACCTAGGGCATAACTGTGACCAATTCAAATTTATGTAGATATTTATGATTAAACTCTGAAGGGTGTTGCAACATGTCAATTGCAACATAGTATCCTCATGAAGACCCAAGTCTGGATGAAGGTACTATACTATAGTTGGCATGTGCCAGCATCTGACTAAGTTCACCTCATCTAGATGAACATATAATAGAAAAAAGTTAAATATTTACTATGTTTTCCTTTTTAAGGGTTAATTAAAGCAAACCTACTGAACAACTAGGTTCGTTAACCATTCGGGTTTTGAGTAATAACTGTAATTATAGTTGGTATGAAAATACATTTACCTCCTAATCATTTCATAGGTTTTGATTAATAACCCTTAACATTTGAATTTATGCTCACAAATAGATTCAACATACTTAAGAGTGATGTTAACTTAACTTACATATCCAAGTCTTAGCTTGTTTAAGTTCGGAATTAGTTCTTTCCATATTAGAATTAATTAGGATGAATTATAATCCTTAATATTTTCTTTTCATTTCTCCTATTCTAATTTCAGAATTAATCAAGAGGAAGCACATCTTCCTCTATCCAAAGATAACATTCAGATTTGATTCTGAGAGTTCTTAAAACAATCTATTAATCAATGCATGGAAGTTACCTTCAGTAGTGTGAGAGACTTTGGATAGAGGGGGAAGGAGCTTTAACACCTTCACTATGGGTGCACAAACTTTATTTCACTTTTCATGGCTACGCACATGCTTGGTACGTTTATAAGAAGCTGTATAGGGAGACTGGAAATTGGAAAGACTTGACTATAGGAATGATCTAGAATTTTGACTACTCCTCCACTAAACTTCTAGTGAAAGAGGTATTACGGGTTATGGGGTGCTTGACTATGGGAGATAGTGAAAATACTGAAGAACTCATTCAGGATTTATTTGGTGAGGTAGACCTAGGAGTGCATTTTGATGAAGTAGATGAGACTGATGCTGAACTACTTAAGAGCGCTTTCCTTAAGAACGAGAAAGGAAAGATGATCTACATAAGAAATGATGAATAAGTAGAAAATTTGGACATTGATCATTCAAAAGGTATGCACTAGGTTTTAGAGAGTGTAGATAAGAAGGCACACACCTGTCATGAACCTATGAATACCAAGAAAGTGAACATTTGTATTGGTTTGATTCTGAAGTGGCTAAGATAATTGAGTTATTACGTGATTTTGAGGAATTATTTCCTATGGGCTACCATGAATTAAATGGAGTGCATGAGTCTTTGGGTGAGATGAGGATTAAGATAAAAGAAGGTATGTGCCCAATAGGGAAGAGACCTTACAGGATTAACCCTAACCTGCATGTAAACTTTAAATAAGAAATTGATAAGATGTTGCAATCTGTTGGTTGGATATTTTGCCAAACCAAAATATGAGGTTCAACCACAGTACATGGGATTAAATCCCTCCTCAAAGACAGGTGAGGCTGCCTGTTTATTGCTAATCTAAAACACAGTAAATAATATATACAATATTCACACTAATCTAACCATTGGGGGTTGGGATGAAATCCCGAAATCCACATTCACACGATTCAAGGATATTGCTTTCGTAAGTGAAATAGGTTAGAAACTGTTACAGTGAAAGAAGCACGGTAGAAAAGAAATGGGAGAAACGTATTTTCTTTCGAGTAAACACAGAGCACGAAATAATCATACGAGTTTTAGATCACAGATATAGTGTCCGAGATAATTAGAAACACTGAGATTCTATGCAAAGAATAGCTTTAAGATCATGAACATAAGAACACTGTCTTAAATAAGATATATTTCACAACACAAAGTCTACAAAACAATATCAACTTCTATTCTTCAAAACGATTGAAAGAAAACACAAAGTTTTTCTCCTTTCCAATAGCCTCTTAATGCTTCAAAAATTCTCGACCCTTTTGAATGCACAAGCATCCCTTATTTATAACAAAAGAAGCTAGAGATAAAACAGGACAAATCCTGAAAAGTAGCATGCTAACTAAAGTTCAGCTTTGCATGATTCTCACGCAGGAGATCAAGTCAAAGTATGAATTAAAAATAATGAAAAAATGGAAATAAAAGATATGTCATTCTAAAAATAGAAATGTCATGGGACGTTGGAACTTAATCCGAGTCATCATCTTTTGATTCTTCTTCTTTCTCTTCCTCCAGCTGAGACTGTTTGTTCCGGAACTCCTGGAACTTCTGAATAATGCCTTGCATTTCATTTTCCTCAGGTGTAGTGGAATGATCATTCCACATTTCGCAGGTCTCATGGATATCACTGGCACTGCCGGGAAGCTTTTTCAACCTTTTGCTGAGCTTTCTTAAGGCCTCCAACGTATGTTCAATCCTCACAAACTGACCAATGACTTCAAGGTCGAATCCATCTACAGGTTCATGCTGAACAGTCTCTTGAACTTGTTTGAAGAGATCATCTGCTGATAGGGCACTTGAGTTCCCAACTGACACCTTTGGACAAATCTTAAGCAATTCTTCTTCCAGATCACTTTTCCCATCGATCAATTTATCTCTTGATTCTCTCAACTTGCTGCAGGCTTCGTTGAGGATCTTTACTCTGAACTTGATGGCCTTGATCAGCTGAAAGTGTTTATCTGTATGTGGAAGAACGCCTTCTTCTACCAAGAGATGTGCTGGTATTTGCTTTAGCACTTAGAGAGCTTCACAAGTCAAATCAAGCTGTCCAAGTTCTTCAGTGAATTCCTCATCCATCTTCTCTCCTTCCTTCTGAATCTCTGCCAAGGACTGATGAACTTTAACCACATCTTGAATTACTTCCTTCCCTTGTTGGAGCAACTTTTGGATCCATTCATCAACCACTCTTCCTTTTTTGGTAATCTTCTCAATCGTAGGCACCGATGAGAAATCAAATCCGGCAGAAGCAGAAGCAGATGGATTCCAGGGGTGTTGAGAGTTTTATCAAAACCTCTGTCAACTGCTCCACTTTTTCCTTAAGCTCATTTCTGCTGTCCTTTGTTTCTTACAACTTTTGGCACAGGACGTCTATGGAATCCTTTGCATCTTGCTGCGCCCCTTTTGCTGTTACTTTCCCTAGAGACACCCTGGTTACCTAGTAATCAGCAGCTGTTACATCATCTCTAGTTTTGTCAGCTAAGGGAGTGGCAATCTCTGCGAACTTATCTCCTGAAGCATCCACCAAAACCCTTGAAACTGTTTTGGGTTTCTTGGCTGATCTCGCAGTAGAAGCCTTGAGTGAGCTGAAATCAAAGGCTGGTAGGGGTACAATCACTTTCCTCTTCCTCAGAGTTTGTTCGAGTAGCCATTGTGGTGTATCAGAGGAAACTGCCAATGCTGTAGTAACTGGTATTCTACTCTCAAGGGGAGCAGATTCTACTATTGGAGGGGGAACAGTAGTCAATGTGGTAGTAGGTGCAATTAATAGAGGCACAGGTTGTGGAGGAGTGTTGGTGATCACTTGGGTTCCAGCAGAGAGGGGTGAGAGCCCAGAGAAAATATTGGCCATACTTGAAGAAGTGGATGGGGAATGAGGAGGCTGGAGTGGTTGTTGTTGAGGGGGAGGCACAGATTCAGTTTCTAAAGCCTTGAATGCAAGAGATAAGGTCTCTCCAGTTGAGCAATCACCAAATGGTGAAGTCAAGAGTTGGCTTCCTCCTTCTTCTAAATTAATCTCCCCTATTTCTAGTGGTGTTGGTGATTCTAGCACAACCACCATTTGAGCTGGAGAGACAATTGAAGAGATTTGTCTTTCTTTCTTCTTCTTGGGAATCCTGATTTTTATAGACCCCCTAGAAGATTCTTTGTCCTTTTTCTTTTGGGAGGGCCCCACCTCCATTTCAGCCAACTTTGGAAACTTGTCATCTTTAAAATTCATGCCCCAAGAAGAGAGCCATTTTTTGGTGTGAGCAAGAATGAGAGCCGACCTATCTGTGATAGAGGATTTTTCGCTGGCCGACCAATCAATAGGTGGGAAAACATATCGATCTTCATTAAGCCCATCATAGGACATATCCAACACACTTTCATTGTCAGTTGTGCCATCTGGCAAATCAGAAAGCTCTAGCATCTGAATCTCATTAATAGTTATCCTAGTATTATCTTTTCTGCGAACTGCAACTTCGTTACGTAGATCCACCCAGATATCCTCAATGTCGGGCCTGTGCAGATGTAGGGCTCCATAGGTTCTGAGTACTCCTCGAATGTCAAAACCATCCTGAGACTTCATATGCTTCTTTAATTTCTCCTGGAGTTCACATTCAACATTTTTGGCCTTTGCCACTGTTGCACAAGTATATCTCCCAATAGAAATTGGGAAGGATACTGCTGCCTTATGCTTGCTCTCTTGGAATTTATGAAAATCCAATAGCTGTCTGACCAATTCTAGCAATATCAATCTATCCCCTGGATAGCGAGGCAGACGGAAAGGCTCTCCAGAGTACATGACCGTTCGAAGGTAGGTAAACTTCATGAACTGCAAGAAGATACATCCCCATTTAGATACTTCAGCCCATGCCTCGTCTGAGACCCTTGTCTTTCTCAGCCCTGGGTTCAGCTGGCAGATGTTCTCATAGAAAAAGGCGTCATTTATCCTCCTAAAATGATCCTTGGACCCCTTCTTCGTTATTTGAGGATAATACTTATAGACTAGATTTGTCGTTCTGCTTCCTTAAGTCTCCAGCCCGGGATAGCTCCTCATCCCAGCTGCTGCATAGGCCACATATGAGAACATATAAAACTTTCCGGTTGATAGGACCGTCGTCATCTGGGAATGAATTTCATCATTGATAAGGGTCCCCCAGTCAATCCCTTGCTTGTTCTTCTTGATGGTGACCATAAACTGATACATCCATCCATGAAATAAATTTGATTCCGGCAAGCCAAAAACCCGGCTCAGTAGGGTGATAATATCGTTGATTTCTTGTATGAAATCCGATCTAGGGATAGTTCTTGGAAATCTAGATATTACTAGTTTTGCCTTGACCAAGAACTTCTTATTGACATCCCTAATGCAATTTTCCTGGTTACTGTCCCAGGCCTTCTGAGCCGACTTGATGTCTAGGGCCCCATACTCTTCAAAATTTGGTAGTTTCAGGAGATCATCAAAATAAGCTCCATCTAGTTTGATAACTACTTCACCAGCCTGATTCCTTACGGAACGAGAAGCTGAGTCGTAGCTGGATGCACAAGCCAAAACAAACTCTGGACATTGGGCAGACATGGGAAAGCCTGCTGCAAGGGGCAAGCCACTGTTAGCTAAAGCCACCATCCATGGGGTTTGAGAAGAACTCTTCACCCTATTCCAAAAGTCATCCATATCTATGTTTCCCATTTCAGTATCCCTGATATCATAATTACAGTCGATATATGACGGGGATTCTGGTTTCTTAAATTTGTATTTCATCCTGCTAGATTTTTCAGCCTTCTCCTGTGATGAACCAGGATCCGACATGAAGAATATTGGAAGGAGAAAGGCTCGGAACTCCAAAGATGCTGTGGACACTGAAAAACCTGACTGACTGAATGCGTTGGAAGAAGAGAAGAACCCGACACGCAGAAGAAGATATCGGAAAACTTTGAGAACCCGACAGGTATGATATGTCGGAATCTTGGCGAAACCCGACACTTTCTTTCAATGGCGGAAACAGGAGAAAACCCGGCACTCACTGTCGCTCACAGAACTTAGGAGATGCCCGGCACTTAGTGTTGAGGTCGGAATGTTGAGAAACCCCGTCACTTCGAGCTTCCAATGTTCTTCAGACTTTTGAATCTGCAACACAACCTTCAAAATCCGGGAAACAAAAACAGAGTCTTTCCTTTGAATTTCTACATACACAACTTCCTTTCTTTTTGTTATTCATATTCCATACATCATGCAAGTAATTGGAATTTGGAAGGAACAACACCAATCGATAGTCTCAAAAAGAAAATAAACCCTAAAAACCCAAAACCCTTTCCAATACAACACAGAAAGAAGAAGGAAGAAAAACCCTCAACAACTGGCAAGAAATTGGAAAGAAAATACACGCAGTCGATCCAGAAAAATCAAGAATAAAGAAGGAACGAAAAATACCTTCAATTCGAGACAGGTAAAATCGAAAACAAACGATCCAGTCTGGTAACACGAGTTTGCGGGTTTTGGGAGCGGAAGAGCATGCGAAAAATCCACGAATTAAAAATATGAACGGTAAGAATGATGTGGAAATCTGCGTATTTATAAGAAAATCAGTAATAAATACACTTCAACTCGGCACGTGCCAACTCACCAACCACTCGGCATGAATGCCACGTCAGCATGTTGGAGGAGTCTGAAAACCCGACACGAGGAGATTTAGTGCATTTCAGGTTTCGAGCTTCGCAAAACATGGAGCACAAAACATGTTTTGAGTCATGAATGTTCCGATGCATTGAACTTCCGAAAACCTGATTACAAAGGATTGAGCGGACTTCGGGAATCGGAGAACATGGCGCATAAAACATGTTTTGGAACATGAATGTCCCGATGCTTTAAAGTTCCGAAAACCCGAATACAAAGGATTGTCTTAACACAAGCCGTGTCTCAGGTTTTAGAAGTCACGCGACACAAAGCATGTTTTAACTCAAGTATGTTCCGATGAGTTGAATTTCCGAAAACCCGATTACAAAGGATTTTCTCATTGCAAGGCAGGTTTCAGGTTTCGGAGGTCATAAGACATAAAGCATGTTAAAACTTATGTCAAGCTGTTAGTAACGCCTGAAAACCTGATTTTCTCTAAAAGAGGTCATAATGCAAAATCACTTCAAAATTTTTATAGGGGTTATCTGATCGTTTCGTTGTGAACTCAAAACGGGGATAACAGCTAGCTCCAGTTGGGGACTTTCTTTGTAATACCAAAGGAAGAGAACTCAAAATCTCTGGTCTCGCGGACCAGAGTCTTATCCGTTGGGCTACGGAGTCAAGGAGAAAACCAAAACAAAACAAAACGAAGAAAGAAAGAAAGAAAACCAAAAGAAAACACACAACAAAAGCAAAATATGTACAATGCAAGAGAGCATCTTGCATTAATGGTGGAACAACTTTAGATGTTGTCCACTAAAAGGCAAAGGGAGTAACCCTCCATCCAGATATGATAGAAGGAAACTATTTTCACCATTCAACTCGTAGATCTTGAAAGGTCCTTTCCATAAAGAATCAAACTTTCCATGCATTCCTTTCTGTTCTCTTCTTTTATCCCAAAGCAACACCAGGTCTCCAATCTGGAAGTCACGTTGCTTTGATTTTTTATCAAAAATCTTCTTCACCCTGCTCTAATGATCTGCTATATGATCAACCACCTTAATTCGCTCTTCTTCTAGCCTGGTTAGGTACATAACCCTCTTTTCGATAGAATTCTGAAAAGCTACATCTTCAACCGCTTTTGCCAACTGCAAGGCTGGCAATTCTACTGAGATAGGAATTTCAGCATCAATCCCATATAGCAACTGAAAAGGGGACATCCCTATGGCTCGCTTTGGAGTGATCCGATCAGCCCACAACGCATCATACAATGCTTTGTGCCATGTCCTCTGATTTTCATCTACTAATTTCCTGATTATAGTAACCAGATTCTTATTGCTGGACTTGGCTTGCCCATTACCCTGGGGATAATAGTCAGATGAATGAGACAGAGTAATGCCGAATCCATAGCAGAATTCTGTCAACTCATGTGACGAGAATTTAGAGGCATTATCCACTACGATCTTATGAGGAATACCGAATCTGACGATTATGTTTTCTTTCAGGAACTTGCAAACAACTTCAGAAGTTGCTTGCTTGATTGGTACAGCCTCTACCCACTTGGTAAAATAATCTGTAGCAGTTAGCACATAGTTGTGTCCAACACTGGAAGCAGGATTCAATGTTTCTGATAAAATCAATCCCCCATTGGCGAAAAGGTTCTTCAATCACCACAGGCTTCAAAGGAAGAGCTGCTAGCTTGGGACGACCAACGAAATGTTGACAAGCTTCACATTTAGACACCCATTCTGCTGAGTCCCGGAAAAGAGTAGGCCAATAATACCTAGCCTATAAGATCTTATATGCTGTTACAGAAGACGAAAAATGTCCTCCACATGCTAGGCTATGAAAGGATTCTAATAACTTTTCCTGTTGCGATTTATCAACACAACGCAAGAAGACACCATCGATACCTTTCTTGTATATTGCATTATTCCACAAAAGGTATTTCACAGATCTCAACTGGACGGTCCTCTTCTCTTTTTGATTTAAATGTGGAGGGCATTCACCATAAGTTAAGAAGAAAGCAATGCCCGTGTACCATTCATTGGTCGTACTCACAAAAAGCACCATAGGCAGCTCGGAAGAAGTATCTTGATTCTTCTCACACTCTGCTTCAACATGATTCTCTGCAATCAATTGACACAGGCCTCTTCCTCGTACCAACTTGGTAGGTTTGATGTCCAAGTCATACTCCTGAACCTTAGCAATCCAAGTACCTCATTGGCTTCCCAGCTCTTGTTGAGTTAGAATGGATTTAACAACAGTATCAGGAACGAGAACACGAGTATGAGAATTCAGCACATAGTACCTGAAATGCTTCACACGCTCGCACCACCGCATAAGCATGTTTTTTCAATCTGCGACATCTTCAATTCATGCTCTTTCAACGGACAGCTCATGAATGTGATAGGAGCTTCAATGCCTTCTCCATTTTCCTGCATCAGGATCGCTGACAACTGTGTGGGCAGAAGCATAGCTATACATGATGAAATCTTTCTTGAAGTCTGGACATACTAAAACAGGAGCGCTAGCAACTGCCTTTTTTATTTCTTCAAATGCCAGCCTCCCTTCTGTACTCCATCTGAATGGGACTTTGCCTTTCATCATTCCAAGGATATCCTTGGTTTTGTCAGTGAAATCGGGTACAAATCTTCTCAAAAAATTAACCTTTCCGAAGAAAGAATGAACTCCTGTTTTACTTGTGGGCAAGGTAAGGCTCTGAATAGCCTTTACCCTTTCTGGGTCAATTTTAGTTCCTTCTCTAGTCACAATATGACCCAGCAGCTTTCCTTCTGTTACCCCCGAACATAGAATTCTTGGGATTCAATGAAATCCCATGACGTCTACACCTCTAAAAGTACCTGTTCTAAATGACCATAATGATCACTCTGCTTTTTAGAAAAAAACCGTTAAGTCATCCAAATACACGACTATGACCTTGCCCATCAGATCTTTGAATGCTAGATCCATAGCCCTCTGAAAAGTAGCTCCGACGTTGATCAGGCCGAATGGCATCCTCCTGTAAGCAAAGGTACCCCATGGGGTCGTGAAAGCTGTCTTGTGTTGATCTTCTGTGGTTACCTCGACTTGATTATATCCTGAAAACCCGTCGAGCATAGATAACATTTCTGATCCAGTAATAGTTTACAATACCTGATCCATGATCGGCAAGGGATAATTATCCTTTAACGAGGACTGATTCAAGTTTCGGAAGTCAACACAAATCTGGATTTCGCCATTCTTCTTCCTGACAGGGACAATGTTTACAATCCAAGTGGAGTGATGGATTGGGAAAATAATTCTAGCATCTAACATCTTCTGAATTTCTGCCAGGATTGTCCCTGAAATCTTCGGATTATAATGTCTTTGCTTCTGTCTATATGGCTTGACATCAGGCTTCAAAGGAATACTGTGCTGAACATCCTTGGGCTTGAAAGATTTCAAATCTACATAGGACCATGCTAACACATCGATGTATTTCTTCAAAAGCAAAGTGAATCTTTCCTTCTCTTCAGGAGAACAACATTTACTGATATTCACCATCCGAGGTTGATCAGATGAACCTAGATTGATTTGATCCACTTCAGAGGAAGAAGCTCCTTCAACCTGCCTTTTGTTTTTGATGAAGTGATCATGCTTGTCAAACAGACCCTCCAGAGAAACCAGACCTTTTGGTATCTTGTTGCCTTTCAGCTGGATAAATTCACCATCAACCTCTTGATATGGCTCTGAAATAGTTTCACGAAAGGCTGATTCCAAACCTTCAAAATATAGCTCACTGAAATTGTCAGCCTTTTCTAGAAAAGCCAACACTTGTTGATCATCATTGAATACCTGCTAGTGAGTTGCATTATCTGGGATGCTAGGGCGGTACACAATCTTGATACAGTATGTGTCTTGCTTGAACTGAGGATGAGGAAGAAGAAGAGATGCAGATACGGCCAAAGAATCAGCCTTGTCATTATAATCTCTTAAAACTTCCTTAATAGAAAATGCATCAAAGCATTCTATACTATCCCAAAATTTGTTCCTGTAATGCCTCAACTGATCATTTTTCACCTGATATACACCCCTGACCTGATTAACAATCAGCTCTGCATCTCCCTGCACCTTGAGATTCCTGATTCCCTTCTGTCTGGCCAATTCTAATCCTAATAACAGGGCTTCATATTCAGCCGTGTTATTAGTATTATCAAATTGCAACTTATAAGCTGATGGGAAAATCTCGGAGCTAGGAGATATGAGAACAACACCAGCGCCTGATCCAGAGGTTGAGCAGCTACCATCAAATTCGAGCGTCCAAATTGCATTGGGATCTTCCTCTTTCACATCTACAATGGGTATCTCTGATGCCATGAAATAATTCCCGAAGCTAGCATCTTCGAAAAGAATCTGAGCCTTAGGATCATCTGATTTAGTCACCAAATACTTTGCCTGCGGTTCAGGATGAAGAACCTGTTGAACCCCTTTGACTGGGATCTTGGCTTTGGTCTAATCCATACTAATCTCTCCTTTGACATCTTTACAGAATCCTCTACCCAAGAGGATACCGTAAGCCGCAAGAATATCTGCAACTAGGATAGTCATTTTCACTCTCTTCTCAGGAAAAGCAACAAATGCGAACTGTGCGTCCTTGATTTGACCAATCAGAGGGACTTGTTTAGTTTCCATGGAATAGCACCGTCCATATGACTTAGTCAAAGTAAGCCCAAGGGCATGGGCCACTTTTGCGGGCATAACATTATCAGAGGCCCCTGAATCAATAATGCAATTGCTGAGTTTAAACCCATTTATAAGTAGAGACAAATAAAATGGTTCAATCTTTCCTGAGGAAGAAGCAGAAGTCAGATTATTCTGAGGTGTGGGTCGAATAGGATTTGGAAGGAGACCTTTTGAAGGTGATGGAACGCCCGCTTTACTCCTGATGAACTTGGCCAGCTTTTCAAATTGTTCGGGATTCGACCTGAAGGTATTCTGCTTCTGACATTTGAATCTTAGTTCTCTTTGCATGATCAATAATGTCGAAAGCAGTGTAAGAAGGAATGATAGTAGGCTCAGTTCTAATTACATGAGCTTGTGTTGGGGCACTGGCCTTAGGAGAAGGAGAATAAGGAGTAGCTATCTTTTTAGTAACCTCTCTTTCAGTTTGCGCCGAAATAGGGGTACCCCTTTTGACTATGGATACAGGAGGTTCCTTATTCTTCTCCTTAGTATTTTCCAGAGGCTTTCTGGGAACCTGAGATTGGGACCGAGTGAACACAGCAAATGATTGACCATCTGGCTCACATTCATCTTCATCATATTCCAAATAACCAATGCTGGAGTCGCCAGCTGACTCATCATAAGACTCATCAGCATATCCTGAAGCTTCGAAATCCTCACGGGAATCTTGTTCTTCTGGTTCATCATCTTCTTCAATTATTTCCACTGCTGCATTGACGGGCGGAGCTTCAATTGCTAATCTCGGTTGAGCAGGAGCTAACCGTGGCCTATCTCTGGCAGGTGCACCATTGTTATTAAAATTCCGCCTAGGGATATCCCGGTACGGAACATTGCTCCCCTGCTGAGACACTTGCTTCTTTAAAGCAATCAAATCATTAGCCATTTTTTTGAAACATAGGGTCAGTATTACCTTGAGAAGAACCTTGATTTTTGAGTTTGGGTATATCTTTCTTGATCCTTCCGGCTAAGATGAGATCATCCTCTATTTCAGTAGCCATTGACTGAGCAGTAGCCAGATCTGGGATAACCGACCTTCGTAATAAAAAGCTTATATCAGGAGGTTGAGCATTGATGAAGAAGCACTTTTGGTTTTCCAAAGTTGGTACAGCTATAACTGGAATTTTCCGGATCAGCTTATTGAACTTAGCCACGAATTCCCGCATAGGTTCATGCGATTCCTTCTTCATATGAGTAAGCTGAGCTAACAATGCATGAGAATCTTCGGCTGGTTTGAAACGTGCCTCAAACTTGGTCCGCATGGTAGCCCAATCTGGAATGCATGCATTCGGGAGGTGATAAAACCATTCAGCTGCTACTCCCTGCAATGTTTCAACGAAGAGATCGAACAGAGACATCTTCGTGGGCTACTCCGAGGACACCGCATGCAACAAAGAAAGACGCAATATGCTCATCAGGATGCTGCTTCCCATCCCCATTGAACTTGGGAATGTTTTTACGTGATCCACGTGGTAACTCATGTAATGGAGGAGTCAAAGAAAGAGGACCAATAACTGCACCCCAAGGCACAGGTTGAACCGCCATCCTTCTGAAAAGAGTGCGTACAAGGATCTGGGTATCAGACAAGAGTAGTGCACGACAAGTTGCAGATGCTTCCCGTTCTTCAGGGATCCGATTTCTCCGAACCAGGTGAAGAACTTCTGGCTCGGTTAGAGACAACGCTGTTGGGAGAAAGGCTGAAATTATGCTGTTGCAGTCAACTCAAAAAGTGGATCAATTTCACCTTGAGCTCGGCGGGACCGAGTGAAGATCCTCCTGGCCAGCTTGAACTGAAAGGAGATCTTATTAAAAATAAGGCAAATATGGAGTCGCCAGACACCGAGAGGATAAGCTTTATACTATTGATCCGTATTTCCCCAGCGGAGTCGCCAAAAACTGTTGGTTGGATATTTTGCCAAACCAAAATATGAGGTTCAACCACAGTACATGGGATTAAATCCCTCCTCAAAGACAGGTGAGGCTACCTGTTTATTGCTAATCTAAAACACAGTAAATAATATATACAATATTCACACTAATCTAACCATTGGGGGTTGGGATGAAATCCCGAAATCCACATTCACACGATTCAAGGATATTGCTTTCATAAGTGAAATAGGTTAGAAACTGTTACAGTGAAAGAAGCACGGTAGAAAAGAAATGGGAGAAACGTATTTTCTTTCGAGTAAACACAGAGCACGAAATAATCATACGAGTTTTAGATCACAGATATAGTGTCCGAGATAATTAGAAACACTGAGATTCTATGCAAAGAATAGCTTTAAGATCATGAACATAAGAACACTGTCTTAAATAAGATATATTTCACAACACAAAGTCTGCAAAACAATATCAACTTCTATTCTTCAAAATGATTGAAAGAAAACACAAAGTTTTTCTCCTTTCCAATAGCCTCTTAATGCTTCAAAAATTCTCGACCCTTTTGAATGCACAGGCATCCCTTATTTATAACAAAAGAAGCTAGAGATAAAACAGGACAGATCCTGAAAAGTAGCATGCTAACTAAAGTTCAGCTTTGCATGATTCTCACGCAGGAGATCAAGTCAAAGTATGAATTAAAAATAATGACAAAACGGAAATAAAAGATATGTCATTCTAAAAATAGAAATGTCATGGGACGTTGGAACTTAATCCGAGTCATCATCTTTTGATTCTTCTTCTTTCTCTTCCTCCAGCTGAGACTGTTTGTTCCGGAACTCCTGGAACTTCCGAATAATGCCTTGCATTTCATTTTCCTCAGGTGCAGTGGAATGATCATTCCACATTTCGCAGGTCTCATGGATATCACTGGCACTGCCGGGAAGCTTTTTCAACCTTTTGCTGAGCTTTCTTAAGGCCTCCAACGTATGTTCAATCCTCACAAACTGACCAATGACTTCAAGGTCGAATCCATCTACAGGTTCATGCTGAACAGTCTCTTGAACTTGTTTGAAGAGATCATCTGCTGATAGGGCACTTGAGTTCCCAACTGACACCTTTGGACAAATCTTTAGCAATTCTTCTTCCAGATCACTTTTCCCATCGATCAATTTATCCCTTGATTCTCTCAACTTGCTGCAGGCTTCGTTGAGGATCTTTACTCTGAACTTGATGGCCTTGATCAGCTGAAAGTGTTTATCTGTATGTGGAAGAACGCCTTCTTCTACCAAGAGATGTGCTGGTATTTGCTTTAGCACTTGGAGAGCTTCACAAGTCAAATCAAGCTGTCCAAGTTCTTCAGTGAATTCCTCATCCATCTTCTCTCCTTCCTTCTGAATCTCTGCCAAGGACTGATGAACTTTCACCACGTCTTGAATTACTTCCTTCCCTTGTTGGAGCAACTTTTGGATCCATTCATCAACCACTCTTCCTTTTTTGGTAATCTTCTCAATCGTAGGCACCGATGAGAAATCAAATCCGGCAGAAGCAGAAGCAGATGGTATGGATTCCAGGGGTGTTGAGAGTTTGATCAAAACCTCTGTCAACTGCTCCACTTTTTCCTTAAGCTCATTTCTGCTGTCCTTTGTTTCTTTCAACTTTTGGCACAGGACGTCTATGGAATCCTTTGCATCTTGTTGCGCCCCTTTTGCTGTCACTTTCCCTAGAGACACCCTGGTTACCTGGTAATCAGCAGCTGTTACATCATCTTTAGTTTTGTCAGCTGAGGGAGTGGCAATCTCTGCGAACTTATCTCCTGAAGCATCCACCAAAACCCTTGAAACTGTTTTGGGTTTCTTGGCTGATCTCACAGTAGAAGCCTTGAGTGAGCTGAAATCAAAGGCTGGTAGAGGTACAATCACTTTCCTCTTCCTCGGAGTTTGCTCGAGTAGCCATTGTGGTGTATCAGAGGAAACTGCCAATGTTGTAGTAACTGGTATTCTACTCTCAAGGGAGAAGATTCTACTATTGGAGGGGGAACAGCAGTCAACGTGGTAGTAGGTGCAATGAATAGAGGCACAGGTTGTGGGGGAGTGTTGGTGATCACTTGGGTTCCAGCAGAGAGGGGTGAGAGCCCGGAGAAAATATTGGCCATACTTGAAGAAGTGGATGGGGAATGAGGAGGCTGAAGTGGTTGTTGAGGGGGAGGCACAGATTTAGTTTCCAAAGCCTTGAATGCAAGAGATAAGGTCTCTCCAGTTGAGCAATCAGCAAATGGTGAAGTCAAGAGCTGGCTTCCTCCTTCTAAATTAATCTCCCCTATTTCTGGTGGTGTTGGTGATTCTGGCACAACCACCGTTTGAGCTGGAGAGACAATTGAAGAGATTTGTCTTTCTTTCTTCTTCTTGGGAATCCTGATTTTTATAGACCCCCCAGAAGATTCTTTGTCCTTTTTCTTTTGGGAGGGCCCCACCTCCGTTTCAGCCAACTTTGGAAACTTGTCATCCTTAAAATTCATGCCCCAAGAAGAGAGCCATTTTTTGGTGCGAGCAAGAATGAGAGCCGACCTATCTGTGATAGAGGCTTTTTCGCTGGCCGACCAATCAATAGGTGGGAAAACGTATCGATCTTCATTAAGCCCATCATAGGACATATCCAACACACTTTCATTGTCAGTTGTGCCATCTGGCAAATCAGAAAGCTCTAGCGTCTGAATCTCATTAATAGTTAACCTACTATTATCTTTTCTGCGAACTGCAACTTCGTTACGCAGATCCACCCAGATATCCTCAATGTCGGGCCTGTGCAGATGTAGGGCTCCATAGGTTCTAAGTACTCCTCGGATGTCAAAACCATCCCGAGACTTCATATGCTTCTTTAGTTTCTCCTGGAGTTCACATTCAACATTTTTGGCCTTTGCCACTGTTGCACAAGTATATCTCCCAATAGAAATTGGGAAGGATACTGCTGCCTTATGCTTGCTCTGTTGGAATTTGTGAAAATCCAATAGCTGTCTGACCAATTCTAGCAATATCAATCTATCCCCTGGATAGCGAGGCAGACGGAAAGGCTCTCCAGAGTACATGACTGTTCGAAGGTAGGTAAACTTCTTGAACTGCAAGAAGATACATCCCCATTTAGATACTTCAGCCCATGCCTCGTCTGAGACCCTTGTCTTTCTCAGCCCTGGGTTCAGCTGGCAGATGTTCTCGTAGAAAAAGGCGTCATTTATCCTCCTAAAATGATCCTTGGACCCCTTCTTCGTTATTTGAGGATAATACTTATAGACTGGATTTGTCGTTCTGCTTCCTTTAGTCTCCAGCCCGGGATAGCTCCTCATCCCAGCTGCTGCATAGGCCACATATGAGAACATATAAAACTTTCCGGTTGACAGGACCGTCGTCATCTGGGAATCAATTTCATCACTGATAAGGGTTCCCCAGTCAATCCCTTGCTGGTTCTTCTTGATGGTGACCATAAACTGATACATCCATCCATGAAATAAATTTGATTCCGGCAAGCCAAAAACCCGGCTCAGTAGGGTGATAATATCGTTGATTTCTTGTATGAAATCCGATCTAGGGATAGTTCTTGGAAATCTAGATATTACTGGTTTTGCCTTGACCAAGAACTTCTTATTGACATCCCTAATGCAATTTTCCTGGTTACTGTCCCAGGCCTTCTGAGCCGACTTGATGTCTAGGGCCCCATACTCTTCAAAATTTGGTAGTTTCAGGAGATCATCAAAATAAGCCCCATCTAGTTTGATAACTACTTCACCAGCCTGATTCCTTACGGAACGAGAAGCTGAGTCGTAGCTGGATGCACACGCCAAAACAAACTCTGGACATTGGGCAGACATGGGGAAGCCTGCTGCAAGGGGCAAGCCACTGTTAGCTAAAGCCACCATCCATGGGGTTTGAGAAGAACTCTTCACCCTATTCCAAAAGTCATCCATATCTATGTTGCCCATTTCAGTATCCCTGATATCATAATTACAGTCGATATATGATGGGGATTCTGGTTTCTTAAATTTGTATTTCATCCTGCTAGATTTTTCGGCCTTCTCCTGTGATGAACCAGGATCCGACATGAAGAATATTGGAAGGAGAAAGGCTCGGAACTCTGGAGATGCTGTGCACACTGAAAAACCTGATTGACTGAATGCGTCGGAAGAAGAGAAGAACCCGACACGCAGAAGAAGATATCGGAAAACTTTGAGAACCCGACAGGTCTGATATGTCAGAATCTTGGCGAAACCCGACACTTGCTTTCAATGGCGGAAACAGGAGAAAACCCGGCACCCACTTTCGATGACGGAACTTAGGAGATGCCCGGCACTTAGTGTTGAGGTCGGAATGTTGAGAAACCCCGTCACTTCGAGCTTCCAATGTTCTTCGGACTTTTGAATCTGCAACACAACCTTCAAAATTCGGGAAACAAAAACAGAGTCTTTCCTTTGAATTTCTACATACACAACTTCCTTTCTTTTTTGTTATTCATATTCCATACATCATGCAAGTAATTGAAATTTGGAAGGAACAACACCAATTGATAGTCTCAAAAAGAAAATAAACCCTAAAAACCCAAAACCCTTTCCAATACAACACAGAAAGAAGAAGGAAGAAAAACCCTCAACAACTGGCAAGAAATTGGAAAGAAAATACACGCAGTCGATCCAGAAAAATCAAGAATAAAGAAGGAACGAAAAATACCTTCAATTCGAGACAGGTAAAATTCGAAAACAAACGATCCAGTCTGGTAACGCGAGTTTGCGGGTTTTGGGAGCGGAAGAGCATGCGAAAAATCCACGAATTAAAAATATGAACGGTAAGAATGACGTGGAAATCCACGTATTTATAAGAAAATCAGTAATAAATACACTTCAACTCGGCACGTGCCAACTCACCGACCACTCGGCATGAATGCCACGTCAGCATGTTGGAGGAGTCCGAAAACCCGACACGAGGAGATTTAGTGCATTTCGGGTTTCGGGCTTCGGAAAACATGGAGCACAAAACATGTTTTGAATCATGAATGTTCCGATGCATTGAACTTCCGAAAACCCGATTACAAAGGATTGAGTGGACTTCGGGAATCGGAGAACATGGCGCATAAAACATGTTTTGGAACATGAATGTCCCGATGCTTTAGAGTTCCGAAAACCCGAATACAAAGGATTGTCTTAACACAAGGCGGGTCTCGGGGTTTCGGAAGTCACGTGACACAAAGCATGTTTTAACTCAAGTATGTTCCGATGAGTTGAATTTCCGAAAAACCCGATTACAAAGGATTCTCTCATTGCAAGGCAGGTTTCGGGTTTTGGAGGTCATAAGACATAAAGCATGTTAAAACTTATGTCAAGCTGTTAGTAACACCTGAAAACCTGATTTTCTCTAAAAGAGGTCATAATGCAAAATCACTTCAAAAATTTTGCAGGGGTTATCCGATCGTTTCGTTGTGAACTCAAAACGGGGATAACACAATCTTGTATCATTAAATTCCTAGAAGAATCATAGTGGGTTAGCCCTATGGTAATCAATATAAAGAAAGTTGGTCAGATTAGAATTTGTGTGGACTATATGGAGATTAATGTTGCATGTGTAATTGATCCTTTTCCCTGCCTTTCACCAAGGAAATATTAGAAGGCATTGCAGGGCGTGAAATCTACTATTTTACAGATGGATTTTCTGGGTATCATCAGGTAAGGATTGCAAATGAGGATCAAGAGAAGACAAATTTCACCACTAAATGGGGAATTTTTGCATACATAGTGATTCCCTTTGGACTAAATAATGCACCTATTATATTTTCACGCATAGTTGTTCAAGTATTCCAAGATTTTATTCACAAATTATTGCATATTTACTTAGATGATTGGACGCTATATGGACTTGTTAAGGATCATTATGACAACTTTAACTTAATGTTTGATATATGAGACAATTAAACATCTTCTTAAACATCAAGAAGTGCATATTTGCTACAACTTTTGGAACTCTATTAGGGCATATCATCTGCAAGGAAGGATCATTATTAGATCTAAGTAAGGTTGCAATTATCATAGGCCTGGAGGATCGTACTTGTTAGAGTGAGGTGTGTGGATTCTTGGGCCACACAGGGCATTACAAAAAATTTATCAAAGCATATGCAAATATTGTCACACCCTTGGAGGAGTTACTAAAAGGAAAAGGGACATTATATTGGGGAGAACCACAACAATGCACATTTGAGGTGTTTAAGGAGAGGTTTACTATGACACCTATTCTACCCTTTCCCTCATGGAACCAACCTTTTCACATACATGTAGATGCATCTGGCATGGCCATTGGTATAGTATTAGCTCATTTGGGAGAAGGTATTATTGATCATCCTATTTTTTTTACTAGTAGAAAGTTGACTCATGCATAACAAAATCATACAACTACATAGCGTGAGGCCTTGTCGATGATCTATGTGTGGCATAAGTTCAAACATTAATTTCTAGCAACACCTTTTGTGTTTTATTCAAATCACATGGCATTGAAATACTTTGTAAATAATCCTATTTTATAGGGGCGTATATGTTGATGGGTTCTCTTATTCCAAGAATTTGATTTACAGTCATGGTAAAACTAGTTAAAAGTAATTGTCACCCAGACCCCTTATCAAGAATTCAATCAGGAGAGGATGCACATATAATTGAGGATACAATACAAGATGCACAGTTGTACATGTTAAACCACGTGCCTTTAGAATTGGAGGGTATTATTGTATTTTTACACATAGGTATGTCACCAGAAGGAATAAAATCCTTAAATAAGAAAAAAATTGTAATTCACACCATACCTCTCATGTTTATTAGTGGTGAATTATACAAACTAGGCTGAGGTGAATTATTGCACCGGTGTGTACTGGAACATGAGCACACAAATATTATAGAAGAGGCTCATGGTAGTATTGTAGGAGGGCACTATGTATGTGATGACACCGTACACAAGATTATACTCATTGGATTATGGTGGGAGACCCTATACAAGGATTGTAAAGAGTATCGTAAGGCATGTGATCATTTTCAATGCCTTGGAAAACCTAGGCACAAAGATGAAATGCCTCTGAGGCCTATTACTGTGCAGAACCATTTAAAAAATGGATAATAGAATTTGTGGGTCCTATTTCCCTAGCTGAGTGTAGAACCGGATCATGCTACATATTATCTTACAAGATGGGTAGAAGTAGCACCTATAAAGGATTATAGAACAATTACAATAACAAGGTTCTTATGGGAAAATATTCTTACTAGGTATGGATTTCCATTGAGTCTGACAAGTGATAGAGGCATACACTTCTTGAATGAGACAATCAGGATATTACTGGATGAATTTATGGTCATGCACCACAAGACTACACCTTATCACCCTTAAGAAAATGGGACTATTGAGACCTTCAACAAGATATTGAGCTGAACCTTAACAAAAAAATTTGTTGTTGGAAGGAAATATTGGGATGTTAAAGTTTTTTCTACACTTTGGGCATATAGAACAACCTAAAAAAGGTTGAATAAATCCACACCCTTTCAGTTGGTGTTTGGTGTAGAAGAAATTATTCCCATGGAATTCCTGTTATCGTTTTTGCGTATTGTGCGCATGATAGGTCTAGCTAATGAGAAAACATTGGAAGAAAGAATTGACAAGTTAATACAACTAGATGAGAGATGCACCATAACATGTTTGAGTCAGAAGAAGGAATAGGCCAGACAGAAAGCATGACATGATATAAACATATGGGACAAGAAGCTTGAGGTAGGAAAAATGGTACTTCTTTATGATTCAAATTTTCTACACCACCCAAGAAAACTTAAGGTGCATTGGTTAGGACCGCATGGTATAAATTGTTTACTTGAATCAAGTGCTTTCTAGTTAGAGGTGCTTGATGGAACACGGTTACCCGGTTACTTCAATGAGAGTAGGTTGAAGACCTGCTATAAATAAGCTTTCTTGGTGTTTGTAATAAGGCAATATTTCCATTTAGTACAGATTTCCCTTACTGTATTTACTTCTTTGTCACTATGCTTTGTAAATTTAGTTTTATTATTTTGTGTAATAAGTGCATTTGCTTGCTGGAAGTTACTTACAATCGAAAGTATTTTTATGTGTAGAGGAATGCACATACCCTTAGTGTGGGGTGGTTGTCATTCAAAAAGGGGTACACATAATAAAATAATGTTACATGTGATTTCTCTTGATAAAAAAGTCCAGATAATATGGAAAGGTTTTTCTAGAAATAAAATTTCTCCTACAAAAGACCATAAATGGAAATAAATGAGTGAATAGTATAACGTGAGCTAAGCTGCAGCTATAAAAACTACTAGAGGAAGGCATAGTGGTGAGGTAATTTGGTGCATAAAAGCATGCCGAAAGATTTCTATAGCCAGAAGGTAGGAAGGCACACTAGAAGGTTATAGCTGTGGCACATAGGTGTATCACACAGAAATTGGGAAAATGGTCAATTAATGAGAGTATCAGTGGTATGCAAAGGAGTAATAAATGTGATAATTTTTCACAACTCTATATAAAGATGTGATGTGGTTTCATTTCTATTTTTGTGATCATAAGTATTCAATCAAGCTAGTTGTGACTAAACCAAGTGAAGCACATTGAGGTGTAGAGAGTTGTGAAACCAGACGAGAATAACATATTTGTGCACAAAATTGGTTTGTGTCCCCATTTAAGAAGAGTTTGAGAGAAGAATAAGTATTGAGAAGGATCTAGGGTACACATTTTCGAGCTAGGGAATAGGATCTTACTCGATAGAGGAAAAAGGCACAATTTTTATCATGGAACCAAGGAAAGCACTTGGAGCAAGAACAAAGGGGAAGAAGAAGGTGGCAATCGAGGTCAAGGATGCTCCTGAAAGTAATTTTTTGGAAATGTAGTATCCAGAGGAAGTACTTGTTGGGAGGGATTGGGATTACCATATTTGCATATGTAAGGTGTGTGACTATAAACATCACACCACTAAAAACAAGGAGGAACTAGACACGTTACTGAATAGAAAGACTGACAAGTGAATGGTTGATGACATGCTAGTATATGATGATGCTGGGGAAAATTTGGTAGAGAAGGTAGGGGTATACCAACTGTAAGAACTCCCATACTTTGGAAAAACAAAATATATATACCAGTGGATGATGAGTAGAGTCCATAAGGAATTATTCTATTTCACTGGATGATGGGTAAGGATCAAAATTCCCTTGATTTCTATGTTGACAGGATTTAAGTACACATGGACATAGGTTAGTAGTGATCTAACTGATAAGGAAAATATTATGGCCACCGGTAAGGAGTTGGGGTAGACAAAGGGTCTGCGTGGGATGGATATCTACAATCTGAGGAAGTACCATGCGATATAGGTGGATGAAAATTTACTAACCAAGCTGAATGATGAGGAAAGGTGGTCACAAGTAAACACCATGTGGCTACACATTACCAAAATATTTCACAAGGATAATTTTACAACTTAGCTGACTACATAGAAGATACAGTTATTGAGGAAGAGCGTACATGTGAGAAGATAAGTTTTGGTGCTCTCTTGTTATCACTGGTGTTTGTAGAAATTGGAGTGCCCCATGGGCTAAATAATAAAATCTAGGAATACCCTGTGGAAAATAAGTCCCTCACAGAGAGGTTTGAAATATATTTATGTGAAGGATCAATGAGTGGTCCATTCATGCAAATATTTATGATTGAATTTGCATGGCCTTTGAGGAGGAATGGAACATTCAAAAGGAGTTACCCTAAGTAGTGGGAAAGGCTATGCAATTCGTAGTATATCAACATTTTTGCATTATGTGGTTCGCAATGAAGTATGGGATGTGGATTACCTAGTGTAAAATACCATACACCTTCAAATCGTGATTCTTCTAGGTAACAATACATAGGTTTACCGATGCATGTCGGTTAAGCTACAATGTAGAAAAGGAATACTGTGACTACTATACTTTAAGTAAAACATATGTTTATTTAAGTCGATCTTCCTACATTGAGAGGATTATTTATGATGTCATAAGTATGAAGCCAATATGTTTGGCTATTGGGGAAAGTGGGTCCATGCTTATCTATCTCTAGCTTAAGCCTAGGATGGAAAATGGAAAGTACTTGGAGAATGATTTCATGCTCCCAGAGCCACCTAAAGGAAAGTATATAACTAAAAATGTGGCAGCTCTAAATTCTACCTCAACCTTGGAGGAATATGAGGGAGAAGAGCTTAACGAGGATAGTTTTAGACCATAGAGGCCAGAGGTATCCCACTTAAAAAGAAAAAAGTGAGCACATATATACTCCCCCATAGCTGTAAGGATAAGAGGAATATTTAGACATGAAAATAGTCCATGAAGAATGCTTATTCAAGGTGTTCAGAAGAACCAAAACCCAAGGTGTATGAACATCTCAACCTTTACAAAGGTCACCTCAACTCTCCCCTAAAAAAGAAGCACCTAATAGAAAGAGAAGATGAAAGATGAAGCTTAAAGAGAATGAGGAGGAAGAGTCATGAGAGAGTGCACCAAGAACCCCAGTTCAACCTGAAGATGCGAAGGAACCTTGAGATGAAGAAATAAAAGATGATGAGGAAGGGGTGAAAGAAGTAAAATAAGTTGTGCATGATCCACCCAACACACCCATTATGACTTAGGAAGGAGAATGGCAAACTACAGACCTTGGCACCTAGGTTCCTAAGGGGCCAAGGAAAAAAAGAGAGATAACAAGTGAAGAGTATGTTGTCCCTAATATAGGCTATGATGAGGACACGAGAAAAATCATCTGTGCCCAATTTCAGAGATCTGTGGTCCTTAAAGAGTTATATGGGTGGGAGTTGATGGATCTATATATGGATACTACATGCACAAGGAAGCAATTATCCTAGTCTATGTAGACTCATATGGATGAACCATATTTTGATGTGTATGAAGAGTCTTGTGTCTCACGAAGAGTGAAGAAGGCACCCTAAAGAAGGCACATGACAATAAAACCCACTGTAATGTCTAATGAACAGATCAACAATGCCTTGGTCAAGGTATCTACTAAGGTGGCATGGAGGAACATTGATAAGGCCACCACCATTTGAGTGCTTCTTGAAGATAACAAGGATAAAAATGCAGAGATATCACACTTAAAAGAAGATAAGAAATGAGAATAGGAAAAGAATGAGGCCTTCGTTAGCATGGCTGAGGAACTTGTTGATCAAATTCTTAAAACAAGGCCTCATCTAGAGTTTCAAGTTCCTAAAAAATTTCCTTCTGCTATGCATTATGTGTTCTATTTGGTCAATTTGGTGTTAGATGACAGACTAATTTGAATGTTTGCACCAAAAGATTCTAAACAAGAAGAAGAAAGAGCAAGGGCCACTATGGTTAGAAAAATTTCAACTTACGAGGAATTTCTCCAAACCTTGAAATATGAGCTGAAGAAATATGAAAAAGCTCTCAATTTATGTGTGGTGCCAGAAGCAATAATAAGGATCATAACTATAGTAGAAGACAATGAAGTTCTGAAGGTGATGAAAGATGAGACACGTGGGTGCACAGAAAGATTAGCACTGGTGTAACATTCCCATTTTAAGACTTTAGAAACAAGGGATTTTTTTTGGAATAATGCTCATTGTTCTAAATAATCATAATTTAGAACACACAGTTTAAGATGATCAATCTCATAATAAAAAACCATATGCAGCTATAAATGACTTGATGAAACACCAATATCTCATTCCATGACTCGGTATCATACCGATATCTCATGTTAACTTAATGATTTTTATACGGTGTATATTTGGTTCCCTTACCCTTTTCAAGGTATTAAGTGTTATGATTAAGAGGCCTATATAAATATTTATAACCAATATTCATCTAAAATCCTGCTTCTTAAATTAGGTGACATAAGACAACGCAACCAACAACTTGCGATACTTTGGCCAAAGATTTTTAAACATACCATTCATTTTTATATTCCTAGATGGAATACTCATCAAATGGAATACATCCTTCACCCCACTTCATCTATTATCTAGAAGGGTCTTCATTGACTCCTTTTAGTCCACTTGTTCAAGGTTTAACCCTAGCCAAGGTTAGCAACATAGTCTAGTGTGGAGGACTTCTCACGATGACTAAGGGTAAATAGACATACCCAATCAACCTAAGTTGATTTCATGTCTCTAGTTATCCTAAGTCATCATGAGTTGACCCTGACACTAGATCATACCCCTAACTCTACCTAGGGCATAATTGTGACTAAGTCAAATTTATGTAGATATGGATGATTAAACTATGAAGGGTGTTGTAACATCTCAACTACAACATAGTATCCTCATGAAGACCCAATTATTCATGAAGGTACTATACTACAGTTGGCATGTGCCAACATCTGACTAATTTCACCTCATCTGGATGAACATATCATAGAAAGAAGTTAAATATTTATTACTTTTTCCCTTTTAAGGGTTAATTGCAGCATCCCTACTGAACAACTAGGCTCATTAACTATTAGGTTTTTTAGTAATAAATATAATTAGAGTTGGTATGTAGATACATTTACCTCCTAGCCATTTCATAGGTTTTGATTAATAACCCTTAACATTTTAATTTATGTTTCACCTAACAGTTTCAGCAAACATAGCTGTGTTGTTATTCACTCACCTACTCAAGCCTTAGTTTACATAAGTTCAGATCAAGTTATTTTATGTTAGAATTCAATAAAATGAATTCTAATACTTTTTAATTCTCTTTCTCTACATTCCTAATCCAGTTAAGGAACTTTTCAAGAGAAATCACACCATCAACTAACCAAAGATAACATTCAAATTTAATTCTTTGAGATCATAAAACAATAATTTTTTCATTACATGGAAGTTGTCTTCCCTATTTCTTATACATGGTTAATTATTATTTATAACCCCTTAACATATTATAAGTTATCATCATAGTTATATCCACCTATAAAATTTGCTTAAAATATAGTTAAGTAAAATAATTGCATATCCATTAAAGAATGTAAAATTAATAAGTTACAATTTCACTAGAGAGGGTAATACATCTAGTACCCCCAATCTCTATCCATTATATTCCAAGCCATAAAAGAGAGTTAATCTCTTAGAAGTAAAGAATTACCAAACATTTCTGCTTATTGAATGTCAAAAGGAAATCCATCAAATGCAAAAAATTTCACATATCTTTTATTCATCCAGAAGATTCTTATGTTTACAAGTCAAAATACAACCAAAATTACTAATTTCAAGCAACAATGCTTGAATCAATTTCAAATAAAACTTTTTTTTCATAAAATACATTTCAGTCACGAACCATATTTCATCATAAAAATATCCAATCTATTTGATAAACAAATATAATTTCCTAAAGATATTTTCTCCCTTCATCACTTACAAAGTCCATTTGCAAAGATTTCTAGCATGGATTAGTTCATTAAACTAAGTATGATAAGCATTAAACATTAAAATGATGTGCTTTTAGCTAACTATTTCATAAAGAGAACTTTGCTTTTATGAAACAGTATAAGCATTATAGAAAGACATACCAAAAAGAAATACTAGTCACAAATGAGAGAGAGAGAGAGAGGTAGGGTGATAAACCATATCATAGTTAAGAATAGATCATGATATATATAAATTCAAATTTCAACTATGTTTTTCATAAAAATAATTAAAACATAAATCCAGATAAGTACTTATTTCATCAAATCAAAATTTTCCTTTCAATTTTTCGTTTTACATCATTCACTTCTCAATTAATCCTATTTATCATGAGAAGATAACTATCCTTACTATCTCTTTGGAATAGATCAACATTTGATATCACAATATTATTTCCATCTCAGCATTATTTCACCTAATTCCATCCTAGAATAAGGGATGTCAAGTTCAAATCAAAAATAGGACTAAGTTTAGGATGAAACAACAACATAATAAGGAAAGAGTTTCTAATTAAAGAATCCTAAAACTTAAAACTAGAGTTAAAAATGAATCCAAGTTCAAGTACAACACTAAATATATTTTAACAAAGGATGAGATCAATTTGACATATAATTGGAATCAACCACACAATCCCAAATGAGATACATCATTACCAAGGTTTATGTCAAATAGAATAATGGCGAGATTTAACAATCAACTACAACTCTTGCAACCATTCAAATATTTTTCACCAAATAAAATACTTACTCATAATATTTACAACCAAGCAAAACAATTCTTCAATGTAACCTTTGCTTTAGCTAACATGTCCTAGCACAATTGGAAAGAGATACCACTTTCTAATTTTACCTTTTAATGATCAAAAGAGAATCAAGAATGAATAACGTATACAGATACAGTCATTCATAAAACGTACCAAACAAAAATCCCAAAATAGAGATTCAATTAGGATTCATGTTGAATGATCAACAAACTAGGAGAGATAGGAAAGAACAAGGAGTAATAAAATTCATCACCATTCAATAGAAGATCAAGTTAGAATCCACCCTCCGAATCATACCCAAACTAGATAAGGAAATGAATCAACATAGTAGCATCCAAACAGTCCAGTAATCGATTATTTTTCATTGATACATAATTATCTAAAATAAGAGTGAGAAGAACCGAGTTTGATGGTCAAGGTAAATAAACATGAAAACCAAACACATCAACAAATTCCATTAAGCTTTCCAACTTCAAAGTCGACAACAACAATAAAAAAAAGTACGCAAAAACCCAAAGTCCATTTTACTTCCTTTAGCAATAACTTTCTAAATTTCAGAGGTTACCCACATACACAAAAGAATAGAACAAATTATCACTTCCCTTATGGATTTTTCAAGAAAATTATACTTCTCTTAATAAATAATTCCTTTTAAGAAACCAACAATATTATATTTACCAGATCCTTAATAAAGCGATGGAGTTATAGAAAGTCCAAATAGATGTAAACTCTAATCCTAGTAAAATAAATTTAGAACAATTTATCTTTCCTCAAAATCGTAGGGATAGACAATTCCAATGGAAAATACAGAACCCTAAATCACAACACATAATTTATAAGAACCCACATTGCATTCCATATTTTGATCATTCCTTCTTAACTCAGAAAATTATGCTAAATCCAGGGCCATAGAATATTAATCCCCTTAAATATTCATACAAGATCCAACTATGGTCAGGAAAAACAAATAGTTAATCTTCTAAAGTATTCTCACTGAGTGATACAATATTTTCCCTCAATAAGTTCAAAAAAATTAAGAATTCGAGCTGCTTACAGTTAAACAATGTTTATGAAGAGAACGTACAGTTTCAACTGCACCTCAAGTTTACGTAAAAGGAGCAAGACATACTCAGTAAGTCAATCAAGCATAACGAAGCCTAGATCACACTCCTAACACTAGAGGAGTTGTAAACAAAATTCAAATTAACAACACCACAAATCACACAAGTAGAGATAAACTAAACAACCACGAAAAATAATATTGTTCCCAAAAGGATTCATTCAAGTTCAAGCATAAGTCGAGTTACTCACAATTTTAACACAACTTCAATAGGAGTACAACAGTTACAATTTCATCTTAGGCTCAAAAAAAATTTAAGCATAACTTAGTAATTCTAAACAATGGATTTGAAACACAAAACAAATCTTCCATCATAATAGTGAATTCAAACAGTAAAACACAGTATATAATACAAGAATCGAAAGTAGAGATCACAACATTTAGCAAAACCCCATTTATCCCAAAGAGTAGAGATCAATTATCCAAACATAAATCAATTGTTTCTAAGAGCAGAGTTGTTTATATGAAAACATTTATGTAATAGAAAAACAACTTAATGGGTAGAGCCTATCATGCCTAATAGCACTTCTCCTTCACCATTTCACAAAAGATCTCTGAGAAAAAATAAAATACATTCTTCTTTGCCACAAATTTCAAGAGAAAATTCAACACTTTTCCACTCCTTTTATAGTTTCCATAGTGCCCATTAAAATTCCAAAGCCATGCAAAAATTAAAGTCATTCAAGAGTTATAATTATGTAAATATTGTACTGGAGGTTTGAAGGACTGAAATAACTCCATACAGATCAAAAACAACCAAAACTCCTCATGTACCTTCCTAGGTAGTTTTTTTTTTTAAATTCAAAAACATTAAATGCAAAGGACTATCAGTTCTCTCCATTTTCCTCACCACCGCCATCTCCACTTTTGGCGAAGACTAACTTCAAATTTTCATGCAACCAAATTCGGTGGAGATGCAAACTCAGATTTCCCAAACTTTTCCAATGCCCTTGCCAAAATTGGCGGTAGAAAAAAATAATGATGAATTAAAAATCATTTAACTACCTTGAAATTTATGCCACCAACCATCAAATGTCCATGTCATTCCACACATCCCTTTTAGGTCAGCCATACCATAAGTTAGGTTACATTAGTTCAGGAAAATAACTTAGGTCCATAGATAGGTCTCAAGTTTAAGATAGCACATCATAATTACAAAAGGATGCAAAGACATAGGTTAGGATTATATTTAGAATAGTCACTAACATTTAGTCATAGATGCAACAGATTCCCATTCAAAGCAAAAATTACATGCTAACAAAAGAAGAACCAACCATGACATTTACATACAATATATAACATGGTTTGAAGAACTCATCAATCTCTAGCACAGTCTGAATCCAACGATCAACTAATCTAATAGACTTGGTCATTTTGACCACAATAATTATGAATTAAAATCATACCTTGGATAAATGGAATTGATCTAAGGTAATGTTGTTATGAAATAGGAAGATTTTATAAAAACTGAACCTAGATTTCTCATTCAAGCAGTGAGCTAATTTTGCATAAGGAGGTGGGTTGTTCTTATTAAATATAGAAAAACATGAAAAAATGTACCTACACAAAGGATGAATTATTTTCTACTGCAAACATGATTTCCAAAGCCACAGGAGTACACCGTCTTAAGACCAAATCACCTATCAAGGTTTGTATCTTTTTAAGTAGAAGTCATCTTAGGTACCTGTCATGCTAGAGGCGTTACATACCTCCCTCCTAAAAAGTGTTAGCATCCTAATGATTAACTTAGTAAATAATGGATTCAATCAAGATATAATTATTTCCTTTTTATTTTCATAACAGAACCAAATTTGAGAAATTCAAATTTTCATAATTATTCAGCTTGAAATAGTTGTTTCAATACTAAAGAATTTAGTTTCTGACCAAAACGGGTAGATTTATTGATATATAAATAATAAAATCTTAATGTTTTATCAATCCACAAAATCAATTATGTTCAAACAAATATGGAAAAAAAAAATTCATATCTTCTAGGTTTTCCCAAGTTGTACTTTCTTCATTAAGTTGGTCCCACTGGACCTTACATTGACTTATATCACGATTTCTTAAGTGCAACTAGTGAGTTTTCAACACTCGAATGGGTTTAACCACAATTATTCATGGGTCTTAGACCTGCAAGGAATTCCAATTTAACACATGTGATAAACTTGAAATGTATTTCTTAAGTAAAGAAACATGGAAAACATCATGCATTTGTGCTTAAGTAGGAGGTAAAACTAAATGAGAAGCTACAAGGTTGATTATTTCAACAATTTCAATGGGTCCCACATAACAAAGTGATAATAGGATTTCAAAGGGTCCATTCATATTTTAAGATAATAATATGATTTATTCTTAGAAGTTAACTATAGGACATATATTATTAGAACACTTGCATGTTATGCATGTTATTTTAAAGGTGCATGACTATTATTAGCATGTGACCTATTTTGAGAAGTGCATGGGTGGTGAAGGGAAAGTCCCCACCTCTATTAATATATATTGAACTGTGTAGTTTAGTATGTGTGAATTATTGTAGAGTTTTGTTGCTGGTTTTGACACATACATGACTCGTGGAGACACTTTATAGTGTAAGAAGATTCTATGTTTTATAGTATTTATACAATGGAAAATATTGGTTGGACAATGGTATTAGACATAACTAAATATGGTTCTTGTGAGGCTAATCTTATCATAGTTATTGTTTAATTCATTTATCATGATCTAGAAATGGTTTATGCACTGTGTAATGTTTATGATTATTTATGAATATGAATGTGCTAATACATCATCACACAAACATCCTATATAAGCAACTCTAAATAAGGTCCTAGCACCTTTGCGTTCTTTAGGTGAGTGCTCAACTCATGATGAGTGATGTGCCAATGTGTCTAGGTTATTCACAATAAATTCTAGGTTTTTGTTTCACCAATAAGTTACATACGTATGAGCAAAAAAGAAAGGGTAAGGGTAAGGAGGAATAACTATGAATGAAGGTGGAAGGTAGAGTGCACGCATTCTAATTTCCCAATCCAGTCATGATTGTGAGAACTTCCTTTTTACTAGGAGGAACTACCTATGAATGCAAAACAAGACCACAAGAGGAATATTAAATAATATATATCAGCGGAATGCCTAGTGTGTGCTAGATCTGGGAAGTGTGATAATTCCTAGATGGATCTCAATCCACTGTTTAATACAATTCAATGTAATAATTAACATAAATAAATAAGATCTTACTGTAGTTGATATGATTTAGGTATCTCATTCAAGTACAATAAGAAAATTAAATCTAACATGTAAGGTTATGATCAGATCTGGAGGTTGGGTAGGTAGCTAAGGTGACTAGGATAGGTCAGAATCAAGTTTTGACTGGTTTGGTTTATTTGGGTGAAGGTTATGAGATTGCTATTAATGGTAGAATTACCAGATATAGAGACCGACATCGGTCTGATATGACCAATGCTGGTTGAGAGGAAACCGATGATGGTTTAGGTTAATCGACATCGGTAGGGGTGGATTGATAGAAACTCAATAAAACTTGGTTTTGAAGATTCTTTGTGATCACAGAGAATAGGAGGATGAGGGTTAGGTTTCTAAAGACACTAAGAATTATCAGAGACATATGGAGTTAGGTATAGATATCTAGGAGGTTGTAGGTGGTTAGGTGGAGGGATTGATAGGAAGGTGGGAGGTGATGAGGTGTAAAGGAGACTAGGAATCTCAAACAGAGATAAAGAAACTGATCTAAATAAGTATGGAAATATGCAGATCCAAATGCACTTACTTGCATTTGTAGAATGGTGGTTGGATGAGGGTGATGGTTGATCTAGGAAACTGGTGGTGAGTGTAATCGAAATTCTTCCTAGAATGTTATCGTGAATGCTTAACCTTCAGATCAATCTTGGTGTCAGTTCATCATGTTTGGATGTGCAAGAGGGCTTTGGTTTATGCTTACATGTAGATATCTCTCTTATCACACTCAAATAAGTCTTCCTACCTCTGTAAAAAGGTTACCAAAGTGAATATATGGTAATCGATGACAGTTTAGTTTAACTTGCATTGGTTTAGGGTTAACTGGTGTTGGTTATGGCAAGAAATCCTAGGTTGCTAAAATAACATATGTTGGCTATATTTTTACAAGTTATTCCTGTTGGTTCAGGTCTAAAATGGTATTTTTCTCATAAGTAAGTGGGCATGATGTTAGAGAAAGAATAGGCATCTAGTTTTAGGGTTAGACTAAGTCTCAGTTAGCTATGCTAAGTAGAGGTTGAGTCCTAATTAGAATGAACATGCTAAGAATAGGTCTATGATGAGGTGTCTAGGTGAGGTGGCTAGGTGAGGAGGTCAAGTGAGGGCACTAATTAAATTAATTAAATTAATTAATTCAATTAATCATGTGCACTATGGGATATGAATATGTAAGGTATGGTTTATTTAATTAACAGGGCTATAAGGGTGGTACAACCTAATTTTGGTGTCAAAATTTTACCCATTTTTGTCATGTAGCTTGTATTGGTAAGTGTAACTAACAAAAATAGGAAATGATTATCCCATGTGTGGGTGAGAGTGGGGTTTCCATAAGTTTGGGTGAAGGTGATCCCGCTCAAACTAGGAACTGGTGAGGTGTTATATGGAATCAGTGAGTGGTTTGATAAATGTGTAGTTGGTGGAATTGAAGGTAGGTGGGGAAGGATATGAGTACTATGGGAAAGGGTGATGGTCAACTAGGGTAATAAGTAATAGGCTAGGGTAAAATTGGGAATGAGTAATGGTCAAATCGGGTAATAGGTAATGGGCCAAGGTCAAATTGGGTAATGGGTAATGGAAATCAAATGCACGCACGCGTATAGACTACAACACGGTACTAGGTTAAAGAGCTTGCAAATTATGCATCATCCAAGGTCGATAGGTTTATCCAAACAAGGGTGAAGTGATGTGATTCAGGTATCCAAGGAATAGGATATGGTATGTTCCGATACACCAAAGGTTTTGTCGGGATAAATGACACGACAATAGGCATGGTCATTAGGCCAAACAACATGGGTAACAACATCATAAGGTATAATGAGTAAACATGGTCAATGGTCACACAAAGTAGTTCAGGTCCAAGTAAATAGGTCATGACATAGGTAAGGCCAAGGTAAAGGTAAAATAACAAATCTTGAGATGTAACTAAGGAAATGTCATGGTAGTTTGGACTTGGAGGTAGGTTGCAATAAGTGTGGGTGAGGGAAAAGGGTATCAGGAAATGATGAGTTGAGGCCAAAATGGGAAAAATAGGGTTAAAAATGATAGTAGTAGGGAACCGATGTCGGCTAAATGTAATAGAAATTGGTTTATTATGACCGACATCAGTCATGTTGGGTAGGGTTAGTAAAAATAAAAATCTGTATTTTACAGATTCATTTCAACATGTTACTATTTGGGAAAATGACAGAGCAGTGGGGTAAGAGTAGAAAGCGATGGTACGAGGTATTTAGTTGAGCTGGAGAGTGACTAGTGCGTGATTGTTGTTTGGTAGGTGGGTCCAAGAGATCGATCGGATCCATTTGATTAGTTACGAGGTGAGGAGTGGATTCGGTGATGGTGAAGGTGGGAGAGGGTTTGGGTGGACCACCGACACAATGACTAGACATACCAACTTGCCAACGACACTGAGATGAGGTAGGATTCAATATTTGTTGTTGTCTTTGGGTTAAAAAGAATGTTTTAAATTAATTTTGGGGAAATTTTATTTTACATTTGTAGGTAAAAATGAATGAAATGAGGGAGTGGGGGGTCCAATATAGTGTAAATAGGGGTGGGAATGAAGTTAGGGTAGGATTGGGTAGGGTAGAGTAGGTTTTTAGGGTTTATTTGAGAAAGTTTTGATACGTGGGGGGGTTTCAGTTTTTATTGCATGACAGAGACTGACGTTGGTCAGGGGTTAGACGACATCGGTCTAGTATAAGATGACCAACACTGGTCGAGGAAAATTGGTGATGGTTAAGTCAACCAATGTAGGTTAGGGATGATGAGAAACATGGGGAAGGAAAGGGTAGGGGGAAGGAAATTAGTCAAGGGAGGGCTAAGGGAAGGTTTATGTAGGGAAAATATGGGAAAAGGGGTGTTTTGGAAATGGTGGGGGGTGGCAAGTAGAATAAGGGAGAATAGGTGTAATATTAATCTAGAAAAAATGGGTAGTCGGTAGGGTTGTGGTTTGGGTAGGGTGTGGTGGGAAATAGTTATGTCATGTAATAGGTGTGTTGGGTAAAATGTATGTTGGGTATGGTCAAGGTTGAATAATGTTGTGGTTTGTTGGATGCAGGATAAGGACCTGTTGTGGATGAGGGATAGAGTACCACCTCTTTTGCTAGCGGTATGTTCAAGCGTGACCATAGATGAGTGGAGGCACATGACGGTTGTTGGCCTGATTGGGATACGACACTACAAACATATAGCTCGAGATCTAAGTTTGATGGTCACACTCATCGATAGATGGGATTCAATGATTAATACATTCCACCTATTAATGGGTGAGATCACTACCACCCTGGAGGATGTATACATGATCTTGCAACTACCTATAGTAGGAAAGAAGGTTTATTCTATTTCGTCAGAGGTATTAGAGGAGCCGATAGTGATGGTGTTTGGAGAGGATATGATGGAGTTGAGATACCATAGCGTGAGCCTAAGCTATGGGGACATGTACGCAGCCCATCCTCAAGAGATGAGGTTGGTTGTCCTAAATATGGAGACAATGTGTTGTTTTGTGCTACCAGATGTAGAGAGTGGGATATTCCCATGAGCAATGATGGGATTTCTCTAGGACATGATGGAGGATAGGACCTATTTTTCCTAGGCACCAGCATTCTTGGTGTAGTTATACAAAGAGATGCCAGCCTATGGGAGGCTACAGAGGTTTATCTTGTGTTGTACCTTCCTTCTTCACTATTATGCATATTAGAAAATCATATGTGTGCATCTATTTTGTTTTCCTTGACCTAATGCATTCGATGTGGGCTTGGTCTGAGTTGGTTACAAGTGTTGGGTACTTGTTAGGGGAGAGAACAGGGTTGCTAGGGCTACACATGATGTGGCATATTACAGGCACATGTCGGAGGGATTGTTAGGGGTTGATATCATTTGGAGGCCATATGTTGGCTTCCCTTCCTATAGACATATGGAAATGGAGTTGGATGAACTACAACTGCTCAGGTGGATAGAGGGATGTCATGCCGATGAGTACGAGATGATAGCTATTGACAGGGTGAGACAATAGTTTGGGCTACCCTAGGACATGCCTCCACCATTCCCACAGTACATGATAGATGACATGGAGAGTCCTATGCCTCTACCAAAACCAATTGTGCCAATAGAGCAAGAGGAGAAGGTAGTGGATAGGTAGATTGATGATGCCAGGGTCATTGACAGATACAAGCAGTGGTGGGTAGCCCAACTATGAGCAACACCATCGAGGCCAGAGCAGTCTGACTTAGCCACTATTACAGTTTAGAGGGACACATTGCAGGGGTAGGTGGACATCCTTTTAACACATCTTGGAGTATTTCAGGGGAAGCTCACAAGATCAGATGCAAAAGTTGCCATTTTACAGGTGCAGAAGATAGCCCTGCAGGCCTAGGTTATATAGGGATAGGGACCCACACAGGTTGGTGATGGTGATGGGGGATATGTATCCACCTCACAAGAACATATAATAGGTTTAAAGGGTCCGTTGGCCACTGCACAGGATTATATTATGGCCTTACAAGCCCATATCACAATGCAGGCACCCTCAAAGGCCTAGGGATAGGGTCTGATATTATAGGAAGCAGTGGGAGAGGATCTCGTCGTATAGGGAGGATGACAAGGTTCATAGGTATAGGTTCCAATACCATCATTAGTATGAAAAAGCTCATAGGTTTTTGTGAGACCTATGGCACCGCCACAGATAGTGTTGATGGTGAGAATCAGGGATAACCTCAATGAGGCTAGATATTACCAAGATCAATTGATGACTGCAGGGATAGATGTCCCCTCCTATGCACAGTACAAGGCATAGTATGCCTTAAGTTAGAGGATGAGATCCTGTACATATATTACAGAGAGTACAGGGGGTCGACGAGCCCTAAAACAAGGTTAGGGTGAGGCTACTAGTTCATAGAGGCCTAACCAAGCTGTAGGCTAGGCAGAGAATACAATGAGACCCATGGAGGGTGGAGAGATGCTGACAGGGTTCCTGACAGGAAGAGAGGAAGGGATAGATGAGACAGGCCCCGAGGGTCTCAGGTTGGGTGATGATTAGTCACCTGACATAGTTATTTTTTTTTTTTTGAGATTTTGATATACCGGTGTAACATTCCCATTTAAAGACTTTAGAAACAAGGGATTTTTTTAATATATAATGTTCTCTGTTCTAAATAAAGCATTATTTAGAACAAACATACCTTTCCAATTGATTTCAAATAGATAACCATATGTAGTTGTAAATGACTCGGTGATCCACTGATATATTCATTTCATAACTCGGTAATCTACTGATCTATTGATTTCATCTTTAAGTATTGAATACATATTGTATACTTAATATACTTGGTTTTTCCTACCCTACACCAGGTACTGAGTGATATTTTTAAAGAACATATCTAAATATTTGTTACTAATATTCATTTGATATCACATTGTTTTAAACTTGGTGACAAAGGACAATGCAACCAACAGCTTGCGATACTTTGGCCAAAGTTTCACAACATACTATGTATGTCACTATTCCTAGATGGCATACTCATCATTTTGGAATACGTCCTTCACCTCACTTCTCTATTATCATGATTGGCCTTTACTGAATACCGTCAGTCCACTTGTCCCAGGTTTAACCCTAACCCTAGTTAGAAACATAAATTATTATAGGAAGATGTTCATAATGACTTAGGGTAAATGCGCATACTCAGTTGACCTTAAGTCAACCATGTGTACCAAGGTACCCTAAACCATTAGAAGCTACTTCATATCCTAAATATGCCACTAACCTGACCTAGATAGAAACTAAGTTCAAGTTTCTAATGTGTGTAATCTGGATGATCAATGCGGAAGGGTGTTGCCATGTGTCAACTATAATGCTGTATTCTCAAGAAGATCCAAGTCTTCTCAAAATTACAGCCTTGCAGTTGGCATGTGCCAACATCCTACAGAAACTAACTCATCGAGATGTACATACCCCAAGGAGATCATTAATACATTGTTAATTTGGATTAAGTCTTGATGACAACAAACCTGCTAAACATTAATCCAACACTCCATAAGGTGTTTCCTAAATTTGTTTCATTTAGTCCATGAAGAACTTCCTTAACTTATGATTGCTTTTTTAATGTTTGTTTTCTCAGTTTAACCCAACAATTTAACCAAAACAGGACAACGATATCATAAGTTTCATTAAAATGTACTTCAATTTTCAGGAGGGTTTAACAACCACATATATCCAACTAGGTGGACTTCATACAAAATGAAGTCTAATAATTAATAATCATATCTCCAATCCTTTTGAATTACATTCATTTGAAAGAGAGAATGATTCTTCCTCTTCATAATTAAGTGTTAGGGTTTATCATTCACAATATCCATAGTTCTTACTTCATGTTCATTATGCAACACATTACTATGTTAAATTGTATAGATAAAACACATCATTTTATGTAGCTTAACAAGTTGCATCATTATAAGGGAAATTGAACTAATTCCCTTTATCCATCTTATCAAAGATAACAAAATAAGCATAATATAATATAAGGGATATCAACAAGATATAATTTCCATCTTCTTTATAAAAGTACGAGATAATTTACACAACCAATGCAAACAAATAACAACTCATAATTTCTCATTACAACTTATAAAATTTACAAGAGTATACACTTTAGGCATACTGCATAACATCAACCTTCATTTTATAAGTACACAACTTTTTTTTTTTTTTTTTTCAATACAAATAAAGAATGCATCAGAATTCATTACAAAGAATCAGACTTATATCAGCCAATGCATCATATAGGATTTTGACTTCTTTAATCACTTACGATGTCCATCTACAAAAATTGCTAGCATGGGTCAATTTAATGAACTGAGTATGATAAGCAATAAGCATTAAAATGAATTGCATTCCACTAATTATTTCATTAAAGCAACACTGCTTTAATGAGATAATGAAAATATCATACAATAAGCATAAGTGATATCAAACATAAAGGAAGTACATTAATAAATCTAGATCAACTTTTAATGGAAGAGCATAATATAATAAACAATATCTACCTAAGAACTTAAAGTTCTATTGATCCTATAAATGGTTTGTAAACAAACAATAGATCTTGCCATCCCATTATCTCATAATTCTATCCTAATAGAATACAACATTTATCTTCTCTATGAGACAAAACAAGTGTATACAACATGGTTCATTCTATGTTGATTCATCTAAATCATAAGCAAAGAATAAAAGGAACCAATGCGTACTATACCCAAACTTATAACATTCAAGAAAAATAGACCAGATTCTTAACATGAATTTATTTTTCCTTTTTGGGATAACAATATTGTAAATTCAACATTAAGATATACATCCAAATATAATTTCATAACATACAAGAAGGTATAGAAAAATCAGAACAATCTAATTGTAATTTTAATTCCAATTCTGCATGTTAGAAGTTATCAATCAAAGATCTGAAAATAATGTTTCAACAAACAAAGTAGCCCCGTAAGAGGAGTTAATATCTACTCAAGTTCATCCCAAAAGATAAAGAGTATAAGAGACAAACCTACTCCTATCCATTAAAACTAGGCAAGGCTACTCAACAACAGTTGATAAAAACCCATAAGAATGAATTCTCTTAGCAGTAGAACCCTAACTTGAGCTACTAACTTTCTACATTATTACAACAATGATTCGAACCAAGTAGACCAATAGGTCATATGAAATTCACCATCTCGAAATGAGAATCGAGTACAGAGAAGTTTAAACAATGAGTCCTGTCCAAAGACAGATAAAAAGGTAACTCTAATAAGGAAAGGTCCATTAAATAAATCATAAATCATACAACCGAATAAATGAAGTTATAGTTTCAAATCAAATCAGGTTGAAAGCATATTGCTAGACCCAAAACAACATTCTTATCCCAAGAGAATACTTATATATATATTTTATTTCTCACAAAGAGAAGCCAAGGACTCATTCACTATATCAGTCGAGAATAACATCCCAAAACAGTAAACTATAAAGTTTAGAATTACCCATGAACCCAGAGACTGAAGAATCACAAAGGCTTCAACACTTAATACAAAGAGTAAGTAGTTCGTGATTCAAATAACTAAGCAAAAACCAGAAAAATGGAGAAAGTATCTTTCCCATATAGATCCAATGTCCATGGTAATAACTCAACCATCCACCGAGACCCAAAATTAGTTTTAAAGAATCAGAAGAGAGAGTAAGAACCAAAAATTTTTTAAGTCAAAAGAGGTCTCAATCTTAACGCCAAAGCAACAGGAGACATAAATTCAAAACAAAACTCTCACATCCACAAAATCATGACAGAGGTGACTTAGCTTCAACAAAACAGTCAACCCAGAATGTGGGATTCCTCAAAACAGAGGGGAAAGAACACCCCCTTCTATTCTCACACCAATACCATCTCAAAGGAGTCATTACAGTTATAAAATAGAGGTTCCACATTCATTTAAGCAAGACATTTCTAGTTCCAAATCTCAAAGAGATTTTAAATGACTCGAACTAGCTTTCACCCACTTCCCTGTTGAGTAGTCGCTCAATAAAAAAATTATAAGCTTAATACTTTTACTACAAGAGAAACCCAACACTAACATGCTAGAATAGAATCGAATACATCCACCCAACTTCAAACTCATAACACAAAAGTGTTACATGCGAGTACAATGTCAAACCCAAGCTTTAAACAAAAGTTTAGAACTTCACCAGTAAAATAATGTGAGTACAGTGCCAAATACAAACTCCAAGCAATAGTTCAGCAATTCATAAGTTTTCCAAACACTGGTTCCGATCAAAACAAAGCTCCAACACAAGTTTAATCAAAACAAAAAGTTCTAACACAAGTCCACATCCAAAATGTAACCCAGAAGCAAACCAAATAGAACTCAAGTTTCCCCTAAGTTTAGATCCTCATATTGCCACGAAGATCAGTTCAAAGCATAACAACTTCGAATAACAAGATCTAGAGTGTAAAAACAAGAGTTACAGAGACCAATTTTTGCATACCAAATTATCACTTGCATGTTGTCATAAAACTTGTACAGAGAGAAATTTTTCAAAACAACACTATTTTAACCATGGGTTCATATCCAAACACCACAAGGATTCATAAAACCCAGAAAGAAAGATAACTAGATAGACATGAAAACATGAATACTCATGAGAGCATATTTGTTTTAATAAATAATTTAGAAGAAATAAACAAAATTTAATAGTTAGAGCCTATCATGCCTGATAGTGCTTCCACCAAATCAAAGGAGACTTCTAGCTGAGCTTCCAACTCTTTTTCTCCTCCATGAAAGATCAACAATCAAAGATTTTTTCCTCTTACGCCTCATATAATTTCCTTCGATAACGAAAATGGGACTGATAGAAACTAAAAAAAGCTTTGAAGTGAAGGTTGAACTACTAGGTTCGAAGAACTAGTTAGCTCCATGCAGAGTAAAATACTGCCATGCATGCAAAACCAAATAACCTCTTACAAACCCACCTTCTAAGTTTCCAAGATATTTTTCACAAAAATACCATGAGGATCATTAATGCCATAAATGCCATTCAATCCAAAATTCCCACTTATCTTTCCTTGCCACCACCTCCTAAATCTTGCGAAAATGCCAATTCCATACAAAAATGCAATTCCATCTTTTAGTGAGGCTTCCACATATGTCTCCACCAATTTAACTCGCCCCTGCCAAACCTGGAAGTACTTCCATTATTTAAACCCTATCAACTCATTTAAATTCCATTGGAACCATCACCCTTAAGACATGCGACCCCTTAGGTTCCCTTTGATAGTTTAGGATGGATTCAAATAGAACTTAGGTTAGTTTAGGAATTACCAACATAGGTCTTAAAAACATTTACCAATAGAACTCATCACCTTAGGTTAGGTTCAATTCATAACCCTTTGGTATTAGGTATTAGTCTAAAATAGCCTAGTATTACTTTAGTAACCCCTTCCCTTCTTCATTTAGCACAATGCTTAGGTTAGGATGCCAACCCAACAAATTAGAATAAGAGGCTTACGATTAGAACATAATTCAAATAAGTAAACGTAGCTAGAACATAGGTGTTCTTACCTAGCTTAGGATACTATTAGGATAATCCTTGGGTTTTTCCAACTCCAAACTCCTCCTCTAAGAATTGAATTTTTCTTAAGTCCTTATAATCCTGCCAAGATTAATCACTAAAAACCCAAGCATAAAAATATAGCTGAAAAAAAATACGTTCACCTCAGACCAAAGAATTTGTAACAAACAAAGTTCAATATTTTATGTCCCTCAAACTACTGAATGTCAATTTACCATTCAGTCTATGAATAAGATTTGAAACATTCCTTAGATCACTGAAATTGATCCAAGGATGAGTTAGGAGAAGGAATAAGTCTGCAACTCCTCCTTCTAAAGTGAAAATGAATTCTTGATAACCATGTAATTTTAGTCTAATAATTTTTAAGAACAGAAAAGATTTATATTTATCAAGCATGATCTTCAATAGTCAAAATAACACATATTTATCTAGAAAATCACATGTCAACACTTGAATGCAAAAGAGGAATATATCAATTGTCGATGGTGTTACATGTCTGCATTTCGATGATAGAAAGGATGTACATGAGATTTTTATGATTTTATTATTATACCGGCCTATGTTTTGAATATTTTGAGGCTGTACCTAAGAGATACTTGTATTATTTTGTATCAATGTATATTTGATGGATACACAGACTTTCATAGTGATATAGATGATGATATTTATGGTATGAGTGATGTACTTGTGTTGTAATTTCATTTGTTGTTTGTATGTGATGGAAATTAGGTGGATTAGGCATGGTGGAGTCAGGTTGGTTTAGGCATGGTGAAGTTAGGTTAGTTTAGGCATGGTGGAGTCAGGTCGATTATGAATGGTTAAGTTAAGTCAGTTAGGCATGGTTGAGTTAGGTCAGTTAGGTATGGTTGAGTCTTGTTTTTAGTTTTGATTTAATTTCCAAGTTATTTGTAGCATGAGAAATAAATGATGAGTTATATGTATGCTATGGTGTAAATTTCCAAAATATTTAATATCATGGAAATGTGAAATGATTGATCAGATGTTTTTTATGATATGATAAAATGGTAGATATGTATGTGTGGTAAATTTCCAAGTGTTATGAAAAATGAAAAGTAATTACGGTAGAATGTTAATAGAAAAACACGTGGAAAAAATGGGTTAGGGTAAAGAGTGGCCAAGCTAATGTCTAAGGGCCCCATGCCCTCGAAGTGTTGCCGATGTAGTTATCCCATAAGCTAGGGAATAATATGATGAGGTAGAGGGATGGGTTGGTAGGTTCCAGGCATGATTGAGTCTTGGTCATAGGCATGGTTGAGTCTTAGGTGAAAGTGGAAATTAGTAAAATGTAGATATCAATGGTTTGGTCCTGTATAGGGTAATCAATAAGTAATGACAATGGTGAATGGTAAGAGGTGATAAAAATGAGCCACCTAATTGATCAGAACCATAATGATTCTACTATACCAAATATTAGCTTATGAACATAAGATCCTAAAGGCGGTGCATGATTGACTATGCTAAGGTTGAATAAAGTCACATGATCATGAATTTTTGTGTTTGCGGCAAGTCCCTTGAGGATATAGGAAATTAGGGTGAAAAAGGAAATGAGGTGAAAATGAGTGGTTTTAGTGTAACTTAGTGTATGACGACATGCTTACCTAACAAGAAACCCATCATCATAAATAGGAAAGTCCATGATAAAAAAAGTTATCATTTTCACTTTTTTTTTTATAGACTAATCAATATGGGAAGTCTATGTGGGATGAGTATATTATCTCCTTTAGGTCTTCGTGAAGCTGATCAATGCGGGAAGCTTCTTAGTATTTTATTTTTTTATACAAGGATAGTACCTTTTATAATAGACTATGTGTAGTATGGTAAGATTTGTATAGCTTTCATTTGAGGGAGAAGTCTATTTATAGCAGTGAGATAGAGAGAAGAGATGTCTCTTTTGACAGATTCATATTTTTGCTGGAAGTTTGACTCAAAGAGTTGAATCCCATTTTACTTTTAGAAATTTTAAGTCATGGAAAATACTATAGAGGAAGATTAGGTTCTTTTTTAGAAGCAAAACCATAACACACAAAGGTTAACTATGAAAGAGATGGCTTCAAGTGATGAACAACCATGGGATTCCATTTTTGAAAAAGATGAAAAGTATCCATGAGAATCATGCCATGAGTAGATTCGTGGTACTTATATTGAAGATAAGGCTGAAAGGTGATGGGTAATCACATGATCATTATTTAGTCATTGATCCTCAAAATAGGTAACATGGAAGGTGAATGGTGCTCAAGGGACGAGTGGTCAATAGACAGAAGGTGATATAGGACTAGATTTCAATAATAAAATGGTCAAAGATGCAAGGCATTGAGGGGATCAGGTTTGGGTTTACCTTCGAGTGAAGACAAATGATAAGCACCTGATCCATAGGTATGAGTAATGATATAGGGTCCAAGCCAATTAGGAGAAAATTTTCCCTGTTTACTTTTTTATTCTTTGGTTACATGTTGATTTTTCTTCAGAATCAGGTCACCAACCTGGAAGGTTCATTCATGGACATGTTTCTCATAAGCACGTTTGATATGTTTTTATTAGATTTGGATATGATCAAGAGAATTGAGATGATGTTCATCTAACAACTCAAGTTGTGTTAAACGGTCCTTATGAAAGTCATCATCATTGATCATGTGTTGTAGTGAGATGTAGAGGGATGGAGTCTAAACTTTGAGAGGAAAGATAGCCTCAGTATCATAGACCAGAGAGAAATGTGTGGTAACAGTCGAAGTGAAAATACAAGTGTGGTAATCCCACAAATCAAATGGAATGTGTGTATGCCAATCCTTCCTAGTATTGTTAATTACTTTCATAATAATTTTGTTCAAGGTTTTATTGGTTGATTCTACTTGGCCATTTTTTTGTGGGTAGTAATGTGAAGAGAAACTAAGTTGAATGCCAAAAGCATCGTAAATATTTTGTAGGGTTTTGTTTTTGAATTTCTTTCTGTTATCAGTGATGAGGTGATGAGGGACACCAAAGCAAAAAAATAATGTGATGGTTGATGAATTCATAAGTTTTCCCAGATTTTGTAGAAATGAGGAGAATGGCTTCCACTCATTTAGTGTAGTATTCAATTGCAGTTATAATCCATTGGTGGTGTTGTGAAGAATGAGGATTGATCTATCTCAACAAGATCCAAACCCCATTGAGAGAAAGGCCAAAGGTCATGTGTGACCTGTAAGGAATGACTAGGTGTATGATGAAGATTAGCATGTTGCTAGCATTTTACACAACATTTGACGTAGTCACAATAATCATGGTTAAGGGTTGAACAATAATAGCCTAGGTGAAGAATGAATTTAGCAACAGCAAGCCACTAAAGTGACCTCCACAATTCCATTGTGAACTTCCTTGATGGTGTAGGGAATTTCAGAACTTGTAAGGCATCGTAAGAGAATACTGTCGAAGCCGTGTTTATAAAGAAGGCCTCCCATGATGACATAGCGAGAGACACATTTTAAGAAAGGCATGCGTTGTCCATTACGAGTGAGGTCGGAGGTAGGATGGAAAGGGAAAGGTAGTCTTCAAACTACTTATACCAAAGGTCATGTGGGTCAGGTGCAACAGTTCCGACGGAGTTTTCCTCTCGAGATAGGTAAGAGGGTGATTGCAGCCTTTGTATAGTGACAAAGATTTTAGAGTCAGCAGGTGAAGCGGGTATCTGAGAAGCCAAGCAAGCCATGGTATCCAAAAATTTATAAGTAAAACATGGGGTGGTTTGAAGTTCGTAACGGTCAAAGGTACTCAAAAGTATGTCGACATGATGTTTGTACCTTTGGAGTATTTTGTTATGAAACTGGTATATACCATTGAATTGGTTTACAACTAGATGGGAATCACCAAAGATAATTGATTTAACATCTAGGGTGATTGTTGTTTGGATGCCTAATACAAGTTCTTCATATTCAATGATGTTGTTAGTACAATCAAAATATAGTTATAAAGATAAAGGCATAGGTTCACCATTAAGAGGAATGAGGATAACACCTGCACTACCCCCATGCTGACATTTGGAACCATCAAAGAATAATGTCATCTTGTAAGTGGTGTCATATAAAGAGAGGGTAGCAATCGATTCGTTAGGGAAATCAAAGTTAGAGGGTTGATCTCCATAAAGGGATGTGTCTTCCAGTTATTCAGTGATGGTTTATCCCTTAATATATTTTTAGTGGATGAATTCTAGGTCAAGGTCTAGAAGAATCATGAGCCAACATGCATCATATTGATGTCAGTAAGGTTTGGCATACATGTAATGTAAGGGGTCAGTGTTAGTGACAAAAAAGGTTTTGTGGTTGAGTAGGTAATGATGAAGTTTAGTGGCGACAAAAACTAAGGCTAAGAAAAAAAATTCAGTATGGGTGTACCTAGTTTCGTAGTCCAAAAGAGTACAGATTATGTAATAAACCACTTACCCCCTATGTTGCTCGTCACAATGAGTAATCATGGAACCTAAGGAATGATTAGTAATATAAATGTGTAGGTAAACAAGTTGGTCATCTTTAGGGGGAATGAGCATCGATGGTTGAAGAAGGTATTATTTTAAGGTGTCAAAGGATTTTTGGAATTCAAAATCCCATTTAAAGGAGATGTCCTTTTTGAGGAGATGATGAAAAGGTTGATAGTGGTTGGAAAGTTGTGAAATAAACCGATGAATAGATTATGACTTACCTTACAAACTTAAAAGTTCACAGAGATTAGTTGGGTGCATTTAGAGAATAGCCTTTACATTAGTAGTATCAACTTTTATGCCATGTAAAGAAACTATGAAACTAAGGAGCTTGCCTGAAAGCACCATGAAGACACACTTTTTAGGCTAAAGGTGAACACAATACTTGATGAGGGATTCAAAGATGACCTTAAGGACTATAAGGTGTTTGGCCTAATGTTTAGATTTAGAAAGAAGGTTAGATACATAATCTTCCAATATGTGATGCATTATGTCATGGAAGATATAATTCATGGCTCGTTGATATGTAGCACCAACATTTTTAAGGCCAAAAGGCATGACTCGATAGCATAAGGTCCCCTAAGGAGTGATGAAGGAATTTTGTGTTGATCTTCTGGAGTGACTAATATGTGATTATAACCCAAGAAACCATCCATGAGTGATAGCATCTCATGGCCGGTGGTGAGATCAACCATTTGGTCAATGCCTATTAGAGGAAAGTCATATTTGGGGAAAGCTAAGTTGAGGTCATAAAAATATGTGCAAATGTAGAGTCCCCCTATCACTTTTGTGACAGGAACAATGTTAGAGATTCATTGGGGATAATCAATAAGAAAGACGAAGGAAACTAAGAGAAGGTGCTGAAGTTCTTCTTTGACAAGAAGGGAAATGTGAGGATGCATTTTCTAGAGCATCTATTTTATAGGTTTTGTGTCAAGAATGGTTACGATATTGTGGACCACAATATTTGGGTCAATACTAGGCATATCAACATAGGACCAAGAGAAAGTGTTGTTATGGTCCCATAGGAAAGAAGTAAATGCTTCATGTTCAACATGTAAATATTGACCTATATTTAGAATGTTCGGGTCATCCTGAGTATTAATGTTGATTTCAATAGTCAATTCATTCAACATGGTTTACGTCTTAGAAGAAAATGACCGGTGAATATAATAATCTTCTGCACTAAGGTAGGTGAGGATAGAATCATCATCTTGACATTGAATGATGTTAATAGAATGTGTATTGTCATTGATCATGTCATGATAAAGAAAGGGAAGAGAAGAGGGAGCCTCATAATCACGTTGATAAGTCAGAGGTCCCAAGGAAATGGTGTCCATGAAAAAAAAAGTTAGGAGGAATAGATTCAAGATCTATAGACTCCTTGGGTGAAGGTGGTAACATTGGTGAGTGGGGTGGAGAAGGTTTTGTTATCCAAAATGTGCCCCCTATTCATTTTGTGGCTAACTCCCTTTCATCTTTCCTTCTCTTGTGCCTCAGACATAATATTTTTCTTTTTAGGGACTCAAAACCTTCTAAAAATGGCACCATTGGATAGATCTCTTTCTTAGCTTTCCAGAAAGGTAAAGTTTTCCTCCTAACTCCATGTATTTTTCAAGTTATGGCTCAGTGGAGTTTTTGTGGGAAATTTTCCCCTAGAAGGCCCACAGCCAATCAAGATGTGCCACGTGTCCAAAGAAGTGGCGGGGGTCGGAGGAGAACTTGGTTTTTTACCAAGTGTTTTGGAAAAGGTTTCAAAAGGAAGAATTTTTCCCGCGGGCCCGCCGACCAATCATTTGCTGCCACGTGCCCAGGGGAGAAAGTTGAAAAAATCGACTAAGTGTTGGTGCAAGAAATTTTTTTGAAGGATGGCCCCGCGACCAATAGAAACATGCCACGTGTCCAAGGAGGTTCAGACCAGTGGAGCGTGGGTGGAAATTGGGAATTTTTCCCAAAGCATTGGCATAAAATTTAAAATGCCTGCGGAGTCTCTGCTAACTAATCACATGAGGACACGTGCCAAGGAGTGGCGGGGCGTGAGGAATATTTGGAAAAGTTTCCCAAGGAGAAAATAAAGGAAAATTCAGAAGGTCAAACCCACCCCCCTTATTGCGAGCCAATGGAATCTCACCATGTGTCTAGGTGGGGCAAAAAATATCAAAGTGACCTGCATGAAAATTTGAAAGAATGGGCCCACTCCCAATCAGAGCGTGACACGTGTCCCAGCTCGTCGGCACGGCGGGGAAATTTTGGAAAATCTTCCAAAGGCTAAAACAAAGAAAAATGGAGTGGGAAGGGGCCCACACCCAATAAAATTTTGCCACATGGCACCCGGACTGGTGGGGCATGGGGAAATTTTGAAATTTTTTCCAAATGACCAAAAATGTAAAAATTCAAAAAAATTTCCCACCGACCCGATTTGGCCCTGTCTTGCCCTAAAACTTCAAATCGCCATATCTTTCGATCCAGAGTTTGGTTTTTCATGTTCTTTATATCAATGGAAAGCTGGTAAAATTATCTACAAGATTCAGGGGTCATTTTTACATTTTGGTGGAGTTTGGAGAGAGAAAACTAAGAAACACCTCTGGCATGTGGTCATGGACAGAAATGACGTTTCAACCACTGTTTTTAATGAAGAATGGCTCGCATTCTCTCCCAACATGGTTAAAAATGTCAAGGAATGGGTCTGTCAGGGCGCTCATGCTATTTTGATGGCATTTTTGTCAATGGTTGAACCCCTTGCATGTTTTCCCACGTTTCTCTCTCCTGGGGTCGTGGTTTGCACTGTAAAAGCCAGGATGAGTTCATTTTGCAAAGGAGAGACACCTTTTCAGCTTTGCAACTTCCTTTTTCTTCCTCCTTGGTAGAATTTGTGAAGAAATTTTACCTTTCCATGTAATGCATTACCTTTTCTTGCCTCTGGATTGCTGTAATGTACTGCATTGGATCTGAGATGTTGATATATGTTCTGTGATTAAAATCCCTCAATCCTTTCATATATCTAACATTGCTTTCTTGATCTTTCATTACATTTTGAGAATTTGTGCATGTTTTGTGCTCTGTTTCCTTGGGGATTGTGTATTTCATGTAGCATCAAGTGTCTACAACTCCTTTGGTGCATCACCTATTAGCATTAGTTCTTTCTTTTTACATTTTCTATCCTTGTCCCTTTGGAATTTAGAGTAGATTTAGGAGTTTAAACCTCTACAATTGTACAAGTGAATTAGCTAATTAGAGGAGTTGAGGAACCAGCCTCTAATCTGGAGATTCCTCTTCCATTTTGCAAGTCCCACACTTGGGAAGAGGATTCAATGTTGTGCAATCACATTGGATGCTTAGTATGATCAAACTAGAAATATGATCAACATCCAGGGGGAGCTGCTAATTTGCAACAATAGGTTTTTCATCCCCAATAAGGTCAATGCAGGCCTTATTGGAATTGGTGTGGTAAAACCAATGCCACCACGATCTTTATGTTTATAGGTGGTACATGGGATGATTATATGATGACATTTTTTGGAAAAACTAAAGCCAAAGCCTTTCCATGCACATCGGTGAAGGAAAGTATGGGCGAAGTGGTATTTAGTGAGAGATTGGAGGTTGGATGAAAATATTCATGTTTGGGATGGAGGTTCTAGTGAATACGTGGCAGTATTGAGTCCCCCATATGTTAAATTTGTGTGAAGGTGGGGAGGAACATAAGGGAAAACCTTTCCTACATGATAATCATAACAAGGATGTTTGCGTAGGTTTCTATTCTCTTACGGAGTAAGGAATGTAATGATATTGTAGAGGCGGTACTCCCCTTGAGTGAGGCATTGAAAAAAACCCTCTAAAGGATCGGTAGTAGATATGTGGGTAACGGGGATAGATGAATTACTAGGTGATTGGGTAGGAAGGGTATCAATTGGTTGGGAAGTAGATGGGCTAGCTACATAGGCTACGACAATAGTAAGAATAGAAGAGTTAGGTGTGGGAGAGGTGGCAGTAGCATTGGTGGATGGGGTTGTGGGTGAAGGATAAGTAAGGGTAGTAGTAGATGCCTTAACTGGTACAAGCACATCGTTAGGTCAGTACAACATGTTACAGGTTTTGAAGGGTGATGGTTCAACTGGGATGGTATAGTTATGCCTTTAATGTTAGAATTTTACACAACGGTGTAAATTTTAAGGAACATAACCCATAATGTGAATCCAAGGTCAGCCAAGCAATAGGTTATTCTAGAACTCCCCCTTAAATATGTAGAATAATTCTGGGATGGTGTGAGGGCCTACACGAATGTGAAGAATAATTGTGCTGAGGGTGGAGGTGATGGCATCTTTAAATGAGCACACTATAAATAGGTTATTATGCATACAATTTTAAGGGATGCACATTTTATTGTATGTGTGGGAGGATATTATATTGATGATAGCACTATAATAAATCATAACGTGTCATACACATATATTATTGATATAGACGGAGATAAAAATGGTGGGATTAGGGTCAACTGATTAGAGAGGTATAATCTCCTCATCAGAGAAATAAAGGATATATCCTTGATGAGTGGGGATGGGGATGGAAGAAGGAGATGATTTGGTAAGAGAGGCCATGTGGTGAGGGGTGATAATGGAGGCCACCGATGTGGGTTCATTAGGTAAAACCTTGATGGATTGCAAAACCTGCATAAGGGCTTGTCTATGAGATTCAGAAGTTTGGATGAGATTGTATAAAGACATTTTTAGAAGGGATTGATGTAATTGTTTTATCATTATACAATGGGTGACCCCGTCAGAAATAGGGTATGTGGGTCCTCAAATGGTGATTTTGGGCGTGGGTGTCGATGGTATATTGGGAATGGGATTGGTTGATGGGTTAGTTGCTTTTTATTTCCCTTTTTCCTTTTGGGTACAAGTGGAAACTTGGACCATGTTAATATGAGGGAAGGAGGTATATGGAGAAGGTATGTAATGAGTAGTGTAATGACATGATGGGAAAAAACCTAATGCGGTGTAAGAAACTTGCAAAATAAGTAGGCCACACTGGCATTTGGGTAGTGGTTTGGCCAACTCTCTGATATGGACCATGTTGATCTCAAATTTTGGAGGGTGGAAACAAGGGTTGTGGGGGTGGAGATGTAGGTCGTTGAAGAAGAAAGGTATAATGATGTGTGGTGATAGGTGAAGGTGGAAGATGGTACTCATTAAGAAGATCATCATCATCAAAATTTTCTTCAGGAGGACATAATTATAGGAGAACGGTTTTGAGAGCCTTACAACCTTCTACATCATGTCATGACACACAATGGTAGGAAAAAAAATTAGTTTCATCAAATCCTTTTGCTTTGGGTTTGAGGGGGTCGTAAGTTCAAAGTGACGGTAATGTGATGACTAAGGTCTCTAAGAGGTTGGCTAGAATGTTGGCGTAGGACCCTACCAACAGATCACAATAGGAAGTGAGTGTGGGTCTAGGTAAAGGTACTGACAATTGTGAGTGAAGAGGTGTTATAGGAGGGGGAATGGGTTGGACCACTGGTTGGGTAGGTGGGACTGTCCTAGGTTTTGATGACATATGATTGGGTAAATGTGTGGGAGAAGAGGTAACAATGGAATGTTTTGTTAGTTTAACTACCTTGTTAGAGGGTAGTGGGTTCTTGTGTTTGGATTGCACCTTCTTGGGTAAAGGTGAGATTGGAGCATGTGATGTGGAAGGGAAAGTAGACAGTGGAAGAGGATGGGTTACCCATGGGGACAATAGAGTTGTGGTGGAAGTGGTTAGTAGAGGATGGGTGGATAGTAGGGGTTGAAGTTGTATATGAAAAGTTAGGGTTGTAGTAGCTAGAGGAGGTATAGGTGGTAAGAAATGTATGGGTGGGGGCAATGGTTTTTGTTGTGCAGGTAAATGAGGTGTAATGAAGGATTGTGATGAAATAGTAGGTTTCTTAGCTTTTGATTGGCTTTAGGTAGAAGGTTGCTTGGCTAGGGCTGATGGGTGAGGTCCTAGGATGGACAGAAGGGTCAAAGGTGACAAAGGTGTGGTAGGTGAGACTGGTGTATGAGTCCTAGAGGGTTGGTTCTTCCTTCTAGGTGGAGGAAAAATTTTGGTTTGGGTTTGGGAAGACATGGATAAATCTAATTTGATAGGTGGATGGGTAAGTCTTGATGTCAACATGACACCCAAGGTAGTGATGTGTCTAGATACAGACAAAGGTATAGGTGTGGGTAGGTTCTTAGGTATTGGAATGTTTTTAGTCATGGTTAAAGGTTTGGATGTAGGTAGAGGTGATGATGAATAAGACGTTTCAACAGGCATGGTCACGGTTGATCTGGTTTGTACCTATAGATTTGGTGAGATGTGTCTAGCACAAGATCTAGTGAACAACTTAATAATTTTAGCTTAAGGTAACTGGAATGTTAATTCGTTGATAAGACTTTGCCAGTGAGCAACAAAATTTGTGATAGATTCATCATCATATTATCATGTCGAATATAGGTAAGTCATGGTGGATTTTTTGACTACATTGATTGAGAAGTGGTCCAGGAATTCTTAAGCCATTTGATTTAAGGAGTAGATAGAATGTCTAAGTAAAATTCTGTACCAATCTAAGGTGGGTCATGTTAAGGACATGGGAAATGTTCATAGAATTAAAGCATCATTATGAGAAATTAGATAGTACCCATTTTTGAATGACCACAAGTGATATTGTGGGTATTCTTTACTATTGATGCGGTTAAACCTAGAAATTTCCCAATGCAAGGGGTATGCGTAAATAAGAATAGATGGATGAATAGGCTCATTATAGATTTCGTCATAAGTTAAGGAGTTACTAGAGCTAGAAATTGATGCTTTTAGTGTCTGCATATTTTCCACCATCATCCTAATGAGGTAATTGGTGGGTTATGAGGAATGGATGCCTCTTTCAGTAAAGGGAGGTTGATGATGGGTGTATGATGTGGATGGCATCCCAGTACATGGGGGTGCCAAATATGAATACTATGAAGGTGGGATAGATATAGGTGGAAGATACCTTGAAGAAGTGATAGATGATATTGGTGGTTGTTGGTGATGCGTGTAAATAGGTGGGGTAGTCATAGTAAATCTCATGGTAATCATGGGTAGAGACTGAGGGATGGAAAGGACTAGGTTTTGAAATGGGGTGTGGGTTACCGAAACCAAGGGTGGTTGTGATACGACTGGTATATAAAAGGAAAAGGGGGCAGATGGGGCCATGCTCAAGGTGGTTGGTGAAGGAATTGTTGACACCATGGGTGTAATAAACATCATTGGTGCAGTAGCTACAACAAATGTGGGGCCCAGTTGAGATACTATAGGGGGTAAGGTGGATGAAGGTAATTATGAGCTAGTTGTAGCTAATACAGAATTGGGGGCAAGGGAAGGAAGAATAGATATGGGAATGCCATATACTAGTTGTCCTGAAAAGTCTTGGGTAGATGAGTGGACAAGATAGTATTGTAAGGCCACGGGATTCTGGTGAAGGAGTCTTTTGAACTCCTCATCGCCGGTAGAAATGGTGATAGGCTGATTTGGATCCATAGGTGACATGATGGAAGGTAGTGATGGGATAGGTGGGAGTGTCTCAAGAATAGTATGAAATATAAGGGCATTACAAAGGCATAGTGATAGTAGGGTTGGGATATCCCTGCCCTCTGGACCGGATGTGAAGGTCCCCCCTCATATGGCTCTCCGCAAGGGAATCTCCACTCACTGCTTCCCCTGATATCCCCCTGTGCCACATCATGGGGAGGTTTATAGGAGATCCCAGAGGCTCGCTTGGCCCTTCTCTATAGTTTCTGCTTGCTATAGTAGTCTAGATGCTCCTGCCAAAATCATTACTATCCCCCGTGCTCTGACAATTACACTCCCTGGACTATTTTGGCTACAAGTCAACACCATGTGAATTAGTATTAACCTGGTAAAATTATACTTTACAGATGACACATAAAACAAAAGGAATGGAAAATAACAGATATCGGTAGGTGGACTTAGTGTTTCAATTAAAAATTAAAATAGGGAAACCAACACCAGTTAAGGTGACTGATGACGTTTGAAGGGGAGAGATGACGGTTACAGTAACCGATACTGGTTACTGTAGAAAACACTAGTTTGAGAAAATGAAGTAGAACTGATGAAAGATGAAATGGGGAAACTATATTTGACAGTTATATCATAATGTTTTGAATATGATGATGTCCAGATGACTTCAAATATAAAAGAGAAGGTGATGAAAGTTTTTTTGGGTAAAATAACCAAAAGAGCTGGTCACTGACACCGGTTGGGTAAACTAATGATGGTTAGATGGGAACTGATGACAGTCGCTGGACCAACACTGGTTACTGTGAAATTTGAAGAAGTGAAGAAAATTTGATTTTGTGAATTAAATCAGAGGGAGAAACAACCCAGAAGACCAGAGGATGATAATATGAGGCCCTGACACACTCATAAGTAGTCAAAATACTCCAACTATGATGGGGGAGTGTGAAAGGAAAAATAAAATGAAGAAACATAATCATCACAACTCAAAACACAATTCAGGAAGAAAGCTAAGAAAAACATGTAATCCTACGAGTGAATTGTATATTACTTTAGCTTAAACTATTTGAGACTGAATTGTGGATTTAGAACAATTTTTTTTAGTTGGGAATGCATCCTATGAAGAGGTAATCTAAAGGGGAGGTTCTAGGTTATATTTTGGCGAGGGCGGTCCTTTCTATGAGATAATGAATGGAAAAAGAAACCAGTTGGGCACCCACTGTTAATCCTTTGATCATGTGATTATTGACAACTTCTTCTAGGTAAGGTGTTGTTTAAGAAGATGTGAAAATTTAGTTTTGTGTAGTTTGGAAAAGAGAGAGAATAGATAAAGTGCTTTTTATGATTCAATCGTGACAACCATTAGCTGGGCATGACTTCTAGTGTATAGGTTACCCTCAATTTTAAATGTGAGATAATAATGTAACATACAAGGATGAAATGCCACAAATTTTATAACCCAAATTGATAGTTATATTCAATATAGAAAATGATGAATAGGAGAGAGGATGATTTTCACTAATGTAGAAAGAAATAAGAATGATTCTTTTTAAATGCACCAAAATAAATGTTTCATTTAGAGAAATTAAAAATAAGGAACGGATTACCAGAGAAGAATCTTTAGTGAATAACAATTTAGAAAGGAAACACACATGATGTAACCTATATGAATAGAAAGAAACCCACAAATGATGGTCCCACTAGGCATGCCAAAAATGTTTCACTGATAAGTTGCGTATGTATGAGAAAAATAAATAGGGTAAGGGTGAGGAGGAATACCTGTGAATGAAGGTGGATGGTATGGTGTACTCATTCTGATTTCTAGATACAGTGTTGATTGCGAGAACTTCCTTTTTTCTAGGAGGAACTACCTATGAATGTAAAACAAGACCACAATAGGAATATTAAACAATATACGTCAGTGGACTACCTAGTGTGTGCTAGATTCGGGAAGTGTGATACTTCCTAGATGGCTTTCATTCCATTGTTTAATATAATTCAGTGCAAGAAATAATGTAAGTAAATAGCATCCTAATGTAGTTGATATGATATAGCTATCTCATTTAAACACAATAAGCAAATTTAATCTAATGGTTAAGGTTATGATCAGATTTGGAGGTTAGGAAGGTAGCTAAGGTGGCTAGGATAGGTTAGAATTAGGTTTTGGGTGGTTTGGTTTATTTAGGTGAAGGTTATGAGGTTTTTGTTACAGAAATAATTCCCAAATATAGAAATCGATGTCGGTATGATATGACTGATGTCAGTTGAGAGAAAATTGATGACGACTTAGCTTAGCTGGCATCGGTAGGGGCAAACTGATAGAAACTCAATAAAACTTGGTTTTGAATATTCTATGTGGTTACAAAGAGAATGGGAGGATAAGGTTTATGTTTTCAAAGATGCTGAAAATTCTCAGAGACATCTGGAGTTAGGTATAAAGAGATGGGAGGTTGTAGGTGGGTAGGTGGAGGGATTGACAAGAAGGTGGGAGGTGATGAGGTGTAAAGGAGACTAGGACTCTCAAACAAAGATAAAGAAACTAATCTAAATAAGTATGGAAAGATTTAGATCCAAATACACTTACTTGTATTTGTAGACTGGTGGTTGGAATGAGGGTGATGGTTGATGTGGGAAATAGGTGGTTAGTTCCTTGATAATGCTTCCCATAATGTTACCGTGAATGCTTAACCTTCGTATCAGTCTTGGTGCTAGTTTAGGATGTCTAGATGTGTAAGAGGGATTTGGTTTGTGCTTTCATGTAGATATCTCTCTTCTTAGACTTGAATAATTCTTCTATCCTCTGGAAAAAGGTTACCAAAGTGAATATATGGTAACCGACGATGGTTTAGTGTAGTGGACATCAATTTATGGTTACTGGAGTTGGTTACAATAGGTAATCCTAGGTTCCAAAGTAACAAATCTTGGCTATCTTTTTACTAGTTCTGCCCATTGGTTTGGGTCTAAAATGGTATTTTCTGCCTAAGTGGGCATGTTGTTAGAGAAATAATAAACATCTAGTGTTAGGGTTATAATAATTCTCAATTAGTTATGATAATTAGAGATTGAATCTAGTTAGAATGAACATTCTAAGAATAGGTCTATGATGAGGTGTCTAGGTGAGGTGGCTAGGTGATGTGGTCAAGTGAGGACATTAATTAAAGTAATTAATTTAATTAATCATGTGCACTATGGGATATGAATATATAAGGTATGGTTTATTTAATTAATGGGGCTATAAGGATGGTACAACCTAATTTTGGTGTCTACAGCTGCATCAAAATGTTTTCATATTTTCTAAACATATTTGAATGTTTTTGGAGTTTTTAAAACAGATTTGAATGTTTTTGAATTTTCTGAAAAGCTTTCCCAAGCTATGTACAAGAAAACAAATAAATGTGGATGCCCCAACGTTATATGGGAATGTACAAGGGAAAATTCCATGTCTATGTGTAGGATATCAAATATACCCCTAGAATTAGATGAGAATGTACAAAGGAAAACTCTTCACATTTACACAAGAGGAGGATCAACCGGATTAAGGATACAAAGGATACAATCAAAATAATCTCAGGCATATGTGAAAACTAGCTCTGGAAAAATCAAATGTACCCCCTAGGTGTGAGATTATTGTGAACAAAGAATCCTCCCAAGGCACTGGAAACCATTTTTCATGAAAGGGCCTATCCAAAGAGCCAAAATTGTGTGGTTTTCACACTTGGACGTACTAATTTCTCTTTAATTTTTTCTTGATTTTTTTTCTTTTGTTTTGTGTTTTGATCTTTTGTATTTTTTTGTTTTTTTTTGTGATATTTCCCCATGTTTAAGCATAGAACCACTTGATATGCATGGCATTCATATGTTCACGCATCTCATATCCATTAGGATAGGAAATTTTCTAAGCTCATGATCCATATTTTTCTATCACGATATAGGGTACCAACCAGTTTGGTTCAAACTTACCTTTCTTTTCTCTCTCTTTGGTAGTATTGAATAGGTTTTATTTAAGGAAAATATCCCCTACCTCAAATTGGAAAGGTATGATACATTTTTATAGCCATGAGACACTCAATTCTGATACACTTTCAGTTGGTTGAGTGCACAAAGGCATCTTTCATCTAACTCTAGCTCTATAGTCTAGCCACACAGTAGTCTTCATATTTTTTTAGATAATCTTTAAGAGATATTCTTAGGGAAGGAATCTCAATTTCCTATAAGATGATGGCCTCAGCATAAAAAACTAGGGAATAAGGCGTAACAGTAGGGATGCAAATGGAGGTCTTGTAATCCCAGAGGGTGGGATGGATTTGCATATGCTAATTATGACCAGTTTTTCTTACCATTTTATCCATGATGTGAACAAGGTTTTTAATGGAGGCCTTTGATTTTCCATTACCTTGGGGGTAACATAAATTAAACCACTATAAGAATATTTGAATCATTGACACAATTCCTTTATGGGTTTGTTCTTGAAGGACTATGCCATAAGGATAGATGATATGATTCATGATGAACTTAAAGTTATGGGCACTGGTAACATATGTAACAGGAACACCATATACCCATTTTGTAAGGTACTTGGTGGCAATAATTATGTGGGTGTGGCCATTTGAAGAAGTTGGAGTGAGATTTTGTACAGATAAAAATTGACACGCGATCTCCACCTGCACTCGACTCCCCAAGGTCGTGCCAAGGAAAAAAGTGTGGAAATATGGATGGTTAGATAGTAGTGAAATGTGGTAGTGGATGAAATTATGTGTAAATGGTATGGATAGGTTATCTAGGAAATACAATGTCCTCAAATCAGAATAATGGGATCTTCTTATCAAGTGCAACTAAATACTTTCTAACCTAGACGGGTCAGATGGATGAATTGAAAAGGATGGCAATGTAGAGAATCCAGTAAATATAGAGATCTATGTATATCATTTCTATTAGTTGTGAAATTCGTGGGAAACCAATGAGAGCCTTGTAAATCTATCTAGATAAGGTCATGGCACAAGCCAAAGAGGTTTGGATTCATGAAATCAGATCTGGTTAGCAGGAGAGTTCCAAAATGTGAGGGATTATTGAGCTTCCTTGTTTAGATAATTCAATTATGAGATGATATCTAGTGGTAATGGTGATGTATGGAAAACAATTATACCCAGACTTGTATCAATATCAGGTAATAATTTAGACACGTTTAATTTTGGGAATATAGGATCACTATCGTATGATCTTGGTTGTTGGGGTCCTTGTATGGTCATGTGAATATCAAATTCTATTGTTAGGGGCAGTCTAGAACTTGTAGGATTTATCGACCACAGTGTTTCACACGTTGAGTTGTTGGATTTTCTTGGCGTATCAATCTGGTGTTCTAAGGATAAGAAGACAAAGTCATGTATCTATATCCTTGAGAAAGTCAGGGCCATTCGGCTGTGACATCCATGGATCACATCTGTAAGTATGTTCTTGTTTAGGAATGTTAATGGTCATGAATTGGAAATATCTAATCTAATTAAAAAAATATGACTAATCTAATTGAAATGAGACTACTTCTATGTTTTTGTATTTTCAAAATTTTTAATGAAATAAACAAATAAAAGCTATTAATGTAAAAAAGTATAAATTATTGTTATTTTCTATTTAAATGAAGAAATAAAAATAAAGCTTATAACTAATTAAATCCTAAAACAAAAAAAACATCCAGATATGGTTTTTTATTTGTGTAGAGAGGAAATCTATTTTATTTTAAACAAAATATTTTCTAACTATGAATGTAAATCTAACCTCAATTTTTTTTCAGAGGAAGAAGAAGAAATCACATCTTCTTGGAAGCTTTTCTTCTCTACAACTTCCTCAACAAAATGATCAAGGATTTTTCTATATGGATTGATGCTTCTATTTACTTCTAAAATCCACAAAATCTTTCTTCCAAATTTACTTCCTTGCAAACCCACAGAGATAGGAAAGGAAAGCAATCTCTCCTAAGAAATATTTGGGTTTGAAACAAATAATCTACTACAAATTTGTATGATTTTAACTAAGGAAATGATTCTCTACTCTAGTTGATAATGTGCATACAATTCATAAATGACAAATTTGGAGAAATGAAAGAAAAAAATAACAATTCCAACCTGGAATAAAGAACAGTGACAATAAGGTTGTATGGTACTTGGTCCCCTCAATTTACCTTTTTAGTCTCTCATGTCCACGTGAGACTAGAGGTTGGGAATTTAGTGATAAAAATAGAGGGAAAGCACTGGATAAATGTCATCTTGAATTGGAAATATAGAACAATGCAAGTGGAAGAAATATAACACAATGGAACCTAGATTGGCCATGCAGTTTCCAACAAGAAAGAAGGAAGCTTATATATTGAAATAATACTCAAAATGGTCTCTGGCCATTTTCTTGAGAACAAGTGATCAATTTATAGAAGGTTGGTTGGGCAATGGTTGAATCCATTTGACAGCCAAAGGGTGATAAATAAAAAATGAAGAGTGAGTTTGAACTATCAATCATAATCAATCACACATCAGAAGTGAATAAGATATTTCTTGAAGGTAGTAAGGCTTGAAATCAGCCAAAACGAGTAAGAAATGTGTGTGAAAAGTGAAAGAAAAATGTCTAAAGTCACGTTGGAACATTATGGAAATGCACACAAGACTACCACCCTTTGCAAAACAACAATTATAGGACCGTTTCCCTCCTCAGGGAGGAGGCTACAAATCCTCCACCTAGGAAGGGTAGCGGTTTGGATAGTAAAGGTCAAAATAGGGCTAAAAAGAAGCAGGAAGATAAAAAAAGCATGCATAGGCCAAGTAAGGCAATCTAGGCTACAAATATAAACTACAAGTAGGTTTACAGGCTCGAACACCTTATGAAAAGATATGAATCATCATTGGGAACGTTTTGTAACCATTTTCTGACAATGTAGCACAGGAAAAATTTGGTGCATACCTATTTCCCCCTCGAAGAAGTGTTTTAGCCATGAAGAGGCGTAAAATGTAGAGTATAAGTATGATGTTCCTAAAATTGGGAGTTAGAAGCTATCAGGGGCGCCCAGAGGGGAGGAGGACGCCTGGTCATTGGTGCCATGGCTATGTGCTAGAGTTTGAAGCCATAAAAAATAAGGCAATAAAGTTTTGAATAGGTTATAGGGTGTAAAAGGATAGAAAGAAGGAAAGAAACAAAACGAAGAGGCCAAATATAGCTTTCAATTACTAATTTTCTTGCTTAGGAATCATATGAATGCAAGTGCGCTTTTAGGACCTAGAATATGAACCCAAGTGCATGATTCTTGTGTCGAAATTTTCCCATATCCGTATTGGTGATGTTGTTGAGCTGAATACTCATGATAACCATAAAGTAAATAAGAGATGTAGTCGATATGATAACCATGTACGATGTGGTGATTGCGAAAAAGCGTGCCGAAGAGACAAGTAAACCCAACTGACGTGATGAAAATGGTTAGTTTTTCTAGGTTATTCGTTTTGAAACCTAAAATGTAGGATAGTGACCCTAGGGGTGAAGCGTAAATGTGTTTTGTGGATGTTGTCACCTAAAAATTGTGTTTGATGGTCCCTAGGGGGCTTATTATTGCGTGTTAAAAATTTTATTTCTACAAAAGAAGAGCTGATTTTTGCAGTAGTTAAAGTAATGTATTATGGCTAAAGGGAGGGTCTTGCAACAATTATTGTAAAGGACCGCCACCCTAAATAGTGTAAAAATAGTAAAAGAAAAGTGTTCACCTATTGAACTGTGAGTGTAAGAGGTTATAGAATCACCATGTCCTGATCAATGTTGTGGTTATAACAAGTTTTTTGGGCAATCTGCATCTCAAGGCGATGGTTTTTTCATTTTTGGGATAGTGAGTAGATTTGACATGTCTAGACAAAATTTTTTAAGGAAATATCATGCCACTATTTTGAAGAGTGTTGGGGATGAAGGTCTACTATGTTACTGAATCAATGGCATATTGTTGTCTGGTGAATTACAATTTGGAGAAAGAATACATTTTGAACTTACTGAGAAAGACTATGCCTATATTGTGACCAATTATACTTTGTTACCATTGTGTTGACACAGGAGAAGGTAGACTATACTGCTACCGAGTAGGACATAGGAAGGATCTAGGACGAGGTACCAGACATTATCACTCCTAGTCAGATTATATGTGATCACTTCTGTTATTATGGGCACTAGATTTTGTGAACAAACTAAGGTTTCCAGGAGTTAGAATATGGTGGACCATCACTCTCGTAGGATGTATCATAGTTCTATTCCTTTTTGTATCTCTAAACTTGGGAGTATGGGGTGACCCTTGATTCACCCATATGTATAGATCCCCCCTTGAATTCAGGCCACATGCATGTGACGATCGCTAGAAGTGTCACTAGGAACCAAAAACAGGAACTGATGATCCTTTCTCTGTCCATCACTCCTATCCTTACACTCAGCAAGGCCAGGGACATGTGCATGTTAGAAATCAAGGCATATGTAAACAAGATACGGGTAGGGATAACATGGGTATATTTTTGGGCAAACAAATTTAGTATGCAAGATTAAGCCACATGGGTGACAAAAAATTAATGAAGGGTCTAAATAGTACCACGAAGAGCGGGTTTCAAAGTCCCTTGGAAATTGAGCAGCATCAGAGAATTTAGCAAGACACTGAGAGATAGACATGGATCTTAGAATGAGTCATTTAATAAGGATCGACAAGTACAATTTTCTGACTCATTTTTAGAAGGTCATTAGTGAACACTGGATAAGGGACCTTGGAACAAGGTTTTTCCATTTATCCCTCGAAAATGGACTCTAGGTCGTGAAAATTTTAATCAAGGTAAATAGGAACCATTGTGTAACCTCTCTTAGGCGTAAGGAGAAGGAATAGTGTCAAGAGTTATTTGAATGACCTATGAAAGGAGACTTATGGGACTTATTTATGATCTATGCACCATGATGTAAAACCACTTTGACATGTTGTCAAAGGTGAAAGAGTGAGATGATATTTCCTAAAAAAGGTGGAAGGTTACTAAAGACTATGTCTAGGATAGATAAGTACTTTTGTGTAGTTTGGCAGTAGAAGTTTAAAAACTTTTGGACATACCGGGAAAATAGGGGTAGTTAAGGTTGGATTCATGAGTTTGAATAAATTTTCATGGATAAACATGTTTTCAAACAATAATAAGTAGTTGATTATGCCATATCATGGAGAACCTTGAGAGCAATCTAGGAACACTATTTGACAGAAATGTTCAAAATAGCTACAACTATAGAGTTAACCAGAAGGTGTGCCTCAACTGGAGGCCTAGATAAAGTGCATGGTTTCATTAAATATCAAAGAATTTAACATGAAGAGTTTCGAGCTGAAAGACTCATATTAAACTTTAAGACCCTTGTGTTCCTCATGCCTAGAGTTTAACCGGACTCTATAATGAGTTCTACTAACAATCTAGAACAAGCTAATGACAGTTACAATCAGCTTTAAATGTAGCTTTATCTCCCTTGACTGGATGAAGTTAGATAGTCTGGAGGAGGATAAAAGAACAAATGCTAAGAAAATTTATTTCAAGGACTTGAAGACTCAATTTTTTGATTTTGAGGGACTATTTAACACAAGATTGCGGGCAAGACTTAGAAAATTGTACTTACAGACAGTCAGAAATAAAGCAGACACAATCTTTGTATTTATGTATGACCCATAGAGGAAATAATATTTGTGGAATTTTAGGGTCTAGATAAAACTGAGGCATAAGATAGAGTGAATAATTACATTTCAAATCTGGGAGTGAGATACGATAAGTAGAGTTGGTCAAAATGCATGCAACAAACTTGATGTGATTGAAATCTAAAACATAGGAAATTAACAGGTTTCTCAGATTGGTCTCTCAGGAAGATGGGCTCTCTCAAAATTTATCTTAAGAATTCAACCCACGACCCTTTGTAAGAGTATTCTCATTGCATTTATACATTTCATTTGCTCACTCATCCCAAATTATCCCCCCAAAAAGAAGAATATTCGAGGAACCTTTGTTTGTTACCAATTTGGATCAAAAAGCGGCGTTTAACAAATTCATACTTGAAATCTGCCAGGTGGACAAATTATGAACTGATCACACGTTTCTCAAACCCTTGAGTAATGACTAGGATACCATGCCACCACTTTTTATAGTCCTTTTAATCATTCTTATTATTCTGTCATGCGAGAAATCCCCATTTTAATCATTTCCCAGTAGCCCTGTATAGCTAGGTCTGACAAGTAATCCTTTTTGCCATCGAGGCAAAAAAAATTTCATCCTTTACACCTGCAACCTCTATCATTTCATCCTTTTCCATTCTTTCCCTTTGCAACTCTGCCTCGCATCTAGCTTCATTGGTAATTCAAGTTTTTGCAAGTGCTCGAGCAATTCCAACTTCAAAATATCAAACTTAAAAATCCTGGGACTCATAAATTAAGTTCTAAATCCATTTAATGGCACTTTCTAGACAAAAACGACAAGGAATTTCATTGAAAATGATGAAAAACAGTGCGTATTCACATCTCCAGGTGTCTTGGAGAAAAAATGGCTAAAAAACATATGCAATGCACAACAATCGTCGATTCTACCCCTTCTCAACTTTAGATTAGAGTCGTCTGCATGTTTCCTTAGCAAAACTGCAAAGGGGAAGTACAGGGGCAATTTTCCAAATAAGCGCAGGCCTTCCACATGCCTTGGACCCCAAAAATCACCTTTTGGCCTTTAAAATGTCTCAGTATAAAAAGAGCCAGCGGAAGCCTCCAAGTGTCTCTTTTGTGCTCTTTTGAGATGGTCCCCAAAAGCGGAGACCCCAAACAAGCATGGGCTCACCACATGTCTCAGTCCGGCAGAGTTGTTGAAAAAGTTTGAGGACCAGCGGAATCCATCATGTGTCTAGGGTCCAAGACAGTTTACCTTGGCCGTTGAAAAATCCAAGCAAGGGCAGAGTGAGTGGAAACTTCCAAGTGTCCCTTCAGTCCTTCTTCAAAAGGAAAATAGGCGCGGGCCCTCCACGTGTCCCAGGCCTTAGAAAATTGTTTTGAAAAGTTTAAGTATAGAGCGGAGCTGTCGGAAGACTCCATGTGTATCCCTAGCGCAACTTTGAGATGGTCCCCAAAAGCGGAGACCCCAAACAAGCGCGGGCTCACCACATGTCTCCTTGGCGCAACTGCTAAGGTAGGACCTTGAGGTGGATCTTTAAATGAGAGCCAACCATCCACGTGTCCATGGTCTGATAAAGCTACACCGGACGCATGAAAAAATGTCTAAGTCTGGGCAAGTCAACGGAAACCTCCACTTGTCTCCCCGGCGTAACTCTAAGGTCAAACAAAAAGGTGAATTTTCAGATGAGCGCAGGCCCTCCACGTGGACAAAAATTTAGTTGAATTGGGCCTTAGAGTTTCAAAGTGCCCTACCGAGCCGCATCCAATCAGAAAGGGCCACGTTTCCACAGATGCTGAGATATAAATTTTAGGGGGAAAACATAAATGTCAAACCGTAAAATGCATGGAAATCACCATTTGCACCCGGACATGAATCTTTCTTTAAGGACAAAGAATTTGTAAATGATATAAGGCCCAAATGTGAACCACCGAACCACATCCAATCAGAAACGACCATGTTTCCATTGGTATTGGGACAAAAATTAACAGAGAAAACAAAACGTGACTGTGGAAAAATGGAAGGAAGGGAAAAAACTTGAGTTTACACCCAAGTTAAAAATATTTTCACATGGATAGAGGAACAGAAAACAAATTATGGGCTTTAAGTGATCCTCGACTAAATGATAAGACTAATCATGGAAACCAAATGAAGGACAGAGCTTTCACACATTAACATGGGAAAATAGAAAATATGACAAAGCCTGAAAACTGAAAAATTTCAAGGATAAACATGGTGAGATCAAATTGAGTAGCAACATCAGCTCTGACTCAGGGATGGACACTCCCTATGAGTGCCACAAGAACAAATAATAGACCAAGTGCCAAAAGATAAACCATTAGGAAATAGAGTCAAAGAACAAGCTTGTAGAGTAGAACAATAATAACCAACTTCCCCACGGACAAACCGAGAAACCAACAAAATGGCCACCAAGGACCAGGATGAAACAAAATAGAAAACCATGAAAGAATAAAAAAACCCAAAGACTATACAATGTACAGTGGTGTATACCTTGATTATGAGAAATCAATCAAGGTAATGTTTCAAATGCCTGCCATTAATAGGCAATTCAAGAAATTCCCCATCTAAGTTTTTTAAGAAGAAGGTATGTTCACTAATTTGAATGTCAATTGAATAAGGACCCATCCATAATGCATCAAACTTTCCATCTATGCCCTTATCCTTGTGCCTGCTATCCCATAATCGCACAAGATCTCCCAAACTGAAAGCTCTTAGAGTCACCTTTTTATCGAACAACTTCTTCAATTTCTCTCTAAATTTTACGTGCCTCTGATGGTATGCCCTTCTTTCTTCATCTAACTCAAGAATCTAATTTATGCAAGCATCATAGGGACTAACCTCTTGATCTTCCAGTTGTTGAAGAAATTGAAAATAATACAATTACATATGCAAGGGTAGTAGAGATTGAGTTCCATACACCAATTCAAATGGGATTTTTCTAGTAGCTCATTTAATAGTGATTCGATCAACCCAAACAACAAACTTCAACTGCTCATCCCACTTCTTTTTGTTCAACTCCAAAGTTCTTCTAATTATCTTCAATAGATTTTTATTGTGGGAATCTACTTGTCCATTTCCTTAGGGATTATAATTAGAAGCATATGTCAAATTGATCCCATATTCATGGCACATGCCCACCAAAGGTTTAGCTCAGAATATCATGGAATCATCAACAACTATTTTGGCAGGTACTCCAAATCTGTAAATGATATAATTTAGGATAAAATCCATGACAATTTGGTGAGTTGCCCTCTTGGTGGGGATTTCCTCCACCCACTTGGTGAAGTAATATGTGGCCACTAGTATCCACTTATGGGTTACACTTAAAGGATCCAAAATTTTGCCGATGAACTCCATTCCCCATTGCCAAAATGGGGCTTCAATAGATACATGCTACAAAGGAAGGAAGCCTGAAGCTTTTAGTCTTCTAGAAAAGTGTTGGTAACTTTCACATATTCTTACCTACAGAGTTGTATCCTTAAAGAGAGTTGGCCACCAATAACCAACCCTTAAGATCTTATGAGTTGTGACTCTTCTAGTAAAATTTTTCCCACAAAATCCTCCATGGATATCAACAATTATTTTAGGGGCTTCATCTTCAGTAATGCATCTTAAGAGAACTCCCTCAAGGTTTTTCTAAGCTAACCCAAAATTAGTAATGACATATTTTTGGGAAGCTAACTTAAGTTCTCTTTCCTGATTCTTGCTCAAATGTTTAGGACACTATAGATTTTTGAGATAAAAATGATGTCCCTGTATAATTCAGAATTTATCAGTTTTTCAAGGACATTCAGCCTTTCTTATTCAACTTCATTTACCTCAATTGTATGTAGATTTCTCTTTGCCATTATTTTTTCTAGGCCCAAACCTCTGATAGATTTTTTTGTTTGGATATCCATATCATACGCTTGAAATTTGTTTACCCATTGGCATCTTTTTCTTGAAACCTCCATTTTTGATAGGATATCTTTCACCATGGTGTGGGGAACATAAACAATGACTTTGGAACTCAAAATATATGGCCTAAAGACCTTTGTTGCTTTTACCAAAGTAAATGTCTGCTTCTCCATGATAGTATACTTTAGCTCAGCTCCTTGTAATGCCTTACTGAAAAAGGCAATTGGTCTTTTAGCTCCATCATCATCATTCTATAACAATACAGATGCAATATTACTTTCTAAATAAAAATAAAACATTTGGAAAGCCTTCTTATAATCTAGAGCTAATAAAACAGGGGCATTCTTTAATGCTTCTTTGATCCCAACAAGACCTTGAATAACTGCCTCTTCCCATTTTATACTTTGATCCTTCTTCAGCATGTTATTGATTGGGATAGTTCAACAAAGTTGGAGATAAATCTCTTCATAAAATTAATCTACCCAAAAAAGGATTGAATTCCCTTCTTGGTTCTTGGAATAGGGGTTTTGCTGATGGCTTCTTCCATTTTAGGATCAATCATGACCCCTTCCTCTGACACAATGTGTCCAAGAATCTTTTCTTTCTAAACTTTAAAATGGAACTTCTTGGGATTTAGTGAAATACCATACTCCATGCATCTTAACAACATTATTTCTAAGTGTAGCAGGTGATCACTCCTTTTTCTAGAAAAAACAGTCACATCATCTTGATATAAAACAATGAAATCATTAATATAGCCAGAGAAAGCTACATCCATTGCTCTTTGGAAAGTAGCTCCAACATTCATTGGACCAAAAGGCATTCTTACATATACATATATTCCCCAAGGAGTGGTAAAGGTAGTCTTGATTCACTTTGATTCCTTCAAAACTACCTGGTTATATCCAGAAAAACCATCCAATGTGGATAACAATTCCGACCTAGTAACCAATTGCTTCAGGTTTCTAAAGTCCATACACAACCTTATATCTCCATTCTTCATTCTGACAGGTACCAAGTTTTCAACCCATGATGAGTACCTTGTGGGTTGTATGATTCCTTCATCCCTCAATTTTTTTAATTCTTCTTACATCTTCAGGGAAAGGAGTGGATTGATTGGCCTCTATTTCTACCTAAACAACTTGGTAGAAGCTTCCAAGGGAATTTTGTGCTGGAAAAGATCCTCTCTGTATGCTTTCAGTTTAGAATAAGACCATGCTAAGAAGTCCTGGTATTTCTTCAATAATTTGACATATGACTGGTTTTCTTCCTTGCTCAGATTACCACCTAACTAGATCTTACATGGTTTATCCTTTGTGCCCAGGTCATGCTCTTGAACATCCCTCGAGGCTGACATAAGTCTATTGACAATGTAATCGACATTATCAAAGTTTGATTCAAGTGATACCATACCTCTAGGAATAGTATTAGTCTTCAACTGAATGATGCCTTTGCCAAATAAAGTCTCATTTCCATCAGCCACAAAAATTGTTGGCTCCTAATCTATACATTGATTAACAAATTCTCCTTAGTTCTGTAAAAAAATTTGCACCTAGGCATTGTCTTTGAATACTTTCTAGTGTTTAAAATTGTTGGGAACGTATGACCTAGTCAATACCTCAATATTAAACTCATAATAGGGGGATATAGTATAATTTTCAAATCTGGACCCCAATATAGCCAATTTTTTTGCTATAGTATTATACTTCCTATCATGATGTATTATGTTGAAGGAGTCAAATATCTCAATGAAATCCCAGACTGTATGCTTATACTGCTTCATTCTCTGATTTTTTGTTGCATACAATTTTCTAACCTGCTTGACAATTAGCTCTAAATCTCATTTAACAATGATGTCTCTAATATCATATTTCTAAGAAATTCTCAGACCCAAGAGCAGTGCTTCATATTCAACAATATTTTTATTGCACTCAAAGTTGAGTTTAAAAGAGAAAACAAACTCTTCCTAGCTTTGAGATATCAGAACAATACCGGCACCATTTCCAAATTTAGAGCAATCCCCATCAAACAACAAAGTCCAAGGAGAACCTACTTGATTAAGAGACTTGCATTGATCAATTTTGTGTTCTTTACCATCAGCAAATCCAACAAATTTTTCTGCATCAGTGTTAGTGTATAACACTTCATAGGAAGCATTATTGGGATCGTCAGTGAGATGTAGTATCTTCTTTTCACCATACAAGTTTACAAGGCTGCCCTCAATAGGTTTAGTGGAAAAATACATATCCATTTGCACACTACCACTCACACTGTCATCCCACTTTCTTGATAACAACATTCCCATTTGGTAGGGAAATCAAAAATAAAAACATCTAGTTTTAAGTTCTTTCCTAAGTAAGTTGCAAGTTGCACTATCATACCTTCGACACATCCAACCACTGACACCTCTCTGGAATCCATGGCAGTGCACTTCCCATAAGTTTTTTTCACTTTGATATCTAATTCATTCATGACCTCAAGAGGCATAACATTACATGATGCTCTAAAATCAAACATACAGTTGTGTAATAACCTATATTTAATAATCAGAGTAGTGAAAAATGGATCTACATTCAGCTAGGATTCAACCAAGGATGTTCCCAAATATACTTTAGGTGGATCATCTAGTTCTTCTATAACTTGGGGTTTTTTCAACTCTGTAATGGTAGAAGGAGTCTCAATATTGTTTACATTTATACCTTGGGTAATATTTTATTCTTTCAATCCCAAAAACTCAAAGGCCCTTTTCTTGTGCTCAAGAATCCTAAGTAGCTCAACAATTGGAAAAAAAATCTTGATCTGACTCAATACTTAGGCAATGTCATATAGAACGTATTTGGGAAAGATAGAATTTGGAGGAAGACTGAGAATCTCATCTGATATCAAAGGATTTTTCATGGTTTGAGCATGGGTAGGGATACCATTTCTGTTTGGGGAAAAAAGGCCTTTGCTAGATGTATCTTTCTTAGGAGGTTCTTTTGAGATATTGGTGAGAACTAGATTTTTTGGTTTGGCTTGAGGCCCTTCCCCTTTTACAGCTTTACTTCTAGTGTTATATTCTTTTTCATGGCTAACTACAACATTCATTAACAACTACCTATCCTCCTCTGAAGGGATTCCTCCATCATAATTTTTAATCATTAATGCACTTAAGTATTCAAAATCATTACTAGGCAATTCAAAATATTATACCATATCTATTTCAAAATTATGAGAGGGAGGAAGGAGTAGTACCCAATGGATGCAATCCTAGAAATATGCAGTAGTTTTGGCACTGATTAATTCAGTCAAAGTTACTCCTTGCTGTGAGCTTGTAGAGCACCCCACCACGTACACATCATCATCAGTGTCATCATCAGCTTCCTCAACTTCTTTGTATTCATCACATGGGGCATGTGGAAAGAAACATCGGTCACACCACTCAATTTCATTGGATTCTTCCACATCAGCAACTCTGGTAGTCAAAGGATTAGGCACAATTCTATTCTCACAGATGTGGGGCTATCTATTTCCTGATCCCATTAGTCCTTTACCTTTGTCATAAGATCTCTGATCACCTCTTGGATGATTGGAAAATATTTCTTGACCTTTTGCTTCATGATGACCTTGGGAACCTTGTCCAATCCCCTTCTCTACTCTATCCAGTTTATAGGATATTTCCTTATTAGCTCCAGCCAAAGTTTTCACAACCTCTTCCAGATCCATAAAATTACTTGACTGAGGCTTCTATGGATTGATCAGCTTGATACCTTCCCTCTTAGGAGGCTTACCAACTACTTTGATATTGTTTTCAATCTGTAAAGCCATGGTGAAGGCCTACCTCAATGTTGTTTGGTTCTTATCTCTCAAATAATAGGAAGCCTTCTTATCAAAAGCATCAGAGTATTTTATCAAACAAGAAACATCACTTGGACTTAGGATCATAGGAATCCTATTTAGGGTCTTATTGAACCTTGTATTGAAGTCATGAACAGACTCATTAGGATTCTTTTTTATATTCTCAAATTTTGATAAAAGAAAACTAGGGTTTTTTTTATCTCCATACTCCAATCTAAAAGCATTCTTCATTTCTTTCCATGAATCAATGGAGTTGTCTAGCAAATATTTATGTCAGTCCCGTGCATCCTCCTCTAGAGTATGAATAAACAAATTTATGTACACATCCTCAAATTCAATCTCAAATTCTTCCATCATATTGACAAAAATCTTTAAGTGTTGATCCCCAGTAATGGAATTATTTCCTTGAAATTTAGGCAGTCTATTTCTAACATCTTGGGGCACAACATTTGGATATCCAACCATACCTCCGAAATCTATAGGACCAAAAGTGTTCACAACAAATAGAGGTTTGGGTGGGGGTTGGGCCATATTTTTTTGGGGAGGTGATCTTATAGGAGAAATAAAATGATGAGGAGTGAGGGGTCTGTGGCGAATAGGAATGCAATTCTCAGAATGAATGTTCTCTAAAAACTCTGTTTCTTGGAAAATCCTATCAGCTTTGGAGAACATAGGGACAAAATAATATGCAAATTTTTCAAATACAAAAGGACCCTCTCCAGTTGGAGAATTCGGATTTACAAAGATACTAATTGATTTGGAAGCACTTGAGGAAGTATGGAAATATTTAATGACAGGTTGATCAGTTTCCATAATTGATAACTCTTTCCTTAATTTTTGATCTCCAACAACTTTCCAGATTCTTCTTCCTTCATAATTCATCTTTCCCAACTCTGGAAACAAATTTCTGGTAGGGTCTCTACATAAGAAATATCTTCTTCCCTCCATATTTACAAATATTACTGATAAATTACAATTGATAGAGGTTAAGACACTGGAATTTATCAAAAATTCATTCAATATGGAGTCGTCACTAAGGATTTTCACCTTAGTTGTGAAAATGCACTAAAATTGATTTGTTAAATGTCTGTCAACACTAAATTCATGAAAATATTCATAGATCTGACCCTCCTTTACCCATATTTAACTTTGATGATGTAAAATTAGTGCAAAAAACCACAGAAATTGGAAATATTACACGTAGAACTTGTAACTTTGCTAGAATCTTACAAATCTAGATACAGGATGACGTTTCAACAACGTATTTGCACTTTAAAATTTGTAAGCAGAATTTACAAGGGCCAAATATAATAATTCAAATCATATCCCTGAAAATGGTGTCATTCTAGTGTTGGTATCCAAATTGATTCTCCCTTGGAAACTGAGAAACATCACAGATTTAGCAAGACATTGAGAGACAGACAGATCTTATTATGATTTGTTTTGTATCCAGGGAGGGGTTTTGTCTAACTCTTTATCACTCAGGCATTAGAGAAATGGATAACACCTTCATTAAGGATTTTATCTATTCTCACTATTTTAGGCTGTGTATTTCGACTAGGGTGAGAGGACCCATTTTGTAACCTTTGTCAGTGAAGGAGAACAAAGATATCCTTCTTTGCAAAAATATGAAAGGATACCCTAATAAAATATGATCAATGCACCTCAATGTAACTTTCATGAGTTGTCACTTCTAAAGAATGGTGATATTTCCTAAACAGGGTGGAAGGTTACTAAAGACATTATGGGATCCTGATTGCTTCTACATATTTTGGCTATAAAATTTATACATTTGTGGACATACAGGGAAAATAGGGGTAGTTCAGGTAGGATTCATTGTTTTGAATAGTTTTTTGGTGGGAGATTAAGTAGGATAAAATTGATTATGCCAGATCTTTGAGAACCTTCACAACAATTGGAATACTAAATGACAGAAAGCTTCATAATATCTAGAATATTCCTTCAACTAGAAGGTGTGCATCAATGGAGGCCCAAATTTTCTTAGTTTCACACAATCTCTAAGAATTTAATACGAAGGCTCAAGCTAAAGACTTAATTAAACATTAAGACCTCTGGTTCCTCATGCCTAAGATACACTCAAAAGCTTATAGAAAATTTGTATCAACAAATGACAGTAAACTAATTTTAAATTGTTTATCTCATTGCAGGATGAAGGCTCTTCTTGAAATAAAATTACAAATGCCACTAAACTATCATAAGGATGAGATACTATGTGATTTGGAGGGACTTTAACACAAGATTGCAATAGGAATAAGAAAAACTACTTATAGACATTCTAAAATAAATTAGACACAAATTGGTCCAAGACTGACACAGATTAGTTCAAAATTGATTAGATTCATCAGCAGGGAAAGTTTCTTTGAACAGTCTCAGAGCTTTTCAATGGTTATACACTCACAACCAACTTGAATTTATTGAAATATAAAACAAAGGAAATAAACAGGTTTCTCATATTGGTCTCTCAGGAAGATGGGATCTCTCAAATATTTTCTTAAGAATTCAACCCTCGACCTTTTGCAAGAGTATTCTCATTGCATTTATACATTTCACTCACTCACTCATCCCAAATTTTCCCCCAAAAAAATAAGAATATTCGAGGGATCTTTTCTTGTTACCAATTTGTCTCGAAAAGTGATGTTTAACAAATTTGCAACAAAAAGTTTCTAGTTGGAAATATCATGAATTGATCACATTTCCCAAACCCTCGAATAATGACTAGGATGTCATTCCACAAATTTTTTATAGTCCTTCTAATCATACTGTTTATTCTCTCATGCGAGAATTCCCAGTTTTAATCATTTTTCATAGACTCTGTATAGATGAATCTGACAGGTAATCCTTTTTGTCCTCTAGGAAAAACCTTTTTCATCTTTTACACATATAACCTCCATCATTTCATCCTTTTCCCATTATTTCCTCTGCAACTCTACCCCGCATCTAGCTTCTCTGGTAATTCACATTTTCTGCAAGTTCCCGAGAAATTCCAACTTCAAAATATCAACGTTAAAAATCCTTGGACTCATAAATTAAGTTCTAAATCTATTCAATGGAACTTTACAGACAAAAATGACAAGGAATTTCATTAAAAACTGATGAAAAATAGTGTGTATTTGCATCTCCAGAAGTCTTAGAGAAAAAATGGTGGAAAAATAGATGCAATGCACAACAACCATTGATTCTGCCCCTTCTCAACTTTAGGTTAGTGTCATCCATGTGTTTCCTTGGTGTAACTACAAAGGTAAGTTACAGAGGCAAATTTCCAAAAAAGCATGGGCCTTCCACATGCCTTGGGCCCAAAGAAAATGCCTTTTGGCATTTGAAACATCTCAGTATAAAAGGAGCTAGCGGAATCCTCCATGTGTCTCCTTGGCACACCTTTTGTATGGTGCCCAAAAGTGGGGACCCCAAACAACCACAGGCTCACTACGTGTCTCAGTCTGACAAATTTGTTGAAAAAGCTTAAGGACTAGTGTAAGGTGCCATGTGTCTAAGGTCTGAGACAATTTTCATTGGCTGTTGAAAATTTGAAGCAACGGTAGCTTGAGTAGAAACTTCCAAGTGTCCCTTCAACACTTCTTCAAAAGGAAAACAGGTACAGGACCTCCATGTGTTCCAGGCCTTAGAAAATTGCTTTGAATATTTTAAGTATAAAGCTGAGCCAGTGGAATATTCCATGTGTATCCCTGGCATAACTTTGAGATGGTCCCCAAAAGTGGAGATCCTAAACAAGCACTGGCTCACCACATGTCTCCTTGGTGCAACTAGTAAGGTAGGACCCTGAGGAGGATCCTGAAATGAGCGTTGGCCCTCCACGTGTCCATGATCTGAAAAAGCTCCACTGGTCGCATGAAAAAATGTCTAAGTCTGCGCAAGTCAGCATAAACCTCCATGTGTCTCCTTGACGCAACTCCAAGGTCAAACCAAAAGGTGAATTTTCAAATGAGTGTTGACCCTGCACATGGACAAGACTTGAATTGAAGCGGTCCTTAGATTTTTCAAAATTCCCCACTGAGATGCATCCAATCAGAAAGGGCCACATTTTTATAGATGCTGAAATATAATTTGATGGGGAAAACAAACACCCATCAAATCGTAAAATGCAGGGAAATCACCATTTGCGTTTGGAAATGAATCTTTCTTTAAGGAAAGAGAATTTGGAAATGATATAAGGCCCAAATGTGATCCACCGAGCCGCATCTAATTAGAAAGGACCAATTTTCCATAGGTATTGGGACAAAAATTGATAAGGAAAAAAACATGTGACTTTATAAAAATGGAAGGAAGGGAAAAAACCTAAGTTTACGCCCAAGTTACAAATGTTTTCACATGGACAGAGGAATGGAAACAAAATTTCAGACTTTAAGTGATCCTCAACAAGGAAAATACTGAGAATGACAACCAAATGAAGGACAGAGCTTTCACACATCAACACAGGAAAATAGAAAATATGACAGAGCCCGTAAACTAAAGAAGTTCAAGGAAAAACGAGGGGAGATAAAATTGAGCACCAACAGCGGGTAGACATATTAGGCACCATGTACAATGATTTATATCAGGGGGTGAGATTAGAGGGACAATTACTTAGCCATCCCACACTTGTGATGATTTGGGTATACAAGAGGATCATTCCCTATCAGACGGGAGTAGGGGTACAGGAGCCAGGGGCTTTCAGGGCTATGAAATGGACCAGTATGTTAGTGCTTAGGGTGCCACATCCGCTAGTGGCTACCTTGACTACAAATGACTTCATTACTACATCCTACCAGGACATGGTAGGAGTATGGGGACAAGATGAGACCATAATGGTTACTTGTGCCACTACCAGTTAGTTAGTAAACATATCAAGGAAGGTGTAAACTCATCCATTTAATAGAGTTCCCCAAACATTTGGATTACCGTACGATGATATTATTCCTCCCATGCCAGTTTTTTATAGGAGTATTAGGGATTCTTAAGGCATCCCTTTAGGCAACCATGGTTGGATCATTATGATCATGGGGGTTCCTATTGCAATGAGATGGGTTGTTCGTGTTCTTTGAGCAACTATTTCTACACTGCTTCTCCTGATCGAGGTTGCACCCACTCACAACAGGGAGGAGGAGCAGTATATTCCCATTGATATAGATTCTGGGACCGAGGAAGAGATGGGGGAGAATACCAATGAAGAGGCATGTGAGGAGACCCACGTAGAGAGGGGCGAAGATGAGGAGGATAGTGAGACTAAGTGGCATGACACTCAAGAGAGATCTATGGCCGAGCGAGAGTAGGCAGATGCAAAGATGGAGACATTATTTTCTGAGGAGCCACTTCCTCACGTGGGAGGTGGATACGAGGAGTTTTACATGGGAAAAAATTTGCCTCAAAATGTGGGGAGGCACAATAGATTCTTGCAGCAGTAGCGCCATCTACACCAGCTGATGCTATATGGATGTGTGGAGATCTAATTATGTGAACACTCTTTTCTTGACTTTGTCATCTAGAAATATTAGTTAATACGCTTTTTTTTCTTTTTTCCTTTTTTTTATGGTTTTCTAACTCATTGTTTTTTATTTGTTTTGCAGTCAATACTAAGGGCTAGCAAGATATTATTCATCGGGTTTACATAGATACCTTGTTGATCCCTTCAGGAAATACCCAGGTGGAGTTGAATGAGGACTCAAGACAACCTCTACGGGCTAACTAACATACTGATGTGTTTGTGCATGTTTAGAGAGTGGAAGAGATCATGACTGCTTAGAATACATGGATCACTGCATATGATATGACTAATAGATTGATTAAGTAGAGCCATTCACGGAGTGAGACCATGGTTAGTGGTCATAATCATAGTCATTCCCACCACTCAGTGCACTCACAATGGTAGAGCCATAGTAGGAGTGCTGGATGTAGTTGTGCACCATCACAGGGATCCCATAGGGATTGATAAGCCATTGATCATTTCATGCTTTGTTACAATTTTGTGAGGCACATATATGATTTTTTTTGTATTTTTGGGCTCATTGCAAGTGTTTTAACCATGCCTAGTTCTGCCATTGTACAAAAACTTGATTTATTATGATATATATAGATACCTCTTTTTGGTTTGACTATCCTTTGCATTAGAGTTGAGTTCTTTTGTGGTTTTCTTAGTGTGTGTACTCTAGATGTTTTAGAATTTCTGATTTTGTATGCTTTTGAGAATATATGCAATGGATATTGTATGCTAATAGAATGATTTCTTTTTGTTTTGTTTTAAAATGTTGATATGTGATGATTATGTAGACACTTGTAATGTTGAAATTTAGATTTTAAAGTAATGTTTAGTACCTACTTTTTGTATTGGCAATGTGTGATGAATAATGATATGATAATAAAATGAATTCACTTGAATCCTAACCCCACGCAACTAGTCAAATTTGAGGGCTCACTAATGAGAGATAGGATGGACATGAACTGTATGGTTTTTGATAGAGATGGAAATGGTGAGAGAAAGACAAGAATTTGACATAAACCCAATTAGGAACATATAACCTAACTTTGCATAAAATTTACTACACAGCCTAGAATGTGATTTCTTGCAAGTTTATCTAGACTTAGATTTGTAGATGGCCTCTTGATTAACATATTCTAGTTTTAAGGTATTGAAATTCTTTGGAATATGCACATCTAAGTCACTTTTCTTGGGATTTTGAGATTTTCAAAGCACTTTTATTTAATGAAATTACCTTAAATTATTAATTTATTTGCAGAGAACCCCTACACCTTGCCCCATGTTACCAGTATGAAGCATGGGATCATCAATAAGGAAAATTCATAGGTAATTAAGGGAACCTCCCTCCTTTCCCAACCTCACGCCACTTGTAAGAGGTGTGGGCTCAACACCAAAGGTTGGTGGGCAAAGGAAGTGTGTAAATGAAAATTTTGATTGATTTTGGTTTGAGACATATACTTTTTTTTTGTTTTTGAAATTAACTTGTGATTTTGGGAAGGAAAGTGTTCCCCTTCCCTCGAGCCCATGCAACTAATAAGATGTGAGGGATTAACAATGGAAGTTGAGATAGGCAAATAAGTGTCTCGGGTGAAAATGTTTAGAATGTTTCTCCTACCAAAGAGGTTTTTCTGGGGAAATATATGACATCATGAAGCTTCTAGAACTAACTATAGGAAAAGAAAACTATATGCAGAACCAAGTATGCAGGCCATAGTAGGATTAGTGTCAAAATTTCATCTTGGTTTGTTAAAATGATGAAGTGATAAGAAATGTTGATGAATATTTTGAAGAGGTATGATTTGAATAATTGCCAATGTTTTGTATAATTTTTGAAATTTACTTGAGAATAAGTTCCTTGATTACAAATTTCATAGAATGAGTTGTCAAATGATAATGCAAGGATAATGTAGTAGTATACATATGGAAATGCTGATAGATCATGTGTATTATCTTTTTAGGTGAAGAGAGTTGACATATGCACCAAATTCCTCACCTTCTAGTGTACACAGGTAGTATGCCCCATTTTTATAGTCCTCTATGACTCGATATGGGCCCAACCATTTGGTAATTCAAATTCAAGTGGTAACACCACTTCCAAAATGAATACAAAATAATAGGGTGTTGTCCCCATCGACATTCTTATTGATGTTCAATAGGCCCACAAGGCCAGAAATAACTTTAAGTGCTAATCTTGTTTGTTCTCCTTGACATTTTAAAAGAGAATAGAATTTAGCATCTTGTTTCTCACCTCAACTTGTCCATTGGCCTGAGGATAATAGAGAGAATCTGTGTGGTGATTTATTTATAATATTTCACATAATTCACACACTTCCTCATTTTGAAAGACTTGTCATTATCAGAGGTAATGACTTGTGGGACCCCATACCTATAGAAAATATGGTTCAAAATGAACTTTACGATTACACATCTTGGTATGCTAGTATGAGGCATGGCCTCTACCCACTTGGTGAAGTATTCAGTGGTCATGATTATGATATTATGGCCATTTATTAAAGAGGGAGATAAATTCCCTATCAAATCCAAGCCCCACGTGGAAAAGGGCTATGATGTCACAATTGGTTGTAGAGCCTGAGAAGGTATGTGGATCTTGTGAAAGAACTCTTGAAACTTATGAAACTTGCACAAATATTCTACTGCATCATATTCTAGTGTAGGAAAAAATAGCCCATTCTATGTATCTTTCAAGTGGTGGCATGATCTCCGAAGTGACCTCCACACACTCTTTTGTGGGATTCATAGAGTATTTTTTTGGACTCCTTGTCGACACATCTGAACAACATTCCATCAAAGGATCTGTGGTAGAGAACTTGTTCTATGATCACATACTTAGCAACTATGATGTGTACCCATCTTCTTTGATGTGAACTTTCCCCTTTTGGGTATGCATGGTACACAATGAAGTAAATGATGTCAGTATACCATGGACACATAGAAATTGGGGGCTTGATCTCAATGAAATATATGCATACATCAGGGAAATTTAAGTTAACCAGATCACCTCCATTTAATGGGTTGTTAAATAACTAGTATTCAATGTTTTTTCCTTTGACAGACCTTTGGTTAACAAACATTAGCTCGAATTCATCCATCAGAGTCATGAAACATCCAGCCTTCTTGGATAATGAACCCTATGTTAGAAATGTTCGCAAGTGATCTGTCTTGAAAATAACCCTCGTTTCTTGGTTAAGCATATAGTGTCTTAATTATTTCGATGTGAACACTATAGCAAGGCATTATTTCTCTTCCTGTGTATAGCATTTTTCATAGTTGAGAAATGTTCAACTGATGAAGTAAACTACACGTTCTCATTTTTCGTCATCCTCTTGAGCTAGAATTCAAGTTAACGAGACATCTATGGCCCATGACTATAAAATTAGAGGGTGATCTGATTTAGGAGGCATGAATGTGGGAGGTGATAATAAGAATCGTTTGAAAAATTCAAATTCCTCATGACACTCTTCTGTCCAAATGTTACAACAATCATTTTTCAATAAATTGTTTATTGGATGAATGGCAAAGGTCAAATTAGGAATGAACCTTTAGATTACACCAAGCTTTCCAAGAAAGGACCTAATGCCTGATTCATCTGATGGTGGAAAAATTTCAAAAACTGTTTGGATTTTATCTAGATCTATATCAATCCCTCACGAGGAGATGATGTACCATAGTAACTTGCCTCTCATCACACCGAACACACATTTTTATGGATTTAGTGTAACCCCATATTTGATTAGATGAGAGAGGATAATGCAAAACAACTCAAGGTGATCGCAACATTTTTTTAGCTTAGCTATAAGGTCATCAACATAGGATTCCACAATATTATGAATAAGATCATGGAATATATAATTCATTTCCCATTGGTAAGTGGCACCAATGCTCTTGAGACCATATGACATGACTGTGTAATAACATGTTCCCAAAAGGGTGATGAATATGGTCTTTTTTTATCTTCCTTGGAGATCCTGATTTGATTATACCTCGAAAACCCATCCATGAGGGATAAAAAATTGTAACCAGATGTTGTGTCAACAATCACATCTATGTATGGGAAAGGGAAATCATCCTTGGGACATGCTTTGTTGATGTCATGAAAGTCAAAAAGATCCATATTTTTCCATTCTTTTTTAGAACAGGAACGATGTTGGATACTCACATTGAGTAGTCAAATGACTCAATGAACCCCACTCGTAGGAGTTTCATCACTTCCTCTTAGACCATCAACGCCACTTTTGGTTTCATTGGTCTAGATTTCTACTTGATGGGCTTAACATCAGACTTGGTCACTAGTTTTTGAACTGCCATGTGAGGAGAAATTCCTGCAAAATATTTCAGATGCTTCTTAAGTATTTTCATATGTATCTTTACCTCTTCAGGAGTTAGGAAAGAACCTAACTTCAAGAGTTTTGGGTTCTACTCCATCCCGATGTTAATGTCGATCATCCCTTTGATCAAAGAGGCATTACCCTCTTTAAACTTAGGTGGGGCTAGAGGTAATTCTAATTCTCCTTCTTATTCTATTTTAAAAATTTCAAGTCCTTCCAAGGAGGAAGGGTTAATTGTGTGATCTTTGAAATAGGAGGAAGAGTGAGGAATGAGAGAAAAACCTCTCTTATGATGTGTTGGATGTAAATATATGTAGATGTTAAGGTATCCTAAGATAGCCTTATTCTTTTTGACATAGTCTAGAGTGACATGTTCATTCTCAGCCTCAACGTATACTAAGATTGTGTTTTTTGGCACTTTCTATACCAAGGGTTTTACATGAATTGAAACCATAAAGCTGGTTTCTTCTAAATCTCTTCTCAGACATAAGTGAGAAGTAAAGGTAGCTATCAAGTCTACGAGAAAATTTTGTTCTTGTGGAATGGATTTGATTGAGATGAAGTCAAACCCTTTTGTCAAATTAAACACTGCAGCTTTGTAGAGATGTAGGTATTTCTCCATAGTTTGATATACTTATGTAACCTAATTAGGTCCAACACTCTAATGTTATAATCTCCAATCCTTTTGGCTACTATGATACTAAGAAGGAGAGCCTCATATTCTGAACCCTTATTTGTGCATTCAAAATCTAGTTTGAAAGAAAAATGCATGATCTTTCTTTCCAGATAAGTGAGGATCACACCTGCCCCACCACTAAAGTGAAAATTTTCTATGTTGAAGTGAAGAATCCAACAATTTCTTGGGAAGATAGATGTTGGATCATTCTTTGTATCTTCTTCCTTTTCTTCTAACACTTCAACCATGTAAACACCATCAATTGGAAGAGAGCCAAGTCCGAAAGCATGTCTTATGCCCATGGAATCAAATGGAAGGAGAATATGTAAATCATTCTCCAACATCTCAAAAAAATTTGTTGTGGTTTTTGTTGACACTGTCTCCATGACAAAAATTTCATCCTTGATCATAGGAATCCCCTTGATCGAGCCAACAGTTTGTAACTCTTTTGTAGGAATTAATTTTGTTTTGGGTGTTTAGCTAGTTGGTTTGTTCAACTATTTTTCTAGGAGATCAAACTTCTTCTTTAGATTATCTAGGTGTATATTAAAGGGTTTTGGGTCACCTAGTACAATGAAGACCTTTCCAAAGTGTAGGAATCTTACTTCCTGAAACAAAGTGGAGGGAATCACCTTCAAGTGATGTATCCAAGGAAGACTGAGGACCATATTATAGTTGGTTTCCCAGTCTATAATATAAAACTCTGTGAGTATTTTCTTAGGTCCCAGAGTGACTGGAAGCACTATGGTTCCAATTGATGTTACGTTCAGGCTATCATATCCTCTCAGTGTGTTTCTCGTTGAAGAAAATTTGGTTTCTCCATAACCTAACTTCTGGAGAAAAGAAAAGGGAACAATATTAAATGCTACCCCATCATCAATCATTACATGATTTATATAGTTAGTGTAGATACAAACCTATAGATATAAATCCAGATCACATCTAAGTGCTAATTCAATGTTTGTGGGCATCTTACTGAGATCAGATAAAAATCTGACATCTCTTTTTGGCTTCCTGGGAGGATAGACATAAAATTCTATATGGTTTATTTGTGCCTTCGGAGGAGGGGTGATGTTGATAAAATTTCTAAGACAATGCTTCTAATAAAGTATCTCTATGAGCAAGGGAGTTCTTTAACAAGTCCAAGAAGGAGATGTGAGAAAAGGTCTTTTTTAGGTCATTAATTAAGTCATAAGCTCCTACCAACTTTGCAAGTGTCTCACGAATATCATCCTATATATATGGGTAAATTGGAATAGCTTGTGAAGAATAATATCTAGTTCTAGTGACAATGTTTATCTGGGGCTTAGTATCTAGCTCTACAAGATCCACTATCTTGGTTTTCTAACGACCATCCAAAAGAGGTATCATAAATGGGTTTGACGAAGTTGAAGCTTCATGATCATTTTTTCCCACTGGGATACATTTATTCAATCCGTTGAGGTATAGCTTTACCATTTTTGGGATGTGTTAGGAGGGGATCATTACAAATCATGATTGGGACACTTTGGGGGGACACGGGCCCGATGTAATTATTTTGAGTAGGTTTCATGGGATTTTCCAAAATCATGTTAATGAAGAGTTGTCTTTGGTCTTTAGGTAATCACCGTAAGAACTTGTTACAATCCTAGAAGGTTCTAGCATCATGTCCTCAGACCCTATGAAAGTCATAGTATAGATCAAGATTGTAATACTGAGGCCTTTGGCTTGCACTTTATTGTGGTCTAAATTTATGGTTATTATTTAAATGTTGGTTATTGTAGTCAAAATTTGGAGGTCATTGCCCTTTATTTGGATACTGACTAGGGTACCTGCTTGGGTAATTTTTGGGGCCTTAGGCATACTTTTGTTGTTTTTGTGGTTGTTAAGGATGATTAAAGGACACCACATTGGTTATGGGAGAAAAATTGTTACTGTTATTGTTGTTGTTAGTGTTATTTATACTCGGGGTATTAACAATGTTGGGCTTCTTTGCTTGATTGGTAACACCGTTGGTTGTAACACCACAATTTTTGTTAAGGAACTTGTGTTCTTGGTTGTTATTTATATTATTAGGGTAACTTGAACTACCATGATTTAGAGTGATCAACCTCTCGTTAGAGCCGTAGGTATTATGACCACTATCTATTCTTCAGTAAGCTTCCGTAACATGGAGGAATAGGTTGCAGACCTCTGTATGATCCATGTTAGGGAAGCTTACTGAAGAATAGATAACTTTCTACCATCTCTAAATGAAATGCGTGGAAGAATTTTTGTGATCTAGTTTTATGTGAAGGAATTCTCTGATTCATATCCTTAACAAATTATTTTTGTCAAAAGATTTAATAAAATCAGACATGATTTGTTTGAAAGAGTGTATCAAATCCTCTTGTAAACTGTAATAATATTATAGAGTGCTACCTTCTAAAGTCTTACAGAAAATATTTGTAATGACCACATCCCATGGGAGTAGGTCTTAAAAGGAGGTTTCATACGCCTTGATGTGTGCATTTGAATATCCCTCCCTTTTAACTTTTGGAAGGTCTGACAAAGATCTTAGGAGTATGACACTCTGTATGGAGAATTCAAGGGGATATTTGAGATATTCAGAGTAGGTCCCTACTGCGTATGACTCGACCATTGATGATCCTTGTTGGGGAGGTAGAGGTGGAATTAGCTATTGGTATGGTACAACATATATGTTTATTCAGGCATAAGGAATCTCCTGTAGCTAACCATATGGGATATGGTAAGAATACATGCCCCCCTGTGGTGACTTAGAATACATGTGTACATAGGGTGGAACATTACTTTGATACAAATTTGGAGGCACAAACCCAGGAAACGTTGTATTTCTAGTTGGTATGGCATTTGAGAATGCAGTTTTAGTTAGTGCATGTTGTGGATTTTTGTGTGTAGCATGGGGAGCATACCAAAGGTGCCCAACCTAGTGATAAGATCCTCAAGGATAGGAATTACTGTGTAAACTAGAGGATTTGGTGTAGTAGGCACTTGGCCATAGTTCTGTAGATAAAGGGGAATCTTTCCTTTCCCATAATATGAAGTTTGAGTAGTTTGAGAAAGTTACAATTCCTTAACCTTGTCCACCAATGCCAAGATGACATCACCTGATGATGACATGGTGTTTTTTTTTGTGTACGCTGTTGAAAATTTTTAGGTTACTAAGCAATGTGATATCCTGCTATAAATTTTTCATTGTTTTCCCACCCCTCATTAGCAACATTTTCTGTTGTAGGAGGGGTAGTAGTGTTATTTTGAAGAAAGACATTAACATGATCTTGCGACCTATCTAAAGGCTGACTCATATTCTAAAAGCATTGCTCAATTCTAGCATAATGTGATGAGTACTCCTCATATAAAAATGGCAGTTGTTTAGACTACATATCGGTTGGCTATCTGAACAAAACCCAAGGAGATGATCCCGCCTCTCTAGTAAAAGTCATATTATTAGATATTTAAAGTTTAGGCTATTTTTTTGTGTAAGTTGATTGATCTCCTCAATCCTAAATGAGGAACCATTGTTGTTCCATTGAGGAGGAGGAGTTCAAGAGGCATGAATATTGTCTAAGTAGTTATCTGCCCATGTAGATAGCAAGGGCAATGATTGTTGTCTACCCATCTAATAGTAGTATGCTTCAAGACCAAAAATAAGTCAGCCACATCTTTCATATCCTGACATATTTGGGGGGTATATAAATACCTGTAAAATAATGGGAAAGAAGGAAGATGGATGAAATAAATATGGAAATGAAAAGAGACTAGCTCTTCACGTTGGGTTCACCAAATTGTACAGATGAAAATTGACATGCGATCTCAACCCGCACTAAACTCCCCAAGGTCATGCCAAGGCAGCCAATGTGGAAATATGGATGGTTGGATAATAGCGAAATGTGGTAGTAGATGAAAGTATCCATAAATGGTATGGATTGGTTGTCAAGGAAATATAATGTCCTCAACTCATAATAATGATATCTAATCGTCAAGTGCAACAAAAACTTCTCTAACCTGGATGGGTCGGATGGATGGATCAAAAAGGATGACAATGCAGAGAATCCAGTCAATATCAAGCTCTATGGATATCATTTCTAGCAGTTACAAAATTCATGGGAAACAAATGGGAGCCTCATAAATCTTTCCAGACAGGGTCATGGAACAAGTGAAATAGGTATGGCTTCTCGAAATCATATCCGGTTAATGGGAGAATTCCAAAATGTGAGGGCTTGTTGAGATTCCCCTTTTAGAGTGTTCAATTTTGAGATTATATTTGGTGGTAATGGTGATGTATGGAAAACCAGTGTGTGCAGACTTGCATCAATATCAGTGAATAATTCTGGTATGATTGGATGTGGGACTCTAGGATCACTACCATATGATCTTGGTTTTTGGGGTCCTTGTATGTTCATGTTAATATCAAATTTTATTTCTAGGAGCATTCTATAACTTATAGGATTTATCGGCCACAATGTTTAACATGTTGAGTTATTGGATTTTCTCGACGTATCAAACCAGTGCTCTAAGGACAAGGATATGGAGTCCCGTATCTATATCCATGAGTAATTTGGGGTCATTTAGTTGTGGCACCCATGGATCACTTCTATAAGTACGTTCTTGTTAGGGACTATTAATGGTCATGAATTGGAAATACATAATCTCATTAAATAAATACGACTAATCTAATTGAAATGAGACTATTTCTATGTTTTGTATTTTCAATAAATTTAATGAAATAAACAAATAAAAGCTACTAATCTAACAAAGTAAATATTTTTGTTATTTTGTGTTCAAATGAAGAAGTAACTTGATAAAGCTTCTAACTAATTAAATCCTAAAACAAATAAAACACCCGAATATGATTGTTTATCTGTGTAGAGAGGAAATATATTTTATTTTAAATGAAAGCTTTTATAACTATGAATGTAAATCTAACCTCAATTCTATCTCAGAGGCAGAAGAAGAAACCACATATTCTTGTAATATTTTCCTCTCTACAAATTCACCAACAAAACAATAGAGGTTTTTTCTATATATATTAATGCTTGTGTTTACTTCTAAAATCCACAAAATATTTCTTCCATATTTACTTTCTTACAAACCTACAGAGATAGGAAAGGGAATAATTGAAATAAATAATCTACTGCAACTTTGAATGATTTTAACTAAGGAAATGATTCTCTTCTCTATTTGATAATGTGCATACAATTAAAAAATGTCAACTTTGGAGAAATGAAGGAAAAAAAAAAATTCCAACCTAGAATACAAAATAGTGGTAATCCAGTTGTATGGTACTTGGTCCATTCATTCTATCTTTTTAGTCTCTCGTGTCCACGTGAGTCTAGAGGTTGAGAATATAGTGACAATATTAAAGGGAAAGCGCTGGAGCAATGCCAACTTGAATTGGAAATTTGGAACAATGTAAGTGAAAGAAAGATAGCATAATGGAACTGAGATTGGCTATGCAATTTCTAGCAAGAAAGAAAGAATCTTCGCAATTGCAAGAATAATCAAAATGATCTTCGAACATTTTCTTAAGAACAAGGGATTAATTTATAGAAGGTTAGCTGGGAAATGGTTAAAGAAATTTGGAAGCCAAAGGGTGCCATATTAACAGTGAAGGAGGAGTTTGAACTATCAATCATACTCATTCACAAATTAGAAGTGAAGAAGAGATTCCCATAAGGAAGTCAAGCTTGAAACCAGCCAAAACGGGTAATAAATGTGCATGCAAAGTGGAGCTAAGTGAAAGAACATGCATCTAAAGTCACATTGGAACATTATGAAAATGCGTATAAGACCACCACCCTATGCAGAGCGGAAATTACAGGAGTGTTATCTTGCTCAAGGCAGAGGATACAAAACTACCCCCTGGAAGGGTGGCGGTTTTGACACTAAAGGTGAAAAATGGGCTAAAAAGAAGTGGGAATATAAGAAAAAGCTTGGAAAGGATAAGTAAGGAAATATAGGCTACCAATATAAACTAAAAGTAGGTTTAGGGTCTCAAACACCTTTTCAAAAGACATAAATCATAGTTGGGGAAATTTTGTAACTGTTTTCTGACAATGTAGCACATGCAAAATTGGGTGCGTACAACTTCCCTATGAGATCTAATCCCCACTTGGAGAATGACCATAGTGTTGTGATTTACTATAAGGATTACACCAGTGCATGGATGATATTTCCATATTTATGGCACAATGAAAATTTATTAACTTATTTTTAGTAGTCTTATTCCATGGTAGGCTAACAGTAACCTACTCTTAATAGTTTCTTTGCTAGCACCATTCCACTTATATGAGCTTTGCAAACACCCTCATGCACCTCTTCGATTGCTTAGATGAAATTAGCTAAATTAAGAAAACACAAAAAATTCATGTCATAACCATGACAATAGAGGGTTACACCTCTAAGGAGGGTATAATGAGATATTCTTTAGATTAGGTTTCATTTATCAAGATGAGAAATGTTAGGGGGAAGGTACCATCTTGGAGGTAATTGAAAATGGGTTCATACCTGATACGTAGGTTTTTTCTGGTGTTGGAGTTTTCCTAAACCTTCCTAAACCATGACCAAGATGTAGAAAATTCTAAGATATTTCTGATGGTATGTATAAATTCAAAATCAGAGTCTGTATGCAGATTTTATTGTCGGTCAAAGATTTAGGTCATAAACTGGTCAAAGTTGGTCAACTAGTGAATCACACGTTGACATGTGGCAGTTTTGGCAAAAGGTGAAAAAGGTAAAATTTCGTGTTTGAATGCCTTTGGTCTTCAATGAACAAAAAATTTAGTAGGCCCCACTTTTTGTTGACTGCGGGCCCTTATATAGGTTTGACACACTCGTTTGTAGGAGGGGTGCCTTTGCCACATTTTTATTTGCATTACTATTATCATTTTAATGATTTTATATGCCGCATGGTTTGGATTACCTTATCTTCTGATTACCTTGGAAGATTCCATTTAACTCATAGGATTATCCACATATCTTGGAACCCTTTCTACTTAGGAATAGTGATCAGCCAAATGATTCAGTGTACAAACCCACACATAGCTCGACGCTAAGGTTCAACGTAGAATCCACTTGGCTCAACCCCGTAGGGCTTAACAAACTTTTCAACTATTCACAACTCGGAAATATATACAAGGCTCGAAAGAGATTATTTGGCCTAGAAAAAGGGGAAATAATTGCTGAGGCCACGTATAAATAGGGATGAATTCCTATATTTAAACATCTAGCCCATCCGCCACGCGGTCAATGTCAAATTAACCCACTATGTTTGGTAGAAGAAAAGTGGCGGTAAAGGAGTAGGAGGTAGGATTTGAACCCCCAACCTCGCATAAACAAACCAAACACTCTAACCAACTCGCCATGTAGCTCAGTCAGGTGTTAAAGTGAGTGAGTAGGGTTTTGTTATAACATAGTGAGCTGGTTGTGTGTAGGCAATCATGGCAGGATAAGGAGCAGTTTTCATTCAACCATGGATTTGAAGGCCTTAGAGGCAGAATATCATTATGGTGCAAAACTTAAACTTGTTCAAAATTTTGAGAGGAATCCAAATATTCATTTTTTTCCAATGAAGTGCTACCTATTTTTTGGTGTAGGTGATTTTCCATCACATTTTCATGAAATAGGCACTAGGAGCAAGCAAAGATCTAAGTTTTTCAAGCACCTAAGGGCTGAACCAGGTCTTGGTGTAAAAAGGGAAGTTTCTCATAATTTCATGATAATTTTAGAAATGTAATTTTTTTTCATGTAGTGTTTATAAATATCCATTTTTAGGTGTTTTTCAGACACATTTGTAGTGGGATCACAATGTGGAAGCACTATAGGAGCCACATATCAACTTTGAGACAATTTATGGTAAAGTGCAGAGTTCTACGAGTCTTAGATCAGATAATTTATAGGTATAAAGGTCTATTAGTCGTTATTGAAGGGTTAATTGTACTTCATTTGATGTTGAATAGATCAATTCTCTTTTTTGAGAATCCAGAGATGTAGCCTTCTGGTGAAATCCATTATCAATCTTGTGTTTTGGATTTTATTTCAGTTTTTGGATGAATCTTTTGATCAGATAAAATTAAATTTTGAATGTCTAATTAATTTGATCAAGAAATCATTCACTAAAAATTGAAATTGGACTTAATTAGATTAAGATAATTTCAGTATCCATAATCCACAAATGCACAGTTCAGTGTTATGAATGGAATTTAGACTGAGGTGCATCATTTTAAAGGAATTAATTAGTTTTTTGGAGTTTTGAAATCCGTAAAAATTGATGTTGAGTTCTTAAGATCCTTGGAATTTTTTATAAGTGAAAATTTCACTCACCCATTTTTGGAACAAGTTTAGTATCAGAGCTGGTTTTAGCTCGATATTTTTCTTGTAGTTTAATTTGATTAATAGTGATTGCTTCAATTGGTGTAGTTGAGTTCAATGGTTGAATATATACAAGTGTACTATGGGTAGTTGCATATTTTTTCAGACGAGGCATTTGGTTGATAATTGATGGAAACTTCATCCAAAAAACCATCTAGTGTATGATAAGATAAGTTGGATTCAAGGTAAATGAATTTTTAAACCACATTTTTAAAATCAACCTCTATCCATTATTGAATCACTTATGATTTTGTTAATTTTTGATACGGAGAAACTAGGCTCATGTGAGTTGGATAGTTTGCAATGTAATATTTGTTGAAAAGTAGTGCAAACCTTTCAGAGTAATTTGTGAATTTTTGTAGTAGGTTGAAGGATGTATTCACACGATTTTAATTAATTTAAAAATATAAATTGGAGTCACCTATAAGAGGATCTCAGAGACATGTTTAAAATTCTCATATTTAACTTCTTAATTTTTAAAGGATGACCGTATACCACTTTCTATTTTTATCACTAGTTTATGCATTTTCAGTAGGCATGTGTAGTGAATGATGTCTAAATTTGGAATGTATTTTTAAGAAATGTCATCAAATATGATTCTATAAGTATGTGACACTAGTTTGATTTTGTAGGTAATATACAAATCCATTGTGTCTTCATGGGGTAATTACACAATCATTACTACCCTTATTTTTATGGTGTGTATTTGTAACTACCCCTTTTAGTTACAATTGAAGTGTACATTATTTACACTAATAAAATAGTGTGTCGGTATACCTGGTGATCATTTGTAGCATTGATAAGTTTACCATTTTTGGTAGGCATAGTTACAGTTTGATCTATCTTTTTACAGTTTAGTGTGTATGGATAGAATTTATAGATACACGTTCATTCATATTTTGACTATAGCCATTTTTGGGCGTTGATGGTTTAATTATTTTGGATAGTGAATATTTGCATTTGTAATCGACATAATCAAAATATGTCAGTTAAACACTATATTTCATTTTAGATGGGTGTTATTATCTGAATTTTTATTGTGATGAAATTAAAGTGTTTTAGAAGATTCACATGGATTCAGTTTTGTGACTATAGCTATTTTAGCGTTGATAGTCTAACTATATTGGATAGTGAATATTTGCATTTTTACAATTTCAGATAAACATTTGAACACTAGCATAATTTAGGACAGTTTAGATGTCTAGTATACTGATCTTTGTTATGGAATTGTAATTTTAGTAATCGACTGTATCACAAAGTGACAATTGAAAACTAGCATAATTGGGTGTTCTTATCTGATCAGTCGTTTGTGATGGAATTACAGGGGATTTAACAATCCACATTTATGTGTAAAGTTGACAGGGTTGCAATGTTTTAGTTGGACACTAGCTTAAATGGGTGTTATTATCTAATTGATTATGTGACTAGCTAATAAACTATTTTGCTTTGGGTTCCTGGATGTGTTTATGAAATTACATGAAGAGTTAGCATGTTGATGAGTTGGTACACAAATTTTTGTGAAAAAAAAGCATTCATAGTTGGGATGAGTGATCCAGAGGGTTTTTTATATGTTGAAGTTTTCCTAAACCTCCTTAAACCATAACCATGTTGTATATCATTTTTAAGACCTTTCCGACGATATGAAGAACTTCAGAAATAGAGTCTGTATGTAGATTTTATCATTGGTCACAAATTGGGGTCATAAACTGGTCAAAGTTGGTCAACTAGAGAATCACATGTTAACATGTGGTAGTTTTGGCAAAAGGTGGAAAAGGTAAAATTTCATGTTTGGATGCCTCTGGTATTCAACGAACAAAAAATTTTGTTGGTCCCTCTTTTTGCTAGCTAGGGGCCCTCAACCAGGTTCGACACACTTTTTTGTAAGAGGGTTTTCTTTTCTGCCTTTTTCCTCACGTTACTATTATCGTTTTTATGATTTTATATGCCACATATTCTCTAACATTGCCCATGTGAGATTATTCTTATTCAAGAATTCATATTGTGCATTGTAGGATTGAATCATCTTAGGTGACCTATATTTTATCTCAGTGGGGTGATCAAATCCCCACTGAGTTGATCACAGTTATTTCCACATGGTTCGGATTACCTTATCTTCCTATTACCTTGGTTGATTCCATTTAACTTGATGGATTATCCACATAGCTTAGCCCCCTTACTAATTGGGTGCACAAATCAAATGAACCATAATGTTTGGGATATATTTTATCCCACTTACCTCAGTTGAATGACTCATCATATAAACCCACACATAGCTTGATGCTAAGGTTCAACGTAACATCCACTTGGCTCGGCCCCATAGCGCTTAACAAACTTTACAACCATTCACAGATCGACAGCCTATACAAGGCTTGACAAATATTATATGGCTCGAAAAAGATTATTTGGCTCAAAAAAATGGGTGATCTTGGTTGAATCCATGTATAAATAGGCAGGAATGCCCATATTAAAACATCTAGCCCATCCTCCACACGTCCAATGTGGGATTAACCCACTATGTTTGGTAGAAGATAAGCTATGGAAAAGAAGTAGGAGGTGGGATTTGAACCCCAACCTTGTAAAATCAAACTAATAAATATAACCAAATCACCATGTAGCTCGGTCAGGTGTTAAAATGAGTGAGAAGGGTTTTGTTATAACATAGTAAGTTGGTTGTGTGCAGGCGGCCATGTCATGATAAATAGAAATTTGCATTCAACCATGGATTTGAAGGCCTTAGAGGTAGAATATCAGTATGGTGTAAAAATAAAACTTGTTTATAATTCCAAGAGGAATCCACACATGTATTTTTTTTCCCATGAAGTGCTACCTATGTTCTGGTGTTAGTTATTTTCCTTCACATTTGCATGAAATGGGTACTAGGAGCAAGTATAGATCTACATTTTTCAAGCACCTATAGGTCGAACCAAGTCTTGATGTAAAAAGGGAAGTTTCTCAGAATTTCATGAGGATTCCATAAATGTAATTTTTTTTCATGTAGTGTTTATAAATATCCATTTTAGGTTTTTTTGGGCACATTTGTAGGGGGGTCACACTGTGGAAGCATTGTAGGAGCCACTGATCAACTTTGGGATAGTTTATGGTAAATTGCAGAGTTCCATGAGTCTTAGATCATCTCATTTATAGGTATAAAGGTCTATTAGTCATTAATGAAGGGTTAATTGTATTTCATTGGACATTTAATAGATTGATTCTCTTTTCAAGAATTCAGAGATGTAGCCTTCAGGTGAACTCCTTTATCAATCTTGTGTTATGGAATTTATTTCAGTTTATGGATGAAGCTTTTGATCAGATAAAATTCAGTTTTGAATTTCTAATTAATTTGATTAAGTAATCATTGACTAAAAATGGGAAATTGGAATTAATTGGATTAAGATAATTTTAGAAGTCATAATCCACAAATGCATAGTTCAGTGTTATGAATGGAATTCAGACTGAGTTTAATCATTTGAAAGGAATCAATCAATTTTTTGGAGTTTTAAAAATTCATAAAAATTTATGTTGAGTTCTTAAGATCCTTGGAAATGTTCATAAGTAAAAATTCAACTCACCCATTTTTTGATCAATACCAAGGGGAAAAAGGATGAAAAACTTCATAAACCAGCCACGACTTTGACATTTCATATGTAGGAATCCATATATTTTCAAAAAATAATGACATTTCCTTATTCCATGGTGGAATAAGAAACAAGGATCCTACTTTAACCATAGTGTCTGTAGACTTATTTTGTGCTCTTGGGATTTTCTCAAAAGTAACTTGCACAAAGTATTCTTTGAGAAATTCCACCATTTTATTATATGGGATGAGATTTTCATCCTTAACCTTATATTCATCATTAAATTGCTTTATTATTAACTATGAATCTCCAATGACTTTGAGTTGTCTAATATTCCACTTGATATCGAGCTTGATCCCTGTAATGAGTGCCTCATATTCTGCTATGTTATTTGTAAATGGAAAACCTAGATGGAAAGATTGAGGAATAAATTCCCATTAAGGGGTGACGAGAACAACACCAACTATTGAACCATGAAAGGTGAATGATCCATCAAAATGTAATTACCAAGTGACAGATTCCTCAATATACATCATAGAGGTGTCTAGAAGATCCAGACTCAATGGTTTTGTTCCAGGTAGAGGGGATTCATCTAGTTGGTCTATAAGCACACATCATTTTACTAATTTTTTATTCACATATTCAATGTAAAACTCACTTAATAAGATGATCCAATTAGCCATCCTTCCAGTGAGTGATGGTTTAGACAAGAGGTACTTTAGTGGGTCAAATTTGGATATAAGCTTGGTCTTGTTGTTTAATAGGTAATGAAGAAGATTTTGGAAGTCAAAGACAACATCTAAATAATATTTTTTGATATGTGGATAATTAATCTCATAGGCTATCAAATTGTGACTAAGATAATATACCACCTTTTCTTTTTGGTTCAGGTCATACTAAGCTAGTAGTGCACCAATGACAAATTGAGTGGTTGAGATATACAATAACAAGGGTTCTCCTCAAGTAGGCGACATAAGGATAGGGGTATTTACCAAATATTTATTGAGTAGGTTGAAGTCTTGCTAGCCTTCGGGGCCCCAATAAAAGTCAACTTCTTTTTTCAGAAATTTGGTAAATGGATGACACTTTTCTGCAAACTGGGAGATGAAACGTCAGATTGCTTGAATTTTTCCTAGCAAGATACGTAGCTTCTTGAGGTTCTTAGGTGGAGGAATTGAAGTGATAGCTATAACTTTGGGTGGATCGACTTCAATTCCTCTTCTTGATATAAAGAAACATAACAAATTTCCCGATAATACATCAAAGACACATTTCTTTGGATTTACCCTGACCTTGTAAACTTAGAGGCATTAAAAGATGGATTGTAATATTTTTGGGTATTTTTCTCTTGTTATGGACTTACCTATAATGACATAAACATATTGCTCCATAATGTCATTGAACATATTGTGGAAGATCACAGTCATAGCCCTTTGATAAGTTACCATGGCATTTTTGAGATTGAAGGGCATAACTTGGTAACAGAATGTCCCCCACGGGGTCTTAAAGGAAGTCTTGTGTTGATATTATTATATAATTCTGATCTGGTTATAGCCAGAAAATCCATCCATCAGGGATAAAATTTTGTATCCTGCATTCAAATTGAAAATCATGTTGATATTAGGAAGAGGAAAATCATCTTTTGGGCATGCCTTATTTATGTATCTGAAATTTGTACATGTTCTAATACCAATTGGATTTTTATGCACATGTACTATGTTAGAGATCCACTATTAGTAATCAATAAGTTTGATAAAACCTATTGTCAACAATTTCTCTAGTTCCTCTTTAACTAGGAGGGAGATGAAAGGATGAATTTTTTCTAATCTTATATTTGATGGGCTTTACGTCTATGTGCAAAACAAGGTTATGAAATACCATTGATGGATCCAAGAATGAAATATATGCATAGGATAAAGTAAATATGTATGAGAATTCTCGTAGATGCATTAAAAAGGTCTTTTGTTGTTGTGCTGAGAGTGAAGCTCCAAATGTGACCATCTTAGGGTTGTCCTTTTTACCTATATTAACATCAACACTATCCTCCACAAGCATGTTAGATGTATCCTACATGTAATTAGGATCAGGGGGAGATTGTTATATTCTTCCAAGGTGTCTCAATGATATTTTCACCCTTGGTTTGATCACTTTTTATGTCCATTTATTTTTTTACTTGTTTATCTACTAGTACCTCAAATAGGTTTTCACTATGCATCTTGGACTTTCAATTTTTATGAGGATTTTTAGAAGAAAGTTTTCCCTTGATTTATTTTAAATTTTTCTGACCACACATCTTAGCCTCCTCCCTGAAATATGCAGATGTGTTTAAGTTGATGGAGAAGAATTTCTCATGATCACTTATTGGAATGTTATCATGGATACCCAAAAAAATTAGTGATTGCATCATAATTTTAAAAAAAAATTGATAGGTACGTGAAGTTATTGGTCCCAATAAAAAATATTGGGATGAAAAAGGTTAACTCAGGAAAAAAAATGTGATAAGGTAAGGATGGTTGTATCAAGGAAAAGGTAGGTAGAGGAAATATCCTCGTATTGGCTATGATAGGAATCTACATCACTATATAAATTAAAAGAGATATCCTCATTCTTGAAAGAAGTAACATTGATGTCTAAGGGATGAGCCCCATAAGGTCTAATTTTGATGTCGTATTTGTCTCTTTTGAATTGTTGAGTTGGAATGAGATCCTTACACCTTGTTCATTTGTACCACACCCATATCCTTTGTATCCCATGGTGTACATCATTTTTTTGGGTATGGAATATCTTGGAGCTTGGTAACAATAATCCATTGTTTCTTCAGGGATCCAAATCATGGGAGAATTAAACATTTTCTCATATGTTAGAAGGCCACCAGGAAGAAATTTCTCAACAATACAATTTTCATAGGACCACTTATATTGGTAACTTGGCCTACCATGTGTCTTGGGTGATGGGGAGAGATTAGAAACACGAAGGGCATACTAAAATTCATACTCTTCATAGTTGTTATTAAGGACCTTCATCTCCCATGAAACAAAGGGAGAAATGGACTTAGAAACGTCTTTATCATAGGAACATAATGTGTCTAGATCAATAAAAGAAATGGGAGCTTTATACTGAAGTGGAACAACAATATCAATAGAAGGACATTCATAGGTTGTGTGAGAGAAGATATGAAAGGCTCTATAATGTGCAAATGGATCTAGATCTCCTTGAATAGTAATTTTTTGTACTTTATGGTATAACTTGATACATTTATGGAAGGTTCATATTCATGGACTGTTATTCTTTTGTGAATATTTGATATTTGGTAGGGGAAGCTGGTATATATACCAGACTATTATTTGATGTTTCACCCTCTTGGTTTTTAGTATGAAGTTCACTATGTTTGTTCTTAGGTTTTTATTGATGTGTTTCTTTTTCCATGTCCTTATGTACATGGGAATCCAAGCTAGATAATTGTTGACTAAGGAATTGTAGTTATTGTTGTGTAGTAACTTAATCATTTTGGGGTCCTTCTTGGTTTTCATGTGTAATATTTTGTGCTTTGTGCTCATGTTCCACCCTAACTTTGCAAGGTATTAAAATAGGTTGTAATTTATAACCACTCATGTGTTTAGGTATCTCATTTTCACTATTGCTATTTTTGGGACCCGAAGTAGAAGTATGTCCTGGGTTAAAAATGTCATCCATATTAATAAGAGGAGGATGATGTACTTATTCTACCTCATGGACGTTATTGGTAGGTGGAAAAAGTTCATTTTCTTGTGTTACATTGACACCTAATAACAAAACTCATTTGAGCACTCTATCCCTATTGAGGTAAATAAAATCGTCCAAGCGAGTGGGATCTAACTCAAAATCATCCTAAGGTGAGCTTACTTCATCACCACTATAATCTTCTAGGTCTTCTACTTATTTTTCTATGGAGAAAAGGGGTCCTAATTATGAAAAATGAAAATGGTAGACCCTAATTTCTTGGATTCCATCATTGTGATAGGGGCATAATGGGGATAGTTTACAAAAGGTTTTTCTAAATGTGAACAAGGACATAAAAAACATAGGTAAAAAAATGTAGCGTGACAAATGTAAAGGTCAAAAAATAATATCCAACAATGGTCAAATAATGTCCAATGACAAGGAGTAAATAACTAAAGGATCGAGAGGATAAAAGGATTATCCTAGGAAACAATTCTATAAGATGGAAAATCATAAGAAATAATCACAAAATTTTTGCACACAAATCCAATCTACAAGAAACTACTCCCTATGTAAAATGTGTCTCAATGGTATGTTGACACAAGATGATCAACACAATGTCAACACTTAAGTCAATTTTAAAGTAGAAATTATGTAAGTATTAACAAGAGGTTTAAGTAACTTTAGATTAAAATTATATTATAACTAGTCTAGATACAAACGAGGCCTAAATCCCAAAAAGTGGAAGTTAAAAATGTGAGCAACATGACAATACCACTTAGATACGTTAATCTAAATTTATAGAAAATAAATATATTAGTATCAAAATAATATTGATATGACAATAAAAATGTAACAAAAACACTTTTCAAGGTTAAGGTAATGTTTGGAAGGGAAAAAGGTCAAAGTGTACTAAGGAGTTGTTAAGGTGCGGGTAGCATAACAATACAATCTAAAAGCTTAAATCAAGTTTACAAGAAACAAGATGTCATCATAAAATTTGTATCGATGTGACGTAAGAAATATAACACCTCAAGGGAAGATCGATGATGAAACAATCCTAAATACGAAGAAATGTCTTGACATGGGTATTAAGACAATGCTACTCAAGATTTGAGGATGTACCAACACACTTTCAATGCTGACTATCGCATTCGCAACAAGAAAGGATGTAAGTGGGTGAAAAATTGGTGGAAATAATCTTGAGTAACACTTCATATGTATGCTTTATTTTATCCTAAAAGGGAAAAAAGGAAACAAAGGAGTAGGTCAAGTTGTGATGAAAAATTCTTGGCATAACTTTGACAGAGTTTTTCCTTGTCTTAGGATAATTGAAAAACTAGGACAAAGTAACACATCAATTTTTTTGTGATGAATATCACTAGGCTCAAAATTCAATAGACTCTCCCCTTGTTCAACTAACAAGGTTTTGAATTTGAAAAAATACTTGCTTTCTGAGAGCTCTTTAAAACACGTCGGATAAAGGCAAGGTTGGCCCCTGTGTAAAATTGTTTCCTAGACTTTTGTCCACAACACTCACCAATTATTACTTAAAGGAGGTATGAAATTCTAGTATTTCTCCTATATAGGTGGACCATTACGCCATAATCAAATTAATGAATGGGTCTTTGTACAAGTAACGTGAAGCTTATATCACAAGGGTTTTTTACTAGTCAAGTGGGTAAGTGGGTTGTTTCTCGTTTCATCCACAAGCTCCCTCAAGGTGTGGACTACTTTAGGGTTGCTAGGGTAATCTTCATAATGCGTTTTATGGATTATGCCAAGATAATTACCCCAGTTAAAGTAGATGAACTATAGCTCTTATATGAACCTGCAAATACAATGTTTTGAATAAAGTGGAGTTTTTTTAATCTTTTGATTTTAATGTGGTTTTGCACACCATTGGCAACTTGTAACAAACATGTATTAACTTATTGGTTTATATCCTTTTTATTTGACAAGAGAGTATTGGTCCTACATGAAAAAGGTTACTAGTTTTCCATAAGATCTAAAACATCATGAAATAGAGTTACATTTTGTTTTTGATTATCAATATCATCCAAGAATGCAAGAGAAGATCATACACGATAAGTAACCCAATGAATTGAAGAATGGAAAAGATTTTAAATCATAGGAATACCAAACTTGTTTAGTAAATTTTTCATTCCCTTAATAATGAAATGGTGAAATGTTATAAATGAAATAAGACTTAAAGTAGTTTCCAGTTCTCAAGATCACATAAAAGGTGCAAGAGAAGAGCATACACAAATATATCCTAAGCAAGACATGAAGACATAACATTCATCATAAACCTTTAAAAATATTGGCACAAAAACTGATTCAAAACACACCCTGCAAATAGAATTTAGCACCAAAAATTGTAAAAGGACAAACAAATCAAAGAAAAAAACCTGAAACCTAAAAAACAGAGCCTAAATTTTAATGAAGCACACTAACACAAGACTTTTGACAATAGCACAAAATACAGAATGGTAACGCGAGCCTTGTGAAACTAGTGGGGGTCGATTGAAAGTAATGTGGGCCTAGCATACACTAGTGCGGGTCTGAGACAAAGCATAGAATAACATAAGAAAATGTTACGGTAGTGTGGCTAGAGAGAAAGTAGCGCATGTCTTGTTCACACTAGTATGGGTTTGAGACAAAGCCCTTTGGGTTATTATTTTGATCATGGGAGGTTAATTATAATGCATTGTAATGACATAATTAGTTATGATCAAATAGTTTATTTAGATATATAAAATTTAGATATGATTCTATTAAAAGTGTTGTTTTTATTATCGATAAACATGTATCTAAATTTTTGGTACATTGTATATTATAATGGGGTGTGTTTTACAAGTTCAGTAAAAAAATGGCATCCAGCTATTTCTATCTTGACAAAACCTAGATATTGAATTAAACTAACTACAAAATTTGGGTCAAAATAGAATTTATGGTGAGGAAACTCTGGATGATTGTTTCTAGATCTGAGGTTGCTCCCATTGGTCATCAAGTAATTCTAGATAATATGAATTCATTATTGCAACAAATGCAAGAGGATCCTTATATGATTTTGTACAATGTGAATGACGAGTAACTTCTACACATTGATAATATAGAACATCCGAAAGAGGTATGGACAAAACTAGAATCCATGCATGAAGGATACTTGGTATATCAAGGATAGTAATGAGAGTATAATAGCTGAAGGAATTAAAAGAAATGGTCTATATATTTTTAATGATTTCTCTTCTACATCTTGTTTTATATCTCAGATTTTGAATAATTCAAAACTATCGCATGAAAGGTTAGGAAATGTTAATTATCAAATCTTATATGAAATGTATAGATATAATCTAGTGAAAGGTTTGCATGTGTTTTCTACTTCTCTTGAAGTTAATTCATTAAATGCTTCTAAATGATGTTTTTGATTCTGATTTAGTAAATGGTCATGATGATATTTTGATGCTATAGATGATTCTGAAACTTTTATCTTCCTAGATAAGAAATTAAATTGGGCTCAATCTATGTTAGAAAGTTCAAATCCTAATAACCTTAGGAAAATGAACAAAATCCATCATATGTACCATGCATTAATTACCTTGTATGAACCTGATCCGTGAAGTATTATAGGGTTTAGGTGGATATATAAAGTAAAGTATAATGTTGATGGTAGTATTAAAAAACATAAAGTTAGACTTGTGTCTAGAGGTTTCAATTAGAAACATGGTATTGATTATGTTGAGACATTTTCCCCTATAGCTAAAATGAGCACTGGTAGGGCCTTATTTGCAATTGTCGCTCAATTTGGGTGGGAAATCCATCAAATCGATAAGAAAAATTATTTTTTGAATTTCAATTTAAAAGAATAACTTTACATGTTTCAACCTAAAGGATTTGAAGAAACTGGTAAAGAAAACTATGTTTGTAAGTTGAGAAATCCTTGTATGGTTTAAAACAAGCTCTTAGATATTTGTATGTGAAAATTGTTTCCTTCTTTAAATTGTTCTTATAACAATGATAGTTTCATTAATCAATAAGGCCCACATATTATCATTATATGTATATATGTTGATGATTTTCTTATAACTGGTGACAATTTTGATGTAATTCATAGGATTAAATAGAAATTGAAGTAGTACTTTGAAATAAATGGGTTAGGTCTCTCACATCATGTTCTGTGTATGACTATATTTAATTCGATTGTGATTTTTCAAAACACAGTATGCAACCATTGTATTGAAAAAGTTTCTTATGATTGATTATTAACCATTTTCTACTTCAATGGAAGTTGGAATAAATATTGACCCTAAATCTGCATATGAAAAAGGTTGATCCTATGTTATATACATTGTTAGTTGATAGTTTGATTTATCTAACTATAAATAGATCAGATATTTCCTATATAATAGTAATTACTTCAAGGTTTATGTAGGAACCTTTTTTAGAGGTCATTGGAATCTTGCAAAAATAATTTTTTAAAGGAACAATCAATTATGGGTTGCATTATACTAAAAATGAAAATGCTATCTTAAATAGATTTTGTGACTCTAACGATACTGATGTTGTATTATAAAATATAATGGATATGTGTTCAAGTTTTTTTTGTGTAGGAACCATTACTTGGAACAACAAATGTAATCAACAGTATCTATTTCTTCTACTGAGGTAGAGAAGTACTGTTGAGGTGAAATCATAGCACCCCTAGATGTAGATCAGATTTCTAGGTTGATCACTCTAACATCCAGTGTGATTGCACAACATCGAATCCTTTCTCCAAGTGTGGGACTTGAAAAAATGAGAAAGGATTCTCCAGAGAAGGCTGGTTCCTATTCCTCTGTTCAGATGCACATGAAAAATGCAGAGGGTTCATTCAAAACCTAATCTAATCTTGCCAAGGAGACATGGTAAGAAGATGCATAAAAAATAAACCTAAGCTAACAGAGGTGATGCACCAAGGAATGAAGAACATCTATCTTGCCAATAAACACAGACCACTCGAATGTGATGCAAGATCATGCACAGATAACAAAATTTGCAGTGAAAGATCAGGAGGATGCAAATGAACACATAGAGGGTTGAGAATCATCCACAGACATGCATTACTTGCTCCAAAGATTGATACAATACACTAAATAATGCCAAGAGGCACAGTCGCATTACAGTTTCAAATGGGAGGTTTGAACTCCACAAATTCTCCTGACAGAGAGAAGAAGGGAGGAGCAAAACAGGAATGTTCGACCTTTTGAAAGAAGCCCCTCCTTACAATTTATAGGAAGAATGAGAGAGGGAAGAGAGAGGAACTCCAGATCCACCCCAACCACTTATAGGTTGCATTTAACTCATCCCATTATGGTAGAAGCAACGAATCCTAGCAAAATGACAGACTGTCTAGCAGAAACGGTGAACTGTCTGTTGTATTAAAGTTGGTTGTTGAAATGTCGCTTCTATCTTTTATTACACACTAGAGACGTTTCCTGATTTTATTTCTTTGAACTCCATAAAAATGTGAGATTGACCCCAGAATCATGTAGAGAATTTCACTAGCTTTCCATTGATATAAAGAACGTGAAAATCCGAGCTCTGGATCGAAAGATATGGTGATTTGAAGATTCGGGGCAAAAGCAGGCCAAAATGGATATTTGAATTTTTTCCCGTGCTCTGCCACTTGGATGACACGTGTCAGACTCTGATTCATCCATGGGTTCATTCTCTAAAAATTCCTTTTGAGCCCTTAAACTTGGACACGTGGCATTATTTTATTGGCTCAGGCATGAGGGGCGCACTTGGCAACTTTTCGACCTTCTAACACGTGGCACGTTCTGATTTGTTGGCGGCTCTTTCGGCTTTTCACGTCCCACACGTTCAGCCCGGATGTCCCAGACTGTCTGGGAAAAATTTCTCTGAACCTATTGATTCAGGATTCCTTGTCCCTCTTTGCAGCGAAGACACATGGCAAGATTTGATTGGCTCTCGGCTCTTTCGGCTTTTCGCGTCCCACGCGTCCCTTTGTCCCAACTGTCCCAAACGAAAGTTCCCTATTTCGGCTGATCTGAGTGGTTCGCGTCCTCCGCGTACTCTTGTCCCAACTGTCCTGGAGTTCCTGGGACTAATATCTCTGAACCACCCAAAATGGACTGACTTGCGCCAAACCGGCTGATCCGCGTCCTTCGCGTACTTTCGGCTCGGATGTCCCAGACTGAGCGAAACAAGACTTAGGCAATTTTCTTCATTTTTTCGGCCGGTCCGGATTTTCGTGCCCCACGTGTCTCGATGTCTCAGATGCTCCAACTGCTACACAGACTGCCTAGTGGCTTTTCAGCTGATTTGGGCCCTGACGTCCCAACTGTCCCTAGTGCTGCCTTAGTCGATTTTCTCTGTATTTTGGTCTCAAGCCTGGCTCTTTGTAACTTTTTCACATTTTTTAGAACTTTTTGGGTTTTATTCTTGGACAGGAGGGTTAGAGAGAAACCGAGGGGACCCCCAAAACATGATTTCAGGCCTTGAATCATTCTACTTGCTTGGGACTGACAATCTAATGCATGTTATCAAAATTTCCTGGGGGGGGAATTTTAGACAACAGTTTGGCGACTCAGCGGGGTCACCTGCCTGCTAGGTAGAAGATCAGTGGCCTTTTAACAATCCATTGGGCATGGAGTAATAACCTGAAGCCAACCTGATCTCTAATCCCGATTCTGATACCGCAACTCATTCTTCGAGAGCACTCTGAACTGTAGAAATTCAACCTGAGAGCGAAAAAACCTGTGCCAAAGCACTTAGGAAAAAGAAACCTAACTACAACAAGACAATGTGCATACACACTTAGAGGAACTGAAATCTAGGCTAATATTTACAAGGGTAAACCTTTTCCTTTTTAGTAGCAATGTTTAAGATAGATTCCGTTAACTGGAATCGGGAGTTCTTCTCCATCCAAAGTAGACAATTGGAAGGCATTACCACTTCTACATCTCGTGACCATGTAGGGGCCACTCCAAATGGCATCAAAATTGGAATGCCTTCCAGGTTTCACCTGATCTGCATCCCATTTCAGAACTAGGTCCCCCTCCTAGAAGGTCCTTGCTCCTTCCTTCTTGTCAAACCATCTTTTTACTAAGGTCTGATCCTTTTCAATCATCAGAACTACATGTTCTCTTATTTCTTCCAATTCCATCAACTCTGCGTACTTGGCCTCCATTGGTTTGAACTCAGACAACTCCAACTACTTCATGAGCTCCAAAGCTGGAAATTCTAATGATATAGGCAATACTGCCTCTTTCCCATAGACCAATTTGTAGGGAGAACTACCTATAGACCTCTTTGGTGTTATCCTATCAGCCCATAATGCTGATTTTAGCTTGGTATGCCATGTCCTTTGGTTTTCATCCAGAGTTCTTCTGATGATCCTTAACAACTTTTTGTTCGTGGACTCTACCTGTCCATTACCCTGTGGGTAATAATTTGAAGAGGTGCTTAAATAGATTCCATTCTTGATAGCCCATTCTGTAATCTTAGAACCTATGAATGCTAATGCATTATCTGATATGATAGTGGCCGGCACACCAAACCTGGTCACTATTTCTTCATAAAAGTCTAGTATGTTAGACTCACTTGCCTCTTTGAGCGCTACTGCTTCGGTCCACTTGGTGAAATAGTCCGTCGTCATGAGAATCCACTTGTGGCCTTGGCTTGAGTTTGGGTTGATGATCCCGACGAAGTCCAATCCCCATTACATAAATGGTTGGTCAACCAAAATTGGGTGCAATGGAAGCACTGTTAGTCTTTCTTTTCCCGTGAAGAGTGCACATTTCTTGCACTTTCTTATCCATGTATAACAGTCACTAAACACTACCGGCTAATAATACCCTGCTTTCATTATCTTGAGAGCTGTTACTCGTGGGGAAAAATGTCCTCTGGAATCTCCATCATGAAAATCTCATAACACCCTCTCAATTTGACCTATCCCAATGCACCTCAGTAGAACTCCATTGATGTATTTCTTAAAAAAAACACCATCAACAAACACATATGGAATGGCTTGTAATCTAAAGTATCTCCTCTTCACTTTTCTCATTCTTGGAGGGCATAGACCTGTCTGTAGGAAGTGTATCATATTCTGAGTCCAATAGGGAGTGGGCACATCATCATTTTCCTATTCTTGACCATCCTGTAGTACCAAGACAACCTCTTTTCCATTACCTACTTCAACTTGCTGACTCAAGGCTAGTTGTTCGCATAGTCCCTTCCCACGTACTAGTTTGGTGAACTTAATCTCGATGTCATATTCCATGACATGGGTTATCCATCCTACATGTTTCTCATTCAGATCCTTTTTTAGAAGGAATTCCTTGACTCCCGCATGAGAGACCAATAATTGGATCTTGTTGTTTGAGACTAGGTGCTTGAATTTCTTTAAACTCCTGATCACTGCAAGTACATGCTTTTCAATGAAAGAGTACCTAGTTTTGTATTCCTCCAAGCCTTGACTGAAGAAAGTAACTGGTTGTTCTAACCCTTCTTTGTTTTGTTGTGCTAGGATTGCATAAATTGTGTCTCCACCACCAAAGGCGTATAACATGAAACCCTTGGAGAAGTTTGGATTGATGAGAGTGGGAGCTTGAGATATAGCCTCTTTTATTACCTCAAAACTTGCCTTGCCTTCATATGTCCACTTAAATGCCATGCTATTTTTTAACATCAGCGTTATTGGCTTTACGAGAGCTGCAACATTTAGAACAAACCTGCGGACAAAATTGATCCTTCCCAAGAAGCTTTGAAGAGCCTTCTTGTGACATGGCAATGGCAACGCTTGAATTGCTTCAACTCTTTCTGGGTCAATCGTCAATCCCTCCTTTGAAACAATATGTCCTAGAAGTTTCCCCTCATGAGCCAGGAATATGCATTTTTTGGGATTCAATGATACTCCAAATCTTCTACACCTCTGAAATACCTTCCTCAGATGAAAGAGGTGATCCACTGCATTTTTGGAGAATACAGTGATGTCATCAAGATATATCAGAACTATTTTATTGATCAACCCCTTGAACGCCATATCCATTGCCCTTTGGAAGGTGTCTCTAGCATTTGATAGCCCAAATGGCATCTTCTTGTAAGCATACATGCCCCATTTTGTAGTGAAGGCCATCTTGAATTGATCTTCTTCCTTCACCATTATCTGATTATAGCCTGAATATCCATCTAGCAATGAAAACCTTTCTGATCCAGCTACAACCTGCAGTATTTGCTCCATGGAAGGGAGTGGGTAATGGTCCTTGAGAGAGGCTCTATTCAAGTCTCTGAAGTCAACACACAATCTGATCTCTCCATTCTTCGTTCTGACTAGAACCAAGTTGGAAACCCAACTAGAATGCTTGATTGGGAATATGATCCTTGACTCAATCAGCTTGTCCAATTATTTTCTCATGAGAGGCTCCATGTGTGGGTTGACTGGTCTTTATTTCTGCCTGACAGGATTAGTATTCGGATCCAATTCAATGGTATGCTGAGCTAAGTTGGGATTGAAACCTTTCAAGTCTTCATAGTTCCAAGCAAACATGTCAGGGAACTCTTGACATAGCTGTATGAACTCATACCTTTCTTGTTCAGTTGTCATCTTTCCAATTTGCAATGGTTTGTTCTCTTCTACCAAGATGGATACTGAATCCTCTCTCTTGACCTGAATGTTTGTTTTCTCCTTTCTAAACTGATCATTGGGATTAAAAATGGACTCCAAAGTGATAAGTCCCTTGGGCAACTTGTTAGTTCTCAGCTGTACCACTTGGTCACCATACTGCTGTTCCAATTTTTCTTGATTCTTGGCTGAGAACTCAGCTTCTTCTTGCAAGAAATGGATGATTTGCTGGTCATTTTCAAATACTTGTCAACTGACATTGTTATCCGGCACTGAAGGCCTCAAAATCACATGGATGTTTGGCTGTACCTTGTCTTGTTGAATATTTTCCACAATGTCAAAGGCTGCCCCTATTGCTGCAAGCCTGTCAGCAGCCTGATTCTTTTCCCTAGGAAGGGATCTGATGCCAAAACCCTCAAAATCTTCCATGAGGTCCCACACCCTATTCTTTTAGCACTTGAGTAGATCATTCTTGGTAGCATGCTATCCCTTGACCTGATTTACAATTACTTCACTGTCCCCAAAGACTTGCAAGTTCTTTATTTTCTTCTTGATTGCCCAATACATCCCTTGCACCAAGGCTTCATATTCGGCAGTGTTATTGGAGCATGCAAACTAAAATCTAAAATTGGAATAGTACTTTACTCCTTTAGGTGTAACAAGCACGGCTCCACCTCCTGCACCTTGTCTACTCCTTGATCCATCAAAAAACAGCTGCCATACCTCATTTTCATCTTTGTGGTTTGGCTTGGTGATGCTAGGAATAGGCTGATTTTCTTCGTGTATGCAATAGACCCCTAGCTCAGATTCTTATACTTCTTGATAATGATCAAAAGCATGTATCTTGTTTTCCCATTCATCAAGAGTTAGATCCGGGATGCTTCCAACCTTAGTGTCAGCTTCATCAGAGGTTGGGTGATCTTCTTGATCAAATGCTAAGCAATTGGCATTAATATGACTTGGAGTGTAAGGCTCAATATGGAAGTTTGCAATAGGTTCTGACCTGATTGTGGCTTTGGTTCCATACCTTGTTCTGAATAGTATGTGTGACCAATCAGTAGACAAATATCCTCCAATCCTGGCTATGAAGTCTCTTAAAAAACAAAGGGCAAAGAGTGGTGGAAGGTCTATGACTGATACATCTTGTAAAACAACAACATTTGGACATGCATGCAAGGTAAGACTCAAGTTTTTAATCACTCCAACTGTTGCTACTGCTGTCCCAACTAGCTGCACTACCCCTTTGGATATTGTTTCATACTGGAGCTCTAGCTGATCAGCTATTTGTTTAGGCATTACTGAGCTACTTGCCCGGGAGTCTATCATGCAATTGTGTACTAGCTGATTTCCAATGATTAATGAAACATAAAAAGGAGGGGGTTTCGACATTTTACCTTGCTGTCCTCCATGATTTCCCTCAGGCTGGGCAGCATTTGTAAGCACTTTGTCTCGCATCTAAACTTGCTGATTCGAAGTTGGCCAGTCCTTCATGGCAGCTTGCAGAAGATCTCTTTAGCCTGGGATAGACATGGATTCCCACATTGATATATTAACATTTGTCTTCTTCATCTAATCAATGATGTTGACTGGGGATGAAGTATTCTTTTGTTGTCCCTTTGCTTGTACATTCACTCCTTGCACGTGGGCAGCAATAACTGGTATTTGAGTTGGTCTAGGAGCTGTTCTTGGCTGCCCTTGTGCATTTGAAATTGGATTTTGCTTGCCAATCATTTGTGGAGCCATGGAAGGTTGTGGATTGGTTGGGGCTAATGGATGTTCTTCACCCAAATTCCTCCTTTTTGACCTTGTGTTGGCTGCAACACCTTGAGAAACTGCTTGGTTTATGCCACAAAAATCCTTTGCTTGCCAATTTACCAATGTGGTGTCATTTGGGGCTGATTGCTGTTGGAATGTTTCTTGTTGTTGGTTGTTTCCTTGACTTCCCTCACCCTCCACACCAATAGTTATCACCATTAATGCTTGATTCAAAGCACCATTGAAGCACATGGATTGGTTATGAGGCTCATTGCATGGAAAACACCAATCATACTCCTGGGCAATGTTGTTTTGTGTTGGCACCAATGCCTTAGAGGCAGATATGGCATTTGGATTATAGGGCTGAAATGGTCTATTGGTAGGAGGCCTTGTTTGATTTATATTTGTAGCTGGATTAGGAGGCCTTTGTGGTTGGTATGGATACCTGTTAGGCTAAGCTTGGGGTTGATAAGAAGGTCTAAAACCTTGGGCATGCTGCCTTTTGAGAGTAACCAGCTCGTTTCCTAGGTTTTGTAATTGCTTCATGACTTCTTGAAGCTCATTTGGGGCACTTGGAGATGAAGTGGAAGCTTCATTTGAACTCTGATTTCTAGGAGTGGGAGAAGGAGCCAAATTAGGTGCTTGATTGGTGTTTGGACTCTCTAAACCTGGAAACAGTGGCATGGGAGGTCTAGGGGCAAGTTTTCTAGCTTGGATCAAACAATTTTCAGCCCTAATGGAAATGCTATAAGCCATAGGGATAGTTATGCCTCCCATGGAATGAATCAACATAGAAATATCAGAATTTAGAGCTTTAAGATAGTAGAGAAAAACACCTTCTGGTGTTGGCCTGACTGCCACTGGAATTCTCTCCCAAGTCTTTTGAAATATGAAGTTGAAATCGGTCAGCTGCTCATTGGGAGCTCTCTGGATGGTTGTCAGCTGCTCTAAAAGAGACAAGTTGTCTCCCTTTTCTCTAAATTGCTCATGAAGTGCTATACACAGGTTATTCCAATTTGTGATAGAACCAGCTCAAAGGCTTCTAAACCATTGCAATGCTTTCCCCTTGAATGAAGATGCCAATAACTTGATAGCCACTTGCATCTCGTTGATTTCATGGATTGCACAAAGGTTAGCAATATCTTTAACATGATCACCTGGAGTAGTCTGATTTTCTCCAGTGAAGTAGGGAATATTCTTCAAGGCTGCAATAGGAATTGGATGTTGTGCATTGAGGGCAAGTGGGCTGCTACATGTGAAGTTGACATAGGGGTTGTTTTGTGCCATTCTAATTGGTCTTAAAACCCTTATTGACTGAATGAAAGGCCTACCAGGTGGAGGAGTTGAGAGATTTCTATTTGGTGGAGATGGAGACCTCTGAATCCTTCTTCCTCTTTGCCTTCTTCTTAGAGATAATTACAGGTATTCAAACAACACCACTTCTTCTCCAACTCTTGACCTCATGGTGACTCTTCTCATGAGTTTTCAGGCCTGCATTGCTGAAACCAGTTGATTCTTCCCCTTGGAGTTGCCAGATATGCAAATAATAGCTCTTTTCAAGTAAGAAAATTATAGAAGATGCACATCAACTTTGCTGCAATAAAAATGAGACCTCTAGGGTCCCACCGGGTGTGCCAAAACTGTTGAGGAAAAATCACAGCACCCCTAGATGTAGATCAGATTTCTAGGTTGATCACTCTAACATCCAGTGTGATTACACAACATTGAATCCTTTCTCCAAGTGTGGGACTTGTAAAAATGAGAAAGGAATCTCTAGAGAAGGCTGGTTCCTATTCCTCTGTTCATATGCACACAAAAACGTAGAGGGTTTACTCAAAACCTAATCTAACTGGACAAGGAGACAGGGTAAGAAGATGCGTAAAAAATAAACCTAAGCTAACAGAGGTGATGCACCGAGGAATGAAGAACATATATCTTGCCAATAAACATATACCATTCAAATGTGATGCAAGATCATGCACAAAGAACAAAATTTACAGTGAAAGACCAGGAGGATGCAAATGAACATAGAGAGGGTTGAGAATCATCCACACACATGCATTACTTGCTCCAAAGATTGATACAATACACTACAAAATGCCAAGAGGTAGAGTCACATTACAATTTCAAATGGGAGGTTCGAACTCCACAAACTCGCCTGATAAAGAGAAGAAGGGAGGAGAAAAACATGAATGTTCGACCTTTTGAAAGAAGCCCCTCCTTACAATTTATAGGAAGAATGAGAGAGGGAAGAGAGAGGAACTCCAGATCTACCCCAACCACTTCTAGGTTGCATTTAACTCATCCCATTATGTCAGAAGCAGTGAATCCTGGCAAAATGGTGGACTGTCTAGCAGAAACGGTGAACTGTCTGTTGTATTAAAGCTCGTTGTTGAAACATCACTTCTATCTATTATTACGTACCAGAGACGTTTCCTGATTTTCTTTATCTAAACTCCATAAAAATTCAAGATTGACCCCTGAATCATATAGAGAATTTCACCAGCTTTCCATTGATATAAAGAACGTGAAAATCTGAGCTCTGGATCGAAAGATATGGCGATTTGAAGATTTGGGGCAAAAATAGGCCAAAACGGATATTTGAATTTTTTCCGCGCTCTGCCACTTGGATGACACGTGTCAGAATCTGATTCATCCACGGGTTCATTCTCTGAAACTTCTTTTCAGGCCCTTAAAATTGGACACGTGGCACTATTTTATTGGCTTGGGCCTGAGGGGCGCACTTGGCAACTTTTCAACCTTCTGACACGTGGCACGTTCTGATTCATTGGTGGCTCTTTCGGCTTTTCATGTCCCACACGTACTTTCGGCCCAAATGTCCCAGACTGTCTGGGAAAAATTTCTCTGAACCACCCAATTCAGGCTTCCTTGTCCCTCTTTGCAGTGAAGACACGTGGCAAGATTTGATTGGCTCTCGGCTCTTTTGGCTTTTCACGTCCCACGCGTCCCTTTGTCCCAACTATCCCGGACGAAAGCTCCCTGTTTTGGCCGATCCGGGTGGTTCGTGTCCTCTGTGTACTCTTGTCCCAACTGTCTTGGACTGCTTGGAACAAATATCTCCGAACCACCCGAAATGGACTGACTTGCACCAAACCGACCGATCCGTGTCCTTCGCGTACTTTCGGCCCGGATGTCCCAGACTGAGCGAAACAAGACTTAGGCAATTTTCTTCATTTTTTCGGCTAGTTCAGCTTTTCTTGCCCCGCGCGTCCCAATGTGCCAGATGCTCCAACTACTACATGGACTACCTGGTGGTTTTTCGGCTGATTCGGGCCCCGACATCCCAACTGTCCCTAGTGCTTCCTTAGTCAATTTTCTCTGTATTTCGGTCTCAAGCCTGGCTCTTTGCAACTTTTTGACATTTTTTAGAACTTGCTGGGTTTTCTTCTTGGACAGGAGGGTTAGAGAGAAACCGAGGGGACCCCCAAAACATGATTTTAGGCCTTGAATCATTCTACTTGCTCAGGACTGACAATTTGATGCATGTTATCAAAATTACCTTGTGGGGGGGAATTTTGGACAACAAGTACAATGGAAGAAGTAAAGAAGCCATGTGGCTACAATGGTTGTTGGTAGAGATACACATGGAATTTAAAGTAAGTATTCCTCTTCTATGTGGTGGGTAGAGTTATATTAATATTGATTAAGAATCCAGTTCAATAGTAGAGGATGAAGCACATTGAGATACATATATGCTTCACCCATGATAAGGTGCTAAGTGATGACATAAATCTCAAGCTCATTTTGACTGAAGAACAGGTTGCTGACATCTTCACAAAGTCCCTGAGTGCTGCAAATTTTTATCACTTTCGTGAAAATATTGGATTTTTGGAGTTGCCATTGAGGGGGAGTGTGCATGAAAATGTCACCTCCTAATGGAACTTTTTTTTTTTGTAAATAGATCTTCAGGAGTTTGTAAAATACCTCCGGGCAACTGTAAAAAAGACTTTTAGGAAGTGTAAAAAGACCTTTGGGTATGTATACCTCCTCGAATTCATTTTTAGAAATAAGTGTAGAAAGATCTTAAAGGCGGTATTCAATAAACTCTTTAGTGCTATTGAGTTTACTGGTAAACATCCAGTACAAGCATATTGTTAAGGAGGTCCTTGGTTGTAAAAGGTTCATATATATTTGGGTTCAATAACATTTTATGAGAACCTGTGAGAACATGTAAAACTCACAAATCATACTTAGCCACTGATCATGGGAGGATCTTTGGGATTCCAAATCCTTTTTTACCAAAAGGTAAATTGAGTATGATGAAGGTGTTATAATTCCTTTAACCGATATGCTAGCCTAAAACCTTTATGGTTTAAGGATTATAAATCCTGTAGTGTACCACAGGCAGGTAATCTATTGGCATATGTTATGTTATCCCACTTAACATTAAAGGGGGGTTTTGGAACATAATGATGAAGTGGTCTGGCCAACCCTTAATGTATATGGGTCCAATATAGGTTAATAATTAATAATATTTATATTTATATTTCTATTATTAAATATGTTAACCTAGTTATATACTTTAGGTTAAATATTTAATATCATGAAATGATTATATTTCTAATATTAAATATTATAAACCTAGGTGTATGTGTCAACCATTTTAGGTTGAAAAATTGGGTCGGGAGACATACCCAATCACCTTATATAAAAAGGACTTTACGTCCTCATTTGATATATTTGGGAAATATATCAAAGGTGTGCAAATCAAGTGATTCGGTTTTACCCTTGGTAAATAGGGTTTCAAACGAGGAGGTGATCTTATTTGATGTTAAATAAATTATTTTAAGTAAAAGGTTATTTTCAAAGTGGTGTTTACCCTATTAGGGTTTTCCACTATAAATACCATGTCACCTGTGTTATTTATTTCTTGTAAGTATTTATTTATTTACTTATGTTATGATGTAAACTTTATTTAAATATTTATCATAACATTATATAATGTGTTGTCTCCCTAAAAATCCCCCCTCATGTTTTAAGTCAAATTCAAAAATTTTGAGCTCACGTGCTCCAAAAGTGTTCAAGTAAAGTTGGAAGTCTGAAAAGATAGATAAATTCATGCTTTGAAGTTGTTTAAACTCTTCAGTCTGCATGTTTTGATAAATTTTCTATTTTCTTGTCTAGACGTGTGAAAATTGTATTGTTGTCCTCATTTGAATGAAACTGTCAATATTTCTATGGCTATGGATCATAGAACCATGTATTATTTTCAATCCCTTGGTTCACGACATAAATTTGAAAATCAGGTGTGAAATGGTGGAGTTTTCTTCTTCTCTGCATTTTTCCACAGTCATGAATGACATGCATTTTCTTCCCCATAAAATTTTGGCCCCATTATCCATGGGTATGTGGATATATCTAATTTGAGGCAAGCTAGTGGAGCAATTTGTGTTTTTGAGCCTTTTTGTAAAAAGGGCTAAAATTCATAAAGTGACCCGCAAATTTGATCATGCTATGAAGTCAAATGTTCAGCCCGTATTGAAAGTCAAAGTGGAGAAACAAGTTGGCAGAAAATTTTGAGGTTTTGATCCTTTTTTATTAAAGGGGCTTAAGGTTAAAAAGTGACCTGCAACCCGCCAAACACAAATAAAAAAGTCAAATATTGAGCCTGTCATTGGAAATTACAAGTGGGGAGGTGGATTTTCAGAGCCTTTTGAGTTTTTGATCCTTTTTGTAAAAAGGGCTAAAAGGCATAAAGTGATCCACAACCCCGATCATGCTATAAGGGAGAAAGTCATATATTAAGCCCGAATAAAAAATTCAAAGAGGGGAAGTAAACCATCGGTGATATTTGAGAATTTGAGCCTTGTTTTCATTAAAGGGGCTTAAAGTTAAAAAGTGACCCATAGCCCCACCTGCGCCAAGGAAAAGGTAAAATATTAAGCCCACATCGAAGGTCAAAGAAGGTGGATGGGCCGACGGAGCAATTTCTATTTTTGAGCTCACATTGAAAAAGGGTAAAATTATAAAAGTAGCCCATGACTCTGTCTCCACTCAAGAGAGGCCACATGTTAAGACCATATCAAAGCAGGTGAGTAGGCCAAAATGTTCCAAAATGCCAAATCTCTATAAAGTCACAAAATGCAAAAGGAATCCTCCACGCTCGCTCCAGTAAATTTCTCCCACATGAACGAATCTAGTTTAAATTTTCAAATTCAAGATGAATGGTTCAAATTCAAAGTTACAAAATGAGTGTAACGACTACATTATGAAAAGTCTTGTTTTTCTTGCCATTACTGTTTCTTCGTGAATCAAGAATCTGAACAGATGTGAATGATTGAAAAAAAATTGTAAACCATTTCTTACTAACAAATAAGAAGTTGTAATTGTTTCTTATAAGATATTTAATGGCTTCTTTATGCCATTGTAAAGGGTTGGTGATTTATCTTGTAGACTCGAGAGTGCACTGTACCTGGAGAAAGCAAAGGAAAGAGCCATTTTCTTCTAATTTCCCCCACTCTCAAATTTCTTCCATTCCCACATTATGTATAACTTTTGTTTAAGCATCAATACAAGAAGAAGGATTTTGTATCCTCTTTGATGAGTAGATTTTAGAAACTTTGAGTTCGCAATCTTATCTCATCTTATTGCCATTACAGGGTTGTTTCTTCTCATGAATGCATGTGTTAAAGTTTCTAACTAGTGTGTGCAAGAATCTAATTTTCTACCTGCAACATTAGTTCTCCTACCTCTTTTCTCACTCCCTTTCCCACCTTCATAGAAAATTCATCCCCTTGTAGATAACTACAAAATTTTTTTGCAGGGTCAGTCGAGTGCCCTTGTTGGATCCCCGGCCAAAAGGCCACCACAAAAATCCACATTTTCTCGTGCATGCATATATAGAACCTACACCAGTTAAGTAGAGGGAATTATATTCCCAAATCCTTGGCAAGGAATTCAAAAAAAAATTCCACTAGAAAAATTTCCATGCCAACATTTTTTGGCACCCACCATGGGGAAAATTCAACAACATTTGCACCTGAATGCGACCATACGGTCAGAAAATTTAAAATTAAAAAAGAGAAAAATTTCTTGAATTTAAATGGCTATATGAGCCACATGGATTCAAATAATGGATATTCTAGGAAACCTTCTTGTTGAAAGACCCGAATTTCTCTTCCACATCGAATAATATGTCGCTTCATATTTGAGGGAAGCTATTTAGCATAATAGATAAAGTGCCAATCACTAATTCATTGTCATGAGAATTTTGGACCTTGAAGAAGAACGCACTACTGAATTGGAGAGATGAATACAAATTCCAGCACCATAAAGAAGAGCATACATTTTTAAGCTGGTAGATAGAAGATACACCCGACAACAAAGACAAGGAGGGCAAACTAATCCCATTTTTGAGGAACTTCAAAGGAGACAAGAGCTACTCGGAATCTAAAGGCTTCCTTCTTAAGAAAATTGTCACATTGGGAACCTGAGTGTTTCCAATCCTTTGGATAGTGAATTCCCATACATCAACAAGAACCTTAAAGATTTCACTGATGTAGATACCAAAGAAGAAGCTAGAGAAAGAGAAGAAAGAGGGGAAGAGGAAATAAGAGCTCAACTTGAATAAATCGAGAGACTTCAAGCCAAGGCAGATGAAAGAGCAGCATCAGAAGCCACAACCTTAGCAAGGTTAGAAGCTAGAAACAAAAATAGAATGGGGGATCATGAGCATGAACGTGATCGTGAGGCCTGTAGGCCTAATGTACCATGGGGAGGAAACACCGGTCCACTGCCTCTTGCTCAACCACTCCATGAGCTATCGAGATGCTCAAGAAAAAACTTCCCAAAATTCAAAGGGGATGGTTCTCAACTCCCTAAAGAGCATGTAGTAATATTTTTCACTGGTTGTGGTGTGTTGGGTGTTGGGGATGAAGATGTGTTAGTCTGACTCTTTGTGGAGTCACTTCAAGAGAAAGTTTCTGAATGGTTCTACATGCTACCCCCGAGATCCCTCACCTGTTGGGAGGATATAAGAAGTGCATTCGAACAAAAGTTCAAGAGCACAAAATATTGTTAGGATCTTTTGGTCCAATTGGTACAAATGAAGAAAGAAACCTCCGAGTCAATGAGGGACTTCTTAACAAGATATGATAGAGTGTTAAGAAAGATCCCTGAAGATGTGGTGCATTCTAAAAATAATTTGAAGAGGTTTTTCATCAGTGATTTTCCATCAGAAGTAGGTTTCTTCATCACAAGAGCCCAACCAAGAACATTGAGGCAAGCCCAGGACTTGTAATAGAAACTAGTGATGATCTAATCCTTTCTGAAAAAGTGAAAGGCCCCAATGGAAATCAAAAGGGTCAAAATTTAAACTCTGTCACCACGGATTTGATGTTCCAAAAAATGGTAAATGAATTAGTTACCTTGAAGAAGTATTTATCTTAGATCACGATGTGGAATGCTTCAAGGAAACCAAACCCTCCAAATAGGCAAAGGATTTCTCCACCTCCTCGTCGGCTTACACTTGAAGCATTGCCAGTTAATGCCATTTGTGAAACTAAAGAACTAGAGGAGGAAGCTGAAATTGATGAAACTGAAGAAGAAAATATGGAAGACTATGAAAACTATCTTGAGTTCAAGGAAGTTGATATGCAAAATGGCCTAATTGAGTATGTTGATGATGAAGATGAGGATGATGAAGAACCTCCAAGTTTCGCATATGCTATTTTCACTCGTGCACAATCTAATAAATGTGCTACATCCTCAATGGTTGTGGTAAAGGATAAGAAGAATAAATAATATTCTCCTCCAGAGGTCACACAAAATAAAATCATCAGCAAAGGATCACCATTACCACCTTCTATGGAGTCGTCCAAATAAAAACTAGACTCACTGGTTGTCAGGGATCATGCTACTATGCCAAGTAAGTCATCTAATTCTTCTCCCAGCTCAAAATTTGCTAATAAAAATTCTCCTTTAAATGTATTTCCTATAAAAACATCTAAGGTTCAATCAAAAGTTACACCCTCACCCCCTTCCAAGCCAATTTCTACACCCGAAAAGGATAACTCAACACCCAAAGTAGAAAATCCTCTACCATGTAAATTTTCCCCCATTTATGGAACCTCTTTCTCGCTCACCATAACCCTAGTTGAATTTGTGGAACATGAAAGAAAAACCAAAGTCCAACTCTCAGAAATAGAATACCTACAAACACACCCTTCCCAGCTTGACAGGTTCATTAATGTAGTTCGCGGTGGTAGACCTATATCCTCGAGTCCTAATTATAAAGGATTATTTCCCACATCATCCACACCACCTTCCCAAAACATGCTAGCCCTCAGTGCCTCCAAAACCAACAGGGTTGAACCTTTCTACATGTTAATCCTCATTAAAGGTTTCCAGCTAAATAATTGTATCATAGATTTTGGAGCTTCAAACAATGTGATGCCAGCCAAATTTTTAAATGATCTAGGCCTCACCTTGACCTGGGTAAATGGAACCTACTAGTTAATGGAATAAAAAAAAATCCATTGGTAGGAAGAATCAAATATGCACAGGTAGCACTAGCTTATTTTCTAGACAAGAAGGTGCTCCTAACCATACTGGTAGTAGACATTCCAGCATCCTTTGGTATGCTATTGAGTAGGAGTTTATGCAAAGACCTAGAGGGAGAGATAAAAATGGATTGGTCATCTGCAACTATCCCAGTAAAAGGTGAGATGAAGTTCACAGTATGAAATTCTGATGATCTGAAAGAAAACATTCTCTTTCAATATTGTGGGCTAGGAAACTACTTCCTCACATCAAAAAAAGAGAACTTGCCACTTCTCGTGAAGGAAGAGGAAGATCAAATTTGGACAATGGAATTTGATGCTATTCATTCCAATGTGGGCTCAGGAGTTGGTGTAGTATTGTACTCTCCTTTCAATGATTTGTACACATTTTCCTATAAGCTGTAATTTGTAATACAAATAATACTGGAAAGTATGAAGCACTAATTTTAGGCATGAGTGTAGCAGAGGATATGGGAATCAAGAAAATAATATGCCAAGGTGATGTAGAGGTTGTAGTAGAGCAGGTCTACCAACAATATCAGGTGAAGAATATAAGACTCCAGCATTACAGAAATAGAGTGCAAGACTGCATTGAATTTTTTGATGCAATTTCCATTGAAGCTATTCCAAGGGAATAGAATGAAAAGGATGATTCTCTTGTAGTGTCAGCTTCCCTAGTGACACCTCATCCTTCTTTTGGTAAAGACAAAGTGATCATTGAAATGGTATTCAGGCCAAGTGTACTAGACAATGCAAATAATTGGCATGTCTTCAATGATGATAACTAAATTCTAGCCTTTTTAGAGAAAAGTGATAATTTCAATAATCTCTTCTTCAAAGGAGGTGAAAATACACATTGAGAAGAAGTACCCAAAGAAGAGAAAGAAGGAATTGAAGGGATTTATGATGAGGGAGTAATCAAATTGAAAGGGAAAAAATTTCCCAAAGGCCTAGTCTCTTTAGAAGACCTCTTTGACAAACATGATATATTCATTCAAGAGAAAGAAAAGAAATGATCTCGGTACCTAGCTGATTTTGATAAAGAAAACATTAGTACCCCAAAGGAGCCAAGGATGTTCAATATTGGAAAATTTTGGTCACATGAAGAAAAAATAAGGTTTGCTACATTACTCAAGAAATACTCATATGTCTTGGCTTACTCTTATGATGAGCTCAAATCCTTCCATCCAAAGGAAATGCATCACTCAATTCCTTTAAAGTAGGGTCTTAAGCCCTTCAGGCAGAAACAAAGGCCGTATAACCCAAATATTTCTGATACCATCAAGGAGGAGGTAACAAAGATACTTAATTCAAGGATCATATTTCCCATCCACCATCCAATGTGGGCGGCTAACATTTTGCTATTATGGAAGAAGAATGGTGAAATAAGGATATGTGTAGATTTTCACAACCTGAACTAGGCATCACTAAAGAAAAATTATTCCCTTCCTATCATGGACAATATCCTACAAGTAGTCATGGGATCTGAAATACTTTCATTACTTGATGGATTCTAGGGATATAATCAAATCAAATTGGCAGAGGATGACCGCACCAAGACAACCTTTACAACACCTTGGGACACTTTTTCCTACAACAGAATGCCTTTTGGCCTAATCAATGTAGGAGCTACATTCCAAAGGGGGATGGATTTGGCCTCTAAAGATCTGAAGCATTGCATTGTCATATATCTTGATGATCTCATATTATTTTCAAATAAGAGGGGAGATCATGTCTATCACTTGCAACAGGTACTTGCAAGGTGTAGGAAACATGGCATATCATTAAATATAAAAAAGTGCATTTTTGGAGTCATAAAAGGCAAGTTATTTGGGCACATTGTGAAAAAACATGGAGCACACATTGATCCTAAGAGGATTAGATCCATTCAATCATTAGCCCTACCCACAAGCAAGAAATGAGTTCATTCATTCTTCAGAAAGGTGCACTTTATTTTTTGTTTTGTGCCTGAGTTTGCTGAGTTGATGAAGCACATCACTTCCATGATGAAACCACAAGAAAACTTCAAATGGAACAATAAAGGGAAGGAAACATTCAAAGAGATCAAGAAATCCATTTCCAAGGCTCTGACTCTTGTATCTCCATATTTTAACAAAGAATTCATCATGTATTGTTATGCATTAGAACATACACTCTTTGACATTTTCGTTAAGAAAAATAATGAAGGTGTGGAAGAACCTATTGCTTTCATGACTTTTCCTTTTAAAAAGCATGAGCTAAAATATAGCCAATTAGAGAAGCATGTCTATGTAGTGGTCAAGGCTGTAAAAAACTTTAGGTTTTACATCCTCAATTCCCATACAGTGGTGATGGTCCCCGGTAGTGTAATCAAGTCCATCTTGACACAGTAGGATCCTGGAGTTAAAAGAGGAAATTAGATTATAAAGACTTGAGAATATGACTTGGAGATTCGACCCTACAATCTGGTAAGGGGAAATGGCTTGTGCAAGTTGATTGCTGAAGATGAAACACACAAAGTTCAACATGGTGAAGAAAACTGTGCTTTCTCAACTTGTTCAGAAGACAACCCACAGGTTCTCTTTGTCATCACTACTAATGAGTGGTATGTTGATATTGCCTATTACCTGACTTATGGAGAACTCCCTCACCATATTGATTACAAGAAAAGGAGAAAACTCAAGCTGAAGGAAGCTAAATTTAAAAGTTGGAATCATGTGCTTTACAAAAGAGGCCTGGATGGTTGTTTCCTCCGGTGCGTAGATAAAGAGCAATAAGAAAAGTTTCTTAAAGCATACCATGACCAAGCATGTGGTGGAAAATTTTGAGCAAGGGTCACTGCACACAAGATCCTACGAGGAAGGTATTATTGGCCCACCATCTTTACAAACACTCAAGATTAGGTTTCTAAATGCAAAGCATGCGAACAATTCGTTGGAAGACCAGAACTCGCTGCATTACAACTCAGGCATGTGGTTATTGAAGAACCATTTCAATAGTGGGGATTGGACTTCATTGGTGTTATGAACCCTGACTCAAGCGAAAGGAACACCTATGTACTCACAACAACATACTACTTCACCAAATGAGAGGAAGCCATTCCAGCAAAACAAGCAAACACTGAAATAGTATGCAACTTCATCAAGGATAATATCATAGTCCATTTTAGAGTGCCACAAAAGATTGTGGCAGATAATTCTACCTATTTCTCTTCAAGAGAGCTGACTGAGTTTTGCTATAGCTAAAAAATCTCCCTATCTCATTCTTCTAACTACTATCCATAAGGAAAAAGACAAGCCAAATCAAGCAACAAGAACATTGTGACCATTGTCCACAAGCTTGTAAATGAAAATCAAAGAAATTGGCACCAAATGTTGTACAACACATTGTACATGGATAGGATCACTCCTAAGAAAGAAATAGGTATGTCACCATTCCAACTGCTATATGGATTTGAAGTAAAAATCCCTCTCAAGATCGAGATGCCAGCTCTCAAGCTGCTACAGGTAATAGAAGATGGTTAGCACAAGGATTCCATTGACAAAAGGATCCTCTTTCTTGAGAAGCTGGAAGAAAATAGAATCCAAGTGGTGGATCACATTAAGGAGCACCAATTGAAAGTAAAGAAGATTTTTGATAACAAGGCCAAGGAAAGAGAATTCAAATTTGGAGACTTCATCCTGCTATGGGACAAGAGAAGAGAACCAAAAAGTAGCCATGGAAAGTTCGATTCATTATGGCTCGACCCATTCCAGATTCATGAAGCTTGCGGTGAGAACACTTTTCTTCTCTCATATTTGGATGGAACACCACTAGAATTACCTTGGAGTGGGAAATACTTGAAATTGTATCATCAGTGAATGCGGTTTGTTCCCCCACCTTGCACCATAGGTGTGTTTTATATCCGTATGTGGTTTTGTTTCCCCTTCTGTTACGTGTCGTGTGTTTCCTTCCCATTGTGTTCTTGTGTGTTTCCTTCTTCTAATATTTATTTCTCAAAGTTGTATATGACTCTACAAGGCCCAATGGATAAGGCATTGGTCAATGAATTACAAGGTCTAGAGATTGAGATTCTAGATTCCCATGTCATGTCTTCACTATGCTCAGTCCATGTCATGTCCCCAAGCTAGAGCCAGTTTTTTTCAGCCTTGAAATCCCCCCCTCATTTTTTAATTCAAATTCAAAAATTTTGAGCTCATGCCCTTTAGAAGTATTCAAGTAAAGTTGGAAGTCCGGAAAGATAGAGAAATTCATGCTTTGAAATTGTTTAAACTCTTTAGTCTCCATGTTTTGATAAATTTTCCATTTCACCATCTAAATGCGTGAAAATTCTATTTTTTTCCTCATTTGAATGAAATTGCCAATCTTTCAATGGCCATGGATCATTTAACCTTGTATTGTTTTCAATCCCTTGGTTCACTAAATAAATTTGAAAATCGGGCCCGAAATGGTGGAGTTTTCTTCTTCTCTACATTTTTCCACAGTTGTGAATGACAAATGTTTTCTTCCTCGTAAAATTTTGGCCCCATTATCCATGGGTACGTGGATATATCTAATTGGAGGTAGGCCAACAAAGTAATTTGTGTTTTTGAGCCTTTTTGTAAAAAGGGCTAAAAGTCATAAAGTTACCCACAGCTTCGATCATGTTATGAGGAAAAAGTCAAATGTTGAGCCTACATTGAAATTCAAAGCGGAGAAGTGGGTTGGTGGAAAACTTTGAGGTTTTGAGCCTTTTTCATTAAAAGGGCTTAAAGTTAAAAAGTGACCCACAACCACGCTAAACACAAAGGAAAAAGTCAAATATTAAGCCCGTCGTTGGAAGGTCAAAGCAAGGAGGTGGATCGTCAGAGCCATTTGAGTTTTTGAGCTTTTTTGTAAAAAGGGATAAAAGGCATAAAGTGACCGGTAGCCTTGATTATGCTATAAGGGAGAAAGTCAAATATTAAGCCCGAATAGAAAGTCAAGGTGGGGAAGCGGGCCATCGAGGATATTTGATAGTTTTAGCCTTGTTTTCATTAAAGGTGCTTAAAGTTAAAAAGTGACCCGTAGCCCTGTCCATGCCAAGGAAAAAGTCAAATATTAAGGCCGCATCAAAGGTCAAAGCAGATGGGTGGGCCGGCAGAGCAATTTCTATTTTTGAGCCCGCATTGTAAAAGGATAAAATTATAAAAGTGGACCGTGACTCTGTCTCCACTCAAGTGAGGCCACGTGTCAAGACCATAACAAAAGTGGGTGAGCGGGCCAAAATGTTCTGAAATGCCAAATCTCTATAAAGTCACAAAATACAAAAGGAATCCTCCACGCTTGCTCTAGTAAATTTCTCCCACGTGGACGACTCTGGTTTAAAGTTTCAAAGGAAAGATGAACTGTTCAAATTCAAAGTTACAAAACGAGTGTAACTGCTGCATTATGAAAAGTATTGTTTTTCTCGCCATTGCCATTTCTTTGCAAATCAAGAATCTGAACATACACAAATGATTGAAAATAAATTGTAAACCATTTCTTGCTAACAAAGAAGAAGTTGTAACTGTTTCTTGCAAGATATTTAATGGCTTCTTCGCACCATTGTAAAGGGTCAACGATTGATCTTATAGACTCAAGAGTGAATTGTACCTGGAGAAAGCAAAGGAAATAGCCATTTTCTTCTAATTTCCTCGATTCTCAAATTCCTTCCATTCCCACATTATGTATAACTTCTATTTAAACATCAATACAAGAAGAAGGATTTTGCAGCCTCTTTGATGAGGATATTTTAGAAACTTTGAATTTGCAATCTTATCTCGTCTTGTTTCCATTTACATGGTTGTTTCTTCTCGTGAACGCATGTGTTGAAGTTTCTAATTAGTGTGTGTAGGAATCTGATTTTCTACCTGCAACATTATTTCTCCTACCTCTTTTCTCACTCCCTTTCCCACCTTCATAGAAAATTCCCTCCTTGTAGATAATTGCAAGAATTTTCCACAGGGTTAGTGGAGTGCCCCTGTTAGATCCCCGGCCGAAAGGCCACCATAAAAATCCACGTTTTCTCATGCATGCATATATGGAAGCTACATCGGTTAAGTAGAGGGACTTAGATTCACATAGGATTGACAAGGAATTAACAAATGTTTCCTCCCAAAAAATTTTCTCGCCAACAATATGTAGGTTTATTAAATCCGTATTTACTAGAAACCTCAAATTTTAATATGGTAACAGAGCAAGGTAAATTAAATAAATTAAGAAAAAAGGTTTTGTATTTTATTTATTTAATTTGTATGAGTTTTTTCAACTAACTTGAAAGGGTTTTTAAAACTATCTGGTCCCCTTCTTTTTTCCCTAATTTATTTTGGCACTACATTTGTGCAATTAAATTGTCGGTAAAATTTTAGGGTTTTTTCAATTTTAAATCCCTATTTTTATGGGGGAAGATATAATATGATATGATTCTTACTTTCATTTACATTTTGTAAATTATATGAAATTAATGTTTGTTTGGAGATTGATGTGTGCATAGGTGAAAGAGGCTTCAAATATTTACCTGCGTGAAAATTACATACAGAAAAAGAAATGATTTATTACTATATGAAATAATTTTCATGTTTTCTATAATTTCAAATATTTGTAGATTAAATATTTCAGAAGGTAAATTCATACTCGTGTTCTTTGGACCCCTCTAAAAGAATTTGATTTGAAAAACTATAGTTTATAGTTAATCTATTACTATTTTTTTTAAATTTAAAAATATATAGAATAAGGTTTATATAATAACTTATATAAACATTGTATTCAAATTTATATAATCTAAAAACTATATATTTTATATAGTTCTTATACTATAGTTTATAACTACCCCATTCATATGGGCTCCGTAAAAAATATGTTTTGAACATACCTAAACTATAAAACATTGTTTTAATCTTAATGCCCGACGTGGTGAATGGTGGGTAGTTGAAGGTCGGTGGCCTTAGTAATCAATATTACTAAGTTTAATCATATACTTGTTCACTAAAAATAAAAATAAAATAAAAATGGACACCTAAACCGTAAAAACTACTTCAAATCTAAAGTGACACCATTCTTTTTTCTAAGTGAGATATAAAAAAAATTAAACTTAAAATCTAAGTAGTTTTAAAATCATATGGCATTTTCTTAGGTTTTTCACATGGCATTGGTAAGTATGGCATGTTTAATTTAAAAAAAAACTAATATCCTAACTTATGTTTCCAAATTATCATGCCATATTAATGTAGGCCGCCTTGGCATAGTTTATTTTTGTAAAAACATAAAATAATAATTACATACCAAGTGGCCAATGTTTTTTATTTGGTCATTGTGTTTTTTATAAAAAAATATATACACTATAGTTTATAATTTTTATGAACTATATGTTGTTTTTTATTTACATTTTATAAACTCTATAGCTCTTTTTAAAAAAAGTGTATATACTTTTATATTGTAAATTATAAAAGAATATTATAATGTATTAAAATCTAACCTCCTTAATATTATACAGAAGAAATTATGGAATTTCACATTCTAGAAATAGGTAAATGCAGCAAGTTAGGGGACAAAAAAAGGGGTCATAAGTGAACATCATATTGTAAATAAAAACATAATATCAACTTGTAGGGATTATTAGCAATGCATACACTCAAAATTAGAAAAACTTATACTAATATGAATCGTAGTATCTAGAATCTAGTTTCTAAACTACTAATTTTCTTTTAAAAATGGACAAGTTTAGTTATGTTAAACACTCAAAATTCAATGACTTGGTATTTTAAAAAAAAACACTTATAAGATTGTAGTCCGTTTTCCCGCAATTTAGATGACCAAAAATTGATATATTTTTTTTTTCCTTTAGTGAGAAGTTAGATGCCGCTATCTATCTTGGGATATATTTTATTTTTTATTTTTTTATCAATATTTTATTTTTTATGATTTTTTCTGTGAAAGTGGTATGAAAACATAAAGAAAACAGAGCACTTTGCGTTTACCTACCATAACTTCATAAAAAATATTGAAATCAAATATTTTTTTAACATGTATATAATTTCACCACGGTTGGGATGGTATAAGTTTTATCACATTCTGACAAGTGAAACAAAATTTGCTGTCTTAAACATAGACATAAACATTCACGGAAAAAAGTGTCTTAAAGACCTACTATTAATAAAAATTTATAAAATGATATTTATCCTATTCTATTAACTTTAAAATCTATATTTCTACAAAGCTAAAAGTCTCCCCTACATGAGGGTACCATTTTTATGACATATTTTTGACTTTTTGGCATGGTTCAAGTCTGTGGAAGACTTAATTTGATATTTTATTGTTTTTGATGTAAAATTCATGATTTGATGTCCACTTAATTGTCCCCCAACGTGTTGCACTTACCTAAATACACAACAAGTTTTGGCTTCATTAAATTTGACTGTCAAATCACTATCACGACAAACCAAACATAAGACAATATGATGGTCATTTAGATGTAAAATTTAAACTCATAGGTTCTAGTAAACTTTCATTGTGTTAAAATTTATGGTCAAATGACCGTCACGACAGACCAAAAATAAACCATTATGACGGTCATTTACACATCAAATTTAAGCTAGCCAGATCTTTTTCTACATTAATGTTTTTCAAAAAAAATTAGTTGTTATGACATATTTTTCTAAAAGTCTCCCCTACATGAGGGTACCATTTTTATGACATATTTTTGAATTTTCAGCATGGTTCAAGTCTGTGGAAGACTTAATTTGATATTTTATTATTTTTGATATAAAATTCATGATTTGATGTCCACTTAATTGTCCCCCAACGTGTTGCACTTACCCAAATACACAACAAGTTTTGGCTTCATTAAATTTGACTGTCAAATCACTATCACGACAAACCAAAGATAAGACAATATGATGGTCATTTAGACGTAAAATTTAAACTCATAGGTTCCAGTAAACTTTCATTGTGTTAAAATTTATGGTCAAATTACTATCACGACAGACCAAAAATAAACCATTATGACGGTCATTTAGACATCAAATTTAAGCTCGCCAAATCTTTTTCTACATTAATGTTTTTCAAAAAAATTAGTTGTTATGCATTCTTAGGGGTCTCTTCTTCACTTATATATGGTTGGAAATATTTTTTATATAAATTTGGGGTATAAGACAAAGCCCTTTATATTGCAGGTTATTATTTTGATCATGGGAGGTTAATTATAATACATTGTAATGACATAATTAGTTATGATCAAATAGTTTCTTTAGATCTATAACATTTATATTTGATTCTATTAAAAGTGTTGTTTTTATTATCGATAAATATGTATCTAACTCTGTAGTACATTATATATTATAATGGGGTGTGTTTTACATGTTTAGGAAAATAATGGCATCTAGCTATTTCTGTCTTGGAAAAACCCAGATCCTGAATGAAATAACTACAACATTTAGGTCAAAATAAAATTTATGGAGAGGAAGTTCTAGACAATTATTTCTAGATCTAAGGTTTTTCCCACCATTCGTCAAGTAACTATAGATAATATGAATGCATTCTTGCAATGAATGCAAGAGGTTCCTTTTATGATTTTGCACAATGTGAATGATGAGTACCTTCTACACATTGGTAATATCAAACATCCAAAAGAGGTATGGACACAACTAGAATCTATGTATGAAGGAAACTTGGTATATCAAGGATAGTAATGTGAGTATAATAGTTGAAGGAATTAAAAAAATGGTCAATATATTTTTGATGATTTCTCTTTTGCATCTTGTTTTATATCTTAGAGTTTGAATAATTCAAAACTATGACATGAAAGGTTAGGACATGTTAATTATCAAATCTTATATGAAATGTATAGATATAATCTAGTGAAAGGATTACATGTGTGTTTTTATTCTCTTGAAGTTACTTCATTAAATGTTTCTAAATGACAATTCTGATTCTGATTGAGTAAATGGTCATGATGATGTTTTGATGCTATAGATGTTTCTAAAACTCTCATTTTCCTAGATAAGAAATTAAAGTGGGATCAATCTATGTTAAAAATTTCAAATCCTATTAATCTTAGGGAAATGACCAGAAGCCATCATATGTACCATGCATTAATTACCTTATATGAACCTGAGCCGCGAAGTATTATAGGGTCTAGGTGGATATAAAATGTAAAGTATAATGTTGATGGTAGTATTAACAAACATAAAGCTAGAATTTTTACTAAAGGTTTCAATCAGAAACCTAGTATCGATTATGTTGAGACATTTTCCCCTATACCTAAAATGAGTACTGTTACAGCTTTATTTGCAATTATTGCTCAATTTGGGTGAAAAATCAACCAAATGGATAAGAAAAATGATTTTTTGAATTGCAATTTAAAATAAGAATTTTACATGTTTCAACCTAAAGGATTTGAAGAAATTGGTAAAGAAAATTATGTTTGTAAGTTGAGAAATCCTTGTATGGTTTAAAACAAGCTCTTAGAGCTTGGCATGCAAAAATTGTTTCCTTCTTTAAATTTTTAGTTTTTGTTAATTGTTCTTCTAACAATGATATATTCATTAATCAATAAGGCCCACATATTATCATTATATGTATATATGTTGATGATTTGCTTATGACGGGTGACAATTCTTATTTAATTCATAGGATTAAAGAGAAATTGAAGTAGTACTTTGAAATGAATGAGTAAGGTCTCTCATAGCATGTTCTGTGTATGATTGTATTTCATTCTATTGTGATTTTTCAAAACACAATATGAAACCATTGTATTGAAAATTTTTCTTATGATTGATTATTAACCATTTTCTACTTCAATGGAAGTTGGAATAAATATTGACCCTAAATCTACATATGAAAAAGGTTGATCCTATTTTATATGCGTTGTAGTTGATAGTTTTATTTATCTAACTATAAATAGATTAGATATTTCCTATATAGTAGGAATTACTTCAAGGTTTATACAGGAACCTTTTTAAGAGATCATTGGAATCTTGTAAAATGAATTTTTTAAAGGAACAATAAATTATGGGTTGTATTATACTAAGAATGAAAATGCTATTTTATATGGATTTTGTGACTCTAACCATATTGATGTTGTGTTATAAAATATACTGGATATGTGTTCAATTTTTTTTTGTGTAGGAACCATTACTTGGAATAACAAATGTTATCAACAATATTCATTTCTTCTACTAAGGCAGAGAAGTACAATGGAAGAAGTAAAAAAGCCATGTGGCTACAACAGTTGTTGGTAGAGATACACATGGAATTTAAAGTAAGTATTCATCTTCTATGTGGTGGCTAGAGTTGTATAAATCTTGATTAAGAATCCGATTCAACATCAGAGGATGAATCACATTGAGATACATATACGCTTCACCCTTGATAAGGTGTTAAGTGATGACATAAATATCAAGTTCATGTTGACTAAAGAATATGTTGCTGACATCTTCATAAAGTCTTTGAGTGCTGCAAAGTTTTATCACTTTTGTGAAAATCTTGGATTGTCGGAGTTTCCATTGAGGGGGAGTGTGCATGACAATGTCACCTCCTAATGGAACCTTTTTTTTTATAAATAGACCTTGGAGAATTTGTAAAAGACATTCGGGTAAGTGTAAAAAAAGACTTTCAGGAAAGTGTAAAAAGACCTTCGGGCATGTATACCTCCTTAGATTATTTTTTAGAAAGAAGTGTAGAAATATCTTAAATGTAGTCTTCAATAAAATCTTTAGTGCTATTGAGTTTACTGGTAAACATCCAGTACAAGCATATTGTTAAGGAGGTCCTTGGTTGTAAAATGCTCCTATATGTTTAGGTTCAATAACCTTTTATGAGAACCTATGAGAACATGTAAAACTAACAAATCACAACTGATCATGGGATGATATTTAGGATTCCAAATCCTTTTTTACCAAAAGGTAAATTTAGTATGATGAAGGTGTTATAATTCCTGTAAACGATGTGCTAGCCTAAAATCTTTATGGTTTAAGGATTATAAATCCTGTAGTGTACCATGGATAGGTAATCTATTAGCATATGTTATGTTATCCCACTTAAAATTAAGGGGAAGTTTTGGAACATAATGATTAAGTGGTCTGGCCAACCCTTAATGTATATGAGTCCATCACTAATATATAGGTTAATATTTAATAATATGAAATATTTTAATTTCTATTATTAAATATGCTAACCTAGGTATATACTTTAGGTTAAATATTTAATATCATGAAATTATTATATTTCTAATATTAAATATTATAAACCTAGGTGTATGTGTCAACCATTTTAGGTTGAAAATGTGGGTCGGGAGACATACCTGATCACATTATATAAAAAGGACTTTAGGTCCTCATTTGATATATTTGGGAAATATATCAAAGGTGTGAAAATCAAATGATTTGGTTTTACCCTTGGTAAATAGGGTTTAAAAGGAGGAGGTCATCTTACGAGATGTTAAATAAGTTCTTTTAAGTAAAAGGTTATTTTCAAAGTGGTTTTTACCATATTGGGGTTTTCCACTATAAATACTGTGTCACCTATCTTATTTATTTCCTGTAAGTATTTTTTTATTTACTTATGTTATGATGTAATATTTATTTTAATATTTATTGTAAAATTATTTAATATGTAAGTTGATTAAATTTGTATTTATTAGAATCCTCAAATTCTAACAAATTGAAATGAAACTAACACCTAATATCTTCAAAGTAAAGATAATTAAAAAAATAATATCATGATAATTGCTTAAGGTAAAATAAATTCTTTAAAGCATAAAATTGATCAAACAACTAAATACTAAGCCATTCCTTCTCTTTGTGATTATTACTCAAAGTATGAACCTAATTAGATCACCTAGCAATCAAATTGGTGTTGTTTGTCTCAAGAATTGAGGATGAGATCTCACCAAGAAATGTCTACAAGGCCATCTTTGGATCTTCCCATGCTTGTCAATTTGAGAGAATGGATCAAACCAAAATGCCTATGGTTTTCACTAATAAAAATGACGCGTAAGAAGAAAGGGAAGGAGGAGGGTTCCTTATATAGCTTGCATGTTTGGAAAAAGCTTGAATTTTTTTGGATGTGGGATAAAGCCCAAATAAGAAATGTAAAGGATATGCATGTTTAATAGACGATGTGCACTTTATGGGAGTTTAGAGGGGTTTAATTAATAAAATGTGATTAATTAATAGGTAGGGATAAGCTTGTAGAAGATATTTAGAGGGGATGTAGAGTAATATTAGCCTAATTTAAGGGATGTAAGAGGCAATTTTAACCAATAAAAGGGGTTTATTGATTAAAATGGGAGGCACAATTAACCAATAACGTTCAATTAATCACTTAGAATTGGATTATAACGAAAGGTAACTAATTGGCATCCAGAATGGGGGAAGGGTTAATTAATTAACAAAAGGTCATTAATTAATGAATAAGAAGGGGAATGTTATCTAATTAGTGGCAAAATGCTAATTATTATTGAAATGATGGGAAAGAGGGTGATTAGTGTAATTTTCAGTATTAAAACTATGTAAGAGGATTTTAGGTGTCTATAGTACAGATACAGATCTTTCCAAAGGATTTTGAAATGGGTAAAATGTTGGAAAACCATTGTAGATATTTGGTAGGTACAATGAATTGAGATGAGAGGAAGAATTAAAATTCCTATTTGACAATGAAGGCAAAAAAAGGATGCATGCGGTGAAGCTTCTACTTAACCAACTTAGCATTGGGGACATTGACGATGTTTTGGAGTAAAATGTAAGGATCAAGGTCTGACATGTCGACGTATGACCATGCAAAGGCCTATATATTATTCTAAAGGAAGGTGGTGAAACATTTGATCTATTGCGGATCAAGGGATTGAACTACTTTGAGGATACAAGGATCTTACAGAGTCCCTATATTGATGACAATGGTGGATTCGTTGAGAATAGTGGATGTGTCAAGAGGTAAGGAATTATGAAGATAGGAATCTTATGATCCATGTAGGAAATAATATAATCTTTTTCAATGCATCGAAGAATGTCAATGTTAGGGGATTCCTCCTCCACCATGTCAATAAGTGTTAGGTCCCAATGTGATTATGGAGATTAAAAAAAAGATAGAAGAAATAGATATAGTGTCATTTGTATCCATGGGGTCATTGGATGGAAAATAATTGGGGGATGGATCGATATGCATGGGTGATTTAGAGGAAGAATATGCAAAGGGATTGGTGGGTCGTTATTTGAAACCAAGCATAAATTTATCACAAAGCTTATGGGATTTTTCGAAAATAAGATCATGCAAGCATGGTTCATAACCCCCCATACCAAATCCTTTTCATGTGCAACAATGAAGGTATGTGTAGGTGAAGGATTTATTATAGAGAAATTTAAATCCATTGGTATAAGTCTTTGTGTGAAGCTAACTGTCAATATGAGAGGAAGGGTGATCGATGCCATCATAGGTAAGATTGGTTCGAAGATGAGGTGGACTAAAGGAAATGATATCCCTGACATTATGCTGATACATTTGATATTTTTTGGGTCTATCAAGTCGATTAGGTGTGGGGAAAAATTAAGGTGATGATGTGACACTCCCCTAATAGAATACGCTACATCACATTGTCAAGGGAATTGTCATTAGGGAGCTTAAATGCATACACAAATGAACTAGTGAAAGCTTTGAAAGAATCTTGTTTAAGAATAAGCATGTCTTTTGGTCGATAGGTCATGTGACATGCTTTGAAAGGGGGTAGATATATGAGGAGTGTTAGAATTTCCCCTCATTCTCGTATTTGATGCACCGATAGAGAGTGGATGGGATACAATACATGGTGTAGATCCATAGTCATCCAAGTAGGATGTTGTATTGAAAATAACCTTTGACAATATAGAAGAGCTCATGGAGGATTTTTTCACCAACATGAATGGGGAGTATAACTACGCCCAAAGCGACGGAAGAAACATCATTGAAGGAACGAAGAACCATGAGTGATTGATAAAAACATAGAGCTATGAAGTTTGAGTTCATCAAAGGTATGTGATGAGATTATATTAATGTTGGATCCATTATCTATCATTGAATGTCAGATGAATGTATCGTTGATGTGGACAATGATGAAAAGAGGGAGACCATGGTCCTTAGGTAAGATATTAGGAATTTCAGAGTCATCAAACCTTAGGTAAGATATTAGGAATTTCGTATTCATCAAAAGAGACAGTGGAAGAGGTTGTGAGTGCTCCAAAAATGGCCGCAAAAGGATGAGTCTAATCTATAGTGATAGGGATACGTTGTAGAGTTTTGATGAGAGATTATCTATGATTTGGGGAGATTTGGATGAGCTCATAGAGTGACATATTAACTGGGGCTTGATGGAGCTACTTCACATTAATTTTTTTGATGAAAGTAGGTTGTTTGGTATGTGTAGTTGCTAGGATGGAAACATTTACTTTCGATGAAGAAGGGGAAAGAGTGGGATCACTAGAGGGAGTAGTGGTGACAACCTTTGGTTTAGATTGAATAGGTGGTTGATAATCCTGAGTGCAAGAGTGGGTGGAGATTCAAAAAACATCAATGAAAAGAGGGATAACTTCTTTGAAAGAAGTAGTATTTGGAGGAGGGATTACAACAAATGTTTTGGATAAAGAAAAATGTTTATAATAATTTTGGAATGAGGCTTTTATTGAATAATTATGATTAGAAGTGGATGAACTAACAGATGGAAGAGGATGATCTTCTTCAATGAGGAGGTATTCTTATTCTAGAATATTGTGGATGAGGGTTTTAAGGGACCTACAATGTTTAGTATCATGTCTAGGTGTATGATGATAAGTGTAAATGACATTAGAGTCAAACCACATTTGATGGGGGAAGTGTGATTACAGATGATTGAATGAGGAGTCAAATATATTTTTTATAGGAACCGATAGGGATTTTTAAGAAGGGGATGTGTGGGTTGTGGATGAATTGGATTTAGATGTGGTGGATGATTCTAAGAGATGTACTTTTATTCTATGAGGATTTGTGGGAGTATTTGATTCTGATTTGGTTTGGAAGAAAGAGTGGATGGTTACGATTCAGATTTAGATCTAGAGGGAGGAATGGATGGTCTTGACTTAGATTTATTAATGATAGAGGATTTAGATTAAGGGCTTGGTCCTAAAATGGATGGAGGCACCCATAGGATTGAGGATGATAAATTGTATTGCTTAGAGTAATGGGATTTAGGAGGAGGGAGCTCCAATTTTTTATGTGGATGAGTGAGGAATTTTTGAGTAGCGATACTAAGGTTATTAGATTTTTGTTACGATGGTTTTCCCTTGGTGGGGATGATAATGATTTACATAGGGGGATTATTCCTAGAGGTAATGTTGGATGATTCATATGTAGATTTAGTTGTAGATGTAGGGATTAAAGATGGAGATGGAGGTGATGTTTGGATATGAATCTTAGTGAGATTAAAAGGTGTCATGGATTTTATGGGTTTTGGAGGTGTTGATGTGGGAGTGGTGATATTTTCTTAGTACGTGGATGATATGGGAATGTGACTTGTGATTATATCAAGAGAGGAATCCTTATTAGTGGATTCAGATGTTGATGTGGTAGGGATATGGCTATAGAAGTGGTTGTAGGTAGGCATGTAGAAGTGGATATAGATGTAGGGATGTGTGATGAGGATTTTGAGGTATGTGTTGGTGTAGATGTGGATAGATAACTATATGTAATATGTATGGACATATTAGGTGTAGATATGGAAGGGGAAGTGGATGCAATTAAAATAGGTGTGGGTGCAATAGTCATGGGTATAAAATATGTAGATATAATGGATATAGAGGTGGGTGCAGATGTAGATAAGATTTTAGGTGAAGGATTAGAGATAGAAGTTGGCATGGGTATAGTAGATGAATGGATGATGGGTATAGGTGGTGATGTTAATTCATGACTTAGAGTGTTGATGGTATGGGCATTGGGTTTGTGAGATGTAGAGGGAGTAGTTTTATTATTTGACAGATGGTTGGGAAAGGATACTTGAAGACATATAGAGGCTGGTTAGTAGGTATGTTACGATTATCCAATTGAAGGTAAGCATGATCTATGAGTTGTTGTAAAGGGTCCTTAAAGGTGTGTAACTTTTCAATGTTGTGACCATGAAGTTGGTGATATTTATAATAGTTATCCACATGATACCATGTGGGTTAGGGTCGTGAGTCATCAATGGTTCAGAGAGGGGGAAGTTAGATGAGATGCACAACCATTAATTTCTCAAAGATAGATATGTAGGATTCTCAAAGGGGAGTGTAGTTAGGGGTTGGTCTAAGAGCTCTTTGTGGATGATTCACATGGGATGTAAAGACATAAGAGGATTTGAATACAATTATGTTAGATGTGTTCTTATTTTTTTCATTGTGGGTATATGAATTGGTGAATTTGGGTTTTGGTTTGTTGGATAGGAGTTTGACATGTCCTTGCTCAAGGGCATGGAGATCAAGTTTATGAGCCATGGTGAATGCCTCTTCAAATTTTTGAAATGATTAGATATGAAGAGTGGAGGATATATGATTCACACAAGACTGTGAAAAGAGTTTAATTATCTTGGTTTGAGGAAGGGAGAAGGATAATTGATTGATCATACCATGCCATCTAGCAAAGAAATATACATTATATTCTTCATCAAATTGTATAATGGCATAAAGATATATAATGGTGATTTTACACATACTGTTAATAGAAATTTTCTCTAAGAAGAGATGCACGAGTTGTGTGAAATATAATAGAGAGTGTTGGGGGATGCCATTATACCAGTCCAAAGTGGGTCTTGCCAATGACATAGGGAAGGTATGGAGCATAAGGTATTTATCATGAGAAATGAGGTAATATACATGCCTAAAGCCACAAAGTTTATTTTGTGGGTCCTCCTTACTATTAAATTTAGAAAATGTTGGGAGTTCCTAGTGTGGAGGATAAGGTTTAACTGAAACTGATGGGTTGATAGGCTCGTATAAAAAAATTTCATAGGAAAAAGTGGTTTTAGACCCCAAAGTAGTGGCTTTGAGATTGGCCATTCTACTTACTTAAACAATGCTTTGGGTCATTAGATGTATGGGGATGAGATATTGAAGGATGAGGTTGTGGAATATAAGAAGTGGATGAGTTAGGCTTCAGATGAGATTGATATGATTGAGGATAAGTAGGTGTTTGAGGAGGTGGTTGATAAAGGGGAGATAGTTGAATGATTGTGATTGAATAGGTTGGGAGATGGGTTGTTGTTGGAGATGGGTATGTAATGAGATGGATGATATTGTTTTGGTTTTTGAGACATGGGAATGTTAAATTGATTTTACATGGGATGAGTTGGGATGTAGGTATGGGGTGGTAGAGATATTTGGGTAGATTAATTAGGGAACATGTGGTAAAAGACACTCCAAAAGGGAGGTTGACGATTTTGGGTTGATTTAGAAGGTTGGGGCTATGAGGTGATGACATTTTTATGGACACGAGATATAAAGATAGGGAGTGAAGTTAGATCATATTTTTTGGATGGAGGAAGAACTAAATTAGACTCTTCAGTATCATAGATGTGGGGATTGGTTATGATATTGGTTGAAGAAGTGATGGGGATAGTGGAAGTGCGGACGATGTTGATGCAAGGTATATTAGGTGGAATGGGTACCAAAAAATACATGGATTGATGAGATTGAGGGATATTGGGTGAGGATTTGTGAGTGATGTGTTCCTATTGGGCCATTGCTAGCTCATCCATGGCTCTATGAAAGAAGACAATGAGTTATGAGGTGAGGACTTGAGTAGATTCAGGTTGAGAATGATAAGCGTATTATTTTTAAAGAGGGGGTCCATCAATAGGAAGATTAGTGTATTTATGGAGAAGATATGTATGAAGGGCTACGGGGTTGACATTAAGGAGCTCTTGAAATTCCACACATCTGTGAGGGATGGTGGGAGGTCCAAATGCTCCCATAGAAGTGACAGATGGGGGTGTAGCTGGTCTAGAAGGGATAGAATGGTGATAGATATAAGGATTATTTTAAATATGTGTGTTGGTTGGGATGGTATAGAAATCATGAAGAGGAAGGGTAGAAATGATAGGTTAGGAAACCCAGGAGGAGGTGACCAAAGGGGTGGAAAAAATAATGGAAAGGGATAAAGTTTATCGAGAGGAAATGTTAGAAGTAGGAATGTTGTTGGATGATGTGGTTTGTTCCATTTTTATTACTTGAGAACATGTAATAATGAGCATGAAACAAAAAACAAAAAAACTATGCTGATTTTTAACATTTTAAACAAGTCACAAATCAAAGTGTTAACTATTTTGCTTATTATAAGAGTGTGAAGAAGAAAAGAAAATAGGATAAAATGGAACTTAGGAAATGGCCAAACTATGGATGATTTCAGGTTGTTTTTTATGGAGTCCTTAGTATACCTAAAGGTACGTGAGGCTCAAATATATTATGATTAATGGTATGGCATCAGATATTGGGGCATACCCCTGCACTTCATGCACTGAAATAATAAGGGTTTCAGGTGCTTAGAAAATATACCGATAGTAAAAAAATCATAACATAGCCAGAAAACTGTTGCATATTTTCTATTGGGTGATGAAATCCCAATAGTTCCACCTAGTAAAATATGTTTAAGATGTGTAAATTGATGTGTGAGTTTTGGATGTGTGTGGAAGAAGTGAATGCAAAGGATTAACCTCATAATTAGAGTATGTTGTTAAGAAATTAAAAAGAGGTTATTTTTAAATCCAAAATGAAGTGTTGTATTTGATGAAAACACTCAGAGAAAGAAGGGAGAAAAATGCAAAAAAGAACAAATAGGGAAAAAATGAGGAATACCTGGATAACACAATTTTTCTTATTTTTTATTTTAGCAAGCACATTGTTGATATAAGAAAGTAATCCACCACACACGCAAACAAGAGAATATCCCACCTGCGAGGTTAGGAAGAAATATATAGAAAACAAAAATGAAAAATAATGAAACAAAATACCAAGGAGAAAGTGTGGCACCAAGCATTCTAGAATATTTATCTAATTTTCTCAATCTTGTTTCTGATTAATGTAATTATAACAAAGAAAATAATAGACTCTAATAAGGAGAGGGTTAAAGGATACCTCTTGATAATATGATGATGGATACGGGAACAAAAAATCCTATTCACATCAAGCTTGGTAACATGCACAACAAAGATAAACTTAAAAATGAAAATGATTAGTAGATAGAAGGGTGGGTTTCCTAAAAATATCATTCCTGAGAAGTGAAAACTTCCTATGGATGGATTTCGACCCACTTTTGATAAACGATAAATAAAATGATAATAGATAACTGATAGTATGCAACAAATAGATTAAAATAAAAAAGATAGTTGAGATGTGATAAATAAGATAAGAATTGAATTTGATAACATCAAATTATAATAAACTAAAACAAACCTGATAAGTTCAATGGTGACCCAATTCTAATAGGTGTAATCGATGGTGACTGCAACAAAGTGATACAAAAACAAAGCAAAAGGGGTAGATCTGAAAGATTGACCTGAGACTGATTTGATGATGAGATGATCCAGAGGATATAGATCTGACGAGGACAAAAATGATGCAATAAAATTGATTAATCCAATGATAAAAATGATAACTGCTGATATGATCAATGATGAATATGTTGAATCGATGACAACTGAAGCTAAAATGCTAGATCTGGGATTCTAAATAGGTGGATCAAAGAAGTAGAGGGGTCTAAGTACTTACACAACAACAAGATATATTTTAGATGGGATAGATGACGGAAAATAGGATGGATTGAATAATATTCAATGATGACTTGGTTTGATCAACAAAGACTTAGTGTGATGATTATGAGATCTGAAGTAGCATTTGTGTAGAATGGAAAGATTGGGATATCTTAGGGACTATGGGATGAAAAAAAATAGCTAAGAGGTTGGATGATAGGTAATAAGATAAATTTGGATCGGGTCAATGAAAAGTGTGCAAGGTAGATAAAGACTAGGAAGGGATCTAAGGTTTGATAGTGCAAGATGGGTGAAAAAACAAAGGATAAAGAAGGATTAACGATGGATGATGTAGGGGAAGATCTCCAAAATGGATGATATGTTGGGCCCTTGGAATATTGACTAAGTATGAAGCCACGTGGGCACATGGGACCCCAGTTATAGAAGGGCGCGTAAGGAAAAAGCATGCAGGAGGAAGAGTTAAGGAGGCATATGGTTTGAACGGTGTGTGAAAGGAGATTCAGGTTTTAGCCAATTTAAGCAACAAAGGTAGAACACGTGAAAAGCATGATCAGTTGCTCATGGATAAGATGCCAGCTTGGCAACAGGTCGCCCAAGAAAGAGCATGCCAGTGAAGGAATCTTCTAGAAGACCATCATGAGATGGAGTGGAGAGATTAGGCCTGAGGAAACATGCTCACTAAAGGACCACATTTGACACTTGGCGATGGATATAAGGGTGCGGAAAGGTGAGTTAGCAGCATAGGAAGGTGATAAATACAAGTGCCTATGGACCAGAAAATATGACATGGGAATATAGACATAAGAGGAGAAGATAGGAGAGATACATAGAGAGAGATATAACATGGGTGAAGCTCTGCAGGATTACTGCAAGTGGAACATTGATGTGGAAAGGAATGTACTAAGCTTAGCATTGTAATTTCTTTTTCTTTTTGGCATAATTATACAAGTCTAGTGATGTGCATGACTACGGTCTGCTCTCTATGGCTCTTTGTAATGAAACGATGAATACAATGAGGTTACCTATTGCAATTAGATATGAATATCAGTGGGTTTAATGTATAATTCATTCATAGGAGTTCTCTTTCCTTTCATACTATGAATGAATGATTGTATCTTTCCTTCTGTTACAATATATGTTATGGAGTTTATCAAAACACTCAGTCTGAAGAAACTACAAGGATCTGGAGGCCGTTCTGAGCCCTATGATTCTTGTATGTCTAAACTTCTTTCCTGAATACTCTTATACTAATCATAGATGAATGCTTCCCACTAAAATTCACATAAAAGAGAGACTCGGCACCCACTCATGCCTCGGGTGAATGCTCAACTTTTGCTAGGTGATAGGCCAGCACGTATGGGATTCCTTCCTTTTATAGTGGGGGTAAAATTGACTACATCTTGGTTCTGTTGCCGAGACCTATTTTTGAAGTTGTAGTGGGATATAACATGCATCACAATCTGTGTAAAGAGTAATGACAGATCGGTTAACATTGGAAAATGTTGAATCGTGGTTTAACAACATGGAGGATGAATTTACCTAGAGATTCAACACTGGACCTGAGTTTAATACACATACATAGGTAGAAGAGAATCTCTACCATGATCTGTATGAGACTTTTTTTTGCTGCTTCCCAGTAGAGTTACATGGATAGCTTTCAGTCTATGCTTCTAGATCAAGTTGGCATTATGGATCATGGATATAGACCAAAGAAGACTACCAAAGGTTGTAGGATATAACTATGACATGGACCCATGTTGTAGATCACTGGTGGGGAGGATTACTAGCTAGCTACACTCTGGAATATGCCATTTCCATGTATTCTTGTCTAGAGGTTGCTAAGTTTGAGTTTCTACGAGAACCTAGAGGATCATTTATATGTGTTATTCCTCTAGCTATGAAGATATTGATGGTTACCATGAGTTTAGAGGCGCTCCCAATATCCGGCTAAACCATTCTAAGTGCTAGGTAAGGAAGATTGGGTGGAAGAAGATGGTAGATGATACAATAGAAAAAGAGAGGGAAGAAAGACATCTCAATTATGGGGAAGTGCATGAAAGGGAGATTACTAGATGATGTGAAGATGCTAGTGTGATGGATCTATAGAGAAAAATGTTACGGGAATGACTTGAGGTTCATGTGGAGGACATGGAACCTAAGCAGTATTTACTACCCCATCTTGGTAAGCACGTGAGGGATACCCCTTTGGCTTCTGGTGAGAGTTCGTCGCATGGAGAAAGGAGAGTCTTTGGTGTATATCTGAACCCACCTAGTGACCGAGCCCTAACATTTCATTTTCCTGATCCATAAGGAAGTATTAATCCAATTGAAACTAGTGGAAGAGATAGATCCACACCTATAAGGTATAATTTTTTAGTTCCTTCTTTTATGGCTTCACATTCCAGTATTTGGAGGAATTTTTGGATAAGGGGAAAGTGTACAAGTTTTTGGTCTCTCGTCAGGGAGTAGCATGGGATAAAGTAGCGGTGGTGGGGCACTGTCATAGACCATCGGAGCACAGTTCAGTGGGATTATGGGGGTGCTTGGCATAGCTCCTACAGGCCCTATTGGACCCAGTGGCTATGGTGGATCTGGTGGTTCTAGAGGTACAAGACCTAGTGGACTTGGTGGATCAAGCAGTGGAGGAAACACTAGAGGGAACTAAGGCTCTGGTTCAGGACAAGGACCCCAACCACCACCTCAAGTATTCTTTGAGATGTCTCTGCATTTTCCAGATTATAAGGGAATTGATTATGTGCAGAACATGTTCACAAGTGTGAACTGCTATGGTGTGCAAAAGGTATCACAACCCCAGAACGAAAGGCTAATCAATTTACAACCACATTACAAGGGCACACACATTGCTGGTATAGAAACTATGATCCTCATTAAATGGTGGTGGATTACACTACCTTAAAGAATGCATTCCTGGTAGAGTTCCACATTCCTGAGTTTGAGAAAAAAATCATTAGTGCTTTGAAGAAGATACAACAAGGAATGGCAAAGATTGTGCGGGAGTATGATGCACACTTTAAAACTCTCTTGTCTAATTTTTCATATGATATACATTGTTCTCAGCATGCACAATGGTTTGTTGGAGGATTGATCACCCCCTTTAGAAGGGCCTTGTCTCATAAAACATTTACAGATCCACGTGAAGCATTGGAGGTTGTCTTTCATGCCAAAGCTGTTGGTAGTATTGATACAGGAGTTATCTCATTCTTGGCATCTCAGATTACTACTATGTCTAAGTAGTTGGAAAAGCTATCTGCAAAAATTGGTCCATGAGACTCATAGTGGTTTATGGTGCATAGATTGTGAGATAGAGGGGCACGTTAAGGAAAATTTCCCCTGGAGGATGGTATGCATTATAACATTAGATTGTGAAATTTGTCATGGGGACCATGATGCCAGTCAATGTCCCTTGCTACAGTGCACAATCAGGAAGAATGTATCTTGTTATTACAAGATTTGCACCTCCACAACCCATGATACTAAATAATGTAGGCTCATTGATCAGATACATGAGGCCATTGATCATGGGGTGCGCCAAACTAGAATTGTCAGTGGTTCTAAAAATGATAATCACCATTATGAGGAGCACGCAGAAGGAGGCATGCATGGAAGAGGTTTTTGAGGAGGATTTCATGGATGAGGTAGCTGTGGAGGAAGGAGTGAATTCATGTGAGGGACATGTTTTAATTGTGGATCTATAGAACATTACAAGCGTGAGTGCCTATAATTTTTGTAGTGCTCATGGTGTGGAAAGAAGCATAAGTATGAAGAATACCTGGAATTATTTGAGCATATGAATCAGCAGCACTGGAAGGACAAAGGCACTGCGATGGTTAGCATCAAGAAGGCAGATATACAATGGATGTCTCGGGTAACACAGGATGAAGGTTTAAAGCCTGTATTGGTAACAACAAGGGTAGAAGCCACATGTGCAAAAGAGATACCAAGATAGAAGAGCCTCATTTCAAGAGAAGAGGTCATTCATGGAAAGTACCCAGACCCCATGCATCAGAAGGAGATATATCAAGACACCATGTATGTTATTCAAAGCTTGTAAGGGGAGATCTAGTGTCTAAAGGAGAAATCTAGGAGGGAGGAACAAGGAAGGAGAATCGAGGCATAGAAAAATGACCTGGATGAGGTCAAAGAGGTGTGTAAAATGGTAAGGTAGGAGAACATCATCCCTTTGCTAGGATCTTGGTTAAGAGAGAAGGTACCATGCACCGGAGAAGAGCGCGAGAGATAGGTCTTGCATGTAAACCTTCCCCCTCACAACCTCAACTATGACAAGGAGATTACATCTAATGCAGTTGTAGATGGATGGCTGCTCAGCAATATACTCATTGACACTGGCACGGAGGTTAATGTTATGACTTTGGATGCATGGCATCAGATGGGGAGACTTGCATTACAGCCATCTTCAAATGTGTTGTATATGGAAAATAAGACTAAGGCAACACCCATCGGTGTCTTGAAGGATGTAACTATTACTATCCAGGGAGCCAATTTTACTGGGGACTTCGAAGTCTTGGAAATCACCGAGGAAAACAATTTCCCAGCACTACTTGGGTGCCCTTGGTGTTACAAGAAAAATACAAACCTCCGGTTCAACAAAGGGTACATCATTTTTGAGAAAAAAGAGGAGAGGGTCATTATACCCCTAGATGATGGGAAGTCAACACCCTACATTGAACCATTGGGAGAAGAGGTTATGGACAAGATTTATGTGAGCTCAATCAGGGACCCTGAGATGGTACACCCTATTAATGGAGTTATCCAGTTTGAAAATGCTCAGTTAGTGAGTGATACCACCAGTCTGGAATGTGACAATTGGGCACATGGGACTTCCAAATTGATGGGATGGCAGTTGAGAGGTTCTATGACCAAGGTAACAAAGGCACACATGGTTTGACACCTTGGAGGAAAAGAACTACCCAAGTACTCCGAAGGAGCCTTCCTTGACATCTTTCGGTAGGAGATAGAAGCTCAGTGGAAGAACGAGAAGGAATGGAGGGAGATGCTAAGTTACGTCTTGATCGGCACAGTAGCTTGTTGGTGGGCCATGCATCAAGAGAGCCTTTTAGAATAGTGTGAGGTAAGAATTTCTCTCTCTGTCAGATTTTCTAGAAGTAACATACCCACCATCATCAAGGAGTACCATGGGAAGGAGCCTACCTCTTTCCATATACAGGAGTGTGAATGGGTTTGGAGAGAAGGTACATAAGCCTTGTCACCATCCCTCTAGGTGCACAAGTTGTATTCTACATTGCAGAATTGTGCATGTGCATGGTACATTCATTCAGAGACATGCCGCCAGAAAAGGAATTGGCAAGAGCTAGTGGTTGATCTTATTCAAGACTTTGAGTATCAGAGTATCATACCACTGGTTGATAAGGCCTTGCAAGGTATCAAGTGCCTTACCATGGGGGATAGTGCCAGAATGGAAGATAGGCTGTTAGAATCACTAGGTAAACTAGGATTGGAGGCGCGCTTCAAAGAGATTGAAGAAACAAAAGAATTACAGCTTGAGTGTGCGTATTTGGAAAAGGAGAAGGGAAAATTAGTATATGTGATTGATGGAGAGGAATCAGAAATCTTAGATGTTAGCTATTCTATAGGAACATATGAGGTAGTGGACAGTGTAGATGCTCACATGCGTTCCTACCATGAGCCTTTAAAGATGAAGAAATTTAACATTGGTTCAGAAGAAGAACCCAAGGAAGCTATTATTAGAGATTATTGGATGGAGAAGGAAGTGTCAAAGATCATTGATCTGTTGCACAAATTCGAGGATTTATTCCCACACGGGTACCATGAGCTGAAAGGTGTCCACCATTCTTTAGGGGAGATGAGGATAAAACTAAAGGAATTTGCGTTCTCGGTTAGAAAAAGGCCCTACTAGATGAATCCCAACTTACATGTGAAGGGTAAGGAGGATATAGATAATATGACAGCTTCTAGGATCATTGAGGTACTAGAAGAATTAGAATGGATAAGTCTGATGGTAATTAGCATCAAGAAGGATGGGTGGATTAGAATTTGTGTGGATTATAGGGAATTGAATGCAGTTTGTGTCATTGATCCATTTTTTACCCCCTTAACTGAAGAAATTTTGGAAGGAGTTACTGGGTGCAAAATATATTCCTTTACATATGGATTTTCAGGATACCACCAAGTCTAGATTGCAAAGGAGGACCAGGAGAAGAAAACTTTCACTGCCGAGTGGGGAAGTTTTGCATATGCGGTCATGCCCTTTGGGTTAAATAGTGAGCCTGTTGTCTTTTCATGCATAGTGGTGTAAGCATTCCAGGACTTCATTCATAAGTTTCTCTAGGTTTACTTGGATGATTGGATAGTATATAGTCCGGTTAAGGACCATTGTGACAACTTGAGATTAATGTTTTAAATGTGTAGGTAGTTGAGGATATTCCTCAACATTAAGAAGTTTGTGTTTGCTACACCCTTTGGGACTTTATTGGGGCATTCATATGTAAGGAGGGCTTGTTGGTAGATCTTGCTAAGGTTGCAGTTATTATGGGGTTAAGGGAACCTACTAGCCAGAGTGTAGTGTGTAGATTCCTTGGGCATACAGGTTATTACAAGAAATTCATTAAGGGATATTCCGAGATCGTTGTGCCCTTAGAAGAGCTTCTTAGACACAAAAGTACCTTCTATTGGGGAAAGCCGTAGCAGAGGGTGTTTGATATATTAAAAGTTAGTCTTATTACCATGCCTATTTTATGATTTCCCTCTTGGGAAAATCCCTTCCAAGTCCATGTAGATGCCTCAGGAACCGCTATTGGAGCAGTACTTGCACAACTAGGTGAGGGGATTGTTGATCTTCCTCTCTATTTCGCGAGTAGGAAGTTAACACCAGCAGAGCATAATTATACCACAACTAAGGACAAGACATTGTCAATGATCTATGCACTTTCCAAATTTTGACAGTATCTACTGGCAACACCCTTTGTATTCTACACCAACCACATGGCATTAAAGTATTTAGTGAACAAGCTCATTCTTAAAGGGTGCATATGTCAATGGGTGTTGTTGTTTCAAGAGGTTGAGTTCACCATTGTAGTGAAGCCTAGAAAAAGTAATTGTGGACCTGATCATCTGTCAAGAATTGATTCAGGAGAGGATGTGCAAAGTATTGAGGAAGAAATTCCAGATGCACAACTATTTAGATTGCGGTGCACGCCCTTAGATTTGGAAGAGATTGCAATATTTTTAAAAGAAGGTGTGGCACCAGATGGAATGAAGGCATTAGAAAAGAAGTAGTTTGCCAAGCGTGCCATGTCCTACATGTTGATTAGTGGAAACTTATACAAATTGGGACATGATGAAGTTTTACATAGATGTGTGTTAGAGCATGAGTTCCTGACCATCATGGAGGAAGCACATGGAGGAAGTGCGGGTGGGAATTATACAGGTGATGCCACCACGCACAAGATTTTAATGGCCAGTTTATGGTGGGAAACCTTATATAGGGATTGTAGGGATTTTTGTAAAACATGTGACCACTATCAGCGCATTGCAAACCAGGAAGGAGATATGAAATGCCTTTGCATCCTATTCCTAGCGTGGAGCCTTTTGAAAAGTGGTCGATAGACTTTATAGGACTTATTGCACTAGCAGCGCATAGGACTGAGTCATGTTATGTCATCACTTACATGGATTATCTCAAAATGTGGGTGGAAGCAGCCTTGACTAAATATTACATGGCAGTGACAATGGCAAGGTTCCTATGGGAGAACATTATCACAAGGTATGGATGCCCTTTGAGTTTGACCAGTGATAGGGGTATGCATTTTCTAAATGAGACCATGAGGATCCTAATATCTAAGTTTATGGTGGCTCACCATAAGACTATGCCCTATCACCCACAAGCAAATGGAACCGTAGAAGCATTCAACAAAATACTTAGTCATACCCTAACCAAAATCTGTGATGTTGGAAGACAGGATTGGGATGACAAGGTATCAGTAGTTTTATGGGCTTATAGGACTACGTATAAAATACTAAATAAAGCCACACATTTTCAATTGGTGTTTAGCGCGTAACCTATTTTACCGGTTTAATTTATGTTACCTTCTTCGCGAATAACATGTGTAGGAGGATTAGCCGATGAACAAGTGCTGGAAGAAAGAATTGATGAACTAATGAAACTGGATGAGAGATGATCACTTTCCCATTGAAGACAAACAATGGAAAAGAAAAATAAAAAGGCTTAGCATGATCACCATATTAGAAACAAGAAGTATGAGGTTCAGCAGATGGTGTTACTGTATGATTCTAAATTTCTGCGCCATCCTGGGAAGTTGAAATTCCATTGGTTAGGTCCCTACACAATCTTGTACATCCTCAATTTGGGCACATGCCAGTTATAAGAACTAGATGGAATGAATTTTCCTGGACACTTCAATGGCAGTAGGCTGAAGCCCTACTATAATAAGTCTTCTTGGTGTTTGTACATAAGGTAGTTTTGCCAGTTAGTTTAGAATTTTCCTTTATGCATTTTCCTTTCCTTGTGTTTCCCTTTTGCATTGTTGTTTTTTTTTCACCTTACGCACCGGTAACCTTATTGCTATTTTTGGGGGATTTATGAGAGTGCAAAGGACTACACATCGTTTAAGTGTGGGGTGGAGAAAAGTGAAGAAGCACATGATTAAAAGTACCAAGGAAGTTGTGTTGAAGAGCCTTGTTGAGTATCCTGGTTAAAAGAGAGATGAAGAGAAAAGATAAAATGGTTGGTGCCAGGGTAAAGCTACTTGTAAATCCCATGTACCAAGGAAAAATAAGCACATTTAAAGCAACATAAGGTAGGAAAAAGTAAGAATTTGGACAGACGAAGTGCCTTCAGTGCAGGTTGAGCGCACGTAAGAGTCTCCTGTCAGGTTGGTTTGGTTGTGTGCCAGAAGGTTGGAGGATTTTTCATGTAGGAAGGGCGCGTGAGGTAAAGAGGAGTTTTTATGCAGGAAGGGCACGTGCATGAAGGCACTGAAGACAGGATTTGTTTTAAAAATCTGCATTAAATGAACAAATTATAGGGAAGGTAAAGTAGCATTTAATTACCAGAAAAAGGAAAAAGTATAAATAGAGGGTCGGGGAAATCTCATTTTACTTTGTGAAAAATGAAGAGTTGGAGATATAAGCGAAAGTTATAAGCTAGGGTTTTTAATAATCAATCAAGTGAAAGATCTATGTGATTAAAAACATGAAGAGCTAGTTTGAGACTACAAACCAGAAGGAAGGAATTACACGGGCATGGAGAGAAGTGAAAATACGTTATCTTGTGAAGAATTTATCAAAGATATGGTTCAACAAACTAGGGCATGGGTTTAGAAGAATTATATAACAGATTTTAGATCAAAATTTAGGAGGAGGAAAATAGAGTAACAAGGAGAGGATTGGAGTGACATAATTACCTCGACCATGGCACCAAAGAAAGGAAAGGGAAAAGCGAAGGCTAAATACCCAGAATCCAAGGTAGATATAAATGAAGAATGGTATGTATAAATGCAATACCCTAACGGAGTGATGATGGGGAAGGAGTGGGAGTCCCATTTGAGAAGCATACCAGTCAGTGACTATAATCACCGTACCAGCTCTATAGAGAAAGAAATGGAATTAGAATTAGTACGCCCAACCAACAAGTGAATACCTAAAGGGTTGCTTATCTACAATGATGACGTAAAGATCAAGGTAGCAAAGGCAGGGTTGTTGTAGCTCTACAAGTTTCCTTATTTTGGGAATTCAAATCACTTGTACCAGTGGTTGATGTCTCGAGTACATGAGGACCACTTTCACTTTGCTGGGCATAAGATACACGTAACTCCCTAGTTGATTGCATAGTTTATAGACCTCATATGTGAGGGAGATAGTTTGGAAGATGACCTTGGCGACAAGGAGGCCATTCGGGAGACCGTCATAGAGTATTTCTGTAAGAAAGGGTTGAAGTATTATAACATCTCAGACATCAAGGACCCAATTATGAAGATGGTCGCACACCTGGTAATGAAGTTGAATGGCTAAGAAATATGGACGCAAGTCAACAAGGCATGGCTACAAGTCTGCAAGAATATTGCAAAGGAGACTATTTACAATTTTTCTGTGTACATTGCCGAGGAAATTGTAAAGTGTGTGAAGGAAGGGGACAGGATCCTCTTTGGCAATGTCCTGCTCACCATAGTGTTTGTAGAAATTGGAGTGCCAGATGCACCAGATAAGTTTGTGTGGGAGTACCTAGCCAAATACCCTTCACCTGCGAAGAGGTTTGTAAAGTATGCATGTGATACAATGATGGCTCCCCACAAAGCGCGGCTTGAAAAATTGTATATGCGCTTGAAAAATGCATTCGGGGCAGAGTGGAGGATCCCTAAACAACTCCCAGTAGCCACACAAGGAGAAGATAAGTTTGTGGTGTACTAGCACTACTACTTGGGAAGGTTCAAACTTATTGACGAATCATGGAGCCCTTGGTGTAAGCTCCCTTTCGTGTTCACTACCCAATACTTCCAAGCGGGAGTGAACAAATTTAAAGAATCGAAGAAGCTAAGGCTGGAGCTAAGAAAGTTAGACTGGGAACACAGGGATATGAGGAAGAAACTGAACTATCTCGGAGGGAAGCATGTGTATCTAGAGAATTATGTGTCACACAAGATCCATATGACGAGGACAATAATACTTCCTATCGTTAGAGGATCCACAACGCGCATATACATGCACATAAGGCCAAAGTTTGAGAATGGCACATACTTGGTGAATGAGATCTCAATACCTAAAGACCCCTTGGAAAAGAAGAAGCCAATGTCTAAGAAGAGGGGCAGAGGAGAGGAAGGAGAACCAAGTGTACTAACTGCTCAGATAGTGAGCATGCCTTCTACGAGTGCCAAGACAAGAACCTATGTTCAGAGGAAGAAGTCTCCAATAAAGGAGAAGACACCAGAAGTAGAGGTGCTTGAACAAACAACCACCATGGAGGAGTCACAAGAAGAAGAAGCGAAGGTAGAATATCCTGACCAGAAGCAACCTCTCAGGAAGAAGCAGAAGGTAGATGAAGAAGCTAACTCAGAGGTGACTAACAGCTTGGAGAGATATCTGGGAGAGGGAGAGGATGCGAGTAAAGGAGGTGGCGATGAGGAGGAAGAGCCAGAGAAAGAAAAGGAACCATTGGAACCTCATGTATTTAGTGTTTATGAATTGGAGGAGGAGAGTGGGGATGAAAATCAAGAGTTCATATTCGTGTGACGAAAAGGCGCACAAGGTGATGAAGGCACTGAAGATACAAAGGCATATGAGAGGGATGCCGAGGGGCAAAGAGCCACATAATTTACAAATGAGTAGATAACCAAAGTTACAGAGTGAGAAGTGAAGAAGATGCTCGAGATCCTTATAGACCAGGAGTTAGAGTATAGCATAGACATAGTACTAAAGGAAGGGAAGAAGGAGAGCGTTGAAAAATGACATGATAGCCTAGGAGGCCCCGCTCTGATAGTTAGCTTCCCAAAAGGCACGCACTCAGGTAGAAGATCTCTAGATGCAGAATAGAGGTAGATAATGGGCTACGTGGATTATTCAAGAAAGGTGCTACATGCACGATTCTAGAGCATGATACCCACTGAGAGACTTATAACCATGGGATCATTTGAAAAGAAGGGTGCACACCCCATGACCAAGAAGACGCTTTCTTTGGCATTTGAGTCCTAGGCTGATGAGCCAAACTTTTAAGTATGCCAGAAGGCACTTATCACACTGCCAGAGTCTAAGGGAGATAACCCCTTAGTGAATTCCCAGGAGCTCTTAGACGAGTAAGTGTGTAATGCTCTAAACAAGGTAGCGATTGAAATAGAGGCGAGGCTATTCACGTGGAATGACAACATAAGGGCCCTAGAAGGAAAGCTAGCAAAGAAGGAGGAAAATTTGGCTAAGGTGGCCAGAAAATTGAAACAGGAGGAATTAATCAGCACACAGCTAAAGCGTGAGCTCAAGGAGGAGAAGGCAAAGGTGCAGGAGGTCTACAAGAAAGTAGACTCAATAAAGAGCACCATCATTTTGAAACACCTAGATCTAACACTTATCTTCCAGAAGTACACATCGATGCTGGAATGTCTAGAAGACTTAACATGCATCGTCACCATAGAGAGGCGACCCTTGGCATTGGAATTTGTGGAGGAAGTGACCATGCACCTGAAGGAGGAGGACCTGTTAAAAGTGATAGCACTTGTTGCCAAGTACAGTCAAGTACTCGTGGAGATCAAGGTCACTACCTAGTCTGTAGAAGCCATATATGACACATGCACAAATCGAGATAAGGTGGCAAGCTCTTTGATTGTCACACTTGAAGTAGAGATGAAGGAGTTCCAGGAAAAGAACAAGGGGAATAGGGTAGAAAGGGATAAGGTTCTGGTCGAGGTAGAAAATAAATCAGAGGCGATTAATGCTTTAAGAAGCTTAACTAAGGCCTGACTGAAGGAACTGTACCCCTAGATTACAAGGAGAATGGACAAGCTTGTGGACCTAGGCAAGGATATAGAATAAATTGTGGACACTTTGGGCACCTAGGGAGCTAGCCAAAGTATTGATGAGGTAAACCTCCTGGTCAGTGACCTCTATCAGAAGGCACAGAATGAGGTCGATATATGAAATAAGCTGGAGGTAGATCTGCGACAGGACTTTCCTAGCCTTCCGAATTAATGTACCCCACCCATTCTTCATTCTTTTCCCTATTCTTTCATTTCTTATTAATTTTTGTAATGTTTATCTACATCTTGGTTTCATTGAACCAACTTGCACCTTGGTCAAGTAGAATTTTTCTGAGGGCGGAGAATAGGCGTAGTGTGGGGTGATGTTGGGCCCTTGGAATATTGACTAAGTATGAAGTTGCATGGGCACACGGGACCCCAGTTATAGAAGGGTACACAAGGAAAAAGCATGCAGGAGGAAGAGTTAAGGAGGCATATGATTTGCGTGGCACACGAAAGGAGGTTTGGGAGTTAGCCAATTTAAGAAACAAAGGTAGAACACGTGAAAAGCATGATCAATTACATGCAGATAAGATGTTATCCTGGCAATAGGTGTCCCACAAAAGAGCATGCTAGTGAAGGAATATTCTAGAAGACCATCATGAGATGGAGTGGAGATCTTGAATCTGAGGAAACATGCTCGCTGAAGGACCACATTCAACACTTGGTGATGGATCTGAGGGCGCGGTAAGGTGAGTTGGTAGTGTGGGAAGGTGATAAATACAAGTGCCTACGAACTAGAAAATATGACATGGGAATATAGACATAAGAGGAGAAGATAGGAGAGATACACAGAGAGAAAGAGATAACATGGGTGAATCTCTACAGGATTACTACAAGTGGAATTGTGATGCAGAAAGGAATGTACTAAGCTTAGGATTGTAATTTCTTTTTCTTTTTGGCATAATTATACAAGCCTAGTGATGTGCATGACTGTATTCTTCTCTCGATGGCTCTTTGTAATGAAACGATGAATACAATGAGGTTACCTATTACAATTAGATATGAATATCAATGGGTTTTATGTATAATTCGTTCATAGGAATTATCTTTCCTTTCATACTATGAATGAATGATTGTATCTTTCCTTCTATTACAATATATGTTATGGAGTATATTAAAACACTTGGTCTGAAGAAACTACAAGGATCTGGAGGCTTTTCTGAGCCCTATGATTCTTGTATGTCTAAAATTTGTTCCTGAATACTCTTATACTAATCATTGATGAATGCTTCCCACTAAAACTCACATAAAAGAGAGACTTGACACCCACGCGTGCCTTGGGTGAGCACTTAGCTTCTGCTAGGTGATAGGCTGGCGCACATGGGATTCCTTCCTTTTACAGTGGGGGTAAAATTGACTATAATAAACCTGTAATGCTGATGCATAACATGGATGGAATGAAAAAGGTTATCCAATACAACTCAAAGTATCAAAAATATCTAAGAGTAACTTGCAAGATATTCAAAATAGATCCAAGGTGATAGCAGTAGCTCCAATGAAGAGAGAGAAGTGCAACAAGATTTTCAAAAAATCGCAAGATCTCAAAATTTCATCCTCAAGAGAGGAGGGGTATGGGTGTATTTATAGGGTCAAAAATGACCCGCATGGGTTTCCAATGACTGCGACAGACCATTGATCTAGGTGGTGTAGATGTGATTAAATCAATGTAAAGATCCCTTAAGAGGTAAAATTAGGGTTTCATGTGGTTAATGTGGGTTAGGGGTGTCTTGGGAAGATAAAAGTGGTTGGGGGATAGGGATACATTGAATAAGGGTAGACAAGAACCTAGGGCTGATAAAATAGGTGTTTAGGGAATATAAATGATTAATAGATGGTTTTATGAACATGTAGTGTGATTAGGGGTAGATTAGGGAAGATAAATAATGGTATGATTAAAGAGGGGTTGAGATTAAAAAATAGAGAATTAAGGGAATACATTTTATTTTAAGAGGGAAATATGGATTTGAATAGGAAGAGAGGTATGTATGTGTAGGATGATGATAAAGGGGAGAAGACACAAGATAAGAAAAATGATACCAAAAATTTGTGTATACACTTACATAATCCTATCGACTGCTAACTTACATAAGAATAACAACTGTTAAGTGAAATAAAAAAAGTGGTGTCAAAGTTACATTAGCCTAGTGACAATAAGTTACATAATCCTAGTGGCCTCTAAGCTACATAATACTCGTGGCCACTAAATTATATAAGCCTAGTGGTTAGAAAAGCTACATCAGACTGATGGTTACAAGATACATAAGTCTAGCTTCCGCTAAGATACATAATCCTAGAGACTACTAAGATACATAAGCCTAGCAGTTGTTAAATTACATAGTCCTAACGGGCACTAAGTTAGCCTAGTGGTCGCTAAGTCACATAAGCCTAGTGATCACTAAGGAAGATAATCCTAGTAGCTGCTAAGATACATATTTTTAACATTTATTTGATCAATTTGTAAAATAGAATTCATTGTAATGGAACTTAGCTGTCACTAGGCATTTCAAAATAGAAGATAATCTAGATAATGTCAACTACTATTACACTTTTTCGATTCTATAATAAGGAAAAAAAATAGTTAAGAATTATGTTAAACACATTGTTTTGAAAAATGGATTTGACAATTTATTTCCATAGGAAATCAATTCCTTTAGCATAATTAGATTAAAAATTACATAAGGATTTATCCCTCTCAAGTGTACCTAGTCCAACAAAATTTTAACTACAATGCATTAATTATTATTCTTGAAGTTGTGCAAGGTATTCTTGAATAGCATCATGTCTCTGATTAGGTATTTTAATTTTATCTCTTTTCCATATTTTACTTGTTTTCCATGCCCAAATGACGTTGTCTATATCAATCACTGATGTTTCCCTTGATTTTCTCCATCATTGATTTTTCTTTAAGCATTCATGGTACTTTTATTTTTCTGTATTTTATTTTCCTGTGGGTTCCCACCAAATTACCCTTATCTTTTGAGACTTTTTGTGAACATCATGTATTAGAATTCATTCTACCCTACCCATATATATATAGGTGCATTATCATAATAATTTCTTATTGGTATCATCTGCCCATAATTCAAATCCAGTACTGGGTTGAATTTGTCTCAAGGTCTATCAAAATTGCGCCCAACATATATATCCTTATTTGAAAGGAAATTTGGACTATAGAAGATATCAATGTCAATACACGGTGTACCCAATATGTGATCATACATTTCAATATATTGAATTATTTTTAGCCATAAAAAATATCTACTCGTCAAGCTATACTTAAAAAAGGGATTCTCTAGGCAATGCAGAACATTTTTCCAATATGTAATCTTTGAAACCTAGAATGCTTCTCCACCACATGTTAAAATTTATAGTGCATGATGTATGTCTAAATGCCTCTTGCAAGTCTGCCATCTATTTTAGTTGTTTGAAGGGTACTAATGGAGGATTCCCTTCAAGAAAGTAAGGTTTCTCACCCATTGTTTTCAATATTTCAATTGGTTGAGACCATAATGCATCCATGAATGATAATTTTTACTCCATGACATGAATATTTTTAATTAAATGGATTTAAAAATCTTTGGTTTATTGATACCCACAATTTTATGGTTTCTATGTAGCAAACATGGTTCTAGAAAGGCCTTAAATTCATAGGCTTACTGAATAATGTATGGAGTGAATGTGCTAGACCACTCTTGGAATGTTCTATAAGTGTCCATTATTTGTGGTAAAGAGAATGTTTCCAATTTTCACAATGAATTTGATAATCACCTAAATGTCCCATCTATATCCTCATGTGTATGACCCACTAGAAGGAAGCTCACATAAAATGCATTGAAAAACTCTTTTGGGTGTCAGCATGGATAAAAATGCAAGGAATGTGTGATTTTTGTTATCACTTGAAGAATTATATATTTACAAGTAGAGAAATGGTGGTTTTTTTCTAAATGAACTTATACATATGCTTACAATAACATTTGTATGAGCCTGCTCATTTTTCTACTTGTGTTCCTTGCACTTGTCATATACACCATTTTGTAATAGTGCATCATATAATGGGTGTTTTTACATCCCACTACTACATAATAAATAACCATACCGATCTGTAAGTGGTTATTCTATCTTCCTGATACATAGTGTTAATGATGTTATTGTGAAGTTTTCTTCTTGCTCAATAAAAGGCAGACCATAATGCCCAAAACCCCCAATTTTTCCCCCATGTTTCAGCATATTGGTCAAAGTGCCAAGGAGGTTAATAAAATTTCTTATTGAATTCTATTTTCTACCCATCCTTGATACGTTGGTTTTCATCTTGTCCATTTTTCCATGCAAAATTCTCAAGTAGCTATTAGGATCTTCATCTGATTGTATTTTATGAGCATACTAAATTACAAGACAACTTTGAATGGAATAATTGTAGGCATCTAAAATGTATACATAATTAGTCATGATTAATTTGTCCCACAAATATCCTAACATCCTCACTATCTAAATCCCTATAATAATTACTTACAAGATTAATTAATATTAATATATTTTATCACATATACCCTTTATTATAATTATTTTCATCATTCATATAATATCCATCTTATCATTGATCCCTTTAATTCATTATTATATCCTATCTCAATCCTTATTAACATTTTCTAGGAATTTAATATTTCTACACCCACATACACACCTACTCTAAACCTACCCTATACCTATTCTTTCCATGTAATCACATCCATAATAATATTTTATTAATCTATCTAATCCTAAACTAATCAAATCCTCTGACTCTAAATCTAAAGGCTTCTATTTCTAGAAGCCTCTCTAAAGTTCTCCTTCCATTGATTTTTAATGGAAGTTTCTTCCCTCCATGGAATTTTAAATTCAAATTCTAGAATTCTCCATTCTATAACCTTCCAATCCTCTCTTCAATTTCCAACCATTGATCTTCATTCCACTTGTATCAATCCTCACCCTCTATTTCCTCTCCCACAAAATATAAATTTATCTCTCCTCCTCGATGAGAGGAAGGAGGAAGAATCCATAAAAATCTCTTCCATTTTATTTTATCTTCAATCTAATATATCAAGCCATCATCCTTCATCAAACAATATAAACACAATAGAGGGGAGGTTCTACCTAAGTGTCTCCACAAAATCTAAAGCAATCAACACCATCCATGAGAAAAAAGAACATGAAAAAGGAGGAACATTACATCTTCTTGGTAAGTGTAGGTATTTATTGTCTCCCTCTTTCCATCTATTGCTCAATCTAAGGTATTGTTGGAAGGATTAACATATGAGAACAATTTCTTTGTTTTCTTACATTCAAAAATAATATTTTCTCACATATAAATTTTTGGCACCCACTACCAGGATTTATCCCCAATTTTTCATCATTTAAAATCTAATTTAATCCATAGAATAGGATGTCAAAGTTTCAAGAATTTTCATTTTCATTTACACCTTCAAATCTTTAATTTTTGTGTTATTTTACCATTTTCAGCACGAAACAATGCATATGACATGTGTATTGGCACCTATTTTGCACAAAATGGTGCCTTTTCCCTAAATTGGCATCTATGCATTATATTGGAGCTTATGCCATACTTTGGATCCTATGCTACATATTTCAACGCCTTTTCTTTAGTCTTAAAATCTTTGTGTTTACATTTTTTAAACCTATTTACATCACTTTTCCCATACATCAAGACCTTTGTGACATGTATTGGTACATTTTACCTAGTTTAGCACCTTTTCTATATATTTTCACCTTTTCCATACTTTAGCACCTTTGATACGATAATCAACGCCTTTACAAAATCACTATTTTTTGTTAAAATTAGAAACCTAACTTTGTTTTTAAGTTTTTTGGTGGTTGTTTTTTAGGTTCCAACATTCTATTCTTAGAACATTATTGCAGAGACAAGGGGATATTCCAACCATTTTTATATTTAACTTATTTCATCTAACCTTTTGTGATTGTAAGGTTTTGTTTAATCAAATATTACTAACCCTTTTTCCTTACAACACAATCATTCAAAGACACCGGGGTTATAATCACACTACTAATACTTGTTTTAAGGGCCTACTCTTGAATACCCCATCAATATAACCTTTATCATTAATATTTATCTTGCAACTATCATCTTTCTTGTGCTTTGCATCATTTTTTTTTATCCCGAGGGAAAAACCATTTATTCTCTTCTCTCACGTCCTAGGACGATCTTGAGGATTAAAAGAAGATAGCCTTCCCCTTTTCTTTTATAGGGGTAACGTGACATGTAAGTGACATCCAAAAACTTACCATAGTGCTAGGGGTTTTGTTATTGGCTAAATGCTTTCTTAAATTAAGAGTGACGTGAAGTGAGGGGATTCTACGTCCTAATACCCAGACCTTAGATGATCAGAAGATCATTTTTGAAAGTTTCCTAAACATCCCTAAATGGTGTCAGAGAAATCAGTGAAGAGGTAATGAGATTCCACCTCTAGTTTATTACCATAATCATAAGCACAGTAAAATTTCTAATCCAATTTTTCATCTTAAAAAGTATGGTTATGATTTTCAGAAGATGTGGAATTATTTTCCATGTACTTTTTATGGGTTACATAATCATTCGGTGGCCAGATGCTGAAAGAGAAGGACATTGATGAAGAAGTTGATGTCGTTCGTTAGGAACACGGCAAATTAGAAAGACCAATCTCACCATGCAGAGTCAAGAAATGGAAAAAAGAGTTCCTCATCCCAGAAGAAGGAGATTAAGAGGAATTTTTGTGCTCAGTGCCAGAGAAATGGGCATCAAGTGGAAAATTTGTTGGAAAATACATCCATCTCGCCATCAGATTAATGGCAAGCCAAAGATGGAATGGAGGCCTATCGTAAAGGAAGAAAAGGTTTCTACTCTACCACCAGTTGACAATTCAACCCAGGACTAGGTAATACCTAAAAGTGAAAGTCCTTTAAAATGGGTAAGTCAACAATTTTTCAATTATATATGACATAATTCAAATTGATGAATCGTATGCAGTATTAAGTTTGGAGATCATATTTGGTGAGAAAATGCTAAGAGAAAGGTTTACCATAGTCAGTGGATTTTCTTACATAGAAAATTTGATTAATGCTCCAAACAAATCTCCTAATAAGCTTGTGAGTACATGTTATAACTTGGATACAAGATTTGACTCATATAAAGCTCAAAGATTGATCTACCATTTGTGTAGACAATAGAGTTCCCAGAGGTCAGCTCAAAACTTTATTCTATGTAGAGGCATTATGACCATGCAGCAGAATGGTAGTTGAATCATCATTGGCATTAACATCAGGTTGGAACTTTATTCTGTGTAGAGGCATACTTTAACCAATCCAAACTAAACCAAATATACTTCAGCCTCCAAGCCCAAACCATGCACTTTGACCCCTAGGCCCAATAAAACCCCTTCATCTTCTAATCCACAACAATATATTCCAACTCATAAATCCAAATCAACCAAAACATCTCATAATCCACCCAATCTTGCATGTTTACTTCTTACTCCCCCAAAACCATTAAACCAAAATCACTTCACTCCTTTAGGAGATCCTTTACCACGATCTTCCATTTTCTAAAAAAATTCAACATGATCATCCATTCCCTAATCAAATCACATGATCAAAACCTTCTTAAACCATCTTGGTATCAGGAAAACTATCATTGTGACTTTTATTGCACCCATGGACATTTGACCAATCATTATATGTAATTTATGTCTTATGTCCAAAACATCAATAACCAAGGTATTTTTGTTCTTGTGCCTCTTTATCCACCACATTTCCATCCCAATCCTCTCCCTAATCATTTTTCACCACCCAAATCCCACTCTAAATCTAAAAATCATCAACCATACAAATCTCACCGTACACCCAAACATCCCTCACCAACCAAAAACCAAAACAAATCTCACTTCCCATCCTTTGTTAAGTATGGCCTCTTAGTGAATGAAAAAACTAAAACCCCCAGTATCATGATGAACACATGAAATCATCTTCCCCATCCACTTCATATCCTATAGCCAAAAATATTTTCACTAAAATGAAACATCGAGGAAAATGTTTATGCATCCATGAACAAGGCATTCACAAACCCATCTCCCTTCATAAAAATAAAGGTCATTTAGGCTTAAGGTATAAACCTAACACTAAAAATATCCCTCCCACTACTCCATCACAACCCATTTCTATAAATCCTCTTATTGATATTACCATCCTAATCACTCAACCCAATCACAAATCATTTAATCCCCCTATAAATACCAAACACCTAATAATGGATTGAGCACATAATTTGATCCCTACACACAAATGTTTTTTTCTTCCCACCCATCCTCCTTCCATAAAAATTCTACATACATTCTTATCATCACATCCATTCATATCATCTTCCAATCCATTCATTTGAACACCTGATTAGCTTGCTCATATATGTTATAATATAATACTATATACTATAACCATGTGACCTTGGTCTATCATTACCTCTAACATTTAAGCATAATTTTCCACCTAGAGATCCACACACTTTAACACACTTAATCAATTTGTGGTGAAGAACCTTAGGTGTGTCTTTTGAAACTCTAGAAATTTTTGTCTCCACACTCATTTCTATCCCCCATTAAGCCATTAGTGATTCTTAACCCCTTAAGAGTTTTCAAGAGAGTGAAACACATTTATACAAAAAAAACAAATCCAAATATCAAACAGTTAAAAATCATATCAAAATTATATATATACATATATATAAAATAAAATCCACCTCAAGAATCTCTCTAGGGGTGTTTCTAACATCTCTACAAGGGATTTGGATGCTTGACTAGGAGTAGATAAATGTTGTGCTAAGAATAAGATGAATCTTTGTCAGGGCTATAGATTCCTGGCTACTTACCCTTCTATTCACCCTCCATCCACCTATTTGACTTAATCAATACCTATACAAAGGCTAGTTTTTCTTCACATACTACCCATTATGTCTTCACTTAAAGTGGTAATTAACCCTCAAAATCACACAAACTTTGATATCGTAGAGACACAGGGATCACATGTTACTACTTATTGTTTATACCTTTGTCACACTTTTATTTAGTCCAACTCTTTCTTTACAACATGTGTCATTAGGATCATATTTTTTTCATCACTGATGTCATTTTCCTTCCATCCATCACATCCACATCCTTTTTCCCTTAGATCGAACATATGTGGGTATACGATGATCTTTTAATTTTAATCCAATCCTCCTCATGTCCCTTTTCAACTATCATAATCATGACTGGAGGAAGCATTATTACCATCCACTAAGGGCATCATCCATTTTAGATACCCATCTTACCCTACATAGGGGGAAAATTTAACCCATCCATCCATATAGGCCACCCTAATTTACACTTAGGAGCATGCCACATCTATCCCTTAATCCATCTCCCATATACCTAGGGGCATATATTATCATCTTTCATATCCCCCATCTTATCCAATACCACATCGTACATCTTGTCTATCTATCTCCCATCCCACATCCCATATAATCCTAGCCTATCAACCAATCCATTTCTAACCAACCTATATAATTTACCTCAATCCTTCCCTTTCAACATACCTAAACATGATTTGGGAATTATAGGAGAAATTTACATCCCACCAGATCTATTCCTCAATCTATCTCCCATCCTTTCATCTTACCTATCCTCAACCATTCCCCCCTTCCAAAATATCAAACCTAAAAATTCAATACTGCATAATATAAACATCCAAAATCCAAAATCTAAAAATCTAAACATTCAAAAAATCCATAAAAAATAAAAAAGTCACACCAAAAAAATACAAAAATGTAATGTGTGTTTTTTGTTATGTATGTTTGATTTATTATCTACATTTACATTTTGGTCAATGATATGAGGAACATTTTATTTTCTTTAGCATGGTACAATGATATGAGGACCATATTTTTAATCTTTCCAATGATATGAGGACAAGGGTATTTGGGAAATCAATCATCATGATCTTTACACCTTAGTGCATCAGGCTCTATGCCACATCAATAACACTTCTAATGATGATAGTAATGGGTACTTTATAGTATCACACCCATCCTATCATCATATTTTATCCTTATCCTCATCATCATATAAATAACTATCTCACTTCCTCATCCTCCTATCTAATCAATCCTTTATCAATCAATCAATACCCACATCCAAATCTTACCATCTCGCATTGAACATCTAAAATCCTCACCCCTTACCTAGGGAATCTTCTAACATACTCTCATCAATCAAAATAGAATCAATCATCATCCCAATACTCTCCTCATCAATGACATATCATCCCAATCGATCAAAAAACAAATCCTTATTCTCTCATCCAAATATCCTCAATCTTCTAATCCTCTTGATCCAATAAATCCTCAAAAGCAACATCCTCAACTCTAACATCCTCAAATATAACATCCTTAACTCTAAATAACAAATCTGAAATCCTAATCCCTTGACTGGGGCATCGTATAATCAAAACCTAACCCATTGAATTAGGCATCTTCTAATCCACCAATCCTAAATCTTCAACCTTATCTAGGGCATCCTCTACTCCAAAACCAAATATATCCTAATATTCTAATCCTCTAATCCTCTCTTCTCTCCTATAATCATCAATCTTCTCATCCTCTAATCCTCTCTCCTATCTTCTAATCCTCTAATCCTGCATCCTCATCAATATTCTAATCAACATCAACAATCCTTATATCTAATATCCTTAACCTCAACTCCTTGACTGGGGCATCCTATAATCTAATCCCCTGAATCACTTTTCTAATCCTCTAATCCTCTCTCCTTTACTATAACCCTCAATATTCTAATCCTCCAATCCTCTCTCATATACTAACTTGGGACTCTCCTCTTTTTGATTTGTTACCTGAATTGTTCTTCACTGTCGAGCCCCACGAGGGGAAATCATATCACCATCCTAACATATTATCTTATTTTTATTTGAACTGTCATTGCTTTGCAATAACAATTCAAAGAGAGAAAAATGTAGATATCTAAAATTTAGACATAATTAATCCTGATTAATTTGTCCCTCAAATATTGTAACATCGTCACTGTATAAATCCCTATGATAATTAATCACAAGATTAATTATTATTAATCCCTTTTATCACATATGCCATTTATTATAATTATTTTCAACATTCATCTAATATCCCATCTTATCATTAATCCATCTATTTCATTATTATATCCCATTATCATATCTTAATCCTCATTAACATTTTCTAAGAATTTAATATTCCTACACCCACCTACCCACCTACTCTACACCTACCTTAAACATAACCTTTCCATGTAATCAAATCATTAATCATATTTTATTAATCTAATATAATCCTAAACTAATCATATCCTCCACCTCTAAATCTAAAGGCTTCTATTTCTAGAAGATTTTATAAACTTCTCCTTCTATTGAATTTTAAATTCAATGGAAGCTTCTTCCATCCATGGAATTTAAAATTAAAATTCTAGAATTATCCATTCTAGAATTATCCATTCTAGAACCCTCCAATCCTATCTTAAATTTCCAACCATTTATCCTCACCCCACTTGGATCAATCCACAACCTCCATTCCCTCTCCCACAAACTATAAATTTAGCTCTACTCTTCCATGAGAGAAAGGAGGAAGAATCCATAACAAATCTCTGCCATTTTATTTTATCTTCAATCAATTCATCTTCAATCTAATCTATCAAGCCATAATACTTCATCAAAAAATCCAAAACAAATTAAAGGAAGGTGTTACCGAAGTATCTCAACAAAATTTGAAGTAATCAAACCATCCATGAGAAAATCCAACATGACAAAGGAGGAGCATTGCATCTTCTTGGTAAGTGTAGGTATGGATTCTCTCCCTCTTTCCATATATTTCTCAATTTGAGGTATTATTGAAAGGATTATCATAAGATAACACTTTATTTGTTTTCTTACATTCAAAACTAATATTTTCTAACATATACAATCATTATGCCATTTATGGTGTTGATATACGTGTACCAGTATTTCTAAATGTGAGGTGACTACACATTTTTTTCTTAATCTCTATGCACTCATCATATTTTGAAAAGAAGTTGTTCTTAGTGATTAAAACATGGGAGAAATTTTCTTGTAATATTTTATTGAGGTTTGACTGTGATGCTGAAGGAAGTTTCAACAGTGAAAGGCCCTTGTTACACTATTTTAGGATGTAAGCATAACTATAACATGCATGAAGTAATCTCATTGTTACTTTAATACCATCTTGTCCCACTAACCATGACATGTGTGGCGATGTATTAAAATTTATCTCCACCATTTTGGATATCAATGCAAAAGTTGTGACACTGCTGGACATTTGTTTCTGTTTTCCTATATTTTAATTTATTTCCCTCCTCTAACCATTCATCTAAGATTGTCTATATTTTTAATAGGTTCTCTATGGTATTCCATGACATTTATATAATACATTCTCACATACGTCCCTTCCACATAACTTCAATTTATCTATAGTTATCTCATAAGTTTGACCTGCATCACAACTACTAGCATTTGTAGTGAATGCATTAAGTGTAAAGTTTTTGATGGTAACTTCATTCATCACTAGAGTTATATTCCAACTATGATTGAAAGCACCGAGAGATATATTATAGAGACATCCTTCCTTGTAATAAGGTTTCTTATCAACTTCAGACAATAATTGTTCTCTTATTTTTTTCTCATTTTCCCTCGCCTTTAGTGTACTAAATGGAGTAGTATTTACCTTTTGGTGTTTGTGAGAATTGTAAGATATTTTTATCAACTTTTCATTACTACAAAAATTGGAGGATTCAAATGAATTTGGATATGTTAGTCGAAGCAATGGATCTTTGAATGCACTCCACATTTTTTATCGGTAACTCTTCTAGAATTTATTTTATCCTTACTTCCATAATGAAACCATATACATTGGCCAATTGGATTGAAGGAAATTGAATGAGAGGTAATTTTGAAATGGATAGACCCTTGTAAAAATTCTTGTTCATTTTGTTAATATGCACCTCAAATTTATAACCATCTAATTTTGTAAACTGCACCATGTCTCCTTCACAAACATTTTTAATTGTCACTTCTGTAACAAATTTTTGTTATTTTAAACAAAAGTGTATCAAATTCACAGCAATATAACACCTATGTTATAATTCAAAAAATTAAGGGAATCTTTTTTACAGAACCCATAATTACCTTTTTATGCCTTCAATGATTTTCAACACACAACAGATAAAATCCAACATCATAGTATTTACAAATCCCTTAAGTATTTTTATGTTGAAATGAATAACATTAATACTCAATTCAATACTAAGTAATCCAAAATTATTAATATTATAGAATCCATATTAACAACATACATTAATCATGTGAAACAATCAACATTAATTAGATCTACCCGATCTCCCTTAATCACTCTATACAAGCATGTATACACTGTATACATTTGGATAAAAAATTTTATAGGTTTTGAGATCTTATGCATCTTCTTTGTGTAAAAAAGTAAAATATGCAAGAAATTCCCTCCAGCTTAAAACACTACTAAAAGAAGAAATAGTGAAAAGAAAATGCAATCAGCCATTTTCACTACTATAGCCACAACTTTCTAGCAAAGCATTGTAAGCTTAGTTTCGTGACTGCACATAGGCCAAAAAAAAATGTCTTCCATTCATCACACAACTATCTCAATATAATTGTCAATATTCTTTTTCATTGATTAAGTATTTAAGTTTCAGTCAGAAGTAATAGTGACCACGAATCATCCTTCTAGTTAATAAATCTTGTCAATACAGTCTTAGGATCCCTATGGGAAAGATAGTTACCACGTAATGAATTTCATCATTACATCCTCACTACCCTTCCCTTATCCATCATAATCTGGTATGTGTAGGATACAATCGATAGGACAATAAGACATAATGACTATGTTATGTTTATATTTTACATTTTTCAATATAGTAAAGTATATTAGTGTATCTTAATGATAGGCTATTAAGTAACAATCTATCACATTCATTTCTAGAATACATTCATAGTAACATGTTGGGTTACTATATTCATTAAGTAACTCTCATCATACCTGTCATATTTCAGTGATTGTTAAAGATATATGATAACTTATTATCATATATTGATACAAAAGTTTCATAAATAGTTTCATTCATAATTTCAGTCACATAAGTTTAATGTTCTATAAGAATATTTATTTTAATTCTTTATTGGTCATCCTCACCTTTCACATAAAAACTTATTTCAATACAATGTAACACTGATATAACCATGTTTACATTTCATCATATTCCATATCGTACCTTGTATGTCCAAAATAATTTTGTTTATCCACATGGACACTATAAAAGAAGTCCTTATTTATATGTTGAATCATTAAATTTTAATTAATCACTACTATAATATAATCAACACTTAAAATGAGGAACTATGATAAATTTTCAGGGTGTCATCATATCGTTTAATCACTTAGCACCATGTTATAATTGCTCACTCAAAATGAAGCAATAATTAGATATGATGTCCCTCAAATTAATAGGTTATATGATTACATAATGTTGTTCATAGGAAAACATTTATTTTACCTATTATACCTGTAAATCATTACAAAACATACAATTTCATTCATGGTGAACTAATGGAACAACATATCATAAAAGTATATGTAAAAATTTTAGTAAGTGCATGTATACTTTATGTGTCGTCATTATGTTAAAAGTAGTGTACTTGCTTAAATTAAGGTACATTGAAACTACGTACATGACTACATTCTATTTTTTTCCATAATGTGTTACTCACATTAATGACATAATTTTCACCCTTAAGAACTAAACATTTAGTGAGGATTGTTAACTTAATAACAATAAATCACTCTAGGACACTACTCTTATTAAAAATCCCTAATTTCTTTTATCTTAAATATGATGATAATAATATAAAGGATAATTATATCATAGATATCTATATCAAATTTTTAGTTGCGTATCATCATAATTTATACATTACTCGCATAATGTTATCCTTTCGACACTAACAAGGATATCACAAGTTCTAATGTACTTTCCATCATTCATGAATAGTTTATTTAATATCACAAGTACAACAATATCCTTTTTAGTTGGTTTAACATTATCGTTATCAATATATGTAATTTATAAACATATTTACTCCATGATAATGTAAAAAAAGAGTGTTTATAATTTTACATTATAACTTTGATCTAGTTAAATATACTTTTTTGTAAACAATAATATAATTTATTTGTATCTTACAATCATAGCAAATACTTTAACAAGTACTTTATTTATTATAATTTAAAGATAATACGTATGTTTGTAACGATTATTAGTTGATAATCTAAGAAGTACACTAGGATATCTTGCCTTCATTCAAAAGTGAAATGACACTTTAATTTTTTATTAAAATGTGATTATAATAATACAATTATTTAAAACTGAATAATGACAAATATCAAATGAAAAATCATGTGCATCCAATCATTTAAGTCACTAATTTTTTTTTTACTCCATCCTACATACTGTAAACATTGTATGCTTGATTAGTTCATCGAACTAACATAAATCATCAACTCGTAGTCATGTTGCATTATTATGAAATAAGTATTATAAAATAGTTATTTATCCCTTTTCCTTCTTGTTAGATTTAATTGATAAATTTTAATAAAGATAAACCAAGTAATAATGCAATTTTTTTCCCCAAACAACCATGAAATATACTGAAAACATAATCATACAGTTTAGACAAGTAAATATACTAGTAAGGTAATATTCCTTAAGGTAAATATATTGATCAAGTTATTTCCTCGATAGACAAGTTTTCAACTAAATCTTTGATCTTACAGTCATCAATAAACTATAAAGGAATTACCCAAAGTAATTTTTATGATACAGTCAACCTTATATTTAGAACAAAACTATTCATACCTTCTAACAGTTTTACAACATTATATCTTAGGGTTGATGATACCCAATTTTTTTTTTTATCTTCAACCAATTAACATCTCAACAAGTAGCATCATAAATAGCATCATAATACCTAAGATACAGTCAAAAACTATTTATATGGATCCTTATATCTAACTTCAAACTTAAACATTCAAAATTCCTAATCTCACAACAACCCCCAAATCAAAAATATTTTTATTATATTTTTAGCTATGCAGATATGATATAATGGTTAATTATTAGGATCCCCAAACAAAATCAAAGAGGTTTAACCATATCTGTAAATACCATAAAGGAAATAATAAATAAAATCATACTATTTCACCTACATAATTCAATACGTATTCCTAGTTCTAATATAGTTAATCTCATTATTGGTATAATAATTAAATGGTTTCATGCACAATCCCAGATTATAAAAAGGATATTATATTCAAATTTCTTGATCATAATTGAATCAGAAGAAGGAGAGACATATACATTACCATGTGTATACATATACAAACAAAACACCCACTCTAAATTCCTATAGGAAAAAAGAACCCTATGCTACTTGAGGGAGTCTACATAGATTTAGCAGTCATAATCTTGGTGGGTATGTCTTATCGAATAAATAAACTCGATGTTTGTAATGAGTCACATATTTAATAATACATAATTGATTAAAAAAATATTGAACTAAATAAATTATAAATCTAAATATGTTATAACACAATAGATAGATATGTAATAAAGTATAGATTTGACGCAAGTAAGTAAGATAGTAAATTTGAAACCTTAAGTGTGAGAGAGAGGGTAAGATATTTATCTAATTCACAATAATCTTGAAGCTGTGATGAACTAGAAAAATGATGAAATAGGGAAGTAGATTGTTGCAAATGAGCCCAAAAAATTATGCGAGCATTGGAAATGTTGGGGCTAATGTGCATGGATAAGGTCAAGGGCCATGTAGACCTCCTTTGGGTTCTTGTGACTACTCAGAACTTCAAAAAGTGATTTTTATAGTGGAACTTCAATGTCACTGAACTTATCTGTTTGTCACTAGTATGTTGTTGTATGGTTACCAAGATCACCTGAAACTTGTAATAAGAAAGAACATCTGCAAAACCTCAAAACAAATCAAATCCTAAAAATAAAAAGATGCAAATGTAGATTCATACTTACCCTAGAAGTCACATGACTGAGTGGACTTACGATCCAGGTGTTACACTACATTTCAAACTCCATGTAGTTCTTTGTGTGTGTGTGTGTGTGTGTGTGTGTGTGTGTGTGTGTGTGTGTGTGTGTGTGTGTGTAGAAATGTTACTTAGGTAGCTCTTGTGCTAGCCATACTTGAATAGTGAGAAATAGCTAGATGTAGAAAATATAGATAGATGTGTTCATGAAAAAATGAACTTCCCCTCCTATGAAGTGTATGTAGAAGAATGTATTCCCTTTTCCCATGTGAAAGTGATAGATGGATGCTTGAGTGCTCTTGTAACAACATTTAGATGCAACCTTAAGTGACGATAATAGATTCTTGGTGCTTGGTCCTTTATTATTTTCACATAGATTTGTATTTATATGATTACGTTGCTTGAATTTTATAATTAACCACTAAAAGGTGGAACACCAAGAAAATAAGATTCCCAACAGCTAGAAAGGACCCAAAAGATGCAAGCAAGATACAAAGAAGTCAGGGGGTCTAAAGGGGATGGGGGTGCCTGGGCATTGGTGTCCAAACTAGAGAAAAATAAAGTGTGGAAATTTATACTAGGAAAGAAGGTGTGTGAGACCAAGAAGGAAAATAGAAAGAAATAAAAGAGGCCTAAGACATTGGTCAATTAGTACTTTTCTTTCTTAGGAATCATATGAATAATAGTATGTGATCAATACTATAAAAATACCCAAAGTGCATGATTTAGTGTTTAAAATAATTATAAAAGTAGCCTATTTTATTTTATACCCAACATGTGTTGTAGATCATGTAGTTCAATTACATAGCTACACGCATGAAAAAACAAATCATAAATAGAGCCAAAATAATGTGTTTCAGTAAACCCAGAATCATAATAACAAGAAATAATCCATATTTCAAAAACCTAATTTCCATATATTTTCCGTTGGGTTTATCTTATAATCTGTTAGAGACATAACATGCATTTACTCATGGATTTGAATCCAGAAAAGAAAACTGATCCATGTTTCATTATCTCAAAGGAATGCAACAGATTTAAGAGAGATATCCATGCCTATACGAGATACCTTCTACTATCCTAAGAACCATTCATAGTCTAAACATTTTTGGAATTAAATGAGAAATCCAATTAAAAAAATAGTTTCCTAATCAACATGAACCATTCTTGACCTTTATAGGCCGTTTTATTTAAGGAAAAATAATAACAGGTCAAAATGTGGCATTATCTTAAAACCCAAATCAAAATACTATTGAAATAATGTGTATTTTTCTTAACCACTAACATCAAAGAATGCCTTAAGTTTTATATCAAATCCTTCTAAAATAACACACATGTATTTCTAGATTCTATGCAAGGGAAAGGAAACCAGATGATAATCTTCATTTAAGAAAAAATGAACAGAGTAGAGTTAGAAAGATTCATTCCTTTTGATAAAAAAATTATTTCTTTCCCTTCCTGGATCATGTAATGCCCCAAATTTACTTCCAACATCTCTAGAATATCCATGATGAAAACCACATTTCCATTTATAAACAATTCATTGAATGCATAAAAGGGTTTTTTTACCAAATTTAATTTCATCAAAAGAGCTCAAACTAACCCAACAACCAAAAATGTGAATGAGGCTTTTCATGCTTTTTATCTTGTTTTACAAGTTTCCAAAATTTCCAAAAACCATGCACAAACCATTAAATACCATTCATTTCAGCTTGATCTCCTTTTTTTCCCGCTTAACTCTCCAAACTTCTCATACCATGCATATTTACTTCTCCCTTGCATGGTTTCTTTTTAGATTTATGTAATCATTATCAAATTTCCATGCAAATTTGATATGGTTGATGACCAAATTATTAAATTTTAAATTCCATATTGTGTATGGTGGTTGATGACCACACCCATTTTTATATCCACTTATATCTTAACATCAAAGGTAAGGTCGACAAACTTGTTAATTTATCATATTCAAACATTAACCTTTGTAATCATGAACTATGGTCAAGGATCATAAATAAAAAACAATATATTTGCTAGTGGTCAAGGAACCATATCCCTTCAACTTAACATTGTTGAGTTAGCATGATCTAATACTATGTTCTTAATAGAAAATAAACATTCTATTTTTCCAACTTTATATGGTCCAATACCATCTGGAAATTTTCACTTAATAATAGTATCATATACTATCACCTAAGGCCAATTTGAAAATGATTTTTAATTACCAATTAAGACAACATAAACAATTTAAATCTTACCTTGTTGATGGTAGCAATAAAGACTATTTTTTATATGCCTTGAGTTCTTTTGACCCATCTCGAATGCCAATAGGAATTATATATTTTATGAAATAAACATCATTAATATTACTTGTGAAGTGGTTTGTGACAAATAAATCAGAATGTTAGAAATAATGAATACTTTTCTAAATGGTCCATGACCGATTCTTAACATCAATTTCCATTTGAAATATATTTTTCAGCAACAGATCAATTTATCATACAATAAAAAAATCATCACATATATAAAACAAATAAAATCATCCAAGCATGTAAAACAAGAAAAAAGGATGTAAAATGATAAAATACGGTGTAAATAAAATAAAGTAATTAAATATTGATAGTAACTACCATAGGATGACAGGGTCTTATTTTCCTTAAGGAGGTTAAATGTAAAGTTTCCTTAGTAAATTTTATATTAAGAGCTTTAAAAAGACCATTAACATGCATGTAGAACTAAGAAATGTAATCGTTTGATTATTTACAGTAAGACATTGAAGCATAAAAAAATTGTGGAAAATAAAATTTTATGAAAACATATATGTTATGGTGAAAGAGAAAATAAAAAGGGACCAGTCTATGTAGGTGCTTACTAGCAATATAGTTAATCAAAGAAGTATAAACCATGTAATTTGAGAACTCAGTATTTATTTGGCTAAAAAAGATTTTAAATATTTTATGATGTAGGGGCATCATCAAAAGGTCACAAAAATTTTAAGATTCTCATTTGTCATGGTCAAGGTGAGTATGTTGGGAGGTTTAGGGAAAGTTCAAAGTTTGAAAATTCAAAATCTTAATTTTTCCTCCATGAGACAAATTCAAATTGTAAAAGTGAGATATAAATTTTTGAGTGGTGTAAAGGAGAGTCTTGGTGGATTTAGAATGAAAAATATGTATAGTCATCTATATTGAGTTCTATAAGTGTATGAATTAGTGAATATTCAAAAGGATGTAATATGTTTATTATGAATATGTTAGAGTATATGATGATTCTTGAGAATTATGAAGTTAGTTAGGGTTATGAGGTCATGGGTGAATGAGTTAAAAAGAGATGGAATTAAAATAAATGCAATTAGTTACCTCTTAGAGGAGGAAAATAGTGAAAGAGAGAAGGATTCCTTGTGGAGAGGAGGAAGAGAAAGTTTTAAGAAACTATGAAATTTTGTATAATCTAGTTGTTTAATATAATAAGCTATGTTTTTGTATAGAAAAGACTATGAGTGGATGAATATACTTCTTAAGTGTTTAATTTTACAAGGAGAAGACTGATTACATATGTGTGAAATTCTATTCTTGAGATCAAATGAGCATGGTTTTCCTTGTTAATCCTGTGAGGTCAGGAGGTTTGAAGTGATTAATCTCTGTGCTATAAATTGTCACTTTAATGCATTGAACCGTAACTGCATGACTATATGTCTATAAGGATTTTGAGTGAGTCTTAAGATATTGTATCGAAAAATTCTCTTTTCATATATTTATGTTTCAAAGGTTATGGTTGAGTCACTCAATAATGTGAAGTTATTACCATGATCCTTGATCATTGCGTGTTGAGAACTTTACAGGATTGAACTGTGATAGTTGACAGTATGCAGTCCTCCTGGGATAATTAAATATGAATAATTAATTCATCAGGTAAGAAAGGAGAATTTTTTTTAGGAGAAATTTTAATTCCCTAGGTGTTACTAATGTGAATGTGCATATTATTTTGGTTCTTGTTAATATGGTTGTGTATTGAAGAATAAAAACCTTGCATTTCTTGTTTTGAGAATTTTTTTGACATGGTATAGTAGTTTGAGTGATTTATAAAGTTTTAATGATATAGCAAGACTAAAGGAAAGACCAATCTAGTCATTGAATTCAAATATTGGGTCTTGAGAAGAAACATTTGTCTTTTTGTAAGCTTTTCTTTCTCAGGTTGATGACAAGGTACAACAAGGGATTGGTTTTTGGAAGATCGAATTAGTGATTTTAGACCCAAAATTAGAAATAATTAACAAATACAAGGCCCATTAAGAGAATATGAAGGAATTTTAGGATTTATTTGGATAAATTTTAAGTTATCTTTGACAATTTGCATGCACGGTTATAGTTATAGTAAGTAATCCTACAAGAACACTGAATTTGGTAGTTTTGGTGAACTTTTCCTTAAGAAGGTCATGTTGAAAATTCACAAAGAATTGGTAGAACCTAATGGGTAGTCATAAATCCATTTAAATAATTTGTAAACCCTTGGAGATAAGAGATAGACAAGTAAATGTGAAAATGCAGGGCTAGTTAAGAATAATGCATTAGAAGAGTGGAATTGAGGATTTAGTGAAGGGGATAACAAATTGAGTTTACAAATTTGATAAAAACCTTTTTTGGGTTAAAGGGTGTTTGAAAAGGGTTTAAATTTCTTCTGGGTATGTACATATGTGTTCAGCCATGAATTAAGAAGGTTACTTGGTCTTAAGACCATGAAAAATACATTTTTAGGCTATTTTAGAGAAGGTGGCACAATTCTTGGTTTCTAATCATCATGCCATATGAGGTAATAGTGTTTTGAGATATGGAACAAGGAACATGCAATGGAAAATGGATTTGAATATTAATATATAGGAACTTGTTTCATTTGGAGATAAGAACAAGAAAGATAAGGAAGAAAAAATAGAGATAAGAGAGAGCAAGATGATAGTTTTCATTAAATGGGATCATCTTGATAAGTGAAATAGAATTGCACGAGGTTATAAAAAATGGAATGAGTGATGCTAAATACATTTTAGGGTGAATAAGTTCTATTTTTTCTATTTGAGCCTTATGTAAAAACTAGAGCAAGACCTCCTAAGAAGTATGTTAGGATAAATGAATGAAATTTATTCTTATGAAGTGATGAATGGATGAAAATTCTTAGGATCTCTATATCATTTTCTATTGGAGCATGAAAATTATCATTTAAATATTTTTTCATTACTCTAACAAGTGCATTGTGAATCTGTGGAAGTTTTTGTGAAGTTTGTAACACGTGATTGTGAAGACAAAGAAGAAGAATGGATAAAGAAGAATTAGTGGCAGAGTTAGTGCAAATAATAAGAAATAAGGAGAGAAAAAGAGAGAGAAATAAAAGAGAGATAATACAAGAAAAATAGAGAGGAGGCAAGAATACAAAATGCATGGATAGAGATAAAAATGAGCAAGTTAAGAGAGGATGTAGAGAAATTAGGAAATTTGATGATGAAAGAAGATAGAGAAGAGGGGTATGTGATGAAAAGAAGGGTAAAAAGGCCCATAGGATAAATTGTAAAGAGGAAACATAGATTTCAGATGAGAGGGGTTATCAGAGAAGAAGAGAAAAATATAAGGAAAATAAGGAAGCATGCAAGCAAAACATAGGTCTTAGATGAGGCCTTAGAAATGTTTTTACAATTTGAGGAAAATAAGAGAGGTATGATCCACAAATAAGAACTAGGAAATATAGATAAATAGAGAGTTAAAAAAAAAAGATGAGAGGAAAAGAGAAAGCAACAATAGATGAAAATGAGAAAAAAAATTGTGAAGAAAGTGTTAGGCCCTCAAGGCTAAGAGAGGTCAAGATAGATGAAGATAGTGAAGAGAGAGAAGAGAGAGATGAAAGTGAGAGCGAAGAAGCTCATGATGAAGATATTTTGGGAATTGAAAAGAGTTTAATGGAGGAAGAAATAGTTGATGAAGTGGATGAGGATGATACAAGGAGGAAAAGTGAAGAGCACGGGTAGATTACAGTCCATTTTATTAAAGAGAGTGATGTGAACAAGATGAGAAAGAGTCATATGGAGACGAAAGACATCAAGAATCATGAAGAAAAATGTATATTTGTTGTTTTTATGTAATAATGGAAGATATAAGAGATGAAAAATAAACTCAAGAAAGAAAAAAGAAAATTCAAAGAAAATGCAAGGATAGAAAGCAAAACATGGGATCTAGGTGGTCTTAAAGTCTAAAAAGAAAATAAAAGGGTAGGAAGAAGAACAAAATCATGCAAAGAAGATGAAGACATGGCTATGCAAGAAAAGTATATTGACACTTTTCTCCTCCTTGGGAGTATGATGCATGGGCATCATCAAAAGGTCACACAAATTGTAAGATTATCTTTTTTCATGGTCAAGGTGAGGAGTATATTGGGAGGTTTAGGGAAAGTTCAAAGTTAAAAAATTCAAAATCTTAGTTTTCCCTCTATGACTACAAATTCAAATTGTAAAAGTGAGGTATAAATTTGTGAGTGGTTTAAAGGAGATTATTGGTGGATTTAGAATGAAAAATATTTATAGTCATGTATAGTGATTTTTGTATTTGTATGAGTTAGTGAAGTGTCAAAAGGATGTAATATGTTTATTATGACTATGTTAGAGTATAAAACAATTCTTGAGAGTTATGTAGTTAGTTAGGGTTATGAGGTCATGGGTGAGTGAATTAAAAAGAAATGAAATTAGAAGAAATAGAGTTATTCACCTCCTAGAGGAGGAAAAGGGTGAAGAAGAGAAGGATTTCTCGTGGAGAGGAGGAAGATAAAGTTTAAAGAAACAATGACATTTTGTATAATCTAGTGGTTTAATATAATAAGCTATGATTTTGTATATAAAGGACTGTGTGTGGATGAATATACTTCTTAATTGTTTATTTTTGCAAGGAGAAGAATTATTCCATATGTGTGAAATTATATTCTTGAGATCAAATTAGCATGGTTTTCCTTGTTAATCCTCTAATGTCAGAAGTTTTGAAGTGATTAATCTCTTTGCTGTGAATTGTTACATTAATGATTTAAACTATAATTTTGTTACTATATGTTTTGTAAGGATTTTTAATGAGTCTTAAAATATTGTATTGAAACATGCTCCTTTTTTATATATTTATGTTGCATAGGTTATGGTTGAGTCAATTAATGGTGATAAGTGATTATCATGATCCTTCATCATTTCATGTTGAGAACATGAGAGGATTGAACTGTGATAGTTGACAGTGTAAAAAGTTCCTAGGAAAATTAAATATGAATCATTAATTCATCAGGGAGGAGAGGAGAACATTGGTTTGAGATAAATTTTAATTCCTTGGGTGTTAATAATGTGAATGTGCATATTATTCTAGTTCTTGTTAATATGGATATGTATTGAAGAGTTAAAACACTGCATTTCTTGTTTTGAGAACAAATTTAACGTGGTCTTGTAGTTTGAGTGATTTATAATGTTTTACTGATGTAACATGACTAGTGGAGAGACCAACCTAGTCATTGAAGCCAAAGCTTGGGTCTTGAAATGAAATATTTTCCTTTTACTAAGTGTCTCTCTCTTGGGTTAAAGACATGGTAAAACTAGGGCTTGGTTTATTGAAGTTTGAATTAGGAATTTTAGACGCCAAAGTGGAAATATTTAACAAAAATAAGGTCCTGTTATCCAAAATTCACCCCTTAAGGTAAATTTTGATAACATGCATTAAATTCTTTGGTCCTGAGCAAGATAGATTGATTCAAGGCAAAAAATCATGTTTCTGGGGTCCCCTCGGCTTTTTTCTAACTCTCCTGTCCAAGTAGAAAGGAGTAAGTTCTAAAAAAGGGTGAAAAAGTTGCAAAAAACAAGCTTGGGCCAGAAAAAATCATGAAAATCGGCTAAGTCCTAGTCCAGGCAGCACTGGGACAGTTGGGACGTCGGGGCGCGAATCAGCCGAAAAGCCTCCAGGCGGTCCAGGCAGTAAAGGGACATTCGGGCCGTGGGAACGCGCGGGACGCAAAAGGGCGAACCGGCCGAAGGGAAAAACAAAATTAACTAACTGCTGTGCGGAACAGGCTAGGACATCTAGGCCATGAGGACATGAAGGACGCGAACCGCCCGGATTGGCTGAAACAGAGAACTTTCGCACTAGGATAGTTGGGACATAGGGACGCGTGGGACGCGGAAGGCTGAAGGAGCTGAGAGCCAATCAAATAACGCCACGTGTCTTCGCCACAAAGAGGGACAGGGAAGCCCGAATCGGGTGGATTGGAGGAATTTGTCCCAGACAGTTAGGGACAACCAGGAAAAAGGGACGCGAGGGAGTGAAAAGCCGGCAGGCCTGCGGATGAATCAGGAAATGCCACGTGTCACAAGGGAAAACATCCAAAATTTCAAAGGGCAAGGTTTGAAGCGTTGGCCCGAGCCAATAAAAAGAGGACACGTGTCCTAAGGAGAAGGGGAGTGTGGAGCTCGGGGAGGAATTAGAGAATTTGGTAAAAGTTTTGGCCAAAAAATAAAAGGTAAAGGATGACCCCGCGCCCCTGTCCTCCAACCAGATCATGCCATGTGTCCCAAGTGGCGGGGACGTGGGGAAAAAGTGGGAAATTTTCCAAAATTACAAAAATTCAAAACTTCAAGGGAAACCCGCGAGTAAAGGAAGGAGAGAGAATTGCTCATCCAATCAGCGCCTGACACGTCTCGTTTAGGTGGCGGAGCGCAGGAAAAAATTTCAAAACCCATTTTTTCCTGTTTTGTGCCCTAAATCTTCAGATCATCATATCTTTCGATCCAGAGCTTAGATTTATATGTTCTTTATATCATTGGAAAGATTATGAAATTCTCTACATGATTTCAGGTTCAATCTTGAATTTTGGTTTAGTCTAGAGAGAGAAAGTTAAGAAATGGATTTGACGCGTGTCCATGGCCAGAAATGACATCTCAGCGACCAAATTTAATGCAGAATGGGTCGCATTCTCCTCCAATTCGGTCAAAAATGATAGGGTATGGGTTTGTAAGGTCCCCCATGCTGATTTAATGCATTTGTAGTCAATGAGGAATGGGCTCCCACATTTTGTACGTTTTCTCTCTTCTGGGCTCGACCCATGCAATGTAAAAAGCTAGATTTGGCTCATTTCTTAAGGGGGAACACTTTTTAGCATAGCAGACTTCTTCTTTCACCTCCAGCAGGTGATTGTTGCAAGAATCAGACATGTCTAAAGATTGTAATAGCTTTTCTACCTCTCTGAGGTTGTGATGCAGTGGTTTTTGACATTGGAAATGATAATGCAAGCTTTGTGAATGGGTTTCAGTCCTTTGTTTGTATTATTTGCTTCATTTCAGATCCTAAATTATATCTTATCAGCCTGTGTATGATTTTATGTTGTAATCTTTGGTTTGTGTCTATTTGCATGACAAAAATATTCACCACTCCTTTTGGTGCATCACCATCTTTAGTTAGTTTCAATTTTTTCATTTCTATCGCTGTCTCCTTGCAATTTAGAGTAGGATTAGGATCTGAACCTCTGTAGTTGTGCAAATATAGATCCAAATCAGAGGAGTTTGAGGAACCAGCCTCTAATCTGGAGATTCCTCTCTCAGTTTCACAAGTCCCACACTTGGAGAGAGGTTTCCATGTTATGCAATCACACTAGATGCCTGAAACATCAACTTAGAAGCCTGATGTGTGTCCAGGGGTGCTGTGATTTCAGCCTAACAGTTTCGGCACGCCCGGTGGGACACTAGAGGTCTCATTTTTATTACAGCAAAGTTGATGTGCATCTACTATAATTTTCTTACTTGAAAAGAGCTATTATTTGCATATCTGGAGACTCCAAGGGGAAGAATCAACTGGTTTTAGCAGTGCAGGCCTGAAAACTCATGAGAAGAATCACCACAAGGTCAAGAGTTAGAGAAGAAGAAGTGTTGTTTGAATACCTGCAATTATCTCCATGAAGAAGGCAAAGAGGAAGAAGGATTCAAAGGTCTCCATCTCCACCAAACAGAACCCTCTCAACTCCTCCACCTGGTAGGCCTTTCATTCAGTCAACAAGGGTTTTAAGACCAATTAGAATGGCACAAAACAACCCCTATGTCAACTTCAAAGGCAACAGCCCACTCGCCCTCAATGCACAACATCCAATTCCTATAGTAGCCTTGAAGAACATTCCCTACTTCACTGGGGAAAATCGGACTACTCTAGGTGATCATGTTAAAGATATTTCTAACCTTTGTGCAATCCATGAAATCAATGAAATGCACGTGGCTGTCAAGCTACTGGCATCTTCATTCAAGGGTAAAGCATTGCAATGGTTTAGGAGTCTTGGAGCTGGTTCTATCACAAATTGGAATCAGTTGTGTATAGCACTTCATGAGTAATTTGGAGAAAAGGGAGACAACTTGTCTCTTTTGGAGCAGCTGACAACCATCAAGAGAGCTCCCAATGAGCAGCTGACCAATTTCAACTTCAGATTTCAAAAGACTTGGGAGAGAATTCCAGTGGCAGTCAGGCCAACAGCAGAAGCTACTTTTCTCTACTATCTCAAAGCTCTAAATTCTGATATTTCTATGTTGATTCAGTCCATGGGAGGCATAACTATCCCTATGGCTTATAGAATTGTCATTAGGGCTGAAAATTGTTTGATCCAAGCTGGCAAACTTGCCCCTAGACCTCCCATGCCATTGTTTCCAAGTTTAGAAAGCCCAAACACCAATCAAGCACCTAATTTGGCTCCTTCTCCCACTCCTAGAAATCAGAGTTCAAATGAAGCTTCCACTTCATCTCCAAGTGCCCCAAATGAGCTTCAAGAAGTCATGAAGCAATTTTAAAACCTAGGCAACGAACTGGTTACTCTCAAAAGGAAGCAGGCCCAAAGTTTTAGACCTTATCAACCCCAATCTCAGCCTAATAGGCAGCCATACCAACCAAAAAGACCACCTAATCCAGTTGCAAATATGAATCAAATAAGGCCTCCTGCCAATAGACCATTTCAGCCCTATAACCCCAATGCCATATCTGCCTCTAAGGCATTGGTGCCAACACAAAACAACATTGCTCAGGAGTATGATTGGTGTTTTCCATGCAATGAGCCTCATAACCAATCCATGTGCTTCAATGGTGCTTTGAATCAAGCGTTAATGGTGACAACTACTGGTGTGGAGGGTGAGGGCAGTCAAGGAAACAGCCAACAACAAGAAACATTCCAACAACAATCAGCCCCAAATGACACCACATTGGTAAATTGGCAAGCAGAGGATTTTTGTGGCATGAATCAGGCAGTTTCTCAAGGTGTTCCAGCCAACACAAGGTCAAAAAGGAGGAATTTGGGTGAAGAACAGCCATTAGCCCCAACCAATCCACAACCTTCCATGGCTCCAAAAATGAGTGGCAAGCAAAATCCAATTTCAAATGCACAAGGGCAGCCAAGAACAGCTCCTAGACCAACTCAAATACCAGTTATTGCTACCCACGTGCAAGGAGTGAATGTGCAAACCAAGGGACAGAAAAGAGATCCTTCATCACCATTCAGTATCATTGATCAGATGAAGAAGACAAACGTCAATATATCAATGTGGGAATCCCTATCCATCCCAGGCCAAAGAGATCTGTTGCAAGCTGCCATGAAGGACTGGCCAACTTCGAATCAGCAGGATCAGATGCAAGACAAAGTGCTTACAAATGCTGCCCAGCCTGAGGGAAATCATGGAGGACAGTAAGGTAAAATGTTGAAGCCCCCTCCTTTCTATGTTTCATTAATCATTGGAAATCAGCTAGTGCACAATTACATGATAGACTCCGGGGCAAGTAGCTCGGTAATGCCTAAACAGATAGCTGATTAGCTAGGGCTCTAGTATGAAACAACATCTAAAGGGGTAGTGTAGCTGGATGGGACAGTAGTAACAACAGTTGGGGTGATTAGAAATTTGAGTCTTACCTTGCATGCATGTCCAAATGTTGTTGTTTTACAAGATGTATCAGTCATAGACCTTCCACCACTCTTTTCCCTATGCTTGTCAAGGGACTTCACAGCCAAGATTGGGGGATATTTTTCTGCTGATTGGTCACACATGCTGTTCAGAATGAGGTATGAACTAAGGCTACAATCAGGTCATAACCTATTGCAAACTTCCATATTGAGCCTTACACTCCAAGTCAGATTAATGCTAATTGCTCAGCATTTGATCAAGAAGATCACCCAAGCACTGATGAGGCTGACACCAAGGTTGGAAGCATCCTGGATCTAACTCTTGATGAATGGGCAAACAAAATACACACTTTTGATCCTTATCAAGAATTAGAAGAATCTGAGCTAGGGGTCTATTGCATACACGAAGAAAATCAGCCTATTCCTAGCATCACCAAGCCAAACCACAAAGATGACAATGAGGTATGACAGCTGTTTTTTGATGGATCAAGGAGTAGACAAGGTGCAGGAGGTGGAGCTATGCGTGTTTCACCTCAAGGAATAAAGTACTATTCAGCTTTTAGATTTCAGTTTGCATGCTCCAATAACACTGCTGAATATGAAGCCTTAGTGCAAGGGATGCATTGGGCAATCAAGAGAGGAATAAAGAACTTGCAAGTCTTTGGTGACAGTGAATTGATTGTAAATCAGGTCAAGGGACAGCATGCTGCCAAGAATGATCTACTTAGGTGCTACAAGAACAGGGTGTGGGACCTCATGGAATATTTTGAGGGTTTTGGCATCAAATCCATTCCTAGGAAAGAGAATCAAGCTACTGACAGGCTTGCAGTAGTAGGGGCAGCCTTTGACATTGTGGAAAGCATTCAACAAGACAAGGTACAGCCAAACATCCACGTGATTGTGAGGCCTTCAGTGCCAGATAACAATATAAGTTTGCAAGTGTTTGAGAATGACCAGTAAATCATCCATTTCTTGCAAGAAGAAGTTGAGTTCTCAGCCAAGAATCAAGAAAAATTGGAACAACAATATGGTGACCAAGTGGTACAGCTGAGAACTAACAAGCTGCCCAAAGGATTATCACTTTGGAGTCCATTTTTAACCCCAATGATCAGTTTAGAAAGGAGAAAGAAAACATTTAGGTCAAGAGAGAGGATTCAGTATCCATCTTGGTAGAAGAGAACAAACCATTGCAAATTGGGAGGATGACAACTGAACAAGAAAAGTATGAGTTCATACAGCTAGGCCAAGAGTTCCCTGACGTGTTTTCTTGGAGCTATGAAGACTTGAAAGGTTTCAATTCCAACTTAGCTTATCATACCATCGAATTGGATCTAAATACTAAGCCTGTCAGGTAGAAACAAAGACCAGTCAATCCACACATGGAGCCTCTCATGAGGAAAGAATTAGACAAGCTGATTGAGTCAAGGATCATATTCCCAATCAAGCATTCTAGTTGGGTTGCCAACTTAGTTCCAGTTAGAAAGAAGAGTGGAGAGATCAGATTGTGTGTTGACTTCAGAGACTTGAATAAAGCCTCTCTCAAAGACCATTACCCACTCCCTTCCATGGAGCAAATCTTGCAAGTTATGGCTGGCTCTGAGAGGTTTTCAGTACTTGATGGCTACTCAGGCTACAATCAGATTATGGTGAAGGAAGTGGACTAGTTCAAGACAACTTTCACAACCAATGGGGAACTTTTTCATACAGGAAAATGCCATTTGGGCTGTCCAACGCTGGTGCTACCTTCCAAAGGGCAATGGACATGGCATTCAAAGGTTTGATTAACAATGTGGTGCTGATTTACCTTGATGATATCACTATTTTTTCCAAAAATGCAGCAAACCACCTCTCTCATTTGAGGCAAGTCTTCACGAGGTGTAGGAGATTTGGAATGTCTTTGAATCCTAAGAAGTGTATCTTTCTTGCACATGAAGGAAAGCTCCTTGGCCATATTTTCTCCAAAGAAGGATTAGCAATTGATCCAGAGAGGGTTGAAGCCATAAGAGCACTACCATTGCCAAACCACAAGAAAGCCCTTCAGAGTTTCTTGGGAAGGATAAACTTTGTTCAGAGGTTTGTCCCAGATTTTGCAGCCCTTGTCAAGCCCATCACCAAAATGTTAAAGAAGAGCATGGCTTTCAAGTGGACAGAAGAAGGCAAGGAGAGTTTTCAAGCAATCAAAGAAGCCATCTCCCAAGCACCAACTCTCATTAACCCGGACTTCTCCAAGGATTTCATCCTCTATGCATTTGGAGGTAATGACACTATTTTTACCATTTTGGTACAGCAGAACAAGGATAATGATGAGCAGCCAATTGCCTTCTTCAACCGGAGCCTAGATGACTATGAGGTGAGGTAACTCTTTTATTGAGAAGCATGTGCTGGCAGTAATCAGAAGCTTGAAGAAATTCAAGCACTTAATCTCAAACAACAAGGTCCAGTTGTTGGTCTCACATGCTGGAGTAAAGGACTTCCTCCTCAACAAGGATTTGAATGAGAAAAGGGCAGGCTGGATCACCCGTGTCATGGAGTATGACATTGAGATCAAGATCACCAAGCTGGTAAAAGGGAAAGGATTGTGTGAGCAGCTGGTTTTGGGGAAGCAAAAAGAAGTATGCAATGAAGAAGAGGCTATTTTGACAGTCCAGGACAGCCATGAGCCAAGTGGCAATCAAGAAGAAGACAATGCTGCCCCCACTCCTTGCTGGACCCAAGGCATATAATACACTTCCTAGGCACAGGCCTATGCCCTCCAGAGATGAACAAGACCCAAAGGAGACACTTCAGATTGCAGGCTGTTCCGTATGCCATTGTTGATGGAGTTTTGTTCAAGAAAGATGTGAATAGAGTGCTACTGAGATGCATTAGCACAAATCAGATTCAAAGGGTGTTGGAAGAGTTCCATGGTGGACCAGATGGTGGTCATTTTGCACCAAGAGTGACAGCTCTAAAAATCATGAAGGCTGGTTATTATTGGCCTAAAATCTTCAGTGATTGCTATGCATGGATCAAGAGGTGTAAGAATTGTGCATTCTTCACAGGAAAAGAGAGACTTTCTGCCCTTCCATTACATCCAATCTCAGTTGACCAGCCATTCATGAAATGGGGTTTGGACTTCATTGGAGTCATTAATCCCAATTCAAGCCAAGGGCACAAATGGATTTTGATAGCCATAGACTACTTCACCAAATGGACAGAAGCAGTAGCACTCAAAGAGGCAAATGAGTCTAGCATCTTAGACTTTTATGAGGGGATAACAACCAGATTTGGTGTACCTGCTACAATAATATCTGATAATGCATTGGCATAAATTGGATCTAAGGTGACTGAGTGGGCTGTCAAGAACGGTATCTACCTAAGCACTTCATCAAACTATTACCCTCAAGGTAATGGCCAGGATGAGTCTACAAACAAGAACTTGTTGAGGATCATTAGGAGGACTCTTGACGAGAATCAGAGGTCTTGGCATACCAAACTGAAATCATCCTTATGAGTTGATAGGATAACTCCCAAGAGATCCACAGGTAACTCTCCATTCAAACTTGTCTATGGAAGAGAGGAAATCTTTCCCATGTCACTTGAGTTGCCAACATTGGAACTCATGAAGCAGCTGGAGTTGCTAGAGTTTGAGCCCATGGAGGTGAGGTATGCGGTGTTGATGGAGCTACAAGAGATCAGAAATCAGGCATCCCAAGCAATGGAGAAGGATCAAACTTTGATCAAGAAGACCTTTGATAGGAAGGCCAAGGATAGATCTTTTCAGGTTGGAGATATAGTGTTGAAATGGGATGTGGATAGAGCAAAACCGAGAAGGCATTCAAAATTTGATGCCATTTGGAGTGGCCCATACATGGTCACGAAGTCAAAGAACAACAACGCTTTCCAATTGGCCCCATTGGATGGTGAAGAACTGCAGATTCTAGTAAATGGAATCTATCTCAAGCATTGCTTCTAGAGGGAAATTCACTACCTTGTAAATATTAGATTAGGATTTTCATTCCTCTAAGTGCTTGTGCACATTGTTTTGTTGTAGGTTAGTTTTGTTTTCCCTAAGTGCTTTGGCACAGCTTGTTGTCCATGGAGATGTTTTGCAGTCCTTACTTCCATCAGGTGATATTCCATCTTCCTCCTTACACATTCTGAGTTAGTTGGGGTTCTAAACAGAATATTTGATGACTCCATGCCCAATGGACTGCTTCAGGAAACTGGTATCTTCTACCTAGCAGGCAAGTGACCCCGTTGAGTCACCAAATTGTTATCCAAAATTCACCCCCAAGGTAAATTTTGATAACATGCATTAAATTCTTCGGTCCCGAGCAAGATAGATTGATTCAAGGAAAAAAATCATGTTTCTGGGGTCCCCTCGGCTTTTTTCTAACTCTCCTATCCAAGTAGAAAGGAGTAAGTTCTAAAAAAGGGTGAAAAAGTTGCAAAAAACAAGCTTGGGCCAGAAAAAATCATGAAAATCAGCTAAGTCCTAGTCCAGGCGGCACTGGGACAGTTGGGACGTTGGGCGCGAATCAGCCGAAAAGCCTCCAGGTGGTCTAGGTAGCAAAGGGACATTCAGGCCGTGAGGACGCGCGGGAAACGAAAGGGTGAACCGGCCGAAGGGAAAAACAAAATTGACTAACTGCTATGTGGAACAGGTTGGGACATCTCAGCCATGACGACGTGAAGGACGTGAACCGCCTGGATCGGCTGAAATAGAGAACTTTCACACTGGGACAGTTGGGACATAGGGATGCGTGGGACGCGGAAGGCCGAAGGAGCCGAGAGCCAATCAAATAACGCCACGTGTCTTCACCTCAATGAGGGACAGGGAAGCCCTAATCAGGTGGATCAAAGGAATTTGTCCCAGACAGTTAGGGACAACCAGGACAAAGGGATGCGAGGGACGCGAAAAGCTGGCAGGCCCGCGGATGAATAAGGAAATGCCACTTGTCACAAGGGAAAACATCCAAAATTTTAAAGGGCAAGGTTTGAAGCATTGGCCCGAGCCAATAAAAAAAGGACACGTGTCCTAAGGAGAAGGGGAGTGCGGAGCTCGGGGAGGAATTAGAGAATTTGGCAAAAGTTTTGGCCAAAAACTAAAAGGTAAAGGATGACCCCATGCCCCTGTCCTCCAACCAGATCATGCCACGTGTCCCAAGTGGCGAGGACGCGGGGAAAAAATGGGAAATTTTCCAAAATTACAAAAAGTCAAAACTTTCAAGGAAAACCCACGGGTAAAGGAAGGAGAGAGAATTGCTCATCCAATCAGCACCCGACACGTGTCGTCCAGGTGGCGGAGCGCGGGAAAAAATTTCAAAACCCATTTTTGCATGTTTTGTGCCCTAAATCTTCAGATCACCATATCTTTCAATCCAGAGCTCAGATTTGCACATTATTTATATCATTGGAAAGCTTATGAAATTCTCTACATGATTCCGGGGTCAATCTTGAATTTTGGTTCATTCTAGAGAGATAAATTTGAGAAATGGCTCTGACGCGTGTCCATGGCCAGAAATGACATCTCAGCGACCAAATTTAATGCAGAATGGGTCGCATTCTCCTCCAATTCGGTCAAAAATGATAGGGTATGGGTTTGTAAGGTCCCCCATGCTGATTTAATGCATTTGTAGTCAATGAGGAATGAGATCCCACGTTTTGTATGTTTTCTCTCTCCTGGGCTCGACCCATGCAATCTAAAAAGCCAGATTTGGCTCATTTCTTAAGGGGGAACACTTTTTGGCATAGCAGACTTCTTCTTTCACCTCTAGCAGCTAATTGTTGCAAGAATCAAACCTCTCCAAAGATTGTAATAGATTTTCTACCTCTCTGAGATTGTAATGCAATGGTTTTTGACATTGGAAATGATAATGCAAGCTTTGTGAATGGGTTTCAGTCCTTTGTTTGTATTATTTGCTTCATTTCAGATCCTAAATTATATCTTATCAGCCTGTGTATGTTTTTATGTTGCAATCTTTGGTTTGTGTCTATTTGCATGACAAAACTATTCACCACTCCTTTTGGTGCATCACCATCTTTAGTTAGTTTCATTTTTTGCATTTCTATCCCTGTCTTCTTGCAATTTAGAGTAGGATTAGGATCTGAACCTCTGTAGTTGTGCAAATATAGATCCAAATCAGAGGAGTTTGAGGAACCAGCCTCTAATTTGGAGATTCCTCTCTCAGTTTCACAAGTCCCACACTTGGAGAGAGGTTTCCATGTTATGTAATCACACTGGATGCCTGAAACATCAACCTAGAAGCCTGATGTGTGTCCAGGGGTGCTGTGATTTTATCCTAACAGGTCCATTAAGATAATATGAAGGATTTTTAGGATTTATTTGGATAAATTTAAAGTTATCTTTGAAAGTTTACATGTGCAATTATAGTCACATTAAGTAGACCTAAAACAACATTAAATTTGGTAGTTTTGGTGAAATTTTCCTTAAGAAGGTCAGGTTAAAAATAAAAAAATAATTTTTAGACCCTAATGGTTAGTCAAAAATCCATTGAAATCATTTTTAAACCCTTGGAGAAAATAGATAGGCAAGTAAATGTAAAAATACAGGGCTAGTTAAGACTAATGCATTTGAGGAGTGGAATTGAGGATTTAGTGAAGAGGATAACGAATTGAGTTTACAAATTTGATACACCTTATTTGGGTTAAAGGGTGTTTTAAAATGGTGTAAATTTCTTCTGAGTATGTACAAATATGTTTAACCATGAACTAAGCAGGCTACTTGGTCTTAAGATCATGAAAAGGACATTTTTGGGATATTTTAGAGAAGGTAGCACAAATATTGGTTTCTAATCATCATGTTGAATGAGGTAATAGTGTTTTGAGATATTAAAAAAGGAAAATGTAGTGGAAAAGGGATTTAAAGACTAAATTCCAGGAATTTGTTGCATTTGGAGATAAGAACAAGAGAGCTAATGAAGAACAATAGATGTAAGAGAGAGAAAGATAAAAGTTTTCATAAAATGGGATCATCTTGATAAGTTAAATAGCATTGAATGAGGTTTTTAAATAGGGAATGAGTGATGATAAAGACATTTTAGGGTGAATATGGTCTATTTTTGCTATTTGAGCCTTATACAAGAACTATAGAAAGACCTCTAAAATAGGGTGTTAGAATAAATAAATGAAATTAATTATTATGAAGTGATGAATGGATGAAAATTCCTAGGATATCTTCATCATTTTATCACTAAGAATAGAGTTATGAAAATACACATGAAACACTTACAAAATAAAATTACAGGATATGGGTCTTTTAGTTAAATAAAGTAATGATATCTTGACACTAACAATTATAAGATGACAAGATTTTTTTTTCTTAATCTAACTTTAATAAATGTGATGAATGTTTCATTAATAAATATCTTGATAAGATATTGGATAAGACCATTACCTTGCATGAAAATTGAGGTAAGTGAGATAAGGGAATTTATTCCTTTTTTTTAGTGGGATATAGAAGCGTAAGGAAATTGTGAGATTTAATACCTTCGGAATACATATATATGATGGTCAGGGAGATTATACAAAGGTTTGGAGTGTGTATGTTCATAATAACTCTAAAAAGAGTGTGGTCATTATATTTAACGTCATTATACCATGTTTTATATGGATACAATGATACAAATAGTAACATGATCAAAGATGTTTTTTCTTCTTGAATATTTATTTAGTTTTAAAATTGTAATGGTCAAATAGGAGTTACAATTCAAGATCATCTACACTACCAAGAAAGAGATGTATGTGCTCAAAATAAATCCCTTCACAGTATTCCAAGAAGATATCTCCATAGATGGGGAAAAAAATTATAATTAACAAAGTCCCTAGGGTACTCATACACATCATAAGTTGATCATCATGATGTTGAAAGAGCAACCTAGGAGACTTGTTAATATTTAACATTTTTATTGATTACGTGGAGACCTACAAGGTCATTGAGACTTCATTTATCCACATATATAGAAATGGTTCCGTAGGTTGAAATTATGCTTAGTGAAAGCGTCATCCTTAAAATGTGTAATTTATATATTCTACATGCATTACCTAGTGACTGCTAATCTCTAAATTTCTTACTTTGATTTGTAAAGAACATATAATCATGTAGAATGGTAGTTATCCATAACATGTGCATATTTTGCATTGGGTTTTATATAATAAAAAGCCTCATGACCACCAATATCCTCTACTACGATTAGTTATTCAAATTCTATATTCAAATTACCTATCAACCGCCAAGACACTCCTTACTTTAAGTATTATGTTTTCCATTTAAATTTTTCTGAGAACCTTAAATGCAAATAAGCTCTACATAATTTGTTTATGTTTTTTCCGTATAGTGCATCTAAGCCATATAATCATGTGGACTAATAATTTTTTGCTACACACATAGTTCACATTGTTTCTTATTTTGAATATAGAGGTTGACTAATAAATCATAGTAACAAATCTTAGTACCTGCTAAGACATTCCTTTCAATAACTAATAATATATATTATGATAAGTACATAAGGATTGACTCCTCTTAATGGTATGTAGTGTAGAACTTGGATCCTCCAAGGATATTCTATCCAATATGATACAATTATAAATAATTAAAGTGATTTAAAAACATCCCTATAACAAACTAATCAAATTTACATAAGGTTTGACCCATTAAGAAAACATGTATTCCAAAAAATTTATCTATTTAGTAATAGTTGTCTAGTGAATGATGTTTAACGAATACTAAGATCTAAATATTTTTTAGAGTATGATCTTAGTGACTGCTAAGCTCTAAATATTGTTTTGTGACCGAGATTAGCAACCACACAAATAAGAATTACGTATGTATTGACCCCTCAAGAGTGCATGTATTGCCTTACTTTGCTTAGTACAATAATAATTTTCATATGAATGATGCCTAGTGACCACTAAGCTCTAAATATTTTGTTATGACTGACCTTAGTGACTGCTAGGATCAGAATTACGTATGTCTTGACCCATCAAGAGTGCATGTATTCCCCCACTTTCTCAATGCAATAATAGTTGTCATGTGAATAATGCCTAGTAACCACCAAGTGTAGACAAAAATCATAGAATTGGGTACATTTCTAAGTCCCAGACACATGTTAGCATTCATATGATTCCTAAGTGAGAAAACTAGTAATTGACAGCTATCATTGGCCTTTTGTGTGCATTTCTTATTTTCTATCTAGTCTTACATTCCCTACAACCCACTTTGAACTTTACTTGTTTATCCTCGGTGACTCTTGACACTAGCACCTAGCCAAGACACTAGCACCTAGGTACCCTCATCCCATTTGGGTGTCCCTAACCTTTTTCTACCTTACTCACTCTTTTCAGGCCTCTTTTATATTTTGGGAATCTTATTTTCTTATGGGTTGGCCTTCCAGTTGTAAATTACAAAATTCAACCAAGGGAATCATATAAATATATAGCTATGTGTTCAAAATAAAGGACCAAGCTCTAAGGATTACTATCTATCACCTAAGCTTGCATATAAATGCATCCAGAACACTTAAAGGAATTCATCTAGCATCCATTCAAGGGACAAGGGACTGAATTTTATGGATACAAACTGCATAGGAAAGAGGAAGTTCATTATTCCATCCACACATGTTATACATTGTTACATTCTAGATCTATCCCACTATTAAATGTAACTTCAACTAGTGCATCCTAGGGAACAATCCTCACAAACACTTAAAATAACTATATGGATTCTGAGATGTAGAGCATTTCTTAGTCGAAATTTCACTCACTTAGGTGACCACTAAGGTTAGTTTGACTCTGTAGTATTTTATTTCCACTAGAGCACTATGCGCTCTGACACCTAATTCAGTCAACACTGAATTCTCACATAAAGCATGCATAATTAACATGTCCCTCGTTTTTATTTTCTTGTCAAGATGTTAGCATGCATATTCATCATAGAAAATGTCTAAATAACCATTCAAGTATAAACCATTACATGCATATTATAATGGAAACACATATAATAAGGAAACATAATAGATCAAACAATAAAAAAAGCAATTGCACCATGAGATCTCCATATTCTAACATAACAATGACCATAATCCATCTACCAAATTACATTATAAAAAACATATTACATAACTGAAGCTGAATACATAACAACTAGTATACCAGAGTGTTGGACCATGCACACAAGTATCAAACCCTAGATAATAATAACATGGCTACAATAATACTTCATGCACTCAAAACTATCAACTAATAACTACTACAACAATGAAAAATAATAGGTATATATAGTGGTGGGGAATTTTCCTTCACCTTCCATGCACTTCCTAATAATAGGCATGCCCAAAATAGACTACATACATGATTTTATATAAAAAATAATAATATATTATCCCATAAATAAAACTTTCTTTAATCTTATTGATAGACTCCATGTGTGTGCTTGATTTTCATGTTCATTATCCAAAAATATCCTTTAATTTTCCACCATTATGGAAGAAAAGTACATGTGCGTACATGGAGGAGTTTGTTTGTGGGTTCCCATAGGTGGATACATTGTCTTGTGGAAAGGAAGTTCTCCAGGTTAGGGTTTACAAGCAAGGGAAAGGTTTTTCATGGAAATTTTGTAGAAGTATAGCTGAGGGTTTGAGCAGTGATAGAAATTAACTCAAGGGAGAAACTATAGAGGACCGAGGAAGAGAAAAATGACACCAAGGAAAGGAGAAAACATTTCAATGAAGAAGGGAAAGGGAAAGGGAAAAGGAAAGGGAAAAGGAAAACCGACCATTACCAAGAGTTTCAACAATGAATGGTATGTAGAGATGCAGTACCCAGATGGTGTGATGGTAGGGTAAGAGTGGGTGTTACATACAAAGAGGATTTACGTGAGTCATTAAAATCATCACAAAAGAACCACATAAAAGGAGATGACCCTTGAGTTGGTTTTCATAATGGAAAAGAGGACGCCTAATGGGAAACCCATCTATGATGATGAAGTAAAAGTGAAGTTAGAAAAGGCTGGGCTTCTGAAACTTTATGAGTTGCCATATTTTGGAAAACTAGATTGACTATACCAGTGGTTAATTTTTCACGTACATGAGGACTACTTCTATTTCACAGGAAGGCGGATGTGCATAACCCCATAGTTGATTTCTAAGTTCACTGGAATTATTTATGAGGGAGAGCAACTGGATGAGGACTCATGTAAAAAGGAGGCCATCAAGAAAATGGTTGAGGCATATGATTACAATAAGGGTTCATGGTACTTTGACATCATTAAAATCACCGACCTTATTATGAGGATGATTGTGCACTCGGTGATAAAGAAGAATGGGTAGGAGAGATGGACAAAAATAAAAAATGTTAGTTGAATTTCTGTCGCAATATCTCAGAGGGCACCATTTATAACCTCTCAGCTTTCATTGAGGAATATTTTATTAATTCCACAAATGATGAGGAGAATATCATGTTTAGTAATGTCCTCCTTACCATTTTATTTTAAGAGATTGGAGTGCCCAATGGTCCAAATATGTTTTTTAGGAGTACCTGGATGATAAAACCTCTCCCACAAAGATGTTTGAAGCTTATACTTGTGACACCATGAAGGCCAGTCACAAGGCATGCTTAGAGAAATGGTATAAATGGATGTGTAATGCATTTAGAGCTGAATGGAGGATACCAGAATAGCTTCCTGCACTAGTGGATGGAGAAGCTGAATTCGTTGTATACCAACACTTTTGTATCAATAGGTTTACCTTGATAAATGGCACCAATGGTTCTTGGTTTATGTTACCCCTTTCCTTCACAACTTAGTATTTTCAAGATGTGGTAAACATGTTTAAGGAGGTGAAGAAGTTGAGGTTTGATCTAGGTGTTGTATATCAAGATCACAGCAAGATACACCAGACCTTGGTGTATCCCAAGAACCATGCATGTGTAGAAAAGTATATATCTCATGATGTACACATGGTAAAATGGTGATATTACCTATTGCAGGTAGGACAGAAGCAATGGTTTATGTACAACTAAGGCCCAAGTTTGAGAAGGGTGATTATGTTCAGGATGATGTCTCAATCCCTGAGGACCCTATTGCGAGGAAGTTGAAGGTATTAATTAATAAAAGGGAATGGGAAAAGACTCCTACAGAGAAGGTGCTAAGCATGCATATAGTGCAAACCATAGGGACGTAGGAGTTAGGCATGGGTATAAGCACCTATGTTCAATGGAAGAAGTCTCTCACCAGGAAGGATTCGACAGAGAAATAAGAGTCTCCTAGGAGAGAAGAGTCTCCCGAGAAAGAGGATTCCCCTATGTTGGAGTCACTAATGAAGAAAAATAAATGGGTGGCACAAAGTTCAGACTCAGAGAAGATAGAGAACATCAAGGATGATGATTCTGAGGAGGAATATGAAGGAGAAAATGAAGAGTGTGAGGAAGCTCAGAATACTCATGTGTACAATGTACACAAGTCTGATGAAGAAGGGGATGAAGAGGAGACGGAGTATGAGGAGGGCACCCATACCAAAGGAGGAAGTGTGGAGGTAAACATGCACGATCAGAAGACCCCAAACCCAACAAAGGAGAAGATTGATAACACTATAGAGAGGGAGGTGGCGAGTATTATCCAATAGTTGGTGGAGCATGAAGTAGAGGAGGTTTTGAATAAGTGCTAAAGGAAACTGAATAGAGTGCAAGTGTAATAAAGGATTATGGGAGCATGGGAAAAGGCCCAAGCTTAGAATTAATATTCCCAATGACAACACACACATGAGAGAAGCACATAGTAGTGGTGCAGGAACATTCTATGACTTATAATAATGATCTAAGAAATTTACTACATGCGCACTTCTGAAGTACCATGCTCATCGAAAAAATCATCACTTGGTATTCTTTTAATGAAGGAGGTACGTACCCGTGCATGAGGAAAATGCTATACTAGGATTTTGAGTCCCATGTTGATGAGCCTGATTTTGAGGTGAATCATGATGCATTGATGAATACACCAAATGCCAAGGGAATAAAACCTCTTGTAAATTCCTAACAACTGTTGGATGATAAATTTTTAAACACACTCAAAAAAGTATCAGTGGAGGTGGAAGAAATAATATTTTGAAGAAACAATAGAATAAGGGTCTTGGAGGAGGAGCTTGAGAAAAAAAAGAGGAAATAATTGAGAGGGACATAGAGATAAAATAGAAGGAAATTATCAGTGCGCAATTAAGGCGTAAACTGAGGGATGAAAAGATGAAGGAGCGTGAAGTTCACAAGAAGATAGAGGCCATTTCAAATGCCATTATCTTAAAGCAACCAAACCTGGCCCCTCCTGAGTAGAAATACAAGTCAACCATGGATTTCTTGGAAGACTTAGCATGCATAATCACTAGGAAGAGGTAACCACTTACATTAGAATCAATGGTATAAGTTATGGTGTGCCAAAAGAAGGAAGAAAATTTGAAGACTGGGGAGATACTAACTTGGTAATTGGATCTCCTTACCTTAGTAAATACTATGACACAAATGGCAGAAGTTGTAGATGAAAATTGTGATGACAAGGACAAAGTAGCAAACATTTAAGTTGTTATCCATAAAGTGGATCCAAAAGAATTTTAAGATAAAAATAAGGACAACAGAGTGGAGTGGGATAAGATCTTGGCTGAGGTAGATAAGAAATCAGAGGCAATCGAACCCTTAAGGGTTTTGATTAAAATTAGATTGAAAGAGTTATACCCCCAAGTCACTCACAGGATGGACATGCTGGGAGACCTTAGCAAGAAGATAGAAATCATTGAAGATACGATGCTGGCTAAGGGGGATGAGATGAGTTTTGATGAAGGTATCACGATTGTGGGTGACTTACTTCAGTAGGAAAAAAGTAAGGTGGGTGTTTGGGATAAGATTGAAGCCCCCGTGAAGAAATATTTCCCATTTCTCATGGAATAGTAGAAGGATTCTTCCATTCTTTATTCAATCACAGATTCTATCATTTTCCCTATTCTTTATTCTTTAGTGGAAGGGTAGAGTGTTTCTGAGGATGGAAAACATGTGTAATGTGGGGTAATGTTAGGCCCTAAAATCAACTAATACCTAAAGACAAATTTAGCATGCACATGAGGTAGTAAAGAAGGAAGGTCCTCAAGAAAAAGTGCACAACAGAAAGGCACACAATAAAATAGGTTGGCATACGTGGGAGTAGGAAGGTTTAGGGAATTATCCATATTTTTAAGGAGTTGTCGCAAGAGAAACACGTGAAAATATTGAGTAGGTGTGTTGAATAAATAAGGTTCCAGCTTAGAGCCTTGCAGGTCAAGAAAAGAATATTCCATGTAAAGGATATTCCTAGGATGACCATTATAGGAAGTGGAGGTATTTACAATCTGACATAGGCATTCGACCATGGAAGACCACACTTTCACTTGGCATGTAATCTGTTCATGAAGGAAACCAAGGTGGTGCATCCATATCCTATTTAAAGGAGTGGTTGGGTCTAAAATAGAGAGGAGGGGAGTAACAATGAAGTGCTAAGGAAATGAAGGGTTAAAGAGGGTTTTAGGTAGTAACATAGTGCTATAGAAATAGTTGCAAGGATGTTATTGAACATAATTGCATGGGTTTAGATATAAAAATGGTTGTAATGGGTAGAATAGCTAATAACTCTCTCTCTAGAGTATTTTTGGAGGGTTTAAGATAATATTCCTTGATGTATTTGGTCTATATGAACCTTATGATGTAATGAGGCCACTGTAATGTTTTTAAATCAATTTATGTGTGTGATTATGGTTATTCATGTTCTTAAGTGTAACCCCTTGTGTTTTTCATATTATTATGGGTCAGATCTAGTTTCATTATATTTATTTACAATGTTTATTTCCATTTATGATGAATCTATACATGGATCTATTGTCTGTATCTTTTATTTTTGATTAAATGTTTATATTTCCATTCTTGCAACTCATTCTCCACTAGTGGTGGATCATTCTCGAAAATCTCACACAAAGAAGGGGCTTGGCACCCATGTGCACCTTGGGTGAGTACCCAATGTACACTATGTTATAGGCCAATGTGCTTGGGGTAGAAAGAAGGTATATGAATAAATGACTACACTTATGATATTTAAGCATGACTACAGTGGCTTCTACACCCACATCATCATCCAAATCTGGTTTTATCTCTTCTCCCGAGTTGTGTAAACCCATCACAATTCCTATCAATTGCATTGTGATGCACATTCTCCTTCCTATAAAATAAAAATGGTCATCGTGGAATCGTGATAGCAACCACTAATATAGGTGCTCTTATTTTCCAAATAATGACATCACATAGAGTTGAAGTACTCCTATATTGTCTAGGGTATTATGTATTAAATCATCATATATATATTTTTCCCTAATTTTGTCCTCTATTTCATTTTTAATGACCCTTTGCTTCTCAATTTCATCCCCATTCTTCTTTGAATGATGGTTAAAATCACTAATATAACACTTTTTTAGCTGATACTTCCATGATTTCCCCTCTATAACCTCACAAGGATATTGTATTTATGTAAATCATTCACCATGTTAGTTCTCAAATCTACACTCTTTGTTGGAATGACAAAAATCTCTCCTGAAAGGTAAGGGGAGATGACTTGGAATGGTGGTAGATCAGGTTGGTGTGTCATTTTGTAGCTGGGGATGGGTCTAACACTTTCCTTGGGATCCATCTTTGGGACAATTGATGGGCACGTACAAAGGCTATGATTTTTTTTTCTACTTTTGGTCCTACCTTGAACCAGGGTGAGAGGACTTGCAGTGTAACCTAAAATGAAAAGAGGGATATGGAGTCTTTTTTCCCTATATTTCTTCTCAAATGACAAGTCAATTTGGGATAAACATGGCTAATGGACACTACCTAATCTTAGGAGTTGTCACAAGGATGTTGTGTATGTTTACTTTTCTAGAAACATGTTACTAAATAAATTTAAGTACTTTTTCTCTAACATTATTTAGATAATGAAATCAAGGCTAACAGACACCTTTAGTGATGTTTTTAGAGAAACTTGGTAGTTAAATAAAACAAAATAATGTTTAAATAATGGTGGATGGGGTCAATTATGACACTTGAAACTTCTCAAAGGGGAATTATAGGTAGAGAGATTAATTATGGTAAGGCATTTAACACTTAAATCATCCTACAATCCTAGAAAACATGTAAAATTGGATCCGGAAGTAACACTTTCTAAAAATAAAGGTTTACATTCAGTGATACCAAATATATGCAAATTTTTATATCAATATCCAAAATATAAGACACAAGAACTTGTGTAAGAATGTTAGTGAAGAAACTACTACTTCATCTCTCATACGTCCAAGATACACTCAAGGAATTAAAAAAATCTATCAATACAAAACGTTTATGACAAGGTTTTAATAATCCAATTCAATACTAGAGAAGGAAATCTCACAATTAAATATCAAACTTAATGACTAGAAAACAAACATTAAGGAAAAATCTAGTGTATGACAAAGAGAACTAGTAAATGTAAGATTTTATTAGAAAGTACGACTCATTAATCAACTATTTTTCATCCAAAACATAGTAATTTACACTTAAAAGTGGACATATATCATTTAGTTGGTGAGATTATTACTAAGGTAACAACAATTGAATGTTCTCAAATCTCAACAATGGTTGTACACTCACAACCACCTTGACAATAAAAGTGTGGGAAAGTAAACACTATATGAATTTCTCAAAGGAAATATGCAATATTCACAAATTTATCTCAATACCTCTTCATAAATTTCAAGACTAAAACCCTTATGATCAGAATATAAAAATTCAAATCCCTTAATTACTAGGACAAACCTTATATTTATACAATTTTATGTCTTCTTATAGCCTAATTTCCACCAAAAAATTCAACAAACCATCCCAGAAAGATGTGGCAAATGAGATCCATTTTTGGGAAATATTTTGCAATCGTGAATATACCTTTTATTCCTTAATTTGATTATGCTTCTATATGGTAAAAATTACTTGAACACAACTTTTTCCAAGAACAGGCTAGTCATCCTTTAGACTCCCAAGGATAAAATGTGCTACTTTAGTTAGTTTATCAACCACAAAAAAATAACATCATGCTTATTTCTTGACATAGGAAGTCCCTAAAAAAATTATATACTTATAACCTATCATTTAAATTACGGAATGTTATGAGGGTACAATAAACAAGCTGGGTGTATATGCTCAACTTTAACACGATGGAATTCTAAGTAGTGAGAGACATAATCCATGATGTCTCTCTTCATCCCTTTCCAAAAATATTGTTTTTTAGCATCAACAAGCATCTTTATCACCTCAGGATGTCCAGACTAAAGTGAATTATGAAATTCAATTATCACTTTCTTCCTTAACTCATTTCCCAGCGATACATACACTCTATCCTCATACCTCAAAATCCCTTCACCGTCTAACCAAAACCCTCTATACCTCTTATCATTTGGATTTGCAACAAGTTATGTTTTTACCTACTTAAAGTATGAATCAGACATTAAGGTGTTCTCAACCTCATCCTTAAATTGAGTTATCAAGGTCACTAGTTCATAACAACTTAGTGCATCTACTACTCTATTTCACTTGTCTTTTATGCATCTAATGTCAACATCATATTGGGATAATATATTTAACCATCTCTCCTACCTCGCATTTAAGTTAGGCTGAGTGAAGATATATTTTAGCCTAAGATGATCAATTTTCAACTTGAAGGGTTTCCCTAAGAGGTAATGTCTCCAAACTTGCAATGCATGTACTATTGCAGCAAGTTATAAATCATGAGGAGCATAATTGTTTGCATGTACTTTAAGTTTCCTTATTTTTTATGCTATTACATAGTCATTATGTAGAAATATACCCCCTAATCCTTCCCTAGAAGCATCCATTACCATCGTAAAATTTCCATTTGGATCAGGGAAAAATAGTATAGCGGCTGAATTTAGTTATTCTTTTAACACTTTAAATGCAGCTTCACCTTTTTCACTCCATAAGAAAGTTTTATCTTTATTTTACAATGAAGTTATTGGGGCAGGACCCTTGACAGATCCTTAACAAATTTTCTTTAGTAGCCAGCAAGTCCCATGAATATTTTAACTTCATGTACATTCCTAGGTGCTAGCTAATCTATCATTGATGATATCTTAGAGAGATCAACCGAGATTCCATCCTTATTTATTATATGTCCCTGAGATCATTCTACCTCATTATCATAATTGACTATACAAAATTGGATAGATTCATCGTACAATTGACTCTTTCTTAGTCATCTAAAGTAAACTATTTACAGTCACTCACTATGCTACCTCTAAGATTTCCTTCTCAATAGTTGGTAGTATTATTTTTTTGAATTAGCAAACTTAAACTTGGTCATAACACTTTCTCTCTTGGAAGATCTGTGTACCTCCAAACATCACCTGAAGGTTCCTACCTAGCCTCTAGTTAGCACCTAAAGGTACATCCACTTGAACATTATGATCAATGTCCCCATACCTCAAGTTCTATAATCCATCATATGACCTATAGCATGCTACTACAGAGCTTCAACATCCTAATATATAGCCCAACGTATATCTATTTCTTTACTTAAAATGACTAGCTGAACGCATACCATACAAAAGATCATACATCATTGGAAGAGGATATCTATTCTTAATATTTTTCTTGTTCAACATCCTGTACTCAATGGAAGTTATAAATGGTTCAATCTTTCTTCTTCACAGAAGTTTTCTCTTACCTGGTAGGTCACTATTTTGAGACCCTCAAAACTTATTAACAATTTACCATCATAATTCAGTGTAATGTTTTCTCGTGATAGGCATGTAACCTTTTCAGCGGTAGTCAATCAATTAGGTGCCTTAGGAATAAAGGTTCACTTACAGAATTGATTCTCAATCGTTGAATCAACACCACACATTTTGAACTTACCATACACATGATATGACCATATACTCTTTCTGGATACACATACATTCATCATTTTGTAAGAGTGAATAACTTTCCAGAAATTCACCTAGATCTATCGGGTGACATCTGACACTATCATTTTAGTCCTTCATCAAGCCTGTATCTCTTCATTATAGTCCTGAGTCAGCCTGCATAAGAGACATTTCTGTAACTTGTCTCCTTCATTTATTATGTCCTAGAATGTCTGTTAATTTATGTAGGCCTCTAGTAACCACATACACCTTATATGATACATTGTATACAAACTAGGGAACTCATTGCTTTATCTTCATAGTCTTAACAAGTGCACTCTAATGCTTACTTCATAAGACCCTCCATGGAGCATAATATAACTCTGACCTCAGTCTGTGATGCATGAAAAAAATATTCAAGGCTACCACATCTAAAACATGCACCTCACGAGCATACCTAAAGAGTATCATTATCTCCTTGCATACTGATAGTTTATTTAAGTTATCACAAAAAATTTGGCTTACCTCCATGAATTAACACCTAAATTTAGGATCTTCAATAGATTAGAGACTAACTTTATAGATCATACTAAGTACATTCATGAAGCTTATCAATATTCTTGCAGTCACTATTTTATCACTGATAGGCCATTATTTTACCTAGAACTTCTATGGGTTTAAAATGCTCTTAATACTTGCTTGTTGGCTATCACATCATTGCATCTAATGAAAATCCCTGATAACATTTGTAAATTAAAATGAATATGATTTACATACATGGCTTCCACCACATAGTTTTACATCTTGACAGCACACCTGACCTCGTAGACCACACTTCTTGAAGGACCATAGACTTATAAATATGCCTTAACACAGTACTGTTTGACTAATGAAAAACCTTGTGGCCATTTAAAAATCAAGATAGTCTTGCTATAGCTGTAAGCTCAAAACCTGACATGGACTTTCATAAGGCTCGCACTAATAGGATTTCATATTTTTTTCCAAACTTCTTCCATGTACCCTTCTTGGGTGGAAAAGACAAAGAATCATTCCCATTTTTCTTACGTTTTCCCTCCTTATGTGTATATTTTGCCTTCAGTTTCTACCTACCAAATGGATTTTTCTACCACTTCTTCCATGGTGGTGGAGCTATGTACATCATCCTCACCACCTATGATAGGATAAAACCCCATGATGAAATTACTTATTCATAATTATTTATATGTTTGGTATTGCGATACATATTTGATAAGCTTAGTGAACCTCTCCCAATATTCCGTTACCGACAGTTTGCCTTGAGTTAAAGTTTGAAACTTTGTCATTTTCTCCTCCTAAGTGATGTTTGTTTTTTCAACAAGAAGCTCAACCTTGCGGCTATCCCACCATGAAGATGCTTCATGGGAGAGATGATAAACTCCCCATAAAACCTTTTATTCCTTGGAGAAATTTCTTATCTCAAAATATTTCTCCACATCATTAATTCAATTCTCAGCCTCATCTCCCTAGGCGGTTCCATACAATTTCATGGACTTATCCACTTTAAATCACTTGTTATTTCAGCTACTAGTCTTGCCATCTTATTCTTGGGCTAATTGGGTGTATTCCTGTTGTAATTATTTCCAGTGTTATTTATAGTTTTCTCATTCATAGCATTGAGATCTTCAACTTCATTGTTTCTCTCATCATGTGGCTTCCCCTAAGACTACTTGTTATCATTATCAATGTTATTTCCTACCACTTTCTTTTCAAGAACAACAATCCTATTCCTTGTGTCTAGCAGGGCAACAAGGATTTCATCAAGCTTTTGAGTTGTGGCTTCTTCACCATCCAAAGCTAGGTTATTTACAGCACATTCCCTTATTCTTACCATTTATGTAATCAAGAAGTTTAGTTTTATCAAAAGTGGACTCAAATAGGTCCAAGATCTATAACTTTCACATTTGATACCAACATGTAACATCCCTATTTAATGATTACAAAAGTAGGGGAAGTTTTTTATTATATCAATGTTCACTGCTCTAAATTCAACATTTATAACCACATTACATCTGCTAATCAATCCTACAAAAGTAACCATATGTAGCTATTATGACTCAGTGTAACTGGTCTCTCATATTTCATTTCAATGATGACTCAACATAGAATACATCACTCATATTTAATTTCATTGTATACTCAGTATACTTGTAGCTCCATTTTTAATTTAAGGGATCATCAAGTGCAGCTGACCAAGGGATTATTTAGGTACTTGTTACGAGTACCCATAATATATCCCACACCTTAGTTTGGTGAATTTAAGATAGGGAATCCAACAACTTATGATACTTTGGACAAAGTTTCAGACATATTTTCCATGTCTATATTTTGAGACGAAATACTTGGCATGAAGGAATATGACTTTCACCACACTTGAAACTGTTATCTTGATTATAATTTCTTGAATCCGATCAATCCTTCTCATTTCCAAGTTAAACAATAAGAAGAGATAACCCACATGGGATAGTGTAGATAATCCACTTATGGTAACTAAGGGTCATCAAGTGTATTTGAATTAACCCTTGTTAATTTAGTACACTCCATCACCCATAGTCAACCTAAGTTGATAACGGCTGCAGACCATAGAATCATCACTACCTAGTTCTTGAAAATGAATTGAGATCCCATTTCGATACAATCTTGATTAGAGGAGATGAATGGATTACTGTGCCATAATGAATGCTCCATAGTAACCACCCAACGAAGCCCGTCATTGGATGGGTACTGTGCAACAATGGTTATACTGCAAAAGTTCTAGAAATATAAACCTTCCTTCTTAATAAGTTCATTAATCCCTTTAATTCGTAGCTTATTAATCCCACCCTAGTTATTTTTCAACATTTAGGTGTAATTCCTAAGGACTAACTCAGATTCTATCAACATTCCTTTAAGGAAGGCTATGTTTCTACTCAAGTTAACTTGAAGGATCTGCAGGTTTATTTCTTCTTATTACTTATTCTCTTAAAGTATGAATCGTCCATTAGTTGATTTCATATCTTAGGAACATCTTATAGGTATATTGTAGGGAAATAGACTCAATCAGCCGATTATACCTTTAGCAGCATTCTATAGTTCATTTTAATGACTCCAAAGGGGTTTCATGGATTCAATCCGCAATAGTCTCATGACTTACATTTACTTCCCTTTAAGCAATTAAATTATTCAAACCATGATAACTTATTTACACTTAATCCCCTAAGTGTAACTCATCTATGATGGAAGGATATTTTACATCCACCTCATAGTCTATTCGAAGGGTTCATTCCGTCACCCAATAGTGAACAATCCATTATATCAAGTTTACATAACATAATTACATTATGCATGCAAGTGAAATATGTATCATATTTATGACTTCATTATTGTAGTAAGAAGAATTTTGTTCTTAATGCCTTAAGGTTAGGTTAATTTATGCATCTAACCCCATGTTATCATCTTATCCCTCTTAAGTACAATTCCATTATGTTATTGTACTTATTTGTTTATTAGGATAGATAGAATGCATTATAGTATAATAAATTTTATTTTTTTACTATTAATCATGCATCTCTTTTTATTTTATACCATTTCTCCTAAAATAGTCATACAAGTTTTGTTCATAATGATGTAATTAAGCATAGTCATTCATGACTTACTTGAAACAACATATAACTTCTTAGAATATAACTTATTCATTACAACCATATCTTAATAAAGTTAGTAATTAAAATTTATAATAGACAATGAAAATTTTAAGGACAAGAAATCATAATTATACCTCTCACACAGGTCATTAAAAGGGCATAGATTCCCAACTATTCATTTTTCCCTCCTATTAATGGATCAAAAATAATGATTCTTGCTTTATAATAGCAATGTAAGATTGGTAACATTTTATATAACTTTCTGAATATTACAAATCAATGTATAGCAATGATTCCCTACAAGCTTACTTTTCAAGTGAAAGAAATCTTTTAAATTGAAAACATCATTCAAACACAACCAATCTAGTCAAGAGAGAATGATTTAAGAAACCACTTCAATCACTTATAATTTAAGATGTCAATTCAATTAGATAAGAGATAACTCAAATCCTTTCAAAAATTTACATTACCGGCCTTAGGCCTTACAAAATTATCCATAAGAATAGTTTAATAATTAAACATAATCTTTTCATCAAAATACATTTCTTCAATCAATAGAATAAATGAAACTTTCCATAAGTCTTCCTCTTTTCCTTTTTCACGAATTTTATCTACAAGAGCATTAGCATGGGTTAGTTCATTTGAACTAAGCATGATATGAGATAAATTATTGGAACCATATGTTCTAGTTAACAAATTTGAAAAGGAGCACTGCTTATTAATAGAAAACAATTAAGGGTTTAGAAAGATGTTTTCCTTTTTGAACACTTCAAAAGTACCATACTCAAGTGTATCACAAAACCTGCAATCTTAGCTTCTATCAATCCAAATGAGTATGTTTTCTATCAACTAGAAGACTTTCAACAAATGAGTATAACATTCATCAATCATCTAACCAAACAAGTAACCTTAAAATATGTGCAATATCATACCAATAAGGCAATGCCAAGTATACCTAATATTAGGTGAGAAAAAAAGAGTAGAAATTTCTTAATCATGCATCCCATAATACATGATTATAATATTTTACTCGAATCTAATTAATTAAAAATAAAATTTAATTCCAATTCAACAGTATAAAAATCCAAAGGTTGGACAAGATTACATTCGAGTAAAGAGATAACAGTAGCAAAATCTTACAACCCAATCTATCTTAACTTGTTATATAAAACAGTCCATGCCATAACTACTTGGCTCCAACCAAATGAGAAATATATGAGACATAAAATACATTATATAATATTTATGAGATAAGGTTGTTTAAAAACCATACAAGTATTCCATACAAGACTGGTGTGAGTCATACTTAACTGATTTCCTCACTCAGATAGAGAAACAAAATGATTCCACATAGGAAGAGAAAAATCACAATCGAAAAACCTTTCGACGATTGAATGATACCCTTAATCATAAAAATATGATCAAGATTCGGAATGAATTTAAAAATGATAATACTTAAGAAAGTTTAATGAACCATCCAAATGGTTCAGGTCAATGTTTTCAACCAGGAGGCCCGACTCTGCAAGATCATTAAAATGGTGGTAAACCTAAACCTACCAGTCAAAACAACATACTCAAATTCTTCTCATGAGATGAATAGTTCACAAAGTGATAAATGATATCCCCCAAGTGGCCATTATAGTTTCATGTCTTTAAACAATCTTATTCAACATTGTCAACCATCTACTCTGTCAGTATAGAAGCAACATAACAATTACCATGATTGAAATAGGACCCTAAGTTCATACGACCTAGAATATGAATCACCAGAATGAAAATTCAAATGGATAAATTGAATAACAATTTAGTGACCTACTTCTACAAAATAGAGAATTAATTTAACCACAATGGTTACAAATAATTCTCATAAGCTTCAGTGAAGATCTAACCTGACCTGGGTTATCGAAAACTCAACAAACCTTTAAGATTGATCAAAGAATAATAAAACCAATATCATACCCAAATGGAATGATTAACAACTAACCCACACAAGGGTGATCATGAAGAAAAATCCCCATGAATTCAGAGTTATTATGATCACAAGTTTGAGTATTTAAAGAAAGATTAAAACATAGACCCAAAATAGATAGTAATATCTTTAGATGACTCTAGTCTAACTCAATTGAGGGCTCGAGTTCCCACTCAACCCATAGCACAAGGTCATTTCTTCCTTTAAAACATAATACCAGATAGTTCCATAGCAATAAAAAAAAAACAATAGAGATATCTCTAACAATATTGCAAAAACACATTGTCAAAATATAAGAACATGCAACCCAGAGTCATCGAAATAACATGACAAGATCAATAATGCTATAGAAAAACCAATTTGTAAAGTATTTACACATGCACCTAAAAAATAACATTTTTTATTTCCACAACATTCATGGTGATTTTATTTCAAAATGATTAACACAACAATGTAAAGGAAATCAAAATTTCAACCATTATAAAACAAGTATACAGTTGCAAGCTTCAAAAATTGTTCCAATGGCTACTTACCAATCTACATATTCTATTTATTGATCAATAATAAAATACCAGAACCACAAAGTGTATTATATCATAAGAAGAGATATTTTAACGAACTAATTAGATAGAACAAGTTTTTGCAAGGGATTAGATCATATCATGCTTGGTAGAGCTTCCTGATGTTTTCTTCTAGCTCATAGGGTCCTTCTTCAAACTCCCACAATAACTTCTATAGTTGAAGTAGTTAATCTCTGTGAAAATTAATCCACCTTTCCACTAGAATCTCTCCCAATAGCTATCTCCAAAAATAGAGAAGTAAAGATTCAAACTAATCAAAAACTAGATCGAATTCCCAAAACCTCCATTTACAGAGTGATAAGAGAAACAAAATGACCAAATGGAAAACCAAAAATAATAATCCCTTCATCGAATATGGAATGTTTTCCCCTAGGAATTTTGGAACAATTTTCCAAATCATTAATGCTTGCCAAGATGGTTCACTCCTCCCGCCAACCCACCAACTTTCTCTAACCTCTACTAGGTTAGATTCTAAGTGCTTAGCCATCTAACTAATTGTACTAGAGTTGCTTTTAATAACCTTCCAAATACAAACTTAGCTTACCGCTAAGGAGTGGCGATGTCTTGCATTAATGAAATTAAATCAGAGTTATTGTACATGAAAAGGTGGTGGAAACCACCACTTCTTACCTGACTATGCACCCCCTTCCCAATGCCAATTGGGGTTAGCTTTGAGTTCAATTTCAAGTCTCCCTTCAATCCTAGGTTATAATAAACTTATCCTTAGCAACATTGCCATTAGGAATATATTAATTAGGTTAGGTTCTTAGGAATTGACTTAGTTCATATGCCTTAGGCCTTAGGTTAGGTCATTAAAATTCAAATGTTAACAACACATCAGTCATAGTCTAGGATTAATAACTGCCACATCTGAACCTTACCAAGCAGGAAATGTTATTGAAATGGAGTGGTGGTACTCGAGCCATCTCTCAACACCTTCCAGTCCTCAACATGGGAATGAATCTTAAACAAACTAGAATAAGTTACTAATATTATTTAGTATACTTGGGTAATTCATAATAATGAATAAATGCAATTTCCCACATTAATCACAATTATAGATCGAATTAAGGGAATGCCTTGGATCAATAGAACTATGCCAAGGTATATTCTTAATTGATTCCATAATAATAATAATAATAATAATTTATTATTTACTTAAGATAATTTTCCCATTTTACTATCTTACCTAATGGTTCTAAGAACAAAAATCAAACTTTCAACAAGATGTAGATATCCAATTCATTTCATGAATCAATTAAAAAGCATCACAATTCAAGATTACCTTGAAAATGATGGATGATTAATTAAGAAAATATCAATTGAGATAAATATTATTCTAGCAACATGATTCATTCAGTTCTAAGGAGTGTTACTCAAGAAAAATAACATGTCAACATTGCAATCCATTTCTCAAATGAGCAAGTATCAATGAAAATATGGTAGAGGTGTTACATTCTTCCCATTCTGATGATTGTATTAATTATAAGAAACTTATCTACAAAATAGGTTCAATATAAATTATTTAACCATATGATTTCTTAGCAGAAAACATAATTCAATCCAAATATTCAATTTTTCAATAGTATAACATCATCAATGCCTGTATTAATTATCGAAATAGGTATTTTACGCAAAAAACAAACCCAAAATTAGCTGTAGGTCAAATTGATCCAATTTTTTATATGAGAAATGAAATATTTCTTTTAAAATAAGTGAGGAAAAAAAAATTTCATCTCCTCTAGATTCTCCTATGCTACACTTTCTTCGTTAAACTGATCCCATTGGACCTTACATTGTCCAATTTTACGATTATGCAAGTACAACTTGTGGTTTTCTAGTATTCTAACTAGCTCCACCACAATTACCCCTGGGTCTTGGGCCTGTAAGGCATTCTAGTTAAAACATGTGATAGATTTGAAACGTATTTCTTAAGTAAAGAAATATGAAAAACATCATGAATCTATGCCAATGAAGGAGCCAATGCAAGTCGGTAGGGCACAGGGTTGATTATTTAAACAATATCAAAGGGGCCTATATAAAAAGGTGACAACATGGCCAACTTGCCAAAGGTAATTGAGGTCTTTTAGGCTTGACCCTTAAAAAAAGTTTATCACCAAGTTCAAATTTCCTTTCAATCCTTTTTCAAATCCGCATAGCTTTTTTATTTATCATCATCCTCCTTTAATATTTCATGGATTAACTTAACTTTTTGTTCCATTTTAGAAATCATTTCAGGCCCAATTAGTTCTCTATCCTCAATGTTATCTCAACTAAAAAGGGGTCATGTACCTCTGCCCATATAAGGCCTCAAAATGTGCAATTTTTAGAGAATAATAGTATGTGTTATTATATGTAAATTCAGCCAAAGGAAGATATTCTTCCCATTTTTACTGCTGATCCATTTAGTACATTGTGAGCATATATTCAAGAACTTGATTCACTCTTTCATTTTATCCATCCATCTCCAAATGATAAGAAGAGTTAAAGTCTACTTTTTTTCCCAAAAGATGCATTAAGAGTTTTCCAAAATTGTGAATTCATTCGTGAGCCCTTATCAAAGATTATGAATTCAGGAACTATTGATCAAAGAATACTTGTCTAAAATCACATAAGGAGTTTTTCCAGGATAGGAGGCCTAGAAAAAAATCACGGAAGGATAGAAGGGACCCGTGTGCAGAAGGCAAGTTCAGATTTCAGGACTTAGCTTATTTTGGGCATAGAGACCTATTTTTAGAAGATGGCATGTGGAACACATCAACGATGCAGAGATGTGCATGTCATGCATTGTCTATATTTGGAGAAGTAGTTCAAAGTATCTATGTGTGGAGACAAGCTAAGAATAGACATTGACACTTCAGTTAAATTACAAGAGGACTATAGATAGCGCACTTGCATGTGTGGCTATAATTATAAATGGCGTGTGGCTATCAATAGCATGTGACCTATTTCTAGAATAGTTAAGCGGTGAAGGGAAAGTCCCCACCCTATATATATGATGTTAAGTGCATAGTAGAAATGGAGATAGAGAGATCACAGAGAGCGGTGTATGTATGATTCTAAACATATGAATGTGTGTATCAGATCCATATGCACCTTGATATAAATTGACAGTATTGTAAGAAGATTTTATATTTATAAGTAGATGGAGGATATTGGCTGAATCTAAGTGTCATTCTTTGTAACTATGTAGTGCATGTTATTAATTCAATAATGATTATTATTTAAGCTTGTTCTTTCATAAATCTGTGGGTGGTTTGCACTGTAGAATGATGGATTAATTATGAATATATATGTTTCTATCTGTATCATGTTAACATCATGTTACAACACCCTAAAGATGAACCTAGTACCTTTGTGCACTTCGGGTGAGTGCTCAGTCTAGGTTGAGTGATGTGCCAGCCCGACTGAGGTGTTACCTTGAAAATTCTAGGCTGCATCATTGGTTCCATTGCCAAGACCTCTTTTTTAGTTGTTTTTAGGATGGTTCATGATGAAGATGTACCAATTAACTCTAACAAGTATTGAGGAATGGATACATGATCTAGACGAAGAATATGCATGACGGTTCAATAGTGGATCTGAGTTTGACGCATGCACTTGGGTAGAATAAAACCTGTATAATAGTTTATATGAGAGCTTTTTTTCTATATTTCCAGTAGAACTATATGAGTGGTTTACTGCTTATGCATCTCAGTGGAATTGGGGGTATCACACACTTTTCTAGACATAGGAGAAATTTTAGGCCCTCTATGATGCTGATCTAATCTGGACTCGTGCGGTGGATATGTGGTTTCATGGTGTTCTAAATACTTATATTCTAGAATATTCAATTTTGACGCACTCTTCCCTAGAGGTAGCTGAATTCCAGTTTTTGCGGTATCCAAGAGGAACATATTTACATGGTATTCCACTGGTGATCAAGATCTTAATGGTAACTTTGAACCTGGAAAGTAAGCCGATGGCTAACTAAACTTCACCACGTGCGAAGGTAGGAATAGGATTGGTATTAAGATGGAAAAATTAGCTGAAGAAAAGAAAAGAGAAGAAAGGCGGCTTAAGTATAATGAGGTGCGTGAGAGGGAAATAGAGAAGTAGCGTTCCATTGCAGAAAGTATGGTGTTTAGGAGAGAGCTAGATTGTGAAGGATTTATGGCTCACGTAGAAGACATAGAGTTGGAGCATCAAGAACTCCCCCATCTTGGAAAGCATAATAGAGACCCCTTCTTGGGCTCACATAGAAGTGCACCAATACAAACTACTTGGTCCAAAGGTGCGCATCTTAATCCACCTGGTGACTTAGCCTTTGCACTTGGTTTTTCAGTATCTAGCATGAAAAGTAATGAACAAAACTAACTTGGGAAGTAGAAAATTAGGAGTAATTCAGAGATCAAGTACATAAATGGCAAGACAGATAGCTTCAATGTCATTTAGAGGAGCATTCTTGGGCACGTCATCTGCATAGAATGTAACCACACAGAATACTGGTCTCACCTCTGGAAGTGGAACTATTTCACAGACTCTAGGGGTTTTGTATAGTACTACTATTGGAACATAGGGGAGTACACCTACTAGCCCTATTCCAACTATAGGTGGCAGATCAAGAGGTATAAGTGGTTCAAGTTCTGGTGGTTCTGGTGGTTCTGGAGGTAGAGGGAACCCAGGAGGTTCTAGATTAGGTGGTCAAGGTCCACAATAATGATAGAATATCTATATGGAGATATCTCTTCGTCTCCCGAAGTATAGAGGTATAGAGGTTGCTACCAAACATGTGAATATGTGTGTGATATTGTAGCATGCTAAAAGGATCATAGCTACTGAGAAAAAGTGTGATGCCCATTAAAACAACTTACTTGAGACCCAAGAATCAACCTAGGGTTAGTTAGGACAATTATGGAATAATTTTTTTATTAGAAGTGTCCACAACCAGGTTACAAAACCACAGTTGACACTAATAGGTTCTAGAACAAGTTAAATCTATTATAACATACTTTTATTTTATTAATAATTATCAAAGGTCACAAGGTCCAAATTTTAGGGTTAGAAGTTAAGGTTAGATTCAAGGGGTAATTTATCCCCATACCCACTCTCTAACAGACTCAGAGCTTCAACTTGATTTTTATCACACTTAATGTATTCAAAATTTCCCTAAATCATTTCCATTGGATAGGAAATTTTCTCACCTTTTCGATGGTATAAAGAAGTCCTCCTAACTCATTGTAAAACTCTACTTATGGTTTGAAGGGCCTTGGGAGTCAAATTTTCCAAAAAGGGACACGTGTCAAGCAGGAAGGAAGCCCATTTTCTGAGTTAGCGGGTCATGGGGTGGTGTTGAAATTTTATTCTTGTGTGGGATAAAAATCCAAATTGTATCCATGCACCCATGGGTCTGTCAGGGACATGTGGCACCCAACAACCACGGTGGGGAGAAAAGGAGAGGGACGGGTAGAGTGGCGGAAAAAGTTGGTGAATTTCACCAAAGGGAGGAAAAAGGGAGACGTTTGACGTGTGGCTCTACGCGTCTATGGAAGGATCTTCTCCAAGGCAGAGTGGGAGTGCAGGGCCATGGGAGGAGAAAAAAAATAATCCTAAAACAAACATTTTAAAATAAAAAGGTCGCAAGGGTTCTACCCCCTCTGCTATCACCCCATGCTATCATGTGGCAATACTCGATGGATGCGGGATTGCGGGTTGGTGGGGGAAAAGGTAAAATTTTCCAATTTTTTAAAAAAAATCCCAAGGAATAATATGATACCACACCTCTGTCATTTCCCCATGAGGACACATGGCAGCCTTTGATTGGTTACAGGAAATTGGAGGAAATTTTAAAAAAATTCCCCAAGAATTTTTTTTTCAAAATTTTTCTAAGGCTTTTTAAATGGATTTTTTCGGGCCATGAGCCCACAAGGGAAAATTTTCCCACATTTTCCCGCCAAGGAAGGAAAAATTCAAAGGGTCATAACTTTTTCAAGAAATCTCAGTTTTGGAAAACAAGGACTTTCTGAAAATATCTCCATGCCCTCTTTGCACAGGAATCATAAAGTTTAGATTTTGATAAAGTTTAAGAGGTCAATTTTATAAAAACATTCTGCAGGCTTTTGAAAAGCCAACTAGTAAATTTTTTAACTTTTAAATTTGGTTCAATTTGATCTCCTCCTTCACTCATAATGCCAAACAGACATGGAGGATTACTATGAGAAGGATTTAGGATATTCTAGGAGGGTAAATTTTCTCAATTGATTTCCAATCTAAATTTTTCCAACAATTGACACAAAAACAACTGTAAAAAGTTTGGGCCTAATTTTGTAATGTTTTAAATTATTTCCTTAAGTGTTTTTTTGTCAATTTGAGTTCATTGATATCATAGCATGCTAAATTTTCACATTTCAATGTTGATTATTAATTACAAGTTTGAACTGTGTATTTTAATTAAAATAATTGCCAGTTTTAAATTTACAACAAAGATCCATTTCTAGAAAATTAGTTTATCAATATCATCATTCAAGTGCGGAAACTAATTTATATTTTAGTCCAAGGTATTTAGTTTTTTATAAAAAAATCATTTAAAATTTAAATTGTAAAGTCTAGTTTCCAATTTAATATATGTCCAAAAGAGACCAAGTAACATAATTCCTTCATACGTATTTCTTCCTTTTCCATTTTTCTAAAAAGGGACTTCAATCACAATCTGATATTCCAATTTGAATCAACAATGCAAAGAGGAAAGGTATTACAATTATTTATTAATTCTAAAAGAAATACATCTTTATATTATTATTTTTTTAATTCCTTGAACGCAGATAATAGATTTCAATTTTTTTCTTTTCCATTCAAACAGAGATTCCCAACATGGACATGATCAAAATTAAAATTACAATACGACTTGGAAAGAACATTGCATTCATTCATAGATTTGCAATGGTGGTTTAACAACTTCTTTCTTTATATATCATCAAAATATAACATATAGAATACATGTCTTTCTTTTATGAATATAGAACTGATTACAGATAATATCACTTTTAAATTTCAAAATTTACAACTCTCACAACTGATTACAAACATACTTTCTTCACAAAATGAATTACAATTTCATCCACATCAAAGTGGGAAAGGTTACAATGAAATATATTTCACAAAGGACTGGAAAAACTATCTTCTTTTTCTCCAGAACAACAACATGCAAGTTTCCTTTTTCTTCCAGTTTGATCACAACAAAAGTGGGGGAAAGGAAACACTCTCCACCCAACCAGGACATCCAATGAAAGGAGAATCCATCTTTCATCATTGGCCCCTGAGCCCCAACCAAAATGCAATAAGAGGTGTGATTTAACCCATGGAAACAACTAGCTTCCACAAAATACACAACATTCTTTCAACATGCTTACTTCAATATAAAACACAGTCCAAACAAAAATAGTAGTTTACCACTACATTTGAAAACATTCTTACATAACTCAGGCTTTAGCATGCAAGGCAAAGTAAAAATGAATATGGGGGAAGATACTTATTCCTTGCAAAGGGGATTGGGCATCCACCTATAACAAACCGCCAATAAAATTCACCAAACATATCCTTATGCCCCCCCATAATCCCTCCCTATGCCCCCCACAAAGTAATAAATGCAAGCTATTTCTTTTCCATGGTGGATCCCAAACCCAACTCCCTCCACAAGAATTTATATGCCACTAGCATTCCCTTATACCCCCCACATGAATTCCCCATAGCCTTCTCCTACACCATCCCTATGGTAGTCTACCCAAATAGCTAACAAATAAACAAAAATATGCACCATTCATTCATACACAAAAAGAAATAACAATCATAAAAGAAGAGCTAAGCTCATACCTCTCCATGGTAGCTTTTGTTTCCAAACAGCAAGCTCTCAATGCCAAGAACACAATCCCAAAATCAGCAACCCACAAGCATGCAAAGTTTTCCAAACTCCTTTTAAAAGCAAGATCTCTAAGCACACAAAAATTCACCCCAAGGAAACATGAAAAAATGATTCAACAACCCAAAACAAGAAAAGAGTTTTAATTTTATATAAGAGGGAAAGGAAGAGGGTGGAGTGGATCCATGTAGGATGCCACTTCACACATCCTCAATTCCAACACAAAGGTAAAATTCCATTCTCCAAAGCACAATAAAGAGGTGGGTGAAAATATGAAAAATTTACTTACACACTCAAAAAAGCCCACACCCCCAAAGGACTGAATTAAATAAAATGTAAGAAGAGTGCAATCAAAAATTACAACATGATTAATAAAAATGCATTAAAAAGGTCTAAAATAAACCTTCCAATCATAGGTATGGTTGGTAAATAGCTTTAAGAGGCATGGGACAAGTTTTACTTGTCTCACAAGCCTCCAAAAATAGCCCCTGAGGAAAAATTTGAATTTCCAAGGAGGTGGAGTGTTTCATACTCCAAAACTAACATACAAAATTCTTGCACAAACTTACACATCTCTTACATATTTAATACAAAGAAAACAACTTATATAATTACTTTCCCATATCCCAATTTGATTTATTTATCTTTTAGCCATATGTTTTCTCACATTAATCTACCAAAATTTTATTAAATAAAAGAAAGGGACACATCACTAATAAAATACATATAAAAATAATAAAAAATAACCACATTAATAAAATGCACAAAACCCATGGTCACAGATAAAGGTAATTCTCCCCATGGGAATCCCTAACAAAATACAACACACACCCACAAAACATGTTGTCATGGTGACCTTGTTGAATTCACCTAAAATTCCATTATGGTTGGTCTCCGATCCCCCGATGTTTGCTGCGAAATTTTAACCTGCAAAACACAAATACCTCCTTCAGCCTTGTGAATCAGAACATCCAAAATGATATTAATATAATCACAAAATCATCTAAGTATGTGAATCACAACAACATCAAAGTAATTTAATAAAATCACTTACAATTTATATCAGCAACATCAAAGTTACAACTATATCATCATCATATAATTTCGATTTCTAATTCTACTCACAATATCTAAAAATCACATGCCCGAGAAACATTCAGAATATATCCATGTCAAATAGTGTATCATCATCCACATATGAAGTGTCTCTAATAATCATCATGCATCATAACCAAATCAAGATCAACAATAATCTATGATCAAATGTCTAACATCATACTAAATCAAAACTATAATAGTGCCAATAATATACTCAACAGTATCAAGATAAGCATCAAAAGATGTCAAAGGGAAGTGGGCACTACATCCCCCTCCCCTTAGACTCGACTTCCTCCTATAAGTCACTGGAAAAAATGTGGAAACTTAACTCGTAATGAAGTAGCATCCTCCCATGTAGCTACAATCTCATCATATCTATCCCACTACACCTGAACTTGATCAAACTCTCTACCTCGAAGGCCCAAGGTCCTATGAATGAGCTCCACCATCACCTAGCCCTAATCCTACATCTGCAATGATTTCTAATCTAGCACATGAGAAGGGCCTGTAATATATTTCTGGAGAACTGAAACATGAAAAAAATCATGTATGTGAGACAAGATGGGTGGCAATGCTAGACAGTAGGCCAAAGGGCCGATACACTCTAAGATCTCAAAAGGACCCAAAAATTTAGGAGATAACTTAGAACCTTTTCCATAACAGATAGGGATCTTGTGTGGCCTAACACGAAGAAACACCTTCATGCCCACATCAAAACTATGGTCGATCCTATGCTGATCTACATACTTCTTCTACCTATCCTGTGCCTCCTGTAATCTCTACCTAATCAACATCACCTGCTGCTCCATGTCCTGTAAAAGAGCTGGTCTAAGAGATACTCTGTCCCCTAACCTGAACTAGCTAAGAGGTGTCCTACACTCTCTACCATATAAATCCTAAAAAGGGGCCATGCCTATGGAACTCTAAAAATTATTATTGTATGCAAACTCCACTAAGTACAGGTACTCCTCCCATTTAGATTGCTGATCCATCACATACGTCCTGAACATGTCCTCTAAAATCTAATTCACCCTCTCAGTCTTTCCATCTGTCTTAGGGTGATATGATATGCTGAAGTTGATTCTCGTCCTGAGGACATACTGCATGGTAGTCTAGAAATGGGAAGTGTACAAGGGACCATGGTGACAAATGATCTTCTACGGAATCCCATGTAACCTGACAATCTCATCCAAATATACTCATGCCACTGCTCTAGCTGTATAAGTGGTCTTCACCAGAGAAAAGTTATCTACTTTTGTCAATTTATCAACCGTGACCATAATGGCATCATGGTGATATCCTGACATTGGTAGCCCAATAATGAAATCCATGGAAATGGTGTCCCACTTCCATTCCAGTATAGCATGGAGATAAATAAGGCTTACTGGATGTTGATGCTCAGCCTTAACTCTCTAGCACTCTAAAAATTGTGATATGAACTGGGCCATGTCTCTACGAGGTCCTCTCTAATGGTACAACTATCTCAAGGTGGCATGCATCTTCTTCACCTCGGGATGGGCTGAATAGGGTGCATGATGTGCCTCTACCAAGATGTCCTTCCTCAAGGCTCCATCTCTGAGAACATATATTCGACATCTGTTCCTAAGAAGACCACCTATCTCTAAGGAAAAACCATCAAACATCCCCTTAAGGGGTCTCTATGACTCGATCTCTACTTGCATTGCAATGTAGAAGCTATTAAGAGGAAGTTGCTAAAGAATCCTACTCTACAAATCCATGCTCATTGAGGTGGCCATAGCCACCTGTCTCTATCTGTTGAGAGCATCTACTACCACATTCTCCTTCCCCTTTACATGATCTATCTCCATGTCATACTCACAAAGAAACTCCATCCAACGCTGCTGATGAGCATTGAGATTGGGTTATGTGAAGAGGTGACGAAGACTCAAATGATCTATCCTGAGTGTGAATCTCTTGCCAAGAAGAAAGTGTCTCCATCTAACCAAAGCATGCATAAGTGCTGCAAGCTCAAGATCATGATTCAGATAATTAAGATCGTAATCCTTGAGTTTGTGAGACTTAAATGCCACTACTCTACCCTCCTACATTAGCACACCTCCAAGTCATGCTAAAGAAGCATCTGTGCAAATAAATAACTCACCCTGTGGATCCGACACTGCAAGAATATGTGCAGTAGTGAGGCACTCCTTCAGTTTCCTAAAGGCCTTCTCGCATCTTTCTGACCAAAAAAACTTCTTCCCTTTCTGCCGAAGGGAAGTGATAGGGTGCGTAATCCGAGAGAAGTCCTAAAAAAATCTCCGGTAGTAACCTAATAATCCCATGAATCTGTGCACCTCGGTCACTGTAGTGGGTGTTGGCCAATCCATAATGGCTCTAATCTTGGAAGGATTGATGGCAATACCTTCCCTAGAAATGATATGTCCCAAGTACTATACCTCTGTCTAAAAGAAAACATACTGTTATCCAAAATTCACCCCCCATGGTAAATTTGATAACATGCATTAAATTATTCAAGTCCCAGGTAGATAGATTGATTCAAGGTAAAAAAAATCATGTTTCTAGGGTCCCCTCGGCTTTTTTCTAACTCTCCTGTCCAAGGAGAAAAGAGCAAGTTCTAAAAAAGGGTGAAAAAGTTGCAAAAAACAAGCTTGGGCCAGAAAAAATCATGAAAATTGGCTAAGTCCTGGTCCAAGTGGTCCTTGGGACAGTTGGGACATCGGGGCGCGAACCGGCTGAAAATCCTCCAGGTGGTCTGTGCAGCACTGGGAAAGTTGGGACATGGGGACATGCGGGACGTGAAAGGGTGAACTGGCCGAAGGTAAAAGCAAAATTGACTAACTCCTGTGCTGAACAGGCTGGGATATCTGGGCCGTGAGGACGCGAAGGATGCGAACCACCCGGATTGGCCGTAACAGAGAATTTTCGCACTAGGACAGTTGGGACGTTGGGACGCATGGGACGCGGAAAGCTGAAGGAGCCGAGAGCCAATCAAATCACGCCACGTGTCATCAGCTGAAAGAGGGACAGGGAAGCCTGAATCGGGTGGATCAGAGGAATTTTTTGTAGACAGTTTGGGACAACCGGGACGTGAGGACGCGAGGGACACAAAAAGCTAGCAAGCCCTTGGACAAATCAGGAAATGCCACGTGTCACATGGGAAAATGTGCAAAATTTCTAAGGGCAAGGTCTGAAGCGTTAGCCCGAGCCAATAAAAAGAGGACACGTGTCCTAAGGAGAAGGGGAGTGCGGAGCTCGGGGAGGAATCAGAGAATTTAGAAAAAAAATTGGCCAAAAACTAAAAGGTAAAGGATGACCCCGTGCCCCTGTCCTCCAACCAGATCATGCCATGTGTCCCAAGTGGCAGGGATGTGGGGAAAAAATTGGAAATTTTCCAAAATTACAAAAATTCAAAACTTTCAAGGGAAACCCGCTGGTAAGGGAAGGAGAGAGAATTTCTCATGTAATCAGCGCCCGACACGTGTCATCCAGGTGGAGGAGCACGGGAAAAAATTTCAAAACCCATTTTTGCTTGTTTTGTGCCCTAAATCTTCAGATCGCCATATCTTTCGATCCAGAGCTCGGATTTGCACATTGTTTATATCATTGGAAATCTTATGAAATTATCTACATGATTCTAGGGTCAATATTGAATTTTGGTTTAGTATGGAGAGAGAAAGTTAAGAAACGGCTCTAATGCGTGTTCATGGCCAGAAGTGACATTTCAGCAACCAAATTTAATACAGAATGGGTCGCATTCTCCTCCAATTTGGTCAAAAATGGCAGGGTATGGGTTTGTAAGGTCCTCCATGCTGATTTAATGCATTTGAAGTCAATGAGGAATGGGCTCCCACGTTTTTTACATTTTCTCTCTCCTGGGCTCGACCCATGCAATGTAAAAGCCAGATTTGGCTCATTTCTTGAGGGTGGAACACTTTTCGGCATAGCAGACTTCTTCTTTCACCTCCAGCAAGTGATTGTTGTAAGAATCAGACCTCTTTAGAGACTGTAACAGGTTTTCTACCTCTCTGAGGTTGTAATGTAGTGATTTTGGCATTGGAAATGATAATGCAAGCTTTGTGAATGGGTTTCAGTCCTTTGTTTGTATTATTTGCTTCATTTAAAATCCTAAATTATATCTTATCAGTATGTTTATGTTTTATGTTGCAATCTTTGGTCTGTTTCTATTTGCATGACAAAAATTTTTCACCACTCCTTTTGGTGCATCACCATCTTTAGTTAGTTTCAATTTTTGCATTTCTATCCCTGTCTCCTTACAATTTAGAGTATGATTAGGATCTGAACCTCTGTAGTTGTGCAAATATAGATCTAAATTAGAGGAGTTTGAGGAACCAGCCTCTAATTTGGAGATTCCTTTCTCAGTTTCAAAAGTTCCACACTTGGAGAGAGGTTTCCATGTTGTGCAATCACACTGGATTCCTAGAACATCAACTTAGAAACCTGATCAATGTCCAGGGGTGCTATGATCATGCAACAACAGTTTTGGCACGCCTGGTGGGACACTAGAGGTCTCATTTTTATTGCAGAAAAGTTGATGTGCATTTACTACAATTTTCTTGCTTAAAAAGAGCTATTATTTTCATATCTGGCGACTCCAAGGGGAAGAATCAACTGGTTTCAGCAGTGCAGGCCTGAAAACTCATGAGAAGAGTCACCACAAGGTCAAGAGTTGGAGAAGAAGAAGTGTTGTTTGAATACCTGCAATTATCTCCAAGAAGAAGGCAAAGAGGAAGGAGGATTCAAAGGTATCCATCTCCACCAAACAGAACCCTCTCAAATCCTCCACCTGGTAGGCCTTTCATTCAGTCAATAAGGGTTTTAAGACCAATTAGAATGGCACAAAACAACCCCTATATCAACTTCACAGGCAGCAACCCACTTGCCCTCAATGCACAACATCCAATTCCTATTGAAGCCTTGAAGAACATTTTGTACTTCACTGGAGAAAATTAGACTACTCCAGGTGATCATGTTAAAGATATTGCTAACCTTTGTGTAATTCATGAAATCAATGAGATTCAAGTTGCTGTCAAGTTATTGGCATCTTCATTCAAGGGTAAAGCATTGCAATGGTTTAGGAGCCTTGGAGCTGGTTCTATCACAAATTGGAATTAGCTGTGTATAACACTTCATGAGAAATTTGGAGAGAAGGGAGACAACTTGTCTCTTTTGGAGCAGCTGACAACCATCAAGAGAGCTCCCAATGAGCAGCTGACCGATTTCAACTTCAGATTTCAAAAGACTTGGGAGAGAATTCCAGTGGCAGTAAGGCCAACAACAGAAGGTGTTTTTCTCTACTATCTCAAATCTCTAAATTCTAATATTTCTATGTTGATTCAGTCCATGGGAGGCATAACTATCCCTGTGGCTTATAGCATTGCCATTAGGGCTAAAAATTGTTTGATCCAAGATGGAAAACTTGCCTCTAGAACTCCCATGCCACTGTTTCCAAGTTTAGAGAGTCCAAACACCAATCAAGCACCTAATTTGGCTCCTTCTCCCACTCCTAGAAATCAGAGTTCAAATGAAGCTTCCACTTCATCTCCAAGTGCCCCAAATGAGCTTCAAGAAGTCATGAAGCAATTGCAAAACCTAGGCAATGAGCTGGTTACTCTCAAAAGGTAGTAGGCCCAAAGTTTTAGACCTTCTTATCAACCCCAAGCTCAGCCTAATAGGCAGCCATACCAACCACAAAGGCCACCTAATCCAGTTGCAAATATGAATCAAACAAGGCCTCCTGCCAATAGACCATTCTAGCCCTATAATCCAAATGCCATATCTACCTCTAAGGCATTGGTGCCAACACAAAACAACATTGCTCAGGAGTATGACTAGTGTTTTCCATGCAATGAGCCTCATAACCAATCCATGTGCTTCAATGGTGATTTGAATCAAGCATTAATGGTGACAACTATTGGTGTGGAGGGTGAGAGCAATCAAGGAAGTAGCCAGCAACAAGAAACATTCCAACAACAATCAGCCCTAAATGACACCACATTGGTAAATTGGCAAGCAGAGGATTTTTGTGGCATGAACCAGGCAGTTTCTCAAGGTGTTGTAGCCAACACAAGGTCAAAAAGGAGGAATTTGGGTGAAGAACAGCCATTAGCCCCAACCAATCCACAACCTTCCATGGCTCCACAAATGATTGGCAAGAAAAATTCAGTTGTAAATGCACAAGGGCAGCCAATAACAGCCCCTAGGCCAACTCAAATACCAATTGTTGCTGCCCACATGCAAGGAGTGAATGTGCAAACCAAGGGACAACAAAGGGATAATTCATCTCCGTTCAGTATCATTGATTAGATGAAGAAGACAAACATTAATATATCAATGTGGGAATCCCTATATATCCCAGGCCAAAGAGATCTGTTGCAAGCTGCCATGAAGGACTGGCCAACTTCGAATCAGCAAGTTCAAATGTAAGACAAAGTGCTCACAAATGCTGCCCAGCCTGAGGGAAATCATGGAGGACAGCAAGGTAAAATGTTGAAGCCCCCTCCTTTCTATGTTTCATTAATCATTGGAAATAGCTAGTACATAATTGCATGATAGACTCCGGGGCAACCAACTCAGTAATGCCTAAATAAATAGCTGATAAGCTAGGGCTCTAGTATGAAACAACATCCAAAGGGGTGGTGCATTTGGATGGGACAGCAGTAGCAACAATTGGAGTGATTAGAAATTTGAGTCTTACCTTGCATGCATTTCCAAATGTTGTTGTTTTACAAGGTGTATCGGTCATAGACCTTCCACCACTCTTTTCCCTATGCTTGTTGAGGGACTTCACAGCCAAGATTGGGGGATATTTGTCTCTGATTGGTCACACATGTTGTTCAGAACTAGGTATGGAACTAAGGCTACAATTAGGTCTGAACCTATTGCAAACTTCCAAAATGAGCCTTACACTCCAAGTCAGATTAATGCCAATTGCTTAGCATTTGATCAAGAAGATCACCCAAGCACTAATGAAGCTGACACTAAGGTTCAAAGCATCTTGGATCTAACTCTTGATGAATGGGCAAACAAGGTACATGTATTTGATCCTTATCAAGAAGTGGAAGAATCTGAGCTAGGGGTCTATTGCATACACGAAGAAAATTAGCCTATTGCTAGCATCACCAAGCCAAACCACAAAGATGACAATGAGGTATGACAACTATTTTTTGATGGATCAAGGAGTAGACAAGGTGCAGGAGGTGGAGCTATGCTTTTTTCACCTCAAGGAATAAAGTACTATTCAGCTTTTAGGTTTCAGTTTGCATGCTCCAATAACACTGCTGAATATGAAGCCTTAGTGCAAGGGATACATTGGGCAATCAAGAGAGGAATAAAGAACTTGTAAGTCTTTGGTGACAGTGAATTGATTGTAAATCAGGTCAAGGGACAACATGCTGCCAAGAATGATCTACTTAAGTGCTACAAGAATAGGGTGTGGGACCTCATGGAATATTTTGAGGGTTTTGGCATCAAATCCATTCCTAGGAAAGAGAATCAAGCTGCTGACAGGCTTGCAGCAGTAGGGGCAGCCTTTGACATTGTGGAAAGTATTCAACAAGACAAGGTACAACCAAACATCCACGTGATTGTGAGGCCTTTAGTGCCAGATAATAATGTCAGTTGGCAAGTGTTTGAAAATGACCAGCAAATCATCCATTTCTTGCAAGAAGAAGTTGAGTTCTCAGCCAAGAATCAAGAAAAATTAGAACAGTAGTATGGTGACCAAGTGGTACAACTGAGAACTAACAAGCTACCCAAAGGACTTATCACTTTAGAGTCCATTTTTAACCCTAATGATCAGTTTAGAAAGAAAAAAGCAAACATTCAGGTCAAGAGAGAGGATTCAATATCCATGTTGGTAGAAGAGAACAAACCATTTCAAATTTGAAGGATGACAACTGAACAAGAAAGGTATGAGTTCATACAGCTGTGTCAAGAGTTCCCTAACATGTTTGCTTGGAGCTATGAAGACTTGAAAGGTTTCAATCCTAACTTAGCTCAGCATACCATTGAATTGGATCCAAATACTAAGCCTGTCAGGCAAAAACAAAGACCAGTCAATCCACACATGGAGCCTCTCATGAGGAAAGAATTGGACAAGCTGATTGAGTCAAGGATCATATTCCCAATCAAGCATTCTAGTTGGGTTGCCAACTTAGTTCCAGTCAGAAAGAAGAGTGGAGAGATCAGATTGTGTGTTGACTTCAGAGACTTGAATAAAGCCTCCCTCAAGGACCATTACCCACTCCCTTCCTTGGAGAAAATCTTGCAATTTGTGGCTGGCTCTGAGAGGTTTTCACTACTTGATGGCTACTCAGGCTACAATCATATTATGGTGAAGGAAGGGGACCAGTTCAACACAGCCTTCACAGCCAAATGGGGAACTTTTGCATACAGGAAAATGCCATTTGGGCTGTCCAACGCTGGTGCTACCTTCCAAAGGGCAATGGACATGGCATTCAAAGGTTTGATTAACAATGTGGTGTTGATCTACCTTGATGATATCACTGTTTTTTCCAAAAATGCAGCAGACCACCTCTCTCATTTGAGACAAGTCTTCACAAGGTGCAGGAGATTTGGAGTGTCTTTGAATCCTAAGAAGTGCATCTTTCTTGCACATGAAGGAAAGCTCCTTGGCCATATTGTCTCTAAAGAAGGATTAGTAATTGATCCAGAGAGGGTTAAAGCCATAAGATCACTACCATTGCCCAGCCATAAGAAAGCCCTTCAGAGTTTCTTGGGAAGGATAAACTTTGTTCGGAGGTTTGTCCCAGATTTTGCAGCCCTTGTCAAGCCCATCACCAAAATTTTAAAGAAGAGCGTGGCTTTCAAGTGGATAGCAGAAGGCAAGGAGAGTTTTGAAGCAATTAAATAAGCCATCTCTCAAGCACCAACTCTCATCAACCCGGACTTCTCCAAGGATTTCATCCTCAATGCATTTGGAGGTAATGACACTATTTTTTCCATTTTGGTATAGCAGAACAAGGATAATGATGAGTAGCCAGTTGCCTTCTTCAGCCGGAGCCTAGATGACTATGAGGTGAGGTACTCTTTTATTGAGAAGCATGTACTTGCAGTAATTAGAAGCTTGAAGAAATTCAAGCATTTAGTCTCAAACAACAAGGTCCAGTCGCTGGTCTCACATGTTGGGGTTAAGGACTTCCTCCTCAACAAGGATATGAATAAGAAAAGGGCAGGTTTGATCACCCATGTCATGGAGTATGACATTGAGATCAAGATCACCAAGCTGGTAAGAGGGAAAGGATTGTGCGAGTAGCTAGTTTTGGGGAAGCAAAAAGAAGTATGTAATGAAGAAGAGGCTGTTTTGATAGTCCAGGACAGCCATGAGCCAAGTGGCAATCAAGAAGAAGACAATGCTGCCCCCACTCCTTGCTGGACCCAAGATATAATGCACTTCCTAGGCATAGGCCTATGCCCTCCGGAGATGAACAAGACCCAAAGGAGACACTTCAGATTACAGGCTGTCCCATATGCCATTGTTGATGGAGTTTTGTTCAAAAAAGATGTGAATGGAGTGCTACTGAGATGCATTAGCACAAATCAGATTCAAAGGGTGTTGGAAGAGTTTCATGGTGGACCAGTTGGTGGTCATTTTGCACCAAGAGTGACAGCTCTAAAAATCATGAAGGCTGGTTATTATTGGCCTAAAATCTTCAGTGATTGCTATGCATGGATCAAGAGGTGTAAGAATTGTGCATTCTTCACAGGAAAAGAGAGACTTGCTACCCTTCCATTACATCCAATCTCAGTTGACCAGCCATTCATGCAATGGGGTTTAGACTTCATTGGAGTCATTAATCCCAATTCAAGCCAAGGGCACAAATAGATTTTGACAGCCACAGACTACTTCACCAAATGGACAGAAGCAGTAGCACTCAAAGAGGCAAATGAGTCTAGCATCTTAGACTTTTATGAGGGGATAACAACCAGATTTGGTGTACCTGCTACAATAATCTCTGATAATGCATTGGCATTCATTGGATCTAAGGTGACTGAGTGGGCTGTCAAGAATGGTATCTACCTAAGCACTTCATCAAACTATTACCCTCAAGGTAATGGCCAGGCCGAGTCTACAAACAAGAACTTGTTGAGGATCATTATGAGGACTCTTGAAGAGAATTAGAGGTCTTGGCATACCAAACTGAAATCAGCCTTATGGGCTGATAGGATAACTCCCAAAAGATCCACAGGTAACTCTCCATTCAAACTTGTCTATGGAAGAGAGGCAATCTTGCCCATGTCACTTGAGTTGCCAACATTGGAACTCATGAAGCAACTGGAGTTGCTAGAGTTTGAGCCCATGGAGGTGAGGTATGCAGAGTTGATGGAGCTACAAGAGATTAGAAATTAGGGCATCCCAAGCAATGGAAAAGGATCAAGCTTTGATCAAGAAGACCTTTGATAAAAAGGCCAAGGATAGATATTTTCAGGTTGGAGATCTAGTGTTGAAATGGGATGTGGATAGAGCAAAATCGGGAAGGCATTCAAAATTTGATGCCATTCGGAGTGCCCCATACATGGTCACGAAGTGCAAGAACAACAATGCTTTCCAATTGGCCCCATTGGATGGTGAAGAACTGTAGATTCCAGTGAATGGAATCTATCTCAAGCGTTGCTTCTAGAGGGAAAGTTCACTACCTTGTAAATATTAGATTAGAATTTCATTCCTCCAAGTGCTTGTGCACATTGTTTTGTACTGTAGGTTAGTTTTGTTTTCCCTAAGTGTCTTTAGCACAGCTTGCTGTCCATGGAGATGTTTTGCAGGTCTTTGATTCCATTAGGTGATATTCCATCTTCCTCCTTGCACATTCTGAGTTAGTTAGGGGTTCTAAACAGAATATTTGATGACTCCATGCCCAATGGAATGCTTCAGGCAACTGGTATCTTCTACCCAGCAGGTAGGTAACCCCGCTGAGTCACCAAATTGTTATCCAAAATTCACCCCCCAGGGTAAATTTTGATAACATGCATTAAATTCTTCAAGTCTTAGAGCAAGATAGATTGATTCAAAGCAAAAAAAAATCATGTTTCTGGGGTACCCTTGACTTTTTTCTAACTCTCCTTGTCCAAGGAGAAAAGAGCAAGTTCTAAAAAAGGGTGAAAAAGTTGCAAAAAAACAAGCTTGGGGTAGGAAAAATCATGAAAAATTGGCTAAGTCCTAGTCCAGGCGGTCCTTGGGACAGTTGGGACGTCGGGGCGTGAACTCGGCCGAAAGGCCACCAGGCGGTCCGTGCAGCAGAGGGACAGTCTGGGACTGTGGGGATGTGCAGGACGCGAAAGGGCGAACCGGTCGAAGGTGAAAGAAAAATTGACTAACTGTTGTGCTAGAACAGGCTGGAACATTTGGACTCGTAAGGACGCGAAGGATGTGAACCACCCGGATTGGTCGATGCAGAGAACTTTTGGACTGGGACAGTTGGGACAAAGGGACGCGTGGGATGCGGAGAGCCGAAGGAGCCGAGAGCCAATCAAATCACACCACGTGTCTTCGCCTCGAAAGAGGGACATGGAAGCCTGAATCGGGTGGATCGAAGGAATTTTTCCCAAATAGTTCGGGACAACCGGGACATGAGGGACGCGAGGGACGTGAAAATATGGTAGGCCCGCGGACGAATCAGGAAATGCCATGTGTCACAAGGGAAAATGTCTAAAATTTCAAAGGGCAAGGTTTGAAGCGTTGGCCCAAGCTAATAAAAAGAGGACAGGTGTCCTAAGGAGAAGGGGATTGTGGAGCTCGAGGATGAACTAGAGAATTTGGCAAAGGTTTTTGCCAAAAACTAAAAGGTAAAGGATGACCCCGTGCACCCCTGTCCTCTAACCAGATCATGCCACGTGTCCCAAGTGGCGGGGATGCGAGGAAAAAAAGGGAAATTTTCCAAAATTACAAAAAGTAAAAACTTTCAAGGGAAAACCCATGGGTAAGGGAAGGAGAGAGAATTTCTCATCCAATCAGCGTCTGACACATGTAGTCTAGGTGGTGGAGCGCGGGAAAAATTTTCAAAACCCATTTTTGCCTGTTTTGTGCCCTAAATCTTCAGATCGCCATATCTTTCGATCCAGAGCTCAGATTTGCATGTTCTTTATATCATTGGAAAGATTATAAAATTATCTACATGATTCCAGGGTCAATCTTGAATTTTAGTTCAGTCTGGAGAGAGAAAGTTAAGAAACAGCTCTGACGCATGTCCATGGCCAGAAATGACATTTCAGCGACCAAATTTAATACAAAATGGGTCGCATTCTCCTCCAATTCAGTCAAAAATGATAGGGTATGGGTTTGTAAGGTCCCCCATGCCGTTTTAATGCATTTTTAGTTAATGGAGGAATGGGCTCCCACGTTTTGTACATTTTCTCTCTCCTGGGCTCGACCTATGCAATGAGAAAGCCAGATTTGGCTCATTTTCTGAGGGTGGAATGTTTTTTGGCATAGTAGACTTCTTCTTTCACCTCCAGCAAGTGATTGTTGAAAAAATCGGACCTATTCAAAGATTGTAACAGTTTTTTTCTACCTCTCTGAGGTTGTAATGCAGTGGTTTTTTGACATTAGAAATGATAATGCAAGCTTTGTGAATGGGTTTCAGTCCTTTTTTTATATTATTTGCTTCATTTCAGATCCTAAATTACATCTTATCAGCCTTTGTATGTTTTATGCTACAATCTTTGGTTTGTGTCTATTTGCATGACAAAAATATTTCACCACTCCTTTTGGTGCATCACCATCTTTAGTTAGTTTCAATTTTTGCACTTCTATCCCTGTCTCCTTGCAATTTAGAGTAGGATTAGGATCTAAACCTCTGTAGTTGTGTAAATATAGATCTAAATCAGAGGATTTTGAGGAACCAGCCTCTAATCTGGATATTCCTCTCTCAGTTTCACAAGTCCCCACACTTGGAGAGAGGTTTCCATGTTTTGCAATCACACTGGGTGCTAGTATGATCAACCTAGAAATCTGATCTACATCCAGGGGTGCTGTGATTTTACATTAACAGTATCCATCTAACCAAAGCATGCACAACACCCACAAGCTTAAGATCACGAGTTGAGTAATTAAGCTCATGATATTTGAGTTTGTGAGACTCAAAATCTACTACTCTATCTTCCTACATCAACACACCTCCAATTCCTACTAAAGAAGCATTTATGCAAACAAAGAACTCACCCTGTGGATCCAACACTGCAAGAATGGGTGCTGTAGTGAGACACTCCTTCAGTGTCCTAAAATCCTACTCACATCTATCTGACCAAATAAACTTCTTCCCTTTCCTCTGAAGGGAAGTGATAGGGTGCGTAATTTTAGAGAAGTCTTGAACAAACCTCTAGTAGTATCCTAATAATCTCATGAATCTACACACCTCGGTCACTATAGTGGGTGCTATACAATTTATAATGGCTCTAATCTTGGAAGGATCGACTACGATACCCTCCCTAGAAATGATATGACCCAAATACTTCACCTTTATCTGAAAGAAAGCACACTTCTCCAAGTTCCTGTAAAGCTGCTACTCATGAAGACACTAAAAAACATGGCGAAGGTGCCCCTCGTGCTCCTCACATGTACGTGAGTATATCAAAATGTCATCAAGGAAGATGAGCACAAAGCGGTCTAAGAAGGTCCTGAATACCCCAATCATCAAACTCATGAACATTACGGGGGCATTAGTCAAAACAAAAGGCACCACTATGAACTCATGGTGCCCATATCTTGTGTGGAAGGCGGGTCTTATGAATGTCCACCTCCAAAATCCTCAACTAATGGTACCCTGACTTGAGATCAATCATAGATAAAACTGTGGCTCCCTTCATCTGATCAAATAAGTCATCAATACATAGCAAGAGGATAATGATTCTTGATCGTTACCTTTTTTAACTAGCGTAGTAATCAATACAAAACCATACAAGGATCCATCCTTATTTTTCATAAAGATAACACAGGTGCACCCCAAGGGGATACTCTAGGATGGATAAGGCCCTTCTCCAAAAGGCCCTCAAGCTGTAACTTGAGCTCACAGAGCTTTGAGGTGGTCATCTAATAAGGTACTCGTAAGATAGGATTTTCTCTAGGAACTAGGTCTATATGAAAATCAATCTCACATGGGGGTGGTAACCCCGATAACTCCTATAGGAAAAATATTAGACATAACTCTCTCAAGATAGGATCATCATCTAGTGATGGTCCACTACACCCATCCTCTGATCTGTCATTGACTATAACAACATACATCTGACAACCCCATCACACACACCACTTAAGCTACATAGTGGAGATGGTGCAAATGGAAATGGGTCTCGTGACACCTAAGATCATTTACTCAAATCCCAAATCATCTTCATAAGCTATAATCTTGTGTTAAAAATCCATCCTGGTCCCATGTGTAGATAACCAATCCATACCCAAAATTACTTCATACGAGCCCAAAGGAAGAATACGGAGATCTGAGGTAGTGGTGAAAGGTCCCAAATCCACTACACACTCCTTAACTAAGGATTCTACAGAGATCTTGGCTCCTAAAGCCATCTCAACGTCCCAATAATGACCCTACCTAAAAGCCACCAACCTGCATCACTCTACTAAAGATGGTACAATGAAAAAATCAAAAGAACCAAAATCAAACAAAACATAAGGTAGGAATACCACCAATGCTACCTGTGGTCTCAATGACTGTGCTCTGATGCTCTTCCTGAATGTTTCTCAACCACTGCATAAATCTTGTGGCTACATCCCATGTCACCAACAATTGGCTTTGAAGATCTGTGCCTTACCCTTGTTATTAGGGTTTTGAGGGAAATCTCTCCAAAAATTTCCCAGTAACTCCACATCTAAAGCAACCACTCCTGATCCTGCTCCAAGGAGTAGCACCTCTAGTAGGTGCCCTAGAAGTCTTTGGCTAGATCCTAATGATCCAACCATGGTTTGCTATGGCCTCTGCTAGCAATCTCCCATTGACTGAGATCTAGGTCCACCCTGTGTCCTGATGGGACCCCTTAGGAAGAGGCCCCCATACTATAAACTCTCTGTGCATTAGCTCTCTATGGAGGTCTGTGGGGTGGGTGAGACTGTTGTTGTTGCTATGGCCTAAAGGATGACTGTGTTGATACCCTAGCCACCATGAGGACGAGGCACTGACCCCCTCGATCTATTATCCTCCATCTACTGTATGCTGCTCTAGACTTGGTATCTAGCCTGTTGGGTCTTACCCCGAGTCTCCTCTGTTAATATAGGCCTTCTCGATAAGCCTCTGATAATGTCTATGGACAGTGGATCCACACTGCACACTTCAAATATCTAAATCCAGGCCCTAGATGAACTTGTGAATCTGCACCTACTCATCCTACATATACTCTACATACTGGAGTAAATCTAGAAATCTACTCTCATACTCTGCTACTGAAAGAGAAGCCTGTCGAAGGTTATGGAACTCATCATATCTACTGCTACTGGATGAACCTCCATGATAAATACCTAATCTCCTAAATCTCTCCTTGAATAATATCTTCCAGGTCACTAACTTTGAATCTACATGGAGCTTCTACTCCTATGTCCTATACCAAACACCTGCTTCATCCCTAAGTAGATGGTTCAGTGACACGAGATTTCGTGTTGATAGAACAAGGAAAAATACTTGAAGCAACTACTCAAGATCACTAGCCAGGCCTCTGCCTAAAATACACTTATGATCACCTGAGTAATGTGAGGTTCTGAAGCTTCAAGATCTCCCTGATGTGATCTACAGTTGTTGTGGTCTGATCAGCCTCTAGGTCTCTCAATCACGCTCGTCGCTAAGCCTAGGGCATCCGAGACCTCTCTCTATGCTCTAGAACTCTGGTCACCCTGTCCTCCTCAGGTGGTGACTCTGCTCGAGTTGACTCCGTATGGGAGTTCTCTCCTCTATGATCCTCACTCAGGTCGAGGAGATACCTAACCCTTGAATCGAAGGGGGCTCTATCATGAATAGCCACATGTCCTCCTCCTAACCCTCCACGTAGAGCGGCATTCACATCCTGAAGGGTCTATAGAATCTAAGGTAGAATGGATGCCACACCCTGATCCAGTAGTGGTGGTGGTGGTAGTAAGTCTAAGTCTTTGTGTAAGGTTACCTCTCACTCCATCTGAGCCTCCTACATAGACAAAAGTCGAGATTTAGTTCATTTTTTCTAAGCTTTACTACAACTTTTCCATGTTTACTAAAAACATACAAATTCTAAACTAAGTTATCTTTCTAGATTTAAAAAAATGTGCTCGATTTAATTTTTTGTGTCTCAACTTTTCTAGTGTGCCCAATGGTCCCAAGCCTTTGAACTACCACTCTAATACCAAACTGCATAGTGCCCATTTAAACAACCCACTTAAGGACACAAGAGAATAACGTAGGGTTAGTTAGGAAAATTATGGAATAATTTTTTATTAGAAGTGTCCACAACCAGGTTACAAAACCACAGTTGACACTAACAGGTTCCAGAATAATTTTAATCTATTAGAACATAATTTTCTTTTATTAACAATTATCAGATGTCACAAGGTCCAAATTTTAGGGTTATAAGTTTCAGTTAGGTTCATGGGGTAATTTATCCCCATACCCACTCTCTAACAGGCTCAAAGTTTCAACTTGATTTTTCTTATACTTAACAAATTCAAAATTTCCCTAAATCATTCCCATTGGATAAGAAATTTTCTCACCTTTCTGACAGTATAAAGAAGTCCTCCTAACTCCTCGTAAAACTCTAGTTATGGGTCAGAGGGCCTTAGGAGTCAAATTTTCCCAAAAGGGACACGTGTCGAGTGAGAAGGAAGCCCATTTTCTAGGTTGGCGGGTCGTGGGACAGTGTTGAAAATTTATTCTTGTGTAGGAGGAAAATCCAAATTGTGTTCGCATGCCCATGGGTCCATCAAGGACACTTGGTACCCAACAACCACAGTGGGGAGAAAAGGAGAGGGATGGGCGGAGACGTGGAGAAAGTTGGCAAATTTCACCAAAGGGAGGAGAAAGGGAGTAGTTTGACGCGCCGGTCCACACGTCCGCAGAAGATTCTTCTCTGAGGTAGGGCAGGAGTGCGGGGCCACAGGAGGAGAAACAAAATAATCCCAAAACAAACATTTCAAAAGAAAAATGTCACGAGGGTTCTGCCCCCTCCGCTATCACCCCATGCTGCCACGTGGCAGTACCCGATGGATGCGGGATTGCGGGCCGTTGGGGGAAAAAGGTAAAAATTTTCAAACTTTTTAAAAGAAGCCCAAGGAAGAAACTTATGCCACACCTCCACTATTGCCCCATGAGGACACATGGTAGCCTCTGATAGGCTACAGATCGACGGAGGAAATTTAAAAAAAAATCCCTAAGAATTTTTTTTCAAAATTTTTCTAAGGATTTTTAAAGGGAATTCTTCAGACCACGAGCCTGCCAGGGAAAATTTTCCCAAATTTTCCTGCCAAGGAAAATTTATAAGGGTCATAAATTTTTCTAGAAAGCTCAGTTTTTGGAAAACAAGGAAATTCTTAAAAGATCTCGATCCCCTTTTTGTACAGAAATCATAAATTTTAGATTTTGATAAATTTTAAGGGGTCAATTTGATGAAAATGTTATGTGGGATTTGAAAAAGCCAACTGGTAAACTTTTGACTTCTAAATTTGGTTCAATTTGATCTCCTCCTTCACTCATCATGCCAAACAGACATGGAGGATTACTATGAGAAGGATTTAGGGTATTCTAGGAGGGTAAATTTTCTCAATTGATTTCCAATCTAAATTTTTCCAACAATTGACACAAAAATGACTGTAAAAAGTTTGGGCCTGATTTTGTAATGTTTTAAATTATTTCCTAAAGTGTTTTTTGTCAATTTGAGTTCATTGATGTCATAGCATGCTAAATTTTAACATTTCAATGTTGATTATTAATCGCAAGTTTGAATTGTGTATTTTAATTAAAATAATTGCCAGTTTTAAATTTACAACAGAGATCCATTTCTAGACAATTAGTTTATCAATTTCATCATTCAAGTGTGGAAACTAATTTATATTTTAGTCCAAGGCATTTAGTTGTTTATAAAAAATTTATTTAAAAGTTAAATTGTAAAGTCTGGTTTCCAATTTAATATATGTCCAAAAGAGACCAAGTAACATAATTCCTTTATACGTATTTCTTCCTTTTCCATTTTTCTAAACAGGGATTTCAATCACAATCTGATATTCCAATTTGAAACAACAATGCAAAGAGGAAAGGTGTTGCAATTCTTTATTAATTCTAAAAGAAATACATCTTTATATTATTATTTTTTTAATTCCTTGAACGCAGATAACAAATTTCAATTTCTTTCTTTTCCATTCAAACAGAGATTCCTGACATGGACATGATCAGAATTAAATTTACAATACGACTTGGAAAGAACATTTCCAATGGTGGTTTATCAACTTATTTCTTTATATATCATCAAAATACAACATATAGAATACATGTCTTTCTTTTCTTAATACAGAACATATTACAGAGCATATCTCTTTTACATTTCAAAATTTACAACTCTCACTACCGATTACAAACATATTTTCTTCACAAAATGCATTACAATTTCATCCACATCAAAATGGGAAAGGTTACAATGAAATATATTTCACAAGGGACTGACAAAATTTTCTTCTTCTTCTCCAGAACAGCAACATGCAAGTTTCCTTTTTCTACCAGTTTGATCACAACAAAAGTGGGGGAAAGGTAACCCTCTCCACCCAACCAAGACACCAAATGAAAGGAGAATCCATCCTTCATCATTGGCCCCTGAGCCCCAACCACAATGAAATAAAAGGTGTGATTCAACCCATGGAAACAACTGGCTTCCACAAAACACACAACATTCTTTAAATATGCATACTTCAATATAAAACACAATCTAAACAAAAATAACAGTTTATAATTGCATTTGAAAACATTCAAATAGAACTCAAGCTTTATCATGCAAGCCAAAGGAGAAAATACTATGGGGGAAGCTAATTATGCCTCCCAATGGGAATTGAGAATCCACCTGTAACAAACCACCAATAAAATTCACCAAACATATTGTTATGCCCCCCCACAATCCCTCCTTACACCCCCCACATATTTCCTTATGCCCCCCAAAAAGTAAGAAATGAATGCTATTTCTTTTCCATTGTGGATCCTAAACCCAACTCCATCTGCAAGAATTTTGATGCCACTGTCATTCCCTTATGCCCCCCCACATGAATTCCCCATAACCTTATCCTACACCATCCCTATGGCAGTCTACCCAAACAACCAACAAATAAACAAAAATATGCACCATTCATTCATACACAAAAATAAATAACAATCATAAAAGAAGAGCTAAGCTCGTACCTCTGCATGGTAGCTTTTGTTTCCAAATATCAAGCTCTCAATGCCAAGAACATAGTCCCAAAATAAGTAGCCCACAAGCATGCAAATTTTTCCAAACTCCATTTAAAAGAAATATCTCTAAGCACAAAAAAAATTTCCCCAAGGAAACATGCAAAAATGATTCAACTACCCAAAACAAGTGAAGAGTTTTAATTTTATAGAAGAGGGAGAGGAAGAGGATGAGGTGGATCCATGTAGGATTCCACTTCACACATCCTCAGTTCCAACACAAGGATGAAATTCCATTCTCCAAAGAACAATAAAGAGGTGGGTAAAAATATGACAAATTTACTTGCACACTCAAAAAATCCCACACCCCCAAAGGACTGAATTAAATAAAATGTAAGAAGAGTGGAATCAAAAATTGTAACATGATTAATAAAAATGCATTAAAAAGGTCTAAAATCAACCTTCCAATCATAGGTATGGTTGGTAAATAGCTTTAAGAGGCATGAGACAAGTTTTACTTATCCCACAAGCCTCCAAAAATAGCCCCCAAAGACAAATTCGAATTTCCAAGGAGGTGGAGTGGTTTATACTCCAAAAATGACTTACACAATTCTTACACAAAGTTACACATCTCTTACATATTTAATACAAAGAAAACAACTTCTATAATTACTTTCCCATATCCCAATGTGATTTATTTATCTTTTAACCATATATTTTCTCACATTAATCTACCAAAATTTAATTAAATAAAAGAAAGGGACACGTCTCTAATAAAATACATACAACAATAATAAAAAATAACCACATTAATAAAATATACAAAACCCATGGTCACATATAAAGGTAATACTCCACATGGGAATCCCTAACAAAATACAACACACACAAAAAAAATATGTTGTCATGGTGACCTTATTGAATTCACCTAGATCTCCATTGTGGTTGGTCTCTAATCCCCTGATGTTTGTTGTGATATTTTAATGTGAAAAACACAAATAACTCCTTCAGTCTTGTGGCCATATCAGAACATCCAAAATGATATAAATATAATCACAAAATCATCTAAGTAAGTGAATCACAACAACATCAAAGAAATTTAACAAAATCACTTACAATTTATATCAACAACATCAAAGTAACAACTCTATCATCATCATATAATGTCCATTTCTAAGTTTACTCACAATATCCAAAAATCACATGCCCTAACAACATTCACAATATATCCATGTCAAATAGTGTATCATCATCCACATATGAAGTGTCTATAATAATCATCATGCATCATAACCAAATTAAGATCAACAATAATCCATGATCAAATGTATAACATAATACTAAATAAAAACTATAATAATGCCCATAATATAATCAATAGTATCAAGATAAGCATCAAAAGGTGTCAAAGGGAAGTTGACACTACAGAAAGGAGAGATAATTCACCACTACATTACAGGGGTGTGTACACATCTGGTATAGGAAATTTTACCCTGATCAAACTTGCATGGATTATGCAGTACTGAAAGATGCTTTCTTAAAAGAGTTCCATATCCCTAAGTTTGATCAGAAGAGCATAAGTGCACTCAAAGATATCAAGAAAGGCACTACTGAGAGTTTACGTGAGTATGATGCTCATTTTAAGACACTCCTATCTAATTTGTCATATGATATCCATGCTAGCCAACATGCATAATGGTTCGTTGGATGACTGATTACACCTTTTAGGAGGGCGTTGTCACATACGACATACATGGATCAGTGTAAAGTACTGGAAGCATCTGTATATGTTGAGGTAGTTGGGAGCATTTATACTGGCATTAGCCCATTCTTAGAGGCACGAATCATAGCTATGGCTAAGCAGTTATAGAAGCTATCAACAAATCTAGCCCATGAAACACGCTCAGGAATTTGGTGTACAGATTGTGAAGTGGAAGGTCACGCCAAGGATAGTTTCCCTCACAGATCTATACGTTCATTATTACTAGACTGTGAGATTTTTCATTTGAACCATGATGCAGGTCGTTGTCCCTTGTTACCGTGCACAATAAGGAAGAATGTATCTTGCTTTTGCAAGATTTACAGGTCGACGACCCATGATACTGAGGATTGTTAGTTGATTGGTTAGATCTAGGATGCTATAGACATTGGAATATGACAGAAAAAGTATAACATATATTTCTAAGGGTAAGAATGAGCACCATGATCAGGATCATAATCAAATGCACTATGATAGGAATGAGGGGTATTTTAAAGGAGGTTGTGGAAGGGGATGTGGATATCATGGTGGATATGGAGGATGAGGCCGAGGTGGAGGAAGAGGAGAATTTCCTCATGGAACGTGTTATACATTTTGATCTCCTAACCACTATAGGTGTGAATGTTCTCAAAATAATGCATGTTCTTTATGCGGGAAGAACCATAGCTATGAATAGTGCTCAAACTTATATGACCATCTAAGTAAGCAACATAAGTAAGAAAAAAAAGGTGCAGAGATGGTTAGAATCCAACATGTGGTAGAAGAAAAATGGATGCCCCGAATAAAATAAGGACTTGAGGCATTGATAGTAAAGATTGCTACACGTGTTGAAGTTGCACAAGTGAGAGAGGCATTAAGCTAGAAGCCTATGATCACCAAGGAGGAGGTTTTACATGCAAGGTACCCAGATCTTTCTCATTAGAAGGAAGCTTACCAGAATAGCATGGAAGTGCTAAGGAATCTTCAGGGTGAAATAAAGTACCTAAAGGAGAAAAAGAAGGCATCAGAGACAGTTCAAACTGATACTGATGATCTGTGAGAGGTGTGCAAGATGTTGCGCTAAGAGAACATTATTCCACTGTTAGGAAGTTGGTTAAAAGGAAACCCTCTACGCTTAAGTCTTGAGACCGGATGATAGATTCTACATGCAAATCTTCCCCCTGATAGAATTGACTATGAAAAAGAGATTAGTTTGAATGTTGATGTGGATGGGTGGCTTCTGAGAAACATATTGATCGATACAGGCAATGAAGTAAATGTGATGACATTAGATGCATAGGTAAAAATGGGGAGGCCTCCATTAAAGCCATCAGCTAATGTGTTATTCATGGCAAACCAAACTAAGGCCAGTCCTATAGGAGTATTGAAGGATGCATCTATAACTATACAAGGGGCCAAGTTTACTAGGGATTTTGACGTATTAGCACTTGCAGAAGTAGACAATTTTCCTACCTTGCTTGGATGGCCTTGGTGTTCTGTAAATATTGCTGACTTAAGATTCAATAAGGGATATATCAGTTTTGAAAACAAGGAGGAAAGGGTTATGATACCCTTAACAAATGGGAAGTCTATGCCATATGTTGAGCCTCTAAGTGAGGAATACTTAAATAGAGTCTATGTACGCACTACTCAGGACCCAGAGGTCAACGAGCTATCAAAGGAAGGCATCCTATAGTGGGAGGATTCCTATTCTATTAGTGATACTATGAGTATTGCTTATGACAATTGGGCTCATGGTACATATGAATTAGTATGGCATGAGGTGAAAAGCATGATTATGTGTAAGAATAGAGTTCACTCAATTCGATGAATAGGAAGCATAGTATCGTGGTATACATGGGCAGAAGATTTTCCTACCTTTCTGAAGGCCATGGAAACACAATGGGTAGATCCAGTTACAAGGAGGGATATGTTAGTATACACACTACATGGGACAGTAGCGTGTTGGTGGATAGTCCACATAGATGACCTTATAAACTAGGAAGAGATTGGAATAGCTTTATCTACTAGGTTTATAAGAAGCAATGCACCTATGCAAATTTGTACTTATCATGGTGATTAACTTGTTCAACATCACATTCAGTAGTGTGAGAGACTCTAGACAGCAGGACAGGAAGCATTATCACCTACACTTTAGGTGCATAGATTATATTCCATGATCTAAGGATGTGCACGTGCTTGGTATGTATATGCAGAACTACATAGAGAAACTAGGAACTGACAATATTTGACTATAGGTATGATCCAAACATTTGACTACTTATCGAATAAACCTCTTATAGCAGAGGCATTAATTTTTTTTAAGTTCTTAACTATGGGAGATAGTGTAAAAGTAGAAGATCATATTTAGGAATTATTCAGGGAGAAAAATTCTGAAGCATGTGTTGAAAAGGATGAAGAAATAGACTCTGAAGTACTTGAGCGCACTTGCTTTGAGAAAGAGAAAGGAAAGATGGTCTACATCATGGATGACGAGGAAGTTGAGAACCTAGATATTGAACATTCACATGGGGTGTGCAAGGTCTTGGAAAGTGCAGAAAATGATGCACGTACCTACCATGAACCCATGAAGACAAAAAAGGTGAATATAGGTTCGGAGGCTAAGCCCAAGGAGGCCATAATTCGAGACTATTGGTAAGACTCGGAGGTAAAAAATATCATCAAGTTACTCAAGGATTATCAGGACTTATTCCCTCAAGGATATCATGAACTGAAAGGCATGCATGAATCACTTGGGGAAATGAAGATCAAACTTAAGGATGGTGCATGACCAGTTAGGAAGAGACTTTACATAATGAATCCTAATTTACACAAAAAGGTGAAAGAATAAATTGATAAAATTCTGAAATCTAGAATTATCAAGCCCCTTGATGATTCAGAGTGGGTTAGCCCAATGGTGATTAGTATCAAGAAGGATGAACGGATTAGGATATGTGTGGACTACATGGAGATGAATGTTGTGTGCATCACTGATCCTTTCCCTATGCCATTCACCAAGGAAATACTATAAGGAGTTTTAGGGCGTGAAATATATTCTTTCACAGATGGATTTTCTGGGTATCATCAGCTTAGGATTGCTCAGGAGGATCAAGAAAAGACAACATTCACTACCGAATGGGGTAGCTTTTCCTATACTGTGATGCCCTTTGGATTGAAAAACATGCCTATTGTATTCTCACACATAGTTTTTTAGGCATTCAAATATGTTATTCATAACTTCTTACATGTTTATCTAGATGATTGGATAGTATATGGGCTTGCGAAAGACCATTATGACAATCTGCACTTAATGTTTGAATGATGCAGACAATTAAGTATCTCTTTGAACATCAAGAAATGCATATTTTCTATGCTATTTGGGATACTGTTAGGACATATAATTTGTAAGGAAGGTTTGCTAGTAGATCCAACCAAGGTTGCAGTCATTTTAGGCATGGAAGCACCTACTAGTCAAATTGGGGTGCACAAATTTTTATGTCATATGGGATACTATAGAAAATTCATAAAAGGGTATGAAAAAATCACAGCACCCTTGGAAGAGTTGGTGAAGGGGAAAGCTACCTTTTATTAGGGAGAACTACAACAACACGTGTTTTAGGTATTAAAAGAGAAACTTACTACCGCACCCATTCTGCATTTTCCCTCATGGGATAGAACGTTTCATGTACATGTGGATGCTTCTGGTATGGCCGTTGGCGGTGTGTTAGCTCAACCTAGTGAAGGTACTATTTATGATCCAATCTGTTTTTCTAGTAGGAAGATGATTCCTTCTAAAAGGAATTATAAAACTATGGATCGCGAAGCTTTGTCAATGATGTATGCCTTCTACAAGTTTTGAGAGTACTACCTAGCAACACCCTTTGTGTTTTATACAGATCATATAGCATTGAAGTACTTGGTAAACAAGCCCATCTTACAAGGGAACATATGTAGATGGGTGATCCTATTTCAAGAGTTTGACGTCACAGTTGTAGTGAAGCCAGGGAAAAGTAATTTTGGACAAGATCATTTATCTAGAATCGATTCAGGAGAGGATGCACAGACAATTAAAGAGAAAATTTTGGATGTACAATTATACAGGTTACAACACATGCCCACATAATTAGAATACATTGTTGTCTTTCTACGAATAGGTATGGCACCAGAAGGAATGAAAGCGTTAGAAAATAAGTAGCTTGTTATATGCACGACACCATTTATGTTAATCAGTGGTGACTTGTACAAGCGAGGAAGAGATGAAGTATTATGTCGTTGTGTGTTAGAGCATGAGCACAGGGATATCATGGAAGAAGCTCATAGTGGTATTGGAGGATGCCATTATGTAGGTGATGTAACTTCCCGGAAGATCTTAATTGCTAGATTATGGTGGGAGACGTTGTATAAAGAATGTAAAGATTATTGTAAGGCATGTGATCCTTGTCATTGCCTAGGAAAACCAGGGAAAAGAGATGAGATGCATTTGAGATCGATTATTAGTTCTGAACCATTTGAAAAATGGGCCATTGAATTTGTAGGACTTATTTCGCCAGCCACGTGCAAGACTGGATCATGCTATATCATTACTTACATAGATTATCTCACACGGTGGGTAAAAGCAGCACTTACGAAAGACTGTACAACAACTATAGTGGCTATGTTTATGTGGGAGAATGTTCTTAAATGATATGGATGTCCTTTAATCTTGACAAGTGATAGAGGTACACACTTTTTGAATGAGACAATCAGGATCTTATTAGATGAGTTTATGGTTGCAGACCATAAAACCACACCTTACCATCCTCAGGCAAATGGAACTGCTGAGGCTTTCAACAAAATTCTGGGCTAGAATTTGACAAAAATATGTGATGTTGGAAGAAAGGATTGGGATGAAAAAGTGCTAGTTTTTCTTTGGGCATATAGAACAAATTACAAGAGATTGAACAATCCCACACCATTTTAGTTGGTGTTTGGTGTGGAATTTGTTCTTCCTATAGAATTTATGTTACCTTCTTTACGCATTTCATGTGCTGGAGGTCTAGCTGATGAACATGCTTTAGGAGAATGTATTACAAAGATAATTTAGATGGATGAGAATCGAGCCATAGCATGATGGATTTAGAAGCACGAAAAGGCCAAGAAGAAGGCATGGCATGACATAAAAATAAGGGATAAGAATTTTGTAATTGGAAAAATGGTACTTCTTTATGACTCAAAGTTCTTGCGCCATCCAGGCAAGCTCAAATTACATTAGTTGGGGCCATATGTTATCACTTCTATACTTGAATCAGGTGCATGCCAGTTAGCAGCACTTGATGGAACATGGCTACCTGGTTACTTTAACGGGAGTAGGTTGAAGCCCTACTATAAATAAGTCTTCTTGGTGTTTGTAATAAGGTAGTATTTCCATTTAGTTTAGGATTTCAATTTTGTATTTCCTTAAATCTGTTTCTTTTATTATCGTTATGCTTTGTCAATTTATTTGTTGTTTTTGTAATAAGTGCACTTACATGCATGAAGCTAGTTACTGTATAAATAATTTTTATGCACTTAGGACTCCACATACTTTTAGTGTGGGGTGGTTATCGTTATCTAAGAAAAAGACTGTGGGATTTGAAAGGTGAAAGGAATAAGCTGCTACAGGTGTGCTTTAAGTCAAAAGAAGATTGTTTCTCAAAGATGACCAAGGATGGAGATGAATGAAATAACAATATAACGTGAGGTAAGCGGAGGCCATGTTAGCTACCAGGAGAAGGTGTAGCGATGAGGTACTCAGGTAAAGGAGTGCGTGCTAAAGAGAATTCTGTAACTAGAGGGTAGGAAGGCACACTAGAAGGTTATAGTTGGGCGTGAAGTTATACCACATGGAATGAATGGATTTGGTCAATAAATGAAGGGATAATTGGTAGGTGAGGAGTAATAAATGCATCGAAATTTTAAAAATATATATAAGGGATGTGGATTCATTTTTATTGTTGCAACTAAGAGTATTCACGAGAAGATCTGATTGCGAAGAGCTGAGTGATCGAGTTAAAGTGCAAAGGGTGTGAAACCAAGAGTGACAACAAAATTTGTGCTATAAGAAGCTTGTGTCCCTAGTAGTGAAGGGTTTGAGTGAGGTAGGGAGATAGATAAGAGTTAGGTTACACAGTTTCCACATAGGATATAATTGAATCAAGCTAGGGTTTGATTCACAGAGTTGCAGGGTTGAAGAAGAAACATTTGCAAGGTAGAAATGGCACCAAAGAAGGCATCTACAGTAGCAATAAAAGGAAAGAAGAAGGTAGTCATTGAGGAAAAAGAAATGCCACCTAAAATTCATTTCTTGGAGATGCAATACCCAGAAGGAGTCATTATTGGCCAAGAATAGGATTCACCCATTAGAAAAAGAAAAGTGAGTGAATATAATCATAGGACATCAAAAACCAAGAAAGATCTCGATTCCTTGCTTATGGCTAGAACAAACAAACGCACGGTAGATGACATGCCAGTATATGATGATGCGGGTGAAAAACTTTTGAAAAGAATTAGGGTATATCAGTTGTATGAGATGCCATATTTCAGGAAGTATGAGCCCTTGTACCAGTGGCTCATGAGCAGGGTACATGAAGACTTATACTCTGTAGGACACATAGTTGGAATTTCGTCTATGCTTGTTGTAGATCAATAATTTACGCACTTGTTACCTGTCCAAGTTAATGTACCAAACTAAATACAAAATCCTAAAAAATCAAATGAAATCGATACCTGATAAATAAGATAAGATCTGAAGATGTAGATGGAAAAGAAAGCTAATGTAGATAAGACGGGTGCACACGAGTGATCCTGCAAAGTAGATCAAAGAAACCGATGAGACACAAATGCTTGATAGAAAAAAACCACGTTAAAAGATATTTGGGTGGACTACCCGAAAAGTGGGTCTGGGAAACGATAAGCTCACTCGACGGATGTCATCCCACATTTTCAATTAAGGAAATAAGCATACATGATAAAATATGTAAGTAAATGTCTATATTTTGATTAAAAATGACAGACATAAAAGTAAACAGCAGATAGAAACCAATAAAAAATGGGAAAGTGTGAAAACAATGCTGGATTTGTGTTCCCTGAATTATTTTACCTATCAGCAGGCAAATCGGCGTCGATTAGGAAAATCGGCATCGAATGAGAAAAATCAGCGTTGACTGAGATAGGTCAGCGTTGACTAGAGAGAATCGGTGTCAACTGGGTACAGTCGACATTAACTTGGGAAAATTACAGGAAGATTGAGAAACAAATAGTGGAAGCTAGATCGTCGATCTTCGCTAGATCTGCAAGAGCCATAGGGATACTGGCAAGGCTCCACCTCTGCTGGATGTAGGAACAGAGTCACCAAGAGATCGATTGAGGCTCATGATGTTGATGTGATAAGAGCAGAGTAATGGTACTCCTCTCAAGGATTGATTTGGATAGAAGTTACTCTCGATTGATAGATAATGCTCAGACTTGATGCTCAAAACTCTCTATTGTTCTTTCTATCTAACTAGAAATGAATTTTGGCCCTGTATTTGTAATCGGTGCCAACCGAGATGAAATCGGTGCCGCTCCAAAAAATCGGCGTCAACCGAGTACTGGTTGGCGCCGATCAGGGAACAGACTCCTGAAATGGCCAAAAGGGATGATTTTTGGAAAGATGAAGTGATCCTTCCACCTCAAATATGGGAAATATGCCGCTGCTTAGTTTAGGAGGAGGAGAAATAGGGGGAATAGATGGATAAACTAGATATGGGAGGTTATGAATTGATATGGGGTAGATAAGTGGTTAAGATATATGTAAAAAATATAATTAAATAGTTAATATTTAATTATCTATAGGTAAAACATAATGGGGTGAAATAAACTTAGGATAGATGTTTAAATCAAATATTAAATAATACCCTAAGGGAGAAGTGGTGATGTAAACATGCCCCAAGTTACCCGAGAAGACAAACACGCATGGGGGACACTAAATTGGATAACCAATTTTAGGTGTCTACATTTTGCCCCTTTTTTTCAAGTAACTTGCGATAAGCAAAGTTGCGAGACAAAAACATGGAGTTGGAAGGAAGGAAGAAAAAGTGATGATGTGATCCCCCTCAAACTAGGGATGGGATGGGCCCCAAAAGAGCAATTGATCCCAAGTTTGAAAAAGGTATATGAAAATGCAGGATGCCCCAGCTATATGCCTGGAGTAGATCTGATCATTAATGATGCACAAAAATAAATAAAAAGGCAGCAACTTAAGGAACTCACATTGGTAGGATAGATTAGATGGTCTCTGCATGAGACAATGTTAGTACCTACAGACCCATGAGTGTAAGGAGGGTTGTAAAATAGTTAGCACCTAAAGAGAGACACATTGGTAGGGACAACCAGATGGTCTGCAAAGTAGATGATGTTAGTGCCTATAAACCCGTTAACTCTAAGCTGCCAAAAATGCGAGTGCCCCCTATATAGGGAGCAGGCTCGAAATGGGTGATAATATCGAAAGTATGTGCCAAAAGGCAACACTCAGGGCATAGTAATGACCAGATAAATAAGCCAAGCATCAACACTATGGCTAGAAGATTAAGTGAGGTGAAGAAGAAAAAGTGCAACCAATCAGCCACAATAGGTATAAATCAGCGTCGATCTAGATTAATTGGCACCAACCACAAAAATCGGCGCCAACCACACAAATTGGCACTGACCATATCGAGCCCATATAAATATGTGAAAAGAAAACATGAACGATTTATTTAGACTGTGATGATTGATTTAGAGAGAGTCAAAAATTGGTTTTGAGCACCATGGAAGCCTCTGGGAGTAGTCAAAAGCGGAAGAGGACACGACCGGGGGTAAGTGAATGTACCTGAACTTCCTTATATACTTTTATCATGAAATAACATATTAGGATGCCAAATTTTTTTTAAAGAAAAAACTAGATAAACGAGGGGCCAGAGCATTGTGGGGCGTTTGGCCTTGCAATCGGCGTCAATTGTTAAAATTGACGCCGATTTAGTTAGATTGGCATTGATTGTTAAAATTGATGCTGATTTAGTTAGATCGGCGTCAATTGTTAAAATCGTCATCGACTAAATCAGATTGACGTCGATTTGACTCAATTGATGCCGATTGCAATGTTTAGATTTAAGAAGTTGATAGAATGTATTTTTTTTGTGATATTTGGATGTGGATGAGTAGATAACACTATTCATGGTGTCATGTGATGCAGGCACAAGAGGATTTGCATATGCAGGATGATATTCCTAAGATTCTAGAGACCATTCTCCCTGATGTGACTAACGTGTATTGGCGTCACCTAGAGCTAGCCGGGATCAGGGGCTTCCAGTACTACCGACGAGTGCCGCAAGATGTAGAGTTGCTGCGAGCACTAGTATGATGATGGGACAGCCGGACTTGCACTTTTTGTTTCAGGACAGGTGAGATGACCATCAGCCACGAGGATATATATAGGATCCTGAGGCTACCAATCACCGGGGACCTGATTGTGATTACTCCACGAGAGCAGCAACAGAGGGCCCTAGGATGATTATATGGGGACAGGGTGGATGATTCAGAGATAGTGTCTGGGGTGGTGAGGATAGCCTCTCATTACAGACAGGATGATGCCAGAAGCAGATGGATAGTACTGATTCAAATGGCGATTTCCTATTTTTCTCTACCAGATTCAGGAGGTGGGAGATTTCCATTGCTGTTACTAGATTGTGTTTGTGACATCCTCTAGTTTAGATAGGTGTTCGCATTTTCTGATGCCCTAATAGCTCAGATATATTATGAGTTATGGATGTACACCACAAGTAGGAGGACATGCATTGATGTTAGCTTTGTGCTCCATTACTGGGCATATGAGCACATAGCAGTGATCAGGCCATCCGGGATTCTATGGATGCTAGTAGCAGAGGGGGCCATTGATTATGGATTTTGGTGATGGTGGGCTGACATGGCCCTAGGAGATATAGGGAAATCTGCGGAGTGGTATGCTTAGCGTTTCAGGACGCTGACACCAGAGCAGGTCATCTAGAGACCATATTGGGTCTATTTGATATGGGCCGGTCAGGAGGCTCACCTGGTGGGGTTGAGATGGAGTAGGGTGGTTAGGGGCCGTAGGATAGATATGTGGGAGCATATCCTATTTATATGCGTATTGAGGCAGTTCGGCCTAGTGTAGAAAGTGCCGACCACCTACAGGCCATACAGGTGAGATAGTAGAGAGACTGATCTACTGATTTTGATCCCGGTAGATCCGTTGAGGGAGGCCCCACCTTCCACAGATAGTGATGATGATGCCAGAGTGGATGACGGCTATATGGCATGATATTCAATAGAGTTACCATGACACCTGCCAGCATCCATAGATGCCGACGAGGAGGATATAGCCACAGTGCTGGAGAGGCTGGAGGGAGAGCATGCCACCCTGGTGCAGACACACCGGGTTTCCCAAGAGGAGATCATACCTCTGACAGAGGAGAGGGATTCCCCGATACTGGAGAGAGACACAGCTCATCAGGAGTGAGATATAGCCATCCAGCAGAGGGATCGCTACCATCGGCATAGAGAGGCCCTCAGGGCCAAATATGGTGATATAGGTACTATGTCAGAGTCTGGGTCATAGGGTATGACTGTAGGAGGGCCACCACCAGCAGCACCAGCAGTGCCATTACAAGCACCTGGTATGGTGATTCTGAGTACTTATAAGTCTCTCCTTGCTGAGGTGAGATACTACGAGGATGCCCTAGCACAACATGCCCCTGATGTGCCTCGTTACGGTGCGAGGAGGAGATCAGCAATAGTTGTAGCTAGTGGTGCATCAGAGGGAGGGAGCACTGGGAGAGACTGAGGTGGCAACAGGTGCTTCTAGCTCGATAGGTGGTGGCCAGGAGAGACAACCTGGACCAGAGGATGGTGGAGGAGATAGCGTCTTCCACCTATCGGATTTCACAATATAGATGTGTTATATTTTTGTATCGACATATTGATGTAGCCTCGATTTGAAGGCATTTTGATGTATGATATAGATGGCTTAATTGAAAGCTATCCATTCTTTGTTGTACAGACACTCATGTATATATATAGATTCATCATTTTCTGTGTCATATGATTGTACTCATGCTTTTAATTTTAATAGATATGGATAGATGTAGCGTAATTGTGATGGATATAGACATATGCTGATAGAGGACAAATAGATGTGATTTGATGGACATAGACATAGAGGATAGATAGATGTGATGTGATTGATATGTGGATTCAATTTTGATGAAAAATAGATATAGATAGATGTACTGTAACTGTGATGTACCCATTTTTAGATGATTTGATGGATAGATGTGATTGATAGATTTGATATGTTTAAGATGTTAATTTAATTTTAATGAAAATAGATAGGTAGATCCACATGTGTTGATAATACATGCTTTGATATGTTTTTTGGACAAAGTAGATAAGATGAATATAGATAGATGATAGATTTTGACTAAATTAACATGTTAAATGTCAATTTAATTGGATGAATAACAAATAATAATGGGAAATACTCTCTGTGAGAGAAAAGGATGTAATGAAATGACCTTGATTAGAAATAAAGGAAATACACCTAGATAAGAAAAAGAATGATAAGCTAGGCCCCTAACCGACCATAAATAGAGACTTTGATAGGAAACCAAAAGACCATGCATACAAGGCCATATATGAGGTTAAAATAAACCTGACACTAGCTAGTCGCAAACCAGATCTAGAAGGTAAATGGAAGGAGAAGTAAGTATTTATCTTGTCAAAATTTACAAAGGACAGAATACACGCTCGTGTTGGGAAAATAGGGTCCTCTATATGATCAACAAAAGGTCTTATGTCTCAGCTTCATGATTTTTTTTTACAGAAGAGAAAACTGATCAATGCAGGAAGTTTGCTAGATATAGAAAGATTGATTGATACGAGAAGTCTTTCAATGATGCTAAGAAACAAACAAACATCTTTCCTTCAAGGGAACGGTCTGTATTTCGAATGTAGCCATCCTTCAAGGGCATGGTCTATATTTCAAATGTAGCCATCCTTCAAGGGAATGGTCTATATCTTTTGATTCATTTTGAAAATGCATAGATAGCTGTCCTTCGAGGAATCAGTCTATCTTTTGGGATTTTTTAGGATAGCATCTTTTTTTTTTGAGCTTTTGGAGATTTTTTTTATTTTGAAAGAAGCTGAGTGTAGACCAGATAGATCAGATAGAGGGGAAGAAAACATATAAAAAGCACGTACTCATGCCCTAAGTAGATTTGATTAAGATAGATACTTGCGACAGATGAAGAAGTGATTAAGGTGTCCCTAATAGGAGGAGGAACATATCCATAAGAAAAATTCCATGAGTAGAGCCATGATACTCATATTTAAGGTAGAAAAGACATAACGCAGAGAACCACATAGTTTCGAATCACCATGAAAATATATGACTGGTTGTTAGATGGATGAAAGATCTATTTTGTGACTAAAATCATGTAAGATAGATTTTAACAGTAGAAGGGCCTTAGATGCAAGGCATTAAGAGGTTCCATTTCAGGTACACCATCCATGGAAGATAGACGATAAGCCCCAGACCCATATTTATGAGTGACTACATACGGACCCATCTAGTTAGGAGCAAACTTACCACGCTGACTCCATTCTAGCGTAGTGACATTTTGGTTTTCTTTAAGAACAAGATCACCAACTTTGAAGTCACGGTGTTGCAAGTGCTTGTTATAAGCATGTTTGACATGCTCAAGATAGATTTGATGATGCTCAAGAGCATTGAGATGCCACTCATCTAGCAACTCAAGCTGCGCTAGATGATTTTGACGATAGTCCTCATCAGAGACAAATTCTCTGAGAGAAACATGAAGAGATGGGATCTGGACTTCCAAAGGAAGAACAACCTCCGACCCATAGACTAGAGAGAAGGGAGTATCACCCGTAGGAGTATGAATGCTAGTCTAATAAGTCCAGAGAGAAAAAGGGATATATAAATTCCAATCCCTACCGGCTCAACTAGTTACCTTTGTGAGGATATCATGTAAAGTTTTATTAGAAGCCTCAGCCTGGCCGTTAGCTTGGGGATAGTATGGAGAAGAAAATTTTAGTTTGATATTGAAAGCGTCATAGAGGTTTTTCAAATCGATGTTTTTGAAAGATTTACCATTGTCTGTGATGAGTTTGAGTGGAACACCAAAGTGACAAATGATGTGTTGATAGACAAAATCAACTATGGGTTTAGCTTTGGTCGATGAAAGAGGAATAGCTTCCACCCACTTAGTAAAGTATTCTGTGGTAGTAATGATAGAATGATGACGCTGTGAAGAGTGGGGATTGATGAGACTGATGAGATCAAGACCCCATTATGAAAAAGGCCACAAATCTGCTGCAGGTTGCAAATCCTAATTGGGGATATGTGTGAGATTGGAATGTTGTTGAAACTTGACACATTTCTTAGTGTATTCACAACAATCTCAATTAAGAGAAGGCCAATAATAGCCTAAACATAAGATGCATTTAGCTACAGCCAAGCCACTAAAATGTCCACCAAAGATACCATCATGGACTTCCTGGATGGCTTTAGATGATTTAGGGGTTTTGAGGCACCGAAGCAAAATACCATCAAATCCACGTTTGTAGAGGACTCCGCCTAGAATAGTATAGCAATTAGCGCATAGGATAAAATATCTTCTACCATTGGAAGTCATATCTAGAGGAAGCACTGAATGAGATAGATAATCAACGATGTGTTGATACCACTCATCTTGAGTATTGGTTGTGACAGAATTGATTGAAGTTAGTTACCTAAGATGAGATGGTTGATCTAATCGCTGCACAGCCACATAAAGTCACAAGTCTTTAGTAAAAGGTGGAATAAGTGAGGCTAACAAAGCCATTGTATCTGCGAATCAATTCGTAGTGTGAGGAATAGCTTGGATAGTGAATTTATCAAAATATTGGAGTTGAAAGAGAACGATATCATGATATTTTTGAAGGATATCATTCTTGCATTGATAGACACCCGTGACTTGATTAATGATGAGTTCAGAGTCACCAAAGATGTCGATATGGCGGGCACCAAGATTAATAGCATTTTGAAGACCTAAAACAAGAGCTTCATATTCAACCATATTATTGGTACACTCAAAGTTAAGTTTGTGTGCGACTGGGATAGGTGCACCCTAAGGAGAAATCATAATGAAACCTGCACCTCCCCCTTGCTAGAATTTAGACCCATCAAAGAAGAGTTTTACTTTAAATGGAGAAAGACCAAAATCAATTTGTTGGATATATTCATCGGGAATTGAGCAAGGGGGACTTGAGTGTCTGAAAGAGGAGCATTAGCTAATTGATCTACAATGACCTGACCCTTGATAGATTTTTACGGAATAAACTCGAGATCAAATTCTGTCATGAGCATGAGCCAATGAGTGATACGATCATTGTGATAAGGCTTCGCATGCATTGTCTTGAGTGGATTGACACTTGTGACAATGTAAGTTTTTTGATTAAGGAGGTAGTGACGAAGCTTAGAAGTTGCAAAGAAGAGAGCACAACACAGCTTTTTAGCTTCGAAATAACGTGTTTCATACTCATGGAGAGTGCGACTGATGTAATAGATGGCTTGTTCTTTACCGTTAGCGTCCCGATATCCAAAAGATCATGGCTCCCAAAGCATGGTCAGTCACAGAAATATAAAGATAGAATGGATCCCCCTCGGGTGGAGGTGTAAGCACGGGTGGGGAAAGAAGATAAGCTTTGAGATCATCAAAGGCCTTTTGGCAACACTCATCCCATTCAAAATGAACATTCTTACGGAGGAGATGATGAAAAGGTTGACAACGGTCCGACAGTTGTGAGATAGAATGATGTACTGATTGAAGGCATCCTTGAAGACTGCAGATTTACTTTAAGTTAGAAGGGGGAGGCATCTCAAAGATAGCTTTTATTTTTGTGGGGTCCACTTCAATACCCTTAATAGAAATGATAAAGCCTAAGAATTTACCAGTGAGAACGCCAAACACGCACTTGGATGGATTTAGGTGAAGAAAAAAGCAAATGAGTCTCTCAAAGAGAGGTGCAAGAGTGAAAAGATGATCCTGACAGTATTTGGATTTATCGAGGAGATCATCGATGTAATATTCCATTGTTTTGTGTAAGAGATCATGGAAGATGTAGGTCATTGCTCATTGATAGGTTGCTCCTATGTTTTTAAGACTGAAAGGCATGACACGATAACAAAAAGTCCCCAAAGGAGTTATGAAGGAAGTATTATGTTGGTCCTCTGGTGCGATGTGAATTTGATTATACCCAGAGAAACCATCCATAAGAGAAATGATCTCATGACCTACCATTAAATCGATGAGTTGGTCGATATTAGGTAGAGGAAAATCATCTTTTAGACAAGCAAGATTAAGATCCTAGAAGTCAGTACAAATTCAAATCTTCCTAGTAGCTTTGGTTACTCGTACTACGTTTGAAACTCATTGTGGATAATCAATGGGTTGGATGAAGTTAGCAGAAAGCAAACATTGTAACTCTTCTTTAACAAGAAGGGATACTCAAGGGTGCATTTTACGCAATTCTTACTTAACTGGTTTGATGTCAGAAAGAGTAACGATATTATGGACCACGATATCGAGATTGAGTCCTGGCATATCCTCATATGAACAAGTGAAGGCTTGATGATGGTTGGAAAGAAAAGTGGTAAAGTCTCCTAACTCCTGTGGATTAAGAGATTGGTCGACCTTAATGATGCGAGGGTCTTTAGAAGTCCCTATATTAAGGTCAATAGTGGCTTCGTTAAGAAGCATAGATGTGTCAGAAGGAATGGTTTTAGGAAGATAGGAATCCTTTACCCCCAGATAGGTGAGGACATAATCATCATCTGCACAGTGGATAGTGTTGATAGTAGGAGAGTTGTCTCCAACTATTTACAAGAAGACTAATGGTATAGAAGTGGATTTGTTATTAGTTTTATAGGTTAGTGGCCCTAAGGAAATAGTATTGACTAAAAAAAAAGTTAGACGGGATGGAAATGGCGTCATCCAAATCAAATGATGCTTCTAACCTAGCAGGAGAAGATGGCTCCTCAATGGGAAGAGGCTCATCGAGAATAGTGATGGTGGCTTTTGAAAGAGGTTTAAATCTTAAACCAAATTTTTGATGTGGTTTGAGAGTTGGAATGGATGCGAGGTCATGCACACCCTTTTCATACTTTCCCATGCCAAAACCCTTCCACGTGCATCGATATAAATATTTTTTTGCAAACGTGGTATTTTGTAGACAATCAAACCCTGTTGAATAGGGTTTGGCCCTAGGAAGAGAATCCAGGTCATAGTGAGGTGTATCAAGACCACTGTAAATGAATTTAGTCTGTTGATTGGGTAGACCAATGGTGATGACATGACAGATACCTGGCTGATATTCAGGTTGATTGTCTGGTCTACCATACTCATTAGGTTTGAGATGGGCGTCAAAAGAAAGAAGAGGAAGCTCTCATAGTGAGAAACACTGCAATGTCTCTTCTATATTTTGTAAATCTGGTAGTTTTACTGCAGGTATGGAAGAGGATGAAGCTTTTTAGGAGAACAAGCATTCTCCTTTAGAGGGGAAGACCCTGTGATCATGTCGCATTGTGCAGAAGGAAAAGGATCTCCTGGATGAATATAGATTTTTCCATCATATTGATATTTTAAAAATCGATGGAAGGTTGATGGAACGCAATGCATTGCACAAATCCAGGAACGTCCGAGGATCATATTGTAGTGGAATTTCCCTTCAACAATGTAAAAGATTTCATGCAATAGCTTCTTACCTACTCGAATGGGTAGGACCATAGTTCCTAAAGTAACTGCTAGCTGATCGTTAAATGATCAAAGGGAAAAAGGTGGGGGTGACACTATGTTTTTTGATAACTTAAGTTGCTCGAATGTGTGTGAGGAAATGACGTTAAGTATAGCACCACTGTTAATCATAGTGCATTTTAACGTAGTGTTGTTGATTTGAATTGTGATAAAGAGGGGAGCCTCCAAATCCTTGGAAGAAAGGGAAGGAATTTCTGAATCTTCAAAAGAAATGGTGGTTGACAGTTTATTCAATCCAACAATCATCTTGAAAGGCTGGGGCTCATCTGAATTCACTACGATACAGTGTAGATTATCAATCAAATCCTGGCGATGCTGTGGAGATGATTGAATGAGGTCAAAAAGAGACATTTTGATTGGAGCATGGGTAAGTTGTTTCATAACACTCTCCTCTGCTGACACACAAATCTAAGCCCGAGGTGAAGCACGAATAGATACCCTAGGTCTCGAGGCTGATGTGGAAGGAGGAATGCCTTTAAGAGCTGCATAAATGAAAACCCATGGTTGAGATGTAGATGATGATAGATTACCATATTGTTGTGTTCTAGTGGCGATATGAATCGTGTCAATTTGAGAAGGTGGAAGACCATCTGGCATGGAATTAATAGAACTAGAGGCCTAAGTAGATCATTCAGGCTCAGATGTGGTTGAGATGACAGGAGATACTTGTTCCTCCTATTCTTCCAATAGAAGATCACTTTCTTCCAAAAGACTGTTAACGACAGATTGAAGGGTTTTACATCCCTCGGTGTCATGTCCCAAAGTGCGATGGTAAGCACAAATCAAATCAGAGTTAAACCAGGAAGGTTTTACTCCTTTGGGATTATAGGGTTTGATCAGAGGAAGGGATATGGATGAAGAATGGATAAGTTGGTGAAGAATCTCAGTATAGAATTCTGTAGACAAAGATGAGGACATAGATGACGGAGGTGCCTCTTTTACCTCCACGGACTACCAAGGTAAAAGAACCTACATGTCTGGTTTGACAGTCTTTTTAGGGATCATTTTACTTTTTCGAACATCGGGAGAAGTAGCCTTGGACACTTGAGATGGAAGCAAGTGAGGCATGATTGATTTTTGTGGAGGAGGAGCTCCTAAGATAGATTTTGAAGAAGATGAATATGTGGCAAGTGTTGTGGTCTTCAGAGATAAGGAAGGCTGCTTGATCGAAACAGATGATGATTTAGATAATGCTGATTTAGATGAGGGAGGAGCTCCTAAAATAGATCTGATCAGAGGAACAGAGGGTGCCTTGGCTTTTGGTGATGAAGATGATGGTCCTGATAAAAGAGGTGATGCCTCTCTAGTCTTTGAATTCACTTTACAAGGCACTAGGGAAGAAGGTGTTATAGAAGAAGAAGATGATGGTTTCGATGGTATTATAGAAGAAGATGCCTTCCCAGTTGATAAATCTAATCCTTTATGAGGTGCAGAAAGATATTTTTGAGGGAAGGAACCAAGAGTCTTAACATTCTGAAATATGGGTTCTCCTTTTTCAGGGATGGTGACAACTCCAACTGCATAAGGTAATTGTAGCCTTTTCGGGGGAAGGAGATGAAGAGGTGCTGATGATGTAACATTAAACTTTAGTGATCTTGGTTTTGTTAGGAAATTATAATATTAGTGCTCCATTAAGTTTATTTGTGACAGGTGGAAAATAATATCTGGAGAATATTATTGTTGTGATTTGTTTTAACAACTCACGTACATAGTAGTTTGTGGAGATAATAGTGGGGAGAGTTGTTGCACAAACTCTATGAAAATAGGAGTTGTCTCTCCTATATATATGTAAATGAATCTGAACATCAATATATAGAAAATATAATATAATTGTGTGTTATTTGCTATGTAAATCTGTTGCTGCTCTAAGATTTGGTATCAGAGCATGGTAAAATTTGCAATGAGAGTCTTTTAGGATTCTTCAATATTTTCTTAGAGGCTTTGAGTTGTTGAAGATCTGATTTGGCATCTAGATCGAGCTTTTTTTTATTTTACTCATAGGTTATAACCTACAACATTATATTCCCGCGCAGGCCTGTCTGACACACACAAAGATTTGTGATTTGCATATTGGTTAAAATTCAAAGCCAATATTCAAGTTTTTATTTTTTCTAGGATCGGGCTAAACACTAATCAAAATTGACAGCTTAGCCCCGTGGAGACAGAGCCACAACCTAAGCTCATTACAACTCACTCGACAGCTAGTTCATGGAGCACTTGGGCATTGTGATCTGAGCAGACCATAGCCAATACAAGAGTTCATAAAAATTTTCTGCCTTGATCCTAGTGGCTTCATAATAGTATTGCATAGAAGTATTCCTTTCATTCAATGACAACTGTTCTTACATGCCAAGCATTACTTTTTAGTCACTTGGATCTGTCTACTGAGTGATTAATGTACAGTCTTCTTTGGGTTGTGGATTTTAGGGTCACAGTTGGAAAACAATTGTGGAGAATCAAATTTGATTTTCTCATATTTTTACTTTCGTGGTTGATAGACCTAGATCGACTAGGATCTCCTATCTACATGCACCATTGACTCTACTTTCGTATGGAGTGACTAGTCCATCTTCATTCATGTGTATTTATCCATCTCCTCCTACCTGACTTGGACTCATCATTGTCATCTCTATTGCATATATCCTCCAACACAGCTCGCCGCATTTTCCTTGTCACAACATTTCACCTTTATTTCTGCCCATAATTTCAACCTGCTCATCCAAGGATTGTTGACCAGATTATGCACCGTCCATGTCTTTGTCAGTCTTATCCAAGCCACATTAGGTGATCACGGTATTATCAGGTTTTAAATCAGTTTAGTCGTTATGTTATCATTAATGTGTTGTAATTTTATAGTGGTCTCTTAAGACATTGAAAGTAAAGTCTCCATATAATTGTGTCACTAGGGGGTCGATAAAGGCAAGTCTTCTTTAGAGAAATTGTATGGTCTCTGTCCATTAGTATTTTAGTCTCTATTCTTTTTAAATTTATTTATTATTATAGTTCAAGTCTTTATAGTGTTGGTTTAATGCCATGCATTTGATTGAATGCTATAAGCTCAATATTTAAAGATCTCAAAATTAGAATTTGGGATATGTTATAAAATTGGTCACTACAATAGTTACTATTTGAAAAAATAGTTTAACATCAATATTGTCTTTTGTTTCAAGTCAATTAGAGTCGTCAATGTTTGAAATTGTCAACACATTAGTGACAAATATCATTTTCCATGTCAAAAGAGTTGTTTATACATATCATCATTGTGGTCAAAGGTTGTTAAAATTTTAGTCCAAAGTGTCAAAGTAGTATCTATCGTCAAAAAGAGTTAAAGTTGTTAAGTCATTTTGTAAAGATTCGAAGTCAAATATTTGTAAAAAATTTAAAATAAAAAAAAACATCTTGTGGATGCATTTTCGGCGGTGACCGACGTCTTAATAAATTTTGTGGTTCACATTGTGGGAGGGAGACAAAATAAAGTTCAATGTGAAACAAGATGAGCTTCAAAGCCATATTCCATTGAGTTAGCAACAAACACCGGAGGCATGAGGCATCAGAGGTTGGAGGTCATTCAGTGACCTCTCGTCAGTCACCAACGACGGGGCCGCACAGATGGTTTGGTGACATTTTTATGGTGTATTTGCTTTCAGCTTGTGTCGTGTGCTTCTTGTCATAGTTCCAGTATCGGTGTTCCTGTTTGTAGTGTTCGTGATTGAATAAGTGGAAATTTCACATTGAGGGGGGGAACATGATCCAATGTTCCATTTTCTAGTATGTCAGGTTTTTCTATGTATGTATGAGCAACAGATGTCAGCAGAATTTCCTATGTTATTCCCTGCAGTGAGATGTGACAAGGGCTAAGAATAGTACTTGGCATATCATGATGTGGTTGTAGGTAAACCACTTGAAAACCTTCATTTTTGGTTTGTGGTAAACCAATAGCAAAACCACCATTCTTGGTTGTTGGTAATCCATTTGCAAAACCATCACTTTGTGGTTTGTGGTAAACCAATTGCAAAACCACCATTCTCAGTTTGTGGTCAACTGTTTGCAAAACCATCCTTGAGGTTTGTGATAATCCTGTGAAAATCACCAGATCATGAGAAGGTGCAAGTATAAGGCAGGTTTTCCCCATGTTCGCACTAAGGGGGGGAATGTTAGGAAATTATAATATTAGTGCTCCATTAAGTTTATTTGTGATAGGTGGAAAATAATATCTAGAGAATATTATTGTTGTGAGTTATTTTAACAACTCACGTACATAGTAGTTTGTGGAGAGAATAGTGGGGAGAGTTGTTGGACAAACTCCATGAAAATAGGAGTTTCTCTCCTATATATATGTAAATGAATCTGAACATCAATATATAGAAAATATAATATAATTGTGTGTTATTTCCTATGTAAATCTGTTGCTGCTCTAAGAGGTTTAAGTCCAGGAACCGAGAGTGTAGGTGCCGGTACTATTTCTGTAGATTTTCCCTTAATAGGAAAAATAGTATCGGTGATGGAAGAAGTAGTTCCTTGTGAAGGAGGTACTTCTGGTACATTAATTGTGGGTGTAACTACTGTAGGAAAGGAAACAGGAAGAGTCAAAATCAAAGACGCTTCCATCGAATTTGGTACAACTATAGGTATGTTTACCAATGGCATAGTTATAACAAAAATGGGAGAAACAGAAGTAGATGTATTCGCGGTGGAAAATCAAAGGGATGTAATTGTCTCGAGCATCGAAAGAATATCTGACGATGAGACAGATGAGGATGACATAGTCTCAAGCATAGACAGAAGATTAGATAAAGAGGCAGAGGGAGATGAATCCATCTCTAACAATGTGGGAATATTCAAAGATGGGATGTCTAAAGATGTTGGAATCCCAACGATTAGCGGAGTGGCAAGAGGTTCTGACTCAGTCGATGTGTTCAGAGATGGCCTATTTTTAGAAGAAGATTCTTCAGTAGAAATGAAGTTGATAGTATGAGTGTTTGGTTTTTGAGACTCTGAAGCATCATGGTTCGGGGAATGATTGGGAAAAGGTTGTTTAAAAACATCAAGCACCTGATTTGGGGGAGCATTTGGGTTATCCAGAACAAGCTCGCCTTTATCAATGAATTTCTGGACAATAGTTTTAAAGGTCTAACATCATTCAATGTCATGGCCTTTGGTTCTATGATAATGACAGAAGTCATTTTCCCTATACCAGAATGGATGTTCTTGGCTTTCATCAAAATTATTAATGAGGGGAAGTTCAATCATGTGAACTTCCAACATTTTTTCTAAGATAGAAGCATATGATTCCCCCAACGAAGTAAAAAATTGAGATGACGAGGGTCATTTTTGAGAAGATGAGGAGTCTCTCCGTGGTGTTTGATTAGAAGTGTTATCGGCACATGGTGTTTTTAATATGATAGCGTTAGTGGATCCCTGATTTTTGTCTTTAGAAATGGAAGGGTTTGATTTTGTAAATCGAGAAAAATCTGGTTTATATTTAGAGCGAAGTTTTAACTTCCCTTGTTCAATGGCGTGAGACTCAAGTTTACGTGCCATCGTAAAGGCTTCTTTAAATGTGTGAAAGGTCTAGATCCTTAAAGTGGAAGAAATATGATTAGCACAAGATCAAGTAAATAACTCGATCTATTGAGATTGAGGAAGGGAGAAAGACAATTGGTTTATTATCCCTCTCCAACAAGCGACAAAGTCTGCAATAGACTCATCATCGAATTGATGAATGTTATAAAGATCTGTAATTGAGATCTTATGTGTGATGTTTATTGAAAGGTTTTCAACAAACATCTGGGCCAATTGAGAGAAAGAAAACAAGGAATGTTGAGGAATGTTATTGTACCAGTCTAAAGTAGGCCCTGCTAAAGACAGGAAAAGTATGAAGCATAAGCTCTTGATCCTAGACTATCAAGTAGCAAGTGTGTTTGAATGCTCACAAGTGCTGTTGAGGATCCTCTCGACTATGAAATTTTGAGAACTTAGGAAGTTCCCATTGGGGAGGATAAGGCTTAAAAGCCACTGATGGATGAATGGGTTCATTACACACTTCTTCAAAAGAGTATGAAGGATGAACCCCTTTGATGGAGGCTTCTAAGTCTATGATTTTCTTGAAAATAATTTGGACCACGTCAGATTGAGGAGGAGGCATACTGGTATGTCCTGCATAAGAAGTGAATGGTGGATTTTGTTGAGGCGTCAATAGGGGATTCATCTATTGATTAACAGGATGATAAGAGGAATAACCAGGTGTTTTGGGTGACACCTGGTGAGGTATTTGTTGTGAAGGAGCCTATGTATAAACAGGATGTGAGATGATAAGTGGTTGAGAAAAAGGTGGTTGAATGAAATCTAGAGCCTGTGATTGGTGGGCTCCTACACTGGTCAACTGAATTGGAATGGATTGAGGAACATGGGTATTGATTTGATTGGACATGGTGGGGAATAAGGTCTGAATGAGGCTTTTGACTGTTGGATTGGTTATTAAGGGCACCGACGCTAGAGGATGGGTGAAGGTCATTGTCGCTGGAACATTGGAAGAAAGACCAACTGGAGGATGTGAAGCAGGAACCAACTGACTCATAGAAGGGGGTTGATTTATAAAGAGGTACTGTCCCTGGGATGCAATGGATGGCATAGAAGAATTAACAACAATCTGTGGGTGCGCAAGTGTGCCCATTATAGCTAGAGAAGAGGACTTCTTAGAAGTAGGTTGTGGAATAGTCGATGTAACTGCAGCGTTAGGAATAGGCAAGACTATTTGAGAACTAGTCGACATGGTCGGTGGAAGAGAAAAAGGAGGCACAGGTGCACCACCCTCTTCCATGATTCGAGGCGAGAAATAGGATGCTAACTGTTCTACAAAATCCTGAGATGGTTCACGAGGATAATCATAAACTTGCTAAATTGGTGGTCCCTGATCAGATATTCGAATAGGATTATGTACTAGATAGTCCATAAGGGCTACCGGATTGCGATCAAGGAGCACTTGAAATTTAGGATCCCTTTGAGGAACATACTCTATATCAGAAGTAGATGATATTTCTGAAGGACTGGGGGAAGCTGGATGTGATGGGATTGCTTTAGGCTGATAGAAGGATTATATGACCAAGATGGGGAACCGACTAATAGCGGTCCCGAGGAAGACCCGAGGGGTGCCGAAACATCCACACTAGTGGTGATCTCGGATGAAAAAGGGGCCAGTTGAGCTATTTTTCTAGATTGTAACCGAGTGATGACCGTCATAAACAAAAACAAATATAGAAAAAGAATATTGACCTAACCAATGAACAGAAAATTCAAGCAACGTAGGTGATTATCTCTTTTAATTTTTTCTACTTTTAAGAAAGAAAATATTAGGGAAGGCTTTTTAGAACAGGAACTACTCAGATAGCCAAACTAAGGATGGTTTGGAGAATGTTTTGGTGAGGAGTCCCGAAAGTGCTTTAGTAAAAGACCAGTACGTGGCTTGATATAGGGGCCTACCCCCGCACTTCACACACTACTGTGATAAGGGAGTCGGGTACTTTTCCAATATATACTAAAACTTTTGTGAATTTATAATGCGGCCTGAGTACCACGCAGGCTCTTCCTCTTGGATATCACTTCCAAGTAGGCGAGGCCAGGGGAGGATTTTTTTTTTTGATGCTTTATACCTAGTGATTTTTTTTATTACTGGTAAATAGTTTTTTGAAAGGGACTATACCCTTGTGAACAAAAGAGGGCCTAGGAGCCAAAATAGGAATTAAAATCATAATAAAGAGGATCAGAATCCAAGCGTGACAATGAAGCCCTAAGTAGCCAAAAAATAGCTACCCCAACAAAACAAAAACAACAAAAAGTCTGCAATAAAGCAAAAAAACAACCGTAAACAAATAGCAACAAAAATGTATAAGAGTAGCTAAAGCACCTATAATTACTTCTTAGCATCTTTGTCGATGCTAGATTTGATATTCTGCCAGGATTTGAACATTGCCAAAGTTTTCATGTGGGCAGTGTCAGTCTTATCCAGCTGATCAATGGTCTGTTTGATTTCCTTATCAGTGCCCCAAAGTGTTGCCGTAACTCCGCTGAGATTGGAGACACTTCAGACATGCTGCTCAATGAACTCTTCAATTGCATTGAAAATGGCCATATTATAATCATGTCGAGTCTTGGCCTTCCCTAAACGGGAGTCTAAGGAGTTCAGCTTCTTGTAAATATCTTCAATCTGGCTGTTATCAATAGCCTCCTCCTCCACCTTGTTCCTCTTACCTTTCTGTTTTGCTAAGTTCTTAACCTCTTCCTTCAACAGCTTCATATCAGCTTCTAAGGCTTCCAACCTTTTTGTAGAGATCTCCATATACACATCCTGGGGACTAGCACTGCTAATATTCAAGAGGTCATGTGCAATTTCAATTTCATGAGGACCCTTCCCCACAGTAAGGGTATCGAAGTTAAGCCTTCTAGAGGACCTGGTGACCAGTCTAGCCGAGGTGGAAGCGAAGGGGGCAGGAGCAGCAGTAGGGGGAATGGAAGATGAAGCCTTGATGACTGGCAGAGGGGTGACAGCAGTGGTGGTGGGGACAAAATGTGGAGAGATGGGGATAGCAGTAGATGAACCAGGAAGAGGGGATTTAGACTTTGGCTTTGTGTGCAAGGGTGAAAAAAAAAATCAAATAGTGTCACTACCGATTTTGATTAATTTTTCCAGCCTATTTAGAAAACTAGATGAATAACATACAACATAAATGAAAAAGGAAAAGTTCTTTTTAAGCACTAAGAACAAAGTGTTGGATTTCGATGAAGACAGGTCAAACAAATTCTTTCCCAAATGTGATTAAATTTTTTTTAAGCACCAAAATCGAAATGTTTGAATGTGATAGAAAGAAAACAAACAAGTTCTTTTTAAGTTCTTAAAAAGGAAAAAAACATCGTAAAAGAGGAATACCTATAGATTTAGCTCTCCAAGGTGTGTGGACTTCAAAAATCACGATGTTGAGCTCTTCCCCTCAAACAATCCCATGAAAAAGAAATGTGCTATGCAAGAAAAGGTTAAGAAAACACCCAACAAATCCAGAAAGATATATCCAGATGATAGTAGAATGAAAATTTCTATTTAAAGAACTAGAAAACTTTCAATAAAATAACAATTTTGTAAAAAGAAGACGGATCAAGAATGTAATTTTGAAATCAAATGAAAGATTTATTGATCTTTAAAATAGGAATTGGAATTTAGTTTTGCAAGAAAGAAGAAAATTTAACTTTGCAAATTATAAGTGAAAGAAGCAAGAACAAAATGAAGGAAGGAAATGCTACAGAGAACTGATGAAAAGCAGTGAAGAAACAAAACAAAATCTCAAAACTGGAAAAGAAATGAACTTACCAATAAGGGACTTTGGTTGCGTCCCACCAGGCATGCTAGAATGTAGATCAAGAATTTCCACGCTTGTTACCTGTCCAAGTTAATGTACCAAACTAAACACAAAACCCTGAAAAAATCAAATGAAATCGATACCTGATAAATAAGACAAGATCTGAAGATGTAGATGGAAAAGAAAGCTGATGTAGACAAGATAGGTGCACATGAGTGATCCTGCAAAGTAGATCTAAGAAACCTATGAGACATAGATGCTTGATAGAAAAAAAACCACGTTAAAAGATATTTGGGTGGGCTACCTGAAAAGTGGGTACAATAAGAGATAAGCTCCCTCGACGGATGTCATTCCATGTTTTCAATTAAGGAAAGAAGCATACATGATAAAAGATGTAAGTAAATGTCTATATTTTGATTAAAAATGACAGAAAGAAAATTAAACAATAGATAAAAACCATTAAAAAATGGGAAAGTGTGAAAAAAATGTTGGATTTGTGTTCCCTAAATTATTTTACCTGTCCGCAGGTAGATTGGCATCAATTAGGAAAATCGGTGTCGACTGAGAAAAATCAGCGTCGACTGAGATAGGTCGGCGTTGACTAGAGAGAATCGGTGTCGACTTGGTACGGTTAGCGTCGACTTGGTGAAAATTGAAAGAAGATTGAGAAACAGAAAGTGGAATCTAGATCGTCGATCTCCGCTGGATCTGTAAGAGCCGTAGGGATACTGACAAGGCTCCACCTACACTGGATGTAGGAACAGAGTCACCATGAGATCGATTGAGGCTCACAATGTCGATGTGGTAAGAGCAGAGTAATGGTACTCCTCTCAGGGATTGATTTGGACAGAATTCACTCTCGCTTGATAGATATTGCTCAGACATGATGCTCAAAACTCTTTGTTGTTCTTTCTATCTAACCAGAACTGAATTTTGTCCCTGTATTTGTAATCAGCACTGACCGAGATGAAATCGGTGCCGCTCCAAAAAATCAGCGTCGACCGAGTACCGGTGGGCACCAATCAAGGAAAAGACTCCCGAAATGGCCAAAAGGGACGATTTTTGGAAAGATGAAGTGATCCTTCCACCTCAAATACAGGAAATATCCCACTGCTTAGTTTGGGAGGAGGAGAAATAGGGGGAATAGATGGATAAAATAGATATGGGAGGTTATGAATTGATATGGGGTAGATATGTCATTAAGATATATGTAAAAAATATAATTAAATAGTTAATATTTAATTATCTATGGGTAAAACATAATGGGATGAAATAAACTTAGGATAGATGTTTAAATCAAATATTAAATAATACCCTGAGGGAGAGGTGGTGATGTAAATGTTCCCCAGGTTACCCGAGAAGACAAACACGCACGGGGGACACTAAATTAGATAACCAATTTTAGGTGTCTACACTTGTCTCATCAGTGAAAGGTCTGAAGGCCACAAGGGAAGACATAATAGGTGATCTTGTAGATAAAGACAAAATCTTACAAACCAAACAGGAGTTAGGATACCTAAAGGGTCCACGCAGAATAGACATAGATAAGTTGAAGAATTATCTAATTATACAAGCTAAGGAAAACCTTGTCACCAAGTTAAATGATCAGGAGTGGTGGTCACAGATAAACTCTATGTTGCTGCATGTGGCCTAAAATATGTCGAAAGGGATGATCTATAACATTGCAGGCTATATTATAGAGAAAATAGTTAAAGAAGCACACACAAGGGGAAAGATCAGCTTTGGGGATATCTTACTATCACTGGTCTTCATGGAAATTAGAGTACCAGATGGACCAAAGGATAAAATATGGGAATACCCCATGGAGAACAAGTCCCCAGCTGAAAGTTTCAGCAAGTACTTATGTAGGGGGCCATGATACATGAAGTAAAATAAAGGGCAAAGAAGTGGTATGACAGGCTCCGCACGACATTTGGGAAAGAAAGACACATTCCAAAGGACCTACTAGAAGTGGTAGGAAAATAGGTTCAGTTTGTTGTGTACTAGTATTTCTGCATCACACATTTTCTAATGAAAGATGAAACCTAGAGTCCTTGGTGCAAGTTACCTTATACATTCACCGCAAGTTTTTTTCAAGAATCTATGCATAGATTTACAAACACACAGAGACTGATCTTCAATCCAGATAAGGTTGAATATGATTACCATACCTTGAGGAAGAAGTATGTGTATCCTGGCTGAAGTTCCTATATAGAGAGAATCATTTTAGAGGTTCTAAATATCAAGCCAATAAGTTTGGCTATAGCAGATGTGGAGGCAGCATTAGTGTATCTCTAGTTAAAGCCAAAGACAAAGAATAACAAGTATGTGGAAGTTGAGTTCGCACTTCCCACACTACCAAAGTGGAAGCATATAATGGAGAATATCCCAGCACCCAAGCCCATATAGAAATTCAAAGTGCAGGATGAGGAGGAAGAGCGTGAAGATAGTGGTGGTTTGGAACATAGGGGTAGGAGACATCCTACAAGTCAGAGTGAAGTTGAGCACATTGTTACACCACCTCAGCCACAAGAAGGGGATGAGAGGAATTGAATGTGGTCCAAGGGGATCACAAGTTTAAAAGAGTATTAAGGAGAACAAGGACCCAAAGTGCTACTTTAACCACTATGCACAAATCACCCTGACTCTCCCCATAAAAGGAAGTGACCGCACAGAGAAGGAGGAAGCTGAAGTTGAATGAGGAGATGGAAGAGTCAGAGGAGAGCACGCCTAAGTCTCCTACACCTCCAGAAAAAATAGAAGAAAAGGGTGAGGTATCAAAGGAGAATGAAGAAGAAGAGAAAGGACCAGAGGAAACAGTTGCAGAAGATATTCAGGACATGGAGACGCAAGTCCCAAGTTTGGGGGACTAGATTTCCTAAAAAGCAAATTTCTAGGAGGAAAAGTGGGGAGCACATTCCACCAGCCATGGGTATGTAGAGGATGTAGGAAATATTATTCACACCCATTTCCAGAGCACAATATCCTGGAAGGATCTATTTAGCTAGGAGTTGATGGACGAGGATATGGTGACCGTGTGAACTAGAAAGAAACTATTATGGTCGATGCACACCCACATGGATGAACCTGAATTTGATGTGTGTGAAGAGTCATTCATTTCAAGGTGATTGAAGAAGGAACTCTAGGATAGACACATGACCGTAAAGCCTACTATCATGTCAGATGAGTAGGTCAACAATGCACTAGTAAAATTTTCTACGAAGGTGGCTAGAAGACACATGGACAAATATGCCATGATCAGAGCACTGCGCAAAGAGGTGAAGACAAAGAATGAAGAGATAGCGTGCTTGACACAAGAGAAGTATTTTACATAGAATAAGAATGAAGTATTCATAAGCATCATAGAGGAGATTGGGGACACTGTAATCAAATCAAGGCCACACTTAGAACCCAAGGTACCATAGATATTTCCTTCAATGATACACTATGTGGGAAAGTTGGTGGACTTGGTGCTCAAAGATGAAAATCTACATATGCAAGTGCCAGAACGATTAGAGAAGGATTCCAAATGGGACAAAACATCGTTGATGAGAAAAATCACATCCTATGAAGGGTTGTTACAGGCATTACAAGAAGTGTTGAAAAAAGTAGACCAAGCTTTGAATATATGCACAGCTCCAGAGGTGCTTATCAACATTAAGACCTTGGAAGAGAACAATGAAGTATAGAAATTCATGAAAGATAAGACATTGGGCCACGTAGAATGGTTGTCAATGGTAAAACAAAAGTGTGAGGCCTTCGAAGCAGCACAAGATCTACACAAGAATTGGCTGGAAGAGCTTGGAAAGCTGATCACATAGAATATGGACCTTTTAGAAGGGAGGATGACAGCCATGTCCAGTGTTGTGTTGGTTCTAAAAAATGAGAAAGGAGAAATTACATGGGATGAGTTGGAATCTATTACTATGGAAATTCTAAAATAAGTAGGGTAGGCACTCACTGAATGGCAGGATTTGGAGGAAGCAATAAAAAATGAATATCCAGAGCTGATGTTACAAACTGATACTAAGGGGGTTGCTTAAATAACTTCATATACATTCTTTATTTGTCCACATTCTTCATTCTTATTCTTTCCTTTAAATTTTTGAGATGACCATTGTCAGGACGATAATGAGATTAGTGTGGGTTAATGCTGATCAAAGAATACTTGTCTAAAATCACACAAGGAGTCTGCATGGGATAGAAGGCCAAGAAAAAAAGCATGGAAGGACAGGAGGGACCTGCGTGCGGAAGGCAAGTTCAAATTTTAGGACTTAGCCGATTTTGGGCATAGAGACATACTTTTAGAAGATGGCATGTGGAACACATCAATGATGAAGAGATGTGTGTGCCATGCATTTTCTATATTTGAAGAAGTGGTTCAAAGCATCTATTCATGGAATTAAGCTAAGAATAGACATTAACACTTCAGTTAAACTGCAAGAGGACTATAGATAGCGCACTTGCATGTGTGGCTATAATTGTCAACAGCGTGTGGCTATCAATAACATGACACCTAATTCTAGAATAGTTAAGTAGTGAAGGGAAAGTCCCCACCCTATATATATGATGTTAAGAGCATAGTAGAAATGGAGATAGAAATATCATAAAGAGCGGTGTATGTATGATTCTAGACGTATGAATGTGTGTATCGGATCCATACACACCTTGATATAAATTGACAGTACTGTAAGAAGCTTATATATTTATTAGTAGATGGAGGATGTTGACTAAATCTAAGTTTCATTCTATGTAACTGAGTAGTACATGTTATTAATTCAATGATGATTATTGTTTAAGCTTGTTCTTTCATAAATATGTGGGTGGCTTGCACTGTAGAATGATGGATTAGTTATGAATCTATATGTTTCTATCTTCATCATGTTAACATCCTATTATAACAACCCTAAATAGGGACCTAGTACCTTTGCGCACTTTAGGTGAGTGCTCAGTCTAGGATGAGTGATGTGCCAGCGGGACTAGGGTGTTATCTTGTAAATTCTAGGCTGCATCAAGAACACCATGTAATATAAAAATTTCTTGAAAAAAACTTTTTTCAAGAATAGGTGAGTCATCCTTTTGATTGTAGTGATAAAATGTGCTATTTTAGTTATTTTAACAACCACAACCAAAATATCATCATGCTTTTTTCTTGACATAGTCCCAAAATGAAATTCATACTTATAACCTACCATTTAAATTGTGGTATGCTATGAGGGTACAATAAACCACTTGAGTGTATATTCTTATCTTTCAAACCTTGACATTCTAAGCAGTGAGACATGTAATTCATGATGTCTCTCTTCATCTCTTTCAAAAAATATTGTCGTTTAACATCAACAAACATATTTTTCACCTAGGGATGTCCAAAATAAGGTGCATTGTGAAATTTATTTATCACTTTCTTCCTTAACTCATTTCCCAGTGGTACATAGACTCTATCCTCCTTCCTCAAAATACCTTAATTGTCTAACTAAAACCCTTTGTAGCTCTTATCCTTGGTATTTTCAGCAAGTACAGTTTTTACCTGCTAGAAGTATGGATAAGACATTAAGGTGTTCTTAACCTCATTATTAAATTGAGTTCTCAAGGGTACTAGTGTAGAAATATATTTTCTACAACTTAGTGCATCTACTACTCTATTTTCCTTTCCTTTTATGTAGCTCATGTATAAATCATATTGGGATAAGAACTCTAAACATATTTGTTGCCTCACATTTAAGTTAGGTTGAGTGAAGATATATTTCAGCCCAAGATGATCAATTTTCAACTCGAAGGGTTTCCCTAAGAGGTAATGTCTCGAAACTTGCAATTCATGTACTATTGCAGGTGTAATTTTTCTCATGTGCTTTATGTTTCTTTCTTTTGTATGCTATTACATGATCATTCTGTAGTAATCTACCCCCTAATCCTTCCTCAGAAGCATCCGTTACTACTGTAAAATTTCCATTTGGATCAGGGATAGTCAATATAGGGGATGAATTTAGTTGTTATTTCAACGCTTTAAATTCATTTTTGCATTTTTCACTCCATAATAAATTTTTATATTTCTTTTGCAATGAAGTTATTGTGGTAGCAACCCTTGAGAAATCCTTAACAAATTTTTCTGTAGTAGCCAGCAAGTCCTATGAAGCTTCTAACTTCATGTATGTTCCTAGGTGCTAGCCAATATATTATGGGTGATATCTTAGAGGGATCAACCGAGATTCCATCCTTATTTATTATATGTCCCAATTATTGTAGCTTAATCTCATAAAAATAACACTTGGATATTTTCTCGTACAATATTTAAGTGCTCATTATGACCCTCCAAGCTTTGTGAATAGATGAGAATATTGTCTAAGAATACATGAACAAAATTTTCCAAGTATTATTTAAAAATTTTAATCATCAAATTCATGAAGGTTGCAGGGGCATTAGTTAACCCAGAAGGTAAAATAGTGAACTCATAATGTCCATATCTCATTCTAAAAGAAGTCTTATGAATATATTTTTCCTTTATCCTCACCCTGATGATATCCAGAATGCAGATCTATTTTAGAGTAAACCGATGCTTCACACATCTGATGAAAAATATCATCTATCCTTGGAACAAGATATCTATTCTTAATAGTTTCCTTGTTCAACATCTTGTAGTCAATGCAAATTCTTAAGGTTCCATATTTCTTTTTAACAAATATCATTGGTTCTCCCCAAGGTGAGAAACTTATCCTTATTGACCCTTTAGATAATAATTCATGCACTTGTTCCTTAATCTATACCAATTTAGTGGTATTCATTCGATAAGGTTCCTTAGAAATCGGTTCCATTCCTGGTTTGATTTTAACAGGGAAGTCAAACTCTCTTTTCAACAGAAGATCGGGTAACTCTTCTAGAAACACATTACTGTAATTCCTTAACAAAAAATATTTTTCCAAAAATTCACCTTCTTCTTTGGATGAATCTGAAATTTTTATTGCATAAAGTATGGAACCTTTATTTTTGGCCTTTTACAGCTGCATAATAGATATTTCTCTAACTTTTATGTTTCTTTTTATTCCTTGAATGTCTGTTGATTTATGTAGCTCATCCAAACACCTTATATGCTTCCAAAAATATTCCACAAGTGATTTATGACCAGATAACAAGTTCACTCCAATTATTATGTCATAAAACCCTAGATGTGAAACATATAGGTCTACCTCAGTTGTGAAGCTTGGCAATTCCAAGGTTGCACCAAAAAGGCACTTACTAACTGGGTGGACAAAATTATGATTTTTCCATAAAACCAACTTAATATTTCAATTTAGTGACTAACTTTCTAGAAATAAAACATTTAGATGCACTAGTATCAAAAATTATAGTTATAGGTAGGTCATACCACGCACCTCACACTTCTATGGGTGTAGCTTGCTTTTCAACTTGCTTGTCAGCTACCACAACATGTATATAATGTTATTTGTTGCTTTCATTTTTATTTAAAGTACAATGACTTGCATAGTGGCTTCCTCCACAATTAAAACAACCTCTCGCAGGTCCCTTTTTAGGCTCATATTTATTCTCAGCCTTGAAAGTATTGTTTGGCCCATAATTTCCCTTCTGGCCATTATTTTGATTATTTCTTGTAGCTTTACCTACTATTGTTTTCTTGTCATTTATAACCAAAGGATTTCCTTTATTTCCACATTTCTACCATGTAACCTTATTGGGTAGAAAATACGAACAAGCATTCCCATTTTCTTACATTTTTCCTCCTTATGTGCAAATATTGCCTTCAGTTTTTGGTCGTTCCGAATGGATTTTCTACCACTTCTTCCATGGTGGCGGGGATATGTACATGATCCTCACCACCTATGATAGGATAGAACCCCATGGTGAAATTCCTTACTCAAAAATTTTCATCTGTTTGGTACTGCGTTACATATTTGAGAAGATTAGTGAACTTCTCCACATATTCTGTTACTGACAGTTTTCCTTGAGTTAAAGTTTGGAACTCTATCATTTTCTAGTCATAATAGAGTCAAGGCAGCCAACAATTCCTAAAATGAACCTTTAACTGGTCCAAAGTGATGTTTTTTTCATCAAAATTAAGATTAACCTTACAATTGTCCCACCATGAAGATGATTTATGGGAGAGATGATAAGCTCCCCATAAAGCCTTGGTTTCCGTGGAGAAATTTCTTATCATGAAATATTTCTCCATCTCACTAAGCCAATTCTCAGCCCCATCTCCCTGGATGGTTCCATAAAAATTTGGTGGAATTATCCTCTTTATATCACATGTTAGTTCAGTGGCCAATCTTTCCCTCTTGTTCCTAGGATGATTGGGTGCATTCCTGTTGTCATTATTTCAAGTGTTATTTATAGCATTCTCATTTGCAACATTGATATATTCAAATTCATCATTTCTCTCATCATGTGGCTTCCCCTGAGACTGCTCACTATCAGTCTCAATGTTATTTCCAACCACTTGATGTTCAAGAACAAAAATCATATTCCTTGTGTTCAGTAGGGAAGTAAGGATTTCATCCAACTTTTGAGCCATGTCTACTTCACTACCCAGATTTGGGTTATTTGCAGCACATCCCCTTGTCCTTACCATTTTTTTAATCAAGAAGTTTAGTTTTATCATAAATAAACTCAAATAGGTCCAACAGCTACAACCTTCAACTCTGATACTAAGATGTAACATCCCTATTTCATGATTTAAAGAGCAGGGGATTTTTTTTTATCAATGTTCACTTGTCTAAATTCGGCATTTAAAACAACATTAAATCTACTAATCAATCCTACAACAGTATCCATATACCGTTGTTATGACTTGGTGTAACTAATATCTTATATTTCATTTCAATGATGACTTGACATAAAACCAATATCTCCTATTTCATTTCATTGTATACTCAATATACTTGCGGTTCCCTTTTTCATTTAAGGGCTAATCAAGTGCAGATGACCAAGGGATTATCTAGGTACTTTTTACGAGTACCAATCCTATATCCCACATCTTAGTCTAGTGAATTTAAGAAAACACAAGCAATAACTTGTGATAGTTTGAAAAAAAATTCAGACATTTTTTTCCATCCCTATATTCCAAGACGTCATAATTGTCGTGAAGGAATATGTCTTTCAACACACTTGACACTTTTATCCTGATTAGAATTTATTAACTACTATAAATCCTTCTAATTTATGTGTTGAATGCTAAGAAGAGATAAACCACATGGGCTAGTACAGATAATCCACTTATGGTAACTAAAGGTCATCAAGTGTATTGGAATTGACCCCTGTCGATTCAAGTACACTCCATAACTCATATTCAATATAAGTCGATATCACTTGTAGACCATGGATTCATCACCTCCTAGTGATTAATAATGAACTGAGATCCTATTCTGATATGATCTTGATTAGAGGAGTTGAATGGATTATTGCGCTATAATGACACTTCCATAGTAACCACCAATGAACCTCATCATTGGATGGATACTGTTCAATAGTAGTTATACTACAATATCTCATTAAGTTCCAAAAATTTAAACCTTCCTTCTTAATAAGTTAATTAATCCCTTTAATTCACAACTTGTTAATCCCACCCTAGTTATTTTCAGCCTTTAGTTGCTGCTCCTAAGGACTAACAAGGGTTCTATCAACATTCCTTTAAGGAACATTATGTTTCTACTCAAGTCAACTTGAAGGATCTGTAGGTTTACTTCTACTCATTACTTATTCTCTTAAAGTATGAAGCCTCCATTAGTTCATTTCATATCTTAGAAACATCTTATAGGTATATTATAGGGAAATAGCCTCACTCATCTGATTATACCTTTAGGAGCATTCTAAAGTTCATTTTAATGACTCTAAATGGGTTTCATGCATTCAACCCGCAATATTATCATGACTTACATTTACTTCCCTTTAAGCCATTCAACTATTTAAACTATGATAAGTTAGTTAAAATTAATCCCCTAAGTGTAACTCATCCACCTCATAGTCTACTCAAAGGGTTCATTATGTCACCCAATAGTCAACAATCCCTTGTATCAATTTTACATAACATAATTACATTATACATGTAAGTCAAATATGTATCATATTTATGACTTCAATATTATAGCAAGAAGAATTTTTTTCTTAATGCCTTAAGGTTAGGTTTGTTTGTACATCTAACCCCATGTTATCATCATATCCCTCTTAAGTATAATTCCCTTCTGTTATTGTACTTATTAATTTATTAGGATAGATAGAATGCATTATAGTATAATAACTTTTATTTTTTTACTATTAATCATGCATCTCTTTTTATTTTATATCATTTCTCTTAAAACAGTCATACAAGTGTTGTTCGTAATGATGTAATTAAGAATATTCATTCATGACTTAATTTGCACAACATATAAATTGTTAGAATATAACTTATTCATTTCTGCCATGTCCTAATAAAATCATTAATTAAAAGTTATAATAGCCAATGAATATTTCAAGGACAAGACATTATAATTATACCTCTCACACATGTCATTAAAAGGGAAGAGATTTCCAACTATTCCCTTTTCCCTCATATTAATGGATCTATTGACGACTATCTTTGCAGATGAACCATTAGATTCATGGGATACCTTAGGGAAGTGGGATGTTCTCCTTGAGATAACCTCTAGATTTTAAAGGAGTTGGCTCTTCTCTATGGTCTGAGGTAAGGGTTAGAGGAAAAAATAAAACAAAGTGTGAAACTAACAAAGATGATATGCTGAAACTAATGTTAAAATAAATAGAGATAGATCCTAGAAAATTATTTTAAAATAGAAAAAAAGAATTTAGAATGGTCTACTATTTTTAGAAGTATCTTGAGTTATCAAAGGCTGAGAAAGTGTAAAACATAGTAACATGTATATGGTAGATGCATATAGAAAACTCAAGGGCATATAACATGATAGATATTAAAAATTTATCTAAAAACTACCAACAATAAAGGATGAAAGACATAGACTTATTGATAGATAAAATGCATATAATAAGAACCCTTTTATTTATAGAGAAAATAATACATAAGGTCGATTCAGCACAAATTACAACTTTCTTCTACACCATAGCCTTGTTAAGGCTAGCAAACACAATAACTAAGCCTAGAATCCCATTTTTTAGTTCTGGTATATTTCTCTTCTCTCTCTTCTACCTTTATTTCTTGATCAGAGCATTCCTTTACAGATCTCCTTGGCTCTCCCTTTAATGTTTGGAATCAGATATTCCACCAAAAAAATTAATTTTCCTTACAAAATTTTTCAATTTTTTGGCAAGATCTCAACTTCATGTTAGTGATATTTGCTATTTCCTTTAATTCATCCAACTTGTGCTCCATTAGTTGGTGATGATTCTTCTCTACAATGTGGAGGTCATGTGCTTGTTAAAGGGAATTTATTGGGGATTTCTCTTCAGAACTACACCTAAGTGATGCATGGAGGGTGTGTTCTTGTTTGAGAACATTACTTATTTCTCTTTATTTGAAATTGCACTCAGGTGACATGTCGAGACCCTATGCGTTTTTACTATATCCTTGACTTTTCAACCTGCCTAGGTAGCCTTATCGAGTCTGAGACACGTGGGTGATGCGACACAAGTTTGAGAACATTATTTTCTCTTCTTCATGCCTCGAGTGTGCCAAACGGACACATGGACATATTCCACATTCATATTCATACTTAGTCGAATTTAAGCTCAAATAAACAAAAAGAACTAGGGCCGAGGTGAAAAAGATGATGGCTGGTAAAAATGTCTCATACAAAAATAACTCTACAGCTATGACAAATCACCAAGGGAATCCGTGTCATTAATGGAAGGATTTGACAATCCTCTTAGCCTTAAAAATAAAAATGTGACTTACGAAATGCCACTCAAAGATATTGTAAAGCAGTCTGATATTTGAGCCATTCTTCCTCTGTAGGGTAGGTTCTTTGCTGCACATTTCAAGGCCTAGAAATATTGATCCATCTTGATTATCTCCTTGTGAGAAATTTTTTGGAGACTCTCCACTACTGTGTGGAAATGGAACTCCAACTACATGTTTGGGTTCAAGATGGATTCCACCTAGGTGATGTTAGAGATCTCTTTTAAAGACTGAAAGATAGTTTTGTCTCATCATTTGGAGATCACGAGCTATTGAATTTGGTCCTTTGAGAGGACTGTAGAGCCATTGGGGAAGGGAGAGGGGAAGCCTATTTGGACCAATTTTTTGATGCTCTACTTCTTCTCTTTGATCCCATTTTGGATCTGGGTCAATATATTCTGGCATTTGATGGATTCTTTGTTGCGTCTTATGAGCTCATTGATTTTCATAGCAGTCATCCATATCTCTATGATTTCGGCAACTTATAGGGTGGATTTAGAAGAAACATGAATTTTCTAAATCATCAGTAATGATTCAGGGATCGTGGTGGATATGATGTTACTTATGGTGGAGGTTGTGGTTTCCACATTTAGGCAATACCCTTTCACATCATATATAAATCCAAGTGCGGAGGCTAGATTCATTTTTTTTGTGGTAATTTTGTCATAGCAAGAGGCATATAGCTATTGTACTAATGTTATAATTCCCCCTTTCTGGGGTTTTTTCCCCAATTTACAAGCCAAGCCCTTGAATGTATCCTCAGATGATTTCAACCTTTTCTAAATTCTTACATTTTCTACTTCTATGACACACAACATTTCCTGGATCATAGCAACCTCCACTTTTTTTGAATCAACCTCATCTTGGAGGGTTCCTTTCTCTTATGAGATCAAATTGTCTAAGGCTTCAAATGTGGAAATTTTAGCTTCTAGATTCTTAGCTTCCACCTGAGAAGCTATAAGGACTTCTTGTGATGGAGCTTCCTTCAATTCCTTGTAGTTCGATCTCCTTGAATTTTCCTTTAATCTCATCTTGTTGGTTGGCCACAGTGGCTTCTACCCTATGGAGGATAGATTGTTCCTTCATGAGCTAGTTGTTGAGCTTAAGGTATTCTGTCATGACTACAACCACAATTTCATTCATTACCTTGACCTTATCCTGAGGCCAAAACTCTAAGAGGTCGATCGCGATAGTGATGATAAAATAGTCGTTAGGATGCATCTGTTATGTGGGTTTAGATACTTGGGGGACTAACTACATGATGGTTAAGGAGTTTTGTTGATGGTCATATAATGAACGCATCTTCTTCATTACTCCTACCAACATTTCCTTCTTATTTTACTTAACCCTTATGCTATCTTGGAATGCCTTAGTGGTTTCAGCTTGACTCAAAAAATTTGAGGGAGAAGGGACAACCCCATCTGAGAATGGGAATCTGAGTGGTAGACCATATGGAATTGTAAGTTTTGGTTGAGCAAGTGAAGTTACCAGAGCCGGAGAAGGGCCTGCCACCACGTGCGGGGAGAAATTTGGGATGGTGGAGGGAGGTTGAGGTAAAATATGGGCTCCAAGTGGAGGGAGAGTCTAAGATGGGGTTACTGATAAGGGGAAAATGGTGGTGGAGAAAGGGATTGAAAGGGATCCGGAGGAGGAGAGAGAGGGGGAGGAGATGCAAGGGTCATGTCTGACATTAAATTTTTGTGTGGGGGTCTTAGCATCAATTCCTTAATAGTTTTCCCTCCCTGGGGAAATGATGTTACCTGTGGCATGGGTGCCTAATTTGAAGGACCTTGCTGAGAAGTGGAGGGTGGGGAGGTACTAGAAATTGCTATTTGGAGGGCACAGAGGACTCTATGATCAATCTCATGGTCCACTATGAGGTGATTTTAACTGTGTCCTAACTCTCCACATCAGATCCATGATCCATATCCCAAAACTCCTATTACTCATCACTAGATATGCCCTCAAAATTGAGGGTGATTTATCTAGTCTCTTGCCTATACTTCACATAGTTTTCAATTTTTTCTCACTCTAGTATTTGTTACATAGGGATTCTCTGAGTATTTTTTTCATGGTGAGGGTGGGATCATACCTGTCCCAAAATAGATGGAACAACTCCCATTCTAGAAATGGAATGTCATTGAGCTCGACGAACATGTTGGGTGACTCTGCTCGATGCGACTTCCTATTTTAAAAAAACATCGTGGACTCATTGTTGCAGGAGTTTGAAACCTTTTCTGAACCAAAGTCAAGGCCATTGTCCCATCTTGGTCATACCTCCACAAGTCTCAAATTAGGGAGAAGCTACAGGAAGCCAAATTTTGTGTGAGCATATGCTCTGCCTTCCTTTTAATCATAGTAATTCATCCCTTTCTCAAGGGTAGGTCAAAAAGTGCCTTCTTTTTTTTTACCGTAGCCAAATTCATTATCTAGGAGTACCAGTTTCTTGGCTATCTCAAGACCCACCAACCATGTCTTGAGGATCGTCAGGAGCATAAATAAGTCATCCAAAAAATAATGCAGTAGAATGATCGAATATCTTTCCCCAAAAAAATCACAAGGGTGTAGGGGATTTGTAAGGATGGACTGAAAAAAGCTATTCATTCTATTGTTGATCCCTTCTGGGTCAAATTCAAGTAGGAGGGGCTATAAAAAAGAGTTAAAATTTTCATATACGTATGATGAGACGAGCAGTGCATGAGTCCAAGCAGACACTGGAATGATCTTTTGGGGGTCAACCTCTAAATCCCATAGCATTAGAGTCATGTACTGGCTGAGGTACTGGGAATTCTAATACAAAATAAGGTGGAACAAATACAAGGAATACCTGAAGGTAGAGTTTACTAGAAACATCAGTAGCTACTCATAAATGGACTCTAAAATTACTTCAGTGAGGTTGAAGTGATGAGCCTTCTCTTTCTTCATGAACCTCATTCCAAAGAGGGTCACCATCTGCCAATCTTGGACATTCCTATCTGAATCTTTGAAAAAAAAAGAATGTTAGCATGGAGTAGGCATCTTGAGAATCCACCATTAATGAATTCAGAGGGATGGGGAATCCTGCGCTTCCTGAATCAACTGAATCTATCTACCTTAACTCCCTCTTAAGAAATGAACATTTTTTCTGACATTGAACCCAAACACTTTGGATCTTGTCTATATTATATAAACTAGCCGTCGGGTCGTATACTGGAGCCAACATGTCTCTAATAGCTTGAGGTGTGAAGACCGACTTTATGTTTCTACCCACGATGACATTAGTGTCGGTGTGAAAATATCTTGTGCACATCTGTATGAGTTTAGGGTACGGGTGCACAAGAGGCACCATAAATTAAGTGAGTTTTGTGCTCAAGATTCTTGAGCCAAAAGCCTCAAAATTCCCCAAGTTAAGAAACTTGGCATAGGCTGCCTCTCTCAGAGATTTGGACATCTTGCTGAGAACATGGTCAAAGAAATCATCAGAAAATTCTGAAACCATGTAAGGGTCACTAAACCATGATCCCCCATCAAGGAATCTTAACATTGGTTGAAGAGGGTGTGGAGGCATGGGCTGCCTTATAGAATAATTTTCTTGCAATGTAGAGCTAGGAGTCACCATGGCAATTTTAATGACTAGGAGAAGGCTCTGATTCCTTTTTCCTCGAAACTCAGAGACTGGTTGGAAAACTCTATCATTTTAGATTAATCTGTTAGACACTCCTATCTATCTTAAATAACCACCTTAACTTGTAGAGTAATGTCTTATATGTATATATAGTCACATCATATAAGGACCATTTTTTTTAATGACCCTAAGCACCAAAATTTACATTTTATGAAAGATTTTGTATCAATTCTCAATCATTTCCTCTAAAATATCTTAGAAAGACATTGGATTATTAATTTTGGGGAAAATTAGGAAAATAAAATTCCTCCAAAACTTCAAAAATAGGCAAGGGTGGTCCGTGAGGGACATGTGTCCGAGTCACTTATGGAAAGGGGCAAAAATAAATGGAGAAAAAAGAATGAGAAAAAGCAAAAACTATACATATGATACAATACTTTAAATGAAGAGACTCAATGGAAAGGGTTTAAGTGAATCCCATTCACCGGAATTTCCAAGGGGTAACCTTCTATGGTATCAAGCTCAAAATAATTATGCTTCTTGCATGCATCAATTTTGAAGGGTCTTGTCCATAAGGGCTCGAATATCCTATGATTTCTAGGCTTGGAAGCCCTTGCACCCCATTTCAAAACCATAGTACCAACTTGGAATTCTTGCTCCGATGTCTTTTGATCAAACCAAGTTTTCACCACATGTTGGCAACTAATCATGGCTTCAAGAGCAGCCTCCCACTTCTCTTAGAACTTACTAGCTCAATGAGTCTTACTTACATTTCCCCATTTTCCTCTATCTCAATTTGTTTTAATAGTTGTAACATAGGGATTTCCAAGGAAATCAAGATCATAGTTATTTTCTCATAAACTATCTCAAATGGCGAGGCTTTCAGGATTTGTTTGGGTATGATTCAATCATCCCATAAGGCTATCTTGACATGTTCATGCCATAACCTCTTATGCTAATTTTCCATCCTTTTTTATGAGCCTAATCAGATTTTTGTTAGTGTCTTCTTCCAGACCATTCCTTTGTGGGTAATATTTGGAGGATGTTTTTAGATATATCCCATGCCTTACGATGAAGTTACATACTTTGGCCCCCAAAAAGGCCTTAGCATTATTTGATATAATAGTGTGGGAGGTCAAAAGTACGTAGTGATATCCTGTAGGATTTTGAGGATCACGTTCTCGGTGGCCTCATTTAGTGGAACTTCTTCTACCCATCGGGTGAAGTAATCTGTTGTGGTGAGGATGCATTTTTTCCTGGCACTTGAAGTTGGGTTGACCATAACGATGAAGTGTATACCCCATTGTATAAATGGTTCCTCAACTAGTACAGGGTTAAGAGGTAATGTTGTGTCTCTCTTGAAGCCCATATAAACTTGAAAAACCTTACATCTCTTTGTTTTTTCTTGACATTCAATGAACAAGTTTGGAAAAAAGTATCCTATTTACATGATTTTAATAGCTATGGTTTGGGTAGAAAAATGGCCTCCCGAGCTCCCATGGTGCAACTCATGTAAGACCCTTTCAACTTGTTCATTCTCCAGACACCTTAGCAGGATCCCATTAAAGTTACTTTTGAAAAGGAAATCTTCAATCATGGTGAAATTGGATCCTTGTTGCATATATTACCTTCTCTTTTTTAGGGGAAGATGGCTTGGCTATTTCCCTATCTGTATGAAGCACATCCTATCCACGACCTGAATATTAGATTTTATTTCTTGGACATGGAGTATCTTTTCGAGCTCATCATAAGTCAAGGTTATGGGGTCTTGTGTAAGATATTGACATAGGCCTCTTTCCTGTACTAGCTTTATATGTTTTACCTCAATGTTGTATTCAAAGATTTTAGTGATCTAGTTAGATCTTTTATTTTTTATCTCACCATCTATTGTATATTCTTTGATGCTAGAGTCGGCCACCATAACCTGGATTCTACTATGAGTGACAAGGTTCCTAAATTTTTTCAAACCCTTGACTATAGCTTAAGCTTTCCTTTATACAATGTTATACCTAGTTTCATAGTCATGGAGAATTTTTAAAAATAAGGCAACTAAATGTTACTCTCCTTTTTGTGTTGGTACAAATTCCATGCTATATTTAACCCCATATGCATACATGATGAAATCATTTGAGAAGTCAGGGTTATGTAGTACTAGGGTGGATGTGATAGCCCCTTTAATTACATCAAAGGGATGACAGCCTTTAGTGGTTCATTTGAAGTTAAGGTCCTTCTTGAGCATTAGAGTGATTGGGTGGATTGTCCAAGAAAATTCTGAAATGAACTTGCTAACAAAATTGATATTTCCTAAGAAATATTGGACCACTTTCTTGTTGACTAGTAAGGGTAGTTCCAGGATGGCTTCAAATCTCTCTAGATCAATAGAGATTCCTTCCTTTGAAAAAATGTGTCCGAGGAGTTTTCCCTAGGGTAATATGAAAACACGTTTCCTTGGGTTCAGGGAGATCCTGAATTCTTAACACTTCTCAAATACAACTTCCAAGGTGTCAAAATGATCCTCTGCTATCTTGGTAAACATTGTGAGATCATCTAGGTATATAAGAATTACCTTATTGATTAGTTATCCAAATGTGGCATCCATGGCTCTTTTAAAGGTAGCTCCAACATTTTTGAGTCCAAATGGAATTTTTGTGTATGCGAAGGTTCCCCATTTTGTCATGAAAGTGGTCTTATGTTAGTCTCCTTCTGCGAGCCATATCTGGTTATAGCCAAAAAAACCATCTAGAAGAGAGAATCTTTCTAATCCTATAATTATTTGTAATATCTACTCCATGGAGGGTAAGGGATGATGATCCTTCAGGGACACTCTATTTAGGTCTCCAAAATCTACACAAAGCCAAATTTCACCTTTTTTCTTCCTTACCGGAACTAGGTTAGAGACCCATGTTGTGTGCTTGATAGGGAAGATTATTTTGGCCTCTAGGAGTTTTCTCAGTTCCTCGACCATGATGGATTCCATTTTTGGGTTCATGGGCCACTAATTATGGTGTATGGGTTTAGTTTCTTCTTCAATCTCAATGGTGTGTTGGATGATATCATTGTTGTAACCGTGTAAGTCATTGTATGTCCAATCCATCACTTTGTCATACTTATGGCATAGAGACACAAGTCTTTCCCTTTCCTTTTGAGTGACTAATCTCTTGAATTTTATCTTCTTCCCATTAGTCACTTCTAGCTCAATGCAATCCTCCTTTACCATTGCAAACCTCCATCAATATGAATTATCATCATTAGAATAAAAATGCTTTCTAGTGTTATTAACCCTTTTAGAAGTTTTTTTGTCTTCAACTGAATAATCTAATCTCCATAATTTTCTTCAATTTTAGGTTAGATTTGGTTCGAAAACTAGTCGGATTGCTAGAGGAAGTGTATAATCTTCCGGTTATTGTTAAAAACCTACCAAAGATGGATGTTGTAAGGTATCTATTTTATGGTACTTTTATTTTTTATCAAATCCTGGATCGGGTTGAATTACGACCTAATTAAATCCATCCTATCAGCCTCCATATTTTGGTCTCGGGGAATAACCTTGATATTAAAGGCTTCAAAATCTTTGATGAGATCACATACCCTATGTCGATAGGACCTCATTCTTGCATTTTTTATGGTGGAAATGTTCCTTACTTGTGTCACTACAAAATCTGAGTCACCAAATACTCTCAATTGTTTGATGCTTTCCTTTTGTGTCATTGTCAAGCCATGTACTAAGGCTTCATACTCTGCTTCATTTTTTTTATAGGAGAACTTGAAGCGGAATGCCTGAACTATCTTTTTTCTTCTTGGGGATAATAAGTATATTCTAGATGCAGAGCCATTTTTTCTCTTAGCTCCATCGAAATGCAGAGTCCAGATCTCGGAATCCCTAATGGGATTCCCTTCTCTTTTATCCTCTTATTTGACCACCTTTTAAATCATGGAGTCTTTGTAAAAGATGACATAAGTGAAAAAACCAGTTGAATCAAATTTCTCGAAGGGATCACTAGGGGAAAGTTTGGCTAAATAATTACCACTTTGAAGGTTTCCATACTCTATATATGATTCCTCTTCTTGGATGATCATGGTGTGGGAAGCCTCAAAACCTAAGACCACTTGGTCTCTTATATGTTCCTTGATAGGGGGTTCTGATAATACCTTCATCTTACACCCATAATTGGTCCGCAGAATGAGATGGGACCAGTCAAGAGATGTGTAATATCCTATTTTATCTATGAAATCATGGGAGAGACATAGTCTGAACACTGGTGGAATGCCAATTACTACTATATCTTATGGAATGGTTATATTCAGACAAGAATAATGCTGCAATAAGAACCCCTTGATAGCTCCTATGGTTTGGACTGATTTTCCACTGAGTTGCATGACTCCATTCTTTAAGGGATCATATTCGATTCCCTAGGTTTCTATAATTTATTTGGACATGACCGTAGTGCTTTCACCATAGTCTATCATGGATTCATGCAATAATTTCCTACCTATGATAAGAGTCATAGAAAAGGGGTTGGGCCTTAGTTTACTTACTTCTCCCTTATCATTTAATAGCACTGCCTTTGTTGGGGCCCGAATAATTTTTAATTATTCCTTCCCTTTCTTGGTGGAAGTTGGGTCTTCATTTGATCTCATTGCTTCTTGGCGTGACTCCTTTTTCTCTGGAATGACCAAAATATCCCACAAGGATGTGGTAGCTGACACTTTCTTGAGTTATTGGACCACATTAATTGGTTTTGGGAAATTATGTCTTAGACGATGAATGATGTTTTATTCCTTCAACTACATGATGGAGGACATCGTGATTTTGGAAAATCCTCGAGTTTTATTTCACAACCATCAAAAATGAGATTGTGATGGGTGGGGGATATTTTTACGTCTTGCTATATGTACTTGGGATATGAGTGGCTGTCTCTATCATCCTTTTTTTGAAGTGAGTGTTATAATTAAATTAAACTAGATTGGAAGAAACTACTTCATTTGTAAACATGAATTCTTATCCTTCTACCCAGGAGAAAATCATGTGCTCTGGTGCAATCTCCACTTCCTGCTCTAGGGACATCCCTTGAATCTGTGCAACAAAGGCCACATTTTGGACTCCCGTGGACTGGTAAGGTCCAACATGTTAACATTATAGCCTTCCCTTTCTCTTTGTTCAACTACATTTTTTGGTAAATTTCCTTGGGGATAGTCTCTTGGCATGTGAGGAATATTATAAGGGAACCACCATGTGTTGGGATCTTTTACCAAGTTTTTTTTCCTAGGTACCATTTCCCTTCCACTATTGGGTGGGATGGTCTGAAGTGGTTTTGGTACCAAGATGAGTTGGTTAGATGACTATGAAGATGACAACCTATGGGTATTATGAAGTTGTGAGGGATAGATAGGCCTACCACCCTGATAAATTTGATAATTTTGTCTTGGGTAAGAACTTTGATTCCTTTTAATATTTACTATCTCATTAGAGAAGTTTATAAGGGTATTTTTTACTTCCTCCATCTCGGTAGAATAATATTATGATGTTGTAGTGAGAATAGGTGTCGAATGAGAGGATGGGTAATTAGATAGGGACATAAGGGCTTGGTTAGAGCTTGGGACCTGTGCTTTTGGAAGGGGGTCTATTTTGGGGTATATGGCAAAGGGGATCTTGGGGGAAGCTTAGTGGCATCTATTAAATTTTTCTCCGATTGGATCACAAAATCATATGCTTGTGGTAAAAATTCCCCCCTAAGGATTAAATTATCACAAAAATATATGAATTCAGAGCTTTTAAGTAAAAAACAATAGACATATCTAAAGGTGGACTTTCCAGAACAAGAATCCTTTGCCATCTTTTGTGAAATCTAGTGTTAAAATTAGTCATAAGATCTTGCAGACCCTTCTTGATGTTGATAAGTCGTTGTAAGAGTGAATATCTATCCCCTTTCTCATTAGATCTTGCTACCAAGAAATTTACCAGTTGGTCCCAAGTGCTGATACAACTAAGGGTTAGGGACCGATACTAATCTAGAGCCTTCCCCTTAAGGGAAACAAGTAGTAACCACAAAGTGACATCTTGTTCCCTGATATAATTTATTGTGCATATCTCTAATGTCCTAGAGGTGTTCCTTAGGAGTCTTGAAGTTTTCCTCACTGAATTTGTGTAGTTCCTTTAGTTTGTTAACCAAAATAGGATTCCACATCATCAGGGGTATTGGTAAGATGAGTGGAATCCCTTGATTCCATGAAACAAAATGTCTTAGATTTTGAGCTTGGAGGTAGGCCGTAAAGATAGGTCTAAGGATTCTAGTTTAGTGTAAGAAGGGCCTACCTAGTGGAGGTGTTGAGAGAGTCCGGTTTGGAGGAGACAGAGACATATGAATCTGTCTACCTCTTCTATTGTGTAGCAGAGATAACTATAGATATTAAAACACACCTTCTCTTTTTATCTCTCTTGTTTTCATTTATCTCATAAACTAGAGATGACCAAACTTAATACTACTAAAATCAATAGATTTTTGACGATGGAGTCTTCAAATGTGTAGTTGTTCGTGTCCCACCATGCATGACAAGAAAACTATTGACGATTATCTTTGTGGATGAATTGTCAGAGTCATGGTATACCTTAAGGAAGTGGGATGTTCTCCTTGAGATAACCTCTAGATTTTAAATAAGCTGGCTCTTCTCTATGGTGCAAGGTAAGCATTAGAGGAAAAACTAAAAAAAAGTGTGAAACTAATAAAGGTGATATGCCGAAACTGATATTAAAAGACATAAAGATATATCTTGGGATACTATTTTAAAATAGCCAAAGATTTTTTAACATGGTCTATTATATTTAGAAGTATCTTGAGTTATCAAAGTCTGAGAAAGTGTAAAACATAATAACATGCATATGGTAGATGAATATAGAAAACCCAAGAGAATATAACATAATAGATCTTCAAAATTTATATAAAAACTACCATCAATAAAGGATGAAAGCCACAAAATTATTGAGAGCTAAAATACATAGAACAAGAACCCTTTTATTTATAGAGAAAATAATACATAAGGACGATTCGGCACATATTACAACTTTCTTCTATAACAAAGCCTTGTTAAGGCTAGAAAACACAATAACTAAGCCTAGAATCCCTATTTTTAGTTTTCATATGTTTCTCTACTCTCTCTCCTCCCTTTGTTTCTAGATCAAAACATTTCTTTATAGATCCCTTTGGCTCTCGCTTTAATTTCTAGAATCGGATCTTCCACCTACAACATTCAATTTCCTTATAAAATCTTTCATTTTTTGGGAAAGATCTCAATTTCCTTTCAGTGATATTTACGATTGCCTTTAATTCATCCAAATTACAATGCTTGTGTTAGTGATGATTCTTCTCTGCCACATGGAGGTTGTGTGTTTTTTTGAGGGACTTTCTTTGGAATTTTTCTTAAAAAATACGTCTAAGTGACATGTGGAGGGAACACAATTATTTGAGAACATTCCTTATTTCTCTTTATTTTAAATTACACTGAGGTGACATGTGGAGACCCTGTGCATTTGTACTATATCCTTGAATTTTCAACCCGCCTAGGTAACTTTATAGATCATGAGACTTGTGGGTAATACGACACAAGTTTGAGAAAATTCCTTTCTATTCTTCATGCCTTGAGTGCACCAAAGGTTCATGTGGACATATTCCACATTTAGATTCATACTTAGTTGAATTTAGGCTAAAACGAACAAAAAGAACTAGGTCTAGGGTGGAAAAAGATGATGGCCGGTAAAAAAGTCTCATATAAAAAGAACTCTACGTGATCAATAATAATATTCCTTGCTTTATAACAACAATGTAAGATTGGTGACATTTTATATAAATTTCCCAAGATTACAAATCAATGTTCTTAAGTAAAGAAATGTATATCAATGATTCCTTACAAGATTAATTTTCAAGTGAAATAACTCTTTTAAATTTAAAACATCATTCACACACAACCAATTTAGTCAAGAGAATGATTTAAGCAACCACTTCAATCACTTCCAATTTCACATGTCAATTCAATCAGACAACAGATAAATGAAATCCTTTCAAAAGTTTACATTATCGATCTGAGATCTTACACACTTATTCTCAAGAATAGTTAAGTAATTAAAAATAATATTTTAATCAGACTATATTTGTTCAATCAAGAGAATAAATGTAGCTTTCCATAAGTCTTCCTCTTTTCCTTTTGCACGGGTTTTATCTACAAGATCATTAGCATGGGTCAGTTCATTTGAAGTGAGCACAATAGGAGCTGAATTCTTGGAACCATATGTTGTAGCTAACAAATTCAAAAGGGAGAATTGCTTATTAATAGAAAAAATTCAAGGATTTAGAAAGATATTTTACTTTTTGAACACTTCAGAAGTACCATACTAAAGTGTATCACAAAACCCTGCAATGTTAGCTTCTATTAATCCAAATGAATCTAATTTTTATCAAATAAAAGACTGTCAAAAAATGAATATAACATTCATCAATCATCTAACCAAAAAATTAACCTCAAAATATACAAGTATACATTCCCATTTTGAAAATATCACACCAATAAGGCAAAACCAAGTATACCTAATATCAGGTGAGCAAACAAGAGTAGAAATTTCTTTATCCTACAACCCATACTACATGATTTTTTTACTTGAATCCAATTAATTTCAAACAAAAATGAATTCCAATTCAATATTCTAACAATCCAAAGGTTGGACAAGATTACAGGTGAGTAAAGAGATAACAGTAGCAATCACTTAAAACCCAATCTATCTTAACTTGTTATACAAAGAGGTCCATGCCATTACTACTTAGATCTAACGAAATGATAATTATACAAGCCATTAAATAAATTATACAAGATTCATGAGATAAAGTTGTATAAAAACCATACAAGTATTCCATACAAGACTAGTGCGAATCATACTTAACTTATTTCCTCACTCAGACAAAGAAACAAAATGATTCCACATAGGTAGAGAGAACTCTCATTTGAAAAACCTTTCAATGATGAAATGATACTCTTGATCATATAGAGATGATCAAGGTTTGAAAAGAATTTAAAAATGATCATACTTAAACAACTTTAATAAACCATCCAACTAGTTCAGGTTGAGGTTCTGACCAAGAGACCTGACTCTGCAAGATCATTAAAAATGGTGGTTAACCTAAACCTATGAATCAAAATAACATACAAGAAGTCTACTTAGGATCCGAATAGTTCATAGAGTGATACATGATATCCCCTAGGTGGTGATTAGACTTTCAAGGCTTAAAAGAATCATATTTAACACTATGCCAAACATGTACTCTAGCAGTATCGAATGGTAAGTTCAGGAAGTTGATGGACAAATATAGGGTCATCCGTGGACATCATATTGCAAATAACAACATAATATCAACTTGTAGGGATTATTAGTAATACATAGACTCAAAATTAGACAAAATTATATTAATATGAATCATAGCATCCAGAATCTAGTTTCTAAAATACTAATTTTTATAAAAAATGGACAAGATTAGCTATATTAAACACTCAAAATTCAATGACTTGGTATTTTTTTTTAAAAACGCCGATAAGATTATAGTCCGTTTGCCCACAATTTGGATGACCAAAAATTGATATATATATTTTTCCTTTGGTGAGAAGTTATATGCTACTATCTATCTTGGGATGGATTTTATTTTGTATTTTTTTGAGTAATATTTTATTTTTTATGATTTTTTGCATGAAAGTGGTATGAAAACATAAAGAAAACAAAGCACTTTCTGTTTGCCCGCCATAACTTCATCAAAAAATATTGAAATCAAATAATTTTTTTTTTGAAAATGTATATAATTTCACCACGGTTGGGATGGTATAAATTTTATCACATTCTGATAAGTGAAAAAAAAATTGCAGTCTTAAACGTAGACATAAAAATTCACAGGAAAAAGTGTCTTAAAGACCTACTATTAGTAAAAAATTATAAAATGATATTTATCCTATTCTATTCACTTTAAAATCAGTATTTCTACAAAACTAATAGTCTCCCCTACGCAATGGTACCATTTTTATAACATATTTTTTAATTTTCGGCATGGTTCAAGTCTGCGGAAGACTAAATTTGATGTTTTGCTATTTTTAATGTAAAATTCAGGATTTGATGTCCACTTAATTGTTCCCCAACTTGGTGCACTTACCCCGAATCAACATAACAATTACCATGATTTAAATAGGACCCAAATTTCATACGACCCAGACTACGAATAACCCTAAACGGTTCAGAAAAGAAAATCCAAATGGTTAAATAGAAGAACAATCCAGTGACCTACTTATACAAAATAGAGATTGCATTAGACAAAAATGGTTACAAATAGTTCCCAAAACTAAAAAAACCTTCAATATTGATCAAAGAATAATACAACCAAGATCATACCCAATTGGGTTGAGTAACAAATCACCCACATTAGGGTGATCATGAAGAAAAATCCCCATGAATTCACAGTTACGATGATCAAAAGTTCAAGTATTCAAAGAAAGATTCAAGAACAGACCTAAAATAGATAACAATATCTTTAGACGACACCTTTCTAACTCAAATGAGGGATAAATTTCCCATTCAACCCACAACACAAGGTCATTTCCTCCTTTAAAAGATAACAATAGACAATTCCATAGCAATAGAAAAATAACAATAATGTAGAAAACCATTGGTAAAATATAAACACATGCAACTTAGAGTCATCAAAATAATATGATAAGATCGAGAACATTATAGAAAAAAAATTTGTAAACAACTAAAAAATAACCTTTTTTATTTCTATGACTGTCATGGCGAGTTTATTTCAAAATGAATAACAAAAATGTAGTCATTTTTATGTCCTTATAACAACAATCTAATCCCATGTGCACCGACTTATCACCCAGTGGGTGTTGGGCACTCACCCGAGGCACGTGTGGGCGTTGAGATCCTCCTTTAAGTGAGTTTTGTGAGAATAAAGTCCCTATTGAAAAAATATTAGATGCAAGAAGGGAAAGAAACTTGCATCCATTTTGAGGGTCTTAGGATGAGTTACTATATAAATGCATCTATTTAGATAATAAAGAAATATCAAAGAGATAACATTTCTGATAACACAGAATAAAGGCACTAGGGTTTATACCCATGAATAATGCATATATTTTAAAAGAAATCCATATATTCATATTACTCTTAGTAACCACATTACATTCCTCAAGGCCATTATAGACCTAATGTATTAATGTAGATAAGAATTATACATCAGAATCCTAAACTATGATTTCAAGATTAAAAATATGTTCATAGACCCATCCCTCTAGATAAGTCATCTCTCTTATAGGCTCCCTAATGAGATTCCCTAGAACCCATTGTTATTTCTATAGAGATTCTCCTCTCCTCCTCTTCTTCTCTACCTCTATTTATATCTCTCTTGATAACCTCTTCCCAAAGAGCCATCCCTTTCTTCTACCTGAGCATCTCTATATATAGCTTTAGCATCCACCACCATGCCTTCCTGAAGTAGTAGATCGGTTTCCAAGTGTCCATGTGGTCCTTCAATTGTAACATCTCTGACATGGTTGTTATTATGATGACTTACACTCTTGAAATTACATCAACAATATAAATGGGAAGAGTACCTTCCATTAGTTGAATTTTCTTATAACAACACATATAACGCCTCTATGAAAATGGCACCTTTCGAAGCATTATACGAAAGGAATTGTAGAACTCTATTTACCTAGGATAACATAGAGGATAGGGGAATAATTAGGTCTAAAATCCTTATAGAAATGAAACAAAAAGTTAAAATGATTCTTGAACACTTGAAGGAAGCAGCAGATAGGAAAAAGAGTTACGCAGACTTAAAATGGGTTGATAAGAAATTTGAACTTGGTGAGAAGGTCTTTCTATGGGTTAAAATGAAAAAAAGTTCTATAAATTTTGGAAAGGCTGCCAAGTTATCACCTCGTTATGTGGGACCCTTTGAAATTGTTGAAGTAATTAACCCTATAGGTTATCATTTAGCTTTACCTTCTACTTTATCACGAATGCATGATTTTTTCCATATTTCTCTGCTTAAGAAATATGTTTCACATTTATCACATGTGTTAAATTGGAATTACTTGCAGGTCCAAAACCCATGAATAATCATGGTTAAACCCTTGTGTGTGCTGGAAATTTTCCAGTTGCACTTAAGGAATCGTGAAATAAGTCAATGTAAGGTCCGGTGGGACCAATTTAACAAAAAAAGTGCAACCTGGGAAAACCTTGAAGATATGAAAAATGCTTTTCCATATTTATTTTAATAGAATTGATTCTGTTGAATGATAAAATTTTAATATTTTATTCATGATATGTCAATAAATATGCCAGTTTTGGGCAGATACTAAATTCATTAGTAATAAGACATCTATTTTAATATTGATTATGAAATATAAATATATCAAATCTAGTTCTGTTGTAAACATAAGAATGGAAGGATGATAATTTGATTTTATCCATGAATTAAATTATTTGACTAAGTTAATCATTGGGATGATGATTCTTGTTAGGAGGGAGGTATGTAACATCTATGACATGGATGTTACTACGATGACTTCCACTCTTGACATTGCAAACATTGACATGTTATTTGTCTTAGGAAGGTGTACTCTTATGAATTTTGGAAATCATGTTTGCAATGTATAATTCGTTATTTTTTGAAAAGGTTCACTTTTTTGTGATTTTTTCTTACTTGAAAATGAGGCCATTAATCTCTTTGTACAACTTAAATTTACTTTTAAAGGATGATGAACTTGTATTGTTGTTGTCATAACTTATTTTGTGTAAACAACAAAACCTTGGATCAATTCCATTGACCCAAGGTATGCTTCAGTTCTTCTTACCTATTCATCTTGTTATCTTGGCATTTAGAAATGAAAGATGAAGTTGGACTCGGCCTTAATTTGGTTACCATTGTGAAGAACCCTTCTTCCGGGATTCCTGCATAGTATTCAGCCTTTGATGATGACCTGGTTCTTTTTTCCATTGTTAAGGCACTGAGTGGTGTATAAGGACCTTGGACCTAATACTAAAACACTAAGGTTGACCCTATTCTAAGGGTATATCTAACCTAAGTTGGGGTATGTTATGTTTATTTCAATGAAATACAACCTAAGGTAACTATAGACTTACCTAGGAACTTAGTTTGATTTTCTAGCCTAATAATTATCTAACCTAAGTTATTGTTAACCTAAGGGGTTCCTATGGACTACATGGAAATTTACATGGTCGGTGGCATCAGTTTTTAAGGCATTAAATGGAATTGATTTTGGTTTTTATTACTACGGACTACCAATTTTGGCAGAGGCATAGGAAGTTTAGTGGATTTCTAGTTGACATCACCACTAAATTGCAATTTCATGCAAATTTGAAAATTAAGGCATCACCAAACATGGATGGAAGTGGCATGGAGAATTAGGAGGGAATTACTATCCTTTGCATTTATTGAATTTGTTTTTGGTGAAGAAACCACATAGGAAAAATGCATGACAGGTTTTTGGTATGGTTGTTTTGATCTTCAATTCATTTCAAGTTTTGGCTCTACATGTGGTTTTTCGGTTCTTCAAACCAATAGTTCTATCTTGGATATTATTGTCATTTTTGTATTCTTGAGCTATTTTAGACTCTGTAGAAGTATAAGATGAAGCATAAGATTTGAGGTATTTGATTTTTCATGGAGAAGAATAAGTTGTTGGGGCTCGGCTGGGAAATCTTCTGTAAATCAGGAAGAATCTCTATTAGGCATGATAGGCTCTACCCATTAAGTTCTAATTTTTACTAAATGTATTATTAAAATAACTTTACTGTTGGGGAACGAATGAGTTTTTGTATGATGTTATGCTATTGCTTTTGATTATTGTATTTTCACTATGTTTTTCTATATGAAACCACTGTATAATGGATAAACATTCTGGGTTTTTTTTTCCTTTGTTGGGAAAATTATTGAATCATGCTTAACTTTTGTTTGAACTCGAGATGATGTTGAATATTTTTGTACACCTATTTAAGTTGTGTTAAAACTTGATAGTAACTTGTCTGTTGTTGAACTTGAATGAATCACCTCGAGTGTAATCTATCTTTTTGGAATGGTTATTAGGTTAACCCTTCTCATGTGATATGTGGAAAGGTTTATTGAATTCTATTGCATATTCTATGGTGTGAGGAAAAGTTGGTCTAGGTTTCATTCTCCTTTATTTGACTTGTTGTGTATGTCTTGCTCTTTTACTTAAATAAAAGATGCAGTTGATACTATAGTATCTCATGGTAATTAAGGTTGAACTATAGAGTAACTTGACTCATGTCTAAAATTGAATGAATACTTGAAGGAAATAGAATTTATCATTTTCAAGTTTAGCATTTCTTCTAAACTTAACTTCATGCACAAGACCTGGGGTCATGCCAATGTTCCTTTATCTCTCTGTGGTTATGAATTTGGGTTGGGCTTTATCCTTCATATTCCAGTTGTCTGTTTTAGTGATTTTTATGATGATACATTGTTCTGAGTTAGCTTGAAAGGAAGTTTTGACTATTAAGTTTTGTTATCACTTTTTTGTTCACCAATAATGGAAGGGTAAGAGTATCATGTTATCTCCTTAAAAAGGAAATCATTTCTTGAAAAAGGGGTAAATTATTTAAATGTTACTCTTTCTTCTATACTTGGGGAAACTAGGATAACTTTTGAATTGATGCAATAACTATTTAGAAGGAAAATTATTTTCAATTTGTAGCTTTTGTGCTATTGTTGTTGTTATCGATTGTAAGTTTGAATAGTTCATTAGTATTCAATGGTTTTTTTTGGTTGTTTGTTTTCTTGGCCTTGGGCCATCAAAATTTTCTTCGGTTATTTTTCAATCTCAAGAAATAGTACCTATATTATATGAATTCCAATTGAGGCCTCATGTTTACGTTAATCAATGATATCTCCTCTTTCTCCTCTGAGTTAAGAAGACTAGGAAGACTTACTCCTCGGCTATTTTATTTCCATTTTACTATGTATCTGTTAGGAGATGGTTACTTGCAGCTTAGGTAGTAAAGGTATTTATAATACCATTGTCTTGAATTATGGAAGGTAAATGAATGTTGTTCTTTTGTCTCTTTGTATCAGACAACTATCATCTAACCCAAGCCTGATCTAACCTCTATTGGGTTTTACAATGGAGAACAATAGAGACTGTACTTGACTATTATATCCTTTCTTAGATCTAGAGTGAACAATCTCTTTCTTTCTTACCTTCCATTTTTCACTTGTATCACTCGTGAGGAGGGAGCTGACCTATTTTTTTTGTATTGTTATATCTCCATTAGGAATTTCTTGAAGAGCTAAGTGTTAGAATAGAAAATCTGAAGCAAAATTCTACTCTAAAGAATTGTTATGTTAGGTTGGAAATTCTCGAGTAAGACTCTTATGGGGTGAAAATATATTTAAAGGATTGTAGGATCTATAGCCGTTTATTAAATTCATTCGTTCTTCTCTTTGAATTTTACATTGGTAATGATGTACCTCATTTGTGATTGTGAGATTAGTTCTGAATTGCATGTCAAATTAAATACATCCTTTATCAAATTTGTTTGATGCTGATCCTAAACTTAGGTAGGTTTTAACTCTAGATTTAGGATATAGAATTCTTAAATAAGAAACTCTTTACTTAATATGTTGTTGGTTCAACCTAAATTTATCCTATGGTTGATTGAGCTTGAAATATTATATTTTTAGGATGAAATTTAGTGAGATAATGTTGAGATGTAATTGATTAAGATATGATTCATGAAAATCAGTAAATGAAAATCATTTGTGATTTTGGAGAAACATTATTAATCTAGATCAATGTTTTTATTTATTTTTATGTAATCACTAGTAGAAATATGAATCTAATTGTATCATGATCTATTCTTAATGATAATATGGTTTATCACCTTATTTCTTTCTTTCTATTTTATGAATGGTATTCTTTATGGTATGTTTTTCTGTAATAGTTTAAATGTTTCATAAAAGAAGATTTCTCTTTATGAAACAGTTAGTTAAAAGCACATAATTTTAATACTTAGTGCTTATCATTCTCAGTTCAATGAACTGACCCATGCTAGCAATTTTTGCAGATGGACTTTGTAAGTGATAAAAGGAGAAAAGATATTTTATGATGTTACTTTTCTTACCAAAGAGGATAGATATTTTATGATAAAATATGAATCTTTATTGAATTGTATTCATTGGAAAGGAAATTTGTATATTCAATTGATCTTATTGATTATGTTTGACACTAAAGATGTTTGAAGTGTTTGGACTTATAATGTATGAAATCCAAGTTGATGAATGAGAAAGTTGTGGGTTTAGTTGTACTTGACATGTCATATTTTTTGGTATTCTGTGAATGGTAATGATAATCTTATATCTATTATTTTTATGTATATATATCTGTCATGAACCCTCTCGGGTTGATTTAAAAATAAACTAGAGGATAAGGGTACTAGATATACCATCTTATTATTTAATGTAACTTATTAAAGTTGGCATTCATGACTAGAAATTTAATTAAATCACTACGACTTTACTAAACAATGGTAGTGGGTAAATGAAACCATGATGATAATTTGCAAAATGTTAAGGGGTTATAAATGAACCTTAAGCATTAATAAGTAAAGGGAAGGTAACTATTCTGAAATGATAAACAAACTGATTTAAGACATTTTGGAATTAAATCTGTAGATGTATCTGCATAGCAAATCCAATTTCAGCTTTTGCTTATAATCCTAATGGTTAATGAAACTAGTTGTTAAGTAGGGCTGCTATAATTAACCCTTAAATAAGGAAAATAATTAAGTAATTAACTTATCTCTTGGGTATGTACATCTAGATGAGGTGAGCTCAGTCAAATGTTGGCACATGTAAACTATAGTACCATACCTTTGTGAAGGCTCAGGTCTTCATGAGGATACTATGTTGTAGTTGACATGTTGCAACGTCCTTTAGAGTTTAATCATCTAGATCTACATAAAATTTGACTTGATCATAGTTATACCCTAGGTTAAGTTAGAATCATAATCTAGTGTCAGGGGAAACTCACGACGAATTAGGATAACTAGACACATGTAATCGACTTAGGTCAATTGAGTATGTATATGTACCCTTAGTCATCATGAGTAGTCCTCTACACTAAACTATGTTTCTAACCTTGGTTAGGTTTAAACCTTGAACAAGTGGACTGACAGGAGTTAGTGAAGACCATTCTAGATAACAAATGAAGTGGGGTGAAGGATGTATTTTGTTTGACGAATATGTCTTCTAGGAATATAAACATGAAAAGTATGTATGAAATCTTTGGCCAAAGTATCACACGCTATTGGTTGCATTGTTCTATGTCACCTAGTTTAAGAAGTGGGATTTCAAATGAATATTGGTAACAAATATTTAGATAGGCCTCTTGAACAAAATACTTAATACCCCGAAAGGGTGAGATAACCAGGTATACTTAGTATACAATTTATTAAGTTAACATGAGAGATCAGTATGATACTGAGTCATGAAATGAGAGATCGGTGTTCCACCAAGTCATTATATATGCATATTGTTATCTGTTATGAGATTGATTAGCTTGGAATGTGTGTTCTAAATTATGATTATTTAGAACATAGAACATTATTAAAAATTCCCTTGTTTCTAAAGTCTTAAAATGGGATTGTTACATTAATGGAGCATTCTTCTTTTCTTTTGAGATCTCCACTTTGTGAAATGATGTCTTTCTAGATCATTTCATTACATGGAATATTCCTTCCTTGACCATCAAGATTCCATACTGACACCTTATCCACTCTGCATGCTCCATTGGGTCACGATTTTCTCGTGTTTTTCCTAGGACACCGAATATGGGTAAGTCCTGAAACCCCTTCCTTTTCCTTGTGTGCACGCCTTGGGTTCCATTAAACCCTTCTAAAACCATATCCTACATACTTTCACCCTGCGTTTCCTTCTTCATATAGGTCCTACACGTCCATGTGCCTTTTTGTACTTAGCCAATATTCTAAGGCCCAAAATCACCCCATACTACGCCTATTCTCTATCCTTGAAAATAATTCTCTTCAATGAATAAAGAATGGTGGGTTCTAAATAGTTGGAAAAATAATGAAGGAATGAAGAATTGGGAGAAAGAATGAAAGAATGGGGAAATAAAGGAGAACATGTTAATTGTTGAAGGAGGAGAGGAAAATCCTTCCCTATATCTACCTCTAGCTTCTCCCAGGCATTAACCTCACTCTGTACTTGCTGACAGAGATCACCTAATAGGTCACTTACCTCCTCAAATCTTAGAAATTCCCCCTTGGTGCTCATCATTTCAACAATTCCTTCTATTTTTTTACCCAAATCCTTGAGGACATCCATATTGTGGGTGATATGGGGGTATAACTCCTTCACCTAGTTTTTGATCAAGCCCTGTAAGGTCTTAATAGCCTCTGATTTCTTCTCCACCTCGTATAGGATCCTATCAGGGTCTGCTCTATTCCCCTTATTGTTCTCCTAGCCTTGATTTTTGTCTCATGTGTAGCGACCAAGATGTTTGCTACTCTATCTCTATCAACACAATTATCATATGCAGCTTCAACAACTTGTGCGATGGCCTTTACATCGGTAATGAGTTTGGTATATTGAGCCACAATCCCTATGACCTTCATCTTGTCTTCTCTCTCTTGGTGTGTCAACACTTCTTATATGGAATATAAGGCAAGTGGCCACCTCTCCATAGTTAGGGTACAAGTTAAGTATTCTAGGCACTACAAGGGTGAATCATATTTTTGTTCAAAAGGTGCTAGGTCAAGATGCTTTAAAACAATAACATCTATAATCATTTCAATTTTCTTGTGTAATCCATGTACCCTTGCCTTATCCTCTTTTAATTCACACCTTAACTATGTGCTGATTAGTTCTTCTTGTTTTAGGTCCTTTTTCTTGAGAAGCTCTTCCTCCTTCTTATCCAACTCCACCTCTAGGAATCTCACCCTATCATTCTTTCCAAAGAGTCTAGCCTCAACATCAACTAAAAATTTGTTGAGTGCATTATAGAATTGATCATCTGACAACCGTTGAGAATTCACCAAGGGATTTAATCCTTTCTTCTCTGGAACCTTCATAAGCACCCCTTGGTCCACCTTGAACTTAGGTTCATTGACATGAGACTTAAACACTCAAGATAGCATTTTCTGGTTTGTGGGTATGCACCTTCTACATCAAATGAGGGCATGGCCAGATGTTATTCTATTGGCATGGTGCTCTAGAAGCACTTGTGTAACACCTTTATTAGATCATTGACATAACCTATTCCTTACCCTTGTGCTACCAATATACTCTTCCTACCTATATGCGCAGCCTTTGGAAAACTCACTGCTAGGCTGGGATCTCCACCCATGCTACCATACTCCTATCCAATTCTTTTTTCCTCAATATCCTTCATCACTTCATCTGTGATGCATTCTACTTCCGGTTCTACTAACATTTTGATGATTCCTAACAATTTTATCTTTGTGGCCTCCTCTATCTACTCCTTGGTGAGGCTTGGGGTCCTCTGATCTCTTGTTGTCACTTCTTCACTCACCCCTTTACCTTGAGCATATGTTTATTTCTCACCATTCTTCCCTTCACTTCCTTCTTCTTCTAAATCATGTATATCATACATGGGATGATTATGAAATTCTTCATCCTCATCATTGTTCTTCTCACCAATATAGGCCTCTAAGTCCTTTGTTTCCTCTAAGTCTTCCTTCTCCGTGACCTTTTGTTTCTTCCTAATGGGTTTCCAGTAAAGGATACTCTTCCCCCTGTTTCTCTTCCTTGGTGACTCTTCTCTTCTGAGGGGCTCCTTTAGCTCTAGTGGCTCTTCTTCTAGGGTATTCTCCTTGATTGGGGAATTCTTTCTACATGCGTAAGTACTTGGCTTAGCACTTGTTTTCGGCACGCCCACAGGTTGTGTCGCTGCACACTTGGTGCCTTCTTCTCTTGCACCTCTTCTCTCTCCCTCTTCTTTGGTGTGGCCTTATTTCTCCTTGTGGGGTCTTTTGGAATGGATACATCATTCTCTAGGTAGGTGTGCTTCTCAAATTTTGTCTTATGCATAGATATACCCTTGTTGCAGCCCTTCTGATGGTCGGCATCATTATTGGTTTCATCATTTGTACTTCATGGGAGACATATTTCTCCAAATATGTGCACTTCTTTGGGTATACAATATTGATACATAGCTCATAGTATTCCTGGTCTACCTCACTAAGGTCAAACGTTATTCTCTTGGCCTCCTTAAAATGGTTGACCCCTGCTTGAAAGTATTGCACAGTGAAAGAAAACGGTAGCTTGTACCATGGACTCTTAGTCCCATCTATCAAAATAAATCTTGTAATGCATAAGTGCTGATATATAGAAAACTCATCCTCTTTATCTAGGAGAAAGGGAAACTAGTCAAGTATCCTCCAATCTACCTTGAATGTGTCATGCATATGCTATTACAATTTTTCTAGGCACACCTTATGAGTGGATGTCATGGTATCACAAGTATATTTATGAAACCTTTTCATAGGTGAGGGATTTTCTTCTTGATACTACCATATGAACTTCTCTGGGCCATCAGGAACTCAAATCTCCAAGAAGACAATGGTGAGGAGAATGTTTCCAAAAAATATCTTCTCTCCTTTCGACATGCTGCTAATGATCTCATCTGCAATGTAGGTAGATAAGTTGTAAATGGTGCCTTCAGAGATCTTCTAAAATATGTTTATCCATTCCTTGTTCACTTGTGTCCACCTTTCTTGATCATTCAACTTAGTAACCAAGTGTGCGGCCATTCTCATAACAGGATCAAAGATATCTGAAGTATCAAAGTAGTGTAAACCCTTCTTATAGTCATAGGCCTCCATAGTTTCCTTGATGGCCTCCTTATCATCCATCCAAGTCATCATCTATGGATTCTCCTTTACAAATCAGGCTAGTGAACTTTGATATGAATGGAGGAGCTATGCATATTTTGTGGCTAAAAAATAGAAGTGGTCTTTGTGTATGCGTGACATCAACCATTGGTATAACTGCTCGGGATTTCCAAAATAGGGCAACTCATAAAGTTGTGGCAACCTAGCCTTCTCCAACTTCACCTTCACTTTTTCGTTGTAGATTGGCATTCCTTCTGGTTTCCTCTTATTAGTTGGATGAACCAATTCCAATGTCATCTCTTTTTCTATAATGCTCATGTGATGATTGTAGTCTCTTATGACCATCTTCTTCAAGTGTGATTTCCACTCTTTCCCTAGAAACACTCCATCTGGGTACTACACTTTTACATACCAGTCTTCATTGGAACTAGCGATGACAAAAAAAAAATTTCCTTTTCCCTTTCCCTTCTATTTCTTTGGTGAGATGGTTTCCTTATTTGGTTTCATTCTCCTAATCAGGTTAAAAATTAAATGCCTCCTTTCTCTGCTCTACTACTTTTCTCAAATCTAAGGCTCAACTCCATGAAGAATCCTCCTATCTCTGTGCTCTAGCTTCCAAACCCTAACTAGGAAAACACTTCCAAAAGATGGCATACTTCAAAAGAACTCTCCCCATGCCCATGTACCCCTTTCACTTCAGTTTAAAGATCAACCCCAGTATCATACTTAGATCTCTATGATTCTTCATCCTTCGCATAAATCACTCTGGGTTCCCTAGTTTTCAAGAGCTCTTCCACTTCGTAATCACAAGGTAAAGTAATTATTCTCCAAACCTCATACTTATATATTTTTCCTCTTTTCCAGTAATAAATGTCATGACACCTACAAATAAACTTATTATTTAATGTAGGTTTTTCCACTAAAGCCAACCTTAAGTGTCCTTACCCACGCACCCAATCCTGCATGAAATTTTTTTTAAAGCCTTCTAGCGTGTAAAAATCCTTACTGACCAAATAATATTATACGCACGTTTGCAGTGCCGAAGGAACTTCTTCTATCATTTACCTGATTTTTTCCCTCGCTTACCTCATGTTATTCCTACACTTTTTCTTCTTTGTACATGGTCTTTATAAAGCCTTATCCTGACACCAACCATTCTCGTCCACCGTTTTTACACATGTTCTTATATTTTTCATTCCTTTAATCCATTCATCTGGGCCTTACAACTTTTATTGTCAGCTTATTATTCACTTTGCACTACTCTATCCCACACTAAAAAAGATGCACGGTCCTTTGCACATGCACAACCTTTTTAAAATAATGTGGTTACTGGCGCACAAGGCGTAAAATAGAACACAAAGACAGGAACAAGTAATGAGAAAGGGAAACATGAGAAAATAAAATGCATAATGGGAAATCCTAAGCTAAATGAAAATACTACCTTATTTACGAACACCAAGAAGGATTATTTATAGTAGGGCTTCAGCCTACTCCCATTAATATGACCAGGTAACTTTGTCCCATCCAGCACTTGTAACTGACATGTACTTGAATCAAGGATGTACAAGATGATGTAGGGGCCAAACCAATGGACTTTTAACTTCCCAAGATGGTGTAAATACTTGGAATCATACAACAGAACCATATGCCTAACCTTAAAATGCTTGTTTTTGATATGACAATCATGCCATACCTATTTTCTAGCTTTTTCAGTCTTCTAACTCCATCTAGCAAGTGATCACCTTTTGTCTAACTACATCAATTTTTCAATCCTTTCCTTGAGCACTTGTTCATCATATAAACCTCATGTGTGTGGTATATGTAGTGATGGTAACATGAATTCAAATGGAAAAATAGCCTCTATGTCAAACACCAACTAAAATAGTGTGGCCTTATTCAACCTCATGTATGTTGTCATGTATTCCTATAGAACAATTGATACTTTATCATCCCAATCATGTCTTCCAACGTCACAAATCTTAGTTAACGTATGACTTAGTATCTTGTTAAATACCTCAGCAGTTCCATTTTCCTATGGTTGATAGGGGATAGTCTTGTGATGGGCCACCATAAACTCTCCTAGAAGAATCCTAACCGTTTCATTGAGAAAATGTGTACCCCTATCACTAGTCAAGCTCAAAGGACATCCATACCTACTAATTATTTTTTCCCATAATAACCTAGCAGTTTTCATTGTAGTGCAATCCTTTCTAGGCACTTCCTCTGCCCATCTTGTCAAGTAATTAGTGCAAGTAATGATATACCATGAACCGGTCCTTCGCATGGCTAGCGAAATTGGTCCTAAAAAGTTGATTTCCCACTTATCAAATGGCTCTATGCTGGTTGTTGGCCTTAATGGAATTTTATCCCTCTTTCCAAGGTTTCCAAGGTGCTGACAATGGTCGTAGTCCTTGGGAAATTCAGTACAATCCTGGTAGATGGTTTCCCACCAAATCCCTGCCATTAGAATCTTCTGCATGGTAGAATTTCCTTCATAGTGTCCTCATGTAATCCCACCATACACTTCCACCATAATTTCCACACTCTCATGTTATAATATGCATCGGAACATAACCTCATCATGTCGTAACTTATACAGATCTCCACTAATCAACATGTATGGTGTGACATGTATTTCTAACTGTTTTCTCTTCAAAGCCTTCATCCCTTCTGGTGTCAAACATTTTTTAAGAAATACCACAATATATTTCAAGTATGAGGGCGTATACCACAACCTAAATAGTTACGCATTTGACATGGTATCCTCAATTCTTTGCGCATACTCCACTGAGTCAATCCTTGATAAGTGGTCAGGCCCTGAATTACTTTTTCCTAGTTTTATAACCATTGTGAAATCAAAATCTTGAAATAATAGGACACAACGACATATGCGCCCTTGAAAAATGGGATTATTTACCAATTACTTAATTTCCATGTGATCTGTGTATAATATTAAAGGTGTTGCTAGCATATATTGCCTAACTTATGCAACACGTAGATCATTGACAATGCCTCATGCTCAGTAGAGGTATAATTTTGTTCTGCTAGTGTTAACTTCCTACTTTCAAAATAAAAGGGGTGATCAATAACCCCCTCACCAGGCTGTGTTAGTACTTCTCCCATGGTTTAACCTGAGGGATCAACATGTACATGGAAAGGCTTATCCAAAGAAGGAAAACATAGTATGGGTGCAGTGACAATTCTAACCTTCAAAGTGTCAAACGCCTTCTGCTGCACCTATCCCCAATGAAATGCACTCTTGTTCTTTAGCAATTCCTCTAAGGGCACAAAGATCTTATCATATCCTTTGATGAAATTCCTATAGTACCCCATATGGCCAAGAAATCTGTGCACTGTGATTTGACTGGTAGGCTCCCCCAATCTGACAATAACTATAACTTTGGCGGGATCCACTAGTAGGCCTTCCTTACATATAATGTGTCCCAACAGGGTTCCAAATGGAATAACATAAACACATTTCTTGATGTTGAGGGATATCCTTAACTACTGATAAATTCATCCAGGTAGACTTGAAGAAATTTATGGATAAATTCCTAGAATGCTTGTACCACAATGCATGAGAACACATCAAGAACATTATTTAATACACAAGGCATGACATTGTAGGAAAATATTCCCAACTCAGTGGTGTAATTTTTCTTTCTTTGGTCTTCTTTTGCAACCGTAACTTGGTGATACCCTGAGAAACCATTCATGAAAGAGTAAATATCACACCCATCTACCCCCTCTATAATTTCTTAGGTAAAGGGGGTTGGAAAAGGATCGATGATACACATTGCATTCAGGTCCTTGTAGTCAACACACATCCTTATTCTTTCATCCTTCTTGATACTAATGAACATTTGGCTTATCCATTCTAATCCCTCTCCTACATCAAACATACCAGATGCTATCATCATGTCTATTTCCTCCTTGACCCATACTCACAAGTTCAGAATCATCTGATAATTCCTCTTCCTAATCACGCACACACATTCCTTCAACTTGATTCACATCTTCCCCAAGGAATGGTGGACACCTTTGAGTTCATGGTACCCACATGGGAAGAAATCTTGGAACTCAAGTAATAGATCAATGATATTTGAAACTTCTTTCACTGATCAATGGTCCCCAATGATAGCTTCCTTAGGTTTTTTCTTTGTCCCAAGGTTAACCTTATTTGTTTTCAAGGGCTCATGGTAGGTGCATGCTCACTCATCAGCTCTATCTATGGCTTCACGCGTACCTTCAAAATGGTTAACATCTAAACTTTCCATTTCTTCACCATCTACTATATAGAGAATTTTTCATTTTACCTTTTCAATGCACACACGCTCAAGATGTATTTCTTTTGATTCTCCTTCATTTGAGGTGCATATCCAAACAAGGCTCACCCAAAAAATCTAGTACCATATCTTCTACTATAGCACTATCTCCCATTGTAAGGCACTTAAAAACTTACAATGCCTTATCCATTGATGGTTTGGTACTTCGATACTCAAAATATTGAATGAGATCAGTCGTTAACTCTGTGAATTCCCCTTGTGATGGAGTGTCTCTGAGTGGATATACCATTCACATTCATAAACTTGTAAGGTGGAATATAACTTATGCACCCATAAAAAAGGTGGAAATACTTATGTGCCCTCCATCCATGCCTTCTCATAAGCTTGGATATGAAATGAGGTGAGTTCCTTGCAATGGTAGTCTTGGATACTAGTGGGCATGTTGCTCTGTAAAATCTTACAGAGAATGTGACTCTTACCTTGTGCCACTCTAGGAGACTCTCACAATGTGTTTCCCACCACCGTGTTGCAGTCTAGAGAAAGTTATAACTAAGCATAATTATCTTTTCATCCTCATTTTTCCACTGAGCCTCCATCTCTTGCAAAAAATCATTAGAGCTTTCCCCTCCGAAGTAACTTGGTAGCTTCTTTCTTCCCAGGTGCTTAACTGAGCATGCATCTATCACCCTTGTTATAGATCCTCTCAATTTTCACTCAATCATTTCTTAATTCATGTGCACCTAATTTTCACATGTTATGCTAGTTGTATCACTCATCGAATGAGCATATTCAAATTGGATAAAAACTTATGAAAGATGAATTATTTCAGGGTCTCTAATGGATTGACATAGATTTTGTCATGGAATTCCTCTCCTAATAGCTTAGTATAGGGCGTTGACTTCCCATCCGTTAAGGGGATGATCATTCTTTCTTCCTTGTTCTCAAAATTGATATACCCCTTGTTAAACCATAGGTCGGCATTGCTCTTATAACACCAAGGGCACCCAAGTAATGCTAGGAAATTATTCTCCTCAGCGAGTGCCAAGACTTCAAAGTCCTTAGTGAACTTGGCCCCTTGAATAGTGATAACCACATCTTTCAAGAATCCAATGGGCATCACCTTTGTCTCATTTTCCATATACAACACATTCAAAGATGGTTGTAATGTGGGCCTTCACATTTGATTCCATGCATCCAAGATGAGAACATTGACCTCTTATGCTGTGTCGATGAGGATATTGCTCAGAATCTACCCATAAACAATTACATTCAATGTAATCTATTTATCATAGTAAACACTAGGAGGAGGAAGATTGGAATATAGAACCTTCCTTTTGCGCTCTCTCCCGGTGTGTGGTACCTTATCCCTTAATCATTATCCTAGCAAGGGAATGATATTCTCCTTCCTTAATAATTTTCACACTTCTCTGACCTCATCCATATCCTTCTATGGAGCCTAAAAATTCTTCCTTTGCTCTAACTTCCTTGACTTAACCTATAGACATTAGATTTCCCCTTAAAAAATTTGAATCACATCCATAGTCTTTTGACACACTTATTTATGATGAGTAGGGTATAGATACTTCGCATGTACCACTTCTTCCTTAATAACCAGTTTATGTCTTGGTATCTCCCTTACATGTGTAACCTATGCTTGTATTGTCACTAGTGCAGGTTATAATCCTAACTCACATGCTACTTTTGGCATTCACTATGGGTTAGCCTTCTTTATGCTCTACATTCCAATGCCTTTGTCTTTTCGGTGTTGTTGGCTTATGTGCTCAAAAAACTCATGGCACTCCTTCTGCTTATGTTTCTTTCCACACCATGAGCACTACAATAGATCAGAACACTCACGCTTATAATTCTCTATAGACCCATAGTTATAACAGGTTCCTCGTGGGAACTCACTTCTTCCTATATCACGGTTACTATGACCATAAAATCCTCTGAAAAATCCTCTTCTGTGGGCTCTTCCATCTACGTGACCTTCATAACAGAGATCATATTCCTTGGAAATGCTTGCAAGGATAGTCTGGCGCACACCAAGATCAATAGCATAATGAATCTGGTCAATCAACCTCCAATCCTTAGTATCATGGGTCATAGAGCTACAGATCTTACAATAGAAAGAAAAATTATTGTGGATTGCACACTTTAGTATAGGATGCCTATTTGCATCATGATCCTGATGGAAAAACTCACATTTTACAGACATGGTGAGTACCAAATTCTAAGGTAATTTATCCTTTATATGCCCCTCCACTTCACAATCTATGTACCAAATCCCACTACGAACCTCATGCCTTGAATTTATACAAAAATTCTCCAACTACTTGGCCATTACAGAAATTTGAGCCTCCAGAAAAGGGCTAACACCAGTATCAATGCTCCCAACAACCTCAGTGTGTAGGGTGGCTTCCACGGCCTTGTGAAGGTCTTTGAAAGTCTTGTGTGACACTTCCCTACTAAACGGTGTTATAAATCCTCCAACAATCCATTGAGCATGCTGAGAAGGATGAATTCCATCGGATAGTTTTCACAAGAGATTTTTGAATTGTGCATCATACTCCTGCACACTCTCTGCCATTCCTTATTGGATATCCTTGAGAGCTTTGATTCTCTTGTGCTTGAAATCAAGGATATAAAACTCTTCTAGGAAGGCGTTCTTCAACACAATGTAATCCATGGCTATCTCATGGGGGTCATACGTACGGTATTAGCTATTTTTACATCCTTGTAACTTCATTGGAAACTAACTTTCTTATAGATCTGGGGTAGTGATCCCCTTCACGCGCCATAGTAATTCACACTTGTGCACATTCTCTGCAACATCTTCAATACCTTTGTAGTCTGAAAAATGAAAAGAAATCTCAAAGACTACTTGTGGAGGTGGGTGAGGCTCTTTTCCACCTGACCCAGAAACTTAGTTTCCTCTTATGTTTCCTCCATCACCAGATCCACTAGACCCACCAGATCTTGTTCCTCCTGACCCACCAAATCCTCCAGATCTGCTAGGTCCACTAGGTCCTCCAGCTCCTATACCACCAGATCCACCTCCTATAGCCAAAAAATGTCCTGAAGTGGTCACGCATAGTGTCCCCAATGTCCCACTAAACTATACAACGATGGTTTGTGATATTGACCCGCTACCCATTGTGTGTCCCACACAACTTCTAGATGTGATACCCAAACCTTGTGTATTTACACCTTATCCAAAAATTCCTCCAAATAGGGGAATGGTTTGTACAGCCATGGATGTCCCAAATGAGAAATTATATCTCCTAGATGTAGATTGGTTACTTCCATCGATACCAGCTAGATTAACAATGCTTCTTCCTTGATATGGAAAACTAAGTGCTAGAGGTTGGTCACCATGTGGGTTCAGATGAGCACTGATGGATCTCCTTTATCCATATGACAAAATCTTATGAGAAGCTAAAGGGGCTTCTCTATCATGCTTTCCAGCATGGGGTAGCACACCCTGATCAGGTTCCACTTCCTCTGCGTGAACCTCAACTCCTTCCCATAACATCTTCCTCCATAGAATCATCACACTTGTAACCTCTTATTATCTAACCATATATTTTTCATGAGATTCATGATAATTTATTCCTCTCTCTTCTCTTTCCCTTTTAGCCATAATGTCCACCTTCTTCCTCCACCCTAGCTTCCTCGCCCAATGCTCAGAGAAGCTTAGCTGGCCATAGGTAATGCATCTAAACTTAGGGTAATGATCAATATCTTCATATTTACAGGGATAACATGTAAAAATGATCCTTTTGGCTCCCTCAGAAACTCAAACTTAGCAACCTCTAGAAAGAATACATAGAAATGGAATATTCTAGAGTATAACCGGTCAATACTCCTTTCCACTAATGATCAACAACATGCGTCCAAGTCAGATCTACATCCTACAAACTCTAGTAATCATCTTGGGTCCATATGCGTGATCTATAGTACCAGCTTGATCTGGATGCATATGCTGAAAGCCATTCATATAGTTCTACTTTAAAACAACAGAATAATTTTTCATACAACTCATGGTACAGGTTCTCTTCTACCCATCTATGTGTATCAAACTCAGGTCCAATGCTGAATCTTTGAGAAAACACGTCCTTTGTGCTCTTGAACCATGCTTAAAAAATTTTCAAGGTCATATGTTTGGTCATCGTGCATCACAAGGACAAATATGTATGCCATTTCTCACAACAACATTGAAAAGAGGTCTCGGTAGCAAAACCAAGATGTAGTCATTTTTATACCCTTAGAATAATAGTCTAATCCCATGCACATCGGCCTATCACCAAGTGGTAATTGGGTGCTGAGCCCCTCCTTTATGTGAGTTTTGTGAGAATACATACCTTACTGAGAGAAGCTTAGATGCAAGAAGGAAAAGAACCATGCATTCATTCTGAGGGTCTTAGAATGAGTTACTATATAAATGCATCTATTTAGATAACAAGGAAATATCAAATAAATAATAGATCTAATAATACAGAGAAAAGGCACTAGGGTTTATACTCATGAACAATGCATATATTTTAAAAGAAATCCATATATTCATATTACTCTCAATAACCACATTACATTCCTCAAATCCATTAGAGACCAAATGTCTTAATGTAAATAAGACTTATACATCATAATCCTAAACTATGCTTTCCTGATTACAAATATGTTCATAGACCCATCCCCTCTAGATAAGTCATCTCTCCTATAGCCTCCCTAACAAGAACCCCTAGAACCCATTGCTAATTGTGTACATCTTCACCTCTTGTCTTCTTCTTCAATACCTCTCTTGATATCTCTCTTGATTCCCTCTTCCTAAAGAGCCGTCCCTTCTTTATACCCAAGCATCTCTATATATAACTTTAGCATCCATCTCTATTCCTTCCGAAAGTAGTAGATCGGTTACCAAGTATCCATGTGGTCCTTCAATGGAGCATGCTTCTTTCCATATGAGATCTCTTCTTTCTGCAATGATGTCTTTCTGGATCCTTCCATTGCATGAAATATTTCTTCCTTAACCATCGAGTTTCCAGGCTGACACCTTATCCACTTTGCATGTTCTATTGGGTCATGCATTTTTTTTGTACTTCCTAGGATGCTAAATATGGATAAGTCCTGAAACCCCTTCCTTTTCCTTGCACTCGTTCCTTAGGTTCTTCTAAACCCTTCTAAAACCTTGACCTGCGCACCCTTCTTCATATAGGTCCTGCACACCCACATGCCTTCTTTTACTTAGCAAATATTGTGAGGCCCAACAACAACCATGTAAAATAAATCAAAATTTCAACCATTAGGAAACAAGTATATAGTTATAAGCTTGAAAACTGGTTATAATGACTACTTACCAATCTTCAGATTTCATTTATTGATCAATAGTAAAAACCCTGATCCCCAAAAGTTATTCTATCATAATCAGAGCTCTTTTAACAAACTAATTAGATAGAATAATTTTTTTCAAGGGATTAGAACCTATCATGCCTAGTAGAGCTTCCTAGAGTTTTCTTCCAGCTCCCAGGGTCTTTCTTTCAACTCCCACGATAAATTTTATAGTTGAAATAGTTAATCTTCATGAAAATTCCTCCATGTTTCCACTAGAATCTCTCCCAATAGCTTCTCCATGAAAAAAATAATTCAAAATTCAAACTTATCCAAAACTAGATCAAATTCCCAAAACCTCCATTTGTAAAGCAAGAAGGAGAAATAAAATGACCAAATGGAATACCAAAACTAGTATTGCATTCACCACATCTAGCATGCTTTCTCCTAAGAAGTTTGGAACATTTTTCCAAATCATTAATGCTTTCTAGGATGGATTTTTCCTCCCTCCAAACCACCGACTTCCTCTAACATCTACTAGGTTAGCTTCTAACTGCTTAGTCATCCAACTAATAGTTCTAGAGTCATTTTTAGCAACCTGCCAAATCCAAAATTGGCTTACCGTTAAGGAGTGGTGTTGTCTTCCATTAATGACATTAAATCAAAGTTCCAATACATGATAAGGTGGCAGAAACCACCACTTATTACCTGACCATGCACCCCCTTCCCAATGCCAGCCAGGGTTAGCTTCGATTTAGAGTACAAGTCTCCATTCTATCCTAGGTTATGATTAAATTAGTCTTAGAAACATTACCATTAGGCATAAATCACTTAGGTTAGGCTCTTAGGAATTGAATTAGTTCATATGCCTTAGACCTTAGGTTAGGTCATTAAAATTCAAATGTTAACAACACATCATTCATAGTATAGGCTTAATAATTACCACATCTAAACCTTACCAGCTAGGTAATGTTTTTAAAATAGAGTGGTGCTACTCAAGCCATCTCTCAACACCTTCCAGTCCTCAACATGAGACTAAATCTTAATAAAAATGGAATACATCACCAAGATTCATTAGTATACTTGGGTAATTCATGACAATGAACAACTGCAATTTCCCACATTAAACACAATTACAGATCAAATTAAGGAAATTCTTTCTATCAATGAAACTAATCCAAGGAATTTTATTAATTGATTGCATAATAATAATAATAATTAGTCATTGTTTTTTTAGGATAATTTTCCCATTTTACCAACTTACCCAATGGTTTTGAGAACAAAAATCAGACTTTCCACAAGTTGCAGATATCTAGTTCATTTCATGAATCAATTAAATAACATCAAAATTCAAGAGTATCTTGCAAATGATGGATGATTAATCAAGAAAATATCAATAAAGATAAATATTAATCTAGAAACATGATTCATTCAATTCTAAGGAGCATCAAATCAAGAAAAATACCATGTCAATGTTGCAATCCATTTCTCAAATGAGAAAGTATCAATGAAAACATGGTAGAGGTGTTATAGTGACAAGGTATAGATGAAATATGTTTCATTTTCTAAATGATTTGTGACTTATATAGAATCCACAAAGTGGTCATGTATTTTTTAGTTGTATTCTTCCTCTACCCAAAAATTTTCAATAATTTTATGGTGGCCTGTGACCCTTTGGCATTTTTTTGAGTATTTTTCAACCTTTTGGAACCCACAGAGTATTGATATCTTTGTTAAAATTTTCCAATCATTGTTCCATTGTGTTGTGGCTTATATTACATAATTGTCTACCCTTATATTTTTCAACTAGCCATCTACAACATCCTCTCTTTCTTTTATCTTTCATTGCAATCCACAGAACGTTGAGTTCTTCATTTTGTGGGATACCAAGTTGATTTACTACAACTTCCTTAGAGCTGGATAGTCATGTCCATTTTTTATTTTGTTGATTTTCATAGGAAGGGATAGTCATGGAGATTCAAAAATGCATTAGTGTTAAGATGCCATATTTTGGATTTGGGTCCTTAAATGGTACAGGGTGTTTCTTTAAATAATTTATCTAGGGAGGGTTTAAAATGAACACCAACACCAGCTTCTTCTTAGAGATGGACAGCCCCTGTAGGTGCCAGAACAACATAGATCAGACTAGATGCCTAATCCATTGGGAAAGGAGTCAAGGGGACCAAATATAGAGGGATGAATAGAAATATGCATTACATTTAAACTAGAATACTTCCATGTTTTGAAACATATTCACTATAGACCAGAACACAAAAAGGGAAACAAAAAAAACACAAAACAATGAAATAGTACACTATATAACGATTATACCTGATATGGTGGCTTAGTCCAGAAAATGTTTGAGGTATCTATCATTTAAAGGAAACTCCAACAAATGTCCTTTTAAGTGCTTCAGAAAGATAGTGTGCTCCGCAATTATGATATCAATAGCATATGGCACCATCCAGAGAGCATCATAATTCCCATGTTTACCTTTATCTTTGTGTTTACTATCCCATAACAAGACTAAGTCTCCAACATTGAAAGCTCTTGGGGTGACCTTCTTGTCAAGTATTTTCTTCAATTTTTCTCTAAATTGAACATGTTTTTATGAGACTCTCTTCTAAATTCATCCAATTCCATGATTTGATTTATCCTCCCCTCATATGGATTTACTTATCCTCCATCTTCAAATATTTACATAAACTGATATGAGGAAAGTTGTAAGTGTAGGAGAAAAATGGCTTGAGTTCCATAAACCAACTCAAAAGGTATTTTTCCTGTAGACCTATTAGTAGTAACTTTGTATTCCCATAATGAAAACTTGAGTTACTCACCCCATTTCCTTTTATTGGTATCTAGAGTTCTTTTAAGGATCTTTAGAAGATTTTTATTACTTTATTTTGTTTCGCCATTTCCTTGAGGATTATAATTTGATGTGAAGGTAGAATTTATACCATATTATTTACACATAGATGATAATGGTTTATCTCTAAAGCTCATGGAATTGTCAACACCTATCTTGTCAGGCACACCAAATCTATTATATTATTCAGGATGAAATCCATGACTATTTGATGGGTTGATTTTCTAGTTGGAATGGCTTAAATCCACTTGGTGAGGTAATCAATGGCCATAATTATCCACCTATGACCAACACTTAAAGAGTATTTGATCTCACTAATAAATTCCAAGCCCCATTTTTTAAATGGAGCTTCTATTGACACAAGATGTAAAGGCAGGGCCCCAAAATCTTTCAGTCTTCCAGAGAATCTTTGGAAAATTTCACATATCCAAACCAGTAAAGCAATATCTTTAAATAATGAAGGCCACAAATATCCTACTCTTAGAATCTTTTGATCAGTCACTCTTCCAGAAAAATGGCCTACAAATACTCCCCTATGGAATTATGCAATTATTTTGGGTGCCTCCTCTTCAGTGACACATCTAAGTAAAACTAATTCTAGATTCTTCCAAGCTAACCCATGGTCAGTCAAGGTATACTTATGAGAAACCAACTTAAGTGTCCTCCTTTTATTCTTATCTACATTACTAGGAAAATTTAATTTCACCAAATAATAAACTATATATTTACACTAGACCGAGTTGCTTACCTATTGATGAGGGTGTGGGCCATCTTCTTCAACATTGCAGATTTCTACCACCTGAAAATTCCTTTTTTCCATCAACCTTGCTAAGCCCAAACCTCAAACAAGCTCGGTAGTTTGTATGTAATGTCATATTCTATAATTTTGTTAACCCATCTACACCTTTTACTGGATATTTCCATCTGATACAAAATATTCTATACCATTATGTGAGGAATAAATTCTATGATATTTGAACTCAGAATATAAGGTATGAAGATTTTGGTTACTTTGACTAAAGAAAAATATTGCTTTTCCATGAAAGAATATTTTAGTTCAGGCCCTTGCAAAGCTTTTCTAAAAAATGAAATATGTTTTTCATGGCCTTATTCATTCTTTTGTAGTAGCATAGAGGCAATAGTAAATTTAGAAGCAAATGAAAACATTTGAAAATCCTTTTTATAGTTGGGACTAGCTAATACAGGGGCATCATTGAGTGCTTCTTTTTCTCCTCTGAATTCTTGAACAACCCCTTGTTCCCATTTTATCACTTGATATTTTTTCAACATATTGGTGATAGGAAAAGTAATTTCATAAAAAATATATATGAATATTATTAAAAAATTAATCCTCCCAAAGAAAGACTGAATACCTTTCTTTGACAAGGGGGTAGGAACTTGATCAATCGCTTCAACTCATTTTGGATTAATCATGACTACCTGATGAGAAACTATGTGTCCAAGTAACTTGGCCTTCTATATACCAAAATGAAATTTCTTGGGGTTTAATGAAATACAAGACTCTCTACACCTAATCAAGTTTTCTTCAAAGTACATTAGGTGATCTTCTCTTCTTTTAGAGAACATAGTGATGTCATCTTGATATACAGCAATGAACTGGTTCATAAGACCTACAAAATAGACACCCATTACTCTCTAAAATTTATCCTCAAAATTCATCAAACCAAATGGAATTCTAATGTAAACATAAATAACCCAAGGAGTAGTGAATGCAATTCATATTGCTATTATTCTCTTACCATAACCTTATTGTAACCTGAGAAACCATTTCTAAACCAGTCACCTTCTATAGTAAATTATACATATTAGGCAAAGGATAATTTGCTTTAAGTGAAGAGTTTTTTAGTTTTCAAAAATCGACACAAAATATTATATCACCATTCTTTTTTCTAATTGGCACTAGGTTATCTACCTAAGAAGAATACCTATTGTGTTGTATTATCCCATCATCTCTTAGTTTGGTCAATTCCTCTTGCATTTTGGTTTCAATGAGGGTATTGATTGGTATTTAATTATGTTTGAAAGGATTGTATTTTTGTGTCAATGGTATCTCATGTTGAAACATATCTCTTTATAGGATTTTTAATTTAGAGTAAGACCAAGCAAGGAAATCCTTATATTTTATTAATAACTAGCCATAAGCCTCTCTTTCCTTTTTACTTAGATTATTTCCTAACCACACATTTATAGGATCTTTAATGGAGCCCAAATTGCACTCCACAACATCTCTTGTCATATTAGTAGATTTATGAGATTCTCTATCTGTAGTGTCAAAACCAAATTCCAAACTGACTAATTCTCTTGGGATTACATTAGTCTTTAGTTGAATTACTTCCTTTCGAAATAGAACTTACTTTCCTCCACATATCTCTATCATAGGTTATAAATCAATAATCTGGTTAGTTAATTACACTAGTAAATTGAGAAATATTTTGATGTCTGAATCATTGTCAAATATTTTCAATACTTCCATTTCAAATTTATAGTATAGATATGAATCCTCTTTTTCATATTGTGAAGCCATAACAACCAACCTATCAGCTATCATTTTTTTACTTCTCCCATGATATTAAATGTTAAAAGAATAAAAACACTCAAGGATATCCCATATTGTGTTTCTATACTTCTTTCATCCTTGTTATTTTGTCAAATATTGCTTATGCACTTTTTTAGTTATTAGTTCAAAATATCCCTTCATAAGGAGATATTTTATCCCATACTTCCAATAAAATCCCATTCCCATCAAGAGTGCTTCATATTATGCTACATTATTGGTGCAATAAAAATTTAGCTTAAAGGAAAAGCTAAATTACCCTCCATTAGAAGAATTTAAAACCACCCCAGCTATATTTCCAAATTTAGAACACGTCCCATTAAACATCATGGTCTAGGGAACATTTTCATCCTCAAGATGTGCATTAGCATCCATGTAATGATATTTAGTATCTACACAACCTATGAAGTTACCCAACTCTGTATGAATGAACAATACCTCATAAGAAGCATTCATGGGATCTTTGATAAGATGTAGCATCTTTTTTTCTAAGTAAAATTTGACTAACTTCCCTCCTAGTGGTATGGAGACATAGGAAATATTCATCTGAACACTTCCTCTCACACTTGTAACCCATTTTATTAATAATAACATGCCTCATTTAGTTGGGAATTCCACTATAACCATATTCATGGTTAAACATTTACCTAGATAAGGAGCAAGTTGTACGACTAGACCTCTAACATACCCAACAATAGGTAATTCTCTTGAAGCCATAAAACACCACTTTCCAAAAGCTGTTGTTATCTTGATATCCAATTCATTCTTGACATCTAGGGACATGATATTACATAAATATCTTGAATAAAACATGTAGTTATGAAGAATCCACCCATTAATAATTAGAGCAGTAAAGAAAGGATCTACATCTAATTGGGATTCAAATAAGGATGTGCCTAAATATACTTTTATGGGTTCTTCCATGTTTTCTGGATCCTTATTTCCCTCAACTTCAGCTATGGCATGCAAAGTCACTACATTATTTGAATCCCTTTCTTTGACATCTATATCATCCTTCAGCCCCAAGTATTTGAATTCTCTTTTATTGTGTTCTAGGATTCTAATAAGTTCCATGATAAGAACTATAATTTTTATTTCACTTAGAATTTGAGCCATATCATAGACAAGATACTTTAGGAGGGTTGCATTAGAAGAAAGGGTGAAAAATTTATTTGATTGAATTCTATATTTTAATGCTTGAGTGGAGGCCGAAGTACTTGGATTTGAGAAGACAACGGGACCTTTCTCAAGCATGGTCCTTTTAAGAGAATCCTTGGGGATGCTAGTTAAAATAGGAATTTTTGGTTTGGGAGTAGGGGCATGTCCTTTGAATTGTCTGTTCCTAAGGTTTTATTATCTTTCTTGAACAACCACACCATTCATTAATATCTTCATATCCTCCTCAGATGGGATTCCCCCATCATAATTTTTTTTATCATTAAGGATTTTAAATATTCAAAATCTTGATTAGGGAGATCAAATGACTGGGCCATATCTATATCAATATTGATAACATAAGGGAGGGAAAATACTTGATTGATGTAAGCCCAAAAATCCTCTGTAGTTTTTTCATACATGATATTAGTTGAAGTAGCTCCTGGTATTGAGTCTTTTGGACTTTACATCATGCACATGTCTTCAAAACTAGCTTCATCATCAACATCATCATCTCTAACAATGGTTCACAATGGGAATGTGGCAATAAGAATTTATCACACCATTATATGATGTGATATTTCTCTAACAATGTAACTCGTGTTGTTAGTGGTTCAGGATCTATCTTACTTTCTTTATAAGCCTACTTCTTACTTCCTGAAGGCATGGGTCCTTTTCCCCTATCATCAATCTAGTGATCTTTGGGATGATTCCCAAACCTATTATATCCTTGGGTCTAATGCTGAACATGAGAATTTGAAATCAATCATTTCTCTGTTTGAGACATCTTGTAGGATATATCTTTGAATGCTCCATAAAAAGTATTAACTACTTCATCTAAGTTCACTGCCTTACTTGGTTGCATAGTTTTTTGGATTAATCAACTTAACACCTTCCCTCTTTGGAGGTTTTCCTACATCTTTAATATTGTTATCAATTTGGACATCCATAGAGAATTCCTACCTCAAGGTTCTAGGGTTGTTATCCCTTAAATAATAAGCCTCCTTTTTATGAAAGGCACCCGAGTAATTGATCAAACAAGAGTCATCCCCATGCCTTAGATTAATAGGAAGTTTGGTTAAGGTTTTATTAAACCTAGTATTAAAATATTGCATACATTCATTTGGATTTTTCTTTATATTCTCAAACTCAGTCAAGAGAAACCTACGATTAGTATTATCACCATATTGCAAATTGAAAGCATTTTTTATTTTTGTATAGGAGTCAATTGAATTTTCATGCAAAAAATTATACCATTCCCTAGCATCTTCCTCTAAAGTATGTATGAATAAATTGACATGTAGATCTTTATGTTCTACTTCAAATTCATCCATAACAACTGAAAGAATCTAAGATGTTGATCTCCACTTATGGCATTATTCCCTTGAAATATTTAGTCTATTTCTGATTTCATGGGGTACTTCATTTGGGTAACCCACCATCCCTTGAAATCTTATTGGTATGTAGGTATTAATCACAAAAGGAGGCCTTGGTGGAGGTTGTGCCATATTTTTTTGTAGAGGTGTTTTAGTATTGAAATGGTGGTGAACCATGGGACTTTGAGGAAAAGGAGTATGACCCACAAAATATGAATCCTTCTAGGACTTAGTTTTAAAAAAACCCTATTCTCAAGAGTCAATAAAGGGGGAAGGTGAAGAGTACCTTTGTTAATTGTAGATGTTGGATCCTTTTGAAACAATGTATAAAAATCATCCTAAGGGATACTTGATTCAAAGATGTTAGATTTTTGGGCCTCATAATATTGACTAAGTCCCCAAGGGTGCATGCACACATGGGGCCAATATGAAGAAGGGCATGCAGGGAAAAGCACGTAGTACATGTAACACCTTAAACAAACTGTTATATTTCTCTTTGAATTACAAGCACTGGCATGTGATTTTCTTAAATTAGGTGTGTTTCCTTAATGGTTGAATATCATACTTGTTATGGATAAATCATATGTGCTCTTAGATTCATTGGGCTGAAATGACATGGCTTTCAAGAATCCATTTTCACTTCTTGCTAATAAGATACAATCAGATTTTTACAGTTGCAAACTTATCTCTTTTGACTGATTCATCCTTGGATAAATTCCAGTGATCCAAGGAATGTTTTAAATATTCTTATCTAAGTGAATGAAAAACTAACATTCATTAAGAGACTTAATGGACTGAACTTGTGTTTGTTACAAATTCTTTATTATCTTGAAATACCATGCCTACATGTTGTTGTGTGTTGTGCTCGGCTCTTCTTGATTGAAATTTTTTAGGGTGCTTAATGGTGTTAAGGGAAAGGGAAACCTTCTTCAGGATTCTGGAGAAAGAGAGTGTTTAATGTGTCCTATATCTAATAAGGTCTATCCTAATGGGATTCGAGACACAAGTAAAGCTCCCTAACTCTTTCTATGCCACTCTATGTGGGATGACGTCATAATCTAAGTTGTTAACAATAAGTTAGTATGTGGGGAAAATAACCTAAAGGATGCTAAGTTATTTCTAACCTATTGCCTATACTATTTAGTTAAACTAAGACCTAACCTAAGGTGACAATCGATTTGATTGAAAGTTATATCCTAAGGTTATAATTTTAAATTAAACTAAGATCTAACCTAAGAAACTTTTATCTATCCTAAACTAATAGGCATGGAATGGAACCTATGGGTCCTTTGTAAAGTGGGAGCTAAGTGGCAGTTCCTAAGCTTTTAATGAGATTTGATTTGGATTTGATTTGGTTTTAAGGCATATAAGTATTGCCAATTTTGCAGTGGCTAGTTAAACTTTAGTGGAACCTATGTGGAGGCATCACTAAGTTTGGAAATGGATGTGGAAATTCAATTTGGTCTCGCCAACTTTGGATGACAATGGTAAGGAGAGATAGGCCGAGAATATGCAAATTAATGGCATTAGTTCGCCTCAGTTTTGGTGAGAAAGATGTCTTAGAAGGCATGCTGGTGGATTTGTTAGGGTTTGTTTTTCTTTGCATGGAGCTATCTAGTTTTTCAAAATAGCAGTTTGATCTACACTTAGTGGCTATTTTTAAATTCTCTGATCTATTTTCAGTTTGAGGAATGTATAAGAGGCATCGTGGAAAAATATTATTGTTGTTTGATCTTATTTGGAGAAGAAGGGGTATTGGAAACTCGGCTGGAAGTCTTCTTCGAATCGAAATAAGCACTATCAAGCATGATAGGCTCTACCCATTAAGATTTCTTGCTTTCTTCTAAATGATTCATTAAAACAACTCTAGTCACTAGAAATACATTTTTTCATGATGTATCTGGTTAATTAGTTGCATGTTTTCTTGAAATTTATGTGGGTTTTGGAATACGAATTCTTGGCTGTTAATGGTAGTTCTTTGGAACTTTCTCTATTGAAATTCTGTAACTTGTAATTGAAGCTCTACTGAACTCTGTATCTTGTATTCAAAGCTTTGTTCTAGCATTCAAGACTAATGTTGAATGAACTGGCTAGTCACTTATTGGGTTCTAAATCTCTTTTTAGTCTCGTGTTTCGTGAGCTTGAAGTGGAGCTCCGTAGTTGTTCTAAACTTGTATTGAAGCTTCAAGATTTGTTATGAGTTTTATTAGGACCTTGTGTTTGTTTTGGACTGTGTTGGAACTAAGTTTAGTTCTGAACCTTTGGTTAAATATTCGTATTCAACAACTGTACTCATATACAGTTCTTATGAAAACTGAACTTGTTGAGTTTTTGCATTGTGTCCTGTACTTGAGCTCTAAACTAGAGTTTTACTCTTCCTTAGGGAACCGAAAATGCTTGAACCCATAATAGAGTGTTGGTGTTTATTCTGAGCTTGTATTAGGGCCATGTGTTTCATTATAGACTCGTATTTGAGTTTGTGTTGTTAGAAATTATGTTTGAAGCTTGTATTCAATGTAGTACAAGTAATTCCATTGTTGGTTGTTTTGATCTTTTATTGAAATCGATGTGTTTGATTTTATACAGGTATTCTGAGCTGGAGTTTAGTGGTATTAAGGATTTGTAAAGCTTAATTTTCATTTAATACTATCTATTGGAAGGGTTCTTGTGAGTTTTGTTTGGTCAGAAGTGGATTGTGTAACTTCTTTTTAGGTCTCCTTTGTTTTGATTATGAGAAAGAATGGTTGTATGACTTCTGACTTTAAGAGCGCAATGTGTTCTCAGACTTAACATGGTGTGTAAATTTGGGAGTATATCCTATTCTTATATGCTCTGAGTGAACCCGTGCCTTGTGATAAAACTTGACTATTTTTTCATACAAATAATTGGGACTGGAACTACGTTCTGTTATGGGACAATCGTATCAGTTGTAGAGGTTTATGGAATGTATTATTTACTTCCTTTTGTCTTAGGTGTTGATAAAATTCTTACCTGTCATAAGCTTTTAATGGAACCCAAGGGGCTTGTACTGATTCTATTTAGTCTTGGGAAGAAGTTGGGACAGTACTTGTCTTAGATGAATTGTTTAGTTCCTTACTTTCTTCTGATCCTTCATCCGATTTGTGGGTTTTAATAGAATGTTGAATATAAAACTATTTTACTAGTGTAGTATGAAGGGATATTATATCCCTATTCTGAATGCTTAGAAATTCAGTCTTTGGCTTCGTGAGTTTTATTGACCCTTGTCTATCTTACACTATTATGTATTTCTCTTCCTTGTTGGGTTCTTTGAACGAATCTCTAAGTTTTAGTCAGATATGTGAATAGAATCTCTTGAGGATAGTATGTTGTTTAGAGACAGTAATGCGAATTTCATTTTGTGAATTGAATTTGAACTTGAGCTTGGTGAATGGAAATAGGTAATCAGTTTGTAAGTTTGTGATGGAAATTAGTAGTATGCATGCTTTGACTGTGCATTTGGTTTTGAGTTCTCTTTTGGGAACTAGCTAAATAATTTCTAAGTTTGTATTAGATAATGGATTTCATTTCATAGAATAAATGAAATGAAATATGGATTGGGTCCTTTTCTATTTAGAGATCCTTTTTCTATGGACTGTATAAGTTCATTGACTGAACTTCTGTTTAATTTAATTGTCTTCTGTGATGGGAACTTCTTGAGGATTGGTTAAGAGAATTAGTTGCTAAGTATAGCTTGGATTTTTGGACAACCTAGTTTTAAATCTTTGCATGATATCTACTAACAGATAGAATTTGGTAAGGATTTATGTGAGACTGTCTTAAATTTTCTTGGATTGAATTGGGACTCTTGGTTAGATTTTACCTCTTTATTTGTTGAATCATTTTATTGATATCTTAGACTGAGGCAGTTTTGTGTGTACTAAACTTGATTCTTTCCTTCAGATGATTTTTGTTTGAGGAATAGGTATGTATTGATCCTTTTCTTTTGTTTTTACGGAAAGATGAACCATACTAAAATGAGCTATGTTGTAACTAACTTATTTTGTTGCTTGGTAAAGATAAATGTGTTTTTCTATTCTTATGACTTTATGAAACAATGGAAGGACAAGACTTGTTGACTATTTAAAAGTAATTAATAGGATCAACTAGGTCTTGTGATGTAATTCAGATGTTACTGATTATATTATGCTCTTTTCTTAAAAGTGAATTCAGACTCTCTTAATTGTTCTTCTTTCTAGATGTTATTACTTATGATTGTTTGTATTATGTCTATTAATTGTTTCATTAAAGTAGAGTTTTTTAATGAAACAATTAGTGGAATGCACTTTACTTTAATGCTTAGTGCTTATCATGCTCAGTTCAATGAACTGACCCGTGCTAAAAATTTTGTAGATGGACATCATAAGTGATAAAAGAAGACAAGAACTTTCATGTTGTATTGGGCTTATTATTTATGGATCTTATGTAAAGAGTTTCGATTCATTCTTGAGTTGTATTGAAAAATAAAATTTGTATTCTTTTGGGATAAAGGTTGGTTTTTGTAAAACATGCCTGATATGCATAATCTTGTAAATGTATAAGTTTATAATGATGAATTGAAAGTTTGATATTTACTTGTATTGGTTGTGTAAATTATCTTGTATTTATGAAGAAGATGGAAATCCTATCTTGATGATATTTTTCATGTTTGTTTTATGATTAATTCATATAAAATTGATAATTTAGATAAAGGGAATTAATTCAATTTCCCTTATTATGATGAAATATGTAATGAATATGCAATAAAACTATAGAAATTGTGAAAGATAAGAGGGGTATGACAAACCCTAATACTTAATCATGTGGAGGAAGACTCTTCCCCACTCAAAGGGACTTCATTAATCATTAATTGTTAATCATTAGACTTCATTTCCTATAAAGTCTATTATAGTTGAACCTATTTGGTTGCTACACCTTCTTCGAATGGTTAAGTTATGACTAATGGAACTTATGATGATGATGTCATGTTATTTTGGATATCTGTTTGTTAATCCAAGTAAAAATCAATCATAAGTTAAGGAAGTTCTTTAATGACTAATGGATCTAATATATAAAATAACTTACGGAGTATTGGATTAGGGTTTAGCAGGGTTGTTGTAATCAGTGTAATAATCCAAATTAATAATGTATTAATAACCTCCTTAGGGTATGTACATCTTGATGAGGTAGTTTCTTTAGGATGTTGGCACACACCAACTATAGGATTGTAACTTCGAGAAGACAAGGGTCTTCTCAAGGATATGGTGTTGCAGTTGACATGTGGCAACACCCTTCTACATTGATCATCTAGATCTACACACAAATAAGGACTTGAACTTAGTTTCTCTCTAGGGCAAGTTAGTGGCATGTTTGGGATAGGTAGTAGCTTTCAATGGCTCAAGGTACCTTAGCACATCCGGTTGACTTAGGTTAACTAAGTATGCCCATATACCCTAAGCCATCGTGAGCATCTTCCTATAATAAATTTTGTTTCTAACCGGGATAGGGTTAAACCTTGGGCAAGTGGACTGATGGTAGTTAATTAAGACCATTCTAGATAAAAGAAGAGTGAGGTGAAGGACATATTCTAGAATGACGAGTATGCCCTCTAGGAATAGGAACATGAACAATATGTAGAAAATATTTGGCCAAAGTATCGCAAGCTACTAGTTGTGTTGTCCTATGTCACCTAGTTTAAAGCAATGTGATGTCAGATGAATATTGGTAACAAATATTTAGATAGGTTATTTAAACAGATCACTCAGTACCTGAAATAGGGTAAGAGAACCAAGTATACATGGTATACATAAATTATTATATACTTCAAGTTAACATGAGAGATCGGTTGATAAATGAGTCATGGAATGAGAGATCGTTATCATACCGAGTCATTACAGCTGCATATGGTTATTTGTTATGAGATTGATTGGCATAGAATATGTGTTCTAAATGATGTTTTATTTAGAATAGAGAACATTATGTAAAAAAATTCCCTTGATTCTAAAGTCTTAAAATGGGAATGTTATAGTACAAGGGTTTTAGAAGGGTTCTGTAGAAACCATGACACATGCATAAGACAAAAAAAGGGTCTCACGAATTATCCATATTCGGTATTCCAGTAATCACATGAGGAAAGTGTGACCCAACCAAGCATGTAGAGTGGATAAGGTGCCAACCTGGTGACTTGGTGACCAAGAAAGGAATATTCCATGTGATAGAAGGATCCAAACGGACATCATTGCATAGAGTGGAGAGCCCAGATGAGAATAAGAATGCTCCATTATAGGACAACCTTAACACTTCGAGACCAATCTGCTACTTCATGAAGGCATGGTGGTGGGCGATAAACCTATATATAGAGATGATCGAGTGGAGGAAAGGAGGAGATTGGGCATTGGAACTGGAGAGACTACTCTTGAAAAAAGGGCATCATCATAGAAAGGATGAAAGGTGAAGCTTTACAGAAATAATAGGAGGTTCTAGAGGCGTGGGGTTACCATTAGAGTATCATAGTAATATTGGCATATCTCAAGGGATAATTTTTTGACAATTCTTGTAATATGGGAAACATAGTGAGGACTTCTGATGCTTAAGTCTTATCTGCATTGATGCATTAGTTTGTTATGACAATGATGAATGTAATGTGGTTACTTAACTATGATCAATATAAATATATGGTTATGTTTGAAATACATATTGTTTTTGGGTGTAAACCCTAGTCCATTTTCTTTATATTATGAATCAAATTTTCTATATGTATGATGTTTCTCTTGTCATCTAAATGTGTGTATTGATATAATAACTCATTTTAGGCACTCGGAATGAATGCATGGCCCTTTACCTTTTTGCATCCAATTTTCTATCCATAAGTAATGTATTCTCACAAAACTCACATAAAGGAGGGGCTCGGTGCCTGAGCATGCCTCGGGTGAGTTCTCAGTGCCCACTGGGTGATAGGCTGGTGCGCATGGGTTTAGAAGGTTATTAGAAGGACATAAAAATGACTACATCTTGGTTTTGTTGTTGGGACATATTTTTGAAGTTCTTGTGAGAAATGGCTACATCTTGGTTCTTTTGATGGGTGACGACAGAGTTCTTGACCCTGGAAAGTGTCAAAGCATGGTTTAAGAGCACAGAGGATGAGTTTTCTCAAAGATTTAGTACTAGACCATATTTTGATGCACACAGATGGGTAGAAGAGCACCTGTATCATGAGTTGTATGAGACCTTCTTTTGATTTTTTCTAGTAGAATTGTATGAATAGATTTCATCATATGTATCCAGATCGAGATGGTACTATAGATCGTGCATGTAGACTCTAGATGATTACCAAAGGCTTCCAGACATGGATCTAACTTGGATGCATGTTGTTGATCACTGGTGGAGAGGCATACTAACCAGTTATACCCTAGAATATTCCATTCTAGTTTTATTTCCTATGTAACATTCCCATTTTAAGACTTTAGAAATAAGGATTTTTTTTACATAATGTTCTCTATTCTAAATAAAACATTATTTAGAACACACATTCCATGCCAATCATTCTCATAATAGATAACCATATGTAGCTATAAATGAGTCAGTGATCCACCGATATATTCATTTCATAACTCAGTGATCTACTAATCTATTTATGTTAACTTTAAGTATTGAATACTTATCTTATACTTCAAACACTTGGTTTTCCTACCCAAAACCAGGTAATGAGTGATCTATTTAAAGAACCTATCTAAATATTTGATACCAATATTCATTTAACATCATGTTGCTTTAAACTAGGTGACATAGGACAACACAACTAGTAGCTTGTGATACTTTGGCCAAATATTTTCAACATATTGCTTATGTCACTATTCCTAGATGACATACTTGTCAGTTTAGAATACATCCTTCACATCACTAATCTGTTATCTATAATTGTATTTACTTACTACCTTCAGTCCACTTGTCCAAATTTTAACCCTAGCTCTGGTTAGAAACATAATTTATTATAGGAAGACGCTCACAATTTCTTAGGGTATATGCACATACTCGGTTGACCTAAGTCAACAGATGTGCCAAGGTACCCTAAGGCATTGAAAGCTACCACCTATCCTAAGCATGCCCCTAACTTGACCTAGAGAGAAACTAAGTTCAAGTCCTTATTTGTGTGTAGATCTAGATGATCAATTCAGAAGGGTGTTGCCACATGTCAACTACAAAGCGGTATCCTCAAGAAGACCCTTGTCTTCTTGAAGGTATAGTCTTGTAGTTGGCATGTGCCAACATCCTACAGAAACTTCCTCATCAAGATGTACATACTCCAATGAGGTTATTAATAAATTATTAAATTATATTATTACACCGATTACATCAACCCTGCTAAACCCTAATCCAACACTCCATAAGTTATTTTTTAAAGATAGAGTATAAGAGACAAAACCTACTCCTATCCATCTAAATAAAGAAAGGCTTAGTCAACAGAGTAGATCAAAAAAGTATGCATTCACTTATCACCAGAACCGACTTAGGTACTATCTTTCTACATCATTACAACAAATGATTTGAGCAAAGTAGACCAACAAACCATAAAGAAATCACCATCTCATAAGATAATCGAGTGCAGAGGAGTTCAATAAATGAACTTATCTAAATGACAGAGAAAAGGGATCTCTATTAGGAAAGGTCCATATAATTATTCATTACATTACTTAACAAATGAATTCCTATTCAATTCAATTCAGAATGAAAAACACATTACAGTCCCAAAAACAACATACTGACCCCAAGAGAATATATATTTCCTCTCTCTTTAAAAGACCCAAGAACTCATTCACTGTATCCAACAAGAAAAGAATCTTGAAATAATAAGCTAACAAGTTTAGAAGTATCCACGAACTCAAGGAATAAAGTCTCTCTAAAATGATTCAACAACTTAGTACGAAGAGTAAGTAGTTCATGATTCAAAAATAACTATACATAAAACAACTAAATAGAGAAATTAATCCTTCCCTTATAAATTCAGTGTATAAGGGTAATAACTCATCCTTCTAATGAGACCCAAAACTTATTTTAAAGGATTTGAAGAGAGAGCAAGAAACCCAAAAATGTTTAAGTCAAAAGATGTCCCATTCCTACCTCTAATGCAACTGAAACAGAAATCCAAAACAAGAATTTCACAACCTCATAACTGCGGCAGAGGAGACATTCCTTCAAACAAAATAGTCAACCCAGAACGTGGGTTTCCTCAAAATAGAGGGGACAATAAAAACCTCAAGTTAACCACCATTACCATCTCAGAGAAGATGATACAGTCTTAAAAACATAAATATCACATTCATTTAAACAATAGGTTCCAAGTTCAAGATCTCGAAGGGATTACCAAACAACTCATTCAAAATATAACCTAGTTTTCTTGTGAGTAAGTTTCTCAATAAAAGAATTATAAGCTTTAAAATTTTAATACAAGTAAAACCCAACACAAAAATACCATAACATAATTGAATTCGTTGATTCAATTAAAATTTCTTAACACTCAAGTACCAAATATGAGTATAGTGTCGAACACGAGCTTCACACAAAAGTTCAGAAATTCACAAGTAATAATATACAAGTACAGTGCCAAATACAAACTTTAAGCAATAGTTCAGCATTGCATAAGTTTCCAAACACCGGTTTAGAACAACACGAAGCTCCAACACAATTTTATATCAAAACATCAAGCCCTAATTCAAGATCAAATGAAACTCAAGATTCCCTTAAATTTCAGAACCCTATATTGCAACGAAGGATAGTTCAAAACACAACAACCTCGAATACAAGTTCCAGAATGAAAAACAATGCTACAGAAACAAGTTTTGCATACGAGGTTCACATGTATGCTATCATTGAACTTCCACAGAGAGAAAGAGAGTTTTAAAAATGGCATTATTTAAGCCATGGATTCATATCCAAAAATCATAGAGATTCCTAAAAGCATGCAAGTAATCTACCAGAAAAATCATGCAAATATTAATAAGCATAAGAGAAGAGTTATTCTAATGAATCATTTAGAAGAAAGCATGAAATCTAAATGGGTAGAGCCTATCATGCCTGATAGTGCTTCTACCAAATCGAAGGAGACTTCTAGCCGAGCTTCCAACTCTTTTTCTCCTCCACGAAAGATCAACAATCAAAAATATTTTCTTCCTATGCCTCATATACTTTCCTTTGATCAAAAATAGACCATATAAACCAAAAAATAGCTTTGAAAAGGTTGAACTTCTGGTTCAAAGAACCAGATAGCTTGATGCAGAGAAAAATCCATAATGCATGCAAAACCGAACAACCTCCCACAAACCCACCTTCTAAGTTTCCAATATGGTTTGCACATAAAAACCGAGGTCCATCAATGTCATTAATTCCAAATTTCCTACTTATCTTTCCTTACCACCACCTCCTAAAATTGGCGAATGCCAATTCCATATAAACATGCAATTTCATATGTAGTGGAGCTTCCACATATGCCTCCACCCAATTCAACTAGCCCCTACCAAAATTGGTAGTACCACCATCCATTAAACCCTATCAAATCATCTAAATGCCATTAGAACCATCGCCTTAGATACATGCGAACCTTAGGTTCCCTGTCAATAGTTTAGGATGGATCCCATAAAACTTAAGTTAATCTAGAAATAACCACCTTAGGTCTTAAAACATTGCCAATAGTAATTCCCACCTCATGTTAGATAAAATTCATAACCATTTAGTATTAGTTATTAATTAAAATAGCCTAGCATTACTTTAGTAATCTCTCCCATATTCATTTATCACAAATCTTCGGTTAGGATGCCAACCCAGCAAAATAGAATAAGAGGATTAGATTAGAATGAAATCCAAATAAGTATACGTAGATAGAACATAGGTTTTCTTACCTAGCTTAGGATATTGTTAGGATAATATTTTGGTTTTTGGACTCTGAATTCCTCCTTTGTCATAAAATAAATTGAATTTTTTTTACGTCCATTATGTCTTGCCATGACCAATCCCCAAAGACCCGAGCACAAACATATAGATGAATGAAAACATGTTCACATAAGACCAAATAATTTGTAAAATACAAAGTTCAATCCACTATGTCCCTCAAACTATTGAATGTCAATTTATCATTGAGTCTATGAAGAAGATTTAAAACATGCCTTTGATCACTGAAATTGATTCAAGGATGAGTCAGAAGAAGGGATAAGTCTGCAACTCTTAAATCCAAATTGTAACTCACCTATCCAAAGTGAAAATTAATTATTGATAGCCATATTATTTTAGTCTAATGATTTTTTAGAACAAAAATGATTTATCCATATCAAGCATGATCTTCAATAGTCAAAAGAACACATCTTTATCAAGAAAATCACATGTCAACACTTGAAATACAAAAGAGGAATATAACAGTTGTCGAGGGTGTTACATCCTAAGGGAACCTAGAGGATCATTTTTATGTGTTATCCCATTGGGTATGAAGATCTTGGTCATTACGTTAAGTTTGGAGGCATTCCCTATGGTTGGATAAGATTTTCTGAGTGTTGGGAAAGGAATCTTGTGTGGAGGAAGATGGAAAAAATTGTGGCTAAAAAGGAGAGGGAAGAGAGACGACTTAAGTATGGTGAAGCTCATGAAAGGGAAATGGAGAGACAATGTGAGCTTACAAGAGTGATATATTTATGGAGGTAGACATTGTGTAAAGGATTTGAGGTTCACATAGAGGACATGAAACCTAAGCAGTCTATGCTACCCCATCTTGGCAAGCATGGGAGAGAGACCCCTTCATCTTCTGATGAGATTTCATTTTGTGAAGAAATAAGAGACATTGACGAAAATCTAAACCAACTTGGTGAGTAACCCCTGGCACTTAGTTTTCCAGATCAAGAGATAAACATTGTTAACCCAGTTAGTATTGGAGGGGGTAATTGATCTATTCCTAGGAGATATAAATTCTCATTTGGGACATCTATGACTGCACAAACCATTCTTGTGTTTGGAGAAATGTTTAGGCAAGGTGTAAGTACAATAATTTTGGATATCACCTGTGGTGCAAGACACACGTATGGAAGTGGGGAAATCTGACAAACCATCAACACACATTTTAGTGGGACATTGGGAGCACTAGGCACGACCACTTAAGGCCCTTTTCCGGTGACAGGAAGTGGATCTGGTGGTATAGGAGTCGGAGGAATTTTTGGGCCTAGAGGATCTAGAGGATTTGGTGGGTCAGGAGGGACAGGACCTGGTGGGTCTAGTGGGTTTGGTGGTGGAGGAAACACCAAAGGAAACTAAAGTTCTAGGTCAGGTGGGCAAGGGCCTTAGCCACATCTGTAAGTATTTTTTGAGATGTTGTTAAACCTACCAAACTACAAAGGTATTGAGGATGTTGCAGAGCATGTGGACAAGTGTGAATTTCTATGACACATGAAGGGGATCACTACCCCAGAGATAAAGGCTAATCAATTTAAAATAATTTTTTAGGGGAACGCGCATATCTGGTACTACAAGTATGACCCCCATCATATGGTGGTGGATTACACTACATTGAAAAATGACTTCCCATCAGAGTTACATATCCCTGAGTTCAAGAAAAATATCATCAATGGTCTGAAGGAAATGCAACAAGGAATGGTAGAGAGTGTGCAGGAGTAGAATGCATAGTTCAAGACTCTGTTGTCAAAACTATCCTATGACATTCACCCATCTCAACATGCTCAATGGTTTAATGGAGGATTGATAACACCTTTTATAAGGGCACTATCACACAAGACTTTCACAAACCTGTGTGAGGCCTTAGAGGTATCCCTACACGTTAAGGCTATTGGAAGCGTTAATACTAGTGTTAGCCCTTTCCTGAAAGCTCAAATTGCTACAATTGCTAAGTAGTTGGATAAGCATTATGCACACTCAACACATGAGTCTTGTAGTGATATTTGATGCACAAATTGTGAAGTAGAAGGGCATAGAAAATACACTTGCCCCCAAAAATTGATATGCCTCATGACACCAGACTGTAAAATCTAACACAAGGATCATGATGCAAGTAGGTGTTCACTATTGCAGCACATGATCTGTGAGAATATGTCTTTCTATTATAATATATGTTCATCTATGAGCCATGACACCAAGGATTATAGGATGATTGACCAAATTCATGATGTCATTTATCTCAGTGTGCACCAGATTAGCCTTACAAGTAGTTCCAAGGATGATGATCACTACTATGAAGGGTGCACGGATGGAGGAGCATATGGAAGAGGTTTTTGCATAGGATTTATTGATTTTAGTTACCACATAGGAGGGAGAAGTGAGTTCCCACATGGATCATGTTATAATTGTGGGTTGACAGAGCATTATAAACATGAGTATCCTAGTTTGTTGCAATGCTCATGGTGTGGAAAGAAACATAAGTATGAGGAGTTCCCTGAGCTATTTAAGCACATGAGCCAACAACACCGAAAAGGAAAGGTTAGTGGGATGGTAATCATAAAGAAGGCTGAACCATAGTGGATTCCAATATTGCCTTGTGATTCAGGATTAGAACTCATAATGGTGACAATGCGAGTGGAGGCCTCACACACGAGGGAGATACCAAGGAAAAGAACACTATTTATGAGAGAAGTGGTACATGGAAAGTATCCAGACCTCGCTCATTGGAAAAAGGTGTAATAAGAGACTATGGATGTGATTCAGAGTTTACAAAGAGAGATCCAATGTCTAAAGGAGTAGTCAAGGTAGTTGGAATAAAGAGAGAATGATGAGGCTCCGCAAAAGGATCTGGATGAGGTCATGGAAGTATGCAAGATGTTAAGGTAAGAGAATATCATTCCCTTGCTAGGAGAATGGTTACAGGAGAAGGTACCACACACTGGAGGAGAGTGTGAGAGGCAAGTACAACATGTTAATCTTCCTCCACATAGCCTTGACTATGACAAAGAGATAACCTTGAATGTTGTTGTAGATGGATGGCTTCTAAGTAATATTTTGATCGACATGGGCACAGAGGTCAATGTTCTCACTCTACATGTATGACATCAAATGGGAATTCCCACACTATAACCATCCTCTAATGTGTTGTATATGGTGAAAAATACAAAGGAAATGCCCATTGATGTCTTGAAGGATACAATTATCACTATTCAAGGGGCCAAGTTCACTAGGGAATTCGAGGTCTTGGTGCTAGCCGAGGTGGATAACTTTCCAGCATTTCTTGGGTGCCCTTGGTGTTATAAAAAAAATTCTAAACTACAGTTTAACAAGGGGTATATCAGTTTTGAGAACAAGGAATAACATGTCATCATCCCTTTAACAAATGGGAAGTCAGTGCCATATACTAAGCCCTTGGGAGAAGAATTCCTTGACAGAATCTATGTGTGCTCTATTAGAGACCCTAAGGTAATTCATCCTATAGAAGGAATTATCCAGTTTGAATACATTCAGTTTATGAGTGATACAACCAATATAGCATATGAAAATTGGGTGCATGGGACTTATGAATTAATTGGGAAATAGTTGAGAGGATTGGTGAAAAGGGTAACAAAAGCACACTTGGTCAAGCACCTAGGAGGGAAGAAGATATCAAGTTACTCTAGAGGAGATAAACCTAATGATTTCTTACAAGAAATGGAGGCTCAGTGGAAGAATGATAACAAAAAAAGAGGTATCCTCAGCTATAACATACTCAGGACCACAACATGTTGGTGGGTGACACATTGTGAAATCCTTCTAGAATGGCATGAAGTGAGAGCTGCATTCTCTGTTAGATTTTCTAGAATTAATGCACCCATTGTCATACAATACTACCATGGAAAAAAACCTGCCTCATGTGCTATCCAAACATGTGAGAAGTCCTGGATGGAAGGTGCATAAGTTGTATTGCACCTTACAAGGCTGTTTACATTCATGGTACATTCACTCGAAGATATGCCATCAGATAAGGAATTAATAGGAGTTAGCAGATGATCTCATTCAAGAGTTTGAGTATCAAAGTAAAAATCCATTAGTGGATAAGGTGTTGTAGGTGGGAAATCACCTTACAATGGGAGAAAGTATTATGAAAAAAGATAGGATACTTGAGCTATTAGTTGAACCTTGTTTGGAGATACGTTTTTATGAGAAAGAATTAGAAGAGACACAACTTGAGCACACATGTACGGAAAAGGAAAAATTAAAAATGTTCTATATGATAGATGGTGAAGAAATGGAGAGTCTGGATGTTAACCATTCTAAAGGTAAACGTAAACTTAGGGATAACGCAGATGATCGAGTGCATGCCTACCATGATCCCTTGAAGATAAAGAAGGTTAAAATTGGTTTTTAGGAAGAACATAAGGAAACTATCATTAGGGATTATTGGTCAGAGAAAGAGTTTTCTAAAATCATTTACCTTTTGCATGAATTTTAGGATTTTTTTTTACACGGGGACCATGAGCTCAAAGGCATTCACCACTCCTTGGGGGAAATTCTGATCAAGTTGAAGGAAGGTGCATGCCTAATTCAAAAGAGACCGTATCAGATGAATCTGAACTTATGCGTACGGTGCAAGGAGGAGATAGAAAAGATGATAACATCAGGAATCATTGAGGTTGTGGAGGAATCAGAAGGGGTGAGTCCAATGGTCATAAGCATTAAGAAGGACAAAAGGATAAGGATATGTGTTGATTACAAGGACTTGAATACAGTGTGTGTCATTGACTCTTTTCCAACCCCCTTCACTGAAGAAATTTTTGAAGGAGTAGCTAGGTGCGAGGTCTATTCTTGTATGGATGGGTTCTTAGGGTACCACCAAGTTATAATTGCAAAGGAATACTGAGAGAAGACAAATTTTTCCACTAAATGGGGAATTTTTGCCTACATGTTCATGCCTTTTACACTGAAGAATGTGCCCGTTGTGTTCTCACACATCTAGTACAATCCTTTCAGAAATTCATCCATAAATTTATTTAGGTCTAATTAGATGGTTAGATTGGGTATGGGCTAGTAAATTACCATTGTGACAATTTGAAGCTGATGTTTGAGAGATGTTAGTAGTTGAGGATATTCCTCAACATTAAGAATGTGTCTTTGCTACTCCATTTGGAACCTTGTTGGTGGATACCACCAAGGTTTTAGTTATTGTGAGATTGAGGGATCCTACCAATAGGAGCATTATGTATAGATTCCTTGGGCATATAGGGTACTACAAGAAGTTTATTAAGGGGTATGCCAAGATCACCACACCCTTGGAAAAATTACTTAAACACAAGAGTGCCTTTCACTGGGGAGAGGAGTAGAAAAATGTGTTTGACACATTGAAGGATAGGATTTTCATTGCACCCATATTATGCTTTCCCTCTTGGGATAAGACCTTCCATGTGTATGTTGATGCCTTGGGGACAACCATTGGAGAAGTACTAGCACAACTTGGTGAGTAGATTATTGATCACCCTTTGTGTTTTTCTAGTAGGAAGTTGACACCAGTAGAATAAAATTACACAACTACTGAGCGTGAGGAATTTTAAATGATCTACGTGCTACATAAGTTCAGGTAGTATTTTCTGGAAAAACCATTTATATTCTACACATATCACATGGTGTTCAAATATTTGGTAAATAAACACATTTTGCATGGGCACATATGTCGTTGGGTTTTATTGTTTCAAGAATTCAAGTTTTCAGTTATGGTAAAACAAGGAAACATTAACTCAAGACCTAATCACTTATCAAGAATTAAATTAGGGGAGGGTGTGCAAATCATTAAGGATACCATGTCAGATGCACAATTGTTTAGGTTGTAACGTGAACCCTCTGACTTGGAGGATATTACAGTGTTTCTTAAAATATGTTTAGCATCAGAATGAATGAAGTATTTGGAGAGGAATCAGTTGGCTATACGTGTCACACCCTACATGTTGATTAGTGGAGATTTGTACAATTTAAGTTGTGATGAGGTTCTACATTGATGTGTGTTAAAATATGAGTGCATTACAATTATGGACAAAGCTCATGGTAGGATTGCAAGAGGAAACTATACAAAGAATTCCACCACGTGGAAGATTTTAATGGTAGGGATTTAGTGGGAAAGTATATACCAAGATTGTATTGACTATTTCAAGGCTTTTGACCATTGTCAGCACCTTGGAAAACCTGGAAGGAGGGATGAAATGCCCTTGCGACCAATAACCAACGTTGAACCATTTTAAAAATGGGATTGGCTCACATCACATCATCACTTGAATTGATTACTTGACAAGATGTGAAAAGGTAGAACCTAGAAAGGATTGCACAATAAGGAAAGCAACATGATTCTTATGGGAAAACATAATCTGCAAATATGGATGTCCGTTGAGTTTAACTAGTGATAGGGGAACACATTTTCTGAATGAAATGGTCAGGATCTCTTTGACAGAGTTTATGGTGGCCCATAAAAAGAATAAATCCTATCACCCTCAAGTGAATGGAACAACTGAGGCATTTAACAAGATACTAAGTCACTCATTAACTAAAATTTGTTATGTTGGAAGACAATATTGGGATGACAAGATATCGACCGTTCTATGGGCATACATGACAACCTACAAGAGACTAAACAAAGGCACACCATTTCAGTTAGTGTTTGGCGTAGAGGTTGTTTTGTGGGTTGATTTCATATTACCATCACTATCTATAGTGCCTGCAGGAGGATTGGTTGATGAACGAGAGCTCAAGGAAAGGATTGAAAAATTAATGTAGTTAGATGAAAGTTGATCACTTGTGAGATGGAGTCAGAAGACTGAAAAGGCTAGAAAAAAGGCATGTCATGATAATCATTTCATGAATAAGTAGTTTGAGGTTGGGCAGATGGTTTTGTTGTATGATTCCAAGTTTATGCGCCATTCGAGGAAGTTGAAAGTCTATTAGTTTGGCCCATACATCATCTCGTAGATCCTTGAGTCAGGAACATGCCAGTTATAAGTGTTAAATGGGATGAGATTGCCTGTCCATTTCAATGGGATTAGGCTAAAGCCCTGCTATAAATAAACCTTCCTTGTGTTTGTAAATAAGGTAGTATTTCTAGTTAGCTTACGGTTTCTCTTTTTTCATTCCCCTTCCTTATGTTTCCCTTTCTCATTGTTTGTTCCCTTCTATTTGTGTTGTTTTATGCCTTGTGTTATGGTAACCACTTATTACTCTCAAAAAAATTTGTATGCATAGAGGACCATGCATATGTTTTAGTGTGGGCTAGAGTAGTGTGAAGTGAAATACAAGCTGGTAGTAAAATTTGTATGCCCAAATTGAAGGATTAAATACGTAAAAGATAGAATAACACACATGGAAATAGTGGACACTAATTTTTGGTGTCAAGATATCTTAACAAAGACCACATACAAAGGGTAATAAGTACAAGAACAACATGAGGTAGGAGAGGGGAAAAATTAGGTCAAGCACAGAAGAAATGCCTTCAGTGCTGCAGATGCACATGTAAGAGTCTTCGATCGGTAAGGATTTTTGTGATCCATAAGGTTGTTGAAGGTTTTGTGTAGGATTGGGTGCATAGGTAAGGGCACTTAATGTCATCTTTAGTTGAAAAATTCACATCTAATGCTAAGTATATCAGTGGGTGGCATAACATGTATTACCAGAGGAGAGAAAAAATTTATAAGTATAAATTTAGGCACATTGTTATTTTACCTTTCTATTATGAGATTGAAGAATCTCTTGCAAACTAGGGCATCCGTGAATAAATATTTGTGTGAAGGGAGAATCATAGAGATCTGAGTGTGTGACTAGGATGATCTTCGAACTAGAGTGGAAGGAGTACACAGGCGTAGAGAAGAAAGTTTCAGAAGAGTACACCGTCTTGTGGAAGAATTCTTATAGGTTAGGGTTTTGAAGCTAGGACACAAAAGTAGAAGGATTTCTTTGTGAAGTTAAGCCACAAAGCTAAGAAGAGTGAGGAAGACAATTTGATATTTTAGCCCGACAAGGAAGATGAAACCAAAGAAGGAAACTGTTTCATCGAAAAGGGGAAAGGACAAAGGAAAACTTGTAACTACCACTACGATTTTCAATGAGGAGTGGTATGCAGAGATGTAGTACCCAGATGGAGTGTTTATGGGGAAAGAATTGGTATTATACGTGAGGAAGATGGCCATGAGCAACTAAAATCATCACATGCATATCATAGAGAAGGATATGGCATTGGAACTGGTTTGTTTGATAGATAAGATCACACCAGAGGGAATTCCAATCTAAAATGATGAGGTAAAGGTGAAGTTGGGAAAGGCTAGGTTGCTGTAACTTTATGAGTTGTCCTATTTTGGCAAGCCCGAGTGGTTATAACAATAGATGATATTGCGTGTGCATGAGGACCACTTCTATTTTACGGGACGAAAAATGCACATAACTTCCCAACTCATATATAAGTTTACAAGATTGGTTTGCGAGGGGGAATCCATAAATGATGACTTCAAGGATAAGGAGGCCATTAAGGAGACTATGGAGACCTATGATTACAAAAATAGTTTGCACTACTTTGATATCACAGATATCTCTGACCTTGTAATGAGGATGGCCGCACACTTGGTTACCAAGATAAATTGTCAAGATATGTGGATGCAAGTAAAAAATTCATGGTTGAATGTATGCCAGAAGATTTCAGAAGGAACCAACTATAACCTTTCCACCTATATTGTAGAAAATATCATCAACAACACACAAAAGGGGATAAGATAGTTTAGAAATGTTATTCTCACCATTGTATTCTCAAATATTGGAGTGCCCGATGGGTTAGAGAATTTCATATGGGAGTATCTAGCCAAATATCCCTTACCCAAAAAAATATTTGAAAAGTATTCTTACGATACTATGATGGCCGCCCACAAGGCACACCTGGAGACATGGTATAAGTGAATGCGTGATACATTCAGGGTAGAATGGAGAATACTCTAATACTTTCCCACGCTAGTAGATAGAGAGGTTGAGTTTTCTATATACCAGCACTTCTACATTGGCAGATTCACTCTGAAAAATGAGACTTAAATTCCATGGTGCAAACTGCCTTTCTCTTTCACCATGCATTATTTCCAAGCAAGGGTCAACCACTTCAAGGAAGCTAAAAGGCTAATATTTGACCTTAGAGAAGTGGACCAAGACCACCACGAGCTATAAATAAAGCTCGTATACCTAAAGAAGTATGTGTATGTGGATAAGTATGTCTCCCAAGAAGTACAAATGATGAAATCCTTGATGTTACCAATTTCTGGAAGGACCAATATGAGGGTATATTTACAAATCATGCCTAAGTTTGAGAAGGGATCCTACTTGGAAAATGATGTCTCCATCCCTTAGGATCCCAATGGTAGGAATAAGGACATGCCAAAGAAGAGAGAAAGGGAAGAGACCCTGGAAAAAGTAGCGCAAGAAAAGAAAGCACCAAGTGTGCAAACAACACAATCTATGGGCATGCCAGAGTTAGGAACCAAGCAAAGCACATACATGTAAAAGAATAAATTTTCATCAAGGAGAAGGAGAAGAAACCTAAGGAAGAGGTTCCAAACCAAGAAGAGTCACTCAGAAGGGAATCACCTGCTAAGGAATAGGAAGAATCCCTAGCTAGGAAGAAACAGAAGGTATCAGGGAAGGCAGACTCAGAGGACACGAAGAGCTTGGAATCCTACATGGGTGAGAAGGATGATGATGAGGATGAATAATTTAAGAATCATCTCATGTATGATGTATATGATTCATATGAAGAAGGAAATAAAGAGAAGAATGGAGATGATGAAGGTGCTCAAGGAAAGGGGGTTAGTGAGGAAGTGAACACTAAGGATTAGTGGACCCCCAACCTCACCAAGGAGTAGATAAAAAAGGCTACAGAGAGAGAAGTAGTGGGCATAATAAAGAAGTAAGTGGATCAAGAGGTGGATCAAAGCATGGATGAGATACTCAAGGAGATAGAAGACGACATCGTAGGGAAGGAGTATGGGAGCATGGGTGGAGATCCCAACTTATTGGTGATATTTCTAAAGGCTGCACATACAAGAGGGAAGAACATGGTAGTAGCACAAGGGCATGTAATGGGTTATATCAATGATCCAAACAAAGTTCTATGCGCATGCTTCCAAAGCACTATGCCAACATAAAAACTCTTGGTGATGTCTTCATTTTATGAGTAAGGCACATACCAGTGAACCAAGAAGATGTTATGTTGGTCATTATAATACGACGTTGATGAACCCGAGTTCAAAGTAAGCCAAGGGGTGCTAATGAAGATTCCAGAGGAAAATGGGATAAACCCGCTGGTAAATGCTAAGCAATTATTTGATGAACAAGTCTGTAATGTGCTTATCAAGGTTTCAGTTGAAGTTGAGGCAAGAATTTTTAGAAGGAATGACTAGGTGAGATTCCTAGAAGGGGAATTAGAGAAGAAAAAGGAAGATCTTTTTGAAAAGAGAAAATATATGAAACAAGAGGAAATAATCATCACATAGTTAAGGTGTGAACTTAAGGAGGAAAAGATAGGGTGCGTGAGGTATACCAAAAGGTAGAAATGATTATAGATGCAATTATCTTAAGGCACCGAGACCTAGCACACTTGAGAAAAAGTATGAGTCAAGCTTGCAATTCTTTGAATACCTAACTCGCATCCTCACCATGGACAGGCATCCTCTTGCTTTAGAATCGACATAATAATTGTTAGTGCATCAAGAGAAACACGAGAAGCTTAAGGTGGCAGATATAGTTGCTTGGTACATTAAGCTCCTTGCTGATGTGAATTCTACCACATAGATAGCCAAACTGCTTATGAAAATTGTGCAGATAGAGATAGAGTGGCAAGAATTTTAGTTTCCACCCATGAATCATATCTCAAGGATTTTTAGGATAAGAATAAGGGAAATAGGGCAGAGCGGTATAAAATCCTAGCCAAGGTGGACAAGAAGTCAGAAGCTATCGAGACCTTGCAGAGCTCAATCAAAAACTGGCTGAAGGAGTTATATCCCAAGAACACCCATAGGATGGATGCGTTGGATGACCTTGGAAAACAACTAGAATGGATTTTTGATACAATGGGCACCAAGGGGGATGATCTAAAATTTGAAAAGGTGAGCACCCTAGTAGGTGACCTCTGTCAATAGGGATAGGGTGAAGTAGATGAGAAGTTTAAGGTAGATATAAGAAAGGATTTCCTACTCCTCCTTTAGTAATAAACATATTCTTCTTCTTTCTTCAATTCTTTAATTATTCCATTCTTTATTCCTTCATTCTTTTTTCCAACTATTCAGAGTCTCTCCATTCTTTATTTTTTTAAGGAAGGATGTTTTTTAGGATGGAGAAAAATCTTTGTATAGGGTGATGTTGCGCCTTAGAATATTGACTAAGTCCCCAAGGGTGTGTGTACACATGGGACCAATATGAAGAAGGGCATGTGGGGAAAAGTGTGCACGATAAGGGTTTTAGAAGGGTTTTGTAGAAACCATGATGCATGCGTAAGAAAAAAATAGGGTCTTAGGACTTAGACATATTTAGAATTCTGAGAAGCACATGAGGAAAGCATGACCTGACTAAGCATGCGGAGTAGATAAGGTGTCAGCGTAATGACCTGGTGAGCAAGAAAGGAATATTCCACATGATAGAAGGATGTAGAAGGAAATAATTATAGAGAGTGGAGATCCCAGATGAGAATAAACATGCTCCATTAAAGGACCACCTTGACACTTGGTGACCCATCTGATACTTTAGGAAGGCATGGTGGTGGGTGATAAAGCTATATATAGATATGCTCAGGTAGCGAAAAGGAGGAGACTGGGCATTGGAACTAGAGAGAATACTCTTGAAAAAAGGGAATCATTATAGAAAAGATGAAAGGTGAAGCTATGTAGAAATAATAGGAGGTTCTAGAGGGTAGAGGTTATTATTATCCAAATAACTCTCATAGTTATCTGGATAACTTATATTTTCATTCTAACTTGGGTGTTTCACATTTCAGGTTGTGTACACTTGTAACATTCCCATTTTAAGACTTTAGAACAACGGAATTTTTTTTGGGAATAATGTTCATTTTTATAAATAATCATAATTTAGAACACACATTCTACGCTAATCAATCTCATAATAGAAAACCATATGCAACCATAAATGACTCAGTGAAACACCAATCTCTCATTCCATGACTTGGTATCATACCGATATTTCATGTTAACTTAATGATTTGTATACTATGTATAATTGGTTCCCTTACCCTTTTCAGGGTATTAAGTGTTCTATTTAAGAGGTCTATCTAAATATCTATTACCAATATTCATCTAAAATCCCACTTCTTAAACTAGGTGACATAGGACAACACAATTAGCATCTTGTGATACTTTGGCCAAATATTTTAAAACATACTAATCACGTTTATATTCCTATATGACATACTCATCAAATAAAATGCATCCTTCACCCCCTTCATATGTTATCTAGAATGGTATTCACTGACTCCTGTCAGTCTACTTGTTCAAGGTTTAGCCCTAGCCAAGGTTAGCAACATAGTCTAGTGTAGAGGACTATTCATGGTGACTAAGGGTACATAGACATACCCAATCAACTTAAGTCAATTGCATGTTTCTAGTTACCCTAAGTCATCATGAGTTGACCTTGATACTAGATCATACCCCTAACTCTACCTAGGGCAGAACCGTGACCAAGTCATATTTATGTAAATCTAGATGAAAAAACTTTGAAGGGTGTTGCAACATGTCAACTGCAACACAATATCCTCATGAAGACCCAAGTATTCATGAAGGTATTGTACTGTAGTTGGTGTGTTCCAACATCCAACTGAGTTCACCTCATCTGGATGAACATATCATGGAAAGAAGTTAAATACTTACTAAATTTTCCTTATAAAGGGTTAATTGCAGAAACCCTACTGAATACTAGGTTCATTAACCATTAGGGTTTCAAGTAAAAGATGCAATTAGAGTTGGTATGAAGATACATCTACCTCCTAACCATTTCGTAAGTTTTGATTTTTAATCCTTTAACATTCTAATTTATGCTTCACAAACAGATTCAACATACTTAACAATCAAGTTAACTTAACTTACATATCCAAGTCTTAGCTTGTTTAAGTTTGGAATCAATTCTTTCTATATTATACTTCATTGGGATGAAGTCTAATCATTAATATTTTCTTTTCATTTCTCCTATTCTGATTTTAGAATTAATCAAGAGAAAGCACATCTTCCTTTGTTCAAATATAACATTCATATTTGATTCCAAGAGGTCTTAAAACAATCTATTAATCATTGTAGGGAAGATACCTTCCCTTTTTATTATAAAGGATTTAGGTTCAATTATAACCCCATAGAATTTTACGAGTTGTCATCATGGTTTCATTCACCCATAAACATTTGTTTTAGTAAAGCCATAGTGACCCAGTTGATGTCCAATCACTAATGTCAACTTTAATAAGTTGTATTTAATTAAAAGGGTAGCACATCTAGTACCCTTAACCTCTAATTCATTTTAAACCAACCCAAGAGGGTATATTACAGATATAAATAAAGGAAATAGAAATAAGATTATCATTTCCATTCACAAAATACCCACAAGGATTACACATTATGTTCAAACAAACCCACAGTTCTCTTTCATTCATAAAATATGATTCATACATTATAAGTCCACACACTTCAGAGATTTCTATTGTCAAACAACAATATCAAGATCAATTACAAAGAAAAATTTCATTTCCAACAAATACATTTTATAATGATCCATATTTCATCATAAAATATCCAACCTCTTGATAAAAAAATATCAGTTCATAAAGTTATTTTCTCCTTTCCTCACTTATGAATTCCATCTGCAAAAATTGCTAGCGCAGGTCAGTTCATCAAACTGAGCATGATAAGAATTAAGCATTAAAATGATGTGATATTAGCTAACTGTTTCATAAAGAGAACTCTACTTTTAAGAAACAGTTAAAGAATTACAGAAATTCATACCAAAAGAATTATTAGCCACAAGAGAGAAAGAGAGGTAAGGAAATAAACCATATCATAATTTAGAATAGGTCATGATGTAAACAACTTCAACTTTTTATTATTGTTTTATATTAAAATAATTTAAGCATTAATCCAAATAAGTACTTATTTCATCAAATTCCACTTTTCCTTGCAAATGTCATTTTACATAATTCACTTCTCAATTAATCCTATCTATCATGAGAAGATAACTATCCTTACTAACTCTAAATAATAGGTCAACATTTGATATTACAATAATACTTCTATCTCAGCATTTATTTCTCCTAATTCCATCCTAGAATATGAGATGCCAAGATCAATTAAAAATTGGAATAAGTTAGGATGAATCAACAACATATTTATTAAAGAGTTTCTTTATTTAAGAATTCAACATCCTAGACTCATGATTAGAAACCAATCCGAGTTTAGGTTCATCTCTAAGAAAATTTTTTAACAAATGATGAAATCAATATAGCATGCAATTGGAAATAATCACACAATCTAAAACGAGATACAACATAACCAAGGATAAAGTCAAATAGGTGAATGAAGGGATTTGAACAATTAGATATAGTTCATGTAACCATTCAAATATGTTTTCACCCAAGAAGAGACTTCTCATAATTTTCCAACCAATCATAACGATTCATTATATAATCATTTACTTTAGCTAACCTATTCTAACAAAATTGGGCTTAATTCTTCAAGTAAGTCCCAGTGAAGGTATTAAGAAACAAAACAAACTAGTCAGTTCCCTTTTCAAGATTGATATTAAAGGAGAATCAAAGGAGAGAGAGAGATATATATATATTTATTCAACATTCAAGGAATGATTAGAAAAAGATCACACTATAATCAAGAATAAAATAGGTAATTCCATTCTCTATTGTCCCTTACCAAAAATTCCCTAAGTAGAAAAAACCACAGATTGAATTGAATTTTTACAGTCCCAAAGAAGGAAACAAATGATAACACACAAAAATCATTACCTTTCATTTCTTAAGAGAATAGTAAGGAGAGCATCAAAACCTGTAAGACAACAAGTAAGTGTTTTTCATGGATATAGTGGAGAAATGATGAGACATAATTGAGAGGTGAGTCAACATAGTCTTCCCAACTCAGATTAGACAAAGGAGATAGTAAATTAAACGATTAAACCTTATAGGAGTCTCCACTCTTTTTTTGATACCTTAATACCTAGAAACTTAAAGGGTTGGAATCCGAGTTCGATAACCTAGATCAAGAAACATGCAACTAATCCCATCAATCCATGTCTAAAGAACTATAACAATGATGGTAAAATAGTGAGATAACAAACCAAGATAATTTCTCTTTCTGAACATCAATTCATTAATTTCAGGAGTTACCCAAGTCCAGAAAAGAATAGAAGAAAAAAAATACTTCTTTAAATTACCCTTTTTCAAGCGACAATTTCTTTTCAAGGAGCTAAAACAGTAAACTTTACAATCCTATATTAGTGAATGATAAAGTTAAAACACGTCTTTAATAGACAAAATTTCCTTATAAATCCAAACTTAGAATATTGCATCTTCCACAATAACCACTAGAACAAACGACTAAAATAGGAAAGTTAGAACAAACCTAGAGTCATAACCACAGAGGGATAAAAGGAAGGTTGGACACGATCAATAGTAATGAACATTCCTTTAAACTTGGAAGAATATGCTAAAACCCAGAGTCACAGAAGTTTATTTCAAAAATATTCATTGAAGCTCAATGTAACGCCTGCAAAAAAACAACCCACTTGAGACCTAAGAACAACCTAGGATTAGTTAGGAAAATTAAGGAATAATTTTTTTGTTTAAAAGAGTCTACAACCGGATTACAAGACAAAAATTGTCGGTAACAAGGCTCCAGAACAATTCTAATCCATTAGAATATACTTTTATTTTATTAACAATTATTAGAGGTCATAAGGTCCAAAATTTAGGGTTAGAAGGTTCAATTAGGTTCAGAGGGTAATTCCTCACCATACCCACTCTCTAATAGGGTTAAAGTTTCAACTTGATTTTTCTCACACTTAACGCATTCAAAAATTCCGTAAATAATTTTCAATGGATAGGAAATTTCCTCACCTTTCCACTAATATAAATAATTCCTCCTAACTCCTCATATTTCTCAAGTTATGGGTCGGCGGGCCTTGGGGTGAAAATTTTCCCCAAGAGCTGGCCTGCGGGCCTAGGGGTGAAAATTTGCCCCAACGGCGGTTTGGCGAGCCGTAGGGAGACTTTTGGAAAATTTCCCATGCGGGGAAAAAAAATAACTTTGCACTCATGCACCTGCAGCTCCACAAGTCCACAAGGGAAATGTGGCACCTCCCAAGCCAGCGTGGGGAGAGCGGGGCGGCGGGTGACATTTGGGACAAATTCCCGCGCGGGGCAAAAAGCCAACATTGCGCCCACGAGTTTGCAAGCCACAAGGGACACGTGGAATCACCTAAGCCAATACAGGGAAAGTGGAGCAACAGGGAGAAATTTTTCTTAACGCCTTGAAGAGCTAAGAGGGTAAGATTGACCCGCGCCTCCGCCGGCTCCTCATGCCACATGGAAGCTCCTGATTAGCTGCGGGTCAGCGGGATGGCGAGAAAAACATGGAAAATTTTCCCAAAATTTTCTAAAACACAAAAAAGGAAAAAGGGACCCACTCCACCACCGATGCCTTGTGACACCACGTGGAATCACTTGATTGGTCACGGGGCGGTGGGGAAAACTTGGAATATTTTCCCAAAATTTTTCTGGATGCACTAAGTTTAAAAAGGGGTCTACCCCTCTGCCAACATCTCATGGTGCCACATGGTAGCCTCTGATTGGATGTAGGATGGCGAGGTGGCGGGGAAAATATGGAAAATTTCCCCAAAAATTTTCCTAAGTGCTAAGGGAAAAAATTCAGGCCCGCAAGCCCGCTAAGGAAATGTTTCCCAATTTGTTTTATTTATTTATTTTGACGCCAAGTGAAGGAAAAACTTTAGAGGGCCATAAATTTTGATAGAGAGCTTAGTTTTGGGAAAACGAGGAATTTTTCGGAAATCTCTCGACATCCTCTTTACTCAGAGATCATTAATTTTTGGTTTTGACAAATTTTAAGGGTGTCAATTTTAATAAAACAGTCTCTGCAGGCCTGTTACAGTGCGAACTGGTAAATTTTAACTTGTGAGATTTATTCAATTTGATTTTCTTCCTCTTTGTACATGTCAAATAAACATGGAGAATTTTTCTTAGGAGGAATTAGGATAAGTTTTTGAGGTAGATCTATTTGATTGAATTCCAATTCAAAATTTACAATTTTGACAGCAAAACGATTGTGAAGACAGTAGAGCCTGATTTTGCTAAGTTTTGAAATATTTCATTTAAGTGTATTTTTCTAATTGAACTCATTTAGGCCTACTAATTCAATTTAATCATTTGATTTTTTATTTTATTATTGCAGGTTCGAACTATGCATTTTTGGTGTAGAAAATTTCCAGTTTAAAAGAATAAAATAGAGGTCAAATTTTGAAGGATCTATTTAATTACTTTCCATCTCCCAAGTGTGGAAATTCACTCTAATCCTAGCCTAATACATTTATTTGATTCAATCAAACCATCTACGGGCTAAAATGCAAATTCTAATTTCCAATCTTAACATTTTTTTAAGGAGAACAGAGCATTATATTTTTCCTCACATGTATTTCTTCCTTTCAACAGAGATTTCAAAATACAATAGATGATCAATTTCAATACAAAAATACAAATTGAAAAAGGTAATGCAATCCTTTATTGATTCCAAAATTCAACATTACAATCGTTTCTTTTTTTATTCCTTCTAAAACATATATTAAATACATAACAGAATAATACATTTTCTTCTCACATGCTTTCACTTTACCACTTTTCAAAACAGGGATTTCATAGTGTATGCTTCACAAAAATTTTCTGATGGAATAACAACATATGGACAAGAAAAAACCACTTCCATTTATTTAAATGAACTCTTACAACTTCCTTTCCATTTGGTTTCAAAATGCAACATACAAAACACATATCATTCTTTCACATTCTTTCCAAAACAAAATACAAAGTATAACTCTTTTACATTTCAATATACAACTTACAATCAGTACAACATATTTCCATTACAAACATTTACAAGATCATCCAATTCAAGTGGGAAAGGTTAAAATGATATTTCATTTCACAAGGGACTGTCAAACTATCTTTTCTCAGCTCTAAAACAACAACATGCATACTCCTCATTCTTCTAATTTGATCACAACAAAAGTAGGGGAAAGAAAACACTCTCCACCCAACCAATACATCCAATGTAGAGGAGAAGTCCATCCTTCTTTATTGGCCCCCAATCCCCAACCAAAATGCAATAAAAGATATGATCCAACTCATGGAAACAATAGGCTTCTAAAAACACACAAGCAACATTTTCACAATAAAACACAGTCCAAAACAAAATGTAGTTTACAACTACATTAAAACATGACAAACAATACAAAGGCTTCATCAAGTAAGCCAAAGGAGTAAGAAGCTATGGGGGATGCTGCTTATGCCTCCCAAAGGGGAAAATGGGTATCACCACCTAAGAACAACCCACCAAATATATATATATATATATATATATATATATATATATGAGTATCATTTCAAAACCCTGTCATGCCCTTATGCCTCCCCCGAGTACCCCTTATGCCTCACATTTATTATGTCTCCCTAACCTCTTATGGCACCCCATAATGAGTAAAGAAATGCAAGCTATTTCTTTGTAAGGTGGAACCCAAATCCCAACTCCCTCCACCCTTATACCTCCTTAAAACACACTTGTGCCTCCCATAAAGTAACCCCATAGTCTTCTCCTACACCATTCCTAGGCCATCTACCCAACAACCCACAAATATGCCAGACATTCAAACAAGAACATTTAAATATATAAAAGAAGAGCATTTCAAGAGCCAAGCTCTTACCTCTTCATGATGGAGTTGTTCCAAGTTCAAAAAATAGCAAGCTTTATCCCAATACAAGCAATCCAAAATAACCAAGCACAAGTATGCAACAATCTTCCAAAAATTTCTCCAAGCAAGAGCTCTTAAAACAATAAAAAAAATCACCCCAAAAATGAAGTCTCCAAAGTGAAGCAACCGAAAACAAGGCAAGAAATTTGAATTTTATAGAAGAGAGAAGACAAGAGGATGAGGAGGATCCATGTAGGATGCCACATCACACATCCTCAACCCCAACCCCCAAAATTCAACTTCATTATCCAATACATAATAAATAAGTGGGTGAATAATATGATAGATTTACTTACACACTCGAACAAGTCGATACCCCATAAGGACTGAAACTAAATTATGTAAGAAAAGTGCAATTAAAACATTCAACTTGACTTATAAAAAGGCATAAAAAAGGTCTAAGTTTAACCCTCCAACCATAGGCAAGGTTGGTATGTAAATTTAAGAGGTATGAGACAAGTTTAACTTGTCCCACAAGCCTCTAAAACTAGCCTCCAAGGACAAATCCGAATTTCTAAGAAGGTGGAGTGTTTCACACTCAAAAGTTAACTTACACATCACTTACAACACTTTAAAACATGGCCAACAACTCTTTTAATTACATTCTCATGACATCTTTTAATTAATTAACTAAACAATATGATTACTCACAATATTAATGCCACATTAAATAAATAATGAAAGGGTAAGTGTACCACATAAAACACATGCAAAAATTAAACAAAAGGGACCAAATAAAAGAAAAACATAAAATCCCTTGGTCACATTTAAAGGTGATCCCCCCCATGGGAATCCCTAACACAAACAAACACACACAAATAAATATAGTGGTCATGGTGACCTTGTTGAATTCATCTAGAATTCAAAAGTGGTTTGTCTCCAATACCCCAATGTTCATTGTGATATTTTTAACCTGCAAAAATACAAATACCTCATTTGGCCTCGTGGCCATATCAGAACATCCAAATGAATATAAATATAATTTAAAGATCATCAATATATATGTGAATCACAACAATTATCATGAAAATCAGCAATATCACTCACAATTTCATTAACAACTATATCATCATCAATTTTAATCTAATTTTCATTTTCCAGGTCTAATAAAAATATCCAATTATTACAAGTCCGAATGACATCCATAATATAACCATGTCAAACAGTATATCAACATCAATATATAAAAGTGTCTCTAATAATTATCATGCATCATATAAGAATCAAAGTCAACAATAATCCATGACCAAATATCTAACATCATACTGAATCAAAACTATAATAATGTCCATAATATAGTCAACAGTGTCATGATTATTATCAAAAGGGGTCAAAGGGAAGTGGGCACTACACTCAACACATTAGATAAGATACTTAACAATTTATACTCTGAAGTGTTCTCACATAGGTGATACAAGTTCTCATCCAACCAATTCTACGAATTTGATAAATCGAGTTACCCACAAGTTTAACACAACTAAAAAAGAGTACAACTATTACAACTTCATCTTAGACACAAACAAAAGTTAAGAAAATTTAATAATTTCCAAATAAAGGATTCAAAACCCATAACAGATCTTCTGTCACAACAGTGGAATAAAATAGTAACCTTAGTAACAATACAAGTGATAAAATCAGAGATCATAACATTAGCAAAATCCCATTTATCCCAAAGATTAGATATCAATCATCCAAACAAAAACCAATTGTTTCCAAGAGTAGAGTTTTTTTATGAAAATAATTAAGTAAAAGAAAAACAACTTAATGGGTAGATCCTATCATGCCTGATAGAATAGATAGTTCCCTCCTTTTTCCACAACACCACCATCTCCACTTTTGGCAAAGACTATATTAAAATTTGTATGCAACTAAATTTAGTGGAGATGCCAACTCAGCGCTCCCCAAATTTCTCAATTCCCTTGCCAAGGTTGGCCATAGAAAATAATAAAGGTGCATTAAACCTCATTTAATTACCTTGAAACCGATGCCACTGACCACCTAATGCCCATTGGTTTGATAGACCCCCTCTATGTTAGAAACCTTTTAAGTTAGATTAACATAAGTTTAGGAAATCAACTTAGGTCCATTTGTAGGTCTTTAGTTAAGGTACTAACATTTTAATTTCAAGAGACGAAAGAGACATAGGTTAGACTTAGCTCTAGGATAATTTTAATAAATTTTAGTTATAGTTATAATAGGTTCCTATTTAGAGAAATATTTCAAGCTTACAAAAGAAAAACTTTCCATGAAAAATGCATACAAAATACAATAGGGTCTAAAGACCTTATCAATTCCCTAGCACAGTCTAAATTCAACGATCAACTCATCTAACAGACTTGATTATTTTGACCACAATAATTATGAATTAAAAGCATACCTTAGATCAATGGAATTAATCCAAGGTAATGCTATTTTGAAATAGGGAAATTTTATAAAAAATGAACCCCAATTTCTCAATCCTAGTAGTGAATTAATTCTACATAAAGGAGGTGAATTGCCCATTTTAATTAAGTGAGAGTATGACATAATGTGTCTATTCAATAGATGAATTATTCCCTACTACAAACATGATTTCCCAAGTCATAAGAGTACATCGTCTTAAGACCAAATCACCTTTCAATGTTTATACCTTCTATAGTAGAATTCATCTTAGGTACCTATCATGCTAGGGTTTTACATGTCTCTCTCCTAAAAAGCATCATTGTCCCAATGATTAACTTACTCAATAATATATTCAATCAATATATAATTCTTTCCTTTATATTTTCATAACAGAACCATATTTGAGAAATTTCAATTTTCATGATTATTCAGGTTAAAATAGTTGTTTTAGTAGTAAAGAATTTAGTTTTTGCCCAAAATTGGTAGATTTATTGACATGCAAAAAAAAATCTTAATGTTTTATCAATCCACACAATCAATTCTGTTCGAACAAATATGGAAAAATAAATTTCATATCTTCTACATTTTACTAGGTTGCACTTTCTTCATTAAAATGGTCCCAATGGACCTTACATTGACTTATTTCATGATTCCTTAAGTTCAAATGGTGAGTTTCCAACACTCGGATGAATTTAACCACGATTATTCCTAGGTTTTTGACCTACAAGGAATTCCAATTTAACACATGTGATAAATATAAAATGTATTTCTTAAGTAAAGAAATATGAAAAACATCATGAATTCATGATAAAGTAAGAGATAAAACTAAACAATAAGCTACAGGGTTGATTATTTCAACAGTCTCAAAGGGTCCCACATAACGAGGTGATAACTTGGTAGCCTTGCTAAAATTTATAGAACTCTTTTTCAATTTGACCCATAAAAAGACCTTCTCACCAAGTTCAAATTTCTTGTCAACCCTTTTTAATTTTACATAAATTATTTGCCTATCTGTTGCTTCCTTAAAACTTTCATGAATCAATTTAACATTTTGTTCCATTTCAGTAAGATTTCAAGTCCAATTACCTCTCTGTCTTCTATGTTATCCCAGCTAACTGGAGTTCTGCATTTCCTTCCGTATAATGCTTCGAAAGGTGCCATTTTCATATAGGCATGATACGTGTTGTTATAATAAAATTCAAATAATGGGAGGTAATATTCCCATTCATATTACTGGTCCATATAATACATTTGTAACATATCTTCCAAAACTTGATTGAATCATTCAGTTTTTCCATCTGTTTCCGGATGATATGCGGAACTAAAATTCAACTTAGTCCCTAGGGTTGCATTAAGTTTTTGCCAAAATCTATATGTCATTCTTGAGTCCCTATCTAATATGATCAATTTACCTACTCCATGTAATCTAAAAATTTCATACACAAATATTTTTGCTAAAACAGGTGAATTATCCTTAAGATTACCAGTAGTAAAATGTGCTACTTTTGTTACTTTATTAACAACTAGAATAACATCATGTTTATTTATTTACATAGGCAACCCTTGAACAAAATCCATGTTAATTACTTGTCATTTATACTATGGTATGATGTGAGGATACAATAAACCAACTGAATGCATATGTTGAGCTTTAACATGCTAACATTCTAAGAAATGTGTCACAATATCAATCACGTCCTTTTTCATCCCTTTCATAAATATTGTTGTTTTATTTTAGCAAGTATTTTTCATAATGTCGAGATGTCTAGAAAAAGGTGAATTAAGAAATTTAGCTAACAATTTCTTTCTTAATTCATTTAACAAAGGTATATATACTCAATTATCATATCTCAAAATTCCTTCGTTATTAAAGTGAAAACCTTTATATCTTAAATCATTTGGATCTGCAGCAAGTGTTGTTTTTACTTGGTGAAAATAAGAATCAAATTCCATGATGATTTTTACTTCATCCTTAAACTAAGTTTTCAACATTATAAGAGAAGAAATATGCTTCTTATGACTTAGTGCATCTGCCACTCTATTCTCGTTTCCTTTAATATAGCTAATGTAAAAATCATAATAAGATAGAAATTCTAACCATGTTCATTGTCTTGCATTCAGATTTGGCTAAGTAAAAATATATTTCAGCCCAAGATGATCAATATTTAATTCAAAAGGTCTACCAAAAAGATAATTCCTCCATATCTGAAGTGCATGAACAATAACAACAAGCTCTAGGTCATGTGGAGCATATTTCAATTCATGTAACTTGATTTTTCTACTCTCATAGGCTATAACATGATCATTTTGTAATAAAATACCTCTAAGACCCTCACCAGAAGCATCTTTCACTATAGTAAAGTCTTCATCAGGATTAGGTACAACAAAAATAAGTGTAGATATTAACTGATATTTAGAGTCTTAAATGTAGATTCACATTTTTTATTCCACACAAATTTCTTATCTTTCTTTTGCAATGAAATGATTGGTGCAGCGACTTTTGAAAAGTCTTTAACAAACTTTCCTTAATAACCAGAAAGACCCATGAATCTTCAAACTTCATGTACATTCTTAGGTGCAAGCCACTCAATTATTGTAAAAAAATTTGAGGGATCTATAACTATTCCATCCTTGTTTATGACATGTCCCAAATAGTGCAATTCTGTCTCATAGAAGGAACATTTGGACAACTTACCATACAACCTTCTCTTTCTTAAGATTTCCAGAACTATTTTCAAATTCTCATGATGCTCATGAATGATTTTAGAATACATGAGAATATCATCCAAGAACACAAGCACAAATTTGTCCAAGTATTCTTGAAAAATATTATTCATTAAATTCATAAAGGTTATAGGTGCATTCATTAAACCAAATGGTAAAACTATGAATTCATAATGTTCGTACCTTGTTCTAAAATTTATTTTATACATATTTTCATCCTTGATTCTTAACTGATGATATCTAGATCAAAGATCTATTTTAGAATACACTGATGCAACTTGCATCTGATCAAATAGATCATCAATTCTAGGAAGTGGATATCTATTTTTAATTTTTTCTTTGTTTAACATCTTATAATTGATGCACAATCTAAGTGTTCCATATTTATTTTTCACAAAAATTATCGGTGCTCCCCAAGATGAGACACTTGGCCTTATTAATAATTTAGTCAATGGTTATTGTAATTGTTCCTTCAACTCTACCAATTTGATGATATTCATTCGATATGGTGCCTTGGAAATAGGTTCCCTTCCCGATTTGACTTCAATTTTGAAATCAAATTCCCATTTGGATAGAAGACCAGGTAGTTCCTCTAGAAACACATTGCTGAAATTTTGTAACAATGGATATCTTTCTAAGAAATCACTACTTTCATCAGTAATTTCATAAATTTTTATTGCATACAAAGTGCAGGCTTTTTTTTTGCCTTTTTTAGTTGCATAACTGACGATTTCCTAACTGAAATATCATGTTTTATACTCTAAATGTCTGTTGTTTTCTATAGGTCATCAAGACAACTAATGTATTTTTGAAAACAATTAACCTTTGCCTTATGTTTAGCTAGCCAGTTAACACATATGATTACATCATAAGACCCCAAAGGAGCAACATAAATGTCAACTTCAGTGGAAAAACTAGGTAATTCAAGGATTGCTCCAAAAATACACATACTAACTGTGTGGACAACATTATTTCCATAATGTACAGCCCATGATTTATCCATTTTTCCATCTTTTCTTTTTAATTTTGAAGCTAATTTAGTAGAAATAAATCATTTAGTAGCTCAAGTATAAAAAATTATAGCTACAAGTATACCAAATAACTTACCTATCACTTCTATAGGCATAACTTGCTTTTCAACATGTTTGTCAACTACTGCAGCATGAATCTTATGCTGTTGATTTTTTTCATCCTTCCTCAAAGGAAATTGATTTGCATAATGATCATTGCCACAATTGTAACAACCTCCTATAGGTACTTTCATATGCTCAAATTTATTTCTAGCCTTAGAGTTATCATTCTGACCCCATAGTACTTCTTTCCGTTATTTTTATTCTTGACAAATTTGTTTCATACATTAACAATAAGTTTATTTGCTGCAGTTTTCTTGTTATTATCAACAAAAAATCTATTTTTCATACCAAATTTCTTCCATGGCCCTTTTTTGGGTGCAAGGGACGAAGAAGAATTTGGAACATTCTTTCAGATTTATTATTTATGGGTAGAGATTACTCTCAATTTCTTCTCTTTATGGATTTTTCAACAACCCCTTCCATAGTGGTTGGGCTACGAACATGCACTTCACCAAAAATAATGGGATTTAACCCCATAATGAATTTTCATATTCTAAATTTATCATCAGTTTGATACTCGGGTACATACTTAAGGAGCTTAGTAAATTTCTCCCAGTACTCTATTACAGTTAAATTTACTTGAGATAAGTTCTTAAATTCAGTCATTTTTTGATCAGAGTAAAGTTTTGGTAGCCATCGTTGCCTAAAATAATTTTAAAATTGATCCCAAGTTATGTTTGTTTCATCAATGTTTAACTTATCTTTTCATCTATCCCACCAAAAAGATGCCTCATGGGAAAGCTGATAAGCTCCCCATATTTCTTTTGTTTCCTCAGACAAGTTCCTTATTGCAAAGTACTTTTCCATTTCGTTGAGCTAGTTTTTAGCTTCATCTCCCAATGTAGTGCCATCAAACTTGGGTGGACTTATCCTTTTTATGTCATTAGTGAGTGAAGCTACCAACCAAGCCTTTTATTCTCAGGTTGATTAGGTGCATTTGCATTAACATTGGCTACATTATTTTTATCAACACCCAAATTCCCAATATTGGCATTGTCCATAGGAGGTTCCTGATTATTATTTCCAGAATATTCTTCCTCCTCATTTCCCATTACTTATTGTTCAAGTACAACTAAATGATCTCTTGTGTCTAACTAGGAAGCAAGGATCTCATCATGTTTTTGGGTAGTAATTGCTTCTCCACCTAGTGGTGAGGTGTTTGTAGCATTTCCTCTCATTTTAACCATTTTCGGTTAACAAGAAAAATTAATTTTTTATCAAATTATGTACACAATAGGTCAAAGAGTTACAACCTTCAACTCTGATACCAACATGTAACATTCCCATTTTAAGACTTTAGAACAAAGGAATTTGTTTTTTCAATAATGTTCACTGTTCTAAATAATCATAATTTAGAACACACATTCTAAGCCAATCAATATCATAACAGAAAACAATATAAATTTGTAAATGACTAGGATAAACATCGATCTCCCATTCCATGACTCGGTATCATACCATTATCTCATGTTAACTTAATGATTTTTATACTATGTATACTTGGTTCCCTTACCCTTTTTGGGGTATTAAGTGTTCTGTTTAAGAGGACTATCTAAATATTTGTTACCAATATTCATCAGAAATCTCTCTTCTTAAACTAGGTGACATAGGAAAACCAGAGATCGAATTGAATGATTACAGTCCTGAAGAAGGAAAGAAACGATAATCCACAAAAATCATTACCTTTAATTTCTTAAGAGAATAGTAAGGATAGCATCAAAAACCTGTAAGACAACAAGTAACCATTTTCCATGGACATAGTGGAGAAAGGATGAGACATAGTCAAGAGATGAGTCAACATAGTCTTCCCAACTCAGATTCAACAAAGGAGATAGTAAATTAAAAAATTAAACCTTATAGGAGTCTCCACTCTTTTTTTGATACCTTAATGCCTAGAAACTTAAAGGGTTGGAATTTGAGTTCGATAACCTAGATCAAGAAACATGCAACTAATCCCATCAATCCATGTCCAAATAACTATTCAGACTCACAATCGATAACAACGATGGTAAAACAATGAGATAAAAACCCAAGATAATTTCCCCTTCTGAACATCAATTTCAGGAGTTACCCTAGTCCCAAAAAGAATAGAAGACAAAAAACACTTCTTTAAATTATCCTTTTTCAAGCAATAATTTCTTTTCAAGGAGATAAAACAGTAAAATTTCCCATCATATATTGGTGAACGATAAAGTTAAAATAAGTCTTTGACAAATGAAAGTTCCTTACAAATCCAAACTCAAAACATTGAATATTCCACAATAACCACTGGAACAGATGACTAAAACAATAAATTTAGCAAAAATCTAGAGTCACAACCACAAAATGATATAAGGAAGGTCAGAAATGATCACAAGTAATGAATATTCCTTCAAACTTAGAAGAATATTCTAAAACCCGGAGTCACAGAAGTTTATTTCAAAAATATTCATTGAAGCTCAAAACATTAGACAAGATACTTAACAGTTTATACCCTGGAGTGTTATCACATAGGTGATACAAGTTCTCATCCAACCAGTTCTATGAATTTCAAAAATCGAGTTACCCATAAGTTTAACATAGCTCAACAAGAGTACAAATGCTACAACTTCATCTCTGACACAAACAAAAGTTAAGAAAATTTAATAATTTCCAAACAAAGGATTCAAAACCTTGAATAGATATTCTATCATGACATTGGAATCAAACAATAACCTCAGTAACAATACAAGTGACAAAAGTAGAGATCATAACATGCAAAAACCCATTTATCCCTAAGATAAAAGATCAATCATATAAACAAAATCCCATTGTTTCGAAGAGCAGAGATATTTTTATGAAAACATTTAAGTAAAAGAAAAAAAACTTAATGAGTAGAGAATATCATGCCTGATAGCGCTTCTCATTTTTTTGATTCACACGATATCTTCAAGGAAACTTCAATAGCTTCTTCCTTTCCACGATCATCAACAATAAAATTCAATACTTCCCATTCCTTCTTCTTATAGTTTCCATAGATTTCAAAAATATATCCAAGTAAGGAAAAATAACCAGTCAAGCAGGAGTCAAATTTAAGATTTGATGAATAGAAAGAACATCATGCAGAGCTCGAGCTCAAAAAATAAACTGAAGAATAGAACAACCATGCAAAACCCCTCATGCATTCTCCTCTGTAGTTTTTTTTCAAATTCAAAAACATTAAATGCAAAGTATAGATAGTTCCCTCCCTTTACCATGTCATCACCATCTCCACTTTTGGTGAAGACTATATTAAAATTTGCATTCAACTAAATTAATTGGAGATGTCAACTTAGCTCTCCTCAAATTTTCTAATGCCCTTGCTAAGGTTGGTGGTAGAAAAGAATAAATATTCATTAAACCTCATTTAATTACCTTGAAACCAATGCCACTAACCACCAAACATCCATGTGTTCCATAGGCCCAATCTAGGTTAGCAACATTTTAAGTTAGATTAACACAAGTTTAGGAAATCAACTTAGGTCCATAGGTAGGTCTTTAGTTAAGGTACTAACATTTTAATTTCAAGAGACCAAAGAGACATAGGTTGGACTTAGATCTAGGCTTAAGTTACTAAATTTTATTCATAGTTACAATAGGTTCATGATCCAAGAAATATTTCATGCTTACAAAAGAATAAATTTCCATGGAAAACACATACAAAATACACTAGGGTCTGAATACCTCATCAATTCCCTAGCATAGTCTGAATTCAATGACCAACTCATCTAACAGACTTGTTCGTTTTGACCATAATAATTATGAATTAAATGCATACCTTGGATCAATGGAATTGATCCAAGGTAATGATGTTCTAAAATAAGGAAATTTTATAAAAACTAAACCCAGATTTCTCAATCCTAGTAGTGAATTAATTATACATAAAGGAGGTGAATTGCTCATTTAAATTAAGAAAGAGTATGACAAAATGTATCTTTTCAGTAGATGAATTATTCCCTAAATATATTATTTCCCAAGTCATAAGAGTACACTGTATTAAGACCAAATCATATGTCAACATTTATGCCTTCTAAAGTAGAAGTCATCTTAGGTACTTGTCATGCTATTGCATTACAACACTCCAAATTGTTCTTTTAACACTTTGGAACATTTGTAGTTCCTCTGCACGCCCTTGTGTACCTTCTTACTCCTTTTTCATTCTTCTATCTCCTTCCATTTCCCCTTGTGTGCCTTCCTCCTGTGTGCCCTATTTCTCTCCTATCTTTTTGTGCACTCCTTGTGCACACCTTTGTATACTTACCTTCCAATCGGATAAGTCCCTGACATTCCTCTTATTCACTTACATAGACTCAGTTCCTTTGTGCACCCTCTTTTTTTTTGTCGTCACACACCTAACTTCAGTTGAATGCTTACGTCTTGTTTCCATACTTTCCTTCTGCAAGTATTCCTTCCTCCAGTTTGCACTCATCCCCTCTATTCCCCTTTCAGGTACTTGCCTCTCACTCCTGCACCTTACAAATTCTTTTGCTCTAGTCAATGTGCCATGTAATCTTCTGTCAAACTTGATTATGCTACACATAACTTATCAAAGCACACCAATAGGGTGCCAAATCTAGAAAACTAACCAGTGCATGATACGTGGTAGAAAAGACAAAAAATGAATAGTTGGTCAACTCCTTTAATCAATTTATGTGTACCATGTGTTTTTCATATGTTGTTGGCTGTAATATCTTCTGACAACCATATCTTTTACTACAGAGCTCCGATCAACATGCGCCTAGAATTTTCAAAGAGATACTGACACAAGGTAAACATTAAACTATTAAAATTAAAATATGGGTAAGATCTATTAGGAAAAAAATAGGGAATCATCTCTCATATCATCAATGTAAACATCCAATCAGACTCAACCACCAGATTTCATCATATCTTTCCTTCCTTCTTCCGCATGTGAAACACACATGGGGAAACACATCTGACAGCTGTACAGGTGGATTTGTAGGAATTTATCACTGGTTGTAAGTTGTTGAAGATTTGAATATGAGATTATTGTTTTTGCAGACTCACAGCACCCCTGGATGTAGATCAGGCTTCTAGGTTGATCACTCTAGCATCTAGTGTGATTGCACAACATGGAAACCTCTCTCCAAGTGTGGAGACTTGTAAAACTGAGAGAGGAATCTCCATATTAGAGGTTGGTTCCTCAAACTCCTCTGATTTAGATCTATATTTTGCACAACTACAGAGGTTTAGATCCTAATCCTACTCTAACTTGCAAGGAGACAGGGGTAGAAGTGTAAAAATTGAAACTAACTAAATATGGTGATACACCAAAAGGAGTGGTGAAACATATTTGTCATGCAAATAAACACAGACCAAAGTTCACAACATAAAACATACACAGACTGATAAAGTATAATTTAGGATCTAAAATGAAGCAAATAATACAAACAGAGGACTGAAACCCATTCACAGAGCTTGCATTATCTTTTCAGTGTCAAAAACACGCATTACACCCTCAGAGAGGTAAAAGAAAACTGTTACAATATTTGGAGAGGTCTGATCCTTGCTTCAGTCACTTGCTAGAGCTGAAAGAATAAGTTGCTATGTCAAAAATTGTTCCCCCCTTTAGAAAATGAGCCAAATCTGGCTTTTACATTGCATGGGTCGAGCCCAGGGGACAGAAAACATACAAAAACATGAGAACCCATCCCTCCTTGACTGTAGGTGCATTAAAATGGCATGGGGGACCTTACAAACCCATACCCTATCATTTTGACCGGATTACAGGAGAATGCGACCCATTCTGCATTAAATCTGGTTGCTGGAATGTCACTTCTGGCCATGAACATGTGTCAGAGCTGTTTCTCAATTTTCTCTCTCCAAACTACACCAAAACTCAAGATTAACCCCAGAATCATGTATAGAATTTCATCAGCTTTCCGTTGATATAAATAACATGCAAATCTGAGCTCTGGATCGAAAGATATATCAATCTGAAGATTTAAGGCACAAAACAGGCAAAAATGAGTTTTAAAATTTTTTCCCGCGTTCTGCCACCTGGATGACATGTGTCAAGTGCTGATTGGATGAAAAATTCTCTCTCCTTCCCGTACCCGTGGGTTTTCCTTAAAATTTTTGACTTTTTGATGATTTTGGAACATTTTTCATTTTTTCTCCACGTCCCTGCCACTTGGGACACGTGGCATGCATTGATTGGTCGACAGGGGCGCGGGGCAGACCTTTGCTTTTAAAATTTTGGCCAAAACTTTTGCCAAATTCTCTAACTCCTCCCTGAGCTCCACACTTCCCTACTCCATTGGACACGTGTCCTGTACTAATTGGCTTGGGCCAACGCTTCAAACCTTGCCCCTTTGACTTTTTGGACTTTTTCCTTGGCGACACATGTCATGCTGTGATTCGTCCACGGGCCTGCCGGATTTTCACATCCACCGCGTCCTTCTGTCCCGGATGTCCCAAACTGTTTAGGACAAAAACTTCTGATCCGCCCAAAATGGGCTTCCATGTCCCTTTTCTGCCGGCTGACACGTGGCGTGATCTGATTGGCCCTCGGCTTTCTCGGCTATCCGCGTCCCACGCGTCCTTTTGTCCCACTTGTCCCAGTGCTGAAGTTCACTGTTTCAGCCAAACTGGCTAGTTCGCATCCTTCACATCCATTTTTTCCAACTGTCCTGGACTGTCTGGGACAAATTCTTCCAAACCGCCCGAAATGGGCTTCCTTTGCTCTCAGCCGCTTCACCTTTTCATGTCCTTCGCGTCCTCGTGGCCCATATGTCCCAGCTACTTAGTGTGAAAGTTCTCCTTTTCGACCGAACCAACTTTCCGTGTCCCACACGTCCCGACGGCCCTGTTGTCCCTTTGCGAAAATTTTCCTTTTCGGCCGAACCGGCCAGTTCGCGCCCTTCATGTATTTCGTGTCCTCGCAGCCCAGAGGCTTTTCGACCAATCCGTGCCTTGATGTCCCAAATGTCCCGACTGCTGCGAGGACTAGGACTTAGCCAATTTTCACAATTTTTTCTGGCCCAAGCTTGTTTTCTGCAACTTTTTCACATTTTCTCAGAACTTTCTCTTTTCAACCCGGACAGGAGAGTTAGGATAAATATGAGGGGACCCTGGAAACAAGATTTTTTGCCCTGGATTAATCAATTTTCCTGGGACTTGAGAATTCTGATGTATGTTATCAATTCAACCCTGGGGGTGAATTTGGATAACAATTGGCAACTCAGCGGGGTTACCTGCCTGCTAGGTAGAAGATACCAGTTGCCTGAAGCAGTCCATTGGGCATGGAGTCATCAAATATTCTGTTTAGAACCTCAACTGACTCAGAAAGTGCAAGGAGGAAGATGGAACGTCACCTGATGAAAGCAAGGATTGCTGAACATCTCCATGGACAGCAAGTTGTGCCAAAGCACTTAGGGAAAACAAAACTAACCTACAAAAAAACAATGTGCACAAGCACTTGGAAGAAAGAAAATCTAATATAATATTTACAGAGGAAGTGAACTTCCCTCTAGAAGCAACGCTTGAGATAGATTCCATTGACTGGAATCTACAGTTCTTCACCCTCTAGTGAGGCTAATTGGAAAGCATTGTTGTTCTTGCACTTTGTGACCACCTATGGGCCACTCCAAATGGCATCAAATTTTTAATGCCTTCCCGGTTTTGCTCTGTCCACATCCCATTTCAACACTAGATCTCCAACTTGAAAAGATCTATCCTTGGCCTTTCTATCAAAGGTCTTCTTGATCGGAGCTTGATCCTTTTCCATTGCTTGGGATGCCTGATTTCTGATCTCTTGCAGCTCCATCAACTCTGCATACCTCACCTCCATGGGCTCAAATTCAAGCAACTCCAGCTGATTCATGAGTTCTAATGTTGGCAACTGAAGTGACATGGGCAATATTGCCTCTCTTCCATAGACAAGACTGAATGGAGAATTACCTGTGGATCTTTTGGGAGTGATCCTATCAGTCCATAAGGCTGATTTCAGCTTGGTATGCCAAGACCTCTGATTCTCATCAAGATTCCTCCTAATGATCCTCAACAAGTTCTTGTTTGTAGACTCGGCCTGGCCATTACCCTGAGGGTAATAGTTTGATGAAGTGATTAGGTAAATACCGTTCTTGACAGCCCACTCAGTCACATTAGATCCAATGAATGCCAATGCATTATCAGAGATTATTGTGGTAGGTACACCAAATCTAGTTGTTTTCCCCCCATAAAATTCTAAGATGTTAGACTCATTCGCCTCTTTGAGTGCTACTACTTCTGTCCATTTGGTGAAGTAGTTTGTGGCTGTCAAAATCCATTTGTGCCCTTGGTTTGAATTAGGATTAATGGCTCCAATGAATTCCAAACCCCATTGCATGAATGGCTGGTCAACTGAGATTGGATGCAATGGAAGGGCAGCAAGTCTCTCTTTTCCTGTGAAGAATGCACAATTCTTACACCTCTTGATCCATGCATAGCAATCACTGAAGATTTTAGGCCAATAATAACCAGCCTTCATGATTTTTAGAGCTGTCACTCTTGGTACAAAATGGCCACCAGCTGATCCACCATGAAACTCTTCTAATACCCTTTGAATCTGACTTGTGCTAATACATCTCAGCAGCACTCCATTTACATCTTTCTTGAACAAAACTCCATCAACAATGGCATACAAGACAGCCTGCAACCTGAAGTGTCTCCTTTGGGTCTTGTTCATCTTTGGAGGACATAGGCCTGTGCCTAGGAAGTGCATAATACCTTGGGTCCAGCAAGGAGTCGGGGCAGCATTGTCTTCTTCTTGCCTGCCACTCAGCTCATGGCTGTCTTGGACTGTCAAAAAAGTTTCTTCTTTGTTGCATACTTCTTTTTGCTTCCCCAAAACCAGCTGCTCACACAATCCTTTCCCTCTTACCAGCTTGGTGATATTGATCTCAATGTCATACTCCATGACACGGGTGATCCAACCTGCCCTTTTCTCATTCAAATCCTTGTTGAGGAGGAAGTCCTTAACTCCAGCATGTGAGACCAGTAACTGGACCTTGTTGTTTGAGATTAAATGCTTGAATTTCTTCAAGCTTCTGATTACTGCAAGCACATGCTTCTAAATAAAAGAGTACCTCACCTCATAGTCATCTATGCTCTGGCTGAAGAAGGCAACTGGCTGCTCATCATTATCTTTGTTCTGCTGTACTAGAATGGCAGAAATAGTGTCATCAACTCCAAATGCATAGAGGATGAAATCCTTGGAGAAGTCTGGGTTGATGAGAGTTGGTGCTTGAGAGATAGCTTCTTTGATTGCTTCAAAACTCTCCTTACCTTCTGTTTTCCATTTAAAAGCCATGCCCTTCTTTAACATTTTGGTGATGGGCTTGACAAGGGCTGCAAAATCTGGGACAAACCTGCGGACAAAATTGATCCTTCCTAAGAAGCTTTGAAGAGCCTTCTTGTGACTTGGCAATGGTAATGCTCTTATGGCTTCAACTCTCTCTGGATCAATTCCCAGTCCCTCTTTTGAGACAATATGGCCTAGAAGTTTCCCCTCATGAGCCAGGAATATGCATTTTTTGGGATTCAAAGACACTTCAAACTTTCTACACCTCTGAAACACTTGCCTGAGGTGAAAGAGATGGTCTGCTACATTCTTTGAGAAGACAGTGATATCATCTAGGTATACCAGCACTATCTTGTTGATCAAGCCTTTGAATGCCATGTCCATTGCCCTTTGAAAGGTAGCACCAGCATTGGACAGCCCAAATGGCATCTTCTTATAAGCATATGTGCCCCATTTTGTAGTGAAGGCCGTCTTGAATTGGTCTTCTCCCTTCACCATAATCTAATTATAGCCTGAGTAGCCATCAAGTAGTGAAAACCTTTCTGAACTAGCCACCACCTGCAATATTTGCTCCATGGAAGGGAGTGGATAATGATCCTTGAGAGAGGCTCTATTCAAATCTCTGAAGTCGACACACAACCTGATCTCTCCATTTTTCTTTCTGACTGGGACTAAGTTGGCGACCCAACTTGAGTGTTTGATGGGGAAGATGATATTGGCCTCAATAAGCTTGCTTAACTCTTTTCTCATGAGAGGTTTAATATGGGGATTCACTGGCCTTCACTTTTGCCTGACAGGCTTGGATTCCGTATCCAGCTCAATAGTATGTTGTGCCATCTTTGGGTTGAAACCTCTTAGATCTTTGTAAGTCCAAGCAAAGATATCTGGGAACTCTTGACAAGGCTAAATGAAATCAGATTTCTCTTGTGAAGTACTTACTTTGCCAATTTGTAATGTTTTGCCTTCTTCCACTAAAATAGGCTCTGAATCTTCACCCTTCACTTGAATGTTTTCTTTCTCCTTCCGGAACTGATCATTCGGGTTGAAGATTGACTCCAGGGTTATGAGGCATTTTGGTAATTTGTTAGTTCTCAACTGTACTACCTGATCACCATATTGCTGCTCCAGCTTGTCTTGATTTCTGGCGGAGAACTCATCTTCTTCTTGTAGGAAACTAACAATTTGCTGATCATTCTCGAAGACTTGCCAACTTGTGTTGTTATCTAGAAAAGCTGGTCTCACAACCAATTTGATATGAGGATGAGATTTCTCACTTTTGATACTCTCTACAACATCAAACGCAGCCCCAATTACTGCAAGTTTGTCAGCGGCTTCATTCTTTTTCTTGGGATGGAATTGATGCTAAAAGCTTCAAAATCTTCAATCAGATCCCATACCCGATTTTTGTAGCACTTAAGCAAATCATTTTTGGCAGCATTTTTTCCTTTGACTTTGTTTACGACCAGCTCACTATCACCAAATACTTGTAAATTCCTGATGCCTCTCTTCATTGCCCAGTGAAGTCCATGAATTAAGGCTTCATACTCAGCTGTGTTGTTTGAGCAAGAAAATTGAAAAACGGAAGGCTGAGTACTACTTTATACCTTGTGGTGAAATGAGCATAGCTCCTCCTCCTGCACCTTGTCTGCTTCTTGACCCATCAAAAAATAATTTCCATACCTCATTGTCATCCTTATGGTTTGGTTTGGTGATGCTAGGAATAGGTTGGTTTTCTTCATGTATGCAATAGACTCCTAGTTCAGATTCTTCTACTTCTTGGTAGGGATCAAAAGCATGTATCTTGTTTGCCCATTCATCAAGAGTTAGATCCGGGATACTTCCAACCTTGGTGTCAGCCTCATCAGTGCTAGGGTGATCTTCTTGATCAAATGTTGAGAAATTAGCATTAATATGACTTGGAGTGTAAGGCTTAATATGGAAGTTTGCAATAGGTTCAGACCTAATTGTAGCCTTAGTTCCATACCTTGTTCTAAACAGCATGTGTGACCAATCAGCAAACAAATACCCTCCAATCTAGGTTGTGAAGTCCCTTGACAAACAAAGGGCAAAGAGTGGTGGAAGGTCTATGATTGATACATCTTGTAAAACAACAACATTTGGACATGCGTGCAAGGTAAGACTCAAATTTCTAATCACCCCAACTGTTGCTATTGCTGTCCCATCTAGCTGCACTACCCCTTTAGATGTTATTTCATACTGGAGCCCTAGCTGATCAGCTATCTGTTTAGGCATTACTGAGCTACTTGCCCCGGAATCAATCATGCAATTGTGTACTACCTGATTTCCAATGATCAACGAAACATAGAAAGGAGGGGGCTTCAACATCTTACTTTGCTGTCCTCCATGATTTTCCCCAGGCTGGGAAGTGTTTGTAAGCACTTTGTCTTGCATCTGAACCCACTGATTTGAAATTGGCCAGTCCTTCATGGCAGCTTGCAGTAGATCTCTTTGTCCTGGGATGGATAGGGATTCCCAAATTGATATATTGAGGTTAGTATTTTTCATTTGTTCAATGATACTGAATGGGGATGAAGTATCCTTTTGTTGTCCCTTGGTTTGCACATTCACCCCTTGCACGTGGGTAGCAACAGCTGGCATTTGAGTTGGCCTAGGGGCTGTTCTTGGCTGCCCTTGTGCATTTGAACTTGGATTTTACTTACCAACCACTTGTGGAACCATGGGAGGTTGTGGATTGGCTGGGGCTAATGGCTGCTCTTCACCCAAATTTCTCCTCTTTGACCTTGTGTTGGCTGCAAAACTTGAAGAAACTGCTTGATTCATGCCACAGAAATCCTCTGCTTGCCAGTTCACCAATGTGGTGTCATTTGGGGCTGATTACTGTTGGAATGTTTCTTATTGTTGGTTGTTTCCTTGACTGCCCTCGCCCTCCACACCCAGTAGTTGTCACCATTAGTGCTTGATTGAGAGCGCCATTAAAACACATGGATTGGTTATGAGGCTCGTTGCATGGAAAGCACCAATCATATTCCTGAGCAATGTTGTTATGTGTTGGCACTAATGCCTTAGAGGCAGATATGGCATTTGGATTATAGGGCTGGAATGGTCTATTGGCAGGAGGCCTTACTTGGCTTTGATTGTGATTTGCAGCCTAATTTGGTGACCTATTTTGTTGGTATGGGGGCCTAGCTTGGTATTGCGCTTGAGGCTGATACGGTCTAGCACTTTGAGTTTGCTGTCTTTTGATAGTAACAGCTCATTTCCCAAATTTTGCAACTGTTTCATGACCTCTTGAAGCTCATTTGAAGCACTAGAGGATGAAGTAGAATTTTCACTTGAACTTTGATTTCTAGGGGTGGGAACAGGAGCCAAAGTGGGTGCTTGACTAGTGCTTGGATTTTCTAAGTTTGGATACAAGGGCATGGGAGGCCTAGGAGCTAGTTTACCAGTTTGAATAAGACAATTTTCGGCTCTAATGGAAATGCTATAAGCAGCAGGTAAGGTTGTGCCTCCCATAGATTGAATTAACATAGAAATATCAGAATTCAAATCTTTAAGGTAATATAGAAAAGCACCTTCTGCTATTGGCCTGACTGCCACTGGAATCCTCTCCCAAGTCTTTTGAAATCTGAAGTTGAAATCAGTCAGCTACTCGTTGGGGGCTCTCTTGATAGTTGTCAGCTGCTCCAAAAGAGACAAGTTGTCTCCCTTCTCTCCAAATTACTCGTGAAGTGCAATACACAGCTGGTTACAGTTTGTGATAGAACCAGCTCTAAGGCTCCTAAACCATTGCAATGCTTTACCCTTGAATGAAGATGCCAGTAACTTGACAGCCACTTGCATTTCATTGATTTCATGGATTACACAAAGGTTAACAATATCTTTAACATGATCACCTGGAGTAGTCTGATTTTCTCCAGTGACGTAGGGAATGTTCTTCAAGGCTGCAATAGGAACTGGATGTTGTGCATTGAGAGCAAGTGGGCTGCTTCCTGTGAAGTTGACGTAGGGGTTTTTCTGAGCCATTCTGATTGGTCTTAAAACCCTTGTTGACTGAATGAAAGGCCTGTCAGGTGGAGGAGTTGAGAGAGTTCTGTTTGGTGGAGATGGAGACCTTTGAATCCTTCTTCCTCTTTGCTTTCTTCTTGGAGATAATTGCAGGTATTCAAACAACACTTCTTCTTCTCCAACTCTTGACCTTGTGGTGATTCTTCTCATGAGTTTTAAGGCCTGAGCTTGGAACCAGTTGATTCTTCCCCTTGGAGTCACCAGATATGTAAATAATAGCTCTTTTTAAGCAAGAAGATTGCAGAAGATGAACATCAACCCCGCTACAATAAAAATGAGACCTCTTGTCCCAGTGGGCATGCCAAAACTGTTGTTGCAGATTCACAGCACCCCTGGATGCAGATCAGGCTTCTAGGTTGATCACTCTAGCATCCAGTGTGATTGCACAACATGGAAACCTCTCTCCAAGTGTGGGTACTTGTAAAAATAAGAGAGGAATCTCCAGATTAGAGGTTGGTTCCTCAAACTCCCCTGATTTAGATCTATATTTTGCACAACTACAGAGGTTTAGATCCTAATCCTACTCTAACTTGCAAGGAGACAGGGGTAGAAGTGTAAAAATTGAAACTAACTAAAGATGGTGATACGCCAAAAGGAGTGGTGAAACATATTTGTCATGCAAATAAACACAGACCAAAGTTCACAACATAAAACATACACAGACTGATAAAGTATAATTTAGGATCTGAAATGAAGCAAATAATACAAACAGAGGACTGAAACCTATTCACAGAGCTTGTATTATCTTTTCAGTGTCAAAAACACGCATTACACCCTTAGAGAGGTAAAAGAAACCTGTTACAATCTTTGGAGAGGTCTGATCCTTGCTTCAGTCACTTACTGGAGCTAAAAGAAGAAGTTGCTATGTCAAAAATTGTTCCCCCCTTTAGAAAATGAGCCAAATCTAGCTTTTACATTGCATGGGTCGAGCCCAGGGGACAGAAAACGTACAAAAACATGAGAACCCATCTCTCCTTGACTACAGGTGCATTAAAATAGCATGGGGGACCTTACAAACCCATACCCTATCATTTTGACCGGATTACAGCAGAATGCAACCCATTCTACATTAAATCTGGTCGCTAGAATGTCACTTCTGGCCATGAACACATGTCAGAGCCATTTCTCAATTTTCTCTCACCATAATGCACCAAAACTCAAGATTAACCCCAAAATCACGTAGAGAATTTCATCAGATTTCTGTTGATATAAATAACATGCAAATCTGAGCTCTAGATCGAAAGATATATCGATCTAAAGATTTAGAGCACAAAACAGGCAAAAATGAGTTTTAAAATTTTTTCCCACATTCTGCCACCTGGATGACATGTGTCAAGCACTGATTAGACAAGAAATTCTCTCTCCTTCCCTTAACCATGGGTTTTCCTTGAAAATTTTGACTTTTTGATGATTTAAGAACATTTTTCATTTTTTCTCCACGTCCCCGCCACTTGGGACACGTGGCATGCATTGATTGGTCGACAGGGGCACGGGGGAGACCTTTGCTTTTAAACTTTTGGCCAAAATTTTTGCCAAATTCTCTAACTCCTCCCCGAGCTCTGCACTTCCCTGCTCCATTGGACACGTGTCCTATACTAATTGGCTTGGGCCAGCGCTTCAAACCTTGCCCCTTTCACTTTTTGGACTTTTTCCTTGGTGAAACGTGTCATGCTGTGATTCGTCTACGGGCCTGCCGGATTTTCACGTCCACCGCGTCCTTCTGTTCCGGATGTCCCAAACTGTTTGGGACAAAAAATTCTGATCCACCTGAAATGGGATTCCATGTCCCTTTTCTGTCGGCTAACACGTGGCGTGATCTGATTGGCCCTTGGCTTTCTCAGCTATCTGTGTCCCATGTGTCCTTTTGTCCCACTTGTCCCAGTGCTGAAGATCCCCGTTTTGGGGAACCGGTCGGTTCGCGTCCTTCGCGTCCATTTGTTCCAACTGTCCTAGACTGTCTGGGACAAATTCTTCCGAACCACCTGAAATGGGCTTCCTTTGCTCTCGGCCGCTTCGCCTTTTCATGTCCTTCGCATCCTCATGGCCCAGATGTCCCAGCTACTTAGTGTGAAAGTTATCCTTTTCGGCCAAACCGAATTTCCGTGTCCTGCGCATTCTGACAGCCCGGTTGTCCCTTTGCGAAAATTTTCCTTTTTGGCCGAACCAGCCGGTTCACACCCTTTGCATCTTTCACGTCCTCGTGGCCCAGATGTCCCTTTGCTTCCGGGCCGCTTAGAGGCTTTTCGGCCGATACGCACCTTGATGTCCCAAATGTCCCAACTGCTGCGAGGACTAGGACTTAGCCAATTTTTACAATTTTTTCTGGCCCAAGCTTGTTTTCTGCAACTTTTTCACATTTTCTTAGAACTTGCTCTTTTCAACCTAGATAGGAGAGTTAGGATAAATATGAGGGGACCTTAGAAACATGATTTTTTTCCCTGGATCAATCAATTTTCCTGGGACTTGAGAATTCTGATGTATGTTATCAATTCAACCCTAGGGGTGAATTTGGATAACAATTACCTCCCTATCTTTTTATTTCCTCTCCTTCTTCTATAAATAACAGAGTTCTGCTTTATAAAAAGGATCCCTCCTTGTTGTAACAGCACCATGCCAAAATGGTGGCTGACTTCCCATGGATCTTAGACCCCGGCATGGTCTCTGCAATGTATTCTCACCTCATATTGTGAATTTAAATGATTATGCATCCCTTAAGCAATAAAATCATGTTTTCTGGAACTCTTGTCTTCCCTCTCTCTTTTTCATTGCATCTCACCTCTCTATTTATGTTTTCTGGAATGTTATGCGTACTCCTATGCTTGCAGTTCCCATGTTCATGTGTTGTATGTGTTCAAAGGCTAGGCCTGAGTGTTGATCTATGTTGCATGGTCTACCCTCTTCTCCCATGCCCTATTTGTTTACTTCACCACTTGTGGAGAGAGATTGACCCTTTCCTTCTGGCCCTATCACCTTCCCTAGCTTAGGATTTTCCCTTTCTACATATCCTTCTATCCCTGGTCCCTTGACATGTTTAGTCTAGGATTTTCTTTCAGCACTAGGAGTAGTAGTAGCATTAGAGGTAGGTAGAGGAACCTTCCTTCTCTAGATATCCATCTCAAGTGCACAAGGTCCCACAACTTGGGGATGGTTCAATTATTATCTCAAACAACTCGGCTCTTCTGGATCAAAGACGTGGGTGCAAGTTTAAAGACCAATAGTTTTTGGCACGCCCAGTGGGACCATAGTGAAGAGCTTTAAATCTTTATCTTAGCAAGTTTGATGTATTATTGCTAAGATCTAGCCTTTGGAGGTGTATTTTAACAAATATGGTGACTCCACTAATTCAACACACCCATTATCACCTGTGCATACCAGTCTCCCCTCATTCTTCCATTCTTTTCTTGATTTTCCATCATTCCACCTTCCTTTAGAAGTCATGCAATCATGACTTATTTCCCTTCTTGGAATTATCATTTGCAATACCATAACTATTTCTCTCCATCACCACAGTTTAAAAATCCTCCTCCAAATTAGTTTTATAAGACCCATTATCCTGAAAATGCATATAACCCATCTTTTTCTAACCAGAATGTTTATTAAGAACAATTTTATGCAAATGATCATGGTAACCCATTGGTTGAAGATGATTTTGTGAGGTAGATGTAAAAAATGGAGATGGACATGATGCATCTCAGAGTCAAGGGCTCCATAAAGGAAACTAAAATTGTCTACAAGGTCCCTTGTCCATGGGTCATCCCTGTACCAATCTAGTTTAGTGCCCAACAAAAATTACACTTTATCACTGAGATGTTACCCCTGATTATAGAGTAGATGGAAGAAATGGAGGCTCAAAAACCTAGCATGTCATAACCATGTCAATGGGGAAATTCTCCACTACCATCATATAACTCTCCCACTCCTTCGTGCCAACTTACATCATCTCAACCCATTGTGTATGTTCCTATCTTCATGTGCATTTTTCCCATTGATAATTCCCCCTCCATCTCACCTTCACTTCTCCACCATCTCTCTTGCACACACCTCTATTCCTTCAGTGTGCATGTATTCCATGCCTTCTGTACTCATCCTTCCATATTTTTCGGAGTCTCCTCTGTCTAACTATACCAAAAATGAACAACCCTTACCAACACACATTTCCAAAGAACTGTAATCATTTTTTATGACTGCAAAATAGTTGAAGAGTGACATGACTCATGCGACTATGAATGGGAAGAGAAGATCATACAGAAACTTTTTCTAGAATAATAAATAGTTAGTCCCAAAGGGTGCGCTCCCCAAGGAAATTGAGTTGCTTGTAGAGGTATAACTAGGCGCACCTTATCTTTGCGCACCCCAGCCTGCAAGTGCTCCCCTTTAGGAGGAAATTTTACAAGAAAATGCCATTTTTGGGATTGAACTTCAAAGTAATGGGCAGATCACAAGGATCAGACCATGCCCAATCATATATCTAGCTAGCATAGAGCCATAGAAAGAGTTTCCAACATTCATGATCACTGTTGAGCATGAGATAGAGCTTCAACATGCCAAAGGTCAACAATAGTGTCTCCCAAATCCAAGTATAGAACAACTCCATGAGGTATATGTTTGTTTTTGATACTTTGAAGAGGGTGAAACACCATATATAAGGTAGTTTTTCACTCTTGTCTCTGACCATGTACAGTGTCAAATCAACTACATGGTCAAAATTTGTGAGAAATGGAAGCTACTTCTCCCTACATTTTACAGGTTTTACTTGATCACCCCTTGCCTCTGGCTAGTTTAGGTTAGTTTAGGTTTTATTTCAGTAGCTAAATTCTTACACACACTCTGTATGTTCCATTTGAGACATGTATGATTTTATGCTTTCGTACATAGTTTTGTGCTTCTATTTTAGCATGCTCCCTTTGACACCTTTCCTATCCTATGGTGCCCATGCACCACTTTTGTTACTTCTTGGGATGAAAATTCAATGTGGATAGAGGTAGTTCTAACACTCTGTACATATCTTTCACTCTCATCAATCCAATTCAGAATATCTTCATATGAGAGTAGCAGTTCACTTTAGAGTTCAGATAGATATTTAAGTGACTTCAAGAATGTTATTCAAAGTTACAGACCAGATCTTCAAGATTATTGCTTGAATCCATACCCAACAAAATTATAAGGCTACTTGTATCTTCATCTAACAGGCGGATGGCCCCCCAAAAGTCACCAAAACTGTTATCCAAATAACTCTCCTAGTTATCTGGATAAATTATATTTTCATTCTGACTCGTGTGTTTCATATTTCAGGTTGTGCGCACTCAATATTTTTCTTTTGAAACCTTGGCATAGTTGCAATTCCTCTATGCACCCTTATGTGCCTTCCTTCTCCCTTTGAATTTTTCTATCTCCTTCCATTTCCCCTTGCGCACCTTGCTCCTGTGCACCCACTTTCTCTTCTATCCTATCATGCACTCCTTGTGCGCACCTCTATTGACTTACCTTCTAAACAACTAAGTCCCTAGCATTCCTCTTGCATGCTTATATAGACTTAGTTCTTTCACATGCCCAATTTTATTTTCTTTCTACTCCCGTGTTCCTTCCTTCAATTGAATGCCCATGTGTTATTTCCTTACTTTCCTTTTGCAAGTATTCCTTACTCCTACATGCATGCCTCCCCTATGTTCCCATTTTCACATGATTACCTCTCACTCTCGCGCCTTGCACCTTCTTTAGTGCCAGTCACTGTGTCATGTCATCTTCTATCAGAATTGAGTGTGTTACACGTAACCTATCAAAGTGTTCCAACAGCGTGCCAAATCTAGACAACTAATTAGTGCATAACATGTGGTAGAAAAGATAAAACAAATGAACAATTGGGTGAATCCTTTGGTAAATCTACGTTGGCAACGTGTTTTGTGTACGCCGATGGCTCTGACATCTTCTGACAGTCGTATCTTTTGATACAGAGCTCTGATTGCAGTATACCTAGAATTTTCAGAGAGATGCTAACACAAGCTACACGTTGGAATATTAAAATTCAAATATGGGAAAAATCTATTAGGTGGAAAATAAGGAAACATATCTTAGATCATCAATATATACATCCAATCAACCTCAACCACCAGATTTCATCAGATCTTGCCTTACTCCTTATTTCGCATGCAAAAACGACATGCGGAAGTGCATTAGACAACATTGTAGGAGGATTTGTAGGCATTTATTTTTGGTCATTGGTGGTTGAAGATTTGAATCCGAGTTTCCCTCCCTTTCTCCTTCTCTTCTCTCCTCCTATAAATAGCAAAAATCTGCTTTGTTAAAAAGGATCCCTCCTTGTTGTAATGACACCATGCTAAAATGGTGGTCAACTTCCCATCGGTCTCAGACCTTGGCATGGTATCTGTAATGTATTCTTGCCTCGTGTTGTGAATGTAGATGATTCTACATCCATTAAGCAATAAAATCATGTTTTGTGGAACTCTTGTCTTCCCTCTTTCGTTTTCATTGCATCTCACCTCTCTGTTTACATTTTATGGCATGTTGTGCATACTCCTGTGCTTGCAATCCCCACATTCATGTGTTTTATGTGTTAGAAGGCTAGGCCTGCATGTTGATCTGTGGCAGGTGATCTGCCCTTTTCTCCTATTACCTCTTTATTTCCTTTACCACTCGGGGAGAGTGATTAACCCTTTCCTTCTGGCGTTATTGCCTTCTTTAGTTTAGGATTTTACCTTTCTGCACATCCTTTTATCCCTAGTCCCTTGGTATGTTTATTCTAGGATTTTCTTTTAGCATTAGGAGTAGCAGTAGTGTTAGAGGTAGGTAGAGGAACTAACCTTCTCCAGAGATCCATGTCAAGTGCATAAGGTCCCAAAACTTGGGGACGGTTCCATTATTGTATCAAAAAACTCGGCTCTTTTGGATACAAGACATGGGTGTAAGTTTTAAGACAACCAGTTACCATTAGAGTGTTATAGTAATATTGGCATATCTCAAGGGATAGGTTTCCAACAATTCTTGTAATATGGGGAGCATAGTGAGGAATTCTGATGTATAAGTCTTATTTGCATTGATGCAGTAGTATGTTATGACCTTGATGAATGTAATGTGGTTACCAAACTATGATCAATATGAATATATGGTTCTATTCTAAATACATATTGTTTATGGGTGTACACCTTAGTGCATTTTATTTATATTATGAATCAGATATGCTATCTATATGATGTTTCTCTTGTCATTTGAATTGGTGTATTGATATAATAACTCATTCCAGGTTCTCATAATGAATGCATGACCCTTTACCATTTTCATCCAAGTTTCTATCCATAAGCAATGTATTATCACAAAACTCATATAAAGGAGGGGATCAGCACCCGCGTGTGCCTCAGGTGAGCACCCAATGCCCACTCGGTGATAGGCTGATGCTTATGGGATTACAAGGTTATTCTAAGGACATAAAAATGACTACATAGATGTGCTAGAATAGTATTCCACCAAAGCTTAATTAAATTAATAACTTAGAACAATCATTTCCTCTGATCTTGAGCTACCCAATGATCCTAAATGAACTTCCTTTTTGAATTTTTATTCTCTAGTTATGGAAGAAATTTTCTCATAGGATCAGACTTGAAGAAGGATCTCCTTTCTTCCATATTTGCAAGATTGAAAATTTGATAAAAAATTAGTAAATACTTAGCACTTGGTATATGCCATATTTTTATTTAAAAGATAAAGCATCCACTAATGTCTTGTACCTTGGATGTGTAGATCAACTCTAATGACTCTTTAAAAAGATAATTTTACAAACAGGGAGGTTAAGATTTACAAATATTTTATGCATTTTGGACAATACCATGGTATAATAAAAAATTCACATGTTTAATGGAGAACCTTATCATAATGAAAGAATTTTTGACAATACTTGAGAGGAATGATCTATAGTTGAATAATTTCAATAAAACCTAATAAAGATATGTATTTTGAACTTGATAGAGGCTTAAAAATTCCTTGGTAGAGTCAATAGAAACATTGAATAGTTAATAGAACAAGCATGACAGGCAATAACCAAAAGAATTTAAATAATGTTCCCTAAAAACGGCGCCAAAAGTGTGTTGGTCCTCAAAACTGTACGTCATGTTGGACTGATAGCAATCTCCCCTCAAAGGTAAGGAGGAGATGTCTTGGAATGGTGGTAGACTAGGTTGGTGTGTCATTTCGTAGCTAGGGATGGGTCTAACACTTTCCTTGGGACTAATCTTTGGGATGAGTGAGGGGCACGTATAAAAGAGATGAAAATTTCCTTCTTTTTTTGGTCATGTCTTGAACCAGGGTGAGTGGACCCACGGTGTAACCTAAAATGTAGAGGGTGAGATGTAGTATTTGTCCCTCAATTTCTTCTCAAATGGTATGTCAATATGGAATAAAAATGGCCAATGGAAACAACACTGGCTCTCATAAGTTGTCGCACATATTTTGTGAATGTTTACTTTTCCAAACATAAGTTACTAAAGATAGTTAAGTACAATTCATCTAACATTTTCTAGATAATGAAATCAAGGCTAAAATACACCTTCAATGATGTTTTTAGAGCAACTTGGTAGTGAAATAAAACAAAATAATATTTTAATAATGGGGGGATGGGTCAATTATGGAAATTTTAACTTCTTAGAGGGGAATTATAGTTAGAGACATTCATTATGGTAAGGCATTTAACACTTAAAGCATCCTACAATCCTGGAAAGCATGTAAAACTTGATCAGGAAGTAAAAATATCTACAAAGAAAGGTTTGCATTAATTTATACTCAATAGATACAAAGTTTCAGATCAATATCCAAAATACATGACTCAAGAACTTGTGTAAGCATTTTAGTGAAGTATTTACTACTTTGTCTCTCGTACGTCCAAGATACACTCAAGGAATAACAACAATGTATTAGTACAAAATGCTTATGAAAAGGTTTTTATAATACAGTTCAATACTGTAGAAATAAATCTCATAACATAATATCAAACTTAATGAGTAGAACACAAGCATTAAGGATAGATCTAGTGTATGATGAAGAGAACTAGTAAACACAAGATTGTAGCAGAAAGTATGACTCATTAATCAACAAATTGTAATCCAAAATGTAGTAATTTCAACTTAAATTTAGACATATATCATTGAGTTTTTGAGCTTCTTAGCAAGGAAAAATCAACTAAATGTTCTCAAATCTTTCCAATGGATGTACACTCACAACCACCTCGACAACATTAGTGTGGGAAACTAAACTCTATATGAATTTATCAAAGGAAACATGAGGTATTCATAACTTTATCTCAAAACCTATTTATGAATTTAAAGACTAAACCCCCTTTGATCAGAATATCAAAATTCAACTCCCTTAATTATGAGAACAAGCCTCATATTTATACAATTTTATGTCTTTTTACAAATCAATTTTACCCTTAAAAAGTCAACAAACCGTCCCAAAAAGATGCGGAAAACGAGCTACACTTTTGGGATATATTTTGTAACTGTAAAGATACCTTTTATTACTTAATTTGATTCTATTTATAGATGATGACATGGATGTATTTGGGATTTTTAATTTTATTGTTTAATCCTTTTTTTCCTATCTGTGTTGTCACTATCACTCATATACATAGTCACAAACTATTTTTTCCTCATGCCATCATCCTAATTGATTTGAAGCTTGTCCTTTTGGGGAATATTCCTTAGGAAATGGATAATCATTATTATTCCTTCATATTTGAAGCTTCTTCTGTGTAAATTTTCATTTCAAAATGAAAATCACCTTTTGAAAGATATCAATCCTCTCTAGACCCATGCAACTTTTCATAATTGATTTTCAAATTTAATTCTAAAATGATACCTCGCATAATTACTCCCAAATGTCATTCTCTTATAAATTCACATTGTATTTTTATAAAATTGCATCTTTTCAAGTCTTCTAAGTGAAAATAGAATTAGTGCATGTCCTTCTCAAGAAATGGTGGATGTGGTATTAGGAACCAATTTGATAGAGATTTATTCGGAGACTTTGCATTCAATATTTGACCTTTATGGCCTTGATGCATCCTTTGTAAGAATATTATTCAAGATTGAATATCAAGAAAAGACTAATGGACTGCTAACATCTTTCCTAGTTCAGGTGGCACTAATTCAAAGACTTATCAAGATAAACCATTTCTTTTCCATCTTTAAGGTTTTTTATCATCATTTATTCTATGTGGAGGACCAAAAATAACCTAAATTACTAAAGAAGTTTTGGCTTTGATGTCAGTTTTCTATCAAGAAAAATATCATCAATGCTTTATTCTTTAATGAATAATTGGCAGAGAAAAAAATTCCTGCTGCTACCTATGAAATGCCTATTGATGATCATGTGAAATATATATCATGAATTTCCTATAACATCACCGCAATGGAGCAAATAATTTCTCATCTTGAGAAAGAACCACTGAAATCTTCCTCTAGGAAAGTCCTTGAAGTTCTGCCACCTCCCCGAAGGAGACATAAAGAGGGTGATCCAAATCCAACTTGTGCAAATTAGCCCATTTTAGTGGATGAGCTTGAATCCACCCCTATAGCACCATGTGATATTCTTGTGTCTTCTTAATCTTCAAAATATGCTATATGGTGAGGTACCAAGGCCTACCTCAAAGTTGGGTTTAACCTCCTTGAGTGGGTTTCCTCCTATGGGCGGAAATTATAATTAATCAAAATCTTGAGAGGTCCCAAAAAAAAAAAATTCAAATCTCATAGAACTAGGCATGTCTTGTTACCTTGTAGGGGACATGCAGTATGATTATGAGGCTCAAGACCACAAAAAAATTGAGTTTAGGACGAACAAGCTGCTGAATCAGATTCCTCCTTTTGTAGAGGAATGTGTAACCATTAATTGATACTGTACTTCTTTTATTAGAACCTCTTTTTGTATATGCATACTATAAGTTATATGAATTTCAAGGATAGGGGCCCCTATAGAATCCCCATTTTGTTTGTTTTACATAAAAATGCTTCCCTTTATTGTATTTGTTAGCTCAACAATTAATTTTCATAACTGAATTTACTTTTGGAAAGAAAAAAAATCATTTCTAATTTAAAAATGCATAGTTTGAAAACCCGTGACAAGGTATAGATGAAATATGTTTCATTTTCTAAATGATTCACAGCTTGTCTATAATCCACAGAGTGGTCACACAGTTTTTACTTGTATTACTCCTTTATCCACATATTATTAATTTTTTTGGTGTTTCACGTCCCTTTGGAGGAGTTTTGAGTATTTTACAATCTTTTAGAACCTGTATAGTGTTGATTTCTTTGTTAAAATCTTCCAATCATTGTTCCAATGTGCTACATATTTTTTTACACAACCACATGTCCTTATCTTTTGTAATGAGTAATCCATGGCATTCCCTCTTGTTTTTATGTTGCATTGTAATATGCAAAATACCAAGTTGATGCACTGCAGCTTCCTTAGAGTTGGATAATCATGTCTATTTTTTATTTTGTTGAGTTTCATGGGAAGGGATAGTCATGGAGATTCAAAAATACATTAGTGATAAGATGACACATTTCATATTTGGGTCCTCAAATGGTAAATGAAATTTCATTAGACAATTAAACTAGGGAGGGTTCAAAATGAGAACCAACACATCTAGTGACTCCTTAGTTACAAGATTCCTTCCATTTCCCTTGTTCTTTGGTGACACAATGGTAGTTTTCCTTGGTGTCATTATTAATTGTGACCCCAAATATAGATTCATTCAGCTGGTAGGATTCCCTAGGTATCAACTTAGTCACCTATGTGCTCCTTGTCTGCACCTTTGCTCATTTTTTAATCTCTTTGACACTCTACTTGCTCTGGTTCGCCCTTCAAACCCATGTTACCTAGCTTGAAACTTTTAATCATGTGAATTTTTCATCCTACCAAACCCTAGATTTGTAATTCAAACTTCAAACCCTATTTCATTCTCTCATCACACCGTTTTTCTCTCTCACACTACCTTTGAAGGATCCCTAATTTAGGTCATGTTGGATCTCCCTCGGGATCACTAAAATTTTCTTTAAACTGGTTCAAACTTCAATCGTACTCCAATTCCACTTCAAGCACTCTTCAAGGATCGAATACTCTATGATGTAAGGTAATAATGAACTTTATTTCTTGCTTTTTATATATATTTTCATTATTTTTCATCATTAATTTCTCTTCATTACCATCGTACTCAACTTACATTTTTTTACTTTTTCTATGCTTTTTGTTTTTTTCTTTCAAACATTGTAGTCGTAACCTTCTAGTGTGCTCACTACTTCCTAGTCCACAGAACTCCTCATGCACTCCTTCTTACACCATATTACATAATCTTATGTGTTAAATACCAAGTAGTTCATCCTGTTTCTTCCTACCTCGTGTTACACTTCGTAAAATATTCCACACATGGTCTTCATCCTGAGAAATTCCTCATGATTACCATCATCCTTAGCACATGTAGCACCTTTATATTTTTCTTATGCGTGCCTTTTCAATAACATTTATCTACATAACTTCATAACATCATATGCTCATGCTTACCAACTCCACAAAAAGTCCCAATACCAATAGGATCTCTTTTCTACACACTTTCACTTGTTTCACCCCACACTAAAGGTATGTGTGGTCCTCTACGAATGAACTCAAATAGATAGTAATCGGCTTCCTACGTGCAAGTGCAATCATTACAACAAAACAAAAAGATAAAATAAATGAAATAAAAAGAAAAACATGAAAGGGAAATTTAATCCTAATGGTAATATTGCCTTATTAAAAACACCAAGAATATTATTTATAGTAGTAGGGATTCATCCTACTCCCATTGAAGTAATCGGTAAACATGGTGTCATCCAGCACCTGTAACTGACATGTTCCTGATTCAAGTATCTTGGTTAGTACAAAAGGTCCCAACCAATGCACCTTTAACTTCCCTGGGTGGCTTACAAACTTGGATTCATAGAGAAGCACCATCTATCCCACTGTAAATGTATTTTTCTTAATATACCTATCATGTTAGGCCTTTTGACACTCTTTCTTAGTCTTCTGGATCTAATGCACAATGGCATGCTTCTCATATAACTACATTAGTTTCTCAATGAGATCTTGAATAGCTTCCTCATCATATAATCCATCTAGGTGTGCAATATGTAGGGATGGAAACATGAATTCTACCAACAGTACCACCTTTATGCCAAACACCAACTTAAATGGTGTGGCCTTGTTCAATATTTTTTATGTGGTCATGTAAGCCCAAATTACAGCTAAAACTTTATCATCCCAATCCTTTATTCCAACATCACAAATCTTCATAAGGGTTTTCCCAAAATCTTGTTGAAATATTCTATAGTACCATTAGTTTGAGGGTGATAAGGGGTGGTTTTATAGTGTACCACCATAAAATTTTCCAATAGAATTGTGATTTTATCATTCAAGAAATGATTTCCTCTATCACTATTCAAGATTAAAGAACAACCATACTTTTTTATAATGTTTTTCAATAATAAGTTTCATGTTGTGGCCACAGTGTAGTCTTTTCTAAGTACAACCTCTACCCACCTTATTAGATAGTCCATGTATGTAATAATGTAGTGCGCTCCAATCCTATGCACGGGTAGTGCAATAGGTCCTAAAAATTCAATATCCCACTTCTCAAAAGGTTCCATTCTAGCAATGGGTTGCAAGGGTATCTCATTTCTATTTCCACACTTCCCAATGGGTTGACAATGGTCACATACTTTCACAAATTGCTTAACATCTTTGTAACAAAATTTCCACTGTATCTATGTATTAATTAGATAAGCTAAGAGAATTGAAAATAACACCTAATAGTTCCAAAAAAATATAAATACACATAGATCATCATGCTAAGAGCTTAAAGATACTAAATATCAACAACATGCATATAAATTTGAAGGTAAATCAAACTAACATGTTAAGCATTATTCTCTACTATTTGATAGCTAAATTAGAAATGGACCTATACAGATCCTTAACAATCAAAATGTGATTGTTTGTTTGATCTGAAGATTTTTAAGAATGCATTCTCATCAAGACATGACTACAAGGACATTTTAACTATCTCCATATGACTCAAAAAGATTAGATGGATGAAATGCAAGATGAATATACCTGGCTCAACACTAATGGAGGATGCTCAAAGATGAAAATGCCTATAGTTTATGATATATGCATGCAAAGGTGTAAGAAGAAAGGTATGAGTATGGTTCTTTATATAACCCATTGGTTTGAAGAAGCTTTGCATCCTATTTAATGTGGGATAATAACAAAGCTAGGTTAGTTAGGGATAAACATACTTTAAGTTTTCTTTAGGAGAGATTAATACATGATTAGTGATTTATGGGAGTTGAGGGGGTGTATTAATTAATCAAGAGTGATTAACTAATAAGAAGGTGTAAGCTTATAGAATCTTTTTAGAAGAAAGTTAGCATGATTTGGGTTATGAGAGGAGTTTAATCCAATAAATGATAATTTATTGATTTAATAGAAGAGGAAGTTAATTAATCAAGAATAATTAATTAATCTAGATATAAAGGAAATATAATTAATGGAAGGTTGTTAATCGATGTCTTGAGTAATAGAATGGTTAATTAATTAGCGTAATGTAATTAATCAATGGTGATAGAGGAGAAAAGGTGGGTTATTAATGATATATCATTAATTTGCAAGAAAGGGGATAATTAGCATAATTTAAGTATTTAAATTGCTCGATCCAAATTATAGTGTCTATATTTTCCCCTCTTTGGGGTGGCATAACCGAAACCACTTAAAAGATAGTAAACAAGTACAAACATGTGAATTTTGAAGAAAAATTAGTTGAGTGAAAGATACCCCCTCGAGTGTCAATGTGGTGATGAAAGAGGTCCATCGACGATCGAAAATATGAAGGAAATGGATAGAAGAATGAGGAGGGGAAGGATACCCTAAGTGAAATAGAAGAATAACATTGATAGGAGAATGATATAGAAGAAAAATGAAGATGAAGAGAAAAAAATTAACTTTCATCCAATGTATTTAAACTATTTTTTTGTCATCATATTGTTAGTGATCTATGTCATTAGTCCTTATTAAAAATATAAATATACGACAAAAAGTGTAGAATGACATAAAAATCCATAATACAAACAATTTTCCATTGCTAAAAAACATCAAATCAATGCAACATACAACATGTAACGTAATACGAGAAGTAAACAAGCTCGTATAATAGGGAAACAAGTAGAAACACACATACCCAAACCAACAACAGTCAAGATGGTTACACAAATTTTTTGTTATTAAGATGAAGATCCTACATACTTGTGATGAACAAAAAGGGTTAAAAATTATGCCCCAATCAAGGATAAATTCAAGGGAAATTGATGAAGGAAACATAGCCCAATGATAAAGCTTTGTGTGCTACAAAATAGTACTAGACAAAGCAAGCACTCTAACTTTGTAAATGGTTGTAGATCCAAATAATCCACGAGTCATATGTATCTAAAATACGTGAAAATACCTACAAGATATGGGACGAATACTATGCATGTGAAAAAAAATTCAGCTTTGTATCAGCCTTTTACTAATTTTTACAATTTTTTTTAAAAAAATATAAATTATAGAATTTTTGATTGATTTTTGATTTTTTTTTTAAAATTTGATTTTTGTAAATTTTTAATGATTTTTTATTTTTTAGAAGAAATTAGATGAGGGAGGATCACCTGAAAGAAAGAAAAAATCCGAGGGAGAAGAAACAGGTGCGAGGTAACAAACATATGCCACGACCTAGTAAAAATAAGTTAAAAATAATTATTTAATAAAAATAATTATCAAGGTGGGTGGAAGAAGAAGTTAGAATGACCATGGTGGTCAAATCCTACCCCAGGACAATAGAATGGGTTAAAATAGCTAAATATACCCCTCCAAGGGGGGGTGAATCATCATGAAAAGTTCATTTTTTCCTTACCCCTTACCAATTTTTATCATGAGACACCATGAGTGATGAGCGAGATGGTGAGAGTACAGAACCCTAAGATGTGTGCTGACACCATCTAAGAGTATAGAACCCTTCATGAGTACCCCATACCTCTTTGTCAATTTTAGCATTTAATTACATTTATTAGGTTAATTAGGAGGTCAAAAATGCGTGCATGCACCCTATGGGCATGTAGGTGTCAACAAGGGTGCACATACATCCAAAATGTATGTGTGTGCATGCATTAATAGGGATGCACATGCATCCAAAATTTATGTGCATACATGCTTACACATTAAAAAATGTGTGCGCACATGCACATGCATTAAATTAGATTCACATGTGTACGGGGAGTGTGTGCACTTTGGTGCACACCTGAAAAGGCACATACATGCATTCTAAAGGACATGCATGCACAAGTCAGGTGGGGGTAGTTAGGTTGTGTGTACACATAAAAACATGATCATACATGTGCCATAAATAGCACACACATGCACTAGGAATGTACATGCCAAAAAGGGTGTGTACTTTCCCAAAAGGGCACATAGATGTTGAAGAAGGGAAAATTTGAGATTTAGAAGAAAAATAGGATATGTTCAGAAGAAGTTTAGTTAGTGAATAGGATAGTGTAGAGGAAATACTAGTTAGTACTTTAGTAGAAAAATAGAAGAAAATAAAATCATAACAAGTGTTGAGTGATCTTGCAGAGATGAAGATTAAGGTTACAGACTAGGGAGTGACATGGTCGACTAGCTACCTTAGAGGTGAGCCTCTATCAGTGAGATAGGTGGATGATGGACATATTGTTATAGGTCAAAGGGTTATCTCACGTGGTGCAGATGCCATAGATTACCTTAGACCATGGCCTACTCACAACCTTAGTTGAGAGATGGCATAGTGAGATCTAGTGCTTTTGGCTCCCTACTGGAGATATGACCATCACACTAGAGGATGTTTAGCACATATTGTGTGTGCCTATCTAGGGGTAGTTGATTGATTATGTTACTGATAGATATCAGATCATTGACTTCATAATCTATGTTTTTAGCCATGATGAGATACCTCGCTGAGGTATGAAGGTATAAATACATCAATGTACTGCAGATCCAAGGCTACATTGCATGTCCGTGTAACTGATGGATTTTTTTAGTGCATTTCTACTTAGTAACAAGATAGGTACTTCTTTTCCACTAGGCCTCATTGGTGTTATATGAGGATTGCTATGAGGCGAGAGATATTATTGGGGCTAGTGTATGTTAGCACATCTATATTGGAACTTGCACTTGATTACATACCATGGTGAGAAGACCGTGGGTCCTACCACATTGCTATAAATATGGGCATGTGATCACATAGTCATTGGTCACCCTACATGCATTCTACAAATCTAGGCTCTATATGAGCCCTCAGTGATGGGATGGGTCTGAGTTGGAGATGACATATATGGGCACATGGGGGATACCTACCATTACCACAAATTTTTTGATGATATTCAGCAATATATGAGAGTATGGAAGCCATACCACTAGTATCAATGGGTTGAGGATGTAGATGAGCTAAGTATAACCATGGTCGATAACTTTTTGATTAGCGGCTAGGGATACATCAAAGAGTTTTACAAAGTAGACTGATGTCAATGACGGTTCAATGTAGTGCAGGATGTACCTAGTTCAAAGATGTGGTATGTATGTTGATCCACAGAGAGATTTAACATGGCGTCATTGATCCAAAAAGTTAGGGCCCATATTAGCTTTGATCAGATGGTACCATAGGTTTTGGATCCTTTGAGATAAATTAGGGATCCTAGAGTGACAAAAAAATATGGACCCTTGTACATAAAAAATTTTCCTCATTGTCTTACCATTTCATAGGTCATATGTGATGCAGGGGTTAGGGCACCCGCATATTAGTTTAGTGATAATGAGGATGATGATACACATGATGATGGTTTTAATGGTCAAGTTCATGATGGCGGTTGTAGACAGAGTCCTCCTCCATGATAGAGACAGGGGCTAAGAAAGAGGAAACTCCATGTATCCCCACAGATACCAATTCCCCAAGTTGGTATAGAAGTTGGTATTCAACTTTTTTTAAAGAAGATGCCTCCTCATAGAGTAGTGCTACAGGGTCTGCCACAAAGAGTAGTGCCACAGTAGAGGTCGGTTGGTAGCCCACCACATAGTTCACCAAGAGGTGGATGAGGTGGTGGTGATGGAGCCAGATGGTTCTAGTAGATTCAGAATATGATCTCCCAAATGTTGCAAATCAAAATTCTATTACAGCAGTCACTAGCCTAGGTAGAATAGTTGACTATAGAGAGAGACTAGCTAAGTGCCGTAGGAGTAAAGGCTCAGGAAGTGATTATAGAGTGAGATTATCCTTGGGCTGAGTGCATAGTGGGATAGGTCAAGATTGTTAGGATCTCCATAGAGGTAGCCTCATTCTGATGCACTGATGGATTCATGGTGACACCATGCATACATATGGATTTGGTGATAGCGAATGGGAGAGCATCTTATTATAGATCATTTTACTATGATACTATTCCTGAGGGTCAAAGAACACCTAGCTTCATTCAGGATTCGATGTATATGAGATCTCAAATACCATCGACATTAGCTAGATTAGTTGAGCAACCTGCAAGGGAAAAAAACATGACAACAATTTAGCCAGCAGGGTCCATAGGTTATGGGTCCTCCTTCATATCTTAGGCCACTGATTCCTTGTGAGGGATCGAGTTAGACATGACTCATTTTGATGTACACAGAAATATATGTATGTATGCCTCGATATGAAGGGTCAGTTTTGATCGATGTATATGATATATCATTTTTTATTATGCCTCATGATGAGGGCTCACTTTCTATCCTGATTACGTATACCTTGAGACACATATTGTATATGGACACTTGATTTTGATATGTATGATGATTATGATGATTAAAATCTATATTATGATGTTGTTGTATATGTATCACATGTTTTGATTTATGATATATACTTAGATGATATCATTTGTATTATACATGAGATGTTTTTTATTAGTCCACTTGATGAGTTGTATGATATTGGTGTGGGGGGATAGATTTTGATATTTGCGACCCCTCTTTCCTCATTTATGATACAATATGTGATGACTATCTTATCATACATTTAGGATGTAGAATTAGCATTTTATTGATATATGAAGCATATGATGTTAGATGTGATGATAAAGATGATGATGTGATAACAAAAATGGTATGAGTAAAAAACAAACAAACAAAAACAAAAGTTAACAAATCTACCAAATATAGACACTAAACAACCTAAAAAACAACTATGTACAATTCTAAACAAGCATGTGAAAACATAGTCCATATGTACAGATAAGAATGAATCTAATCTAACCAAGAACAGATCAATCTAAAAGGTATGTTTAAGCAACACCTTATACAAATGTTCAAGAAATCAAAACTATACAAAAAATGTACACACAAACAAAGCAAGAAACAAAGAAGGTAAACCACCACTATGCTTTTGTAATACCGTTTTCAATGTGTTTTGTGTTGTTTTTGGGAGATTTTGAAACAATTTTCTTATGTTTTTGTGTTTTCTAGTTTTCCAATATTTTTGGGTTTTCAATCTTATTCAAATGTATTTGTGATTTTTAACATATTTGAGTGTTTTTTATTTTGAAATTTTTCTAAAGTTATGTACAAGAAACGAAGAAATGTGGATGCCCCAAACGTTAGATGGTAATATACAAAGGAAAATGTGACATGTTATAAACAAGAAAGTGAATATGTGGAGATGCCCCCAATGTTAGATTGGAATATACAAAGAAAATCTCTTCATTTATTTATAAGAGGAGGACTAGCTAGATCAAGGCTTTGATAGGATAGGATCACAAAGAATCTTAGATGTAGGTACAGAACTAGCTCTAGACTAAGAAAAGGTACCCCCTAGACGCAAAATGCTTGTAAACAATTAATCCTCCTAAGGCTCTAGAAACCAAATCTCACCAAGGGACCTATCCAAAGTTCCATAATTGCGTGGTTTTCACATTTGGACAACATATTTTCTATTTTTCTTTTTCTCTCTTTTGATTTTTTTGTTTTTCATATTTTTATACTTTTTTTGTTTGTTTTTCTAATTTTTGCAGCATTTTCAAGCATAGAACCACTTGAGGTGCATGAATTTCATGGGCTCTTGTAGCTTATCTCTTCCAGGATAGGAAAGATTGTATGCTCTTGACCCAAATTTGGACACAATGACATAGGGTTCTAACCAATTAGGTTTGAAATTTCCTTTCTTTTCTCTCTCATTTAGTGTGTTGAATTGGTTTTCCTTCAACACCAAATATCCTACCTAAAATTGATGAGGTATGATTTTTTTAATCTTCGTGATACTTTTTTCTGATACAATTTAAGGTGGTTGAGTGTGTGGATGCGTCTTTCATATAGTAGCTCCAAATCTTCCATTCTAGTCACTCTATAATCCTCATCTTTATCTAGATAGTCCCTAAGAGATATTCTCAGGGAGGGAAGCTCTATTTCTAGGGGATGATGGATTCAATTCCAAACACTAGGTAATAAGGTGTCACACTAATAGGGGTGTGAATGGAGGTACTATAAGCCTAGAGGGTAGGGTGAATTTGTAAATTTTAACTATGACATGTTTTACTCACCATCTTCTCCATGATCCAAAAAAGTGTTTTATTAGAGGCCTCTACTTTCCCATTACCTTAAGGGCAATAAGGTGTGGACCACTTTAATCATATATAAAATAAATGTTATAGATATTTCACCATCTTGTTCCTGAAATATTTACCATTTTCAGGGACAATGGCAGAAGGAATGCCATAATAGAAAATGAGGTGGTTCATGATGACCTTTGATATTTGAGAACTTATAACATATGTTATTGGAACAACTTCCACCCACTTGGTAAAGTATTTTGTGGATGTTATATTGTGTGTATGACCATCAAATGAAGTAGGGGTAATATTTCCTATTATTTCTAATCATAATTTATAGAATGAACATGGTGTTGTGATTGGATTTAAAGGTTATGACGATGCATGGATGAAGTTCCTGTACTTCTAGCATAACAAAAACTTATTTACATAATTTCAGCAATTTATCTCACTGGGAAGCCAGCAATAGCCTACTGTTAATAACTTCTTTGAAAAAACCATCCCATTTGTATGGGCTTTGCACACTCCTTCATGTACCTCCTTGATTACTCGTACTAACTCTACTACATCTAAACAATGCAACAGATTCCCATCATAGCCACGATGGTAGAGGGTGCATACTAGGAGGGTATAATGAGTTATGTTATGGATAAGGATTTTCTTCTCAGAATGGGTGATGTTAGGAGGAAAGGTACCACTTTGGAGGTAGTTAAATATGGGTTCATACCATTGGGAAAAGGGACCAATAACTTTGCATTCCTGGAACAATTCTAGCATGTCATATGCACGTTGATGTAGATTTTCAACAAAAGACAAAATGTCATTGTTCTCTAGAGGAATCTATACCATAGAACCCAATTTTTCCATTACATCTACAAACTTGTTGAAAAGAATAACACCAGTTTATACAATGAATACACAGAAAATAATATTCTTCTCTATTTTTATGTTCAGATACATGTGGCCATTATATAGCCATACATAGCCAAAACAACCTCCTATAAAATAGGGAGGTGTTATAACAATTAACACTATTTAGTTGTGATTGTTACTCCCGTAACAATACACAACTCAACACCAATAATATATTATTGTTTATATAACAATAATATATTAATAACATATTAAACTATATAATAATAATTACCAATGGAATTATTATCTTACAGAATGTAAATACTAATTCATAACATTCCCCCCCTTAGTGCTTACATGGTAGAAAAACATCCACACTCTCAAGTGCAGTATGCTCACCCCTGTGGCATGTCCAACTCTGTGACTCATGACCTTGATCCAAAAGAAAGGCTCACTCCTTCCATGGTTTTAAACAGGCTTACCACAAACCTTGATGTGACAGGAACCTCATCAAATGTCCACCTCGTGTGGTTTTCTGGATCCTCCCACAAACCCTTTCAAGATCCATGAACTGACTTACTCTAGTGTTACTATTCACCACTATGCTTATACATCAGGGAATTATGTAGGAAACACAACATGCATATCACAAAACTGCACAATAGAAGATATATTGAAAAAAATTCATATTACTTCCTATAAGAATCGTAATGTTCTTAATTGTAGTCTCTATCATTGATCGCTGCCACTCGATCTCGAACAACATAGAAAAATGCCACTACCACTGGAAGCTTTCCTTGACTAATTCATTTTGGGTGTAGAATGGGAATGGAACATTGGTATGTATTCCCCCCCACAATGTGAAATTCCACTCATATAGATACTGAGAAGAAAAATGCATTGAAGAACATACTCCTGAATGGATCTTGCTAGTTAGGTCTTGCTGCACATGGTCACTAATGCTAGTGAACGTATTATTCTAGCTGACCATCTTCCAAAGAAGTATGGCAGTCAGAGGACCAAGTCAATCAGAGGATCACTGACAGTCATCTGTGCTCCAACACAACTCTCTTTCCAACATCCATCAAATACCACACAAAACAGGAACACTGGAAACTGAAGCACACTGAGAAAATGGAAACCACACTGAAAATCATATAATCACACCATACATAAGCCACCATAGCTTCTGCGCAGCCCCGTCATTGGTGACTGACTAGAGGTAACTGTTCGACCTCCTTCCTCCGATGCCTCCTTCCTCCATTGCCTCCTTCCACCATTAATATGCTACTTAACTTAACAGATTTGGAATTTGAGGCTCAAAAATTACACACCTTACCCGAACGTCGGATTCCACCTAAAATGTGTTCGTAAGGAAAATTTATTTTTTATTTTTCAGACTTAATACAATGACACAACTTTAACACTTGACAAGACAATAATCCTAAAATCACCTATTTAACATTGACTACCTATATTCACCTAAACACAATATAACAATGTTGACAATACAACTTTTTGACTATGGACCCAAGAAGACTTGACATCGACTTTGATAATTGACATGACAGACATACTTTTGATGATAAAACAAACATTGACTCTTTTGATAAAAAAATTGACTTTGACAAAAAATACTTATTATAAACAAAATTGACTGAATACCCTATATCCCACTCCTAATACATAACCTAGTCTCTTATCATATACGATTTTTTTTTTTAGATAGAAATTTAATAAAGAATAGACTCTTGAGGACCAAATAAATCCCACTATTACCACTACAAACAAGCTTAAAATTCCAAACTAAATAATACCAATGACATTCCTTTATGAACCATACGTGGATGATTAAACAATTTTACCAGATTACAAAATTTGGACTCCAACACGTTACTAAAGAAAAGAACATTTTTTAGACTAACCTAAATATGACTTGATACGGGTATAAGAGCATGTATAATTCTTCCACTCAAACGATGACTCCTTAATTTATACGCAGGTCTGCTCAATGGATGATTGACTATGCATACATATTGTATAATAGGATTTGATATGCTGAAAAATGCCAATGGAAGTCACAATGTCCACTATGCTAGGTATGTGGAGACTACAGTTGTGAATGGCTAACTATTGAAATATCACAGACTAATATTTGTTGATGCAAGTTGAGTTGATCTTACAAGTCGCCCTTCTGACTTGCACGGTAGCAGAGATAGTCGATAGTAATTGTAATAAAACAGAAAACGTTCTTTCTCATGACTTGACCTTCCCTATGCCAATGTGAGTTTGATCTTGGTCCAAAGAATGCCAAACTTCATCAAGATCCAACACCTACTTATTTTATGGTATATTAATAGAATCAGACCAAATTTGTTTGCAGATCCTCACGTGAGGTAACAACTTGCTGAAGGTGCAAGATAGAACATGCCAACCTTGATTGCAAGCAAGATCTTATTAGAATAAAATGAATGCCTACATCCCACAATAGTGATTTCCCAAGCTTATCAAATATTCCAAACACTTTTCTCCCATATTCTCAGATCCAGATGACAAAAAATTTATTTGCAGAGCCTCCCAATACACAGTTTGAAGAACCGGTCAACACAAATAATAATCCAGATTTAGGGCAATACAGATATGAAACTAATCTATTATCTTCATACAAAACTCAAATATTCTTGTGCATAAAAGAGGTCAATATGCAGACATACATTACCCCTTAAATTATTAATATATTCCTTCCATCACAATTAACAACATCTAAGAAAAAATATCTTCACAACTTAATCGAAACCACTCTAAAACCAAATGAAAAGCATAACACCAGTTTATACAATGAATACACAGAAAATAATATTCTTCTCTATTTTTATGTTCAGATACATGTGGCTATTATATAGCCATATACATAGCCAAAACAACCTCCTACAAAATAGGGAGGTGTTATAACAATTAACACTATTTAGTTGTGATTGTTACTCCCGTAACAATACACAACTCAACACCAATAATATATTATTGTTTATATAACAATAATATATTAATAAAATATTAAACTATATAATAATAATTACCAATGGAATTATTATCTTACAGAATGTAAATACTAATTCCTAACACTTGTTTTGTACCCTTCGAATTTTTTCAGAGGTGATGCACATAAAATATTCTTTTAGAGTTTCTACCAACCTTTTATATGGGATGAGTTTGTCATCCTTGAATTTATATTCATCGTTGACTTGCTTGATAATCATTTGTGAGTCACCAATTAACTTAAGGTGGTGGATATTCCATTCTATTGTAATGCGTCCAACATGAATAGTAACTATGATGATTTCTACTTTAGAAGGTACAAATGTTGACAGGTGATTTTGTCTTATAGATGGTCGAACTCTAACTTGACTTTGTTGAAATCAAGGGTATATTGTTGGTTACAGTTACATCAGTGTTTAGCATGAAAATTCATGTTGTTCATGTCTTCTTACTTTGTTTTGAAGCATTACAAAATCCTTGATTTTTCTTCACTTTTTCATTGAATGGGATATGTGAATTCTGAGTTCTCATGTTTTTTTGGTGCTTAATAGTTGCATCAAACAACATTACCTGTGCTTCCATTCCATTGATCCAGGGTATGCTTGAAAATTTACATTTCTTGTTGACGAGGACCCTAGATACCATAATTGGACAGATGGAAGAGATCTCTATCTGGAGTTTGTAAGGGTTGAAAAAAATGACCCGCTTTAGTGTACCTCTACATTGTATGTGATCTAGCTCCAACGATTCTAGACCTTATATTCTATTATCTTTCAAGATGAGATACCCATTAGAGGACACATTGAACCTGGTGTTATCTAAAAAAATGTTACGGGTAACTATAGCTTAGATTTATGTCTAGCCTATGGGATCTATGATATTGAACTCTTAGTTACAATGTTAATCCCAACCTAATATGCACCTACCTATGTGACCTTGTGTTTGGATTTCCGGAACTGAAGTTATGCTCATGGACTCAACGTATGGCTATTCTAAAGAGTCCCTTTTGTGTATGTACTTTGGAATTGGGTGATTTGTGTACAATAGAAAACTAGGTACCACATATATAAAGGGGCTTTAGTATGCAGGACTTACCTCTTCCTATTGCCAAATTTGGCATGGGCATTAGAAAATTTAGGGGAGACTAAGTTGGCACCTTCACCAAGTTTAATTGCATGCAAATTTTATTTTAGTCTTCACCAAATATGGAGATGGCGATGGCATGTAAAAAGGAGGGAACTAAAAGTCCTTGGTATTTAATGTTTTTGAACTTGGAAAAAAAATCCTAAGAAGATGCATGATGGGTTTTGCATAGTTTTTTTAATCTTTCGGTTCATTTTCGAGCTAGCTTTATATGATGTTTTTCAGTTCTTCGAACCTCTAGTTCAATTCTTGCATGACTGGTTATTTTTTCATTACATAGAGCTATTATTAGACTCTGTAAAAACTATAAGAAGAAGGTAGAAGTGTTGGAAGTTGGTTGAAGTTTTGTGGAGAAGAAAAGGCTGTTGAATTTATGCTTGGAAATATTCTGAAAATCAATGAAGGAGAAGCTCTATCAGGAATGATAGGATCTACCCATTAAGTTATTTTAATTTTACTTAAATGATCATAAAAACAACTTTGCTCTTCTTGTGAACAATCTAGTTTTTGCATGGTTGTTTAGATCATCTCTACATGTGTTTTATTTTGTGGCGTTGTTTTATATGAATGTTGTTTCGACTCCACTAGTAAGAGGAAAGGGATATATGGGTTTTGTTTTCTCTTGTTTGATTTGATGGGTTATTCTTTTATCCTTCTCCATGAGCCTGAGATGTAGTCAAAATTGTATGTACTCTTTTTGAACTGTATTATACTTTAGGTAACTCAAATGCTTAAATTTATGGAACTTGTTTAAAGAATTCTTATATCACTTAGTGAGAACACTTGAGAGGATTACTTGTTTGTTTTTCTTCACTATCATTTGATCTTGTATGAATCTTTATGGGGATTCAACTTCTACAACCCTGACTTTAGCATTTTTTTTTTGGGTTCTGTTGGAATGATAAAAATTTGAATATTCATCTATTTTCTTACCCCTTTTATGATGGTGATTATGTGTGTTGTTATTATTTTTCCTCTTGCAGTAGTTTGATCCATTGGTTTTTGAGGAAGTTAAGTTGTTGGGTTTTACTTGGCAAGTGCTAATGTTTCACGATGTGTTAGTTCTTTCAGATTTTATCTTTATCCTGCAACTTATACTCATGCTCTGTCATGATATTGTTTAGTCCCTATACTTGACTATTTGATCCCATGATGGAAATGTTCTCATTTTCTACTCTGTTGAGTTTTGGGTAACTAGAAAAGGTTGGGAAATCAATGATAAGGAGGAAAAAATCCTCTAGCAATGGTTAGTGTCTTTTGCTTATTGTTATCTATTTGATCTTCTGGGTTGTTCTATGGATATTTTTTACTGTTAGTCTATTTCTTGGCCTTGGGCCATCAAACTCATTTCCAATTTATTTTATGATCTATGAATTAGGTAATCTCTTTTGAAAAGGAACATGTTCTCAGGATTTTCTATATCATTATGCTCTCAAATTTCTTCAAGTATCTGAGATTTGGAAGTCTGTTTCAGACTTATCATTTTGTTGTCTTTTTCATTCCTTTTTTTGTGGACTTGGAGGAAAGAATACCATGTTCTTTAATGTCATGTTCTTGAATGTAGTTGGATAAAGGAATGGTTTTTATTCATCATTATTATTATTTTAGATTAATGTACATTCAATTTGATCCTTGATTAGTTCTCTGATTGAGATTTTGTTTTGGGACAGTATAGACCAAGCTGGCCAATAATTATTCTTTGTTATCTTTTGGTTTCCTTCTAATCGTTCTTTAAACTAAAGTGAATCAATGTCTCTCTTTTCTTTAATCTTATTCCTCCTTTAAACTAGATGAATGTGTTTTCCTTCTTTGATATGTTCCATTATTTCAACTCTTAGACCTATTTGGTAAGATTGAGTTCAGGTTGTTCTAGGGAAGTATAGCTGAAGTAGTGTATGATTGGATGGAGTATGGCGTTGGGTTGGAAATGTTTTGAGTAAATATTTGTGCTTAGTAGAAAATATCTAGATGTTTGATTGAGTTAAAGATTATTGTTAAACCCTTCTATTCTACCCTTTTGAATTATTATTGGTATTGATGTATCTCTTTGGGGATTGTTTGTTTAGTCCTAATTGCATGCCAATTTGATCTTACCCTTTGATGAGATTTGTTTAGTGATGGGATTTTACTTAAATTAGATTCTAATTCTGAATTTGAGTTATAGGATTCTTAAATTAGAATCTCTTCTTAAGCTATGTTGTTTATATCATCTTAAACTTATTCTTATGTTTTTTATTTGATTATTGGCATTTCCGGTTCTAGGATGAATTTAGGTGAATGAAATGTTGAGATGGATGTATTATTATTCTATCTACTACTGACCTATTCCTAAAAGTTAGCTAGGATATTTATCTTCTTATGATAAATAGGTTAAACTAAGAAGTGCAAAATGTAAGTAAGGTATGAAAATCATATTGCGATTGTGATGAATTATTACTTATCTGAATTACTGTTTTAATTATTTTATGAAACACAATACTACAAAATGTTGAAGTTGTTTATATCATGATCTATTCTTACTTATGTTATGGTTTATAACTTTTTTTTTCTCTCTCTCTATCTCTTATTTGTGTATGGTAACTCCTTTTTTAATGTCTTTATGAATTTCTCATGACTGTTTAATAATAGTAGAGTTCTTTTTATGAAATAGTTAGCTAAATGAATGCCATTTTATTTTTTAGTTATTATCATTCTCATTTCAATGAATTGACCTATGATAGCAATTTTACAGATGGACTTCATAAATGATGAAAGGAGAAAAGATTTATAGGAAGTTACATTTGTTTACCAAAGAGACTATATATTTTATGATGAAATATGTTCATTATTGAAATGTATTTGATGGAAAAATAAAGTTGTGCTTGTAATTGATCTTGTTATTATTGTTTGACATTAAAAAGTCTAAAGTGTTTGTACTTATAATGTATGAATCATCTTGATGAATGAAATATTTTTGGACTTTCTTGTACTTGATGTGTAATCCTTTTTGGGTATTCTGTGAATAGATGTGTTAAGTTTTTCTCTAATTTTTTTATTAGTAACATACCCTTTTGGGTTGGAATAAATTGAATATGAGATCTAGGGTACTAGATGTACTACCCTCTCTAGTGAAATGCAACTTATTAAGTTGAAATTCGTGCTTGGATATTCAGCTATATTACTATGGATATATTAAATCAAATGTTTGTGGGTGAATAAAACTATGATAATAAATTATAATATACTATGGGGTTATAAATGAACATTTACCCTTTATAAGAAAAAGGGAAGATAATTTCCATTCAATTAAACATAGACTTGTTTTAAGACCTTTTGGGAATGAATCCTAATGTTATCCTTGGATAGTGGAAGGTGTGATTCCTTTTGATTAGTTCCTTAACCAGAATAGGAATGAAGAAAAAGAAAATAAATGGGATTAGACTTCATTCCAATGAAGTCTAATATAAAAAAGAACCTACTCAGAACTTAAGTAAGATAATACTTGGGTAAGTAAGTAAGAAAACATCTCTTTAATGTGTTTTGGATCTTTTATATAGAATATAAATCACAATGTTAATGGTATAAAAAAACATAACTTATCAAATGATTAGGGAGCATATGTATCTGCATACCTACCTCTTATTACAGTTTTTAACTTGGAAACCTAATGTTCAATGAACCTAGTTTCTCGGTAGGGTAACTGCAATTGTTATGTACAGAGATAATTAATAAGTCATTAACTTATTCTAAGGTATGTTCATCTAGATGAGGAAAATGCAGACGGATTTTGACATACACCAACTGCAGTGCAGTACCTTCGTGAGGACTTGTGTCTTCATGAGGATACTGTGTTACAGTTGACATATTGCAACACCCTTCAGAGTTTAATCAACTAGATCTACATAAATTCTAACTTGATCATAGTTTTGCCCTAGGTAAAGTTAGGGGAATGACCTAGTTTCATGGTCAACTCATGATGAATTAGGATAACTAGACACACACAATTGACTTAGGTCAATTGAGTATGTCTATACACCCTTCGTCACCATGAGAAGTCCTCCACACTAGTCTATGTTGTTAACCTTATCTATGGTTAAACTACGAGAGAGAGGACTAACAGTAGTAAGGACCATTCTAGATAATAGATTGAGTGAGGTGAAGGACTTATTCTGTTTGACGTGTATGATGTCTGGGAATATAAACATGAACAAAATGTTTAAAATATTTTCTCAAAGTATCGAAAGTTGATGGTTGCATTGTCCTATGTCACCTAGTTTAAGAAGTGGGATTTCAGATGAATATTGGTAACATATATTTAGATAGGCCTCTTAAAAAAAACACTTAATTCCCCAAAAAGGGTAAAGGAACCAAGTATACGTAGTATATAAATTATTAAGTTAACATGAGAGATTGGTATGATACTGAGTCATGAAATGAGAGTTCGGTGTTACACCGAGTCATTTACAGTTGTATATGGTTTTCTGTTATGAGATTGTTTAGATTTGAAATATTTGTTCTAAATTATGTTAATTTAAAATAGAGAGCATTATGAAAATAAAATAAAAAATCCCTTGTTTCTAAAGTCTTAAAATGGGAATGTTACATCTTGGTATCAGAGCTGAAGGTTGCAACACTTGGACCTATTGTGTCCATAATCTGATAAAACTTAAATTTTCTTGTTAAAATAAAATGGTTAGAACAAGAGGAAATGCTGCAAATAACCCACCACCAGGTGGAGAAGCAATAATTGACCAAAAACTTGATGAGATTCTTACTTCCCTGTTGGACATAAGAGATCATCTAGATGTACTTGAATATTAAATAATGGGAAACAAGGAGAAGGAAGAATATGTTGGCAATAACAATCAGCCACCTTTTGTGGACAACTCCAATATTGGGAATTTTTGTGTTAATAACAAAAATACAGCTAATGCTAATGTGAATGTACCCAATCATCCTAAGAATAAAAAGGAAAGATTGAAAGCCAAACTCACTAATGATATAAAAAGGATAAATCAACCCAAGTTTGATGGCACTACATTAGGAGATGGAGCTGAGAACTGACTCAGTGAAATGGAGAAGTACTTTGCTATAAGGAACTTCTCATAGGAAACTAAATCAATATGAGGAGCTTATCAACTTTCCCATGAGGCATCTTCTTGGTGGGACAACCGTAAGGATGAGTTAAACATTGATGAAATAAACATCATTTGGGATCAATTTAAAAATTATTTTAGGTAACGATGGCTTCCACAAATTTACTATGATCACAAAATGACTTAATTTCAGAACTTAGCTCAAAGAAATTTAACTATAACAAAGTACTAGGAGAATTTTACTAAGCTTTTGAAGTACGTACCTAAGTATCAAACTGATGAAAAGTTTAGGATACAAAAATTTATTATGGGATTAAATCCCATTATAGGTGGTGAAGTTGATGATCATATCTTAACCACTATGGAAGGGGTTGTTGAAAAATCCATAAAGCAGGAGAAAAAATTGAAAGCAATCTCTACCCACAAGAAAACAACAACAAATAAACTTGTTGCTAACGTATGAAACAACATTGTCAAGAATAATAATAACAGACAAAAGTCCTATGGAGGACAGAATGATAACTTAAGGCTAGAAATAAATTTGAGCCTAAAAAAGGACCAGTAGGAGGCTGCTAAAATTTTGGCAAGGATCATTATGTAAATCAGTGACCTTTGAGGAAGGATGACCGCAATCAGCAACATAATATACATGTTACAGTAGCTAAAAAATAAGATGAAAGCAAGTTAAGTGCCATGTAGGTTATTTGGTATGAAGGTAGCTATACTTTTTGATACTAGAGCTATTGAATGCTTTATTTCTACTAGATTATCTTCAAAATTAAAAAGAAAAGATGGAAAAATGGATAAATCATGGGCTGTACATTTTGGAAATAATGTTCTCCACAAATTATGTGTTTTTTTGGAGTAGTCCTTGACTTGCCTAGTTTTTCCACTGAAGTTGATATTTATGTTGCTCCTTTGGGGTCTTATGATGTAATCATAGGTGTTAATTAGCTAGCTGAAGATAAGAAAAAGGTTGATTATTTTGAAAAACATATTAGTTACCTGGATGACCTACTGAAAACAACAGACATTCAGGGGGTAAAACATGACATTTCAATTAGGAAATCGTCATCCATGTAGCTTAAAAATGACAAAAACAAAGGCTAAATTTTATATCCAGTAAAAATTTCTCAAACAATTGAAGGGGATAGTGACTTCTTGGAAAGATACCCGTTGTTATGAAGTTTCAGTGATGTGTTTCTAGAAGAACTACCCATTCCTCCACCCAAACGGGAGTTTGATTTCACAATTGAGATCACGCCAAGAACCAAACCTATTTCCAAGGAACCGTATCGAATGAATACCATTTAATTGGTAGAGCTTAAGGCATAGTTATAATAACTATTGTCTAAAGGTTTGATAAGACCAAGTGTCTCACCTTAGGGAGCACTGGTAACTTTTTTGAAAAAGAAAGATGAAACACTTAGATTGTGCATTTATTATAGGATGTTAAACAAGGAAACAATCAAAAATAGATATCCACTTCCTAGAATTAATGATCTATTTGATCACATGTGTGGTGCATCAGTATATTCTAAGATATCTTTTCAATTTGGATATCATCAATTAAGAATCAAGGATAAAGATATTCATAAAACAAATTTTAGGAAAATGTATGAACATTATGAGTTCACAGTTTTACCATTTGGTTTAACAAATGCACCTACAAATTTTATGAATTTAATGAATAATAGTTTTCAAGAATACTAGGAAAAATTTTTACTTGTATTTTTGGATGATATTCTCATATACTCTTAAATCATTGAAGAGAATAATGAGCATTTAAAGATAGTTATGGAAATATTAAGAAAGAGAAGGTTGTATGGTAAGTTGTCCAATTTTTCTTTCTACAAGACAGAAGTACACTATCTCAGACATGTCATAAGTAAATATGGAATATCTATAGATCCCTCAAAAATTGTTACAAGAAATGAGTGGCTTGTACCTAAGAATGTACATGAAGTTAGAAGCTTCATGGGTTGTAACATTCCCATTTTAAAACTTTAGAAACAAGGGCATTTTTTTTTACATAATGTTCTCTGTTCTAAATAAAACATCATTTAGAACACACATTCCATGCCAATCAATCTCATAAAATATAACCACATGCATCTGTGAATGACTTGATGATCCAACGATCTATTCATTTCATAACTCGGTGATCTACCAATCTATTTATGTTAACTTTAAGTATTGAATAATTATCCTATACTTCATATAGTTGGTTTTCCTACCCGAAACTAGGTACTGAGTGATCTGTTTAAAGAACCTATCTAAATATTTGTTACCAATATTCATCTGACATCATGTTACTTTAAACTAGGTGATAAAGGACAATGCAACCAATAGCTTGCGATACTTTGGCCAAAGATTTTCAGCATAATGTTTATGTCACTATTCCTAGATGGCATACTCATCATTTCAGAATATGTCCTTAACCTCACTCATTTTTTAATCTATAATGGTCTTTACCGACTTCTGTCAGTTCACTTGTCCAAGGTTTGACCCTAGTCTAGGTTACAACATAATTTATTATAAGAAAACACTCATGATGACTTAGGGTATATGGGCATACTTAGTCAACCTAAGTCAACCAAATGTGCCAAGGTACCTTGAGTCATAAAGGGCTACTCCCTATCCTAAACATGCTAATAACTAGACCTAACAAGAAACTATGTTCAAGTCTAGATGGATGTAGATCTGGATGATCAATGCAGAAGGGTGTTGCCACATATCAACTGCATAACTGTATCCTAAAAAAGACCCTAGTATTTTTTAGGGTACAGTCCTATAGTTGGTGTGTGCCAACATCCTACAAAACTTCCTCATCAATATTTACATACCCCAAGGATATTATTAATAAATTATTAATTTGGAGTATTACACTAATTACAACAAGCCTGCTAAACCCTAATCCAACACTCCATAATTTATTTTCTAAATTTTATTCATTTAGTCATTAAAGAAATTCCTTAACTCATGATTGCTTTTAATGTTCATTTTACTTGGCTTAACAAACAGATATCCAAAGGACATGTCAACAATATCATAAGTTCCATTAAATGTAACTTAACCATTCAAGAAGGTGTAGCAACCACATAGGTCTAACTAAAGTAGAATTCATACAAAATGAATTCCTATGATTTACAATCATATCTCCAATCCTTTTTGGTTTACATTCATTTAAGAGAGGAAGAGTCTTCCTCTAAATGATTAAGGGTCAGGGTTTATCCTTCACAATTCTATAGCTCATACGGCATGTTCATTACACATCACATTACTATGTTAAATTATTTAGATAATAAACTTCATCTTATGCAACTTTATAAGCTGCACCTTATAGGTGAAATTGAACTAACTCCATTTATCCATCTTATCAAAGGATAAACAGATAAACATATAAATAATATGAAGAATATCAACAAGATAGAACTTCCATCTCCTTTATAAAAGTATGAGATAATTTACACAACCAATGAAAGTAAATCTCAACGCATAATTCATCATTATAAACTTATATATTTACAAGACTATGCACTTTAGGTGTACGAAATAACAAAAACCTTCATTCTACAAAGTATACAACTTTTATTTTTCAATACAACTAAAGAATGAATTAGAATTCTTTACAAAGAATCAAACTTATATCATCCAATGCATCATATAAGTTTTTGCCTTCTTTTATCACTTATGATGTCCATCTACAAAAATTGCTAGCATGGGTCAGTTCAATGAACTGAGCATGATAAGCACTAAGAATTAAAATGAAGTACATTCCACTAATTGTTTCATTAAAACAACTCTGCTTTAATGAGACAATTGATATATCAAACAATAAGCATAAGTGATACCAATTAGAAAATAAGTACAATAATAAATCTATAGCGACTTTTAAGAGAAGAGTAGAATATAATCATCCGACAACATCTGTCTTAAAACTTAAATTTTAATTGATCCTATCAATTACCTTTAAACAAACAATAGATCTTACCATCCCATTATTTCATAATTCTATCCTAATAGAATACAACATTTATCTTTTCTATAAGAAAAAATAAGTGTTTACATCATGGTTCACTTTAGCATGATTCATCTAAATCTTAAGAAAAGAGTAAGAAGAACCATTATGTACTATACCCAAACTCATAACATCCAAAAAATAGAACAGGTTCAGAACATGAATTAATTATTTCATTTTAGGGATGATAATCTTGTAATTTCAACATTTAAGATATACATCTGAACAAAATTTCATAACAACCCAAGAAGGTATAGAGAATCAAAAAAATCTAACTGTAAATCTAATTCTACTTCTAAATGTTATAAGTTATCATTCAAATATCCAAAACCAACATTCACAAATCAAAGTAGTCCTATACAAGAGTTAATCTCTACTTGAGTTCACCTAAAAAGATAGAGTACAAGAGACAAAACCTACTCCTATCCATCCAAATAAAGCAAGGCTTAGTCAACAACAGTCAATCAAACAATTATGCATTCACTTATCAACAAGATTGACTTAGCTACTATATTTCTACATCATTACAAAAAATGATTCAAAAAAAGTAGACCAAAAAACCATAAAGAAATCACCATATCATAAGAGAATCGAGTGCAGAGGAGTTCAATAAATGAACTTATCCAAACGACAGAGAAAAGGGATCTCTATTAGGAAAGGTCCATATAATTATTCATTACATTACTTAACAAAAAAATTCCTATTCAATTCAATTCAGAATGAAAAACACATTACAGCCCCAAAAATAACATATTGAACCCAAGAGAATATATAGTTCCTCTCTCTTTAAAAGACCCAATAACTCATTCACTATATCCAATAAAAATAGAATACCGAAATAGTAAGCTAACAAGTTCAGAAGTATCCACAAACTCAAGGACTGGAGTCTCTTTAAAGTGCTTCAACAACTTAGTATGAAGAGTAAGTAGTTTGTGATTTAAAAAGATCTATACACAAAATAACTGAACGGAGAAAGTAATCCTTCCCTTATAACTTCAATGTATAAGGGTAATAACTCAACCTTTTAATGAGACCCAAAACTTATTTTAAAGGATCTGAAGAGAGAGCAAGAAACCCAAAAATGTTTAAGTCAAAAGATGTCCTATTCTTACCTCCAATGCAACTGAAATAGAAATCTGAAACAAGACTTTCATAACCTCAAAATTGCAACAGATGAGACTTAGTTTTAAACAAAACAGTCAACCCAAAACGTGGGTTTCCTCAAATAGAGGGGAAAAAAATACCCGCAAATTTTACACCATTAACATCTCAGAGAAGATGATATAGTCTTAAAAATAGAAATATCACATTCATTTAAATAAGACATTCGCAGTTCAAGATCTTGAAGGGATTACTAAACAACTCATTCAAACTATTACCCAATTTTCTTATGAGTAAGTTGCTCAATAAAATAATTATAAGCTTTAAAATTTTAATACAAGTAAAACCCAACAAAAAAATACCATAACATAATTGAATTCATCTATTCAATTAAAATTTCTTAACACTCATGTACCAAATATGAGTACAACATCAAATACGACTTCACACAAAATTTTAGAACTTCACAAGTAATAAAATATGAGTACAGTGCCAAATATGAACTTTAAGCAATAGTTCAGTGTTGCATAAGTTTCCAAACACTAGTTCAAAACAAGACGAAGCTCCAACACAAGTTTATATCAAAACATGAAGCCCTAATTCAAGATCAAACAGAACTCAAGATTCCCTTAAAGTTCAGAACCCTATATTGCAATGAAGGCCAATTCAAAACACAACCTCGAATACAAGTTCTAGAATGAAAAACAGAGCTACAAAAACAAGTTCCTCATACAAGCTTCACATGCATGCTATCATTGAACTTGCACAAAGAGAAAATTCCCAAAACAACATTATTTTTACCATGGATTCATATCCAAAAATCACATAGATTCATAAAAGCATGCAAGTAATCAACTAGAGAAATCATGCAAATATTAATAAGCATAAGAGCAGAGTAAATATGGTGAATCATTTAGAAGAAAGAATGAAATATTAATGGGTAGAGCCTATCATGCCTGATATTTCTTCTGCCAAATTGAAGGAGACTTCTAGCTGAGCTTCCAACTCTTTTTCTTCTCCACGAAAGATCAACAATCAAACATATTTTATTCCCATGCCTCATATACTTTCCTTCGATAAAAAATAGACCATAGAAACAAAAAATAGCTTTGAAGTGAAGGTTGAACTACTGGTTCGAAGAACCAGATAGCTCTATGTAAAGAAAAATCCGCAATGCATGCAAAACAAAAAACCTCCCACAAACTCGCCTTCCAAGTTTCCAAGATGGTTTACACATAAAAACCAAGATCCATTAATGCCATTAATTCCAAATTTCTTGCTTATCTTTCCTTACCACCGCCTCCTAAAACTAGCAAATGCCAATTCCATCCAAACATGTAATTCCATCTTTAGTGGAGCTTCCACGTATGCCTCGACCAAATTCAACTAGCCCCTGCTAAAACTGGCAGTACCACCATCCATTAAACCATATCAACTGACTTAAATTCCATTGGAATCGTCACCTTAGAGACATGCTACCCTTAGGTTCCCTTTCAATAGTTTTAGGATGGATCCCTTAAAAATTAGGTTAGTCTAGAAATAATCACCTTAGGTCTTAAAACATTGCCATTAGTAATTCCACCTTAGGTTAGATTAAATTTATAACCATATAGTATTAGGTATTAGTTAAAATAGCCTAGAATTTAGTAATCTCTCCCATATTAATTTAGCACAAAATCTTAGGTTAGGATGCCAACCCAAATAAATAGAATAAGAGGATTATATTAGAATGAAATCCAAATAAGTAGACGTAGCTAGAACATAGGTGTTCTTACCTAGCTTAAGATACTGTTAGGATAATCCTTTGGTTTTTGGACTCAAAATTCCTCCTCTGTCATGAAATAAATTGAATTTTGTTTACATTCATAATTTTCTTCCAAGATAAATCACCAAAGACCCAAGCACAAACATACAGCTGAACAAAAACATATTCACATAAGACCAAGGAATTCATAACATACAAATTTCAGTCTGTTATGTCCCTCAAACTACTAAATGTCAATTTACCATTTAGTCTATGAAGAAGATTTAAAACATTCCTTGGATCATTGAAATTGATCCAAGGATGAGTCAGAAATAGGAATAAGTCTACAACTCTTAAATCTAGATTGTAGCTTACCTTTCCAAAGTGAAAATCAATTCTTGAAAGCCATACTATTTTAGTCTAATGATTTTAAGAACAAAATGATTTATCCATATCAAGTATGATCTTCAGTAGTCAAAAGAAAAAACCTTTATTAATAAAATCATATGTCAATGCATGAAATGCAAAGGAGCAATATAACAATTGTCAAGGGTGTTACATGGGTCTTGTTGGTTATTATAGAAAAATTGTTAAATATTTCTCAAAGGTCATTGCACCAATAACTTCATTGCAAAAGAAAGATAAGAAATTTGTGTGGAAGGAAAAATGTGAATCTACATTTAAGACTATAAAGAATCAGTTAGCATCTGCACCTATTTTGGTTGTACCTGATCCTAATGGAGACTTTACTGTAGTAACATATGCTTCTGGGGAAGGTCTTGGAGGTATTTTGTTGCAAAATGAGCATGTTATAGCATATGAGAGTAGAAAACTCAAGTTACATGAGCTGAACTATGCTCCCCATGACCTAGAGATTTTTACCATTGTTCATGCACTTCTATTATGGAGGCATTATCTTCTTAGTAGACCTTTTGAACTAAAGACTAATCATCTTGGGCTGAAGTATATTTTCACTAAGCCAAAAGTGAATGCAAGACATCGAAGATGGTTAGAATTTCTATCTCAGTATGATTTTGAAATAAGTTATATAAAAGGAAAGGAAAATAGAGTGGCAGATGCACTAAGTCGTAGGAAACATAGTTCTACACTTATGATGTTGAGAACTCAGTTTAAGGATGAAGTGAAAAGTGTTATGGAATCGGATTCTTATTTTCAGCAAGTAAAAACAACACTTGCTACAGATCCAAATGATGTGAGATAAAGAGGTTTTCACTTTGATGATGAAGGAATCTTGAGATTTTAAAATAGATTATATATACCTTCGGTAAATGAATTAAGAAGGAAATTATTAACTAAATTTCATAATTCACCTTTTTTAGGACATCCTGGCATTACAAAATATTTGTTGATATAAAAAAACTATATTTTTGGAAAGGGATGAAAAATGACGTGATTGATTTTGTGACACACTACTTAGAATGTCAGCGTGTTAAAGCTAAAAATATGCATCGAGTTGGCTAATTGTACCCTCATAACATACCTCAGTATAAATGGCAAGTAATTAACATGGATTTGGTTCAAGGGCTACCTATGTCAAGAAATATGCATGATGTTATTCTTTTTGTTGTGGATAAACTAATGGAAGTGGCACATTTTTATCGTTGGTAATCTTAAGAATGATTCACCTCTTTTACCAAACATATTTTTGCATGAAATTTTTAAATTACATGGTGTGCCTGGATTGATCATATCAGATAAATATCCAAGAATGACATCTAGATTTTAGCAAACACTTAATACAGCTTTGGGAACTAAACTCACTTTTAGTTCGGCATACCATCTGAAAACGGATGGGCAGACTGAAAGAGTTAACCAAGTTTTGGAAGATATGTTATGAATGTATTTCATGCATCAGCAATATAAATGGGAAGAGTACCTTCCATTAGTTGAATTTTCTTATAATAACATATACCATGCCTCTCTGAAAATGTCACCTTTATAAGAATTATACGAAAGGAAATGCTGACCTCCAGTAAGTTGGGATAATATAGAGGATAGAGAGGTAATTGGAGTTGAGATCCTTACTGAACAAGAACAACAAGTTAAAATGATTCGTGAACATTTAAAGGAAGCAATAGATAGAAAAAATAGTTATGCAGACTTAAAAAGGGATGACAAGAGATTTGAACTTGGTGAAAAGGTTTTTTTGTGGGTTAAACCCAAAAAGAGTTCTATAACTTTTGGTAAGGTTGTCAAGTTATCACCTCATTATGTGGGACCCTTTGAAATTGTTGAAATAATCAACCCTATAGCTTATCGTTTACCTTTACCACCTACTTTATCATGAATACATGATGTTTTCCATATTTATTTACTTACGAAATACATTTCAAATTTATCACATGTGTTAAATTGGAATTCGTTGTAGGTCCAAGACCTAGGAATAATTACGATTAAACCCATTTGAGTGCTAGAAACTTGCAAGTTGCACTTAAGAAATCATGAAATAAGTCAATGTAAGGTCCAGTGGAGCCAGTTTAATGAAGAAAGTGCAACCTAGGAAAACATTAAATATATGAAAATTGATTTTCCATTTTTATTTAAACAAGATTGATTTTGTTGAGTGATAAAACATGAAGATTTTATTCTTACTGTTGACTGAAGAATACTTGTCAAAGATCACACAAGGAGTCTGGGTGGGATAGAAGGCCCGGAACTAAGGGTATGGAAGGACAGGAAGGACCTGCGTGTGGAAGGTAAGTTCAAATTTCAGGACTTAGCTGATTTTGAGCATGAAAACCTATTTTTAGAAGATGGCATGCAGAACACACCAACAATGCAGAGATGTGCGTACCATGCATTATCTATCTTTGGAGGGGTGGATCGAAGAATTTTCCATGGAGACGAGTTGAGAATAGAATTGACACTTCAGTTAACTACAAGAGGACTATAGATAACACACTTATATGTGTGGCTATGCTTGTAAATGGCTTGTGGTTATCAATACCATGCAACCTATTTTTGGAATAGATAAGCGGTGAAGGTAAAGTACCAACCCTATATATATGATGTTAGGTACATAGTAGAACTACAGTGAAGTGTGTGTAATAGAGAATATATAGAGTGTATGTATGTGTGATATATGCATATGGCTGAATTACTGTATTAGATCCATAAGTGCATTAGTATAGATTGACAATACTATAAGGAGATTCTTTATTTATTAATAGATGGAAGATATTGGCTAAACCTAAGTGTCATTCTGTGTGTAGTTGAGTAGTGCATGTTATTAATTAAATCATGATTATTTTTTAATCTTGTTCTTTTATAGATCTGGGGGTAGCATGCATTATAGAATGATGGATTAGGTATGAATCTATATGTTTCTTCATTCATCATGCTAACATCCTACTATAACAACTCTAAAGAGGGACCTGGTACCTTTGCACACTTTGGGTGAGTGCTCGGTCAAGGTTGAGTGATGTGCTAGTGCAACTAGGGTGTTATCTAGTCAATTATAGGTTGTATCATTAGTTTCATTGTCAAGACCTCTTTTTCAATTGTTTTCAGGATGGTTTGTGATGAATATGTACCAGTTAACTCTAGCAAGTAATGAGGAATGGATATACAGTCTGGAGGAATAATATGCATGATGGTTCAATAGTAGATCTAAGTTTAATGCATATAGATAGGTAGAACATAATCTATATGAAAAATTATATGAGATATTTTTCACTATCCTTCTAGTAGAACTATACAAGTGGCTTACTGCTTATGGATCTTAGTGGAATTGGAGGTATCGCGCACTTGTCTAGACACAGGAATAATTTCAGGCCCTTTATGATTCTGATTTGATTTGGATTCACGTTGTGGATACGTGGTTTTGTGGTGTTCTAAACAGTTATATTTTGGAATATTCAATTTTTACGTACACTTTCCTAGAGGTAACTAAATTCCAGTTTTTGTGGTATCTAAGAGGAACATATTTGCAAGGTATTTTGTTGGAATCAAGATCTTGATGGTAACTTTAAACCTGGAGAGTAAACTGATGGCTAAGTAAAATTTTCCATGCACGAGGGTAGGAACATGTTTGGCTTAAGATGAGAGACCTAGTGGTAGAGAGGTAGATAGAGGAAAGGCGGCTTAAGTATAATGAGGTGCATGAGAGGGAGATGCAGAAGTAACATTCCATTTTAGAAAGTATGGCGTGGAGGAGAGAGATGACTCATGAAGGATTTATAGCTCATGTAGAAGACATGGAACTAGAGCATTAGGAACTCCCCCATCTTGGAAAACATGACAGAGATCCCCCCTCAGCCTTACACAGAAGTGCGCCAGCAGAGACTACCTAAATAGTGGGCATGCATCTTAATCCATCTAGTGACCTAGCCCTTAAGCTTGGTTTTTCAATATCTAGTATGACAAGTAACCATCAAACTAACTTGGTAAGTAAGAGAGCAGGAGTAAGTCATGGATCAAGTACATCAATGGTAGGATAGATGACTTTAATGTCATTTGGAGGAAAATTCTTAGGTGCATTATTCACATAGAATGTTGGATTCACCTCTGGAAATGGAACTACCTCACAGACTATAGGGGTTCAGTATAGTACTACTATCAGAGCATAGGGGAGTACATCTATAGGTTGTATTTGAACTATAGGTGGCAGATCAGGAGGTATAAGTTGTTCTAGTTCTAGTGGATCTAGTGGTTTTGGAGGCAGAGGGAACACACGAGGTTCTGGATTAGGTGGTCAAGGTCCGCAAGAACCACAAAATATCTATATGGAGAAGCCTCTTCATCTCCCAAAATATAGAGGTATAGAGGATGTTGCTAAGCATGTGCATATGTGTGAAATCTTGTGGCACGCTAAAGGGATCATGGCTGCTAAGCGTAAGGAAATTCAATTCACCACTACATTACAAGGGTGTTCTCACAGTAGGTATAGGAAGTTTGATCCTGATCAAACTTGCATGGATTATGCAGCATTGAGGGATGTTTTCTTGAAAGAGATCCATATCCTTGAATTTGAGTAGAAGAGTATAAGTGCACTCAAGGATATCAAGAAATGCACTACTGAGAATGTACGTGAGTATGATGCCCATTTTAAGACACTTCTATCTAAGCTATCTTATGATATTCATGCTAGCTAACATGCATAGTGATTCATTGGATGATTGATTCCACATTTTAGAAGGGTACTATCGCATAAGACATACACTGATCCGCGTGAAGCACTGGAAGTAGCTTTATGTGTTGAGGCAATTGGGTACATTGAGACTGGTGTTAGTCAATTCCTAAAGGCATAGAATGTAGCTATGACAAAGTAGTTAGAAAAGCTATCAGCAAATTCAGCCAATGAAACATGCTCAGGAATTTGGTGTACAAATTGTGAAGTGGAAGGTCACACCAAGGATAGTTTCCCTCATAGATTTGTATGCTCATTACTATTGGAATATGAGATCTGCCATTTGAATCATGATGCTAGTCATTGTCCCTTATTATAGCACGTGATAAGGAAGAATATATCTTTCTTTTGCAAAATTTATAGGTCCATGACCCATGATACTAAGGATTGTCAGCTGATTGGTCAGATCTAGGATGCTATAGACCTTGGGGTATGAAAAAAAAGTATAACAGATAATTCTAAGGGTAAGAATGAGCACCAAGATCAGGATCATAATCAAACACGCTATGACAGGAATGAGGGGAAATATTAAGGAGGTCGTGGAAGGGGATGTGGATATCATGGTGGATATGGAGGATGAGGCCATGGTGGAGGAAGAGGTGAGTTCCCTCATGGAAGATGTTATACGTGTGGATCTCCTGGCCATTATAGGTGCAAATGTCCTCAGAATATTGCATGTTCTTTTTTATAGAAAGAACCATAGCTATGAAGAGTTCTCAGACTTATATGGGCATCTGAGTAAGTAGCATAAGAAAGAAAACAAAGGCATTAGGATGATTAGAACCCAGAGTGTGGTAGAATATCAGTGGATGCCCAAGATAGTATAAGGACCTGAGGCTTTGATAGTGAAGATTACTACATGCACTGAAGCAACACATATGAGAGAGGCATTGCACTAGAAGCCTACGATCACCAAGGAGGAGGTTTTGCATGTAAGGTACCCATATATTTCTCATCATAAGGAAGTTTACCAGGATACCATAGAAGTGTTAAGGAATATTTAGGGTGAGATACAATACCTAAAGGAGTAGAAGAAAGCATCAGAGATAGTATAAATTGATATCAATGATCTGTGAGAGGTGTGTAAGATGTTGCACCAGGAGAACATTATTCCACTATTAGGAAGTTTGTTAAAAGGGAATACTCCACACACAAGTCTTGAGACCAAATGATAGATTCTACATGCAAATATTCCCCCTGATAGAATTGACTATGAAAAAGAAATTACTCTGAATGTTGTTGTGGATGGGTGGCTATTGACCAACATATTGATTGATACAGGTGTGGAAGTAAATGTGCTTACATTATATGCATGGGTACAAATGGGGAGGCCTCCATTGCAGCCATCATCTAATGTGTTGTTTATGGAAAACCAAACTAAGGCCACTCCCATAGGAGTTTTGAAAGATGCGTCTATTACTATATAAGGGGCCAAGTTCAATGGGGATTTTGAGGTATTAGCACTTGTAGAAGTAGAAAATTTTCCAACCCTGCTTGGATGCCCTTTGTGTTATATGAATAATGATGACTTGAGATTCAATAAGGGGTATATCAGATTTGAAAACAAGGAGGAAAGGGTTGTGATACCTTTGATAGATTGAAATTCTACACTATATGTTGAGCCTCTAAGTGAGGAGGACTTAAACAAAGTTTATGTACATGTTATTCAGGACCCAGAGGTCAATGAGCCATAAAAAGAAGGCATCCTATAGTGGGAGGATTCTCATTCTATTAGTGATACTAGGAGTATTGCTTGTGATAATTGGGCTCTTGATATACATGAATTAGTAAGACACGATGTAATGAAATTACTTGTATAATTTAGATCATGAGCATAAATATAACACCAAATAACACAATATTCCATAATAATGATCTCAATATGCAATTATAATAGCTTCTTCACTTCGAGGGGGAAACCTCCAAATCATACAATAAGACTCAAATGCTCCAAAAATGATGAACTACTACCTAAAATCCCCTATATATACTATTCATATGTTATGGCCAACACCAAGGCCGACCTACTAATCATGAGAAAGTATAAATGATATGGTAAGGCACAAGTCAGCTACTCATATCCTAATATAAGCAATAGGTTAAGGGAATAACATGCCATTCCCCTTAAAAGAAACATTGTCCCTAATGTTGAGAAGCTCTAGGTACTGCTATAGAAATGTCATATCTTCCCATGTTGCATCTTCATTTTCCATATCCTTCCACTTGATCAGGTACTCAATAATAACCCATGTCCTCAATCTTTTAGTGTGTTTTTGAAGGATGCATTTAGGTTCCAAGATGACTCTCCCCTCCTCATCGAGCTTAGGTAACACTATTTGGGCTGATACTCTTTGTCTAATTACTTTCTTCAGGCAAGAAACATGAAATACTGGATGTATTTTGGTTGATTGTGGAAGTTCTAATTTGTATGCTATAGTACCAATCTTCTACAATAATTGATAGGGGCCATAATACTTCAGTGAAAGTTTGTTATCATTTTGTTGTTGTTTTAAAGAAATTTTCTTATATGGTTTTAACCACACAAAAACCCAATCACCGACTTTAAAATTCCTTTCTGTGCGATGTTGATCAACCTATTGCTTCATGCGGGTTTGTTCCATGACCAAGTTCTCCTTGAGACTAAAGATGGCCTCTTGTTGATACTAAATGTGTTCTTCTACTACTCTAACCCACTGTTTTCCTCTCAATGATGATGTGATGGATGGTGGATGGCACCCATAGAGTGCCAAGAAAGGAGACATTTTAGATGAAGTATGGAAGGAAGTGTTATACCACCATTCTACAAGTGGCAACCATTGGACCCATCTTGCTTGTTTATCTGACGTAAAGCAATGGAGATATCCCTCCAAACACGTGTTTACAACTTTTGTTTTCCCATCAAATTAGGGATGATAGGAAGAGCTACGAGCTAACTGAGTACCCAAACATGAGAATAAATCAGTCCAAAAAATACTAGTAAATATAGGGTCTCGATAACTTACTATAATCTTTGGTGTCCCATGAAGCTTCTAAATTGTGTCCATGAAGGCTATTTCTACCATGCTTGTAGCAAATGGGTGTGCCAAGGCACAAAAATGAGCATATTTGGTGAGTCTATCCACCACAACCATGATGAAATTTTTTCCTTCAGATTTAGGTAATCCTATGATAAAGTCCATGGAAACCTCTTCCCACCGCTAGCTAGGAATAGATAGAGGTTGTAGAAGACCTGAAGATCGAACTGTTTCACCCTTATTTTGCTGACAAACCATGCATTCTGCCACAAATTTTTGGACATATTCTTTGAGACCTTCCCAAAAGAAATATTGTTTGACTCGATGATAAGTCTTCAAGAATCCAAAGTGCCCCCCTACTGGAGAAGAGTGAAGCTCAGATAGAATCCTATTTTTAAGAGTGGAGTTCTTACATAGGTATAATCTATCTTTATACCATAAAACATCCCCTTTCAATACAATTTTTTAAGACATGCTTGGATCATTATAGATATTATGAATGATGTTTTGTGTGGTTGGGTAATTTCTCCATTCAGACCTTGCCTCATCTATATAATCTTCCTGTAATATGGATATGGCACATAACAAGGCTGCAGTTGATTCATCTTTCCACGACAGAGCATCCACAACTACATTCTCCTTCCATTTCTTATAGATAATATCAAAATCATATCCCAACATCTTGGAGACCCATTTTTGTCATTCTTCAGATGATAGAAACTACTCCAAGAAGTATTTCAGACTATCATGATCTGTCTTCACTTTAAAGTGTTTTCCTATGAGATATGGTCTCCTTTGCTTTACTGCATGAAGTATGAATAGCATTTCCTTCTCATAAGTTGGCTTGGAAAGATTCTTACATTTGAATTGATGGCTCAAAAAGGCAATAGGATGGCCTTCTTGCATGAGAACTACCCCCATACCCACCCCTGATGCATCACATTCAATAATGAATGTTTTGGAAAAATATGGAGTAGCCAAGACTGGAGTGGTGCACATGGCCTCTTTTAGTTTCTCAAATTCTTTGGTTGCATCCTCACTCCAATGGAAGGATTCCTTCTTTAATAAAGATGTGAGAGGTGTAGATATTCTTCCATAATGCCTTATGAATTTTTGGTAATAACCTATAAGCCCCAAAAATCCTTGTAGATTCTTTAGGGTTTTTGGAACCTTCCACTCCATCATGGCTTTGATCTTATTAGGATCCACTTTAACCCCTTCATGAGAGACAATGTGACCCAAATATTCAACCTCCTTGAGTCCAAAAGAATACTTAGAGGGCTTTGCATAAATTTGATGTTGCTCAAGGGTTTCCAAAACCTTATTTACATGATGCAAATGTTCCTCCCATGTTTTCCTATAAATTAATATATCATAAAAAAAAACTAAGACAAACTTCCATAGGAATGACTTAAAAATAGAATTCATAAAACTTTGAAATGTAGAAGGTGCATTTGTGAGTCCAAAAGGCATTACCAAGAATTCATAATGGCATTCATGTGTCCGAAAGGTATTTTTATGAACATCCTCATCCTTGATTCTGATTTGGTGGTATCCCGAATGAAGATCAAGCTTTGTAAAATAAACAAAACCATGCAACTCATCAAGCAAATCATCAATTACAAGAATAGGGAACTTATCTTTGATTGTGTACTTATTAAGTTCCGTATAATCAGGACACATGTGCCACATGTCATCTTTCTTTAGTACCATCACTATTGGAGAAGAATAAGCACTCTGACTATGACAGATAATTCCTGCTTCCAACATCTCTTGTACAATCTTTTCAATTTCACTCTTTTTCACATATGGGTACCTATAAGGTCTGATGTTAGGTAGTTGAATTCTTGGTAATAACTAAATATCATGATCATGATCTCTCTTTGGAGGTAAGCCCTTTGGTATATTTTCAAATACAATAGAGTGTGCATCCAACACTACTTACATATCTAATGGTATAATGTCCTTAGAATGATGAGCCTCCAATGAAAATAATTGTGCCACAAATCCCTCTGCACCCTTTTTGTTATCATTTTGTGCATATTATGAGAACTTACTATTTGTGGAGACTTTTCTCTTAAGCCTCTTAGCTCAAAATTCCTTCCTTTAGAGTGAAATTGCATGAAAAAGTCTTGGAAGTTCATCTCAATGGTTCCCAAAGTGGTAAGCCATTAAACCCCTAACACAATGTATGCTCCTCCCATAGAAATGGCATACATGGGACTATTTAGTATGTAATCTCCCATGGCAAGCTTAATGCTATGGCATTTTCCAGAACAAGTAACAGTACCTCCATCAGCAATCATTACTTGACATTCAGGAGCTAGATAAATGAAGTAGTTTAGGCACACTACTAACTTATGATTGATAAAGTTGTGAGTACTTCTTGAATCAATCAACACTATGACCCTCTATTTGTTTAGGAATCTAACCAACTTTATGGTTTGGGGGATGCTAATACCTGAAATTGCATGACATGAGATTGTTGGCTGAGGATCTCCTAACTCCTCCTCTGGCTCAACCAAGACCTCTAACTCTGAATCTTCATTCTTATCTTCATCTTCACTAGGCCCATCAATGTAGAACAACTTCTTTTCAGCACATTTATGTCCTGGTCCAAATTTACTGTCATAGTTAAAACATAAAACTTTTCCTCTTTTTTCTTTAATTTGTTGACGTGTCAATCTAACTAGTCGAGGGAGTGCTAGGGCCAAGGTGTTGTGATCTCTGGTATAAGTGAAATGTTCTCTCCTACTTGAAACAAATTTCTCCTCTGCCCTTCTTGCCATAATCATTGAATCATAAACCTTATGAGGATTAAACATATGTACCTCATGCTCAATGTGATCCTTAAGACTCATGCGAAATAGGTCATTCAGATTATCTTCAATAATATTTTCCACCCATAGAGAAAGGTATTAGAAGGGATGAATGTAATCCTTAATATATCCTATCTATCTCAATTTTCATAATTGGCTGAAGTAATTATCTGACACACTAAAACTATAGTGTAATTGAAACTCTTCAGTGAACATTTTCCATGTAACATTGAGACCACTCTTCTACCTTTGAGCACATAACCATCGATACTAGACGAATTGGTCAGGTTTGAGATACAAAGATGCCATGGTCACCTTTTATCCTGGTGGAATCTGATGTAGTTCAAAAAAATTCTCCATTTGGTTGATCCAATTGAGTGGATCCTTTCCATCAAACTTACACATCTCCACTTTTGGAAACATAGTACAGGCTTGCAGAGTGCTCGTATTTGGATTGTGCACACTCGAAGATCCACTCTGGCTCATGTGTCTATTATGTTAACCTAAGGATCCACCTTGATTGACATAAGTATGATTACCCATCATATACGTACTAAATTTTTGCATGAAATCTTTCAATCTTTTTCCAATCCTATCCACATCTTCTTTGCTGGCCACTCGAGATTCGAGGTCTCTTAGGTTAAACTCAAGTTGGCTTACTTTGTGGTCTGTCAAAGTAAACCCTAACCTTAAGGAATCTATAATTATATCTTTTGTCTCCAACTCATCAACTACTATATCATCCTTTTCTGGTGTTTTACCCAGACTGATGGGATTCTTTTTTCCTCTTGTGGAAGGCCCCACCATGATGCCCCAAAATAGTAGGATATAGGGATCAAAGTCAAATTTTAGGGTTTCATATTTCAATATAAATTCGGCCAAATATAAAAAAATTAAGAAACAAACCCCAAATAATTTGTTTTTCTTTCCGAAAATGTAACGAATTTGAAAAAATTCCACAATTTGCACCCTAGGGAGCTATTTTATGAAAAACCCTAAATTTGTAATAAATTTTGCAAAATAAATTTAAAAAGTCTAAAACTTTCAGAGAACTATACTTGAAATGTTTTGTAACTCTAGTAAAAATATCTCCCACCAATTTTATTTGGTTTGCAATATATGGTGGAAACAAAAATTTAGGGTTTTTGCCCTAATTTTGGCTCAGATCGCAGCTCTGATACCACTTGTAATGAAATTATTTGTATAATTCAGATCATGAGCATAAATATAACACCAAATAACATAATATTATAGAATAATGATCTCAATATGCAATTATAATAACTTCACCACTTCAAGGGGGCAACCTCCATACCATACAATAAGACTCAAATGCTCCAAAAATGATGATGAACGAATACCTAAAATCCCCTATATATACTATGCATATGTTATGGCCAACACCAAGGCTGACCTAATAAGCATGAGAAAGTATAAATGATATGATAAAATGATATGGTAAGCCACAAGTTGGCTACTCATATCCTAATACAAGTAATAGGTTAAGGGCGTAGCACATGAGGTGAAAAGCGTGGTTGTGCATAAGAATGGACTTTGTTCAATTTGACGGATAGGTAGCACAATACCTTGGTATACATGGGCAGAAGATCTTCCTACATTTTTTAAGGCCATGGAAACATAGTGGATAGATAAATTTAAGAGAAGAGATATATTAGTATATACACTACACCGGATAGCAACGTGCTGGTGGGTATTCCATAGAGATAATCTTATAAACTAGGAACAAATTGGAGTCACTTTGTCTACTAGGTTTATAAGGAACAATGCACCTATGAAAATCTACACTTATCATGGTGATCAACCTTTTCAGCATCACATTCAGTAGTGTGAGAGACTTTGGATGGTAGGACAGGAAGCATTACCACCTTCACTCTGGGTGCATCAACTGTATTCTATGCTACAAGGTTGCACACATTCCTGGTATGTATATGTAGAAATACATATAGAAACTAGAAACTTGCAAGATTTGATTGCAGGAATGATCCATACTTTCGAATACTTCTTAACTAAACCTCCTGTAGAAGAGGCATTAAAATTTGTCAAGCGCTTACCTATGAGAGATAGTGCAAAAGAAAAAGAGCATATTCAGGAATTATTCGGTGAGGTAGATTTCAAAGCATGTTTTGAAAAGGAAGAAGAAATGGACTCCATACTACTTAAACGCGCTTTCCTAGAGAAAGAGAAAGGAAATATGGTTTACGTCATGGATGATGAGGAAGTTGAGAACCTGGATATTAAAAATTCACAAGCGATGCGTGAGGTCTTGATAGTGTAAACAAGGATACGCACACCTACCATGAACCCATAAAGACAAAGAAGGTGAATATAGGTTTGGAGGCTGAGCTTAAGGAGGACATAATTGGAGACTATTGGTCAGACTCGGAGGTAGAAAAGATCATCGAGTTACTCAAGGATTCTGAATACTTATTCCCTCGAGGGTATCAAAAACTTAAAGGCATGCATGAATTCCTTGGGGAAATGAAGATCAAACTTAAGGATGGTACACGTCCAATTAGAAAGAGACCTTATAGAATGAATCCTAATTTTCGCAAAAAGGTAAAAGAAGAAATTGATCAAATGTTGAAATTTGGAATTATCAAGCCCCTTGATGAGTCGGAATGGGTTAGCCCAATGGTGATCAGTATCAAGAAGGATGGATGAATTAGAATATGGGTGGACTACAGAGAGTTGAATGTTGAATGCATCACAGATCCATTCCCTATGCCATTTATTGAGGAAAGACTAGAAGGAGTTGCAGGGTGTGAAATATATTCCTTCACAGATGGGTTTTCTAATTATCATTAGGTTAGGATTGCTTAGGAGGATCAATAAAATACAACATTTACTACTGAATGGGGTAGTTTTTCCTATATTGTGATGCCTTTTGGATTGAAAAATGCACATGTTGTATTCTCATGTATAGTTGTTCAGGCATTCAAAGATTTTATTCACTTCTTATAGGTCTACCTGGATGATTGGATAATATATGGGCTTGTGAAAGATTATTGTGACAATCTACGCTTAATGTTTGAACGGTGCAGGAAATTGCATATCTCTTTGAACATCAAGAAGTGAATATTTTCTACACCATTTGGGATATTATTAGGACATATAATCTACAAGGAAGGTTTGCTGGTTGATCCATCCAAGGTTGTAGTCATTTTAGGCCTAGAAGCACCTACCAGTCAAAGTGAGGTGCACATATTTTTAGGTCATATAAGATATTATAGAAAATTCATCAAAGGGTATGCCAAAATTGTTGAACCCTTAGAATAATTACTTAAGGGGAAAGGTACATTTTATTGGGTAGAACCACAACATTACGCGTTTGAGACATTAAAAGAGAAACTTACTATCGCATCCATTCTATGCTTTCCCTCATGGGATAAACCATTTCATGTGGATGTGGACACTTCTGGCATGGCCATTAGCACTGTGTTAGATCAACCTAATGAAGCTATTATATATCATCCAATCTATTTTTCTAGTAGGAAGATGACTCCTACTGAATATAATTATACAACTACAGAGCGCAAAGCTTTGTCAATGATCTGTGCATTACAAAAGTTTTGATAGTACTTGTTAGCAACACCATTTGTGTTCTATAAAGATCACATGACATTGAAGTACTTGGTAAACAAGCCCATTTTACAGGGGCGCATATACAGATGGGTGCTCTTATTTCAAGAGTTTGACTTCACAGTTGTGGTGAAGCTAGGGAAAAGTAATTATGGACTAGACCATTTATCTAGAATTAATTCAAGAGAGGATGCATAGATAATTGAAGAAACAATGCTAGATGCATAGTTATATAGGTTACAACGCATGCCCATGGAATTAGAATACATTTTTGTCTTTCTACGAACAAGTATGGCACTAGAAGGAATGAAAGCATTAGAAAAGAAGTAACTTGTTATACATGTGACACCGTTTATGTTAATCAGTGGTAACCTTTACAAGCTAGGCAGAGATGAAGTATTACGCTGTTATGTATTAGAGCATGAGGTTAAGGATATCATGGAAGAAGCTCATGGTGGTATTGCAGGAGGCCATTATGCAGGTGATGTGACTTCCCAGAAGATCCTACTTGTTGGATTATGGTGGGAGACATTGTATAAGGACTATAAGGAATATTGTAAGGCGTGTGATCATTATCAGCACCTAGGAAAACTAGTGCAAAGAGATGAGATGCCTTTGAGACCAATTACTAGTGTTGAACCATTTGAGAAATGGGCCATTGAATTTGTAGGACCTATTTCACTAGCCATGTGTAGGAATGGATCGTGTTATATCATTACTTGCACAATTTATCTCACATGGTGGGTAGAAGCAGCACCTACCAAGGATTGTACAATAGCTACAGCTGCTAGGTTTCTATGGGAGAATGTTATTACAAGATATGGATGTCCCTTAAGCTTGAAAAGTGATAGAGGTACACACTTTTTGAATGAGAAAATCAAGATTCTATTAGATGAGTTTATGGTTGCACACCATAAAACTACACCCTACCATCCTCAAGGAAATGGAACTATTGAGACCTTCAACAAGATTTTGAGCTAGACTTTGACAAAAAATTGTGATGTTGGATGAAAGGATAGGGATGACAAAGTGTCAGCTATTCTTCAGGCATATAGAACAAATTACAAGAGATTAAACAAAGCCACACCATTTTAGTTGGTGTTTGACATGAAAGATATTCTTCCTATATAATTTATGTTACCTTATTTGTGCATTGCGTACGTTGGAGGTATAGCTGATGAACAAGCTCTAGAAGAGCGTATCAAAAATATGATTCAATTGGATGAGCACCAAGCCATAACACGATGGAGTCAGAAGAAGGAAAAGGCTAGGAAAAAGGCATGACATGATAGAAACATAAGGGATAAGAATTTTGAGATTAGACACATGGTACTTCTTTACGACTCAAAGTTCTTGTGCCATACATGCAAGCTCAAATTACATTGGTTGGGGTCATATGTTATCATTTCTATACTTGAATCAAGTGCTTTCTAGTTATAATCACTTGATGGAACACGGCTACCCGGTTACTTTAACGGGAGTAGGTTGAAGCCCTACTATAAATAAGTCTTCTTGGTGTTTGTAATAAGGCAGTATTGCCATTGAGCTTAGGATTTCAATTCTATATTTCCTTAATGTATTTCCTTTATTGTCACTATGATTTGTCAATTTAGTTGTTGTTTTTGTGTAATAAGTGCACTTGCGCACATGAAGCTAATTACTATATGAAGAATGTTTATGTGCAAAGGAATGCACATAATTTTCGTGTGGGGTGGTTGTAGTTATCCAAGAAAAATACTGTGGGAATTGAAAGGTGAAAGGAATAAGATGTTATGGGTATGCTTTAAGTCAAAAGAATATTTCTTCTCAAAAGTGACCAAGGATGGAGATGAATGAAGGAACAGTATAATGCGAGGTAAGAAGAGGCCATGATAGCTAACAAGAGAAGGTACATTGGTGAGGTACTCAGACATAAGGGTGTATGCATAAAAGAAGTCTGTGACTAGAGGGTAGGAGGGCATGCTAGAAGGTTATAGCTAGGGCGTGAAGATGTACCACATGGAATGAAAAAATTTGGTCAATTAATAAGGGGATATTTAGTAGGTGAAGCAGCAATAAATGCATCAAAAATTGAAAAAAAAAATAAGGATGGAATGTGGATTCATTTTGACCATTGTAACTAAGATTTTTTGAGGAAAGATCCAAGTGCAAAGAGCCGAGTGATCAAGTTAAGGTGTGAAGGGTGTGAAACCAAGCATGACAACCAAATATGTGTGACAAGAAGCTTGCATCCCCAACGGTGAAGGGTTTAAGCGAAGCAAGGAGACATAAAAGAGTTAGGTTAGAAATTTTCCACCTAGGGCATGATTGAATCGAGATAGGGTTTGATTCGTAAAGTTGCAAAGTTGAAGAGGAGATGTTTGCAAGGTAAAAATAGCACATAAGAAGACATCTGCAGTAGTAGTAAAAGGAAAGAAGAAGGTGGTCACCGAGGAGGAAGAGATGGCACCCGAAATCCATTTTTTAGAGATGCAATATCTAGAAGGAATCATCATCGGAAAGGAATGGGATTCACCCATTAGAAAGAGTAAAGTAAGTGAATAAAATCACATGACTTCGGAGAATAAGAAGGATCTCGATTCCTTGTTCACTGCTAGGACGAACAAGCGCACGACGGATGATATGCTAGTTTAGGATGAAGTAGGCAAGAAGGTTCTGAAAAAAATTGGGGTCTACCAATTATATGAGATTCTGTATTTTAGGAAGTATGAGCCCTTGTATTAATGGCTCATGAGTAAGGTGCACGAGGACTTCTTCTACTTTACAGGACACAAAGTTAGAAACTCATATGTGCTTATCTCATTAGTTATAGGTTTGAAGGCCATATGATAGGATACAAAAAGTGATCTCGTATATAAAGCCACAATTTTAAATACCAGACAGAAGTTGGGGTACCTAAAGGGTCCATGTGGAATGGACATAAACAAATTGAAGAATTGTCTAGTTGTGTAAGCTGTAACACACCTTTTTACCAAGTTGTTTGATTAAGAGCTGTGGTCATAGGTAAATACTATGTGGTTACATATGGTGTGTAAGATGTCAAAAGGGACAATCTAAAAATTACCGGCTATATTACAGAGAAAATAGTCGAAGAAGCATGCACAGGAGGGAAAATCAAATTTCAGGTTGTTCTACTATCACTAGTATTCATGGAGATTGGAGTACCAGATAGACCAAAGGAAATATTATGGGAATATCCCATGGAGAATAAGTCACTAGCTAAAAGATTCAACAAGTACCTATGCAAAGGATCCATGACAGATGACATAAAGAAAAGGGTAGAGAAATGGTATGACAGGCTCCGTGTGACATTGGAGGAAGAGTGGCACATCCCAAAGGACCTACCAGAAGTGGTAGGGAAATAAGTTCATTTTGTTCTATATCAGCATTTCTACATCAAACGCTTCCCAATAAAATATGGAGTTTGGAGCCCTTGGTGTAAATTTCCTTACACATTCACTGTAAGGTATTTCCAAGCATCTATTCATAGATTCATAGACACACACCGACTGGTCTTCAATGCTAATAAGGTAGACTGCGAATACCATACATTGAGGAATAAGTATGCATATCCTAGTATCAATTCTTATACAGAGAGGATTATTTCGGAGGTGTTGAATATCAAGCCAATAAGTCTAGTTGTAGTAGATGTGGGGGAAACATTGGTGTATCTCCAACTGAAGCCAAAGATGGAGAATAACAAGTATGTGGAAGGTGAGTTTGAACTTCTAGCACCACCAAAGGAAAAGAATACAATGGATAACATCCCGACACCTAAGCCCACAGAACCAATTGAAGTGGAGGATGAGGAGGAGAATGAAGATAGTGGTGGTTTGGAGCATAGAGGTAGGAGACATCCTATAAATAAGGGTGAATCTGAATATGTTGTTACACCACCTCAGCCACAAGAGGGGTATGAGGAGGACTTGAATACACTCTAAGGGGAGAATAGGTTTAAGAGGGTGTTTAGGAGAACAAGGATCCAAGGTGCTACTCCAACCACTCTGCGCAAATCACCCAGACTCTCTCCATAGAAGGAGATGACCATGAAAATAAGGATGAAACTGAAGTTGAATGAGGAGGCAGAAGAATCAGAGGAAAGTGCACCTAATTATCCTACACTTCCAAAGAACACAGAAGAACAGGGTGAGGAATCAAGGGAAAAAGAAGAGGATGAGAAAAGACTTGAGGAGGAAACTATAGAGAATGTTCAGGACATGGAGACACAAGTCCAAAATTTGGAAGCTAAATTTCCTAAGCAGAAGCAGTCTAAAAGAACAAGTGAAGAGAACATTCCACTAGCCATGGGGTATGTAGAAGATGCAGGAAAAATTATCCACACCCACTTCTAGAGCATGATAGCACAGAAGGATTTATTCATCTCAGAGTTAATGGATGGGGATATGGTGACTATGCATACTCGAAAGTAACTATCGTGGTCAATGCACACCCACATGGATGAGATTGAATTTGATGTGTGTGAAGATTCATGCATTTCAAGATGATTGAAGAAGGTACCCCAAGCGAGACACATGATGGTAAAGCCTATTGTCATGTCAGATGAGAAGGTCAGTAATGCATTGGTGAAGGTTTCTGCTAAGGTGGCTAGAAGAAACATGGAAAAATCTGTAATGATCAGAGCACTGTATGAGGAGAAAAAGACAAAGGATGCAGAGATAACACACATAACGTAGGAGAGGGACTTCACGTAGAAGAGAAACAAGGTATTTATTAGCACCACAGAGGATATTGGGGACAATGTCATCAGATAAAGGCCACACTTTGAGGCCAAGATACCACATACATTTCCTTCAGCGATAAAATATGTGGGAAAGTTGGTGGACTTGGTACTTGAAGATCAACCTCTATGCATGCAGGTGCTAGGAATCTTAGAGAAAGATGCCAAATGGGAGAAAGCATTAGTGTTGCAAAATATTGCATCTTATGAAGGGATGTTTCAGGCATTACAGGAAGTATTGAAGAAAGCAGACCGGGCTTTAAATGTATGCATAACTCCAGAGGCAATTATCAAGATAAAGACCCTTTAAGAGAACAATGAGGTCCAGAAAGCGATGAAGGATGAGACACTAGGCCGCAAAAAAATATTGTCAATGGTTAAGAAGAAGCGTGAGGCCCTAGAAGTAGTGTAAGAGCCTGGGAAGCTAATTATGTAGAAGATGGATCTTTTAGTAAGGAGAATGACATCAATGTCTAGCATTGTGTTGGTTCTGCTAAATGAGAAAGTAGAGATTACAAGGGATGAGTTAGAATCCAATGATGTGGACATCCCAGAAAAAGCAGAGCAAGCACTCACTAAATGGAAAGTTTTGGAGGCCGAAATAAAGGAGTATTCAGAGTTGATACTACAAACTGATACAGAGGAGGCTACCTCATAACCTTATGGAAATTATTTATTTATCTACATTCTTTCATTCTTATTCTTTCCATTCTACTATTCTTTACTTTAATTCTTGGAGATACCCATTGTTGAGATGATAATGAGATTAGTGTGGGGTAATGTTGACCAAAGAATACTTTTCAAATATTACACAAGAATTCCACACGGGATAGAAGGACTAGAACCAAGGGCATGGAAAGACCCACGCACGGAAGGTAAGTTCAGATTTCAGGCTTAGCCGATTTTGAGCATGAAGACCTATTTTTAGAAGATGGTGTGTGGAACACACCAATGATGAAGAGACGTGTGTGCCATGCATTTTCTATCTTTGGAGGGGTGGATTGAAGTGTTTTGTATGGAGACAAGATGAGAATAGAATTGACACTTTATTTAACTGTAAGAGGACTATAGATAACACACTTTCATGTGTGCCTATGCGTAAATGACATGTGGCTATCAATAGCATGCAACCTATTTTTGGAATAGATAAGTAGTGAAGGGAAAGTTCCCACCCTATATAGATGATGTTAGGTACATAGTAGAAATACAGTGAAGTGTGTGTAACAGAGATTATATAGAGTGTATGTATGTGTGATGTACGCATATGGCTGAATTACTATATCAGATCTATATGCATATTGGTATAGATTGAAAATACTATAAGGATCTTCTATATTTATTAATAGATGGAAGATATTGGCTAAACCTAAGTTTCATTCTGTGTGTAGTTGAGTAGTGCATGTTATTAATTCAATCATGATTATTGTTTAAGCTTGTTCTTTTATAGATGTGGGGTAGCATGCATTATAAAATGATGGATTAGTTATGAATCTATATGTTTCTTCCTTCATCATGCTAGCATCCTACTATAGCAACCCTAAAGAGGGACCTGATACCTTTGCGCGCTTCGGGTGAACGCTCAGTCAAGGCTGAGTGATGTGCCAGCATGACTAGGGTTTTATCTGGTAAATTCTAGGCCACATCACTTACTATATCGATAAAACTATCAATTTTTGGTAGATACTAAATTCTTTAGTATTGAAACAACTATTTTAATGCTGAATAATTATGAAAATTGGAATTTCTCAAATCTGGTTCTATTATGAACTTATTAATAAAATAATTATATTTGTGTTATATTCTTGATTGAAACTATTTTGACTAAGTTAATCATCAGGACAATGATGATTTTTAGGAGAAAGGTATGTAACGCCTCCAACATGACTAGTACCTATGATGATTTCTACTTTATAAGGTACAAACATTGACAGTTGATTTTTTCTTAAGACAGTGTACTCTTGTGACTTTGGAAATTAGGTTTATAGTAGGAAATAGTTCATCTATTGAAAAGGTACATTCTGTCATATTTTTCTTACTAAAAATGAATCATTACATTTATGTTATGTAGGATAAATTCACTACACATGATTGTGAATTTGATTTTAAGTTTTCATAATTTAAGAGGAATCAAACAAAATTACCTTAGATCAATTCCATTGATCCAATCTATGCTTCAAATTTACATGTCTTGTTGACATGAAGTCCAATTTAGACAGATGGAAGAGTTATGGATCTAGAGTGTGTGAGGGTTGTAAACAACCCTCTTCATGGATCTCTACTTCATATTTAATCCATTAATGATTCTGGTCCTTCTTTTCTATTATTTTTAAGATGAGATGTCATTGGAGTACCTTTAACCTAATGTATCTTTGTTTAAATGTTAGTAACTATAGCCTAGAGCTAAGTCTAACATATGTATCTATGATATTTTTTTAGTTACTATGGACCTACCTACAGACCTATGTCGATTTCCTAAACTAAAGTTAACTTATCTTAAAGTATGGCTAACCTAAAGGGGGGCTATGTAATGACATGGGAATTGGGTGGTTAGTGACATCATTTTCTAGATATTAATTAGGATTTAATGCAGTCTTATCTCTTCCTACTACCAAATTTTGCATGGGCATTGGAAAATTTAGGGGAGACTAAGTTGGCACCTCCACCGAGTTAGGTTGCATCTAAATTTTAATTTATTCTTCACCAAATATGGAGATGACAGTGGCGTGGAAAAAGGAGGGAACTGAAATTCCTTGGAATTTAAGGTTTTTGAACTTGGAAATAATTTCCTAGGAAGATGCATGAGGGATTTTGCATGGTTTTTTTAATCTTTTGGTTCATTTTCAAGCTCGAGCTCTGTATTATGTTTTTCAATTCATCAAACCTCCAGTTTCATTCTTGCATGTCTAGTTAGTTTTGCATTGCATAGAGCTATTATGTGACTATGTAAAAACTATAATAAGAAGGTAGAAGTGTTGGAAGTTGGTTAAAGTTTCATGGAGAAGAAAAGGTTGTTGAAGTTATGCTTGGAAATCTTCTACAAATCAGTGAAGGAGAAGCTCTATCAGGCATGATAGGCTCTACCCATTAAGTTATTTTATTTTACTTAAATGATCATAAAAACAACTCTGCTCTTCTTATGAACATTTTGGTTTTTGTATGGTTTTTTAGATCATCTTTGCATGTATTTTATTTTGTGGTGTTTTTTATATGAATTCTATTTTGAATCCATTGGTAAGAGGAAAGGGAGATATGGGTTTCATTTTCTCTTATTTGATTTGTTAGGTTATGATTTTATCCTTCTGCATGATCCTGAGATGTAATCGAAACTTTATGTACACTTTTTCAACCGTATTAAACTACAGGTAACTCAAATGCTTAAATTCATGGAACTTCTTTAAAGAATTCTTGTATCATTTAGTGAGAAAACTCGAGAGGATTAACTATTTTTTTTCGTGACTATTTTTTGATCTTGTATGAATATTTATGGGGATTTAACTTCTACAACCCTGACTTTAGTATATTTTTTCTGGGTTCTGTTGGAATAATAAAAAAATGAGTATTCGTCTATTTTATTACCCCTTCTGTGATGGTGATTATGGGTGTTGTTATTATTTTTCATGTTGCAGTAGTCTACTCCATTGGTTTTTGAGGATGTTATTTTTTTGGGTTTTACTTGGCAAGTGCTAAAGTTTCATGATGTGTTAGTTCTTTTAGATTTTATCTTTAGCCTAAAAATTATGTTGCTTCTCTATCATGATAATTTTCAGTCCCTATACCTAACTATTAGATCTCATGAGGTAAATGTACTCAATTTCTACTTTGTTGAATTTTGGGTAACTATCGAAAGTTGTGCATTCGATGCTAAGAAGGAAAAAATCCCTTAGCAATGGTTATTGTCTTTTGGTTATTGTTGTCTATTTGATCTTTTGGTTTGTTCTTTGGGATATTGTTTACTGTTAGTTTATTTCTTGCCCTTGGGCCATCAAACTCGTTTCCAATTCTTTCATGATCTATGACTTACGTATCTCTATTGAAAAGGAACATGATCTTGGGATTTGATATATCATTATGCTCTAAAATTTCTTTAGGGATATGATATTTGGAATTTTTTTTCATACTTATCCTTTTTTCATATTTTTTCGTTCCTTTTTTTGTACTTGGAGGAAAGAATTTTCTTGTTGTCTTTACGGATATTGAGGTTTTCAATACCATGTTCTTGAATGCCATTGGATAAAGGAATGGTTATTATTCATCATTCTTCTTCTCTTGTATTTTTGTACATTTAATTTGATCCCTGAATAGTTCTCTGTTTGATATTTTTTTTTGGGACAGTATAGACTGAGTTGGCCAATAATTGTTCTTGGTTATATTTTGGTTTCCTTCTAATTGTTCTTTGAACTACGATGAATTAATATCTATCTCTTTTCTTTAATCTTCTTCCTTCTTCAAATTAGATGAAGTTTTTTTCCTTTTTTGATCCATTCCATTATTTCAAATCTTGGACCTATTTGGTAAGATTGAGTTCAAGTTGTGCTAGGGCAGTATAGCTGAAGTAGTGTATGATTGGATGGAGTATGGCATTGGGTTGGAAATGTTTTGAGTAAATATTTTTTCTTAGTAGATAATATATGGATCGTTGATTGAGTTGAAGCTAATTTTTAAACCCTTCCATTCTACCCTTTTGACTTATTATTGGTATTGATGTATCTCTTTGGGGATTGTGTGTTTAGTTCTAATTACATGCCAATTTGATGAGATTTGTTTAGTGCTTTACTTTAACTTAAATTGGATTCTAATTCTGAATTTGAGTTATAGGATTCTTAAATTAGAAACAATTTTTAAGTTATGTTGTTTGGATCATTCTAAACTTTTTCCTATGTTTTGATTTGATTATTGGCATCTCAGATTCTAGGATGAATTTAGCTGAATGAAATGTTGATATCGAAGTACTATTGTTCTATCTACTCCTAAACTATTCCTAAAATTTAGTTATGATAGTTGTCTTCTTATGATAAATAGGTTATAATAAGAAGTGAAACATGTAAGAAAGGTATGAAAATCATATTGGTATTGCGATGAAATATTACTTATCTAAATTATTTTTTTAATTGTTTTATGAAATAAAGCAGTACAAAATGTTTAATTTGTCTATATCATGATCTATTCTTACTTATGTCATGGTTTATAACTTTTTCTTTCTTTCTCTCTCTTTCTTATCTGTGTACAGTAACTCCTTTTGGTATGTCTTTATGAATTTCTCATGACTGTTTCATAATAACAAAGTTCTTTTTATGAAATAGTTAGCTAAAAGCACATCATTTTAATGTTTAGTGCTTATCATTATCATTTCAATGAACTGACCCATGCTAGAAAATTTAAAGATGGACTTTGTAAGTGATGAAAGGAGAAAATATTTATAGGAAGTTACATTTGTTTACCAAAGAGACTAGATATTTTATGACGAAATATGTTCATTATTGAAATGTATTTGATGGAAAAAGAGAGTTATACTTGTAATTGATCTTGTTATTGTTTTTTGACATTAAAAATTTCTGAAGTGTTTGGACTTATAATGTATGAATCATCTTGATGAATGAAATATTTGTGGAATTTCTTGTAGTCGATGTGTAATCCTTTTTGGGTATTCATTAAATGTATGTGTTAAGTATTTATCTAATTTCTCTATTAGTAGCATACCCTTTTGTGTTGAAATAGATTGAATATTATATCAGGGATACTGGATGCACTACCCTCTCTAGGGAAATGTAACTTATTAAGTTGACATTCGTGCATGGATATTCAGCTATATCACTATGGCTATATTAAATCAAATGTTTGTGGGTGAATAAAACTATGGTAATAACTTATAATATACTATGGGGTTGTAAATGAACATTTACCCTTTATAAGGAAAAGGGAAGATAAATTTCATGCAATGAAACATAGATTAGTTTTAAGACCTTTTGGGAATGAATCCTAATGTTATCCTTAGATAGTGGAAGGTGTGCTTCCTCTTGATTAGTTCCTTAACTAGAATAGGAATGAAGAAAAATAAAATAAATGGGATTAGATTTCATGCCAATGAAGTCGAATATAAAAAAGAACCTACTTAGAACTTAAGTAAGCTAAGACTTGGGTAAGTAAGTAAGAAAACATCTCTTTACTGTGTTTTGCATCTGTTATGTAGAATATAAATTAGAATGTTAATGGTATAAAAAAAATAACTTATGAAATGATTAGGGAGAAAATGTATTTGCATACCTACTTCTTATTGGAGTTTTTAACTTGGAACCCTAATGTTCAATGAACCTAGTTTTTCGGTAGGGTAACTGCAATTGTTCTATAAAGAGATAATTAATAATTCATTAACTTATTCTAAGGTATGTTCATCTAGATGAGGATAACTCAAATGGATGTTGACACATGCAAATTCTAATGTAGTACCTTCATGATGACTTGGGTCTTCATGAGGATATTGTGTTGCAGTTGACATATTAATACACCCTTCAGAGTTTAATCAGCTAGATCTATGTAAATTCTGACTTGATCACAGTAATGCCCTAGGTAAAGTTAGGGTATGACCTAGTGTTAGTGTGAAATAAAAATAAATTAGGATAACTAGACACACGTAATTTCCTTAGTTTGATTAAGTATGTATATGTACCCTTAGTCACCGTGAACAGTCCTCCACACCAGTATATGTTGCTAACCTTGTCTCTGGTTAAATTATGAGAGAGAGGACTGACAGTAGTTAGTAAGGACCATTCTATATAACAGATTGAGTGAGGTTAATGACTTATTCCATTTGACATGTATGTCATCTGGGAATATAAACATGAATATTATGTTTAAAATCTTTGGTCAAAGTATCGTAAGTTCTTGGTTACGTTTTCCTATGTCACTTAGTCTAGCAAGTGGGATTTCAGATGAATATTGGTAACATATATTTAGATAGGACTATTAAACAGAAAACTTGATACCCCTAAAAGGGTAAAGGAACCAAGTATATATAGTATACAAATTATTAAGTTAACATGAGAGATTGGTATGATACCGAGTCATAAAATGAGAGATCGGTGTTCCAGTGAGTCATTTACAGCTACATATGGTTTTCTGTTATGAGATTTTTTGTCTTTGGAATGTGTGTTCTAAATTATGTTAATTTAGAATAGAGAGCATTATGTAAAAAAATAAAAATAAATCCCTTATTTCTAAATTCTTAAAATGGGAATGTTACATTTATAGCTAGCTTCATCCCAACGATGAACACTTCATATTCTACAATGTTATTTGTGCATGGAAATATGAGATGGAATGCTTGAGGTATGGGGTCTCCTACAGGAGTGATTAAAACTACACCTACCCTTAAACCATGAAAATTAAATGATCTATCAAAGTGTACTTGCCATATGAGAGATTCCTTGATATAGATTAATGATGTGTTAGGTTGTAGCCAGAAAATCCATCCATAAGAGATATAATTTCATAGCTGGCAGTCGAATCGACAATCATGTCGATGTTGGGTAGAGGAAAATCATCTTTAATACATTCCTTATTAATGTCTCAAAATTCAGTGTAAATTCTTATTCCAATAGGTTTCTTCTAAACTGGAACTATGTTAGATATCCACTTTGAGTAGTCTATGGGTCTGATAAACCCTGATCTTAATAGTTTTTCTAGCTCTTGTTTGAATAGAAGGGCCACTTGTGAATGCATTTTCCACATATTTTATTTAAAGGGATTCATGTCTACATGAAAAACTAAGTTATGCACCACCAAATATGGATCTAAGCCTGGAATATCCACATAAGACCATGCGAATATGTCTACAAATTCTCTGAGAAGTATCATGAATTGTTTTTGTTCCTTTGCTAAAAGCAAAGCTCCTATCTTGAATATATTTGATTGCTCTTATGTTCCAATACTAACGTCAATAGTTCCTTCCAAAATCATCTTTGACATATCCTCCATACATGTAAGATCGAGAGGTAGGTTGAGATCTTTCTCTAAGGGCATCTCCATGAGATTTTCACCCTCAACATGGTCACTTCTTTTGTCCATTGATTTTTTTATTTATTACTCGGCCAATGCCTCAAAGAGGTTTTCACTATGTAACTTGGACTTATATTTTTCTGAGGCTTTGTAATGGAAATTTTTCCTTTACTTTTTTGTAGAGTTTTCTAACCACAAAGCTAAGCCTCCTCCCCAAAGTACGTGTAGGTATCTAGATTAATGGAGAAACCCTTCTTGTGGTCTTTAATAGGAATAATATCACATATGCCCATAAATTATGTAATATCCTCGTCATTATCAAAGAGGTCCAGTGGCACATGCCATTTTTGGTCCCAATCGACAAGGGTGGCGTATACAAGGTCAATTTTGGGATTGCTAGGGTTTATCGTAAGGATAGTGGTATTCGTGAAAAGGTTCATAGAGGAAAGATCCTTATAATGAATATGGTGGGAATCTGTGTCACTATCTAAATAAATAGAACTATCCTCGCATTCAGAGGAGGTAGCATCTTGGTCCATGGGGTGCATCCCATAGGGATGAATACCGACACCATATCTCTCTATTTTAAAATATAGAATTGGGACAGGTTCCCTTATCCCTTGTTCAAAATTTCCACATATGAGTCCTTTATAACCCATGGAAGACATCATTGTACTAGATTTAATGTATTCTAGATTTTTATAGTAGATAGGCTTAGTGTCCTCAGGGACCAAAATTATAGGAGGGTCCAACAATTTCTCTTCTATAAGAAAACCACAAAGTAAGAATGTCCTAGTTGTTTGTTTATCTCTAGGAATTTTGTAGCAGTAGTTGGGTTTACCTCTTGTTTTAGGTGACAAGTATAGATCTCATACTAGGAGAGCTTATTGAATATCATATTCTCTAAAATTTTACTCAATAATCTTCATCTCCCATGACCCAAAAGGAGAGGAAGACGTAGAGCACCACGAGAAAAAGAACTTAGAGAATCCAAATCTACACATGAATCAAGAGCTTTAGACTGAAGGGAGACAGAAATATCTACATAGGGACATTTGTATCCACCCCTACATGAAAATCTATTGAGAGCTCTAGAGTGGGAGAATGGTTTTGGATCTCTTTGAATAGTAATAGTGTGTCCCTCGTGTTTTAATTTTGTACATTGGTAGATGTTGATGGTATGGCCTTCATGGAATTAATCCATGGGTGGCCAAGAAGCATATTGTATGGAAGCTCCAATTCTAAGACATGAAACTTCCTTTTGTGAAAAGTGGGCCCTACTTCCATCAAAAATTTTATTATACATGTTGATTCCCGCTCTACGTTTTCGTAAGCAGTTATGGTGATAATTTGGGAATCTATATCTTCTTTGGTTCATCCCAACTATTTAATTAATTTCAATGTGCATATGTTTAATCCTGTCTCATTTTACTTGTCGAAAAGCACCCTCTCTATCTATTAGTGAGTAACAGATAATTCTATGTAAAGAGGAAGGTTATGTGTATGATCTTCATTGGGGATTTCCTCATGGTTAAATGTAATGTGTTCACTTGGCACAATATTTTCTACCACAACATGTAGGTGAGAGTTATCTACTTTAGTTGACACTCCTGAGCCCTAGATATTTTTATAAAGGATATTCTTATGTACGTTTGATATTTTAAGAAGATCTAAGATTGAAATCTTAGCATATGTTTTCTAAAGTTAGTCTAGGATTTGTACTGACTATCCTAAGGGGTAGACATAGGAGGTTTTGGGATCGCGAGATGAGCGCACCTTGTTAATACAATAAAATCTCTTCCTTTGATCCTAATGGTATTTAAATACTGGTTAGAATAACGAACACATCAAATAAGTGAGTCATATTGATTGTTATTGGTTTGGGTATAAACATAATTTGTGGATGTATAGCTCTGGGATGACTCTCCCTAATCCATATTTTTCTCACTCCATTTACCATGTTGTAGGAAAGGCTCCTTGAATATTCCCATATTTTTATTTGATGTTTGATTTGATTCTGGGGAATCAAATTCTATCTCTCCACTATCAATAAGGTATTATAAGAAGTGGCGTAGTTTTATGAATCTTTCTATGTTATGTCCTTTGACATATTGGAAGCCATGATACTCATGCTATTTATACCATGAAGGTTTAGGGGCATTTTCATAAAAGGGTATCATTGTAGGATATGTCACTACGTTGAATACATCTATTTGTTTTAAGATTATGGATGGATAATGAGTCTGACAAGGGAGTGAATTCTCTTTGTTTAACTAGTGGTTGGATTTTCCCTTTGGTCAATTTAAAAGGTAGACCAACTTGGACTACTTGTATGCATTTATTATATGTGATTCCATCTCATACCACATTCTTTTTTATTAAAGAATTTTCGCTTGTCCGTAGGTTTTGAAGATTGATTATCTTTGAAAAGGGTTTGATTGTCCCTTTCACAATTAGATCATTTTCTATGTGGCTTATTTTCTCAATTACCTTTTCAAAGTTTCCAACACAATGTATTTTTAGCTAAAATTAAATGTATGGATTTAAGTTAGCTTCAAAGATACTAACGAGTTGTTTTTCAGGAATTAAGCAAGGGAAACAACTAGCTAGCCCCCGACACCTTTGTAAGAAATTTACAAATGTCTTGTTTTTTTTGGCATTACATAGGTCTAACATGATTATCATTTCACCGTTTTCTTTATGTTATTGAGATGAAAAAGATAAGGGTAATGGTGAAGGAGGAATACTTGTTTATGTTGGTCAGTTGATGGTTTTTGTGTGCATCCTGATTTGTCAATCCAATGCTAACTATGAGAGATTCCTTTTGGCTGGGAGGAACTACTTGAAAAATAAAATAGGACCATAAAAGAAGAATTAAATAATATATGACAGTGGACTACCTAGCGTGTGTTAGATCCGAGAAATGTGATACTCCGTATATGGCTATCAATACACTATTTAAAACAATTTAATGCAAGAAATAAAAAAATTCCTACTATAGTTGATATGATTTACGTATTTCATTCAAGAAAAATAAGAATATATAACATAACAGGCTAAGATTTAGTCAGATCTGAAGGGTAGGTAGTTGTCAGGGTGTTGGAACCGGTCAGGGTCAGGTTCTAGGTTTTCTAGGTCACTTGGTAGGAGGTAGGTTGGCTCTGTTATTGGAAAAGGTGTAAACCATAGAGACCGACATTGGTATAGTATAACCAATTATGGTTTAGGAGATATCGATGATAGTCATGGGTAACCAACATTGGTACATTCGGGTCACAATAGTTCAATAAAAACCTTATCGCAGAGTCTAGGTGAGGTTAGATAGAGTTAAAGGAAAAGATGGCGAGGTCTGTGGGAATGTGGAGAACACTCAGATAGGTGGAAGGGACAGGATAGGTGATTTGGTAAAAGGGTGGGTGAGGTTTGATTTTTTCAGAAAGTACAATATGAAGGAATGGGAATATTAATGGAAAAATGATAACAAAAATGATAACCACTCTATGGACAAAATAAGAATGGAAATGATCAGTGATAAAAACACTTACCAATGTTATAGGTCCAATGATTGGGTGGTGGTGATGATTAGTTGGTAGGATGGAGCTTGGTCCAATAGTGATGTTCCCCAAAATGTCACCATGAGTGCAATGCTTCTGGATCTATCTTGGTGCTAGCTATGGATGTCTGTAGGTGTGAAAAGGCTTTGGTTCTTCTTACATGTAGTTATCTCCTTGTTCCTTTGATCTCAAAATATGCCAACCCAAAAACAAGGTTATTAAGGCCAATAAATAGTAACTAACAGTAGTTATGGGTTGAGGGGCTTTAGTTTAGGGGTGACCGACGTCGGTTAAGGTGGGATTCCCTAGGTTTACTAAAACTAACATATCTTAGAAATCATTTCTGCCAAACCTATCTATTCTCCTAGATCAAAGTGGAAGTTTACTTTTTCATGAGTGGGAATGTGGTTAGAGGGATAATAGGCATTGATGTTTTTAGGGTTGAACTAAGTCTTAGCTCATTAAGGTAAGTGGGACCAAGTCTTAGTTAGTTATGAAAACATGCCAAGAATAGGTATAGGGCGAGGTGGCTAGGTGAGGTGGAAATTAACTCAATTAAAATAATTAAGTAATGAATATTGTGAGGATGGGTATTAATCTAATTAAATTAATTAAATTAATATTAGTTTGGGGTGGAAGGGGTCATTGTTAGGTGAATATATTTGAGTTGGTTATTCGATGGGGGACCAAGGGGAGTGTGAACCAATTTTGGTGTCTACATTTTCTCCCAATTTATTGTGTATCTTGTATTGGTAAGCGATGCTGACAAAAATAAGATGTGGTTGCCCCCTGTGTGGGTGAAGGTGATGTTTCCCCAAGCGTGAGTGAAGGTAACCCCCCTCAAACTAGGAATTGATGAGGTGAGAGAAGGAAGTGGTGAGTGGTTTGATAAATTGAGGAGGTGGGTGGTTTGATAAAATGAGGAGGTGGGTGGTTTTTAGAAAATAGGGTTAGGTGTGAAGAAGGTGATGGTAGAGGTTATGGTGATTGTAAGAGGTAGGATGGGTAATTAGGTAGAGCATTTAGACATATGCACACGTTGTGAAATTCCATGAGATACAAGGGTTTTTCAACATAACAAATGTATGTTAGCTAGATTCATAAAGGTCATCCAAACAAGGGTTGTTGAGGTCTGGTACCCAAGGTAAAGGATATGGTCCAGTAACTTAATGAGGTAAGATGTAGGAACGTGTAGGTGTGGTTCTGGTACATCCAAAAGGTCAAAAGGTCAAGGTTTTTTTGACAAGGGTCATGACCATAGGCAAGGTAAGGCTATTAGGCTAAGAAAAATAGGTATCATCATCAAGAGATGTAATAAGTGAGGACATGGGAATATCCACATATTCAACAATTAGGTAGGTAGGTATGGGTAGGGTAGGTGGAGGTGAAAATAGGTAATGGGGTAAAGGTCTTATCAGGAAAATAGGGAAATGGGCTAGAGTCAAAGGTAGTGACAGTCAAACGCACACACACGTATAAACTGTGGCATGGTACTAGATTGAAGACCTTACAAAATTTATAGCATCCAAGGTTGATAGGTCTATCCAAATAGGGTTGAAGTGAGTTTGGTATCCAAGGTATAAGATATAGTGTAGAAACACAACAGGGGTCTGGTGGAGGAATTTTTAGGTATGTTCTGATACACCAAAGGTCAGGTCAAGATAAACAACATGAAAAGAGGTGAGGTAAGGTCAGTAAGCTAAATAAATACAAGTAACTGTGTTGTAAGGTACAACAAGCACAGAGGGTCAAAGTTCACAAAGAGTGGTTCAAGTCTAGGTATATAGGGCATGACATGGGAGGTCAGGTGTGGGTAAAAATAAGGTGTGGTGAAGGTAAGCCCATGAGAGGGGAAAAAATATACCCTAATGAATGGTGAGGGTGGGTGATAAATAATGAGGTCAAGAGGATCAGGGTCAGCTTCGGGTTAGGTGAAAAAGGTTGTAGGAAAGTAGATAAGGTGTAATGGTTACCATGGGGTCAACACAGGTAACTGACACTAGTCATTTTTAATCGATGTCGGTCTAGGGAAACTGACCATGGTATACTAGGTCACATGACCGGTGTCAATCTAGGTAAAACCGACGTCAGACAAGTCGAGGAGGGGTTTAAAAAAGGAAATTTCCACTTTTTGTAGAATCATTTCTAATTTTCTAAATAGGAGAAAATGACATATGAGAGATGAAAAGGTGGAAAGTGACCAAATGAGATAGAGAGCTCAGTTGGTGAGCCTCGTAGCAGGTGAGTGGAAGGTGATAGGTGGGTCCATTAGATCTCTTTGATCAATTCAATTAGTTGGAGGTGAGGAGGTCATTTGGTGATGGTAGAGGTAGGAGAGGGATCCAGGGGACCACCGGTGTAGTATCCCAACATGCCACTGCGGATACGACAACATGATGAGGTATGATTTAATCCCATTCCTAGTTTGGTAGGTAGATTTTTGTAGAGAAATCGAGTTAGGGGAAAATAGGTTTCTTGGGGGAAAAGGAAAATTTGAATTTGGAATGAAAAATGGGTAAATTAGGAAGGGAGAAGGGTATATTTAGGTGAATGATGGGTGGTGATGAATTTAGGGGGGATTTGGGTAGGGAAGGATAGGTTGGGAGGGTAAAATGGTGTGTTTGTGGGGAAATAGGGTAGGGTGTCGTGGATTTGGTTTCTGCGACAATGACCGACGTCGGTCAAGGGTTGGACGACGTCAGTTGGTGTGAGTCAGCAATGGTTACAGATGAGGTGATTGATATTAGTTGTATTAGACCATGGTTGGTCTCACCTAAACCGGCGTCGATCATTATTTGGAGAAAACTAGGCAAAAAATGAGGTAGGGTGGGCGGGTGAAATAGGTAATGGTATAGTATTATGTTGTGGATGGAAAAATAACATGGGTGAGAGGTTTAAATAGGTATAGTGGAATGGTAATTTGTTAGGGGAAAATAGGTAGGGATATAAGTATAGGTGAGGTGTCAAGGGTGATTATGGGTATGTTCAAGGTGTATTAATGTGATGGTTTATTAGATGCAGGAGAGAGATTAGTTACAAATGTGACATAGGGTACTACCCCTACTCATGGAGGTATGAGGGAGCATGATAGTTGATGATTGGTGCCATTTTATAGAGGTTGGCCTGATTGGGGTCAGACGCTACCATAACGTAGTCTAGGAGCCAAGTTTGGTGGTCACCCTCATTGAAAGATGGGATTCGGAAACCAATACATTCTATCTGTGGATGGGATAAATCATAGTCACCCTAGAGGATGTGTACAGGATCCTATGGTTAACAATAGTGGGGGCACAGGTGTATTTAATCTCCTTAGAGGCATCTGAGGAGTTGATGTTGACCATATTTTGTGAGGGGCTGGTAGAGTTGAGGTTTCATAGGGACATTATGAGCTAAAGAGATATGTACTAGGCCCATCCAGAGGAGATGAGGCTAGTGGTGTTGCTGATGGAGGTAGTTTGTTGTTTTGCACTGCTAGATGTAGAGGGTGGGAGATTCCCATGATCATTAATGGGGGTTCTGCATGATATGGTGGAGGAAAAGAACCATTTTTCATGGGCACCTACATTCTTGGTATAGTTATAGAAAGAGCTATGGGCTTATTGGTGGTTATGGAGGTTCAACCTATGTTTCAATTTTTTACTTCATTGTTGAGCATATGAGCACATTATGTGTGTGCGTACAATTAGTATGCCCCAAGATAATGCATTCAAGCTAGGTTTGGCTCGGGTGGGCTATAGGCAATGGGTACCTGCTATTAGAGAGCATCGAGTGGCCAGGATGACTCATGATGTAGCCTATTATAGGTGTTTATTGGAGGGGTTTTCTGGTGTAGACATCATTTGGAGGCTGTATGTTGGTTTCCCATCATACAGGAAGATGGCCAATGAGCTAGATGGACTATAGTTATTCATATGGATGGAGGGGTGTTGTGTGGGAGAGCATGAGATGATACCCATAGATAGGGTAAGATGGTAGTTTGGTATGCCTTAGGATATACCCCCACCATTCCCATAGTATAGGAGGGATGATGTGGAGAGGCCTCTGCCTCTACCACAGCCGACAGTGCCAACAAGGTAGGAGGAGCAGGTGGTAGACCAGTGGATTGATGATGCCAGGGTGATAGATAGATATAGACAGTGGTGGGCTGCACATTTAAGAGCAGTATCACTTAGGTCAGAGTAGCCAAATTTATCCACCATCACAGTGTAAGGGACACCCTACAAGGGAAGGTAGCTACCCAGATTACATAGTTGGGGATAGTGCAGGGGAAGTTGATAGGTTTAGAGGCACATGTTGCCACTTTACAGGCATAGCTGGCCACTTTATAGGCCCAAGTAGTATAGGGATAGACACCCGCATAGGGTAGAGATGGGGATAGGGTATAGGTGGCCACCTTAAAGGCTTAGGTTACAAGTTTCCAGGGCTAGTTGGCCACTGCACAGGCACAAGTTATTGCCCTTCAGGCCCAGATACATGTAGGGGTGGGAAAGGGTCCCTCTTTACAAGTACAAGTGGGACAGGGTCCCGAGAGATACGTACAGGGACCAAGACCAATGGCACCTCCATAGATAGTACCTATGGAGAGGTTCAGGGATGCCCTACGAGAGGCATGATATTATCAGGATCACTTGATGGCTGTCAGGATAAATGTCTCATCCTATGCAGAGTACATAGCACAACATTCCTCGAGTGAGAGAACCAGGTATCGTACACATAGTGTAGAGAGTACAAGGGGATGGTGAACTATAGGACAAGTTCAAGGTGAGGCTACCAGTACACAAAGGTCAGCTCCAAGTGAGGAGCCATGAAAGGCCAGCTCAAGGTGGAGAGAGGTTGGCAGGGCACCCCACTGGAAGGGAGATGGAGGAGACTGATGAGGTAGGGATGGATATCAGGTGGGATGATGATTAGTCATCATGTATGATCAATGCATCTATTCTATTGATACATTATATATATATATATATATATATATTGGCCTATGTGCCAAAGATAGCAATGTTGTACATGAGATTTTTTGTTATTTTTGATCATATACTGACTTGTGTGCCAAATATGGTGATTCTATAGATGATTTTTTTGTTATTTTTGATCATATATTGGCCTTTGTGCCGAAGATGGTGAGGCTATATACGAGAGTTTCTGTTATTTTTTTTATCATATACCGGCATGTGTGCCAAAGATGGTGAGGTTGTATATGAGTGTTTTTGAGAGATTGTAATTATTATTTAGCATCAGTGTATATTGTATGGATACAAATATTTTTATGAAGGGATGGATGATTAACTGATGATGTACTTGTGATGGATGAATTTGATTATTATGTATAGATGGATGCAAAATAGGTGTCGTAGGCATGGTGGAGTTAGGTTATAGGCATGGTTTAGTCAGGTGGTAGGCATGGTTGAGAAAGATCATGTTTAGGCATGGTTAAGTCAGGTCATGTTTAGGCATGATGGAGTTAGGCTATGTTTAGGCATGGTTGAGTAAGCTCATAGGCATGGTGGAGTCAATTTGGTTTAGGTATGATTGAGTTAGGTTGGTTTAGGCACGATTAAGTCAAGTTGGTTTAGGTATGAGGTAATGTCCCAATTGTAGGTAACATGGGGGAAAAATGGTGATGTATATATAGGTTATGGTTTTAATTTCCAAATATGTGCTATAGTGGAAATGTCAAAATGATAAATGAATGATTTGATGATGTAATAAAAATGTGTATTATTTGGTGCTTGTTTGGTGCTCATGAATGTAAGTCCCTAAATGCACTGCATAATGGACCATTCAAAGGGTGAAGAAATTCACATAATCATGAAAATGTTGTGGTTGCTAAAAGTCCCTCGAATAAAGACGAAATTAGAATAAAAAGGAAAGGAGGTGATAATGGGTGGTTTAACATAACTTAGTGTACAACAATGTGTTTTACAGAATAAGAAACCCAGAATCAAAACTAAGCAAGTCCATGGTGAAAATTTCATCTTTTTCTCCATTTGTTTGTTTCTAATAGACTGATCAATGTGAGAATTCTATATGAGATGGGTATATTATCTCCTTGAGGTCTTCATGAAGCTGATCGATGAGGTAAGCTTCTAGATATTTTTATTGGATTTGTTAAATAACTTGATATAGTTGTCCTTCAAGGGAGCAGTCTATTTATAGCGTTGGAATTAGAGTGAAGAGATTTTCCTTTTGAGGGAGTTATATTTTGCTAGAAGTTTGACTCAAGGAGTTGCATCCATTTTTGTTTTTGGATGTTTAAGTCATGGACAAGACTTTAGAGGAAGATTAGGTTATTGTTTAGAAGAAAAGAGCATAGCACACAAAGATTAACTATGAAAGAGGTGGTTTTGAGTGATGAATGACCATGGGATTCCATCTTAAAGAAGATGAAAAGTATTCATGAGAATCATGCTATGAGTAGAGCCATGGTACTCATATTGAAGATAAGGTTGAAAGGTGATGGGAATCACATGATTCTTTTTGAGTCGTGGATCCTTAACATGGGCAATATGGAAGGTGAAAAATTCTCAAAGGATGAGTGATCAACTAAAAAACAGTGGTATAGAACTTGATGTCAGCAATAAAATGGTCAAAGATGTAAGGCATTAAGGGGCTCAGGTTTGGGTCTACCTTCGAGTGAAGACAAACGATAAGCACCTGATCCATAGGCATGGGTAATGATATAGGGTCTAAGCCAATTAGGAGCTAATTTACCCCGTTTAATTTTCTCCTCTTTGGTTACATGTTGATTTTCCTTTAGGGTGAGGTACTGACCTGAAAGATTAATTCATGAATACATTTTTCATAGGCACGTTTGATACATTTTTGGTAGATTTGGAGATGGTCAAGAGCATTGAGACGAAGTTCATCGAATAAATCAAGTTGCTTCAAACGATCTTAGCGAAAGTCATCGTCATTGAGCATGTCTTGTAGTGAGATGCAAAGAGATGGAATCTAGAATTCAAGAGGTAAGACATCCTTGGTACCGTAAACTAGAGAAAAAGGTGTGGTAGAAGTCGAAGTGTGAATACTAGTGCGGTAGGCCCACAAGGTGAAAGGAATGTGTGTATGCCAATCCTTACCAGTATCGTTGAATACCTTCATATGAATTTTCTTCAAGTTTTTATTGGTTGATTCGGCTTGGCCATTGGTTTGTGGGTAATAAGGTGATGAGAAACTGAGTTGGATGCCAAAAGTTTCACATATTTTGTGTAGGTTTTTGTTTTTGAATTTCTTTCCATTATCAGTGACGAGGCAATGAGGAACACCAAAGAAAAAAATGATGTGATGGTTTATGAATTCACATATTTTCTTAGATTTTGTAGAAATGAGGGGAATGGCCTCTACCCATTTAGTGTAATATTTAGTAGTGGTTATGATCCATTGGTGGCATTGTGAATAATGGTGGTTGATCTCACCAACAAGGTACAAACCCCATTGAGAGAATGACTAAAGGTCTCATGCGACCTATAAGGCATGATGAGGTGAGTGATGGAGATTAGCATGTTTTTGGCATTTCACACATCGTTTGACATAATCACAACAGTCGTGGTTTAGGGTTAGCCAATAATAGCCTAGGTGAAGAATGTGTTTTGTAATAGTTAAACCACTAAAGTGACCTCCACAAATTCCATCGTGGACTTCCTTAATGGTGTAGGGAATTTCAGAACTTATAAGGAATTGTAATAGAATGTTGTCAAAGCCACGCTTGTAAAGAAGACCACCCATGATGACATAATGTGAAACATGTTTTAGAAAGGAATGTTGTCCATTATGAGTGATATCAGTGGGTAGAATGGAAAGGGAAATATATTATACATATTGCTTATACCAAAGGTCATGTGGGTCAGGAGAAATAGTTCTGACGGTGTAGACCTCACAAGGTAAATAAGAGAGTGATTGTAGCCTTTGTATTGTGACAAATATTTTAGAGTCTGAGGGAGAAGCAGGTAACTGAGAAGCCAAGTAGGCCATGGTATCCACAAATTTATTGGTAGATCATGGGGTGGTTTGAAGTTTGTAATGGTCAAAGGTGGTCAAAATTATATCTACGTGATGTTTATACTTTTGAAGTATCTCATTACGACACTAGTATATACCATTGACTTGGTTTATGACTAGATGCGAATCATCAAATATATTGATGGACTTAAAATCCAAGGCATAAGAAGATCAGAGGCCTAATATGAGTGCCTCGTATTCAGAAATATTGTTTGTATAATCAAAATTGAGTTTGAAAGACAAAGGCATAGGTTCACCATCAAGAAGAATGATAATAACACCAGCTCCACCCCCACGCTGACACTTAGAGCCATCAAAGAAGAGTGTCATTTAGTAAGAAGGTTCGTCTAGGGAAAGGGTAGCTATAGAATCATCTGAGAAATCAAAGTTAGATGGTTCATTCTTGGAAATAGGTGTGTTGACTAGTTTATCAACAATAGTCTAGCTCTTGATGGAATTTTGATGAATGAATTTGTGGTCAAGGTCGGAAAGAATCATAAGCCAATGCGCGACACACTGATGTTGATAGGATTTGGAATAAATATTGTGTAATGGGTCAGTATTAGTAATGAAAAAGGTTTTGTGGTTGAGTAAATAATGGTGGAGTTTGGTAGAAATGAAAACTAAGTCTAAGCAGAGTTTTTTGGTGTGGGTATATCTAGTTTTGTAGTCCAAGAGGGTATGACTTATGTAATAAACTGCTTACTCTCGGTGGTGGTCATTGCGATGAGAAATTATGGCACCTAAAGAATGGTCAGTGGAAGAAATATATAGGTAAAATGTTTGGTCGTCCTTAGGAGGAATGATCACTGGTGGTTAAAGAAGGTATTGTTTTAAGGCCTTAAAGGATTTATGGAATTCATAGTCCTATTTAAAGGAAACGTATTTCTTGAGAAGATGATGAAATGGGTGACAGTGATCGGAAAGTTGCAAGATAAAATGATGAATGGATTGTAACTTACTTTGTAGGATTCAAAGTTGATGGAGTTTAGGGGGTGGAGGTATTTCTAGAATAGCCTCGACTTTAGCAGGATTGACTTCTATGCCACGCAAACAAATGATGAAACCTAGGAATTTTCTAGAAATTACCACAAAGACACACTTCTTTGGTTGAAGATGCACACAATACTTGATGAGGTGGTCAAAGATGACTTTAAGGAAGGGAAAGTGTTTGGTACAATGTTTAGATTTAGCCAAAAGTTCATCTACATAATCTTCCAATATGTGATGCATGATGTCATGGAAGATGTAAGTCATGGCTTGCTGATAGGTAGCGCTAGTTTTTTTGAGGAAATGTAACACCCTCGAGAATTGTTATATTCCTCTTTTCCATTTCAAGTGTTGACATGTGATCTTCTTCTAAAGATGTGTTCTTTTGGTTGTTGGAGATTGTGCTTAATATGGATAAATATTTTTTTTTCTTAAGATCACTAGATTGAAATGGAATGGATTCCTTGAACACATTTTTCACTTCTTATAGGTGAATTACAATCTGGTTTAAGAGTTGCAAACTTATCTCCTTATCTGACTCATCTTTGGATCAATTTTAGTGATTCAAGGAATGTTTTAAATCTGCTACATTGAATGAATGGTAAATTGACATTCAATAAAATTGAGGGACATAGCAGATTGAACTTTGTTGTTACAAGTTCTTAGATTTGTGTGAACATGTTTCCATTTAGTTGTATGTTGTGCTTGGTTCTTTGGAGATCGATCATGGTAGGACATTGCTGATGTAAATGAAATAAATCCTATTCACGGCATAGGAAGGATTTGAAATCCTAAAACTAAAGGATTATCCTACAGAATCCTAAGATAGGTAAGAATATTTACTACCTATCTATGTTACTTAATTGAATTTTTATCCTAACCTAAGCTTTGTGCTAAAGGATTATGGAGAGGTTATTAGGTTATTTAATTTAACCTAAAACCTAATGCTATAAGATTATGTGATGATCTAACCTAATGCCTAAAACTATTATGTTGTGAATTAATCTAACCTTTGTGGAAACTACCTAAGGTAATGTGTAAGGCCTAAGGTGATTAATTCTAAACAAACCTAAGTTCTAAGGGATCTATTCTAAGCTATTTAAAAGGGAACATAAAGGGGGTTGCATGCATCAAAGGTAATGGTTCCAATGGAATTTAAGTTGTTGATAGGGTTTTTAAGGCATAAAGTACTACAAGTTTTGGTAGGGGCTAGTTGATTTGGTGGAGGCTTATGTGGAAGTTTCACTAAAGATGGAATTGTATGTTAAATGTGAATTGGCATTCGCCAGATTTGGGAGGTGGTGGAAAAGAGAGTTGAGCGAGAAAATTGGAATTAATGAAATTTATTGGCCTTGGGTTTTGTTCACAAGCCATCTAGGAAACTTGGAAGGTGGGTTTGTGGGAGGTTGTTGGTTTTTGCATGCTTTCTAGATTTTTTTCTGCATGGAACAAACTGGTTCTTCGAACCAGCAGTTTGACTTTCACTGCATTGCTATTTTTAGCTCACCTGGTCTATTTTTGATCATGGAAAGGTATATGAGGCATTCTAAGGAAAGTTGTTCGTTGGTTGATCTTTCATGGAGGAGAAAAGGAGTTGGAATCTCGTTTAGAAGTCTCCTTCAATTTGGTAGAAGAAAAATAGGCATGATAGGCTCTAACCATTAAGATCTCTTACTTTCTTCTAAATGTTTCATTAAAATGACTCTGCTCTTATGAGATTCTTGTTCTTCATGTTTTATCTGGTTATTTTCTTCATAGGTTTTATAAATCTCTAGAAAATTGGATATGAAATCCTTAGCAAAATAACATTAAGTTTGGAAACTTTCTTTGTGTGGGTTAAATTTTGAATCATTCATGGGAAACTTGTTTCTGTAGATCTGCTTATTATTTTTGGAACCGGTATTTGAAGTGTTGTGTTTTAACTGACCTTCATTACTATTTATATGGTTCTAAGTTTTTGGGAACCTTGAGTCCTGTTTGATCTTGCATTGAAAATCATGTTTTGTTTAAGCTTGAGCTTGTATTCAAGATAGTGTTTGGTTTGGAACTTGTATTGGGTGCGTATTTGGATAAGAACTGGTACTGGATAATTCTTGATGCTCTAAACCCTTGTTTAGAACCTTAGGTAATTAGGGACTATTGTTTGAAGTCCGTATCTAGCTCTGTACTCATGTTTTATTCTTGTGATATTCTGGACTGTTAATGGAAGTTCATGTTTTCACTACACTCATATTTTTTTACTTGTATGGTTCCGAACTCTTGTCGGAAACTCGTGTTTCTTTTTGAGTTACAAATAGGGATTCTTGATAAGATATAGATTGCTAATGGAGGCTCCCTATTATTTTGAACTGTTAATGTATATTTTTAATATATATTGCATCATATTAAGACACTTGTGTATATTCGAGCTCGTGTTTGAGACTTTGTGATTTGATATTGTATGTGTAATTTGATACTTAGTGTTGGAATTTATAGCTAGAATGATGTGTCAGTTCTGCTTTGGTAATTTTGAGCTGATTTTAAATTTATTTAAGTTAAAATCTTATAAATCTATCAATTTGAACTACTTACTCAAAGGAAATCTAGTAGAGTAGTTTAATAGAGTTATTTGAATATCTTTTGGAAAATTAAACTAGAAACGTTTTCGTTAGATAGTGGAATTGGAACTTCTTTTGTGGATTGTTCATCTTCTTTCAACTAGAAATGGAATTAAAGTAGGGAAAGCCCTTTCCCCTCTATTTTGAGGAAACCCACATCTTGGGTTGATTATTTTTGTTTAAAACAATGTCTCCTCTGTTGGAAACATAAAGTTGAGATAGTTTTGTTTCGGATTATTGCTCTCTTGAAACCACGAACCACTTGCTCTTTGTAATAAAGTGTTGAAATCTTGTAATGAAGTTTCAGTCTTTGTTGAGCTCGTGAGTAATTAAGAATTGTTAGTTTTCTATTAGGGATTTTCTATTTCTTGATTAAATGAATCCTTATTCTTTTTTTTAAAGAGAAAAGAAATTTTGATTCATTTGGGACATTATGTTGTGTTTTAACTTTACTGTGTATTTGTTCTGAATTGAAATGGGAACTCATGCTTTATTGAAGGTAAAAATTGTAAGGGAGACTTGCAGTATATTTTCTTCTTACCTTGAGTTAGTTTTGTTCTCTATTTTTGGAACTATTGTATGAGCTTATTGTTTAGATTAGAAAGGGAATTTTTTGTTAAGTGTAGCGAAATTATTTAAGGATGGAATCACATTTTGATAAGATTTCATTTCTATGTTGTTGGGTTAAGTTTATTTGATTGAAACCTTTTGTTATTGATTCTCTTAGGGAATGGAGATTTATTATATTGATTAGTCTTCTTGTACATATCATTTGACTAAAATTATGTAAAAAGAGATTAGATGTTTCGGTCTTGTTGAACAAAAAATGTAAACTTGTTAACAGACTATTTGATTCCATATTCCTTTAGGGATGGACATGGGATTCAGTTCTGATGAATATCTTAAATGTTGAATGTTAAGGTAGTTGTCCTTTAAATGAAATAGTTAAATTCATGTTATGAACTTGTTTCTATTTTTTGGATGTTGTGTTTGGGCATAGTTTGTAATGGTTCTTATTCTTCTTATGCTTAAGAGTTAGTTGAATCATCCTAATGGGAACCATGTTGTAAACACTTCTTTTGTCTTATAGTAGATCTACTTGTCACTTTTGAAACCAGTATTCGAAATGTTATGTTTTAGCTGACCTTCTTTGCTATTTATATGGTTATGAGTTTTGGGGAACCTTGAGTCTCATTTGATCTTGCATTGGAACTCATGTTTTGATTAAGCTTAATCTTTTATTTGAGCTAGTGTTTGGTTTTGAACTTCTATTGGGTTTTTATTTGGATAAGAACTGGTACTGGATAATTCTTGATGATCAAAACCCATGTTTGGAACCTTGGGTAACTGGGGACTATTGTTTGAAGTCCGTATGTAGCTCTGTACTCATGTTTTATTCTTGTGATATTCTAGATTTTTAATGGAAGTTCGTGTTTTCACCGCACTCGTATTTTGTTACTTGTATGGTTCTGAACTCTTCTTGGAAAATAACGTTTCATTTTGAGTTGGAAATAGTGCTTCTTGATAAGATATAAATTGGTAATGGAGGCTCCCTATTATTTTGAACTGTTAATGTATATTTGTAATATATACTACCTCGTATTAAGACACTTGTGTATATCCAAGCTCATGTTTGAGACTTTGTGATTTGATATTGTAAGTGTAATTTGGTACTTAGTGTTGGAATTTATAGCTGGAACAATATGTCAGTTCTGTTTTAGTAATTTTGAGTTGGTTTTAATTTCATTTAAGTTAAAATATTATAATTTTATCAATTCGAACTACTTACTCAAAGTAATTTGGTAATGTATTTTAACTGAGTTATTTGAATATCTTTTAGAAAATTAAACTAGAAACGTTTTCGGTAGATAATGGAATTGAAACTTCTTTTGTGGACTGTTCATCTTCTTTGAACTAGCAATGGCATTAAAGTAGTGAAAGCCCTTTCCCCTATGTTTTGAGGAAACCCACATCTTGGGGTGATTGTTTTTTTTAAAACAATGTCTCCTCTATTAGAAACATAAAGTTGAGATAGTTTTGTTTCAGATTATTACTCTCTTGAAACCACGAACCGTTTGCTCTTTGTAATAAAATGTTGAAATATTGTAATGAAGTTTCAGTCTTTGTTGAGCTCGTGAGTAATTAAGAATGGTTAGTTTTCTGTTAGGGATTTTATATTTCTTGATTGGATTTAGTAAATGAATCCTTATTCTTTTTTTTAAAGAGAAAAGAAATTTTGATTCATTTGGGATAGTATGCTATTTTTGAACTTTACTGTGTATTTGTTCTGAATTGAAATGGGAACTCATGCTTTATTGAAGGTAAAAATTATAAGGGAGACTTGCAGTATGTTTTCTTCTTACCTTGAGTTTGTTTTTTTCTCTATTCTGGGAACTAGTGTATGAGCTTATTGTTTAGATTAGAAAGGGAATTTATTGTTAAGTGTAGTGAAATGATTTATGGATGGAATCACATTTTGATAAGATTTATTTTCTATACTGTTGGGTTAATTTTTTTTTATTGAAACCTTATGTTATTGATTCTCTTAGGGAATGGAGATTTATTATATTTATTAGTCTTCTTGTACATATCATTTGACTGAAATGATGTAAAAAGAGATTAGATGTTTCGGTCTTGATGAATAGAAAATGTAAACTTGTTAACAAACTATTTGATTCTATATTCCTTTAGGGATGGACATGGGATTTAGTTCTAATGAATATCTTAAATGTTGAATGTTAAGTTAGTTGTCCTTTAAATGAAACAGTTAAATTCATGTTATGAACCTGAATCTATTTTTTGGATGTTTTGTATTTGGGAATAGTTTGTAATGGTTCTTCTTCTTCTTTTGCTTAAGAGTTAGATGAATCATCCTAATGGGAACCATGTTGTAAACACTTCTTTTGTCTTATAGTAGAGATAAATGTTTTATTCTATTATGATAGAATTGGGAACAATGAGATGATATGATCTATTTTTCGTTTAAAGGTAATTGATAGGATCAATTAAACTTTAATTTGTAAGGTAGATGTTGTGGATTATATTATGTTCTTATCTTAGAAATGAATTCAGATTTATTAATGTACTTCTTCCTGATTGTTATTTCTTATGCTTATTAGTATGATATATTAATTATTTCATTAAAGCATATTTGTTTTAATGGAACAATTAGTGGAATGCAATTCATTTTACGGCTTAGTGCTTATCATGCCCAGTTCATTGAACTGAACTATGCTAAAAAAATTTGCAGATGGACCTCGTAAGTGATAAAAGAAGGCTAAACATATGAGATGCATTGGCTGATTTAAATCTGATTACTTGTGAAGCATTTTGATTCATTCTTGAGATGTATTGAAAAAGAAAAGTAGTATTCTTTTTTAATGAAGGTGGTTGTTATGCAGTACGCCTAAAGTGCATAAGGCTTGTAAATGTATAAGTTATAAATATTAATTAAAAGATGAGATTTACTTGTATTGGTTGTATAAATTATCTTCTATTTGTATGAAAAAGATGGATTTCTATATTGTTGATATTCGTCATATTATTTTTATGCTTAATTGGTTATCCTTTGATAGGTAGGATAAAGGGATGTAGTTCAATTTCCCTAATTAAGATGCAACTTGTTAAGTTGCAGGATATGATGTTCTTATCTAAACTATATTATATGGTAATATAATGTGTGTTGAACATACATTAAGAAATGTGGATAATGGGTAGTATATACCCTAACACTTAACATATAGATAAAGACTCTTTATCTTTCTTAATTGAATATAAACCAAAAAGGTATGTTAATGTGATTACAATTTATTAGACTTCATTTTGTATGAAGTCTAATTTGATTGGATATATACTCAAATGTTGAAGCTGTCTAAAAGTTATTGTACTTTTAAAACGAACATTGATAATGTGTTTCAATTGCGGTTAATTGATAATTTAACTGTGAGATCTAACATTGAAAACAACTGTAAGTATAAAAAATTTCTTCATGGACTAAATAAAGAAAAATTAGGAAAGAAATTAGTAAGTGTTGGGTTAGGGTTTGGCAAGGTTGTTGAAATCTAGAAACAATCTAAACTAATAAAGTATTAACAATCTCCTTGGGGGTATGTACATCTCGATGAGGTAGTTTCTGTAGGATGTTGGCACACACCAACTATAGGGTTGTACTTTCGAGAAGGCTTGAGTCTTCTCGAGAATACAATGTTGTAGTTGACATGTGGCATCACCCTTCCACATTGATCACCTAGATCTACACCCAATAAGAACTCAGACTTGAACTTAGTTTCCCTCTAGGTCTAGATACGAGCATATTTAGGATATGAATTATCTTCCAATGGCTCAGGGTAAGTTGGCACATCTAGTTGACATAGGTCAACCAAGTATACCCATTTTCCCTAAGCCATTGTGAATGTATTCCTATAATAGGTTATTTTGCTATCTAGGGCTACGGTTAAATCTAAAAGAAGTGGACTGATGGTAGTCAGTAAATACCAATCATGATAAATAAGAAGTGAGGTGAAGGATGTATTCCAATATGACGAGTATGCCATCTCGGAATAGTGACATACATAGTATGTTATAAATATTTGGCCAAAGTATCATAATTTGCTGGTTGTATTTTCCTATGTCACCGAGTTTAAAATAACGTGATATCAGATGAAAATTGGTAGCATATATTTGGGTATGTTCTTTAAATAGATCACTCAGTACCCGGTGTAGGGTAGGATGATAAAATATACGATATGTATTCAATACATAAGATAACATAAATAGACCGGTAGCTTACCGAGTTATGGAATGAATAGATCGGTTAATCATTGAGTCATTATAGTTGCATATGTTTATCCATTGAATTTGATTGGCATGGAATGTTTGTTCTAAATAATGATTTATTTAGAATAGTGAACACTATAAAAAAAAGTCCCTTGTTTCTAAAGGCTTAAAATGGGAATCTTACATCTTGGTATCAGAGTTGAAGGTTACAGCTCTTGGACCTATTGTGTCCATAATATGATGGAACTTAATTTTTCTTGTAACAGAAAATGGTGAGAATAAGAGGAAACACTGCAAATAACCCTCCACCTAAGGAAGGAGCAGCAACATCCCAAAAACTTGATGAGATCCTTGCTTCCCTGTTGGACACAAGAGATCATTTGGCTATGCTTAAACATCAAGTAATGGGTAATGAGGAAGAAGAAGAATAACAATAATCAGCCACCTCCAGGGGACAACACCAATGTGGGTGTTGATAATAAAAATGGTAATATACCTGTGGAGCCTGAGAACAAAAAGAATAGGCTAGCAATAGATCTCACTAATGATATAAAAAGGATAAGTCCACCCAAGTTTGATGGAACCACATTAGGAGATGGGGCTGAGAACTGGTTCAGTGAAATGGAGAAATACTTTGCAATAAGAAATTTCTGAGAAGAAACAAAGGCGATATGGGGAGCATATCAACTTTCACACGAAGCATATTTGTGGTGGGATAGCCATAAGGATAAGTTGAACATTGATGAGTCTAATATCCCATGGGACAAATTTAAAGGTTACTTTGGCAACGATGGCTGCCAAAACTCTACTATGATCAGAAAATGACTGAATTTCAGAACTTAGCTCAAGGAAAGATAACTGAGTATTGGGAGTGATTTATAAAACTCTTTAAGTATGTGCCCTAGTACCAAACTAATGATAAGTTCATAATATGGAAAGTCATCACATGATTGAATCCCATTATAGAAGGAGAGGTGGATGTTCACAGCCAAACCATGATGGAAGGGGTTGTTGAAAAATCCATTAGGAAAGAATAGAAATTAAAAGAAATTTTTGCTCATAAGGAGGAAGTAAGGAAGATGAATCCCAAATCCTCTTCATCCTCTCTTGCACCTAAGAAAAGACCATAGAATAAATTCAGAATGAAAAGTAAGTTTTCATCTGATACAAATATGAAATCAGCAACAAAAAAATATGTTGGTAATGCATGGAACAACTTTTCCAAGAACAATAATAATGAACAGAAGTCCTATGGGGGTCAGAACAATAACTCTAAGGCTGGAAATAAACCCGAGCCTAAGAAGGGACCTATAGGAGGCTGTTATAACATTGGAAAAGATCATTACGTAAATCAATGTCCTTTGAAGAAGGATGATCGTAATCAGCAGCACAAGATACACGCTGCAGTAGCTGACAAGCAGGCTAAGAAATAGGCCACACCTATAGAAGTTTTGGGTAAGTTATTTGGATTACCAATAACTATTCATTTTTATACCAGAGCTATTGAATATTTTATTTCTAGTAAATTAGCATCAAAATTAAAAAAAAAAGTTGGAAACATGGATAAAACATGGACTATACAATATGGGAATAATGTTGTTCATACAGTTAGTATGTGTCTGTTCAGAGCAATCCTTGACTTACCTAAATTTTCCACTGAGTTTGATCTTTATGTTGTACCTTTAGGGTCTTATGATGTAATCATAGGTGTTAATTTGTTAACAGAACATAAGGCTAAAGTGGACTATTTTGAAAAACACATTAGTTGTTTAGATGACCTGCAAAAAATAGCAAAGATTCATGGTGTGAAACGTGAGATTTCTGTTAGAAAATGGATAGCTATGCAACTTAAAAAGGCACAAAATAAATGATGTACCGACATACATAGTATGTTTTATATCTTTTGCCAAAGTATCGCAAACTGTTGGCTGCATTGTCCTATTTCACCAAATTTAAAACAACATGATATCAGATGAATATTGGTAGTAGATATTCATATATGTTCTTTAAATAGATCACTCAGTACCCATTGTAGAGTAGGATGACAAAGTATATGATGTATACAATATGTATTCAATGCATAAGATAACATACATAAATCAGTAGCTTACTGAGTTATGGAATGAATAGATCGGTGAAGCACTGAGTTATTACAGTTACATATGTTTATCCATTGAATTTGATTGACATGGAATGTTTGTTCTAAATAATGCTTTATTTAGAACAATGAACATTATAATTTTTTTCCCCTTATTTCTAAAGTATTAAAATGGGAATGTTACATCTTGGTATCAAAGCTAAAGGTTGCAGCTCATGGACCTATTGTGTCAATAATCTTATGAAATTTAAATTTTCTTGTAATAGAAAATGGTGAGAACAAGAGGAAACATTACAAATAACCCTCCGCCTGAGCGACGAGTGGCAACTGCCCAAAAAATTGATGAGATCCTTGCTACCCTTTTGGACACAAGAGATCATTTGGCTATGCTTGAACAACAAGTAATGGGTAATGAGGAGGAAGAAGAAGATTATAACAATAATCAGCCACCTCCAGGGGACAACGCAAATGTGGGTGTCAATAATAACAATGTTAACTTACTTGTGGAGCCTGAGAACAAAAAGGATAGGCTAGAAGTAGAAGTCACTAATGACATAAAAATGATAAGTCTACCCAAGTTTGATGGAACCACATTAGGAGATGGGGCTGAGAACTAGCTCAGTGAAATGGAGAAATACTTTGCAATAAGAAATTTCTTAGAAGAAACCAAGGCGATATGGGGAGCATATCAACTTTCATAAAAAGCATCTTCATGGTGGGAAAACCACAAGAATGAGTTGAACATTGATGAAACTAATATCACATGGGACCAATTTAAAGGTTACTTTAGGTAATGATGACTGCCACAACTCCACTATGATCAGAAAATTACTAAATTTTAGAACTTAGCTCAAGGAAAGCTAACTGTAACTGAGTATTAGGAGCGATTTACAAAACTCCTTAATTATGTGCCCCAGTAAAAAACTGATGAGAAGTTTTGGATATGAAAATTCATGATGGGATTGAATCCCATTATACGAGGAGAGGTGGATGTTCACAGCCCAACCACAATCGAAGGGGTTGTTGAAAAATGCATAAGGCAAAAATAGAAATTAAAGGCAATTTCTGCTCATAAGGAGGAAGTAAGGAAGAAGAATCCCAACTCCTCTTCATCCTCTCTTGCACCAAAGAAATGACCATGGAAGAACTTCATAATGAAAAGTAAGTTTTAATCTTATACAGATAGGAAAGTAGCAAAAAACAAGTTTACCAGTAATGCACAGAACAACTTTTCCAAGAACAATAATAACAGACAAAAGTCCTGTGGGGGTCAGAACGATAACTCTAAGGCTGGAAATAAACCTGAGCCTAGAAAGGGACATGTAGGAGGCTGTTATAAATGTGGTAATGATAATTATGCAAATTATTGTCCTTTAAAGAAGGATGATTGCAATCAACAGCATAAGATACACGTTGCAGTAGCTTACAAGCAAGTTGAGAAACATGCCACACCCATAGAAGTTTCAAGTAAGTTATTTAGTTACCGATAACTATTATTTTTGATACTGGAGCTACTGAATGTTTTATTTCTAGTAAATTATAATCAAAATTAAAAAGAAAAGCTGGAAACATGGATAAAACATGGATTGTATAGTATGGTAATAATGTTGTGCATACGATTAGTATGTGTATTTTTGGAGCAATCCTTGATTTACCTAACTTTTCCAGAAAGGTTGATATTTATGTTTCACCTTTAGGGTCTTATGATGTAATCATAGGTGTTAATTGGTTAGTAGAACATAAGGCTAAAGTGGAATGTTTTGAAAAAGAGATTGGTTGTTTAGACGACCCACATCAAACAATAGAGATTCAGTGTGTGAAACGTGAAATTTCTGTTAGAAAACTATCAGCTATGCAACTTAAAAAGGCCAAAAATAAAGGATGTACCTTATATGCAGTAAAAATTACTAAATCAATAGAAGAAAGTAGCGATATTATGGAACAATATCCACCATTACGACACTTCATTGATGTATTTAAAGAAGAATTGCCAGGTCTTCCACCAAAAAGGGAATTTGATTTCACGATTGAGATCAATCCTGGAACTGAACCTATTTCTAAAGCACCGTATCAAATAAATACTATAGAATTAGTAGAGCTTAAGGCTTAATTGTATGAAATTTTGTCTCAAGGTTTGATTAGACCAAGTGTTTCACCTTGGGGAGCACCCATAATTTTTGTGAAAAAAAAATATAGAACACTTAGATTTTGCATTGATTACAGAATGTTAAACAAGGAAACAATCAAGAATAGATATCCACTACCTATGATTGATGATTTATTTGATCATATGCATGGAGAATAAGTATATTCCAAGATAGATCTTTGATCTGGATATAATTAAATGTGAATTAAGGATGATGATATTCATAAAACAACTTTCACAACAAGTTATGGGCATTATGAGTTTACGGTTTTACCTTTTGGATTAACTAATGCACCTGCGGCATTTATGAGTTTAATGAATAATATGTTTCAAGAATACTTGGAAAATTTTGTGTTCGTATTCTTGGTCAACATTCTCATATATTCTAAAAGCATTGAGGAGCATCATGAGCATTTGAAAATAGTTTTAGAAATTCTGAGAAAGAAATGGTTTTTTGGTAAGCTATCCAAATGTTCTTTCTATGACACAGAAGTCCACTATTTGGGTCATGAAATAAGTAAATATGGAATTGCTATAGATCCTTAAAAAATTACAGCTATAATGGAATGACCTACACCAAAGAATGTACATGAAGTTAGAAGCTTCATGGGACTTTCTGGCTACTATAGGAAAGTTGTAAAAGAATTTTCTAAGATAGCTGCACCAATAACTTCCTTACAGAAGAAAAATAAAAATATTGTTTGGAGTGAGAAATATGAAATTGCATTTAAAACCTTGAAGGAACAGTTAAGTTCAACACCTATTCTTACAGTACTAGATCCTAATGGATATTTTATGGTGGTAACTGATGCATCCGGTGAAGGTCTAGGAGGTATTTTGTTACAAGGTGATCATGTTATAGCATACGAAAGTAGAGAAATTAAGTTACATGAGTTGAATTATGCTCCACATGATTTATAGCTTGCTGTCATTATTCATGCACTTCAAATTTGGAGGAATTATTTGCTTGGTAAACCATTTCAGTTAAAAACTGATCATCTTGGGCTGAAGTACATTTTCATTCAACCAAATCTGAATGCAAGACAGCGAAGGTGGTTATATTTTTTGTCTCAATATGATTTTGACATCAATTATATATAGGGTAAAGAAAATAGAGTGGTTGATGCTCTAATTCATATGAAGCACATTTCTGCTCTTATAACATAAAGAACTCAGTTTAAGGATGAAGTAAAAAGTGTTATGGAATCTGATTCTTACTTCCAACAAGTAAAAGTAGTACTTACTGCAGATTCAAATGATTCGAAGTATAAAGGGTTACACTTTGATCAAGAAGGAATCTTACGATTTGAAAACAAAGTCTCTGTACCTTCGCTAAATGATTTGAGAAAGAAATTGTTAGTATAATTTCATAATTCACCTTTTTCTTGACACCCTAGCATTACAAAAATGCTTGTTGATATGAAACAACAATATTTATGGAAAGGAATGAAAAAATATGTTGTAAACTTTGTGACACATTGTCTTGAGTGCCAACGTGTTAAGACGGAACACATGCACCCAGCCGGTTTGTTATATCCTCATAGCATATAACAGTACAAATAGCAGGTAATAAGAATGGATTTTGTACAAGGGTTACCTATGTCAAGAAATAAGCATGGATTTTGGACAAATTTGTTCTCGTATTCTTGGATGACATTCTCATATATTCTAAAAGCATTGAGGAGCATCATGAGCCTTTGAAAATAGTTTTAGAAATTCTAAGAAAGATACGGTTTTTTGGTAAGCTATCCAAATGTTTTTTCTATGACACAGAAGTCCACTATTTGGGTCATGTAATAAGTAAAGATGAAATTGCTGTAGATCCTTCAAAAATTACAGCTATAATGGAATGACCTACACCAAAGAATTTACATGAATTTAGAAGCTTCGTGGAACTTGCTGGCTACTATAGGAAAGTTGTAAAAGAATTTTCTAAGATAGCTTCACTAATCACTTCCTTACAGAAGAAAGATAAAAAGATTGTTTGGAGTGAGAAATGTGAAATTGCATTTAAAACCTTAAAGGAACAGTTAACTTCAACACCTATTCTTGCAGTACTAGATCCTAATGGAGATTTTATGGTGGTAACTAATGCATCTGGTGAAGGTATAGGAGCTATTTTGTTACAAAGTGATCATGTTATAGCATATGAAAGTAGAAAAATTAAGTTACATGAGTTGAATTATGCTCCACATGATTTATAACTTGCTACCATTGTTCATGCACTTCAACTTTGGAGGAATTATTTGCTTGGTAAACCATTTGAGTTGAAAATGGATCATCTTGGGCTAAAGTACATTTTCATTCAGCCAAATCTGAATGCAAGATAACGAAGGTGATTATAGTTTTTGTCTCAATATGATTTTGACATCAGTTATATAAAGGGTAAAGAAAATAGAGTGGTTGATGCTCTAAGTCATAGGAAGCACATTTATTCTCTTATAACGTTAAGAACTTAGTTTAAGGATGAAGTAAAAGGTGTTATGGAATCTGATTCTTACTTCCAACAAGTAAAAGTAGTACTTGCTGTAGATTCAAATGATTCAAGGTATAAAGGGTTTCACCTTGATCAAGAAGGAATCTTATGATTTGAAAACAAATTCTATGTACCTTCGCTAAATGATTTGAGAACGAAATTGTTTTTAGAATTTCATAATTCACCTTTTTTTTGACACCCTGGCATTACAAAAATTCTTTCTGAAATAAAACAACAATATTTATGGAAAGGAATGAAAAAATATGTTCTAAACTTTGTGACACATTGTCTTGAGTGCCAACGTGTTAAGGTGGAACATATGCACCCAGCCGATTTTTTGTATCCTCATAGCATATAACAGTACAAATGGCAAGTAATAAGAATGGATTTTGTACAAGGGTTACCTATGTCAAGAAATAAGCATGATGGTATCTTAGTAGTTGTGGATAAACTAACAAAGGTAGCACATTTTATTGCTGGAAATATGAAGGATGATTCTCCTATTTTGGAAAGAAGATTTGTACACAACATTTTCAGATTACATGGAGTACCTGAGTTAATAATATTGAATAGAGATCATAGAATGACATCAAGATTTTGGCAAACACTTGATGCAACTCTAGGAACTAAGCTAAATTTAAGTTCTGTGTATCATCCGGAAATAGATGGGCATACTGAAAGAGTAAAAGAATTCTTAGAAGATATGTTACAAATGTATTGCATGGTTAAACAATATAAGTGGGAAGAGTATCTTCCATTATTTGAATTCGCATACAATAATACATATCATGCTTCTCTTAATATGGCACCTTTCAAGGCATTATATGGAAGAAAATGTAGAACCCATGTTAGTTGGGATAGCATCGAAGATAGAGAGGTCATTGGACCTAAAAATTCTTACTGAAATGGAACAACAAGTTAAATTGATTCATGAACATTTGAAAGAAGAAACAGATAGGCAAAAGAGCTACACTGAATTGAAGAGGGTTGATAGGAAAATTAAACTTGGTGAGAAAGTCTTTCTTCAGATTAAACAAAAAACGAGTTCTATAACTTTTGGAAAGGCTGCCAAGTTATCACCTCATTATGTGGGACCTTTTGAGATGGTTGAAGTAATTAACCATGTAGCTTATCGTTTAGCATTACCTCCTACTTTTTCATGAATGCATGATGTTTTCCATATTTCTTTGCTTAAGAAATATGTTTCAGATTTATCACACATGTTAAATTAGAATTCCTTGCAGGTCCAGGACCCAGGAATAATCATTGTTAAACCCATACAAGTGCTTGAAACTCACCAGTTGCATTTGAGAAATTGAGAAATAACTCAATGTAAAGTCCAGTGGGACTAGTTTAATGAAGATACTGCAACTTGGGAAAACCTAGAGGATATAAAAACTGCTTTTCCATATCTATTTGAACATAATTTATTTTGTTGACTGATAAGAATTTATGATTTTATCTTTTTATGACAACAAGTATGCCAGTTTTGGGAAGATATTTATAAGAATTGAACAAACAACTATTTAATGATGATTTCTAGAACTATAAGTTTTTGATATATTTGACTTAGGATAAGAGAAGTGAATGAATTGATTGTCATTGATATAAATTTTTAAAATGAGGTAATCATCAGGAAGTTGATTCTTTTTCGGAGTGAAGCATGTAACACCCTCGAAAATTGTTATATTCCTCTTTTGCATTTCAAGTGTTGACATGTGATATTATTCTAAAGATGTGTTCTTTTTTTTGTTGGAGATCATGCTTGATATGGGTAAATATTTTCAGTTCTTAAGATCACTAGACTGAAATGGAATGGCTTCCTTGAACCCATTTTTCACTTCTTGTAGGAGAATTGCAATATGGTTTAAGAGTTGCAAACTTATCTCCTTAATTGACTCATCCTTGGATCAATTTAAATGATCCAAGGAATGTGTTAAATCTTCTTAGTTGAATGAAGGGTAAATTTACATTCAATAAAATTGAGGGACATATCGGACTGAACTTTTTTGTTACAAGTTCTTAGATTTTATGTGAACATGTTTCCATTCAATTGTATGTTGTTCTTGGTTCTTTAGGGATCGATCATGGCAGGAAATTGCTGACGTAAATGAAATACAACCTGTTCATGGCATAGGAAGGATTCAGAATCCTAAAACTAAAGGATTATCCTATGGAATCCTAAGCTAGGTAAGAATATTTTCTACCTAGCTATTTTACTTAATTAAATTTTTATCCTAACTTAAGCTTTGTGCTAAAGGATTATGGAGAGGTTAATAGGATATTTAATTTAAGCTAAAACGTAATGCTATAAGATTATGTGATGATCTAACCTAATGCCTAAAACTATTATGTTGTGAATTAATATAATCTATGTGGAAACTACCTAAGGTAATGTGTAAGGTCTAAGGTGATTAATTCTAAACCAACCTAAGTTCTAAGGGATCTATCCTAAATTAATTAAAAGGGAACCTAACAGAGGTCGCTTGAATCAAATGCAACAATTCCAATGGCATTTAAGTTGTTGATAAGGTTTTTAAGGCATAAAGTATTGCCAATTTTGGGAGGGGCTAGTTGACTTGGTGGAGGCTTATGTGGAAGTTTCACTAAAGATGGAATTGCATGTTAAATGTGAATTGGCATTCGCCAGGTTTTGGAGGTGGTGGCAAGGAGAGTTCAATGGGAAAATTAGAATTAATGAAATTTATTGGCCTCTGATTTTGTTCATAAACCATCTAGGAAACCTAGAAGGTGGGTTTGTGGTAGATTGTTGGTTTTTGCATGCTTTCAAAAATTTTCTCTGCATGGAGCAAAATGGTTCTTCCAACCAGTAGTTTGACTTTCACCGCATTTCTATTTTTGGCTCACCTAGACTATTTTTTATCATGGGAATATATATGAGGTATTCTGAGGAAAGTTGTTTGTTTTTTGATCTTTCGTGGAGAAGAAAAGGAGTTGAAATCTTGGTTGAAAGTATCCTTCGATTTTGAAGAAGCACTATTAGACATGATAAGCTCTAACCATTAAGATCTCTTTCTTTCTTCTAAATGTTTAATTAAAATGACTCTGCTCTTATGAGATTCTTGTTCTTCACGTTTTATCTAGTTATTTTCTTGTTGGGTTTTATAAATCTGTAGAAATTTGGATATGAAATCCTTAGCAAAATTTATTTGTGTGTGTTAAATTTTGAATCATTCATGGGAAACTTGTTTCTATAGCTCTTCTTGTCATTTTTGGAACCAGTATTCGAAGCATTGTGTTTTAATTGACCTTCATTGCTATTTATATGGTTATGCATTTTTTGGAACCTTGAGTCCCATTTGATCTTGCATTGGAACTCATGTTTTGTTTAAGTTTGAGCTTGTATTCGAGCTAGTGTTTGGTTTGGAACTTTTATTGGGTTCATATTTTGATAAAAACTAGTACTCGATAATTCTTGATGCTCTAAACCCGTGTTTGGAATCTTGGGTAACTCGGGACTAATGTTTGAAGTCTCTATGTAGCTCTATACTCATGTTTTATTCTTGTGATATTCTATAATGTTAATGGAATTTCATGTTTTCACCGCACTCATATTTTGTTACTTGTATGGTTCCGAACTCTTATTGGAAACTCGTGTTTCATTTTGAGTTAGAAATAGGGCTTCTTGATAAGATATAAATTGGTAATGGAGGCTACCTATTGTTTTAAATGATTAATGGATATTTGTAATATATACTACCTTGTATTAAGACACTTGTGTATATCCGAGCTCATGTTTGAGACTTTGTGATTTGACACTATACGTGTAATTTGGTACTTAGTGTTGGAATTTATAACTAGAACGATGTGTCGGTTCTATTCTAGTAATTTTGAGTTGGTTTTAATTTCATTTAAGTTAAAATCTTCTAACTCTATTAATTTGAACTATTTACTCAAAGGAAATGTGGTAGAGTAGTTTAACCGAGGTGTTTGAATATCTTTTGGAAAATTAAACTGGAAACGTTTTCATTAGATAAGGGAATTGGAAATTCTTTTGTGGAATGTTCTTCTTCTTGAACTAGAAATGGCATTTAAGTAGGGAAATCCATTTCCCCTCTATTTTGAGTAAACCTACATCTTGGGTTGATTGTTTTGTTTGAAACAATGTCTCCTCTATTTAAAAAATGAAGTTGAGATAGTTTTGTTTTGAATTATTGCTCTCTTGAAACCACAAACTGCTTGCTCTTTGTAATAAAATGTTGAAATCTTGTAATGAAGTTTCAGTCTTTGTTGAGCTCATGGGTAATTAAGAATTGTTAGTTTTCGTTTAGGGATTTTCTATTTCTTGATTGGATTTAGTAAATGAATCCTTATTCTTTTTATTAAAGAGAAAATAACTTTTGATTCATTTGGGATAGTATGTTGTTTTTGAACTTTACTGTGTATTTGTTCTAAATTGAAATGGGAACTCATGCTTTATTGAAATTAAAAATTGTAAGGGAGATTTGCAGTATGTTTTCTTCTTACCTTGAGTTGGTTTTGTTCTCTCTTCTGAGAACTAGTGTATGAGCTTATTGTTTGGATTAGAAAGGGAATTTGTTATTAAGTGTAGTGAAATTATTTAAGGATAGAATCACATTTTGATAAGATTCCTTTTCTATGCTGTTAGGTTAATTTCATTTCATTGAAACCTTTTGTTATTGATTCTCTTAGGGAATGGAGATTTATTATGTTGATTAGTCTTCTTGTACATATCATTTGACTGAAATGATGTAAAAAGAGATTAGATTTTTCGATCTTATTGAACAGAAAATGTAAACTTGTTGATAAAATGTTTAATTCTATATTCCTTCATGGATGTACATGGGATTCTATTCTGATGAATATATTAGATATTGAATGTTAAGGTAGTTTTCCTTTAAATGAAACATTTAAATTCATGTTATGAACCTATTTTTATTTTTTGGATGTTTTGTGTTTGGGCATAGTTTGTAATGGTTCTTCTTATTATTTTTCTTAAGAGTTAGATGAATCATCCTAATGGGAACCATGTTGTAAACACTTCTTTTGTCTTATAGTAAAGATAAATGTTTTATTATATTATGATAGAATTGGGAACAACGAGATGATATGATTTGTTGTTTGTTTAAAGGTAATTAATAGGATCAATTAAACTTTAATTTTTAAGGCAGATGTTGTGGATTATATTTTGTTCTTCTCTTAGAAGTGAATTCATATTTATTAATGTATTTCTTTCATGATTGTTATTACTTATGATTATTAGTATGATATATTAATTGTTTCATTAAATTCGAGGTGTATTAATGGAACAATTAGTGGTATGCAATTCATTTAAGGCTTAGTGATTATCATGCTCAGTTCATTGAACTGACCCATGCTAACAGTTTTTGTAGATGGACTTCGTAAGTGATAAAAGACTAAAAAACTTATGAGATGCATTAGCTGATTGAAATTTGATTCCTTGTGAAGAATTCTGATTCATTCTTTAGATTGTATTGAAAAAGAAAAGTAGTATTATTTTTGGAATGAATATGGTTGTTATACAGTATCCCTAAAATGCATAAGGCTTGTAAATGCATAAATTATAAAGGTTAATTGAAAGATGAGAATTTACTTGTATTGGTTGTGTAAATTATCTTGTATTCATACGAAAAAGATGGATTTCTATCTTGTTGATATTATTTATAACATTTTTATGCTTAATTGGTTATCCTTTGATAGGTAGGATAAAGGGATTTAGTTCAATTTCCTTAATTAAGATACAACTTGTTAAGTTGCAGAATATGATGTTCTTTATCTAAACTATTAAACATAATAATGAAATGTGTGATGAACATACATTAAGAAATATGGATATTGGGTAGGATATACCCTAACACTTAACATGTAGAGAAAGACACTTTCTCTTTCTTAATTGAATATAAACCAAAAAGGTTTGAAAATATGACTACAATTTATTAGACTTCATTTTGTATGAAGTATACTTTATATTGGATATATTATGGCGTTCAACTTTTCTAAAAAGTTATTGTACTTTTAAAATAAGACATATTATAACATTGTACAGTTATGGTTAATTGGCAGTTTAACTATGTGATCAAACATTAAAAGCGACCATGAATATAATGAAGCTCTTAATGGAATAAATGAATAAAATTTAGGACAGAACTTATTAAGCGTTGGATTAGGGTTTGGTAGGGTTGTTGTAATCAACAATTAATTCAGAATAACAATGTATTAACAATCCCCTTGGGGGTATGTACATCTCGATCAGGTAGTTTCTGTAGGATGTTAGCACATGCCAACTGTAGGGATGTAATTTCGAGAAGGCTTGAGTCTTCTCAAGAATACAACATTGTAGTTGACATGTGGCATCACCCTTCTACATTGATCATCTAGATCTACACCCAATGGGAAGTAGGACTTGAACTTAGTTTCCCTCTAGGTCTTGATAGAATAATATTGAGGATATGAATTAGCTTCCAATGGCTCAGGGTACGTTGGCACATCTGGTTGACTTAGTTCAATTGAGTATGCCCATTTACCCTAAGCCATTGTGAGCATCTTCCTATAATTGGTTATGTTCCTATCTAGGGATAGGGTTAAATCTAGAACAACTGAACTGACGATAGTAAGGAAATACCCATCATTAAGGAGTGAGGTGAAGGATGTATTCCAATATGATGAGTATGCTATCTAGGAATAGTTACATACATATTATGTTATAAATATCTGGCCAAAGTATCGCAAACTGCTAGTTGCATTGTCCTATGTCACCAAGTTTAAAACAATGTGATATCAGATGAATATTGGTAGAAGATATTCAGATATGTTTTTTACACATATCACTCAGTACTTAGTGTAGGGTAGGATGAAAAAGTATACAAAGTATATAATATGTATTCAATACATAAGATAACATAAATGGATCGGTAGCTTACCGAGTTATAGAATGAATAGATCAGTGAATCACCAAGTCATTACAGTTGCATATGTTTATCCATTGAATTTATGGGTTTTGCATCAGGAAAGGTTATGATATTGTGGACCATGATTTTTGGGTCAATACCGGGCATATTAGCATAGGACCAATAAAACATGTTGCTATGGTCCCAAAGGAAAGAGGTGAAGGATTCATGTTCAGTAATGTCGATGGATTGGCCTATCTTTAGAATATTTAGGTCATCTTGAGTTTTAATATTGATTTCAATGGTCAATTCATTCAACATGGTTTGCATCTTAGAAGGTAACGACCGGTGAATATAATAATCTTCCACACCAAGGTAGGTGAGGATGGATTCATCATCCTAACATTGACTGACATTAATAGAAGGTGTATCATCATTAATCATGTCAAGATATAGGAATGGGAGAGAAGGAGCCTTGCCATCACGTCAATAGGTCAATGGTCCTAGGGAAATAGTGTTTACAAAATTTTTTAGGAGGAATAGATTTAGGATCTATGGACTTCGTGGGTGAAGATGGTAACATGGGTGAATGAGGTGGGGAAGGTTTTTGGTCCTGAATGAGGTTGACGCGAGCCTTCTTGGAAGGTGGTGTGTAAAAACCAATGCCTCTATGGTCATTGTGTTTATGAGAGGTACAAGAAATAACAGTATGGCGGCCCTATTCATAAAATTCAAAGCCAAATCCTTTCCATATGCACTGGTGGAGGAAAATGTGAGCAAAGCAGAGATTAGTGAGGGAGTGTAGATCGGATGAAAATGGTTGTGTTTGGGATGGAGTTTCAAGTTTATAAGTGGCGATATCAAGTCCCCCATATGCTATATTAGTGTGAAGGTGGGGAGGACCATAAGGAAAAACCTCTCCTATGTGGATGTCATAACTGGGGTGCTAATGTAAGTTCCCATACTCTTGTGGGGTGAGGAAGGTGTTGATATTGTATAGGTGGTATTCCCCTAGAGTGAAGCATTGAAAAACACCTTCTAAGGGATCAGTAGTTCATATGTTGGTAGTCAGGATGGATGGCTCGCTAGATGATGGGGAAACATGTGAGTCAGTGGCATAGGCTTCAGCTGCAGTAGGGATATCAAGGTTGGATATAGAAGAGGTATTAGTAGTCTTGGTGGATGGGATTGTAGGTGAAGGTGAAGTTATAATATTGGAAGATGCTTTGAGTGGTATAGGCACATCATTAGGCCGGTATTGAAAGGAGATGGGTTGGTAAGGATGGTGTAATTATGTCCCTCATGTTCAAATTTGAGGCAGAGGTGTAAATTCAAAGGGACACAACCCATTACGCTGATCCAAGTTTGGTTGAACAACAAGTTATACTAGAAATCCCCTTCTATGACATAGAAAAGTATTTGGATAGTGCGGGGACCCAATCAGACATGGAGAATGATGGTACCCAATGTATAGGTCATGGCATCATTGAAGGAGCACAACATAACTAGATTACCATGCATGCAATTGCCAGGTATTCACATTTTTTCATATGCATGAGAGGAGATGATGTTAATACTAGCACCACCATCAATCATAATGTGTCGTATGTGTATATTATCGATAAAGATAGATACGAAAAGAGTAGGGTTGGGGTCATCAGGATGGAAGGGAGTGATCTCTTCATCTGAAAAGCTAAGGGTGGCCACTTAGCTAATAGGTGGAGGTGTAGAGGAAGACAATGACCTAATGAGAGAGGCTACGTGGGGAGGGGTAATGATGGAGGCTATGGACGTGGGGTCATTTAGTAAAACCTTAATAGATTGAAGGACCTCCATGAGGGCTTGACGATGTGTCTTAGAGGTTTGGATGAGGTCATATAAGGAAATTTTGAGGGGGTATTACTGTACTTATTTTAGCATTATGCGATGTGTGATCCCATCAGAAATAGGATATGCAGGACCTCAAATGGTGACTTTAGGTATGGGTACGGATGGTATGTTGGGTACAGGGTTGTTTAATGGGCCAATTTCCTTTTCTTTACCCTTTTCTTTCTGAGAATGGGTGGTACCATGAACCATTTTAATTTGCGGGGAGGTGGATGAAGAGGGCATGTCATGGAAGGTATAACAACATAAGGGGAAAAACCCTAGTGGGGGATATGATCCTTGTAAAATAATTTGGGTGCATTAAGGCATTTAAGTGGTGGTTTGGCCAACTCTCTTATACAGACTATGTTGATCTCTAATATTAGGGGTGAATAAAAAAGTTGTAGGGGTGGAGATTTTTGTCACTGAGTAGGTAATGGAAGAAGATCTAGGGAAATTGGTGAAGGCAAAATGGGGTCCTTATCAAGAAGATTGTTATCATAAAAAATTTCTTCAGGAGGACATAATTAGAAAAGGACAGTTTTTAAAGCCTTACAATTCTCTACATCATTTCCTAGCACATGATGGTAGGTGAAAAATTTAGTTTCATCAAACCCTCTTGGTTTGGGTTTGAGTGGGTCGTAAGGTCTAAGAGGTGGTAACTTGATAATAGAAGTTTCGAGGAGATTGATTAAGATTTTGGCATAGGACCCTACCAGTGGATCACAATGGGATGTGAATGTGGGTTTGGGTATAGGTATGGCTGATTATGGAGGAAGAGGCTTTACAAGAGGGGGAACAGGTTGGTCCACTAGTTTGGTGTGTAGAGTGGTCTTTGTCTTGGTTGTATCTGCTTTGGTATTGGCATGGTAGAAGAGCTAGCGATTGAAGCTTTGGTTGGTTTAACTACCTTATTAGAAGGTAGCATATTTTTAACTTTAGGTTGCACCTTTTTGGGAAAAGGTTATAGAGGTGAATGAGATGTAGAGGGAAAAGTAGATGGTGGAAGAGGATGGGTTACCCACAGGGGTAACCGAGTTGTTGTGGAGGTGGTTGGTAGAGGTTGGGTAGAAGGTGTGAGTGGAAGAGAAGAAAGTGTCATGGGTAGTGAAGAAGTTATGGATAATAGTTGTGGTATGGGTGGTAAGAAGGTTACAAGTGATGGCGTAGGCTGTGTGGATTGCTTGGGTATATTAGAGGTTCATGATGAGGAAGTGATCTACTATGTTCTTGGTTTACCGGTGGACGGAGGTTTCTTGGACAGGGTTGAGGGGTGAGGTCCTAGGATGGACTGAAGGGGTGAAGGTGATAATGGTGTGGTGGGAGAGGTTGGTGTATGAGGCCTAGGAGGTTGGGTATTATTTTTAGGGGCCAAAATAAGTTTAGTGTTAGTTTGGAAATATGTGGCTAAATCTAATTTGATGGGTGGGTGAGTAAGGTTCAATGTCGGCATGACTCCTAAGGTGGTGATGGGTATAAGTACGGGAGATAATATAGGTGTGAGTAGGTGTTTGGGTGTAGATTTATGTTGGATTATGGGAAGAGATGTGTGTTGTGTTATGGTTGGTGACATGGAAGGTGTTGTAATAGTCGTGATTGTGTTTGTTTTGGTCACTTGAAACACTTTTGGATAGATAGTGGAGGTGTCGGTGAGTGAAAATTATATGTGGGTTGAAACAAGAAGTAAAAGCCATCCCCAAAGTAAGGCTCTATCACTATAGTCCTAGAAATTGGCCAAGTGTTAAAATGGTACTGTTGTAAGTGGGGCCGACATGGATCGAATAATAATCCCCCTAAAATGTGTTTAAGACACAGGGAAATGGATAGCCTCATACTTTGTGGGTAAGAGATCCAAAAGTAGATCAGCAGGATCTTGAAGGTCTGATGGTGAATGGTCATCTAAAGGCAATGGTATTTCTACATGATCCTGTATGGGTAGAGGAGAGGATGGGCCAAACAAGGTTGAATCTCCTTATGATGGTGTAGGTTATGAACATGTATCTCATATGAGTGTGAGAGGTACCACTGACGAATGCTTAGAAATTTAAGGGGTCAGAGGTGGCGTGCTAATTATAGTTTCTTCCATGGGTGAAGGAGAAAATTAAGGGGATTAATTTTTGGTTGGAGGAGTAGATGAAATAAGTTCTTATGCAGGTAGGGGAGCTTAGGATAATATTTTTTCTATGGAATTAACATGAGGCAATTGAGAAGCAACTGATATGCCATCAAAAATAGTGTGGACCTCGTAGACATTTCTATCATTTGTTAAAGTGTCACCATCTTGGTTGGAAGATGGGGCATGATTAGGGAATGGTTTATTGAAGATATGTAGGTTTCAATTAGCAGATACATTTGGGTTATCCAAGACTAGATCTTCATTTTCTAACATTTCCTCGATGATATTCTTGAAGGTGATGCAGTTACCATCGCTATGGTCTTTGACACGATGATAGTTACAAAATTCATGTTCTTTATACCATGTGGGCATGGGGAGCTCAAGGTAAAAACAAGTGTGTGGTTTTATAGGTGGAAGGGTAATGGCACTAGCCTTAATAAGATTTTCCAAAACAGAAGAATAAAGTTCTCGTATTGAAGTGTACTTTTGCTATTCTCGTTTGAACTAAAAATCTTTGACAAGATAGAGATTAGAAGGAGATTTTGCTGGGTTTGATGGTTAAGGGGGGGAAATTTTTATAACTACAATATTGGTAGATCCTTTGGGTTCTAAATAGTTGTTTTGGGGTTTTGAAGATGAAGAAGCATCATTTGAATTAAACGCGATGTTCTTGTTACGCAATTGAATTTTCTTCTCTTCGATAGCAAAAAATTCTAATTTTCGTGCCATGGTGAATGCCTCGTCAAAAGTGAAACATGCCTACACCTGAAAGGTTGGTGAGATGTCTCTAGTACAAGCTCAAGTAAACAATTATATGATTTTATTTTGAGGTAATTGAAATGTGAGCTGGTTAGTTAGGCTGGTTAATGTCTTCTTTAATAGTTAGCGATAGATTCATCGTCGTACTGTCATGTGGAATAAAGATCAATCATGGTGACTTTCTTAACAATGTTGATTGAGAAGTGGTCTAAGAAGGCTTAGAATACTTGATTAAATGAGTAGATGGAGTGTCTTGGTATCCCACTATACCAGTCCAATGTAGGTCCTGTTAGGGACATCGGGAAGGTCTGTAGGAGCAAAACATCATCATGGGTGATTAGGTAACACCCATGTTTGAAAGACTGCAAATGATGTTGTGGATCTTCTTTACTATTGAAATGGTTGAATTTTGACATTTCCCAATGTACATGGTATGGGTGAATAGAGATGGATGGATGAATGGGCTCATTACATATTTCATCGTAGGTGAGAGAATTGTGTGAGCTGAAAATCAATGTTTCTAACGTCTATAACCTTTCCATCATTGATTTGATGAGGTCATTGGTAGGTTGTGATGAAAGGGATCCTTCTATGGCATAGGAGGGCTGGTACTGAACATGTGATGTGGGTGGCATTCCAGTGTATGGCAGTGCCGAATAGGAAGGTTGAGAATAGGGTACCGACATAAAGGGCATGTATCCAAAATGGGTGATGGACAAGATAGGGGGGTGCTGATAGTATGTGTATGTAGGTGGAATGGTCAAAATGACTCTAGTAGTGATTAGGGGAAGAAATTTTGGGGTGGAGAGGACAAGAATTTGGAGTGGAGTAAGGGTCACTGACACCATAGGTGTTTGTGTTGTAATTGGTTTCTGTGAGACAATGGACGGAGATGATGTTATGGTCTGAATGGTCGATGAGGGGACAACAAATACTACGAGTGTGACTGATACTATTGATGCAGTGGTCATAGCAGGTATAAGGCCTAGCTGTGAAATTACTGGAGGGTAAAGTAGGTAAAGGTAATGATGCATTAGTAGGGGCTATTGAAGAAGTGGATATAAGGGCAGGAGAGATGGATACCGACATGCCATATATCAACTGACCTGAGGAGTCTCGGGTGGAAGAGTGGGAAAGGTATAACTTTAAGGCTGCAAGATTCTGATCAAGGAGCCATGCAAATTCCTTATCGCATACGGAAATGGTGGTATGTAGGGTTGGATCTGTGGGTGACAAGATAGAGGGGTGTGAAGGACTAGGCGGGAGTGGTTGATGACTAGCATGGAATATAAGAGCGTTAGCTTGATTATGAGTCAACACCCATGTGAATGAATGTATATCATGTGATGTTGTATCCTACAGATGACACAAAGAGTAGTGGGAATGAAGAAAACATGTGTCTATAGGTGGATTTAGGAAATGTATTAGCTGAGATTCAACACAAGGTAACCAAAAATGGTTAAGGATAACTGAAACTAGTTCAAGGGTAACTGACGTCAATTACTGTGAGAAGGAACAATTTTACCAAATGAGGCAAAGACTGGTGACAGTTAGATGAACAAGTTATATGATGATTGTTTATTAAAGCATACAAAGTAGAGAGACTCATAGGAACTCTGACAACAAATAAAATGGAATAAGTGTTCTTTAAGTAATTTAACCCAAAAGAATAGAAAACCGATGCCAGTTAGGAAAAACTGAGGCTAGTCACAGGGGACTGATGCCTCTAGATAAACCGATGCCAGTTATTGTGAAAATTTTAAAAATATAGAAAAATGGATTGTTGTGAATTTGACTCAAATAAATAATCAACCCAAAAGTCTGGAGATGATGCAATGAAGTCTTTACACAATCAGAAGAAGTCAGAATACTCCAACTATGATTATGGAGTGTGTCAGGTAAAAAAATGGAGAAATGGAGAAATTCATCCTCACACATCAAAATGCACATCAATCAAATGCTAAGACACATGTATCTAACAATTGATTTTTAATGTGTTTAGCTTATTTTATTTAGAAGATTGACTCATGAATTTAGAGTAGAGTTTTTGGTGAGAAGGGCTTCCTACAAAGAAGGAAATCTAAAAGGAGAGGTTTCAGGTTATCTTATGGTAGGGGTGGGCCATCCTCTAAGGTAATGAATCGATAGAAGTAACAAGATGGGGATTACTTATCAATCCTTTGATCATGTGATCACTGACAGGCATTCTGAGGTAATATGTTGTTTAAGAAAGATGTGTATATTTCAATTTTGTGTAGTTTTGTAAGACATAGAGAGAGAGAGATTGTGCTTTCTATGATTCTTTATGTCATCCACCAGCTAGGCATGACTTCCAACATATATGTCTCCCTCATTTTGATGCGAGATAAATGCAACAAATTAGAATGTAGTGCAACCAATTTTAAGCCCAAATCAAAAAAATTACGTTTGATGAAGCAAATGATGAATATCAGAGGGTATGCTCTTTCACTAAATGTAGAAAGCAAGAAATAAGAGTGATTATTTATAAATGCACCAAGAGAAATGTTTCTTTTAGAGAAATTAGAAAGAAGAGACGATTACCAGAGAAGAATATTAATGCGTAATCCTTTTTAAATGGAAACAAACACATAAATTTAACATAGGAATGAAGAAAATGCAATAGAACCCCTGACGGGTGCCACCGGGCATGCCAAAATGTTTCACCATTTTCTTTACGTTATTGAGATAAAACAGATAAGGGTAAGGGCCAAGGAGGAATACCTATTTATGATGGCCAATTGATGGTTGTTGCACACGTTCTGTCTTCTCAATCTAATGTTAACTATGAAAGCTTCCTTTTGGCTGGGAGGAACTACCTTAAATAGAAAACAAGACCACAAAATAAGAATTAAATAATATATGATAGTGGAATGCCTAGTGTGTGCTAGATCCAGGAAGTGTGATACTCCCTAGATGGTTGTCAATCCACTATTTAAAGCAACTTAATGAAATAAATAAACAAATTCCTGCTGTAGTTGATATGATTTACGTATTTCATTCAAGCACAACAGGAAAATCTAACATAATAGGCTAGGCTATAGTCAGATTTGAAGGGTAGGTAGTTGTCAGGGTGTTGGAACCGCTCATGGTCAAGTTTTGGGTTTTTTTGGTCACTTGGTAGGAAGTAGGTTGACTCTGTTATTGGAAAATGTGTAAAACATAGTGACTGACATCATCCTAGTATAACCAGTGACGATTTAGGAGAGACCAACAACAATCATGGGTAACTGACATCGGTACAATCGGGTGACAGTAGTTCAATAAAAACCTTATTGTGGAGTCTGGGTAAGGTTAAATAGAGATAAAGTATTGAATGGAAAGGTCTATGGGAATGTTGAGAACACTCAGAGAGGTGGAAGGGCTAGGATAGGTGATCTGGTAAAAGGGTGGGTGAGGTTTGAGTTTATCAAAAAATAGAGTATGAAGGAATGGGAATATTGATGGAAGAATGATAACAGAAATAATAACAACTCTATGGAAAAAATAAGAATGGAAATGATTATTGATGAATACACTTACCAATGTTACAGGTCCAATGATTTGGTGGTGGTGATGATCGGTAGGTGGGATGGAGCTTGGTGTAATAGTGATGTTCCCCAGAATGTCACCATGAGTGAAATGCTTCCAGATATCTTATGGTGCTAGCTATGGATGTCTATAGGTGTGAAAAGGGTCAGGTTCTTCTTACATGCAGTTCTCTCCTTGTTCCTTGGATCTTAGAATGTGCCAACCCAAAAACAAGGTTGCTAAGGCCAATAAATGGTAACCAATGGTGGTTTTGGGTTGACTACCATTGGTTTAGGGGTGAATGACGTAAGTTAAGGTGGGATTCCCTAGGTTTACTAAAAATAATAGATCTTGGAAATAAATTTTTTCAAACCTTTCTATTCTACTAGATCAAAGCAGACGTTTCCTTTTTCATGAGTGAGAATGTGGTTAGAGGGGTAATATGCATTGATTTCTTAGGGTTGAACTGTAACATTCCCATTTTAAGATTTTAGAAACAAGGTAATTTTTTTTAATACAATGTTCTTTGTTCTAACTAAAACATTATTTAGAACACACATTCCATGCCAATCAATATCATAAAAGATAACCATATGCATCTGTAAATGACTCAGTAAACTACCGATCTCTCATTTCATGACTCAGTTTCTAACCGATCTCTCATGTTTGTCTTTAAGTATGGAATACTTTATGTATACTATGTATACTTGATTTTCTTACCCTATTCTAAGTACTGAGTGATCTATTTAAATAATCTATCTGAGTATTTGTTACCAATATTCATCTGACATCACATTTCTTTAAACTAGGTGACATAGGACAATGCAACCAAAAACTTGTGATACTTTGGCCAAAGATTTCCAACATACTGTTCATGTTACTATTATTAGACGACATATTCATCAAATCATAATACATCATACACCTCACTCTTTTGTTATCTAGAATGGTCTTTACTGAATTTTGTTAGTCCATTTGCCCAAGGTTTGGCACTAACCCAGGTTAGTGACATTATTTGTTATGAGAATATGCTCATGATGACTTAGGGTATATGGGAATACTCAACCGACCTAAGTCAATCAAATGTGCCTAGGTACCTTGAGTCATAGAAAGCTACTTCTTATTCAAATTATGATACTAACTTGACCTAGAGAGCAAATATGTTCAAGTCCCGATGTGTGTACATCTAGATGAACAAATGCATAAGGGTGTTGCCACATATCAACTGCAACACTATATCCTCGAGAAGTCCTTATTCTTCTTGAAGGTACAGTACTACAGTTGGTGTGTGTCAACATCCTTCAAAACTTCTTCATCACAATGTACATACCCCTAGGAGGTCATTAGCACTTAATTAAATTTGGATTAAGATTCAGATTATAACAACCTTACAAAACCCTAAATACAACATTCCTTAAGTTATTCCATATTTGATTTGATTAATATTAAGAAATTCATTAACTCATGATTGCTTTTATGTTCATTAACTTTGGCATAACAAGAAGTTATCCAAAAATAGGAAAACAAACATCATAAGGTTAATTTAATGTACCTTAACTATTGAAAGAAGGTGTAGCATCCACATAGGTTCAGATAGAGTAGACTTCATAGAAAATTAAGTACAATGATTAACGACCATAAACAACATTATTATTTTTTTACATTCTTTTGAGAGAGGAAGAGTCTTCCTCTACATGATTAAGTGTTAGGGTTATCATTCCCTTTTTATCTTTCATAATTCTTATAGTTTAATTGTATGTCTGTTACACATTCCATTATTATATTATAATTGTTTACATAGAGAACGCCATCTTATGCAACTTAGCAAGTTGCATCTTAGTAACGAAGATTGAACTATGCCCTTAATCCAACTTATTAAATGATAACAATAATAAGTATACAAATAGATATGAATAGTATCGACCAGATAGCATTCTAATTTCCTTCATAAAAAGTACAAGAGAATTTACACAATAATTTAAATTCAGTCTCCAAACTTTTTAATTCATCATGATAAAAATATGCACTTTACAAGAATATGTATTGTAGGCATACTACATGTCAAATAACATTAATATCATAGAAGAATACAACTTTTCTTTTTCAATACAACTCATGAATGAATCAGAATTCTTTACAAAAGAGCCAGACTTTGAATCAACCAATACATCATAAAAGTTTTTGTCTTCTTTTATCACTTACGAAGTCCATCTACAAAAATTGCTAGCATGGGTCAGTTCATTTAACTGAGTATAATAAGAAATAAGCATTAAAACGAAGTGCATTCAACTAATTGTTACATTAGAACAAATATGTTTTAATAAAACAATTAATGTATCATACAAATAAGCATAAGTAATAACAACCATAAAAGAAGTATAAATAATAAGTTTGAAATCACTTTTAAGAAAATATCATAATATAATTAGCAGACTACTGCATTATATCATATAAGTACTGTCCCAAACAATTACTTATTTATATCAAATAACAACTCTTGTCATTTAATTATTTCATAATTCTTTCTGAATTTGAAATACAAAATTTAACTTTACTATATAAACAAAAAGAGTTACTTTTAGAATCAAAGACCTCCTAGTCATCTTTACCAAGTTTCTAAAAAACATGTACAGTCAAGTTCATTTTAGCATCATAACATTTTTAAGATGAATCATCCAACAACATAAATAAATAAGAGATTCACAATTCAGGTGTGGCATCCTAATTATAGGTCAAATAATGTAACCTAGGTTCTTAGATTAGGTCTCTTATCAATAGTAGATAAGTATTTCCCAACAACGATGTTTCATTTTAAATAATTGAAACAATTATTAAATACCTTTTAAGTAGAGGAGTAATTAATAATAGTTATTAATCAATTACTTAATAAAAGTAATGTAATTGATTCAACTAAACCTATGACAGGTTTTTATGAAAATAAAGGAGAACGAACTGAAAGGTACACAGTTTACAATTTCCTTTATCATTTGGTTAAACAAAATTCTCATATGCATCATCTGAAAAGGAGATTCAACATCCTATAACTTAAATAAATAAGAAGAATAATTAATACAGACTATCCACAAACTCACCATTCTTCTAAGAGATAGAAATCAGGTTCAAAAAGTACATAACTGAATCAAACAAGGAAGCCAATAAAGAGATTCATCATTTAAGAGACAACAACTGCTAACAGGGATCTCAATCCAATCCAAGAAGGAAGAGAGTTAAAACAATTGTCAACTTACTTGTAACCCTTATGAATTATTCAACATTATTGGAGAGATCAGTCAGTGAGTTAAAACCATACATTCCATCAAACAATTAGATTTACAAAAGGATTATTTCTTACTCATAACCATCTAGAGAAGGGTCATATTACCTATTGTGTACAAAGAAAGGAGACCATTAGAAGGAGTTACCTAAATATGCATCAAAAGAGAAACATGACTCTTCCCTTGAAAACAATCAGTCAAAGAAAGGTGTAAGTTTTCCTTTCCAAGGAACAGGCTCAGTTCTTCACATTCGTGAAATCGAAAAGACATTGATTCCACACAAATAAACATATATCAAGAGAGTAACCAAACATGAATGGTTTTGTTTGTTCAACATACCAAAAATATCAGTCCCAAAAGTCAGTTACACATAAAATGAATCCCATTAACTTTCCATAGTCTTCTCATAACATGATGCATTAATAGACTATAAATAAGTGTCCAGTTCTGGCGAGTAAGTTCACATCACCTCATCTAAGTTCAAAAAGGACAGAGAATCAAACTTAAGAATGTTGAACAGACCTGAGAAGGTATTCACCTTAATGACTTGGAGAGAGTCAATCAACAGTTTATTTCAAATAAACAGAACTTCAACCATTTAACCAAACCCAACTTCCATACTTTTAAAGGAAGACTTAACAGAAGGGATCTAAACCGAGAAGCTTAATCACCACTGTTTTAACAATTTGAATTCCAAAACCCTTTTTAATACCGATGAGTTCTTTCAAAATTTCTAATAGAGAATACAAAACCAAACGCGAAGTTTAATGTCAAACATTACTTCTATTTTCCTTAGGAGTTCAAACCATATTAGTAACATCAAATACCATAACTTACCCATCTCCATCAAATATAAAATTTGAAGAAGTGAAGTTTAGTATAGAGAAAAAGCAAGTTATTACTTCCCATTTCCTATACAAGTTGAAACTTAGGACACATACAATGCCATAAACCACATTCCTCCAGTTATCTTTGTTTTAACACAATTTCGAGTTCATACTATAGAGCAAAGTATACATTATAGTCCCGAAAAAGAAGTATTAAATCTTCAAAAAACAAGATATAGTTTAAAATAGTATTCAACAACCTTTCTAAACCATCAAAGGCATCTAGTCTAAACAATTCCATTTTACCAGTACAGATAAAGAAACAAGACATCATTTCCTTCATAAAACATATGTGTTCATGTAAAAGGGACAAAATATCAACCCAAACAGACTGAAAGAGAAATAATACAACTTTTAAAACTCAAAGATGCATCATAGAAAATTATTCACTTATTTTGTACTTTCCAAAGAGACTTCAAGTTCGAAGCTCAAAACAAAAACCATTTACTTAAACTCTTTTACGAGTAGATAGTCTAGAATGCATATTTTAATCAAAACACTAAAGTCTCTACAGTTCCAAATGTATTTTCACATTTAAACTTACTCATAAAAAACACCCAAAAACTGCATTATCATGCAAGGGTCCCAAAACCAAAGGCACAAAGATTCTTACAACAAGAGAGCAAATAATCAGAACAATAACTGAAAACATTTATCTCATGAGAGAAATGTTGTTTTAATGAAACATTTAGAGAAAAGCATGAAATCTTAATGGATATAGCCTATCATGCCTGATAGTGCTTCTGCCGATTCGAAGGAGACTTCTAGCCGAGCTTCCAACTCTTCTTCTCCTCCAAGCAAGATCAACAATAAAAAATATCTTTCCCCAATGTCTCATATACTTTCCTCGAATCGAAAATAGACCAGGGAAACCAAAAATAGCCACAAAGTGAAAATCAAACTAGTAGTTTGAAGAACCAGATAGCTCCATGCAGAGAAAAAATTGAAAAGCATGCAAGACTAAACAACCCCCAAAAAATCCACCCACATTGTTTCCAAGGTGGTTTACTCACCAAAAATGAGGCTCATTAATGCCATTTACTCTCAAATTCTTGCCTATCTCTCCTTGCCACCACCATCCAAAATTGGTGAGACCCAATTGAACTTTTGCATGCATCACTAAACCTTAGTTATGCCTCCACATAGGCTTCCTAAAAATTTCATGCCTCTTCCTAATCTGGTAGTATACTGTCACTTTATTTCCAAGATCAAATCACATTAATAGCTTAGGAACTACCACCTAGCTTCCCACTTGCCATATGACCCTTATGTCCCCTTTCCAAACTTCATTAGTTTAGGATAAATACCATTAGTTTAGGATAGACCATAGGCTAGTTTAAAAATATTTACCTTAGGTTATAAACATTACAATAGGTAAATAGTCATCTTAGGTTAGATCATAATTCATAACCAAATAGTATTAGGTATTAGGTTAGAAATAATCTAGCATCATCTTAGGATTTCTCCCCCCTCATCCCAACTTAGTATATACAACTTAGGTTAGGATGTCATCCCAATAGAGTAGACATAGATAGGAGATAGGTACTCTTACCTTAGTTTAAAATCCCGCCAGGATAGATTTCATAGGTCTAGGACTTAGTTTTTATTTTTTCCTCAATAGTCCTGACGTAGGCCTCTTTTCACTTAACACCATTAAGCATCCTGCTGAGATCAATCAAGAAGATCTGAGCACAAAACATACAACAGAATGTAGGCACAATCTTACAAGACAATAAAGAATTTGTAAACATACAAAAGTTCATTCTGTTATGTCTCTCAACCTCTGAATGTCATTTTTCCATTCAGATTAGGTAAGAATATTTATAACATACCTTGGATCAATGGAATTGATCTAAGGATGTATTAATTAAAAAGATAAGTTTGTGACCATCATTACCGGATTATAACTCACCTATCAAAATTGAAAATGGATTCTTGCAAGCAACAACATTTCAGCCTAACAAATCCAAGAGAAGAAATGATTTATCCATGGCAAGAATGATCTTCAACAATAAAATAAACACACCACATCAAGAAAATCACATGTCAATGCTTGCAATGCAAAAGAGATATATAACAGTTTTTCAAAGGTGTTATGTACTTCCCTCCTAAAAAGAATCATAGTCTCGATGATTATCTTATTTTGACAATTTTCATTAAGGACAATCAATTTATTCATTTTATTTTCATATGTTTACAACATATCAGAATTTTAAAGTTTCAGAAATCAGCATTCACATAGCTGTTTATTTAAAATAAATAGATATCTGCCCAAAACTGACAGACTTATTGTCATATAAAGATAAAATCAAAACAATTTATCAGTCATCAGAATTAATTTTGTTCAAATAAATATGGAAAATCATTTTTCATATCTTCCAATTTTTCCCAGGTTCCACTTTCTTTGTTAAACTAGTCCCACTAGACCTTACGAGTTTCTAACACTCACAAGGGTTTAACCATGATTATTCGTGGGTCTTGGACCTACAAGGAATTTCAATTTAATACATGTGATAAATCTAAAATGTATTTCTTAAGAAAATAAATATGGAAAACATCATGCATTCATGACAAAGTAGGAGGTAATGCTAAACGATAAGCTACGGGGTTGATTACTTCAACTATTTCAAAATCTCCCACATAATGAGGTGATAACTTGGCAGCCTTGCCAGAAATTATAGAACTCTTTTTTGGTTTAACTCGAAGAAAGACCTTCTCACCAAGTTTAAATTTCCTATCAACCCGCTTCAAGTCCACATAATTCTTTTTCCTATCTGCTGCTTCTTTTAAATGTTCACGAATCATTTTAACTTATTGTTCCATTTCCATAAGGATTTCAGGTCCAATTACCTCTCTATCCTCAATGTTGTCCCAACTAACGGGGGTTCTGCATTTTCTTCCATATAATGCTTCAAAATGTGTCATCTTAAGAGAGGCATGATATGTGTTATTGTATGCAAAATCAACTAGTTGAAGGTACTCTTCCCATTTATACTACTGATCCATATAATACATTGATAACATATCCTCTAAAACTTGATTAACTCTTTCAATCTATCCATCCATTTCTGGATGATACACAGAACTAAAATTCAGCTTATTTCCTAGAGATGCATTAAGTGTTTGTCAAAACCTTGAATTCATTCTAGGATCTCTATTATATATGATTAATTCAGGTACTCCATGTAATCTTAAAATTTCATGTACAAACCTATTTGCCAAAATAGGAGAATCATCCTTCAGATTACTAGGAATAAAATCAACAACTACCAAAATAACATCATGTTTATTTCTTGACATAGGCAACCCTTGTACAAAATTCATGCTTATTACTTGACATTTTTACTACGGTATGATGTGAGGATACAATAAACGAGTTAGATGCATATGTTCAACTTTAACATGTTGACATTCCAAACAATGTGTCATAAAATCAATAATGTCCTTTTTCATCCCTTTCCAAAAATATTGTTGTTTTATATCAGCAAGCATCTTTGTAATACCAAGGTGTCCATGGAAAGGTGAATTGTGAAATTTTTCCAAATTTATTTCTTAAATCATTTAGCAAAGGTATGTATACTATGTTTTCAAATCTTAAGATTCCTTTATTATCAAAGTGAAAACCTTTATATCTCACATCATTTGGATCTGTAGCAAGTGTTGTTTTTACTTGTTGAAAGTAAGAATCATATTCATAACACTTTTTACTTCATCCTTAAACTGATTTCTCAATGTTATAAGAGTAGAAATGTGCTTCCTATGACTTAGAGCATCAACTACTCTATTTTCTTTACCTTTAATGTAATTTATGTCAAAATCATATTGAGACAAAAACTCTAACCACCTTCATTGTCTTGCATTTAGATTTGGCTGAGTTAAAATATACTTCAGCCCAAGATGATCAATTTTTAATTCAAAAGGTTTACCAAGAAGATAATGCCTCCAAACTTATAGTGCATGAATAATGGTAATAAGCTCTAACTCATCTAACCTTAGTTTTTTAATTTCGTAAGCTATGACATGATCATTTTGTAACAAAATACCTCCAAGACCTTCCCCGGATGCATCTGTTACAACAATAAAGTCTCCATTAGGGTCTAGTATAGCTAAAATAGGTGTTGATGTTAACTAATCCTTCAAAGTTCTGAATGCAGATTCACATTTCTCATTCCAAATAAACTTCTTATCCTTATTTTGTAATGAAGTTATTGGTGCAGCCACTTTAGAAAAATCTTTTACAAATTTTCTATAGTAACCAGCAAGACCCATGAAGCTTATAACTTAATGTACATTCTTTGGTGTAGGCCACTCAGTTATAGCTATAATTTTAGAAGGATCTACAACAATTCCATTCTTACTTATAACATGACCCAAATAGTGCACTTTTATGTCATAGAAAGAACATTTAGATAGCTTACCATATAACCGTCTTTCTCAAAATTTCTAAAAATATCTTTAAATGCTCATGGTGTTCCTCAATACTTTTATAATATATGAGAATGTCGTCTAAGAATAAAAGAACAAATTTGTCCAAGTATTCTTGAAAAATATTGTTCATCAAATTCATAAAAGCTGCCAGAGCATTTGTTAATCCAAAGGGTAAAACTATGAACTCATAATGTTCATACCTTGTTCTAAAAGTTGTTTTATGAATGTCCTCATCCTTAATCTGTAATTGATGATATCCAGATCACAGATATATCTTAGAATATACCGATGCTCCACACATCTAATCAAATAAATAATCAACTCTAAGGAGTGGAAATCTGGTCTTGATTGTTGCTTTGTTTAACATTTTGTAATCAATGCACAAACTAAGTGTTCCATATTTCTTTTTCACAAAAAATACCGGTACTCCCCAAGGTGAAAAACTCATTCTAATCAAACCTTTAGACAAAATTTCTTGCAATTGTGCCTTAAGATCTTCTAATTCTATAGTATTCATTCGATATGGTTCCTTAGAAATAGGCTCAGTACCTAGGTTGATCTCAATTATGAAGTCAAATTCCATTTTGGGTGGAAGACTTGGTAACTCTTCTGGAAACACATCTCTATAGTTTCATCACAGTGGATAACATTCCATGAACTCATTATTTTCCTCAGCAGATTCTAAAATTTTTACTGCATATAAGGTACATGCTTTATTTTTGGCCTTTTTAAGTTGCATAGCTGACAGTTTCCTAACTGAAATTTCATGTTTCACACCTTGAATCTCTGTTGTTTTCTACCGGTCATCTAAAAAACTAATATGTTTTTCAAAAAAATCCAATTTTGCTTTATGACCAGCTAGCCAATTAACACCTATGATTACATCATAAGATCCCAAAGGTGCAACATAAAGATCAACTTCAGTGGAAAAACTAGGTAAGTTAAGGATTGATCCAAAAAGACACATACTAACGGTATGAACAACATTGTTTCCATAATGTATAGTCCATATTTTATCCATATTTCTATCTTTTCTTTTTAATTTCGATGCTAATTTACTAGAAATAAAACATTTAGTATCTCCTATATAAAAAGGAATAGTTATAGGTATGCCAAATAACTTACCTAAAACTTCTATGGGCGTGACTTGTTTTTCAGCCTATTTGTCAGCTACTGTAGCACATATCTTGTGTTGCTAATTACGATAATCCTTTTTCAAAGGACATTTATTTGTATAATGATATTTTCCACAGTTATAACAACCTCATATAGGTCTGTTTTTAGGCTCAGATTTATTTCCATCCTTAGAGTTATCATTCTAACCTCCCTAGGACTTTTTTCCGTTATTATTATTCTTGACAAAGTTGTTTTTTGCATTTCTAATAGACTTATTTGTTGTTTTTTTCTTATTATTATCAGTTGAATACTTACTTTTCATACCAAACTTCTTCCATGGTCCTTTCTTAGGTGCAAGAGATGATGAAGAGGATTTTGGAACTTTCTTCCTTACTTCCTCCTTATGAACAAAAATATCCTTTAATTTATGTTCCTGCCTTATGGATTTTTCAACAACCCCTTCCATAGTGGTTGGGGTGTGAACATCCACATATCTTCCTATAATGGGATTCAATCCCATGATGAATTTCCCTATCCTGAACTTCTCGTCTATTTGATATTGAGGTACATACTTAAGGATTTTAGTAAACCAATCCCAATACTCAGTTACAGTTAACTTTCCTTGCACTAAGTTTTGAAATTTAGTCATTTTCTGATATAAAAAATTTGTGGTAGCCAACGTTTCCTAAAGTAACCTTTAAATTGATCCCAAGTGATATTAGTTTCATCAATATTCAACTCAGTCTTACGGATATGCCACCTTGACTATGCCTCATGGGAAATATGATATGCTCCCCATATTACCTTTGTTTCTTCTGAGAAAATCCTTATTACAAAGTACTTCTCCATTTCACTGAGCCAATTCTCAATTCCATCACCTAATGTGGTGCCATCAAACTTAGGTGGACTTGTCCTTTTTACATTAGTGAGTTCAGCTTCCAGCCTAGCCTTTTTATTTTCTAGCTGATCAGGTATTTTCACATTGTTATTATCAACACATAAATTGGCATTGTCCTCAAGAGGTGGCAGATTATTATTACCAACATTTTGTTCTTCCTCATTACCCATTACTTATTTTTTAATTACAACCAAATGATCTCTTTTGTCCAACAAGATAGTAAGGATCTCATTGCGTTTGTGGGTAGTTGCTACTCCTTCCTCAGGTGGAGGATTATTTGCAACATTTCCTCTTGTTCTAACCATTTTATGTTAACAAGAAAATTTAAGTTTTATCAATTATGGACACAATAGGTCCAAGAGATGCAACCCTTAGCTCTGATACCAAGATGTAACATTCCCATTTTATGACTTTAGAAACAAGGGAATTTTTTTAACACAATATTCTCTATTTTAAATAAAACACCATTTAGAACACACATTCCATGCCAATAAATCTCATAACACAACCATATGCAGCTGTAAATGACTCGGTAAACTACCAATATCTCATTTCATGACTCGGTTTCTAACCGATCTTTCATGTTTGTTTTTAAGTATGGAATACATTATGTATACTATGTATACTTGGTTTTCTTACCCTATTCCAGGTACTGAGTGATCTGTTTAAAGAACTTATCTAAATATTTGTTACCAATATTCATCTGACATCACATTTCTTTAAATTAGGTGACATAGGACAATGCAACCAGCAACTTGTGATACTTTGGCCAAATATTTACTGTTCATGTTACTATTCCTTGACAACATATTCGTCAAATCAGAATATGCCCTTCACATCACTCTTCTCTTATCTTGAATGCTCTTTACTAGACTTCTATCAATCCACTTGCCCAAGGTTTGACCCAAACCCAGGTTGGTGACATAATTTTTTATAGGGAGACACTCACGATGACTTAGGGTATATGGGCATACTCGACCGACCTAAGTTGATCAAATGTGCCTAGGTACCCTGAGTCATAGAAAGCTACTTCCTATTAAAATAATGCTACTAACTTGACCTAGAGAGAAACTAAGTTCAAGTCCAGATGTGTGTAGATCTAGATGAACACGTGTGGAAGGGTGTTGCCACATGTCAACTACAACACTGTATATTTGAGAAGTTCTTAGTCTTCTTGAAGGTACAGTCCTGTAGTTGGCAGGTTCCAACATCCGTCGGAACTTCTTCATCACAATGTACATACCCCTAAGAGGTCATTAACACTTAATTAAATTTGGATTAAAATTCAAATTACAGCAACCTTGTAAAACCCTAAATACAACATTCCTTAAGTTCTTCTTCCATATTTGATTTGATTAATATTAATAACTTCATTAGCTCATTATTTATTTTATGTTCATTAACTTTGGCATAACAAGAAGTTATCCAAAAATAGGACAACAAACATCATAAGGTTAATTTAATGTAACTTAACTGTTCAAAGAAGATGTAGCATCCACATAGGTTCAACTAGAGTAGACTTCATAGAAAATGAAATACAATTATTAATGATCATAAACACCATTCTTTTTGTTTTACATTCTTTTCAGAGAGGAAGAGTCTTCCTCTACATGATTAAGTGTTAGGGTTATCATACCCTTTTTATCTTTCACAATTTCTATAGTTTAATTGTATGTCCATTACACATTCCATTATTATACTATAATTGTTTACATAGAGAACAACATCTTATGAAACTTAGAAAATTGCATCTTAGTAAGGGAGATTGAACTATTCCCTTCATCCAACTTATTAAATGATATCAATTTAATAAGTATACAAATATATATGAATAATATCGACAAGATAGCATTCCAATTTCCTTCATAAAAAGTACAAGAGAATTTACACAACAATTTGAAGTCAGTCTCGAAACTTTTCAATTCATCATGATAAAAATATACACTTTACAAGACTATGCATTTCAGGCATACTACATTTCAAACAATATTAAGATCATAGAATAATACAACTTTTCTTTTTCAATAAAATTCGTGAATGAATCGGAATTCTTTACAAAAAAGCCAGACTTTAAATCATCCAATACATCATAAAAAATTTTCCTTCTTTTATCACTTATGAAGTTCATCAACAAAAATTGCTAGCATGGGTCAGTTCATTGAACTAAGCATGATAAACACTAAGCATTAAAATGAAGTGCATTAAAATAATTGTTCCATTCAAAAAAATCTGATTTAATGAAACAATTAATGTATCATACAAATAAGCATAAGTAATAACAACCATAAAAGAAGTACAAATAATAAGTTTGAATTCACTTTTAAGAAAAGATCATAATATAATCAGAAAACTAATGCATTATATCAGATAAGTATTGTCCCAAAAAATTACTTATTTATATCAAACAACAGCTCTTGTCATGTAATTATTTCATAATTCTTTCTAAATTTTATATACAGAATTTAACTTTACTATATAAATAAAAAGAGTTACTTTCAGAATCAAAGACCTCCTAGTCATCTTTACCAAGTTTCCAAAAAACATGTACATTCAAGTTCATTTTAGCATCATAATGTTTTTAAGATGAATCATGCAACACCATAAATAAATAAGAGATTCACAATTCAGATGTGGCAGCGTAATTCTAGGTCAAATAATGTAACCTAGGTTCTTAGATTAGGTCTCTTATCAATAGTAGATAATTAATTCCCAACAACGATGTTTCGTTTTAAAAAACTGAAACAATTATTAAATACCTTTTAAGTAGAGGAGTAATTAATAATAGTTATTAATCAATTACTTAATAAAATTAATGTAATTGATTCAACTAAACCTATGATAGGTTTTTATAAAAATAAAGGAGAATGAACTGAAAGGTGCACAATTTACAATTTCCTTTATCATTTGGTTAAACCGAAATTCTCATATGCATCATAAAAAAAGGAGAGTCAACATCCTACAACTTAAATAAATAAGAACAAAAATCAATATAGACTATACACAAACTCACAATTCTTTTAAGAGATATAAATCAGGGTTAGAAAGTACATAACTGAATCAAACAAGGAAGCCAATAAAGAGATTCATCATTTAAGAGACAACAACTACTAACAGGGATCTCAATCCAATCCAAGAAGGAAGAGAATTAAAATAGTTATCAACTTACTTGCAACCCTTATGAATTATTCAACATTATTAGAGATATCAATCAGGGATTTAAAACCATACATTCCATCAAACAAGTAGATTTACAAAAGGATTATTTCTTACTCATAATCATCCAGAGAAGGGTCATATTATCTATTATGTGCACAGAGAGGAGACCATCAAAAGGAGTTACCTAAATATGCATTGAAAGAGAAACAAGACTCTACCCTTGAAAACAATCAGTCAAAGAAAGGTGTAAGTTTTCCTTTCCAAGGGACAAGCTCAACTATTCACGGTCGTGAAATTGACAAGACATTTATTCCACCCAAATAAACATATATCAAGAGAGTAACCAAATAGGAATGGTTTTATTTGTTCAACATACCAATAATATTAGTCCTAAAAGTAGCTTACACATCAAATGAATCCCATTAACTTTCCATAGTCTTCTCATAACATGATGCATTAACAGACTATAAATAAGTTTCTAGTTTTGGTGAGTAAGTTCACATCACCTCATCTAGGTTAAAAAAGGACAGAGAATCAAACTTAAGAAGGTCGAACAGACCTGAGAAGGTATTCACCATAACGACTTGGAGAGATTCAATCAACAATTTATTTCAAACAAACATAACTTCACCCATTTAACCAAACCTGACTTCCATACTTTTAAAGGAAGACTTAATAAAAAGTATCTGAACCGAGGGCTTAATCACCATGGTTTAAACAATTTAATTCCAAAACCCTTTTTAAAACCCATAAGTTCTTTCAAAAGTTCCAATAGAGAATACAAAAACAAACATGAAGTTTAATGCAAAACATTACTTCTATTTTCCTTACGAGATCAAACCATATTAGTAACATCAAATACCATAATTTACCCAGCTCCATTAAATATTAAATTCGAAGCATTGAAGTTCAGTATAGAGAAAAAGCAAGTTATTACTTCCCAGTTTGTATACAAGTTAAAACTCAGGACTCATACAATGCCATAAACCACATTCCTCCAGTTATCTTTGTTTTAACACAATTTCAATTTCATACTATAGAGAAAAGTATACAATACATTCCTAAAAAAGAAGTACTAAATATTCACAAAACAAGATATAGTTTAAAAGAGTATTCAAATACATTTCTAAACCATCAAAGGCATCTAGTCTGAACAATGCCATTTTACCAGTACAGATAAAGAAACAAAACATCATTTCCTTGCTTCATAAAAATACGTGTTCATGCAAAAGGGATGAAATATCAACCTAAACAGACTTGAAGAGAAATAATACAACTTTTAAAACTCAAAGATGCATAAGAGAAAATTATTCACTTATTTTCTACTTTCCAAAGAGACTTTTAGTTCGCAGTTAAAAATAAAAACCATTTACTTAAACTCTTTTATGAGTGGACAGTCCAAAATACATATTTTAATCAAAACACTAAAGTCTTTATAGTTCCAAATGTATTTTCACATTTAAACTTACACATAGAAAACACCCAAAAACCACATTATCATGCAAGGGTCCCAAAACCAAAAGCACAACAATTATTACAACAAGAGAGAAAATAACCAGAACAATAACCAAAAACATTTGTCTCATGAGAGAAGAGTTATTTGAATAAAAAATTTAGAGAAAAGAAATAAATCTTAATGGATAGAGCCTATCATGCCTGATAGTGCTTATGCTAATTTGAAGGAGACTTCCAGCCGAGCTTCCAACTCTTCTTCTCCTCCAAGAAAGATAAATAATCAAAAATCTCTTTCCCCAATGTCTCATATACTTTCATTGAATCGAAAATAGACTAGGGAAACCAAAAATAGCCACAAGGTGAATATTGAACTATTGGTTTCAAAAATTAGATAGCTCCATGCAGAGAAAAAATCACAAATCATGCAAGACCAAACAACTCCCAAAAAATTTTCCCACATTGTTTCTAAGGTACTTTGCTTGCCAAAAACGAGGCTCATTAATGCCATTTACTCTCAAATTCCTGCCTATCTCTCCTTGCCACTGCCATCCAAAATTACCGACACCTAATTGAAGTTTTACATGCATCACTAAACCTTAGTGATGCCTTCATGTAGGCTTCCACCAAATTTCATGACTCTACCTAATCTCGCAATACACTGTCACTTTATTTCCAAGATTAAATCAAATTAATAGCTTAGGAACTGCCATACACTTGCCATACGACCACCCTTAGGTCCCTTTTCCACACTTCATTAGTTTAGGATAAATACCATTAGCTTAGGATAAACCATAGCCTAGTTTTAAAATATTTACCTTAGGTTATAAACATTGCAATAGGTAAATAATCATGTTAGGTTAGATCATAATTCATAACCAAATAGTATTAGTTATTAGGTGAGAAATAATCTAGCATCACCTTAGGTTTTTCCCCCCTCATCCCAAATTAGTATATGCAACTTATGTTAGGATGCCATCCCAATAGAGCAGACATAGATAGGAGATAGGTACTCTTACCTTAGTTTAAAATCCCGCTAGGATAGATTTCATAGGTCTAGGACTTAGTTTTTTTTTCCTCAATAGTCCTGACACAATCCTCTTTTCACTTAATGCCATTAAGCATCCTACTAAGATCAATCAAGAATATCCAAGCACAAAACATACAACAGGATGCAGGAACGATCTTACAAGACAATAAAGAACGTGTAAACATACAATAATTCAGTCCATTATGTCTCTTAGCCTCTAAATGTCAATTTTCCATTCATATCAGGTAAGAAGATTTATAGCATATCCTTGATCAATGGAATTGATCCAAGGATGTATTAATTAAAAAGAGATAATTTTGCAACCATCATTACCAAATTACAACTCACCTATCAGAAGTGAAAATGGATTCTTGCAAGCAACAACATTTTAGCCTAATGAATCCAAGAGTAGAAATGATTTATCCATGGAAAGCATGATCTTCAACAATCAAAGGAATACAATGCATCAATAAAATCACATGTCAATGGTTGCTATGCAAAAGAGAAATACAAATTTTTTTCAAAGGTGTTACATGAACTAAGTCTTAGCTTATTAATGTAAGTGGGACCAAGTCTTAATTATTTATGGAAACATGCCAAGAATAGGTCTAGGGTGAGGTGGAAATTAGCTTAATTAAAATAATTAATTAATGAATATTGTTAGGTGAATATGTTTGAGTTGGTTGTTAGATGGGGGACCAAGGGGAGTGTGACCCAATTTTGGTGTCTATAGCTATGTCACTTTCAACATTAAAGGAGAAATTAATTAAATTAATATTAGTGTGGGGTGGAAGGGGTCATGGTTAGGTGAATATGTTTGAGTTGGTTATTAGATGGGGGACCAAGGGGAGTGTGACCCAGTTTTGGTGTTTATAGTTATGTCACTTTCAACATTAAAGGAGAAATGATGAACATTTTTTCTACTAGTTTCAGCCATGTGAAGATAGACCCACAAGGTAATTGAAGGACCTCCTATAATGTTTTTCCTCCTATACTTCTTGGAAATATTCATATGAGTTAATTGTCACTGTACGCCACTTCTTGAAATGACATGTTATTGAGCAGACATACTATTGTGATAAGGAGAAAACACATATAGGATTTGTGTGCAGGATCAATGTGCACTTGAAGGCGTAGAAGGATAGGAAAGGAAACGTGTGCCAGGATAAGATGATTTAGGACTTAGCCATTTTCTTAGATGTGGGATATTTTTGGAAGATAACATGGGGAGCACACATCAGTATGGATACTTTCCCGATACATAAATGCTATTTTGGTAATGAGCGTCTGATAAGAGCCATGCATGAGTTCAAGTTAATAATAGGATTACTTATTCCAGTTAACTGTATCATGTCTATCATTATTGCACTTGCATGTGTGCATGTTATTGCAAAGGAGCATGGCTATTATTAGCATGCGACCTATTTTGGGAAGTGCGTAGGTGGTGAAGGGAAAGTACCCACCCCTATAAACATGTAGTAAATTGTGTATTTAGAGAGAGATATTGAGTAGTGAATTATCGTAGAGTTATGTTGTTGGATCTAATACACACATGACTTATGACGATGCTTTGTAATGTTGTAAAAAAATGATTAAGTGGTCTGGCCAACCCTTAATGTATATAAATCCATCACTAATATATAGGTTAATATTTAATAAATATTTCTATTATTAAATATGCTAACCTAGGTATATATTGTCGGTTAAATATTTAATATCATGAAATGATTATATTTCTAATATTAAATATTATAAACCTAGGTATACGTGTCAATTGATAAGGTTGAAAAGGTGGGTCAAGAGACATACCCAATTACCTAATATAAAAGGACTTTAGGTCCTCATTTGATATGTTTGAATGAAATATCAAAGTTGAATATTATTTTACCCTTGTGATTAGGGTTGAAAGGAGGAGGTGAAAGTTACTAGATGTAAATTTGGTTCTTGGAAAGTAAAAGGTTATTTAATAGTGGTTTTTAACCTATTTGAGGTTTTCCACTATAAACATTATATCACTGGGTTCTTACTTTTGGTATGTATTACTTAATTAATATATTATGTAATTTTATTTATTATATTGCATAATGTTTAACATTTAATGTTTTATGGTTTATGTTAATATTTAAATGCATTGGTTGATTAAATTTGTAAGAATCAGAATCCTCTGAATTCTAACATGTAATAATTGAAGCTTCTATGTATTACAATGTTTAATGTAATGGAGTGTATTGTATAGAGAATGATTTTAAACATGACTGTAACTGGTTCTTGCATGGTTAATCTTATTATAGTTATTGTTTAATTCATGATTCTCTCATATCTAGATCTAGTTAGGCACTGTGGAATGTTTATGGTTATTTATGGCTCTGAATGTGCTTTATCTTCATCACACTAACATCCTACACAAGAAAATATAAAGAGGGGAATGACACCTTTTCACACATTGGGTGAGTGATCAGTTCAGGTTGGGTGATGTGCCAATGTGCCTGGGTTTGATATAGTAGATTCTAGGATGCATCAATAGTTCTATTTCTGGGACCTCTTTTTCAATTTTTTTCATGATGTTTCACATTGAATATGTACCGGTTGACTTTAGAAAGTGTTGAGGAGTGGATAAGGATATGGAATAATAATACACTCAGAGTTTCAACAATGGATCTGAGTTTTAACCACAAGCATGGGTGAGCATAGATTGTATGCTTGTTTGTATGAGAGCTTCTTTGGTATATTTCTGGCAGAGTTATTTGAGTGGTGGTTTCTTATGAATCTAAAAGGAATTAGAGGTATCACACAATTTTCTAGACGCAGGAATAATTTTGGGCCCTTTATGATGCTGATATAATTTGGACACATGTTGTGGATACTTGGTTCCATGGTGTTTTGAATAGCTATATTTTGGAGTACTTAATTTCCACTTACTCTTTCCTAGATTTAGTTGAGTTCTAGTTTCTACATTATCCCATGGGATCTTATTTGTAATGCATTCCACTAGCGATCAAAATCTTGATGGTAACCATGAACTTGGAAGAAAAACCAATGGTCAACTAAACGTCACCATGTGTGGGGGCAGGAACAAGTTTGGTGAAAGATGATAGATGTATCAACAAAGAGGAAGAGAGAAGAAAGGTGGCTTAAGTATAATGAGGCACGTGAGAGGGAGGTAGAGAAGTAGTGTGATATTGCAGAGCGGATGGCATTGAGGAGAGATTTGGATTGTGAAGGATTTTAAGCTCACACAAGAGGTGTGGAGAAAAAGCATATGGAACTCCCCCATTTGGGAAATCATTATAGGTAACCCTCCTTGGCCTCACATGGGAGTGCATTAGTAGAGATTAAATGGGAAATGCACACACATATAAATCTACCTGACAACCTAGCCTTTGTGCTTAGATTTCCAGTAATTATTTTAACCAGTAGTCAACAAGCTAGTTTGCGCGTTAGAAGAGTAGGAGTAAGTCAGATAAAAAGTACATATATGGAAGGGAAAATGTCTTCTTTTTTGTTTGGAGGTACCTTTTTAGGTGCATCATCAGCACAAAAATCAAGAACATAGAATTTTAGACTCAATTTTGGGAGTAGTACCACTTCACAGACTCTAGGAGTTCAGTTTAGTACCATTGTTGGGACACAGGGAAGTACATCCACTAGTTCACTTCTAGATACTAGTGGAGAATCAAGGGGTATAGGTGGATCTATCTTTTGTGGCTTTAGTGGTTCTAGAAGTAGAGGTAACACAAAAGGTTCTGGTTCAGGTGTGAAAGGTCCGCACTAACCCCAAAATATTTACATAGAGATGTCTCTTCATCTTCTAGAGTATAGGGGCATATAAGATATTGTTGAACAAGTGCACATGTGTGAGATACTGTGGTGCTCAAAAGTATTTATGGCTTCTGAGCGCAATGTAATTTAGTTTATAACTACATTGCAGGGACGTGCACAAAGTTGGTATAGGAAGTTTGACCTTGATCAGACTTGCGTAGATTATGCAGCATTAAAGGATGATTTCCTTAAGGATTCTCATATCCCGAGTTTGAGAAAAAGAGTATAAGCATGTTCAAGGATATTAAGTACGGCACTACTTAGAGCATTTTGGAATATGATGCCCATTTCAAGACACTGTTGTCTAAATTTTTTTATGATATTCATGCAATTCAACATGCAAAATGGTTTGTTGGGGGCTTGATCACACATTTTAGAAGGGCACTATCAAATAATACATATATAGACCCACGTGAAGCACTTGAAGAATATTTACACGCTGAGGAATTTGAAAATATAGACATTGAAGTAAGCCCATTCCTAGAATCATAGATTACAACTATGGAAAAATAGTTGGAGAGACTGTTGGCTAATTCATCTCATGAGATACACACTGGGTTTTGGTGTACATATTATGAAGTGGAAGGGCACACTAAGGATAGTTATCCCTGAAGGTGAGTGCACTCATTATTGTTGGACTATGAGATATGTCATTTGGACCATGATGTTAGTAGCTTCCCATTATTACATCACGTGATAAGGAAGAATGTATTTTGATATTGTAAAATTTTCTGGTCTACGACTCATGATATAGAAGACTACAGGTTGAGTGGTCAGATCTATGATGCCATAGATATTTGTGTGTGACAGATAGGAGTATCAAATAACTCTAAAGGAAAAAGTGAGCACTATGATCATGACCACATTCAAGCGTATTATGATCAAAATGAAGGGAACTTTGAAGGAGGTCATGGAAGAGGTCGAGGATACCATGGTGAATTCGGGGGTCAAGGCTATGGTGGTGAATGGGGAGAGTTACCTCACGGGACGTGTTTTACATGTAGATATCCTGACCACTACAAGCACAAATGTCCTCAGAATATTACTTGTTGTTTTGTGGGAAGAATCATGAATATGAGGAATTCCCAGACTTATATGAGCATCTTAGAAAACAACATAAATAGGATAACAAAGGCACAAGGATGGTTAGAATACATCGCACTCTTGAAAATTAGTAGATGCCAAAGCTAGAACTAGAACCTGAGGTATTACGTGTGAAGATTACTACACGCGCTAAAGTTGCGCGTGCTAGAGAGGCATTACAACAAAATCACACCATCACCAAGGAGGAAGTTTTACATGTAAGGTACCCATATCCTACATGTCAGAAGGAGGTTTATCAGGAAACCATGGAGGTACTAAGAAATATTTAGGGTCAAATACAATATTTAAAGGAATAGTCACAGAAGTTAGAAAAAAAAAAGGAAGAAGAGACAATCTGATCGGATATTGAAGACTTAAAAGAGGTATGCAAGATGTTGCACCAGGAGAATATCATTCCATTATTAAGGAATTAGCTATAGGGAAACACTCTACATGCAAGTATTGAGAATGAAAGGTAGATCCTGCATGTTAATATTCCCCCTCATACTTTGGATTATGAAAAGGAGATCACTTTGAATGTTTTTGTGGATGGGTGACTCATGAGTAATATATTTACTGATACAAGTGTAGAAGTTAATGTGCTTACTCTAGATGTATGGGTATAGATGGGAAAACCTCCATTACAACCATTGTCTAATGTATTTTTCATGGCCAATCAAACTAAGGCCACTCCCATAGGAGTTTTAAAGGATGCATCTATTACTATACAAGGGGAAAGGTTCACTGAGGAATTTAAGGTCTTTGCACTTGTAGAAGCAAACAACTTCCTAGCTCTACTTGGGAGCCCTCGGTGTTATGAAAATAATGTTGATTTATGGTTCAAAAAGGGGTATATAATATTTGAGAACAAGGAAGAAAGAGTAATTATCCCTTTCATAGATGGGAAATATGCACCTTATGTTGAATCTTTGAGTGAGGAAGACCTGAACATAATTTATGTACGTTCCATTCAGGACCCGAAAGTACTTGATCCATACGAGGAAGAAATCCTCCAGTGGGAATATGCATAGTCTATTAGTGATGCTACAAGTATTTTTTGTGATAATTGGGCACATGGAACCTATGAGATGGTTGGGCATGAAGTAAGAAGATAATTTGCATGGAGAATCAAACTTAGATGTATTTGGAGGAAAGGTAAGAACCCTGTACCTCATTACACTAGAAAAGGAGACCCTACAGTATTCATGTGTGCCATGGAGAAGTAGTGGAAAAATCAAGTGGAAAAAAATATGTTAGTGTATACCTTATGCAGGACAAAAACACAGTGGTGGATGGTTCACATCGATAATATCATATAATGGAATGAATTCAGAATTTCTCTAACCAATTGGTTCTTCAGGAGAAATGTTCCTACTCAAATATACATGTATCATGGTAATCATCCTATTTAACATCACATTCAATAGTGTGAGAGACTTTGGACAGAGGGGCAGGAAGATTTCCCACCTTCACTATGGGTACAAAATCTTTATTCCACTTTATAAGGTTGCGCATGTGCTTTATATGTTTATGCAGAGATGTATAAAGAGACTGGGAATTGACAGAATTTGATTGCATGAATGACCCATAATTTTGACTACTTCTCTACTAAACCTATGATGGAAGAGGCATTGCAAGTCATAAAGCGCTTAACTATGGGAGACAGTACAAATGCTAAAGGACTCATTTAGGATTTATTTTGTGAGGTAGACTCATGAGTGTGTTTTGATAAAGTTACAGAGATAGATGCCACACTAATCAAGCATGTTTTCTTTGAGAAGTAAAAAGGTAAGATGGTCTACATAGTGGATGATGAAGAAGTATAAAATCTAGATATATATCATTTAGCAGGTATGCATGAGGTGTTAGACGTGCATATAAAAACATGTGCACCTATCATGAACCTATGAATACCAAGAAAGTGAACATTAGCATGGATGTTGAACCTAAGGAGGAAATAATTAGGGATTATTGGACTGATTCTGAAGTGGTAAATATAAATGAGTTACTATGATATTTTCAGGACTTATTTCCTAGGGGCTACCATGAGTTAAAAGGGGTACATGAGTCATTAGGAGAGATGAAGATTAAACTAAAGGAAGGTGAACACCCAGTTAGGAAGATACCTTATAAGATGAACTCTAACCTATGTGTAATAAGGAAGAAATTGATAAAAAAATTTAAATCTGGCATCATCAAGCCCCTAGAGGAATCAGAATGGGTTAGTCCCATGGTGATCAATATAAAGAAAGATGGTCAAATTAGGATTTTTGTGGATTACAGGGAACTAAATGATGCATGTGTGATTGATCCTTTTCCTACACCTTTCATAGAGGAAATATTAGAAGGCATTGTAGGGTGTGAATTTTATTCTTTTACAAATGAATTCTCTAGGTATCATCAGGTTTGAATTGCACAGGAGAATCAAGAGAAGATGACTTTCGCCACTGAATGGGGAGGTTTTGGATATACTGTGATGCCCTTTGGTTTGAAAAATGTACCTGCTATATTTTCATGCATAGTTTTTCAAGCATTCCGAGATTTTATTCACAACTTCCCGCAAGTTTACTTGGATGATTACATGGTGTATGGAGTTGTTAAGGATCATTGTGAAAATTTACACCTAATGTTTGAAATATTTAGACAATTAAACATCTCTTTAAACATCAAGAAGTGCATGTTAGCTACACCTTTTGGTAATTTGTTAGGGAACATCATCTCCAAGGAAGGTTTATTAGTGGATCCAGCTAAGGTTGTACTTATTATAGGCCTGGAAGAGCCTACATGTCAGAGTGAGGTACATGGATTCTTGGGTCACACAGGGTATCACATAAAATTTATCAAAGGATATGCAAATATTTTCATACCCATAGAAGAGTTACTAAAAGGAAAAGGGATGTTCTATTGGGGAGAACTGTAGAAACGCGCAATTGAGGCATCAAAGGAGAGACTTACTACAACGCCTATTCTATATTTTCCTGAATGGAACCAACCGTTTCATGTACATGTGGACGCCTATGGCACAACCATTGGTGAAATGTTAGCTCAACCTGGAGAGTGTATTATAGATCATCCTATCTATTTTGCTAGAACAAAGTTGACTCCTGTAGAGTAGAAGTATACAAAAATAGAGAATGAGGCCTTGTCAATTATCTACGTGTTACATAAATTAAAAAAGTACTTTCTAGCAACAAATTTTATATTTTATACTGATCTTATGGCATTAAAATATTTGGTAAATAATACTATTTTACATAGGCACATATGTCAATGGGTGCTCTTATTCCAGGAAGTTGATTTCACAGTTTTGGTAAAACCAGGTAAAAGTAATTCTGGCCCATACCACTTATCAAGGATTTAGTCAGGGGAGGACACATAGAAAATTGAATATACAATGCTAGATGCACAGTTGTACATGTCACATCATGTGCCTTCAAAATTAGAGGATATTGTTGTATTTTTACGCATGGGTATGGCGCCAGAAGGAATTAAATCATTAGATAAGAAACAACTTGTAATTCATGTGGCACCATTATGTTGATCAGTGGAGATTTATACAAACTAGGCTGAGATGAAGTATTGTGCTAGAGTTTAATAGAACATGAGCCCACAAATATCATATAAGAGGCTCATGGTGGTATTATAGGTGGGTAATATGTAAGTGATGACATCGCACGCAAGATTCTACTCACTGGATTATGGTGGGAGACACTATATGAGGATTATAAAGAGTATCATAAGGTGTGTGATCATTGTGAGAACCTTGGAAAACTTAGGTAAAGAGATGAAATGCCTTTAAGGCCTATTGCTGGTGCAGAACCATTTGAGAAATGGGCTATAGAATTTGTATATCCTATTTCACCAACTGCGCCTAGAACTGGATCATGATATATCATCACTTGCACAAATTATCTTATAAGGTGGGAAAAAGTAGCACCCACAAAGGATTTTACAACAACTACAACTACTAGGTTCTTATGGGAAAATTTTCTTACTAGGTATGGATGTCTGTTGAGCTTGAGAAGTGATAGGGGCACACACTTTTTGAATGAGACAATGAGGATATTATTGGATGAATTTATGTTGTGAACCACAAGACTATGCCCTATCATCCTCAGGAAAATGGTACTGTTGGGGTCTTTAACAAGATATCGAGCCAAACCTTGAAAATAAATTGTGATGTTGGAAGGAAATATTGGGATGATAAAGTTTCGTCTGTACTTTGGGTGTATAGAACAACCTACAAGAGGTTGAATAAGGACACACCCCTTCAATTGGTGTTTGGTGCAGAATCATTTCTTCCTATGGAATTCATGTTACCCTCTTTGTGTATTGTGTGTGCTGGAGGTCTAGCTGATGAGTAAGCATTAGAAGAATGAATTAAGATGTTAATATAATTGGATGAGAGGTGTGCCATAGCACCTTGGAGTCAAAAGTAGGAAAATTCTAGACAGAAGGCATGGCATGACTGATACATCATGGAAAAGAAGCTTGAGGTTGGATAGATGGCACTACTTTATGATTCTAAGTTTCTGCGCCATCCAAGAAAGCTTGAGGTGCATTTTTTAGGACTATATGCCATCACTCATATACTTGAATCAAGCACTTTCTAGTTAGAGGTGCTTGATGGAATATTGTTACCCAATTACTTTAATGGGAGTAGGCTAAATCCCTACTATAAATAAGTCTTCTTGGTGTTTGTAATAAGTCAGTGTTTACATTTAGTATAGGTTTCCCTTTATGTATTTACTTATTTTTCACTATGTTTTGTTAATTTAGTTTGGTGTTTTGTGTAATAAGTGCATTTGTGCACTAGAAGTTAATTGCAATTTGAAGTATTTTTATGCATAGAGGACTGCACATACCATTGGTGTGGGGTGGTTGTTATTTGTTATTCACATATGGGTGCACATGATAAAAATATATTATTGGTGTTATTCAAGTATGGAAAATAACTGTTAGAAAGGAGATTTCTTCTAAAGAAGACCATAGATGGAAATGAATGAAGGGACAATATAACATGAGGTAAATAATGGCCATGGAAAATACTATGGGAGGGAACAATGGTGAGGGAATTCGGCATATGAAAGCACACAGAAGAGAAGTTTGTAGCTAGAGGGTAGGAAGGCACACTTGAAGGTTATAGCTGGGGCGTGAAATTGTACCGCATGGAAATTTTCAAAATAATTGAAAATGGTCAATTAATGAGAGGATTTTTGGTAGGTGGAGTAATAAATACACTAACTTTTTGAAAATCGATATAAGGACATGATGTGGGTTCATTTTTACCTTTGCAATCACAAGTATTTGAGTAAAATAAGTGCAACTGGATCCAAGTGAATCATATTGAGGTGTGGAGAGTTGCAAAACTAGACATGGAGAGTATATTTGTGTGTAGAAATGGCTTGCGTCCCCATTAGTGAAGGGTTTGAGCAGAAAAAAAGTGTTGAGAAGGAGCTAGGGAACATGGTTTTGAGATATGGCACGTGATTTCAAGCTAGGGTTTGAAATTACCCAAAAAAAAATACAAAAGGTGGGATTTTTATGATGGCACCAAAGAAAGAACCTTTAGTAGGAAAAAAAGGAAAGAAAAAGGTGGAAGTTGAGGTTGAATTTTCTCCCAAGAGCAAATTTTTAGAGATGTGTTACCCGAAAGGAGTAATAGTCAGACACTATTGGGATTCCCACATCTATAGATGCAAAGTAAGTGACTACAACCACCACACCACTGATAACAAGGGAGAGTTAGATGTTTTTCTTAATAATAATACCAACAAGCACACAGTGGAAGATATGCTAGTGTATAACGATGCTAGGGAAAAGTTTCTTAAGAAGGTAGGAGTTTATCAATTGTATGAGCTCCCATATTTTGGAAAATATGAACCTTTATACCAATGTCTTATGAGTAGAGTCTATGAGGACTTCTTCTATTTCATTTAATGGAGGGTTAGGATCATAACGGCCCTAATTGTGACATTAACATGATTCAAGGGCACAAGGATAGACATTGTTAGTAATTTGACTGGTAAATCAGTGATTATAGCCATAAGCAAGGAGTTGGGGTATACCAAGGGTCCACATGGAATGAACATCTACAAATTAAGGAGGCACCTTGTAGTGTAGGTAGTCGCGCATCTACTCACCAAGCTGAATGATCAAGACAGATGGTCGCAGGTAAACACCACATGGATTCACATTGTAAAGAAGATGATAGAGGGAGAAATCTAAAAATTAGCTAGATACATTTCTGAGACTATTATTGAGGAAGCGTGTGAATGTGAAAAGATAATTTTTGGTGCCATCCTATTATCTCTTGTATTTGTAGAAATTGGAGTGCCCAATGGGCCAAAGAACAAAATCTGGGAATACCCCACAAAGAATAAGTCCCTCGCGGAAAGGTTCAAGAAATATTTATGTGAAGGATCAATGAGTGGCTTGTTCAAGAAAAGGGTAGAAATGTGGTATGACCAAATTCGCGTAACGTTTGATTAGGAATGACGCATTCCAAAGGAACTACCTTCAGTAGTAGGGAAGTAAATTTTGCGGTCTATTAAAACTTATGCATTGCATGGTTTTCCATGAAGGATAAGACATAGATTCCATGGTGCAAACTTCCCTATGCCTTCACAACACACTAATTTTAAGCCTCAGTTCATAGATTTATTGATGCCCATTATCTGAACTTCAATGCAGTCCAGGTATATTGTAACTACCATACCCTTAGGAAAACATATTTATATTCAGGTCGGTTAGCCTACATTGAGAGGCTCATTTAAAACATCATAAATATGAAGCTAGTAAGTTTAGCTGTTAAGGAAAGTGGATCTATGTTCATATATCTTCAGCTCAATCCTTGGCTAGAGAATAATAAATATGTGGAAAATGAGTTCATGCTCCCAAGTTCGCCTAAGGGTAAAAAAACAATGGAGAATGTTCTAGCTCAAAATCATGTTGTGACCATATAGGTAGACGAGGAACAAGAGGAACAAGAGGAATCCCATAGAAAAAGTTGAGAGTGAGTGTGCAGATACTCCACCACAGGCGCAAGAAGGAGAATAGGAATTAGACGTGGATGTAGTCTCTTAAGAGAACATGTTTGAGAAAGTATTTAAAAGAACCAAGACCTAAGATGTGGGAACACCACAACCTATAAGAAGATAACCTAGACTCTCCCCTCGAAAAGAGACACCTGAGGAGAAGAGAAGGAGAAGGCTGAAGTTGAATGAGGAGGTTAAGGAGTCTGATGAAATCATTCTTGGAACCCCAATGCAACCAAAATATGTGGACGAACCCAGAGATGAAAACATGAAAGATGAAGAGGAAGTGGTGAAGGAATAGGAAGAGATGGTGCTAGAGCAACCCAACACGTATTTTGCTACTCAGGATGAAGAAGGGCCAACTCTAAAACTTGGTTCTTAATTTCCTAAAGGGCCAAGAACAAAGAGAACAAGTGAATAATATGTTGTGCTAAGAATGGGCTATGTTAAGGACATAAGAAAAATTGTATGTGCCCAGTTTCAGAGAACAATGGGCCTTAAGGAATTGTATGGCTAGGATCTGATAGATCTAGACATGGCAACCATGCGGACAAGGAAAGAATTATCCTAGTCCATACACACCTGTATTGAAAAACATGATTTTGACATGTGCGAGGAATCTTGTGTATCAAGGAGAGTGAAGAACGCACCCCAAAGGAGACACATGACATTAAAGCCTACTCTAATGTCTAATGAGCAAGTGAGATATGCCTTGGTTAAGGTATCTACATAGGTGGTGCAGAGGAAAATTGATAAGGCTTCCACTATTAGAGTGCTAATTGAAGATAACAAGGCAAAAACTATCGAAATAACATGTTTAAGAGGAGAAAAGGACCTAGAATAGAAAAAGAATGAGGCCTTCATTAGCATGGAAGAATAAATTGGAGATTACATTCTGAAAACAAGAACTCATCTTGATTCTAAGGTACCTGAGAATTTTCCTTCAACTATGCATTATCTTCACACATTGGTTGATTTGGTGCTAGAAGATGGGCCAATTCGAATGTCAGTGCCAAAGGATCCTGAACAAGAAGTAGAAAGAACAAGGGCCTCCGTGGCTAGGAAATTTCAAATTATGAGGTGTTGTTCCAAAATCTGAAGGATGAACTGAAGAAATATGACCAAAATCTGAATATTTTTGTGGCACTAGAAGCAGTGATAAGGAATAGAACTCTAGTTAAAGATAATGAAATTCTAAAGGACATGAAAGATGAGACACTGGGATGTATAGAAATATTGGCATTATTGAAACAAAATCAGGAAGCACTTGCAGTAGCCCAAAACTGACATAAGTAGAGAATAGATGAGATTAGGAAGCTCATAGTGCATAAGATGGATCTTCTAGAGGGAATGATGACTGCTATGGCCAATGTTGTCCAAGTACTATAGAATGAAAAGGAAAAGATTACTTGGGACAAATTGGAAGCCATTTCCATAGACATTTTGAAGAAGACAAGGACTGCATTGAATGACTGGAAGACATTGGAGGCTGAGATTAAAACATAATATCTAGAGTTTATCCTCCCAGTTTAAGAAGAGGGTGCTGCAAAGTAAAGGTCTATTCTTTTTTATAATGATTCTTTACATTCTTTCCATTCTTATTCTTTATTATTTGGGAACATAAAAAAGAATCCCCATTTTCGGGATGATAATTTTCTTTAGTGTGGTGTAATGTTGAGTAGAAATAATATTGTGATAAGGAGAAAACACACTTAGGATTCACATGCTAGATCAAGGTGCACTTGAGGGCATAGAAGGATAGGAAAGGAAATGTGTGCCAGGAAAAGTTGATTTGGGACTTAGCCATTTTCATGGATGCAAGCTATTTTTGGAAGATAGCGTGTAGAGAACACATCAAGATGGAGAATTACATAACACGCAAATGCTATTTTGGGAATGAGCATTTAAAAATCACCATGCATGAGTTCAAGTTAATAATAGGATTAATTATTCTAGTTAACTATAGGATGTCTATCATTAGCACACTTTCATATGTGCACATTATTATAAAGGCGCATGGATATTATCAGCATGCAAACTATTTTGGGAAGTGAATAGGCGGTGAAGGGAAATTCCCCACACCTATAAATATGTAGTGAACTTTGTAGTTAGAAATAAATACTCAGTAGTGAATTATTGTAGAGTTATGTTGCTGGATATGATGTACGCATGACTTATGGTGATTTTTTTTAATGTAAGAATCTTCTATGTATTACAGTGTTTAATGTAATGGACTATATTGGATGGATAATGGTTTTAAACATGAATGTAAATCATTCTTATATGGTTAATCTTATTATTGTTACTTTTTAATTCATTATTCTCTAAGATCTAGATCTGGTTAGGTACTGTGAAATGTTTATGGTTATTTACGGCTCTGAATGTGCTTTATCTTCATCACACTAACATCTTCCACAAGAAAATCTAAAGAGGGGTCTGGTACCTTTTCATGCTTTGGGTGAGCGCTCAACTCTAGATGGGTCATGTGTCAGCGTGCATGGGTTTGATATAGTAGATTCTAGGATACATCACATGTAACAATATTTTACATGATCCCGTGGGTCACCTTTCACTTTGTATTTATAAAATTTTGGGAAATAAATTTTCTTAGGAAAATATATACACAACATAGCCTTATCAAATGGATAATAACATATCTCTTCATATTGATATTTCTTGCTATGTCCTACATCACTTTCTTAAAGGCTTGTGAGTGTTTCTTTCATAGATTATAACTCTTTTGAAAGAATTTTTTTTGGGGGAAGCTAGAATATACACGCGATTACATTTTGGAATTTCTCCCTCTTGGTTTTATGTATGAAGCTCACTATTTCTAACCTTAGTTTTTTCCTGATGTGTGTTCTTTGTTGTCTCTTTTTGCACATGGGATGTTGTAAGATCCAATTGTTGACTAAGGTGTTGAATTTGTTGTTGGATAGTGACTTATTCATTAGGAGGTTCCTCTTTGTCTTCATGTCGACGAGGTTGTTCTATTTTTTTCATGTTCCACTCTTAGCCTATGTGGCATTTTTGATGAGTGGTATTTTAAAACCACCCATGTTGTCATTCCTAGTGTTTGAGGTAGAATCTTGTCTATGTCCTAAAATGGAATTCATATTAATGAGGGGGTGTTCTTCCTCATTATCATTTTTGGCGAGTGGAATAGATTCATGTTCAATTTGGATTCTAACACCTAATTACACAACTCTTGTAAGAACTCTGTCTTTTTTAGAAAGAGGAAATTGTGTAATTAAGCAAGATCAAATTCAAAGTCTACATGTTGTGATCCCAACTCATCGCCACTATGGTATATCATCTCATCCACTTATTTTTCTGTGGAGAAAAGAGGTCCTAAATAATTACCAATAAAGGAATTTGACCCTTGTTTGTTTGATGTTTCCCATGCTTGTCTCTTATATCCCATTCTTGTTATGGGGGCCATAGCAAATGAGAATTTCACTAAGGTGTTTTGTTGAATGTGTCCAAGGGTATAATCAAACCTAATTGAAAACATAGAATGAGATGTTTACTAAGGATGTAGAAAGAATGTTAATAGTTTAAAGAATAATGAATTTCAATGGATCAAGGGACAAAAATTATTGTCTTAAATGGATAAGTCAAAATGAATAATAATTGCAAGAAACAATCACACAAGTTTCATTCTTAAACCAATCAATAAATGAACTACTTCCTAAGTGTTTCCAAGAAATAGTTTGACGTTTTAAAATGATCAACAAAATGTCACCACTAAAATTCAAAAATGAACAAGGTGTAAGTAATAACAAGAGGTTGATGTTATTTCTAATCAAAGTATACTTAAAGTGAGTTCAAGACTAAGAAAGACCCAAATATAAAAAAAGTGGGGTTACGAATATGAACAATGCAATAATAACCCTAAGATACGTTATCCAAAATTTATGGAAAATTAAGGTATTACTATCGAAATAATATTAGTACGATGCATGCAAGGTAACGATAACACATTTAAAAATCAAGGTAATGTTTAAAAACAAACCAATGCTAAAGTATACCGAGGAATTGTTAAGGTACGCATAGTGTAACATTACAATCTAGACACTTAGGTCGAGTTTGTAAGAAATAAGACGTAAGTATCGAAATTGTTGGGATATTATAAAGGAAATGTAACATTTCATAGGAGAATAAAGTGAAGAAAAAAACCTAACTATAATGACGATCTTGACTTGGGTATCATGATTAAATTGCTATCAAGATATGAAAACGTACCAACACACTTTTAATGTTTACTATCTAGTCTCAATCAAGGGAAAATGTAAATGGGTGCAAAAGTGGTGGACATGATCAATTTATAACACACATATGGTATCTCCTCTTTCTATCAACAAAGTGTCAAAATAAAGTAAAGGAAGTAGATCAAGTGAGGTTGAAAAGTGTTTGGCATCATTTTGACAGAGTTTCACCTCGCCTTATAGCAAGTGAAAAAATAAGCAAAATTAATGCTTCACAAATTTCATGGTGAATGACATGTAGTTTGAGCTTTAATGGCCTCTCTCCTTGTTTGATAAACAAGGTTTCAAATCTGAGAAATTTCTCCCTTTGTGAAGGCTCTTTAAAACAAAAATTGGCTTGATATAGTCAAATCGGCTCCAAGATAGAATGGCTTTCCTAGGTGGTTCCTTCAACTAGGTGTCACAAGATACCCTTACGAGATTGATTTACCAAGTAATTCACACTGACTAATACTGGATTATCTCAACTTTACTTTACCCCCTTCAAATATAATTAGAAGTGAATATGTTCAGCTGTATTCTCACTAGGGTCACAATACAGATAAATTTGATGCTAAACCTCACGTATAGACTAGTCCAATAGGTGTGTGGAGCACCTCCCATTTCATCCACAAGGTTTCATCTTTTGTGGAATACTCCGGGGTTCCTAAGACCACCCCATTGTTATAGATTAAGGATTATTCCAATGGGTGCATGTCCTAGTTTTAAGCGGACAGGGTGTACCCTTATTTGAACCTTCATATACAATGTGATGAATATGGCATGTTTTCTATATTTTAGACTTAATGTGGTTTTTTTCACACACCTTTTGGAAACCTGCAACATACATGTCGTTATAAAATTTGTTTCGATTATCTTTTGTTTGGAAAGTGTTTTTAGGTCTTACATGAATATTTTAGTAGTTTTCCATACTAAAAAAAGAGGATAAGACGTCATTTTTTATTCTCAAGATCATCCTAAGATGCAAGAGAAGAGAATACGTGACATAGAATCCAACTATCTAACTAACAATGGAAAAACACTTAACTTGAACACACATTCATTTCCTTGGCCATAAGTGTAATGAGATGTTTTCAAAAGTATAGAAAAGATGTAGAAATCATTTCTGATTCCCAAGATCACCTAAGAAGTGCGAGGGAAGAGCATATGTGATTATAATCTCATAAAAAAGTATGTAACATTCATTAACCTTAAACAAGACAAATTAGAAAAAAAAAAACATTAAGATATACCCTACAAAATAGAAGTTAATCTCAAATAAAACTATAAGGAGTTAGCACATCAAGAACATAAGCTTTTGGAAATTTTAAAATAACATTCAAATATGTACTGTGAGGCTTGCACACCATTCAGAGTGTATGCACACCCTTATCAACATGTGCACATGGATAAAAATGTTAGGAAAAATAGATATTATTATTATTAGTGTGAACAATATCTAATTATGTATGTAAATGAGTTATTAGTAACAACTCATAGAGATCTAGAAGTTAGTATAAGTCTCTTGGAGAGATAAGTGGTATTGACTTTGAGTTGTCTCTAATAAGCTTTGACTCCTAAATATTAGGATCAAGCTACTTGTATAAAGACATATAAAATATTGAATAAAGAAGTCCTGAATGAAATATAATTTTTTTGGTTTTATTATTTTATCATGCAATGTTTTATTTTTTTATTGATTAAATCATGCACGTTTTCTAGATTTGGTATCATAGCAGGTTAGACTACAATGATTTCCTATAGGAGTTTGTGAGGTATTTTGATATGGAAGTAATTGTCTTTCAGCACCATTGCTGGGAATAAATCTGGTCTGTGTTTGAGTTTCAAACCAAACAGATTGTCTAAGTTTGACGGGATCTCTCTCAGGTGAATTTGCATTTGTTTGGATGTCTGGATGCATCGACATCTCTCTCAGGTGAATCCACAATTGTTTGGGTGTCTATATGTGTCGACGGATTTCTTGGGTGAATCCATAGTCGTCTGGGAATTTGGTTTTAGCTATATTCTAATTATTTCCATTTATGGACATACAAGAAAAAAACATAAGCCAATTTTTTTTTTCCATTTTTGGAAAGGGTCCGAAAAGAAGTTGAATTTAGAACTTGTAAGCACGATAAATTTCAGCTTATAACTCGGATTAAGGTATTGTATGTTTTGAAAATGTGTATTTTTTCAAGTTCTACGCATTGATTATATTCTTTTTGTTGTTGGATAAAAAATATTGTTTTTCCATTTTTGGCAAAAAAAATTGTCTCACTTTTGTTTCAATGCACTTTCTCTTGTATGTGAAGTCCATAGTGAGGGGGTGTATTATCGATTGAAACTAACACCCTGAAAACCCTTGTAATAAGATCACATTATCGGTTGAAACCGATGCTCTAAGGTATAATGGAAATTCCACTAGACAAATTCAATGGGTTGAACTTTCACACCTGGAAAGTAAAAATCCAAATTCAATTAATGCATAAGAATCTATGGAGGATTGTATTAGGAGATGAATCAAAACCCACAAATGCTACAAAACTAATAGAGTGGGAAACAAGGTATGATAAGGTAAAAGCAATAATAGGACTTGCCCTATCATATACTGAACTACACTATGTGGATCTGGAAAAATCCTCAAAAACAATTTGGGAGCTACTTGGCAATTTTTTTGGCTCAAATGCGGTCAATGCTAAATTTTCACTAAAACTGCAACTATTCAAACTCAAGATGAATGTAAATGTGACAATGTCAAACCACATCAATGAACTAAGTTCACTCACAAGGAAACTTGCAGAAGTAAAATTTGTAATAGAAGACGAATATGCTAAAGCCATACTTCTAAACAATCTTCCTCCTAAGTACAGTAATGTTGTGTTCACTCTCAGAAAAATTCCCACTCAATCACTTGAAGATAGGATATCTGCACTTCTAAGTGAGGAGAAAATAACTAAAGCAGACAATCAAGAAGAGTCTTCTCTCTTTATCAAGAAAAAATATGCTAAAACCTACAGAAACAAATAAGAAGTAGAATGCTTATATTGTAAACAAAAGGGGCATAAGTCTACATTATGTAAAATCAGAGAAAAATATGTCATCAGTGGTAAAATCAAAACAGATGAGGCCAATGCAGTTGTTGAAGAGTCAAAATATGAAGAATAACCAGCACCATAAGATCTTGACTACAATTATGATGACTTTCTATTCTAAATAAAGAACTCTAAGGCTATACGCAAAGGAGGAGGAGGAAAATTACATCTCTTGTTAGTCACCGATTAAGAGATTACTGCATTGTATTGGTGATATTTATTTTTCAGTTGTGTGTTTCATTCTACAAATAAAATATGTTAAAACAAGTACATGATTGTATCATGTGCATTAGTCAAGATGTGATGGGGGTTAAAGAGATACTGGCATATAATGACATGGTTTTTGGTAAACTAGAAAAACCAATTGGTTATAGGTAAACCATGGACAAACCTTCATTGTTTTTATGGTAACCATGGAAAAACCGTTTCTCAGGTTTGCGAGTCCTTGTAAAATCACATAGTCATTGTTAGATGCAGTATAGGATGATGCCTTCCCCATGTTCAAATGAAGGGGGTGATTGTTAGGAAAAATAGATATTATTATTATTAGTGTGAACAATATCTAATTATGTATGTAAATGATATGTTAGTAACAACTCATAGAGATCTAGAAGTTAGAATAAGTCTCTTAGCGAGATAAGTGGGATTGAGTGTGAGTTGTCTCTGATAAGCTTTGACTCCTAAATATTATGATCAAGCTACTTGTATAAAGGCATATCAAATATTTAATAAAGAATTACCGAATGAAATACAATAATTTTTGGTTTTATTACTTTATCGTGCAATGTTTTAATTTTTTATTGATTAAATCATGCATGTTTTCTAGAAATAATATATAAATTCCTCTGCTAAAAATGATAGTGAGTTAAGCATGTGTGCGAGAATAGAGTTGTATGTGTGGCTTTGTTAACATGTGTGTGGGAAGAGCATTGTATGCACATCCTTATTAACATGTGTGCATACCTGTCAAACAGAGGGTAAACCAGAATCCTAGAAAACATGTACATGTTTGGAGAGGTGCATGCACATGCTTTTAATCATATGCATAGATAAAAAGACTATACAAAAACACAAATAACTTAATTTTATGTGCGTGAGTAGAAAAATGTATGTATGAACTTTTAGATGCATGCATAAGTCTGACCAAGGATTGAAATAGGGTAAAACTAGCAACAAAACATATCCGAGGCCTTTTGGATGCATGTGTAGGTCTAACCAAGGACTGACATAGGGTACAACTAGCAACAAAACGTATGTGCAGAAAAAAGTGCATGTGCGAACTCTTTTAGAAACATGTGTGTGAGTTTTAATGTGTGTATGCCCCCATAAAATTTACTTGTGTGTGTACCTGTAGATGAAGTCAAAATATAGAGCTCTGACATATGAAACCTCGAAAAGGTTTTTTTTTCCTAATTTAACTCAAATCTAATGACAACCCTTTACAATAGACCCCTTAAGAGAGACTCAATGCATAAAAATTTAGTGAAATAACCCAATAATTTTAACTTATTTCACATGTGCATGATTTGGGTTGGTAAAACTTGAGAAAATATACCAAAAGTCATGAAAATCAAAGAGACTATGAATCTGTCCCACCTGGTGTGCTAAATGTATCTATTTATTAATTAGCTAAGCTAAGAGAATTGAAACTAACACTTAATAGTTCAAAAAAAAATTACACAGCTTTACATCAAATAGAAATGAGAAATGCAAGATGAAGATACCTAGCTCAAAATCAAAATCTTGGATGGATGAAATGCAAGATGAAGATACCTAGCTCAACACAAATATAGGATGCTCAAAGATGAAAATCACTATAGTTTACACTATATTCATGAAAATGTGTGAGAAGAAAGATAGGAGTAGGGTTCTTTATATAACCCATTAGTTTGAAGAAGCTTTACATCCTATCATATGTGGGATAATAACAAAGCTAGGTTAGTTAGGGATAAACACACTTTAATTTTTATTTAGGAGAGATTAATATATCATTAGTGATTCATGGGAGTTAAGAGGGTGTATTAATCAATCAAGAGTGATTAAATAATAGGTAGGTGTAATACTATAGAATATTTTTAGAGGAAAGTTAGCATGATCAAGGTTATGAGAGGAGTTTAATCCAATAAATGACAATTTACTGATTTAACAAAAGAGGAAGTTAATTAGTTAAGAATAATTAATTAATATAAATAGAAAGGAACACTAATTAATGGAGGGTCATTAATCAATGTCTTGAGTGATATAAGGGTTAATTAATTAGTGTAATGTAATTAATCAATGGTGACAGAAGAGAAAAGATGCATTATTAATGGTATGTCGTTAATTTAAAGGAAATGAGATAATTATTGTAATTTAAGTATTTAAATTTCTTGATCAAAATTATAGGTGCTACACCCACCAAAGACAAGCCATAAGTATCTTGCGTGTAGTTGCATCACTTACATAATGTCCTCCTTTTATTCCACCATGCACATCCTCCATAATGTTTTTGTTCTCATGTTCAAGTACACACCGACATAAGAATTCATATTTTCCCATTTTGTACAAGTCACCTCCAATCAAATGATAATGAGTGGAATTTTCTCTAATTCCTTCATTCCTTCAGACGTCAACCCTATGCACAAAAAGAAAACTATATCCTCTAAATATATAGGTGCACGGTTCAACCTAAAAAAATGCGCATTAGACATTATATCCTCAATACTCTGCATGTCTTGACTAGAATTGATTCTTCATAAAATATCAAGCCTGGAATTACTTTCTCCTAGATTGACAACAACTATAAAATCAAACTCTTGAAAGAGAAACATCCACCAACAAATGCACCCTTATAAAATAGGCTTGTTGACCAAATATGTTAATGTCATATGATCTGTATAGAATATAAGCAAAGTATCCAACAAGTATTCACAAAAATTATGAAGTACGTAGATCATACATAATATATCACACTTGGTGGCAGTATAATTCTATTATGTTGGTGTGAACTTCCTGCTTGCAAAGCATGTGAGGTGATCAAAATTTCCATCTTCAAGTTGTAATAATATGATGCCAATATCCTTACCAGAAGCATCAACATGCACATGAAAGAGTTTTTTCCAAGAAGGAAAGTGTAAAATTGGTGCATTGGTAAGCCTATCCTTTAATGTTTAAAATACATGATCTTACGTATCAACCCAATAAAACATTCATTTACCCTTCAAAAATTCTTCTAGGGGTGCATAAATCTCACATATCCCTTAATAAATTTTCTATAGTAATCAGTATGCCCCAAAAATTAGTGCACTTCACTCTAATTTTTTGGTTCTTCCAATCCCAATATCACAACTATCTTAGTTGGGTCTACCAACAATCCTTGTTTGCAAATTATGTTCCCAAGTAGATTTACAAAGGGTGTAGAAAAGATACACTTTTTAAAATTGAGAGAGATACTTAACTATTTGTACCTCTCAAACATGAGCCTCAGGTTATCACAGTAATCTTTGAAAACCCCATAAACAATCTAATCATCAAGGTAAACTTGCAAGAACTTATTAATAAAAACCTTAAATTCCTACAAAACAATGTGTGAGAATACTACCGGAGTATTATTTAAACCAAAAGGTATAACAATACACACAAACATTCCCCACTCCATAGTGAAATTTTTATTTTCCTAGTATTCTGGTGCAATGTGCACCTGATGATAGCCAAAAAATCCATCTATAAAAGAATATATTTTATGCCCTGCAACTCCCTTAAGGATATCCTCAATGAATGAGATGGGATAAGGATATATCACGCATGCAACATTAATTTATTTGTAGTCTACACAGATCTTAGTCCTCCCATATTTCTTAATGCTTATGAACATAGACCTAACCCACTCAGATTCCTCAATTGGTTCAATGATTCTAGATTTGTGCATTTTTTTAATCAATTTCCTCTACTTTTACGCGCATGTTTGGGTTCATCCTATAAGGCTTCTTTCGAACCAGGTGTGAACATTATTTCAAATTAATTTTCATTTCTCCCAATAAGGGGTTTACTCATTTTAATTCATGATAGCCTCATGGAAATAAATCCTATAAGCCACATAAATTCTCAAATATATTTACTACCACTTATTCTGACTAGTAATCCTTAATAATGGCCACTTTAGGTGCATCTTAAGTGCCAGTGTTTACATTCTTTGTCTTAATGGGTGCATGGTATGCATGGAAATTATCATCTATTGTATCCATTACTCACATGCACCTTTTGTATGGATGACCTCAAGGTTTTCCATTTCTTCATCATCAATGAGATAAACCATTTTACACATTTCTTTCTCCTTCCAGGCATGACCCAATTGTAACTTATCCATTTCTTCAGCATCTATGTACACCTCAGGTGTAAGTTAACCAAGTAACTCAAACATGAGATCTTATATTTTTTTTCATCCCCCAATGTGATGCACTTTATAGTCTGCAAGGATTCATGTACTAGAGGCTTCTTAGAAAAAATCAAATGTATTGACCATACGTTCAGTCATATATTGTCATCTTATAGTTTCTTGTTTGATCTCAATATGGACATACCACACACATGCACATTCTTACTACATGGAATAGAAATTATGTATCCACAAAGATGGTGGCAAGACCTCCTAGCATTGCACCCATATTTTCTCACAATTATGGACATGTTCCAAAGCAGGAGTCTTCCCATGATTACCACATATATGTGTAGGTGTATTACTATGTGTGAATCTAGTTGAAAAGGAAATTCTCACTTCTCGCAAACCCAAAAATTTATCTCTGTGTGTCACCCACCATCATGCACCTATACTGTACAGAGTATAGAATAATATTTTTTTTAATCACCTTCATTCTTCTAGTGTTCATCCATGGAACACAAGAAAGACTTAGGATTTTATTCATCAGTGAATCATGGTAACTAGAATTTTCCTATGTGCCTAACCATGTGTGACCTAATCATTCTAATTAATCTCTCCTTCATCTCACCCCCAATAATTTCATACATGTCATAGGACTAGTTATCACAAGCAACACTTGTGGTGTCACTAATTGACTACACATATTGTAGACACCAAAATTAGGTCACACTCCCCTTGGTCCTGTTATCCAAAATTCACCCCCCAAGGTAAATTTTGATAACATGCATCAGATTATTCGGCCCCGAGCAAGTAGAATGATTCAAGGACCAAAATCATGTTTCTGGGGTCCCCTCGGGTTCTTTCCAACTCTCCTATCCAAGAAGAAAAGAGAAAGTTCTAAAAAAGGGTAAAAAAGTTGCAAAAAACAAGCTTGGGGCAGAAAAAATCATGAAAATTGGCTAAGTCCTAGTCCAGGCGGTCCTTGGGATAGTTGGGACATCGGGGCACGAACCGGCCGGAAAGCCTCCAAGTAATCCACGCAACAATTGGGATATCTGGGCTGAAAGTACACGTGGGACGTGAAAAGCTGATTCGGCTGAAAAAGGGGAAAAAATTGCCTAATTCCTGTTTCGCACAGTTGGGACAGTTGGGACAAAAGTACACGAAAGACGCAGATCGGCCGATTTGGCGCAAGTCAGTCCATTTCACGCAAACCGGAAGAATTTGTCCCAGACGGTCCAGGAAAGTTGGGCCAAAAGTATGTGGAGGATGCGAACCACCTGGAACGGCCGAAACAGAAACTTTCATTTGGGACATTTGGGCCAAAAGTATGCGCGGGATGCAGAGAGCTGAAAGAGCCGAGAGCGAATGGAAATGTGCCACGTGCCTTCACCTCAAAGAGGGACAGGGAAGCCCAAATCAGGCAGATCAAAGAAATTTGTCCCAGACAGTTTGGGACATCCAGGCCAAAAATACGTGAGGGACGCGAAGACTCGGAAAAGCTGCCAACGAATCAGAATGTGATGCGTGTCACAAGGGGAGGCGCAATAAAAATTTTGACTAAGTGTTTTTGGCCGAGTTTTAAAGGGAGCGAGTTGGAGCGTTGGCCCAAGCCAATAAAAAGAGGACGCATGTCCTAAGGGAGATAGGAGTGCAGAGCTTGGGGAGGACTTAGATAATTTGGAAAAAGTTTTGGCCAAAAAACTAAAAGGTAAAAGATGCCCCGCATCCCTGTCAACCAACCAAAGCATGCCACGTGTCCCAGGTGACAGGGGTGCGGGGAAAAAATGAGAATTTTTCCAAAGTATGGAAAAGGTTGAAATTTCAAAGGAAATCCCACAGAAAGGTGGAGGAGAGAGAATTGCGTGGCCAATCAGCACCTGACACGTGTCATCCAAGTGGCATAGCGCGGGAAAAGATTCAAAATTCATTTTTTAGGCCGTTTTTTCCCTAAAACTTCAGACCCCCATATCTTTTGATCCAGAGCTCGGATTTACACGTTCTTTAAATCATTGGAAAGATTATGAAATCCTCTATAGGATTCCATGGTCAATCTCTAATTTTGGTTCATTTTGGAGAGAGAAAATTAAAAAAATGTTTCTGGTACGTGTTCATGGCCAAAAGTGACATTTCAGCGACCAAATTTAATACAGAATGGGTCGCACTCTCCTCCCATTTGGTCAAAATGACAGGGTATGGGTTTGTAAGGTTCTCCATGCTGATTTAATGCATTTGCAGTCAATGACAAATGGGCTCCCATGTTTTGTATGTTTTCTCTCTCATGGGCTCGACCCATGCAATGTAAAAGCCAGATTTGGCTCATGTTCTGAGGATTACAAGTTGTTCATCTTTTCGGCTCTTCCCTCCCTTCTTTTCTTCTCCAGGGTTGAAAATGGAGTTTGAACCTCCTCCCTTGCTTTGTAATGGCATTTTTTCCTTTTACTATTGAAATGATGTTCTGTGCAAACTTCTGAAGCAATAAAAACGTGTTTTGTGATGCATCTGTCCATCCTTGCTCATTTTTCACTTGTTTTCTTCTTGCCTCTCTTCATTATAGGTATTTGTGCAAATTTGAATGTTCATTGTAGGTCTGGAGCTATGTTCATGGAGTTTTGGGACATTTTCTATGTGAAATCTATCCTTGGGCCTGTGATGCATCTGTCCATCGTTCCCATTGCTCACCTCTCCTTGTTCCATGGCAGTTTTGATAGATGTTCAATATTCTCCTTCTCTGGTGTATCACCGTTTTAGTGTAGGCTTTTGCTGTTTTTCCCTTTTATCTCTCTCTCTCTCTCCTTGGCATGGTTAGATTAGGTTTATATTAGCTTGCCTGCACTGGAATAGCTTGTGGAAGGTAGTTTAGGAAGAGGAACCAGCCTTCTCTGGAGATTCCTTTCTCATTTCTGCAAGTCCCACACTTGGAGAAAGGTTTCAATGTTGTACAATCACACTGGATGCTAGAGTGATCAACCTAGAAATCTAATCAACATCCAGGGGTGTTGTGATTTTGCACTAACAGTTTTGGCACGCCCGGTGGGACCTTAGATGTCTTCCACTTCATCTTTTGCAGGTTGGTGTGTTCCTGTGAAGATTTCAGCCTTTGGAGGCACTTGCAAACACATCTGGCGACTCCATCTGATCAGCAACCCATTTTTGAAGTTGCAGACCTATTTTTCATCCATTCCCATCCATCCTTATTTCCATCTCTTTCATTCTTTTCCATTCCATGAAGTTGTGCAATCATGACTTCATTTCCATCATGGAAGTCACATTTACAACAGCAGAAATGTTTCCCACCTCCAACATGTTTTTTTAAATCCTCCAAATCAGCATTTTGAACAAATTCAAAATCAGCATGCATACCCATATGAGTAGAAATGCCAAGATCATTTTGGCTACGGAGATTTCCAAGACAAAGAGTATGCTGGTTATGAAGACAATCAGATGCAAGATGTTTGCCTATTAGAGAAAATCGAAAAGATGGGGGTACAGATGGTGCAGTCCAGAGCAACAGCTCAAATGAGAGCTTTCAGAATTGGTTGCAGGACTCCTTGTTGATCAGGGGATCATTTCTAAAAGTTCCCTAAACATCTCTAAATGGTGTCAGTGTAGAATATCATCTCGAGAGCTTTCCAACGACTATGAGAAAGTGAAAAACAGACATCGGGAGCTCTAGATATGTTCGGTCAAATTTCGGTCAATGGGAAAGTCAATTATGGTCAACTGGTCAATATTGGACCGAATCGCACTGTGACACGTGGCTTGCCAACACTCATCAAATTCACTCGATTTGCCTATTGGGAGACGATAAGAGGACTACATGATTATTTCTATTCCACCATTGTATGGGTCGAAATAACATTATATTGGTAAGTTCACATGGCACCATATATACAAATGCCACATGTAAATATATTAATGTTTAAAACATTAGTGTTAAACCCTAACCGCCAAATGTCCACATGGAGGAGGGATGAAGCAGTGGTATGGGGGCATTAGAACCATGCGTAGCAGCTGCCACATGGAAGAAGGAGGATTGAAGCGGTTGTTGGGGGGCAGTTTTAAATCCTAACGTGGTCATTGACCACTTCACCATGCGCGTGGAAAGGCTTAAATAAAGCCTAGGTGTTTGTTCACCACTCCACTTGGGATTTAATCCCATGTCAATCCTTAGCCATGCCAAACATGGGAATTTTAACCCATTTTATTATGCATGCCGCGCCAAATGGGAATTAATCCCATATTAAAATGCATCCGCCCTTTATTGGGAATTCTTATCCCAATTTATATGTACGGGCTAGGCTAATATTAGCCTAAGGATTATATGGATAATTGTTTAATCCATTATTTTTGGGCCCTAATTTTGTATAAATAGGGAACTCGTTTTTTGTAAAAGACACATTGTAAATACACAACACGAGCTTATTATTTGTTAAGCTTGTTGTGGACACACTAGTGCACACACATTACACACCGGTGCAACGGAAACACACAACTCAAGCTTATTATTTGTAAAGCTTGTTGTGGGGACACAACACGAGCTTATTATTTGTTAAGCTTGTTGTGGACGCACTGGTGGACACTGGTGCAATGGAGACACCGATCCTGAGCTTATTATTTGTTAAGCTTATTTGCAGGATGTGTCGATAGGTATTGTCTATTGGCCTATTATTTTAGGCAATATTAGATGGAATATTTGTGATTGGGAGTGAAATGTAAACTACCCAATAGGCCCATAGCGCCACACCAATTACTTGCAAATCCTGGATTGTCGACCGGAGTGCTAGCTTTGCATTGTTTGCGTCGGGAAGGCCGATCATAGCCAAAGGAGATTGTGCATCAGGAAGGTGAAATTCGGGTGCTATTTTTCACCCTTATCATCCGAAGGTCTGGTGTACTGGTAGGAAAGTAAAATTCCATTAGGTTTTCTTGTGAAAGTACTATTATAACTTACAAGTTTTGACTAGTGGAATGGTTCGATCACGAACCCGGAGACGTAGGCAATTGCTGAACTTCGTAATCAATCTATGTGCAATTGTCATTATTGTCTTGCATTATTTTAAATTGATTACTTAAAAGGAGTAAATTATCGGCAAATCATTAAACCCTATAAGGGTCTGAGATCAGGGCGTAATAATCTGATTATTTTGGGATCATGTTTGGTATCAGAGCTGGTAATCGACACCTGCAAACTTACTAATCTTCGAAGCAAGTTGGTATGGAGCAGGTTAATCAGTACAGGTTGCTTTGACAGGGATGGCATTGGCTTGTACTTTTGGATTTCCAAATTGGTGGGATAGACTGAGAGACAGGTTTAACATACTCAGTAATTTTCTCATTTCTATTTGGATGATTCCATTATATCTCATATGCAGATAAAAATTGAAAACTATTGTGTAGGGTAGAATGTATTGGTAAGACCCCTTTGAGGGAAAAATTTGTATACATCTAACCAGACATGGCACATTAGTTAAAGACCCAATTTTGGGCAATGTTTGTACTCTGTTATACTTGCATTAGTAAGACCCCCGGAGGGAAATTATTTTGGTGATTTTTCTAAAACCATAAAATGCAGTATATTTTCCTTGTTTAGTCATTGTTCTGACAAGGAGGAGACAAATGAAGTCAATCCACATTGCAATGTAGTGGAGATAGACCAATCTCATCATGCAGAGTTGAGAAATGGCAGAAAGAGTTCCTCATCCCAGAAGAAGGAGATTAAGAGGAATTTTTGTGCTCATTGCCAGAGGAATGGGCATCGGGTGGAAAATTGCTGGAAACTGCATCCATCTCACCATCAGGGTAATGACAAGCCAAAGATGGAATGGAGGCCTATTGCAAAGGCAGGGGAAGTTTCTACTCCACCACTAGTTGACAAGTCAACCCAGGACCAGGTAATACCTGAAAGTGAAAGTCCTTTAAAATGGGTAAGTCAACAATTTTTCAATTATATATTATATAATTCAGATTGAGGAATCGTATGCAGTATTAAGTTTGGAGATCAGATTCTGTGAGAAAATGCTGAGAGAAAGGTTTACAATACTCAGTGGATTTTCTTACTTAGAAAATTTGATTAATGCTCCAAATATATCTCCTAATTAGCATGTGAGTAATTGTTACAGCTTGGATACAGGATTTGACTCATATAAAGCTTGGAGATTGATCTGCCATTTGTGCAGACATTAGAGTTCGCAGAGATCAGCTCGAAACTTCATTCTATGTAGAGGCATTGTGACCGTGCAGCAGAATGGTAGCTGAATCACCGTTGGCATTGACGTTAGGTCGAAACTTCATTTTGTGTAGAGGCATTGCGATCGTGTAGTAGAATGGTACCTGATATTAGTATGTCAACAAGAAGAGCTCTCAAAGGATCAGCTTAGAACGTCATTCGGTGTGAAGGCATTATGACCACACATACGAATGGTAGCTGATCAATAGACTTAGCATCGTACATTGGAGGCTCGAGGTCTTGAAAAAGGCTTAGCATCATGTATTGGAGGCATTGAGGTCTACAGAGACTTAGCATCATACATCGGAGGCTCGAAGTCTTGAAAAAGGATTAGCATCATGTATTGGAGGCATTGAGGTCTACACAGAATTAGCATCGTGCATCGAAGGCTCGAGGTCTTGAAAGAGGCTTAGCATCATGCATCGGAGGCGTTGAGGTCTGTAAAGGGACAAGGCATTGTCCATCATTGACATCGGATCAATCAAAGCTATACATAACATGGAGTTCCTTCGAACCAGTTCGAATTCTGTGGAATCAACTTGGAACCAGGAGCTGTGTTATAGAGTTAAAGAAGATCCTTGTTGTTAGATATCAAGAAGCTTAGCACCGCACAGAAGGAGCATTGAGGTTTCATTCAGAAACTTAGCACCATAAAGCGGAGGCGTGGAGGTTTTCTTCGGATATCAGAGTGGCGCAGTGGAAGCATCATGGACCCATAACCCACAAGTCCCAAGATCAGAGCAAAGTCGTCAAAGTGAGAAGGTTGGAGGAGAAGACCCAAGGGTTTACTACAGCAGCACTTCCGAGGTGGCAGCAGAGTTTTCAGATTCAGGACAGTATGGAAGCTTTTTGGGACAAAAAGATTTTCTCAGTGGGGAGGTGTGATCAGGGGATCATTTCTGAAAGTTCCCTAAACATCTCTAAATGGTTTCAGTGTAGAAGATCATCTCAAGAGCTTTCCAACGACTGTGAGAATGTGACAAACGGACATCGGGAGCTCTAGATATGTTCGGTCAAAGTTCGGTCAATGGGAAAGTCAATTATGGTCAACTGGTCAATATTGGACCGAATCGCACTGTGACACGTGGCTTGCCAACACTCGTCGAATTCGCTCGATTTTCCTATCAGGAGATGACAAGTGGACTACATGATTATTTCTATTCCACCATTGTATGGGTCGAAATAACATTATATTGGTAAGTCCACATGGCGCCATATATACAAATGCCACATGTAAATATATTAATGTTTAAAACATTAGTATTAAACCCTAACCGCCAAATGTCCACGTGGAGGAGGGATGAAGCAGTGGTATGGGGGCATTAGACCCATGCGTAGCATCTGCCATGTGGAAGAAGGAGGATTGAAGCGGTTGTTGGGGGGCAGTTTTAAATCCTAACGTGGTCATTGACCACTTCACCATGCGCGTGGAAAGGCTTAAATAAAGCCTAGGCGTTTGTTCACCACTCCACTTGGGATTTAATCCCATGTCAATCCTTAGCCACACCAAACATGGGAATTTTAACCCATTTATTATGCATGCCGCGCCAAATGGGAATTAATCCCATATTAAAATGCATCCGCCCTTTATTGGGAATTCTTATCCCAAGTTAGTATGTACGGGCTAGGCTAATATTAGCCTAAGGATTATATGGATAATTGTTTAATCCATTATTTTTGGGCCCTAATTTTGTATAAATAGGGAACCCGTTTTTTGTAAAAGACACATTGTAAATACACAACACGAGCTTATTATTTGTTAAGCTTGTTGTGGACACACTGGTGCACACACATTACACACCGGTGCAACGGAAACACACAACTCAAGCTTATTATTTGTAAAGCTTGTTGTGGGGACACAACACGAGCTTATTATTTGTTAAGCTTGTTGTGGACACACTGGTGGACACCGGTGCAACGGAGACACCGATTCTGAGCTTATTATTTGTTAAGCTTATTTGCGGGATGTGTCGACAGGTATTGTCTATTGGCCTATTATTTTAGGCAATATTAGATGGAATATTTGTGATTGGGAGTGAAATGTAAACTACCCAATAGGCCCATAGCGCCACACCAATTACTTGCAAATCCTGGATTTTCGACCGGAGTGCTAGCTTCGCATTGTTTACATTGGGAAGGCCGATCATAGCCAAAGGAGATTGTGCATCAGGAAGGTGGAAGTCGGGTGCTATTTTTCACCCTTGTCGTCTGAAGGTCTGGTGTACTGGTAGGCAAGTAAAATTCCATTAGGTTTTCTTGTGAAAGTACTATTGTAACTTAAAATTTTTGACTAGTGGAACGGTTTGATCACGAACCCGGAGACGAAGGCAATTGCCGAACTCCGTAATCAATCTGTGTGCAATTGTCATTATTGTCTTGCATTATTTTAAATTGATTACTTAAAAGGAGTAAATTATCGGAAAATCATTAAATCCTATAAGGGTCTGAGATCAGGTCATAATTATCTGATTATTTTCGGATCACTTGTCCATGGGGAGGCCCTTTTCCAAGACACTTCAGCCCTCAGGAGAAGCTGGACTTCATGATGAAGATGCTGCCCCAACTTGCACAATGGACAGCAGAAATAGAGGCCTATACACTTGTTATTGAACAACCTTGTCAATGGGTAAGTTCTACACCATCATCTGGTCTTTCTCTTCCCATTACTCAAGCAGCACCATCTCATTTGGAATTACAAATTCTTAATTCCCCATCTACTGTCCCAAATGTTGATTCCATGTCTCCACCTCTCAGTCTTCCACCACACCTCAATTCTTCTTTCCTTTTTCCTTCCAAACAGTCATCCCCTCCATAAGAGCTAACAAAAATACCCTCTCCTCTAAAGAAACAAGATTTTCCACCTCCACCACCACAAAAAATTTCCAAATCAATTGAGTTACAACCCATCCCTCCTCTTGCATTCCCAATTCCATGTGGGGAAGGAGAAATTGCAAAAATTGGCCATGAAGGACAGCAAGAAGAGGAGCCCAACAGAAAAGAAATAACAGACAACTCGAGGGTTTGGGCTGCCAAATTTGGGATGAAAAAGATCCCCTTGATGGTTAAGCCTTCAGAAGAGATGGGAGTTGGAGAACAAATGGTGGTCAGGACTGATTTTTTTGTAGCAGAGGGAGAAGATCTTGCAGTCCCAACTTGTCCTCTAGAGCAGCAGATTGAAGAGTTTGACTTGAAAAACTTCATGTTGGAGGAAGAGTTAAATCAAGAGCAAGATTTTCTTCAAGTATTAGAGAAAGGAGAAGCTGCTCTAGATCTAAAAGAAGAGGAGCAAATTCTAGTTGTGGAGGAGAAAATTGCAGATCCAAAGGCTTTGAGCACAAAGCAGGCTACAGGGGAACCTTCAGTTCTTCTTTCTACTTCACCTCTCTCAAGTTCTAGTACTGAAGAGGAGTTTGATCTCTCAAACTCAATGTTGGAGGGTGAAAGAAAACCATGGTGGTCAAGTTACAGATCAAGAAGACACCATGGAGGAAGTGGAGCATTTGCAGCAGGACAGTCATGAGGCAGTTTATCTGTCAGATTTGGAGGACTGTTTTGATGGAGAAGAGCCGGTTGAGTTTCCACCATTATCTCTTTCATCATCCACACTCCAAACACTTGAGTCTGCTTTCATGAAGGAGAACATTCATTTGCAGTAGCCTGCATCTTATAGTAGATCTTTGGAATCAAGATTGGAAGATTTAAATCTTTCATGTTCTTTATTGGAGGAAGAGAAAGGATAGAAGAATTTCACCATTGCTTCCACACCATCCATTCAGGAGGTTCTACAAGAAGAATCCATTCTTGGAGTTGAAAATCAGAGCTATGGGCATATCAAATGGATCAGACCTTGCCCAATCAGGTATTTGGCTTCATTGGAGCCAAAGGAGAAGCCACAACTAGTCATGCTTGCTTCTGAGCATGAGGGTGAGCTACAAAGTACCAAGGATCAGCTGTCATACCTCTTCAATCCAAATGCAGAGAAACTACAAGAGGTATTGAAATTTTCTTCAGCTGATACCTTGATGATTTGGGTGGAAGACCATCTTCTTGTTGATTTTCCACTCATCCTAATAGCCATGATCAGCTCCAAATCAATTGCATGGCTGCCACTTTTGAGAAAGGGAAGCTATTTCTCACAACAAATTGCAGGGTTTGTTTATCTTTCCTTTGCTTCCAGTTAGAGTAGAGTAGGTAGGTTTGCTTTCAATAGAAGAAGTGCTTGTGCACACTCTGCATGTTCCATTTGGAGCATGTATGATTTTCAGTTCTGTACATAGTTTTTTTGGTGCTGGTTTTGCCTTGCACAGTCCATTTCAGTGGTAGTTTGGTGAGAATGACTCTAAGTTCAATGGATTCAAGTGGCTCAGAGGAAAGTTTTCAAAGTTCAGATTAGTTTGCAGGCTACAACTCATGACTCCATGCCCAATGGATTACTTCAGGCTACTGATCCTTCATCTAGCAGGAAGATGACCCCGCTGAGTCGCCAAAACTGTTATCCAAAACTCACCCCTCAGGGTAAATTTTGATAACATGCATCAGATTATTCAGTCTCGAGCAAGTAGATTGATTCAAGGCCAAAATCATGTTTCTGGGGTCCCCTCAGGTTCTTTCCAACTCTCCTATCCAAGAAGAAAAGAGAAAGTTCTAAAAAAGGGTGAAAAAGTTGCAAAAAACAAGCTTGGGGCAGAAAAAATCATGAAAATCGGCTAAGTCCTAGTCCAGGCGGTCCTTGGGACAGTTGGGACGTCGGGGAGAGAACCGGTTGAAAATCCTTCAAGTGGTCCACGTAGCAATTGGGACATCTGGGTCGAAAGTACGCATGGGATGTGAAAAGCCGATTCGGCTGAAAAAGGGGGAAAAATTGCCTAAGTCCTGTTTCACACAGTTGGGATAGTTGGGACAAAAGTACGTGAAAGACGCGGATTGGCCAGTTTGGCGCAAGTCAGTCCATTTCGGGTGAGCCAGAAGAATTTTTCCCAGATGGTCTGGGACAGTTGGGCCAAAAGTACACAAGGGACATGAACTGCCCGACATGGCTGAAATAGAAACTTTCATTTGGGACATCTGGGCCAAAAGTATGTGCGGGACGCGGAGAGCCGAAAGAGCCGAGAGCAAATGAAATGTGCCACGTGTCTTCGCCTCAAAGAGGGACACGAAAGCCTGAATTAGGTGGATCAGAGAAATTTTTCCTAAACGGTTTGGGACATCCAGGCCAAAAATACGCGAGGGATGCGAAGACCTGAAAAATCTGCCAACGAATCTGAATGTGACACGTGTCACAAGGGGAGGCGCAATAAAAATTTCGACTAAGTGTTTTTGGCCGAGTTTTAAAGGGAGCGAGTTGGAGCGTTGGCCCGAGCCAATAAAAAGAGGATGCGTGTCCTAAGGGAGATAGGAGTGCGGAGCTCAGGGAGGACTTAGAGAATTTGGCAAAAGTTTTGGCCAAAAAACTAAAAGGTAAAAGATGCCCTGCACCCCTGTCAACCGACCAAAGCATGCCACATGTCCCAGGTGGTGGGGGCACGGGGAAAAAATGAGAATTTTTCCAAAGTATGAAAAAGGTTGAAATTTCAAAGGAAAGCCCACAGAAAGGTGGAGGAGAGAGAATTGTGCAGCCAATCGGCACCTGACACGTGTCATCCAGGTGGCAGAGCGTGGGAAAAGATTCAAAATCCATTTTTTGGGCCGTTTTTTCCCTAAAACTTCAAACCCCCATATCTTTTGATCCAGAGCTCAGATTTTCACGTTCTTTATATCATTGGAAATATTATGAAATCCTCTACAGGATTCCATGGTCAATCTCTAATTTTGGTTCAATTTGGAGAGAAAAAATTAAAAAAAAAACATTTCAGGTACGTGTTCATGGCCAGAAGTGACATTTCAGCGACCAAATTTAATACAGAATGGGTCGCACTCTCCTCCCATTTGGTCAAAATGACAGGGTATGGGTTTGTAAGGTCCTCCATGATGATTTAATGCATTTGTAGTCAATGAGGAATGGGCTCCCATGTTTTGTATGTTTTCTCTCTCATGGGCTCGACCCATGTAATGTAAAACCTAGATTTGGCTCATTTTCTGAGGATTACAAGTTGTTCATCTTTTCAGCTCTGCCCTCCCTTCTTTTCTTCTCCAGGGTTGAAAATGGAGTTCGAACCTCCTCCCTTGCTCTGTAATGGCATTTTTGCCTTTTACTATTGAAATGATGTTCTGTGCAAACTTCTGAAGCAACAAAAACGTGTTTTGTGATGCATTTGTCCATCATTGCTCATTTTTTGCTTGTTTTCTTCTTGCCTCTCTTCATTGCAGGTATTTGTGCAAGTTTGAATGTTCATTGCAGGTCTGGAGCTGTGTTCATGGAGTTTTGGGACATTTTCTGTGTGAAATCTATCCTTGGGCCTGTGATGCATATGTCCATCGTTCCCATTGCTCACCTCTCCTTGTTCCATGGCAGTTTTGATAGATGTTCAACATTCTCCTTCTCTGGTGTATCACCATTTTAGTGTAGGCTTTTGTTTTTTTTCCCTTTTCTCTCTCTCTCTCTCTCTGTCTCTCCTTGGCATGGTTAGATTAGGTTTAGATTAGCTTGCCTGCACTGGAATAACTTGTGGCAGGTAGTTTAGGAGCAGGAACCAGCCTTCTCTGGAGATTCCTTTCTCATTTCTGCAAGTCCCATACTTGGAGAAAGGTTTCAATGTTGTGCAATCACACTGGATGCTAGAGTGATCAACCTAGAAATCTGATCAACATCCAGGGGTGCTGTGATTTTGCACTAACAAGTCCCTTGTCAAATAAATACCTTGAACACATCCACCTAGCCATGGCCCCCTTAAACCCACTATAATATTAATTTAATTAATTAAATTAAATTAATATATTATCCTCACCATATTTATTATTTAAATATCCTAATTGGGATAATGTCCACCTAGACATCTCATCTAGCCACCTCACCCTAAGACCAATTATTAGTAACTTTCCATAACTAACTAGGACCTACCTAAACCCTAAAAATAAATGCCTACATTCCCTGTAACCACATTCCCACCTATTAGAAGGAAGCTTCCATGCTAATCTGTGGGGTAAATGAAACAAGATGCTAGAAAATCAAGGGGATCTGCCTAGTTTAGTAAACCTAGGAAATCCCACCCTAACTGATGTTGGATACCCTTAACCGCTACTGTTTAATTCAGAACCATTGTCTGTTACCATTTAATCCCCAAAAAAAACTTATTTCGAGGTTGGAAGATTTCTAAGAGATAAAGACATCTTCCGAGAACAAGTGACAAAACTAGAGCTACATGCAAGCAGAACCAACATCTGTACAAGCATCAGAACATCCATAGCCAACACCTAAAGTAACCACGAAGCTCTTTGTCTTCACAGGAGAATTTAGGGAAGTGCTAGCACCACATCAAGTTCATTCCATTTGATCACCCACCATTACCAACCAGGCATGAAGCTCGTACAAACAGTAAGTTTTGTTAACCTGTATTGGTTCCTTATCATTTTAGAAAATCCTTTCACTTATGTTGTTAGTTTTTGTTCTCATTTCCATTCCCCACCATTTTATCTCCATGCAAACTTGACCATCTCTTTACCCCCACCATTGAACTACCCATATCTAGACTTTCATCATTCTTGTGCATACCTAAGACCCACATGAACCTTGTCATTTCCCTTCCATCTTCATCTAATCTCAGATCTATCACCCAACCAAGTTTTATTGAGTTTTTTGTACCTCAACCATACCGATGTTGGTTACCCAAAACCATCACTGGTTAGCCTAATCCAATACCGGTCATACTAGACTGATGTTGGTCTCTGTGTCTTTTACCAGAAACCAAGAAAAGAACTCCCAAACTTCCATTAAATACCCAAAACTACTCAGAATCTCACCCTGACCAATACCAATACCTTGACAGTGACCTGGACCTTCAGATTCACTCATAGCCTAGCCTATTGTGAACAAAATTTCTTATTATAGACGAATGAGATAGCTAAATCATTTTAACTATAGTAGGATTTTCTTTATTTCTCGCATTAATTTACTTTAAACAATGGATTGATAGCCATCTAGGAAGTAGCACACTTCCCGGATCTAGAATACGCTAGGCAGTCCACTGCATATATTGTTTAACTTTTATTTTGTGGTCTTGTGTTCCATTTCAGGTAGTTCCTCCAAGTAAAAAGGAAGCTCTCATGATCAGTTGCCGATTCAAAAGTAATACGCGCACAACAACCTATAACCATCATTTCAACAAGTATTCCTCCTAACCCATTGCCCTTATTTTTTTTGTCAACATTCGAAGAAATGATCTAGAATCAGGTGAAACATTTTGGTATGCCTGGTGGGACCCATCCGAGGTTCTTTGCATTCTTTCATTTCTAGGTGAAAATGTTGTATGTTTTTTTCTTTTCTAAAAATTTCTTACATTAAACTCTCTCCCCTAGAACCTTCTTCTCTTATATTGTCTAAAAGAAATCATATTTTGGTGCTTAAAATGAACATTTATTCCCTTTCATTAGTATCACACTAGTGAAAGATAATCCCTTCTCCTATTCATCTATTTATGGCATTGAATTCTACATTTCGATTTGGGTTTTAAAATCATTACATTTCATTCTACTTTTTTGCATTAGCTCACATTAATTGAGGGAAACCTATACGCTAGAAGTCATTCCTAGCTAATGGTTGACAAACAAATCGTAGAGATAACTTTCTTTCTCTTTCTCTCTCTCTCTAATTCATATCTAAACACTACAAAATTTAAAATATACACAGTCTTAAACAACATGTTTCTTAGAAGAAGCTGTAAGTGATCACACAATCACGGCACAGTGGGCACCCAACTCATTGTTTATGTTGAGTCATACTTCATAGAAAATCCTGCCTCCACCATAACATACCTAAAACCTCTGCTTGTAGATATCCTTCTTCGTAGGAAGCCATCCTCACCAAAAAAATCTATTCTAAAATTCATGAGTCGGTCCTTAAATAGCATAAGATAAACAAACATAATAGAAAAAGTACTCTTAGGATCGTATTTTTCTTAGTCTTTGTGCTTGGCTTGTGTTTTGAGGTGAGAGGTCACACTCTTCATTTTTCTTATTTTTCCTTGCATGCTCCTCATCACAATTGGTGTATTCCAACTTCATCTTAGTGTGTCGTGACCATATTCTCATGATTCTCAGAATTTTGGGTTTGATTCCACATCAAATTTTTAACACACAACCACATTTCTTCATCGTTGTTTCAATTTCACAATAACTGGTGTCAATCCAACAACCATCGTTGATTACCCTATGACCATCATCAGTTTTACCTAACCGGTGTCAGTTACATTTATTTTCATCAACCTACCAAAAAGGACACCTATTCACCTTATTTCATTTTAAAAGTCTCTATCACTATCATCATATTCACTTTACTAGTAAATCCAATTAGTATTTTACATATTTGGCATATTATTGGCCTTTTAACTTATTTTTAACCAACTGTCCACTTTCCATAGTGACTGGAAATGGTTACCTATGACCGGCATCAGTTTAACCTAACCGGCATCGATTAGCCTATGTCATTTTCTAGCTGACATTTGGTACCTAATCCACCAACTACCACCTGTATCTCCTATTTTCTGCTATATTTTTGTGTCATTTAAAGAAAATAGTCCAACTTGATCATTACCTATTCACATGGTGCTGACCCGAAGCTAAGAAAATGGCCTCATATTTGTTGGTTTGAAAATCTATCGGTTAGGTAGGTCGTGGGGAAATAGGCCAACAGTGTGCAGGGCATAGCCCCTCTTTGAGACAACAAAGTGAAACTGGTTTATTGTTAATCTATCAAGCAGGAATCTGTGCAAATCTACACTATTATAACTTCAGGGGGTTTAGGATCTCATCCCAGTAGAGGTAGTTCCAACAATGAATAGAAATATAGGAGGGAAGGAACGAAGGAAGATAGATTTGAAGGAAGAAAAGAAATGAATTCCAAGATAGAAAGGTCAGAAGGTTTATGCTTTGGGCTGGTAGTAAACAGAGCCAAACTTACTTGCATAAATAAACAAAGCAATACTGATGAACATATGACAATATAGTGGGAATGAATCTAGCAAAATAAAAACATAGATCTAAATTAAGAAAGATCTGATGCAAATAACACATATATGTAGCACAAAGTCTGAATACGTGTATTAGTATTTATTTTGTTACAAGAGAGTACAAAGTCTTTCTCTCCTCACTTTTTTTTTCATACAAAAAATGTCCACCTGGAATACAACAAGTATTCCAGTATTTATAGAAGGAGAAGAGGAAAGAAGACAAAAACAAACCAACCACTATTTACAAAGTACCTTACAAGATATTTACAAAATATCTAACAAGTCAAAAGTTGACTTTGGGCAAGTTTTTGGATGGCAACATCCCATGGTACAATATGGATGATGTCATCATAAATGCCAACATGCATTTTAAATATTTTTAGAAAAATGATCAAAGTGTACACAAGAGGAGAAAATACTCCTCATCATCCCTTTGCTTAAAATTTAGTGTCTTGCTTCTGATCAAGAGAGTCGATGTGACACTGCGCTTGATATTCCATAAACTTTATGATCATTAACTAAAGTTGATTATGATCTAGACCTTTGAAATGGTCACCAATGACTTCACAAGTTTCTTTTTCATTCTTGAGCTTGTCAAGTAACCTAGAAAACTCCTCACATGAATCGATCAGGAAGCAAATGAAATCACGACAGGCTAAGAGGTTATTAATTGACTCTCTGTCGAAAGTGACCCATTGTGAAAAACCTTGAGTGACAATAGCCTTGAAGTGATGGAATGTATTGTTTCCTTCCCTCAAGGTGTAGGATTCACTGAGCATCCCTGGAGAAATCTTCATGTATTTGTCTGATCCATGTTATATCATGCATCCAAGGATTCATCCTGATTTTATCTAATCCTCTCCAAGATATATTCCATTTGATCAGACCCGGTAATCTAATGCAATGAGAGATTTATTATGTGCCCATGAGTGATCGATGACGTCAACCTTCAATAAGTCGTCAATTGAGTAGTTGGACATTGCTTGGAATGCTTCATGTTACAATCTAGTGTTATCCAACTCTTTAGAGAGGGATCTTGCTACTGCTTGTAGCTCCTTATTTGCTTGATCTATATCCTGGTAGAGCACTGTGAATTTATTAATCATTTCCTGACTATCTATGAGGATTCACTTAATCTATGAGGATACTGTTGCACCTTGTTCGCTAATATTAACATATTCATTTATCTTTTCCTGACTGATAACTTCAGTAGGTTCGGCGGTAGTAACAAAAGGAGTGTTGTCCATTCTCTACAATGCTTGGAGGAGATGTTTGTTTTGTTCCTTGAGTATTCTCTTCTCCTCTTTTACTTCCTAGAGATTTTTATAGAGAGCATCCATAACAAAAAAGGCTTCTCCTTGTAGGATTTCAGATGAGGTTCCCATTGTGACTTGAGTTACTATGAAATATGTGGGAGAAAGATCCTTCTTTTCCTTGGCGGGGTCTAGGTATGTGATCTCCATGACTCTCTCCCCCGAAGTTCTTTTAGAGAAGTGAGTTATCACTTTCTTCTTCTTGGGTCCCTTCTTCAGAATGACGGAGAAGTCCATGGGTGTGATGGGAGCCTTTCTCTTGTGCTGACCCAGATTGTTAGAAATCTAGCTAGGATTTATGGGAGTGGTAGTAGAGGGAATAGAAGCAAGAAACAAGGGTGAAAGGGGAAGCAACTAAAGAGGTCGCAAGGAAGAACGTTGAGACACGTGGTGGTGGCATCGATAAGGAGTCCAATGCGTTGTTGTTTGTAGGGCCTGGAGTTACTATAGGAGAAGAAAAGGACATGGAAATAGAAGGGATCTGTAATTAGATGTAGGGAACACTGGGTGATAGATTCGTGAGAGAGGATAAGATCAAAGTGGTGGGAGATGGAAGGGAGGAAGGGAGAGAAGAAGACACATCTATAGGAATAGATGCTTCAATGACAGGAGGAGGGGAAGGAGCAGAAGAAGGAATAGTGGGTACCTCAGTAGTTGTAGCTGTGATAACACCCTCAGTGCATGTATCCATTGAAACTTTTGTGGTTTCTTTTTCTTTACCTGGAGACACCAGGTTGACCACTTGTTTCTCAGAAGTAGTAGGAGGACTTTGAGGAGATTCTTCCTGTTTGCTTGATTCTCCCTCCTTGTCCTTTCATTTTCCTTTTGGCACTTGGACCAGTCTTGGAGGTGCTCTACTTGAAGGGGAAGTAGTGAAATCTAATCTGAGGTAGATGAGAACCATTCTATTTTGCACTAATGCTCAGTGCACTGCAATGTGGGCTTAACCCTTTCTTGAATGGTCTTAGGAACTTTGGCTTTGTCAACCTCCATGAATAGCCAGTTCTTCCCCATCTGTGTCAAGGTAAACCTGATCAATTTCTTCATCAGTCTCTTAGAATCCCTTTGGAATGATGGCTACGCCATAATGGATGATCTCTTCCAGAGCCAACCAAGAGTGATCCTTTTTCCTGATGTCTATTTCATGTGTCAGGTCGATCCAGATGTCCTCGATCTCAGGAACATGGATGGGATCAATTTTTTCCCTTGGGAGGCAACTCTAGCAATCAAAGGTGGGCCTTATTGGGAAGTTGTACTTTAGATTCAACAACTCAAGCTTAGCATACATCTCCCATGCTTTGGCCAGTGTGGTGCAGGTGTATCAGCCAACTGTAAGGGGGAATGGAGTTCCTCCTTTCTTTCTCTTCATGCACTTCTCATGGTAAGTGATCAGTTGCCTTGACAACTACAAGAGGATCAGATTAGGCCCTACATACCTTAGTAGCTTTGTCAGTTCACCCTCAAAATTCACTGCTATGAGATATGTGAATGTGGGGAATTGTGTAAAAAATGCTCCCCATTTCTTCGTGGCAGGAAATCACACTCGGGCTGGTCTGACCGTGTCTCATATTTGGCCTTAGTAAGTAGATTACCTCATAGAAAAAGGCATCATTAATCTTGGTGAACTGGAAGATGCTAGCCTCAAGCTTTAGCTCTAGATAGAATTCATATATTTTGACTTGGGGCCATACCCCATTTCAAGCTAAGCCTACGAAATCTCTTGCTAATGATGTAGCGTATACAACGTAGGAATTCATGTAGAACTTCACAGTTGTTAGAACTTGTTTAGAGCTTCTGAGAGATGGTGTCACTGATGATTTCACCCCAACTGAAATGCTGATCAGGTGTATTCTTGCTCGTGGTCTCTAGGTACCTCAGCATCCATTTGTGGAAATAATGGGCATCAAGAAGCCCAAATAATTTGTTCAGGAAGGTGATTGTATCACTCAATTCCTCATTGAAGTCACTGCAGTGGATGGTATGTGGACATCTACTTACCAAATTCTTGTTATTTAGATAAATTTCATTCATCATTTGCATGCATTTATCTTCATTGTCGTCCCAGGGCTTCTTGCAGTCTTCTAGACCTATGCAAAAATATTTCCTGTGATGAGGACTTCCCATGGTCAATTCAAAGTGACGGGCTATGAGGTTGATGATCATCTTTTTCTCTTTGTCTTTGACACATCTAGTGTCCTTGTTGTAACAACAGGAAACCAACATGATGAATTCATTGTTTACAGAACTTACTGGCAACCCAACTACAAAGTGCAATCCACTGCCCACTAGTTTTTTCATCCATGGGCCACTGCTTGCCTGGTTGGTCCGTGCCCAAAATTCATCCATATCAATATTCCCTAGCTCAGAGTCTCTGATGTCAAGGTCATTCTTTGCATATGAGTCAGGCATCTTGACTTTCTGATATTTGTACTTCATCTCTTGTTCTGACTGCTTTGCCTTACCTTTAGACTTTGTTGGTTTCTTGCTTGATAAACACATGTGTGAGCTCAAGGATGGCTATTGTTCTACAAGAAGGATTAAGGAGGTCCAAAACAGAAGAGCCATATCAACCATCATGTTATTCATAATGAAATCTTATAGAAATAAGAATGAGTAATTATAAGGCTTAGGGCACAAGGTGCGAGTTCATAGCATGTTGCAGAGGGGCACACTTTTGAGGATGTCGACATGGAAAAATGTGCACCAGTGTTGATATGTGAAAAGTTGTGCCAAGTTTTAGAAAGGGCACAATTTTAGAAGGTGTTGCATGGAAAGTTTTAGTGCCAAGGAAAAGGTGTGGGGTGCAGTTTTGTAACACACAACATGGCCTGTTGATGTCAAGGAATATGCACCTACACCTTAGGAAATTTTCTTTAGTGGGGCAGAGGAAAATTCTGTGTTACATACACTTTAAGTGTGACAAGGCACTGCTTTGGAAGATGTTGCAAGGAAAATCAGTGTGCTAAAGGGTTAGGAGTGGGGTGCGGGTTAGAAACACAAAACATGCATATGTTGATGTTGAGGAATATGTGCCTGCGTTTCTCAAAAAGATGCTAAGTGTTCTGTAGAATGACTTAGAAAAAGGTTACGTTACCTAGGTAGATAGTTCGCCAAAGCGTGACTATGCGAGGTGCAACATGGAAGGACAGTGCACCAAGGGTTAGATGATTTTTATAATTTCTTTGATTTCTTCTCTCTTTGGGTTTGTTCAAATGGTAAAGAGAGGGTTTCGACAAGATAATAAGTAGGGGCCTTCCAGATTTGTAGATCTGGAAGGAAAGGAAAAGGGACTTCTAGTTGATTATAAATTATTAGGTTCCTCTTTTAGATTTAATCATTTTTATACAAGCCCTAAGCCTAACAAAAAACCACAACAACAATAAGAATGCACAGAAGCCTCTTACCTAGATTTATAAAGGATGAAGGATGATGTTGGGGTTCATAAGATTGAAAAATAGAACACGGGGGTGATAAAGATGGCTAATAGGTGTAGAGAAAACACTTTTTTCAATTTTCAATTTGTGAAATTGACAAGTGTCGGGTGCCTATTTATAGAAAAACCAGCATTTATTATTTCACCAACGTTCTTTGGCACATCTTTCAGAGTGTCGACATGGGTTAAAATTCACCTTGGCACAATTTTATTGGCATTGGCATAATACTTTCAGTGCCTTAGCACACATTTCATGGTGTCAACACACCATTTCCCATGTCAAATGAATTTCTAAGTGGCATACATTTTAGCATGTCAACATAACACTTTCTGCGCCTTATTTTTTATGATTGGGCACAAATTCCTTGATGTTGACACAAGAATTCATGTGCCCAGGGAAGAAGCTGAAAATGGCTAAGTCCTAAAAAAAAAGATTTTTAGAAAGGGATTTTTAGGCCATTCTGAACATTAATAGACTTCCTTAGGGACCAAAATAGAAATTTTGGTATGGTTACCTACAAATTACCCTTGTGAATTTTTTAGGATAACAATATTCCATGCTATTGGTCAACCACTCCCACTTAGCCCTTCACCACCTTCTATTTTATCACCCATGGATCCTACCCAACCTATCACTATCACCATAGGAGGCGAGGATTTCACACGACTCTTTGACCAAAATCTGGTCGCCTTGTAGTTTTACCTTTCCCACTCATCCACTCGAGATGCCTCGATTCAGTTGATAGAAGACATACCCATATCTATCCCCCCAACTCTCATTCCCACTCCTACATCAGCCCCATCTAGCTTTATGCTACCCACATCTACCTTACCCCCAATAATTTCATAGCTAGGCCATGTACCCGCTATGATTGCCACATCTACTACATATGTTGCACCCACCACATCCACTATACCTTCACCAACCACCTAGAATACAACCTCCTCCACCCCTATCATCTCGCACATACCCATAGCTACATTACCACCCCTAGTGTCAGTGACCCCCACAAATTTTCAAAATGTCATCCTTTTTATTTCGTAATCCTTAACCCCCATTGCCACTAGGGTCACCACGACCCTTCCACCTCCATATATGTACTATCAATAGCCTCCTGTTTCATATATTATTCACTATGGGTATGTACCCCCTATTTCACTTCCTTCTTCTCAATCTACCTATATGGCAGAACCATATACTAGAATACCACCCTTATTACATGCCCAACACCAACCCTCTTACACTATAGGAGGCACCCATCCATCACTAGCTACCAATGACCTAATTAAGTTAATGATGGATAAGATGTAGACATTGGAGGCATAGGTTTCTAGCTCCCACAATACTCTCACCTACGATGAGATTTGTAATGAGCCTATACATCCATCCATTCCTATCCATCCATATCCCATGCATTAGGAAATTCCTAAATTCAACTATTTCAATAGCAAAGAAGACCTGCAATAACATTTTTGGTCTTTCAAACATGGGTGTTATCTGATCGCCCATGATGATGCTTTTCTCCTGAGGACCTTTCCCATGTCTCTGACTAGACCCATGTTAGATTGGTATAGTGGGTTGCCTAGACACTCTATATTATCATTTAATCAGGTATCCGAGGCCTTCTTGGATCACTTTTCCATTAATATTGTTAAGAAGGTTACCATGACTGACCTATACTCTACACGTTAGTATGATGACGAATCTATCGCATATTTTTTTGCTCATTGACGTAGCCTGATCAATAAAATCAAATTCCAACTACCACAAATCAAACTCATCGAACTCTTCACATGGGCTTGTGCTAGGCATATCTCATCAAACCTGTAGGTCCAAACTTTCCAAACCTTTGACGAAGCATTAACCATGGTATGAAAGCTAGAGATTCGGGATATTAAAGAGAAGAAAATCCAATAACGCAATAAAAACTCAACATTTAAGTCAAATGATACCTTTTCTTATTCAAAACCACAGAACAATTATTCAAAGGCCAAGGGGACCACTAACAAAGTGGTACACAAAGCCAGCCCAACTCATTCGTCAAATTAGGATAACCCCTCATATAATCTCTCACCCATTCATACTTTTCAATTCAGACGAGAACAATGGAAATACACCCCCATTGGGGATCCTTACTATTCTATCTTAGAAAAGATCATTAAAGCTGGGGCCATCACCCTTCCTCCTATAAAACCACACACTTGTTTTTTTCCCTGCTTGCCCCACATCCGCATGATATAAAGAACATGACTTCTATAACTATCATCGAGTAAAGGGTCATAGTGATGGAAATTACATCACTTTGAAAATATTATCCAAGAAATGCTAGAGAAAGGTGAGTTAACTGTGGATAATTCTAATGCACCTACCAATAAAAACCTACAAATCTTCAAGAAACCCTTTCCTAATCATGCCCCTTCATCTGATCAAACCGGTGAGACCTCAACTCATGATAGCCATACCCGCAAGGTGCACGCTATTTTCAGTGACACACCTGTTACTTCCCAATTACCTCATATTCCTTACATAGAGGAAATCCTATCCCAAAGTCCTCCACCTACACTTGAACCCACTTCACCTATTCCTCTACCCACAGAGGAACACCTTTCATCTCCTCCACCCATAGAGGAATACCCTTCACCTCCTTTCTTACCTATAGAGGAGCCTTCTATTAACATCGAGACCATTTCACCTTTGGATTCTCCACCTAGAGAACCATCACCCACAATACTTCTTCAGTCCATGGAGGATACTTTTTTATCTCCTCCACCCACTAAGGAGCACCCATCATCTCCCCCACCTACAGAGGAGCACCCATCATCTCCCCACCTATAAAGGAGCACCCATCATCTCCTCCACCTACATAGGAGCACGCATTTTCTCCTCCACCTATCAAGGATCCAGTAGAGATCCCTTTTCCTCTAGGTGACCATTCTCCGTCAACTATCCAAGATCCTATAGACTTACTTTCGGCTCTCTTACCCATGGAAGCCAAAGATAGCAGTTCCCTGTCTCTAAGACCAATTTCATAGGAATTTCCATTAGGTCCTCATTAACCTCACCTACAAACATGTCATTCTCACGTTCAGCCGATCACTAGATTATGTGGATAGAGCCTTACTTTAGGGGCACCTTCTACTTCCTATCTCAACGTAAATGCAAATGTCACTTGCTGACACTTCCACTATTTACCTGAAAATATTTCAACCAATCAAATCGAGCATAACCACCTATATCACAACTTCTTCCATGGCACCCTTCATAGCTCAACACACACCCTTACCCATAACCCAACATACACCTAGATCAAAATCCACACCTACATCATCTTCTTCGACTAAACCTATTACCACCTTAAGGGTGACCCCAACCACTAGCCTTATTCATCCACCTATCAAATTAGATTTAGGTACATACTCCAAAGTCAACACTAAACCTACTTCAGAACCCAAATAGAAGAACAAATCCCATAGCACTCATACCCTAGTTGCGCCAGTCACACCTTCATCACCTTCACCCTTTCCATCCATCTTAGGACCTCAACCTCCCAGTAGAGTCAAGAACCATTCACCCATCAGTAAACCAAAAACACAACATCCCATTCCTTCCTCGCAAACCTCTAACATACCCAAGTGCCTGAAACAAATTACACCTACACCTTCAACATCTTTACCACCCATACCTCTAATACTCTCAGCAACTTCTTCACTACCCACTACACTTTAGTCTCTATCCCCTCATACCCCCTACATGACATGCATCATCTACCTTCATAGTACCTCTATTATTCCTTGTTATCCAAAATTCACCCCCAGGGTAATTTTGATAACATGCATCCGATTATTCAAGTCCCAGGCAAATAGATTGATTCAAGGAAAAAAAAATATCATGTTTTTGGGGTCCCTCGCCCTTTTTCTAACTCTCCCATCCACGGAGGAATCCCAAAAGGTCGAGAAAATGGAAGAAATGTAGAAAAAAAATCTTGGGTCAAGAAAAATCATGAAAATCAGCTAAGTCCTAGTCCAGGCGGTCCTTGGGATAGTTGGGACGTCGGGGCGTGAACCGGCTGAAAAGCCTCCAGGCAGCCCAGGCAGCACTTAGGAAAATTGGGACATCGGGATGCGCGGGGCATGAAAAGATGATATAGGAAAAGGAGGAGAAAATTGCCTAAGTCTTCGTTTCACACAGTTAGGGACATCTGGGACAAAAGTATGCGGAAGACATGAATCGGCTGGTTTGGCGCAAGTCAGTCCATTTCGGGTGAGCCGGAGAAATTTGTCCCAGGCAGTCCGAGACAGTTGGGACAAAAGTACACGCAAGACACGGAGAGCTGAAGGAGCCGAGAGTGAATGGAAATGTGCCACGTGTCTTTGCCTCAAAGAGGGACAGGGAAGCCCGAATCGGGTGGATCGGAGAAATTTTTCCCAGGTGGTTTGGGACATTCGGGCCAAAGGAACGTGAAGTATGCGAAGAGCCAAAAAAGCCGCCAACGAATCAAGAAACACCACGTGTCCAATGGAGCAGGGAAGTACGGAGCTTGGGGAAAATTAGAAAATGTAGCAAAGTTTTGGCCAAAAAACTAAAAGGTAAACGTTTTCCCCGCGCCCCTGTCAATGAACCAAAGCGTGCCACGTGTCCCAAGTGGCAGGGCACGGGGGAAAAAATGGAAAATTTTCCAAAGAGTTAAAAAGGTTGAAATTTTAAAGGAAAGCCTGCGGAAAGGTGGAGGAGAGAGAATTGCTCAGTGAATCAATACCTGACACATGTCATCCAAGTGGCAGAGCACGGGAAAATTTCAAATATCCGTTTTGGCATGTTTTTTTCCCTAAATCTTCAGATCCCCATATCTTTTGATCCAGAGCTCAGATTTGCACATTCTTTATATCATTGGAAAGCTTATGAAATTATCTACATGATTATAGGGTCAATCTTGCATTTTGGTTGAGTCTGGAGAGAGAAAATCAGGAAATGTCTCAAACGCGTGGTAATAGATAGAAGTGACGTTTCAACAACCAGCTTTAATACAATAGATAGCCGTCGTTTCTGCTAGACAGTCCACCATTTTTCTAGGGTTCTCACCTGCCACCATAATGAGATAAACTAAATGTGACCTGGAAGTGGTTGGGGTAGATCCAACTTTCCTCTCTCTTCCCTCTCTCATTCTTCCTATATATTGTAAAGAGGGGATTCTTTCTAAGGGTTGTTGTTCGATTGATTACAAGTTGTTCATCTTTTCTGCTCTGCCCTCCCTTCTTTTCTTCTCTAGGGTTAAAAATGGAGTTCAAACCTCCTCCCTTGCTCTGTAATGGTGTTTTTTCCTTTTACTATTGAAATGATGTTCTGTGCAAACTTCTGAAGCAACAAAAACATGTTTTGTGATGCATCTGTCCATCCTTGCTCATTTTTTACTCGTTTTCTTCTTGCCTCTCTTCATTGCAGGTATTTGTGCAAGTTTGAATGTTCATTGCAAGTCTGGAGTTGTGTTCATGGAGTTTTGGGACATTTTTTGTGTGAAATCTATCCTTGGGCCTATGATGCATCTGTCCATCCTTCCCATTGCTCACCTCTCCTTGTTCCATGGCATTTTTGATAGATGTTCAACATTTTCCTTCTCTGGTGCATCACTGTTTTAGTGTAGGTTTTTTGTTGTTTTCCCCTTTTCTCTCTCTCTCTGTCTCCTTGACATGGTTAGATTAGGATTAGATTAGCTTTCCTGCACTGGAATAGCTTGTGGCAGGTAGTTTAGGAAGAGGAACCAGCCTTCTCTGGAGATTCCTTTCTCATTTCTGCAAGTCCCACACTTGGAGAAAGGATTCAGTGTTATGCAATCACACTGGATGCTAGAGTGATCAAACTAGAAATCTGACCAACATCCAAGGGTGTTGTGATTTTGCAGTAATAGTTTTGGCATGCCCGGTGGGACCTTAGAGGTCTTTCACTTCATCTTTTGTAGGTTGGTGTGTTCCTGTGAAGATTTCAGCCTTTGGAGGCACTTGCAAACACATATGGCGACTCCATCTATTCAGCAACCCATTTCTGAAGTTACAGACCTGTTCTTCATCCATTCCCATGCATCCTTCTTTCCATCCCTTTCATTATTTTCCATTCCATGAAGTTGTGCAATCATGACTTCATTTCCATCATGGAACTCACATTTACAACAGCAGAAATGTTTCCCACCTCCAACATGTTTTTTAAATCCTCCAAATCAGCATTTTGAACAAATTCAAAATCAGCACGCATACCCATATGAGCAGCAATGCCAAGATCATTTTGGCTACGGAGCTTTCCAAGAGCAAGAGTATGTTGGTTATGAAGACAATCAGATGCAAGATGCTGGTCTGTTGGAGAAAATCCAAAAGATGGAGGTAAAGATGGTGCAGTCCAGAGCAACAGCTCAAATGAGAGCATTCATAATTGGTTGTAGGACTCCTTGTCCATGGGGAGGCCCTTTTCCAAGACATTTCATCCCTCAGGAGAAGCTAGACTTCATGATGAAGATGCTGCCCCAACTTGCACAATGGACAACAGAAATAGAGGCCTATACACTTGTTGTTGAACAACCTTGTCAATGGGTAAGTTCTACACCATCATCTAGTTTTTTTCTTCTTATTACTCAAGCAGCATCATCTCATTTGGAATTGAAAATTTTAAACTCTCCATCTGCTGTCCCAAATGTTGATTCCATGTCTCCACCTCTCAGTCTTCCACCGCACCTCAATTCTTCTTTCCTTTTTCCTTCCAAACAGTCATCCCCTCCACAAGAGCTAAAAGAAATATGCTCTCCCCCAAAGAAACAAGAGGTTTCACCTCCTCTACCACCATATAAAATTTCCAAATCAATTGAGTTACAACCCATCCCTCCTCTTGCATTCCCAATTCCATGTGGGGAAGAAGAAATTGCAAAAATATGTCATCAAGGATAGCAAGAGGAAGAGCGAAGAAGAAAAGAAATGACAGACAACTTGAGGGTTTGGGCTGCCAAATTTGGGATGACAAAGATCCCCTTGATGGTTAAGCCTTCAGAAGAGATGGGAGTTGGAGAACAAATGGTGGTTAGGACTGATTTTGTTGCAATAGAAGAAGAAGATCTTGCAGTCCCAACTTGTCCTCTAGAGCAGCAGATTGAAGAGTTTGACTTGACAAACTTCATGCTGGAGAAAGAGTTCAATCAAGAGAAATATTGTCTTCAAACATTGGAGGGAAGAGAAGCTGATCTAGATCCAAAAGAAGAGGAGCACATTCTAGTTGTGGAGGAGAAAATTGTAGATCCAAGGGCTTTGAGCACAAAGCAGGCTACAGGAGAACCTTTAGTTCTTCTTTCTACTTCACCTCTCTCAAGTTATAGTACTAAAAAGGAGTTTGATCTCTCAAACTCAATGTTGGAGGGTGAAAGAAACCATGGTGATCAAGTTGCAGATCAAGAAGACACCATGGAGGAAGTGGAGCATTTGTAGCAGGACAGCCATGAGGCAGTTTATCTGTCAGATTTGGAGGACTGTTTTGATGGAGAAGAGCCGGTTGAATTTCCACCATTCTCTCTTTCATCATCCACATTCCAAACACTTGAGTCTATTGTCATGAAGGAGAACATTCATTTTCAGAAGCCTACATCTTATAGCAGCTCTTTGGAACCAAGATTGGAAGATTTTAATCTTTCACGCTCTTCATTGGAGGAAGAAAAAGGAAAGAGGAATTTCACCATTGCTTCCACACCATCCATGCAGGAGGGTCTACAAGAAGACTCCATTTTTGGAGTTGAAAATCATAGCTATGGGCATATCAAATGGATCAGACCTTGCCCAATCAGGTATTTGGTTTCATTGGAGCCAAAGGAGAAGTCACAACCAGTCATGCTTGCTTCTGAGCAGTAGGGTGAGCTACAAAGTACCAAGGATCAGCTGTCATACCTCTTTAATCCAAATGCAGAGAAACTAAAAGAGGTATTGGATTCACCTTCAGCTGATACCTTGATGATTTGGGTGGAATACCAGCTTCTTCTTGATTTTCCATCCATCCAAACAACCATGATCAGCTCCAAATCAATTGTATGGCTGCCACTTTTGAGAAAGGGAAGCTATTTCTCACAACCAATTATAGGGTTTGTTTAAGTTGCCTTTGCTTCCAGTTAAAGTAGGGTAGGTAGGTTTGCTTTCATTAGAAGAAGTGCTTGTGCACACTCTGCATGTTCCATTTGGAGCATGTATGATTTTCAGTTCTGTACATAGTTTTTGTGGTGTTGGTTTTGCTCTTGCACAGTCCGTTTCAGTGGCATTTTGGTGAGAATGGTCCATTTTAGTGGGTTTCCAAGTGGCTCAGAGAGAAAGTTTTCAAAGTTCAGATTAGTTTGCAGGCTACTACTCATGACTCTATGCCCAATGGATTGCTTCAAGCTACTGATCATTCATCTAACAGGCAGATGACCCCGCTGAGTCGCCAAAATTGTTATCCGAAATTCACCCCCCAGGGTAATTTTGATAACATGCATCAGATTATTCAATTCCCAGGAAAATAGATTGATTCAAGGCAAAAAGAAAAATCATGTTTTTGGGGTCCCTCGCCCTTTTTCTAAGTCTCCCATCCACGGAGGAATCCCAACAGGTCAACAAAATGGAAGAAATGCAGAAAAACAAGCTTGGGGTAGGAAAAATCATGAAAATCATCTAAGTCCTAGTCTAGGTGGTCCTTGGGACAGTTGGGACGTCGGGGCGTGTACCGGCCGAAAATCCTCCAGCCGGCCCAGGCAGCACTTGGGACAATTGGGACATCAGGACGCGTGGGGCACGAAAAGCTGAAATAGGAGAAGGACGAGAAAAATGCCTAAGTCTTCATTTCAAATAGTTAGGGACATCTGGGAAAAAAGTACGCGGAAGACACGGATCGGCCGGTTTGGTGCAAGTCAGTCCATTTCGGGTGAGCCAGAGAAATTTGTCCTAGGCAGTCCGGGACAGTTGGGACAAAAGTACGCCTAGGACGTGAAGTGCCGAAGGAGCCGAGAGCGAATGGAAATGTGCCACGTGTCTTCACCTCAAAGAGGGACATGGAAGCCCGAATCAGGTGGATTGGAGAAATTTGTCCCAGGTGGTTTGGGACATCCAGGCCAAAGGAACGCGAAGTACGAGAAGACCTGAAAAAGCTGCCAATGAATTAGGAAACGCCACGTATCTAATGGAGCAGGGAAGTGTAGAGCTCAGAGAAACTTAGAAAATTTAGCAAAGTTTTGGCCGAAAAACTAAAAGGTAAAGGTTTTCCCCGCGCCCCTGTCAACGAACCAAAGCGTGCCACGTGTCCCAAGTGGCGGGGCACGGGGGAAAAAATGGAAAATTTTCCAAATAGTTAAAAAGGTCAAAATTTCAAAGGAAAGCCCACGGAAAGGTGGAGGAGAGAGAATTACTCAGCGAATCAGTGCCCGACACATGTCATCCAAGTGATAGAGCACGGGAAAATTTCAAATATTTGTTTTGGCCTGTTTTTCACCCTAAATCTTCAGATCCCCATATCTTTTGATCCAGAGCTCGGATTTGCATGTTCTTTATATCATTGGAAAGCTTATGAAATTATCTACATGATTTTAGGGTCAATATTGTATTTTGTTTCAGTTTAGAGAGAGAAAATGAGGAAACGTCTTGGATGCATGGTAATAGACAGAAGTGATGTTTCAACAACTAGCTTTAATACAACAGACAGACCGTCATTTTTGCTAGACAGTCCACCATTTTTCCAGGGTTCTCACCTACCGCCATAATGAGATAAACTAAATGTGACCTGGAAGTGGTTGGGGTAGATCCGAATTTCCTCTCTCTTCCCTCTCTCATTCTTCCTATATATTGTAAAGAGGGGCTTCTTTCTAAGGGTTGTTCAATTGATTACAAGTTGTTCATATTTTCTACTCTGCCCTCCCTTATTTTCTTCTCCAGGGTTGAAAATGGAGTTCGAACGTTCTCCCTTGCTATGTAATGTCATTTTTTCCTTTTACTATTGAAATGATGTTCTGTGTAAACTTCTGAAGCAATAAAAACCTGTTTTGTGATGCATTTGTCCATCCTTGCTCGTTTTTTGCTTGTTTTCTTCTTGCCTCTCTTCATTGCATGTATTTGTGCAAGTTTGAATGTTCATTGCAAGTTTGGAGCTGTGTTCATGGAGTTTTGGGACATTTTCTGTGAGAAATCTATCCTTGGGCCTGTGATGCATCTGACCATCCTTCCCATTGCTCACCTCTCCTTGTTCCATGGCATTTTTGATAGATGTTCAACATTTTCCTTCTCTGGTGTATCACCATTTTAGTGTAGGTTTTTTGTTGTTTTTCCCTTTTCTCTCTCTCTCTGTCTCCTTGGCATGGTTAGATTAGGATTAGATTAGCTTGCTTGCACTGGAATAGCTTGTGGCAGGTAGTTTAGGAAGAGGAACTAGCCTTCTTTGGAGATTCCTTTCTCATTTCTGCAAGTCCCACACTTGGAGAAAGGATTCAATGTTATGCAATCACACTGGATGCTAGAGTGATCAAACTAGAAATCTGACCAACATCCAGGGGTGCTGTGATTTTGCACTAACATTCCCATGGGTAACTCGCCCTCTTCCCCCATCTGATTTTCCCTCTAGATCTCGTACACCCATATCACATTTACCTAGGAAGGTGTAACCCAAAGAAAAAAATCCACTACCCTCCAATAAGGTAGTCAAAAAAACCATACACCCTCCTGCCAGTTCATCTACCATACCCCTACCCAAGAAAATATGACCAACACCCAAGACCACACCAGCAACCAAAAACATAGCTTGACCCACTCCCACTCCTATAAATATTGTTCCTCAACAATCAGCCACACCTACACCCAAACCCACTTTCACTTCTCATTACGATCCACTAGCAAGGTCCTACCTCAAAATCTTAACCAACCTCCTTGAAAATTTTGTCATCACATTACCACCCCTCAGACCTTATGACCATCTTAAACCCAAGACAAAATGATTTGATGACACTAAAATTTGTGCCTACTATCATGTTCCAGGGCATGATGTAGAGAACTACAAGGCTTTGAAAACCATCCTTCTCCAGTTATGTCCTACTGAAGAAAGCTTTGACGATGATGAACTTCTTGATGAGGAACCCATTTCACCAACACCCATTCCCACAACTCTTCCCTCACTGCCTACTCAACAACCCATATCTTTACTCCCACAACCCTTAGAACCACCTCTAAGATTTGAAATTAACATGTTTTATATCAATGACCTTACCAAACCTCCACCCCAATGTCAATGTGCCTAGCTCATCTCACAAGACTCCTTCCCTTCATTGGGCTTTTACCCTTCGTGTCACCCTACCTTTCATGGCTCATCTACCTCACCTACCTCCCCACCTCAGATCAACATGATCCATGTTGCTACCCATGCTCAGAAGGACAAAGGCAAGGAAAATGCAACTGACTCACCAACCAATCCTATACCCAACATATCATCTACACCCACACCTAAAATCACTATCCACGGCCCCACATATCCTATTTCTAATGGGGTCACACACCGCGTGATGCTCAAACAGCTACACCAATCCCCACTCAAAATTTCCATATCTGACCTCATCCAAACCTCAAAATCCCATCATCAAGCTCTCATGGAAGTCCTACAATCTATTGAGGTTTTACCCAATGACTCTACACCCATAGCCCCGATTATCACACCACATCATGTATCCTCTCTTACCAAATTGCAACCTTTATCCACACCTCAAACTACTCACCAAGTAGCTTCCCTTAGCTTCTTAGAGGAAGAGACCACACTGCACCAAACAAATGATCTAGACCCAACCCTCTTCATGTCTATCCACATCAATGATATACATGTACGATGTGTAATGATAGATGCGGGTGCTAGCATTAATATAATTTCATCCCATGCATTCTCTTAAATGCGTATACCTAAAAATTACATGCATAAACATCCTGTCATGTTGTGTTCATTCAATGACGTTATCACCTCTACACTATGCATCGTCATTCTCCACATTCGTGTGGGCCCCCACACTATTCCAGAGTTATTTTATGTCTTCGATGGGGAATTTCAATATAACCTATTTCTTGGTAGACCTTGGATTTGTTTCATGGGTTGTGTCCCTTCTACTTTGCATCGTTGTGTGAAATTCGAACATAAAGGACACACCTATACTATTCCAACTTATCCATCACCTTTTAAAACATGTAACATGCTTTAATGATGCAATGACGTGCTTATACCCATTAAGGCATCTTCCTCCACAACCACTACCAGTTCACCTATGCCTCCACTTACTAGTACAGTTGATACCTCAACTGCACATGCCTCCTCCATTCCTACCACTGCCACAACCTCTACGGCCAAACCATCAGCCTCCCAGTCTGTTAGCTCCACCTCCACATCAACATTTGACACATTGTCTATTCCAGCTACCCACATACCAACCACCAATCCCTTGAAAGGAATTTTTCAACGCCTCACTCTGGGGGAGTATCACTTATATAGTGTCAACACATTCCTTACTCCACAAGAGTATGGAAGACTTCACCAACACCCTTATTATGATCACTGTATAGGAGAGCACATCCTTTACGGTCCTCCCCACCTTCATACTAGTCTCACCTATGGGGGACTTGATACTACCACTTACACACCCGAACCACCATCACAAACCCGCCCATTTTCCACTGACTTCCAGTCACTCACCAATCACCATTTTTCCCACACCTTCCTACACCAATGTGTGTGGAAGAATTTTGGTTTTGGATTTAATGAGCAAGGTAACCATACTATTATTCCATGTACTACCCATAAATATAATGACCGTAGTGGTATCGGATTTGCTGAACCACCTACCAAGAAGACCTGCATTGAACTCATCAAGGACATCAACCCTTCTCCACCATCACCACCTTTACCGACATAGTCGATGGATCCAGAATGCATTCCTCCTCATTTTTTTTCATAAATACCATCTCGTTAAAGCCTTTAACTTATCAACGTGAGGGCGAGGCTCCCTCCTCTCTTTCCTTCCTGTATCCTAAAATGATCGATGATGATACACCTTCAACAAATGTTGTTCAATGTTAGGATGATGAATCTATACTCACCTACCTTGGTGCAGAGGAATAATATATTCATTGGTCTTTACCCTCTTAGACACAAACCATGTTAAATGAATCAACTATCGAGATCAACATTCATACTCAGGATGACCCACACATCCTAAATATCAGTCAATCTTTAGATGCTGCTGAACAGGAAACCATCACCTCTTTTCTCAAAAACTATAACCACGCTTTCACTTGGTCTTACGTAGACATGCCTAGTATTGACCCCACAATATCGTAACCATTCTTGATGTTAATCCTGTCAAACAAAAGATGAGGAAAATGCACCCTCACATTTCCCTTCTTGTCAAAGAAGAACTTCAACACCTTCTTTCCGTTTCCTTCATATTACCCATTGATTATACTCATTTTATTTATAACATTTTCCTTATCACTAAGGTGACAGGGGGACTCTGCATTTGCATAGATTTCTATGACTTCAATCTAGCTTTCCCAAAAGATGACTTTCCTCTACCTAGTTTTGACCAACTGGTTGACCTTACCACTGGTCACGAGATGGTATCACTCATGGATGGTTTCTCAGGTTATAACCAAATCTTCATTTCCCCAGAAGATCAACACAAAACTACATTCATCACCCCTTGGGGAACCTTCTGCTATCGAGTCATTCCTTTTGGCCTTAAAAATGATGGTGCCACATATCAGTGGGCTATGACTTATATCTACCATGACATCATCAATTGTATATTGGAAGATTACGTGGATGAACTCCTTGCCAAATATAAATGCCACTCTGAGAACCTCGCCATCCACAAAACCATCTTTGACTGCCTTGTTAAATATTACGTTCACTTTTAGCCCAAGAAGTGTGTCTTCGCGGTCCTCTCAAGAAAACTCTTGGTATTTATCATTTCCCTACATGGTATAGAAGTTGACCCTGATAAAGTCAAGGTGATTCAAGAAATGTCTCCGCCCACTAACCTTAGGTAACTTCGTAGCCTGCAAGGTAAGTTATATTCTATTCGCTATTTAATTTCACAATTGTCTTATTGGTGTCAACCATTTCATCACCTTCTCAAGAAGGATGTCTCCTTTAAATTGGATGATGATTTCCACAAAGCTTTTGAGGCCTTAAAACAATACCTTATTCAACCCCCCATTCTTATTCCAGCTAAAGATGATCAACCTTTCTACCTATACATCTCAGCTACCAATCACTCTTTTGGGGCCATGCTCGCTCATCGTAATGAACAACACAGGGAGCAAGTGGTTTATTCCATAAGCCGTACTCTTTTGGACTATGAAACCTGATACAACCATCCTAAAAAACTTTTCTTAGCCTTATTTTTCATCGCCATAAAACTTGTAACACCCTGAACTGTTATTACTTCCTCCTCATCATACAAGTGTTGATACGTGATTTATTTTGTAAAAAGGATGTGTTCCTTTGAGAAGTCATGCTTGATATGGACTGTATCTTCTTTGAGATTGTAGATCTTTAACTGAGTTAGAATATGATTGGACTCTTTTATTTCTTTCATTTTATGCTTGAGTTTAATCTGATCTCGGAATGAATTATGGAGTTATCCATCTATAACACCTAGCCTTGGATCAGTGGTATTGATCCAAGTGATTCTTTAAGTTTATTCGTGATGAATTAAAATTATAGACCTTACGCGGGTTGCAAGGTATGGATGCATTGAATAAGCTAGTATGGAGTATAACTCAGGCTGATCATGTTAAATGAATTGGTTCCCAATATCATAATATCAGGAAGGTCTTGATCGTGGACCAGGTAATAATTTAGTTACATTTAATTCACTAGCCTATTGGCAATACAGGAGTGAACCTTATTCATGAATGTATGTTGGAGATTCTTTTTCTGAGCATTTGAAATGTTAGACCTAACTGGATTTATTAAGGTTAGTAACCTAAAACTAAACTATAACCTAGGGGTTAGATTAGTGTTAATCTAACCTAGGCCTAGGCTATAAGCTAATGTTCTAAGTTAGTATCTATGTGTTAAGAGGTTAGACTAAGTGTTATCCTAAATCCTAACCTAAGTTACTAACCTAACTATTGAAAAAGGAAGAAGGGGACCTATGGAAGGGTGCGAACCATGGGCGGAAGTTTCTATGGCATTAAATAAAGGGATAAGTATGAAGGATAGGTAATTTGGTAGAAGTTTTTAAATAGCTAGCTAGAGCCGACATGGCAGGTCGCCAAAGTTGGAAATGGTCTTCGAACTGGTTTTATCCGTTGCCAACTATGGTGGTCGGTGGCAATGGAAATTTAGCAAGAAATTTGGAGTAAATGTCATTTATGAACTCGGTCTTCGAGCTTGGGTTTCACGGGAAGGCATGCAAAATGGAAAGTTAGTAGTTTGTTTGGTTTTTCATGCGCTCCGGTTTTCCCTCTGTCTGACCACTGGTTCTTTGCACCAGTCTTCTTGGTGTTGCATGGCAAGTATGAGTGTAACTAGCTCTTTTCTCTGGCAAGGAAAATTTATAAGTCATGGAAATAGCAAATTTTTGTTGGTGGATCTAACTTGGAAAAGGAGGAGAAGGTTCGAGCTCTTTCAGTGATCTGCTTCGAAATTTTAAGCAAATAACTAGGAATGTTAGGCCCTAACCTTTAAAAATCTTTCTCTCTTTCAAATGATTTCATTAGAACAACTCTGTTCAGATGATTTTTGGGAATTAGATGGTTTCTATGGAAGCCTTGTGTGATTTTGTTACTGTATCTTCTTGCTGGTTCAATTTTTCAATTTAACCCTTGATGGGTGTGTATTGTGTTTCGAATTTTTTCACTATTTCATTGTGATTTGCATTCCGGCTTTAATTTGTGAAATACATGCAAGAAAGATACTAGACCTGCTCTGTGAGAACCCAAGTATTATTCCCTTGTTGGGTTCAGGCTACAGTTGATACTTGTCGTTGATGCTTGTTGTCGATACTTGTCGGAAAAGATACTATTGGAATTTTGATTGAATGTTCAGTATAACTCGACTTCCTTGTAAGTTATGTCGTGGTTATTATAGATGGTGGTTACAAAGTCTTGTTGGGTTTCACTATGATATTTAAAGTTATTTGTGAACGGATAACTTGCTGTGTTATAGTATTTCATTGCGACCTTGTTGAAGTTATTTTTCCCTTGCGTTGAGGTTATGGGATTCAACCTATTGATAGTATGCAATATATATATTTATTGTATTCAAAACAACTCTGTGGATTCCATTGAATGATTCGTATATTATGGACCACTGTTGAAGCTATATATATATTTGAATATTGGTAATTTGATTTTGTCAGAGTCTTGAAGGAGTAACATGTAATACGACCTCTGTTATTTTGTAATGAATACCTTCATGTTGTAAGGAATTTTTGGTACAGACTCAATTGGTAAACTTATTATGTTTTCCACTCTATGTAAGCTTAGAGCAAATATTGTTGTAGGGGTTCAGTCAGACTCCTCGTTACGAAATCAGTATTTAGATTTTGTTTAAGCCTGATTGTGAATATTGACCATTGATTGGCATGGTTGAAATCTTTAACTTGTATTTATCTTGTATATCGGCTTCTGTAGAAGCTTTATCATGAATATTGTTGCTCGGATTCAGTTTTAATCCTTGATAGGTATCCAGTGTTCTGCTTTTGTTTAAATCCTGATTAAGAACACGTATTGTTTTTGGCTCTGTTGGATTTCTTAATAGATAGATATCATGTATCTTAGCCCTGTAGAAGTGGGTCGTGAATACCATACTTTCAAACTATGAATGCGTCTAGAAGTGAATACGGTATGTTATGTTTCCTTTCTGATTAATTTCAGTTAGATGTGGCTGTGCATGTTGCGTGGATTTCGTTTAAAATCTCTCTGCCTAGTCATAGGGAAACATCATTGCTTTAATGTTATTGAGTCTCTTGTTGACTGTGATAAAAGAGAAGTTCTTTTGATTTCGACCTTGGATCTAAAGCCTTACAGTATTTAGTAGGGATTAGAATGAGTTGTATGTTGCTGAGAGGGATAGTTGTCGTGTTTAAACATGATTATGTCTTCTGTTGCATGTATATCTAGTCTTGAGCCTGAATGAACTAAGGAGTTGTCGACTGCACCTTGACAAGTGATGTCAGCGAATATCCTCTTGTATGTCACTTCGTATGGAAGGTCATGTGGAGTCTGTTTGGTTGATATTCATCACTGTTTTGGCATGAGAGCTACTGTACTATTAGTAAGCTACATGAGTTTTGTTATATTTGATTTTAACAAAACTGTGGTTCTTCTTGTGGCTCGTCTGACTTATTCGTATGCATGTAAGGTGAATGCTTTCCTTTTGAGGAGATGGTACAGTCATGAACTTGTTGAATGGAAATATGAATGACTTGTTTTCTTTCTCTTCTGTTGTAGAGTATATGTTGATATTTTTTTATCTAACCGTTAGAACTGTTTTATCATATTGATGGAATCATGATTAGTTATGATATTCCTTTTACTGTTGAATGTAATGATTTGTCTGATGTTTATTGTCCTTGGAATTCAGATGGATAGTTGTTTGGATACTTTCATTCTTCTTGATCCCTAATATTTTGATGAAATATTTGAGAAGTATTTAGGACTATTCTGTAACGATAATTAGAGTTACGCATTTGTAGTCATTTTTGTATTACAAAAGCATGGTCTGAAACATGTATACTTGTTTGGTGAAATGATCTCATTTAAACAGGTTGTTTAATGAAAATAGCTGGTGGATTGCAATTGTTTTAAGAGTTAGTGCTTATCATGCTCAGTTCATCGAACTGACCCATGTTGACAATTTTGCAGATGGTTGCCGTAAGTGGTAAAAGCAAGCAGATCTGATAGGATGTTCATATTGTTTAACTTGGTTTATGATGAATTACAGTTTGATTCTCTAAATGTACTATATGAGGAAAGATGTTCTTTTTCTGTTGAGCATTGTATCAAGTATGCTGAATGCATAAAATGTATTTGATTAGTTCTGAAGGGAATGGAAATAGATATTTGATACTTATGTGTTTGCATCCGTATCTTGATAGTTTGACCTTCTTCGGTTCAAATGATCTAAAGAGCATTGTTATTATTGTTTATATTGGAGACTTTTGTGATTATCAATGTAAGCTTGCAAGAATATGTGAATGATTATTTATGATTGTTTAGCAGTTCTTATATGTTCTATCCAAAGCTAAATTGAAATTTAGATCACTGTCTTTCTAGAGGCTAGGGTAAACAAAATAAACCTAAGCAAGACACTAAACAAGATGGATTAAATTATCAATTCCTAGTCTTGATTAAGCCAGGACAATGTTTAATTGGACTCTTAATCATTATGTCTCGATACTAATAAGTAAGACATAAATTCAGTTATGAGAACTAAGATAAACCTAAAAAGGGTTTGGTTGGCAATCACAAGTGAAGATTTTGGGTTATTTTCCAATTTCATTGATTTAGAATTAAGTAAATTCTATGAACTCCTTGATGGGACCATAGCCTTAATAACTTCTCTGTGTAAAGGGTTTTATTAAGAAAGGTCATTCTAAGGTGAGGAACCCAGGGATCGGGAAAGGCTAACCTTAGGGGATCATCTTTTAATATAATTTAAAATTAATGTGTGTAACGCTTATTAATAAGTATATCTTTTCGAGGTGGATTTAAAGGTTGACGGCACAAGTCAACCGCAGGTTGTACCTTCGAGAAGATTAGGATCTTCTCGAAGATACAACAATTCAGGTGACTTATGACGACACTCTTTGCATTGATCGTTAAGATTTACACCTTTAACTCGAACAAGTTACTCTGAGACCGATTAGGAATGTGGTCACATTATAAGGCTACCTAGGAGACTTGGGGTATCTTGACACACTGGTTTAACTAGGTTTGACCCAGTATGTCATCTTATCCCTAGTCCTCGGGAGCATCCATATAGCGTTGTCACCTTACTAATCCGTTTCTGAGTGAATAACTTGGGATAAGGGGGACTGACAGAAGTCGGTATAAGACATTCTATATAACATAAGAATGGGGTGAAGGACATATTCCAGATTGAAGAGTATGCCATTAACGAATACGAGACATAAGCAGTATGTTTCAAATCTTTGGCCAAAGTATCGCAAGCTGTTGATTGCGTTGTCCTGAGTCACCTGGTCTAAGGGATGAGATGCCTATGAATAATGGTAACAATTATTCAGTTAGGTTCCTTGGACAAAGCATTTTGAATCCCAGAATAGGGAAGAGAACCACGAGAGTGGAGTGTTAAACGAAAACTCCAAATCTTATTACTCATGAATAGATCAGTAGATTACCGAGTCATGGAATGAATAGATCGGAGGTACTCCGAGTCATTACAGCTGCATATGGTTATCTGTTATAAGAATGGTTATTTGATTTGTGAGTTCTAAATTATGTATTTAGAACCTGGAAGCATTTATCAAAAAAAAAAAAAAATTGACTTGTTCTAATGTATAAAATGAGGATGCTACAAAACTCCACCATTATCTACTCAACCACAAAACCTATGTTGTGACCAATACGAACCTCTTACACTTTATGTATGCCAAACCTTACTAAAATAAATGTGTCGCACACTGGCTTATGATTTTGGCTAACCTCAACCTCAAATTTATCCATCAAAAGTCCGTTAAGGGCCAAGCTATCACCGACCAATTAGCCGATGCACCTATTTTCGAGGATCAATGTAACACTCTGAACTATTGTTACTTCCTCCTGAGCATTCAAGTGTTGATATATGATTTCTTCTGTATAAGGATGTGTTCCTTTGATTGTGAAGTCATGCTTGATATTGATTGTATCTTCTTTTCTCTTGAAGATCTTTGACTGAGTCAGGATATGCTTGGACTCTTTTATTTCTTTCATTTTTAGCACCTGAGTTCAATCTGATTTCAGGATGAATTGTGGAATTACCCATCTTTATGACTCAGTCTTGGATCAGTGGCATTGATCCAAGAGATGTTTTAAGTTCATTCTGGATGAACAAAAATTATAGACCTTACGAAGGGTGCAAGGTCTGAATGTGTTGGATAAGCAATTCTGGAGTCTAACTCAGGTTGATTGTGTTAAATGAATTGGTTCCCGATATCGTAATATCAGGAAGGTCTAGACCTTGAGCCAGGTAATAAATTCTGGTATACATACTGCTAGCTTATTATCAATGCTGGATAGAATCCATCTCGGGAATGTATATCTGTTGGTTCTTATACTGAACGATTCTATTTGTTAGACCTAGACTGGAATTATTAAGGTTATTAACCTAAACCTAAACTATAAACTATGGGTTGGATTAGTGCTAATCTAACCTAGCCCTAAGCTATAAGCTAAATGTTTCTAAGGTTAGCGACCTAGCACTAAGGAAGTTAGACTAAGTATCACCTTAAGATCTAACCTATGTTTCTAACCTAACTAATGATAAGTGGAGGAAGGGGGACCTATGAAGGGGTGTGAGCCATGGGCGGTAGTTTCTATGGCATTTATGAGATGGATAAGTATGAAGGACTTGGGATTTGGTGGAGGTTGTAAAAATCTATTGGGACCGATGTGGCAGAGTCGCCAAATCTGGAAATGGTCTTTTGTTTGCATTTATCAATCGCCAACTATGGCGGTCGGTGGCAATGGAGTTTGGGTGGGAATTTTGGAGTTAATGTCATTAATGAACTCGGTTCCCGAGCACAGATTGCTCGGGAAGGCATGCAAAATGGAAAACTAGTTGGTTGTTTGGTTTTCCATGCACTCCAGTTTTCTCTCTGTTTGATCACTGGTTCTTCGAACCAGTCTACTTGGTGTTGCATGGAAACTATGAGAATAACTAGCTCTTTTCTCTGTCGAGGAAATTTTATAAGGCATGAGGGTAACAAATTATTGTTGCTGAATCTAACATGGAAGAAGAGGAGAAGGCTCGAGCTCATTCAGAGGTCTTCTTCGGATTTTTAAAGTGACATTACCAGGCATGATAGGCCCTGACTTTTAAAAATCTTGCTTTACTCTAAATGCTTTCATTAAAACAACTCTGTTCAGGTGATTTCAGTTCAGTTGGTTTGAAGCAATGTATTGGTTCTTCTTTTCCTGTGGAATTATGAATCTCAGGTTTTTTTTTGAAGACCTTGTTGGAATGGTTACTGTATTATTCTTCTTTTTGGTTTCATTTCGAGTACAGACCGACTGTGCTTTTATTGTTGATGTGGAACCCTGTTGAATCTTGCTAGAATACTTTAAGTTCCTTCTGGTTGGAATGCTTGCTGAGATTATTCTACTTGATTGTGATGATTGTTGAAGTCCTTACTGAGTTTGTGATTTTTGGGTTAAAATCTGTTGAAAGTAGCAAGGATTAAATATGAAAATGACTCAGTGAGAGTCTTTGTAATGTTTCGTATGTCTCGACTTCTATTGAAGTTTTGTAGAGGATACTTTTAGCATGTTATGGTTGGAACTCTTGAAATTGATAGTATATTACGACTTCTGTAGAAGTTTAGTTGAGAATGCTTTTTGGTTTTGACTCCTTTGGAATCCTTGAAACGTAACTTATGTTTTTAACTTCTGTAGTAGTTTCCTTGTGCATACTATTGGAATCCTTGAAATGGGTGGTATGTTATGACTTCTGCGGAAGCTTGTTGTGGATACTCATTGATTCTGAGTTTGTTGAAGTCCTTGAAATGTAACTGGTGTTTCTACTTCTGTGTAAGCTCAGTTGTGAATACGGTTGGTATTGACTCAGTGAGAGTCCTTGAAATGTATCTAGTATTTCAAACTTCTGTCTAAGATTGGTTATGAATGTTGTTGTTTTATTAAGAATACTAAATGTTATTGACTTCGATGGAGTCATTGAAAGGTAATTTATGTTTTAACTTCTGTAGAAGTTTTGTCTGTGAGTACTTTTAGGATTCTTGAATTGTTGTCATTATGAATTCAACTTCAATTGAAACCTTGGTTATAAGTACTGGTTGGATTTGGCATTGTTGGAGTCCATGATATGCTGCGTGTTGGATCGTTTCTTGATTTGAGCCCTCGCTGAGCATGCATATCATTTTTACTCTTTCTTAATATTGTTGTGTTATGTTCAGTTTGATTCTGAGGAATTAAGGGATGGGGTTTCTTTATCAACTCGACTTTGTTGATACCCTGTTATATTTTGTAGTACCTCGACTTCAGATGAAACTTTGAGGAAATTTATTGGTATGGAATTCAGCTCCTGTGAAGACCTGGTTGTGATTATTCTTCTTGAAAATGGCTTCTAATTTACACCCTTGTTGTATAATCGTAGGGATTTGATTAGTTGAATGAAGCTGTGCATATTGTGTTTTGACTCTGTGTGAATGTCACTGTATTTGCATATGGAAACGTTATTTGTTTTAATGTTATCTTGTCTCAAGTTTGACTGAAACAAAGAGCTCTTAGCTGTACCATGTCAGGCGATGGCGTTGGGTATTTTCATGTTGATAAATGATAGAGAAAATATTTGTTGAGTCTTTCATGGTTGGATTATTTTCTGTTGCTTGGCGCGAAAACTCTTGAATCGCTTAGTAGCTACAGGTGACTTTTATATTTGGATTTAGATGGAACTGTAGTTCTTTTGGTAATCCCGACTGTTTAGTCACAGGTGTAAATATATATGTATTAAACTAAGGAGTCGGAACAGTCCAGAATGTTATTGATTTAGGATTCTGATGGACTCTGTTCTTTCTTCTTGACTATAATTTATATGTTGATGTATATAGTAAGTGGAATAGGAAAATCCTCTCTCTCCTAGACAGGAAAACTTGTGTGCTTTCTTCTTGCATCCTTTTACGATCTCTACGGTATGGGCATAACAAGAATAAACTGTGGTATTGTATGGAGAGATTGGTATAAAATGTGTGTTGCTGTATAAATGGGTATACTTGTCAATACCATTGAAATGTGTTATGATGATAAAAGAATTAAGACAGTGAGCTTGTTGAATGTTTTAACTGCCTTGAGAAATTGATAGAAACAATTTTGTAGGAGTTTTGCTATCTTAGATTGGTTGTATTCATTTGTTCTTAGTCTCTAACATATAAGATGAATAGCCTGATTTATGTTTAGAATTTGAATAAATGATTTCATTTAAACAGGTTGTTTAATGAGAACAATTGGTGGATTGCAATTGTTTTAAGAATTAGTGCTTATCATACTAAGTTCACCGAATTGACCCGTGTTGACAGTTTTTGCAGATGGTTGCCATAAGTGGTAAAGACACGCAGATCTGATATGATGTTCAGATCATTTAATTTGGTTTTATGATGAATTCCAATTTGATTCTCTAAATGTACTACTTGAAGAAAGATGTTCTTTTGATGTTGAGTATTGTATCAAATATGTTGAATGCATAAAATGTATTTGATTAGCTTAGAAATGAATGAAATGAGGTATTTGTTACGTATGTGTTTGCATTCGTATCTTGATGGATTGAACTTCTTCGGTTCGAATGATTTTATGAGCATTGTTATTATTATATACCTTGGAGACATTTGGGATTCTCTAAGTAAGCTTTGCAAAGATTATGTGACTGAATACTTGTGTGTGTTTAGTAGTTTTGTCATGTTCTATCTATGCTAAATTAGAATTTAGATCACTATCTTTCGAGAAGTTAAGGTTAAAATAAACCTCAATAGGAAGCTAAGCGGGCTGAATAAATTATTAGTCCTTAGTCTTGATCTAAGTCAAGACAACGTTTAATTGGATTTTTAATCACTATATCTCAATACTAATAAGTAAGATATATTTCAGCTATGAGATCTGATATAAACCAAAAAGGGTTTGGTTAGCAATCTTATGTGAAGATTAAGGGTTATTTTCCAGTTTCGTTGATTTAGATTTTTTCTTTTCAATGAACTCCTTGTTGGGACCTCAAGTCTTAATAACTCCTCTTGTGAAATGGGTTTTATTAAGAAAGGTAATTCTAAGGTGAGGAACCCAGGGGTTGGGAAAAGACTACCCTAAAAGGAGCGTCTTAAAGTTTAACTTTAACTCAACGTAAGTAACACCTTATAAATGAGTAGATCTTTTCGAGGTGGATTTGAAGGTTGATGGCACAAGTCAACTGCAGGGTTGTACCTTTGAGAAGATTAGGATCTTCTCGAAGATATAACAATGCATGTGACTTATGGCGACACCCTTTGCATTTATCGTTAAGATTTACACCGTAAACTCGAACAAGTTTTACTCTGGGACTGATTAGGACTGTGGTCATGTTATAAGGCTGCCTCAGGAGACTCGGGGTATCTTGACACACTGGGTTAACTAGGGTTGACCCAATATGTCAGCGTATCCCTAGTCCTTAGGGGCATCCCTATAATGTTGTCATATTACTAATCCGTTCTTGAGTGAATAACTTGGGGTAGGAGAGACTGACAGAAGTCAGTATAAGACATTCTACATAACATAGGAATGGGGTGAAGGACGTATTCCAGATTGACGAGTATGCCATCAAGGGATACGAGACATAAGCAGTATGTTTCAAATCTTTGGCCAAAGTATCGCAAGCTACTGATTGCGTTGTCCTATGTCACCTAGTCTAAGGGACGAGATGCCGATGAATAATGGTAACAATTATTTAGATAGGTTCCTTGGACAGAGCATTGTGAATCCCAGATTAGGGAAGAGAACTGCAAGAGTGATGTGTTAAAATAAAAATGCCAACTCTTTGATACTCATGAATAGATCGGTAGATTATCGAGTCATGAAATGAATAGATCGGAGGTACTCTAAGTCATTACAGCTGCATATGGTTATCTGTTATAAGAATGGTGGTTTTGATTTGTGAGTTCTAAATTATGTATTTAGAACTAGGAAGCATTTATCAAAAAAAAATAAAAAATTACTTGTTCTAATGTTCTTAAATGGGGATGTTACATCTTGGTATCAGAGCTGAAGGTTGTAGGTCTTGGACCTATTGTGTCCATAATCTGATAAAAACTTGAATTTTCATGTAACAGAAAATGGTTAGAACAAGGGGGAACGTTGCGAATAATGCTCCACCAGAAGGAGGGGCAGCAACAACCCAAAAGCTTGATGAGATCTTTGCTTCCCTATTGGACACAAGAGATCGTTTAGTTGTACTTGAACAGCAAGTAATGGGAAATGAGGAGGAAGATGAAGCTGGTAATAACAATCAGTAACCTCCTGCAGACAACCCCGATATGGGTGTTGATATTAATGCTGGAAATGCACCTGTCCAACTAGAAAACAAAAAGGCCAGGTTGGCAGCAGAACTCACTAATGATATAAAAAGGATAAGCCCACCTAAATATGATGGCACCACATTAGGAGATGGAGCTGAGAACTGGCTCAGTGAAATGGAGAAGTACTTTGCAATAAGAAACTTCTCAGAGGAAACCAAAGCTATTTGGGGAGCCTATCAGCTTTCCCACAAAGCATCTTTGTGGTGGGATAGCCGTAAAGTTGAGCTAAATATTGATGAGACCAATATTACTTGGGATCAATTTAAGGGCTATTTTAGGCAACGTTGGCTGCCACAACTTTTCTATGATTAGAAAATGACAGAATTCTAGAACTTAGCTCAAGGGAAGCTAACTGTAACTGAATACTGGGAGCGGTTTACAAAACTCCTCAAGTATGTACCATAGTATCAAACTAATGAGAAGTTCAGAATACGGAAATTCATCATGGGACTGAATCCCGTGATAGGGGGGAGGTCGATGTTCACAGTCCAACCACTATGGAAGGAGTTGTTGAAAAGGCCATAAGACAAGAACAGAAATTAAAGGCTATTTCTGCTCATAAAGAGGAAGTGCGGAAGAAGATTGCAAACCCTTCTTCAACCTCACTTGCACCCAAAAAGGGACCATGGAAAAAGTTTGGAAACAGAAGTAAGTTTCCAGGGGATAATAGTAAGAAAGCAGTAGCAAATAAGCCTGCTGGAAATGCAAGGGATAATTTTGCCAAAAATTATAACAATGGGTAGAAGCCCTATGGAGGACAACGTGATAATTACAAGGTTGGAGGTAATTTTGAGCCTAAAAAGGGACCTGTAGGAGGCTGCTACAATTGTGGCAAAGACCACTACACGAATCAGTGCCCTTTGAAGAAGGATGATCGTAATCAGCAGCATAAGATACATGCTGCAGTAGCAGACAAGCAAGCTGAAAAGCAGGTGACACCTATAGAAGTTCCGGGTAAGTTATTTGGCATACCTGTCACTATTCTTTTTGATACAGGAGCTACTGAATGTTTTATTTCTAGTAAACTTTCTTCTAAACTTAAAAGAAAGGCTGGAAAAATGGATAAATCTTGGACTGTACAGTATGGTAATAATTCTGTTCATACAGTGAGTATGTGTCTTTTTGGGTCAGTCCTTGACTTACCTAACTTTTCCACTGAGGTTGACCTCTATGTTACACCTTTGGGATCGTATGACATTGTCATCGGTGTCAATTGGTTAGCTGACCATAAAGCAAAAGTAGATTGCTATGAAAAGAATATAAAATGTTTAGATGATCGGCTGAATGCAGCAGAGATTCAAGGTGTGAAATGGGAGATTTCAGTTAGAAAACTGTCAGCTATGTAGCTTAAAAAGGCTAAAAACAAAGGATGTACCCTTTATGCAGTAAAGATATCTGAATTTTCAGAAGAAGATGGTGATTCCATGAAATGATTTCCACTGTTGCAAAGTTTCAAGGATGTTTTTCTGGAGGAATTACCAGGTTTACCACCCAAGAGGGAATTTGACTTCACCATCGAAATCAAACCAGGAACAGAACCTATTTCCAAAGCACCTTATCGGATGACTACTACAGAGTTAGTCAAGCTTAAGGCACAATTGCAAGAACTTTTGTCTAAAGGTTTGATTAGACCAAGTGTTTCACCTTGGGGAGCGCCAGTAATATTTGTGAAAAAGAAGGATGGAACACTTAGGCTGTGTATTGATTATCGGATGTTGAACAAAGCAACAATCAAGAACAGATACCCACTTCTAAGGATCGACGATCTATTTGATCAGATGCGTGGGGCAGCGGTTTATTCTAAGATAGATCTTCGATCTGGTTATCATCAGTTAAGGATTAGAGAGGAAGATATTCATAAAACAACTTTCCGAACAAGGTACGGACATTATGAATTCATGGTTCTACCCTTTGGATTAACTAATGCACCCGCAACTTTTATGAACTTAATGAATAATATCTTTCAAGAATATTTGGAAAAGTTTGTACTTGTATTCTTGGACAATATTCTCATTTATTCTAAAAGTGTTGAGGAGCACAATGAGCATTTGAAGATAGTTTTGGGAATTTTGAGAAAAAGAAAGTTGTATGGTAAGTTATCCAAATGTTATTTCTTTGATTCAGAAGTTCACTATTTGGGTCATGTCATTAGTAAAGAAGGAATTGCTGTAGATCCTTCAAAAATAGTGGCAATAACTGAGTGGCCTACACCAAAGAATGTGCATGAAGTAAGAAGCTTCATGGGTCTTGCTGGTTATTATAGAAAATTTGTTAAGGATTTTTCTAAAGTGGCTGCACCGATAACTTCATTGCAGAAGAAGGATAAGAAATTTATTTGGAATGATAAGTGTGAAAATGCTTTCAAAATTCTGAAAAGGCAGTTGACTTCCGCACCTATTTTAGCTGTACCAGACCCTAATGGGAACTTTACTGTTGTAACAGATGCTTCTGGGGAAGGCCTTGGAGGTGTTTTGTTACAAAATGATCAAGTCATAGCATATGAAAGTAGAAAACTTAAGTTACATGAGCTGAATTATGCTCCTCATGATTTGGAGCTTGCTGCCATTGTTCATGCGCTTCAAGTCTGGAGACACTATTTACTTGGGAAACCTTTTGAGTTGAAAACTGATCACTTAGGACTGAAATATATTTTCACTCAGCCTAATCTAAATGCTAGACAGAGAAGGTGGTTAGAATTTTTATCTCAATATGATTTTGATATTAGCTACATCAAAGGGAAAGAGAATAGGGTAGTAGATGCTCTAAGTCGTAGGAAGCACATTTCTGCTCTTATAACATTAAGAAATCAGTTTAAGGATGAGGTAAAAAGTGCCTCAGAATCTGATATATACTTTCAGCAAGTAAAAGCAGCGCTTGCTGCAGAACCTAATGATGAAAGGTATAAGGGTTTTCATTTTGATAATGAAGGAATCTTACGATATGAAAACAGGGTATACGTACCTATGCTGAACGATTTGAGAAAGAAGTTGTTAGTTTAATTTCATAATTCACCCTTCTCTGGACACCCATGTATCAAAAAAATGCTTGCTGATCTAAAACAACAATACTTCTGGAAAGGTATGAAAAAGGATGTTATTGATTTTGTGACTCATTGTCTAGAATGTCAGCGGGTTAAGGTAGAACACATGCACCCTACTAGACTATTATATCCCCATAGCATACCGCAGTACAAATGGCAAGTAATAAGCATGGACTTTGTACAAGGGTTACCTATGTCCAGGAATAAACATGATGTTATCCTGGTAGTTGTAGATAAACTAACTAAGGTAGCTCATTTCATCACTGGAAATCTAAAGGATGATTCACCAGTGTTGGCCAAAATATTCGTGCACGAAATTTTCAGGTTACATGGTGTACCGGAATTGATTATATCTGACAGGGATCCTAGAATGATGTCAAGATTTTGGCAAATGCTTAATACAGCTCTTGGAATGAAACTAAACTTCAGTTCTGCATATCATCTGGAAACGGATGGACAAACAAAGAGAGTAAATCAAGTGTTGGAAGATATGTTGCGAATGTATTGCATGGATCAACAGTATAAATGGGAAGAGTATCTTCCACTAGTTGAATTTGCATACAACAACACTTATCACTCATCTCTTAAAATGGCACCTTTTGAAGCACTTTATGGAAGGAAGTGCAGAACCCCTGTTAGTTGGGATAGTGTTGAGGATAGAGTGGTAATTGGACCAGATATCCTCACTGAAATGGAACAGCAAGTAAAGTTGATTCGTGAACGATTAAAGGAAGCAACAGATAGGCAGAAGAGCTATGCTGACCTTAAGTGGGTTGATCGAAGGTTTGAGCTTGGTGAGAAGGTTTTTCTTCATGTTAAACCCAGAAAGAGTTCTATAACTTTTGGCAAGGCTGCCAAGTTGTCACCTCGTTATGTGGGACCTTTCGAAATTGTCAAAATAATCAATCCTGTAGCTTATCGATTAGCATTACCACCTGTTTTTTCTCACATGCATGATGTTTTCCATATTTTTTTGCTTAAGAAATACGTTTCAGATTTGTCACATGTCTTAAATTGGAATTCCTTGCAGGTCCAAGACCCAGGAATAATCATGGTTAAACCCACACGAGTGCTGGAAACTCACCAATTGCATTTGAGAAATCATGAAATACAGTAATGTAAGGTCCAGTGGGACCAGTTTAACGAAGAAAGTGCAACTTGGGAAAATCTGGAAGAGATGAAAATTGCTTTTCCTTTTCTTTTTCAACAGAATGAAATCTGTTGACAAAACAATTTTTTTATGAACTTATCTTTTTCATGTCTACATGAAAGCCAGATTGAGGCAAACATTATTCAGGCTGAATAAAATGTATCGTGACATTGATTTCTGGAACTATTCAAGTTGGAAATAGTCACATTGTATTGTGAACTAATAAATTGGTTGACCTAAAGGTAAATCAAATATGTAATCATCAGGATGATGAATCTTTTAGGAGGGAAGCATGTAACACTCTGAACTATTGTTACTTCCTCCTGAGCATTCAAGTGTTGATATATGATTTCTTCTGTATAAGGATGTGTTCCTTTGATTGTGAAGTCATGCTTGATATTGATTGTATCTTCTTTGCTCTTGAAGATCTTTGACTGAGTCAGGATATGCTTGGACTCTTTTATTTCTTTCATTTTTAGCACCTGAGTTCAATCTGATTTCGGGATGAATTGTGGAATTACCCATCTTTATGACTCAGTCTTGGATCAGTGGCATTGATCCAAGAGATGTTTTAAGTTCATTCTGGATGAACAAAAATTATAGACCTTACGAAGGGTGCAAGGTCTGAATGTGTTGGATAAGCAATTCTGGAGTCTAACTCAGGTTGATTGTGTTAAATGAATTGGTTCCCGATATCGTAATATCAGGAAGGTCTAGACCTTGAGCCAGGTAATAAATTCTGGTATACATACTGCTAGCTTATTATCAATGCTGGATAGAATCCATCTCAGGAATGTATATCTGTTGGTTCTTATACTGAACGATTCTATTTGTTAGACCTAGACTGGAATTATTAAGGTTATTAACCTAAACCTAAACTATAAACTATGGGTTGGATTAGTGCTAATCTAACCTAGCCCTAAGCTATAAGCTAAATGTTTCTAAGGTTAGCGACCTAGCACTAAGGAAGTTAGACTAAGTATCACCTTAAGATATAACCTATGTTTCTAACCTAACTAATGATAAGTGGAGGAAGGGGGACCTATGAAGGGGTGCGAGCCATGGGCGGTAGTTTCTATGGCATTTATGAGATGGATAAGTATGAAGGACTTGGGATTTGGTAGAGGTTGTAAAAATCTGTTGGGACCGACGTGGCAGAGTCGCCAAATCTGGAAATGGTCTTTTGTTTGCATTTATCAATCGCCAACTATGGTGGTCGGTGGCAATGGAGTTTGGGTGGGAATTTTAGAGTTAATGTCATTAATGAACTCGGTTCCCGAGCATGGATTTCTCGGGAAGGCATTCAAAATGGAAAACTAGTTGGTTGTTTGGTTTTCCATGCGCTCCGTTTTTCTCTCTGTTTGATCACTGGTTCTTCGAACTAGTCTACTTGGTGTTGCATGGAAACTATGAGAATAACTAGCTCTTTTCTCTGTCGAGGAAAGTTTATAAGGCATGAGGGTAAAAAATTATTGTTACTGAATCTAACCTGGAAGAAGAGGAGAAGGCTCGAGCTCATTCAGAGGTCTTCTTCAGATTTTTAAAGTGACATTATCAGGCATGATAGGCCCTGACATTTAAAAATCTTGCTTTACTCTAAATGCTTTCATTAAAACAACTCTGTTCAGGTGATTTCAGTTCACTTGGTTTGAAGCAATGTATTGGTTCTTCTTTTCCTGTGGAATTATGAATCTCAGGTTTTTTTTTGAAGACCTTGTTGGAATGGTTACTGTATTATTCTTATTTTTTGTTTCATTTCGAGTACAGACCGATTGTGCTTTTATTGTTGATGCGGAACCCTGTTGAATCTTACTAGAATACTTTAAGTTCCTTCTGGTTGGAATGCTTGTTGAGATTATTCTACTTGATTGTCACGATTGTTGAAGTCCTTACTGAGTTTGTGATTTTTGGGTCAAAATCTGTTGAAAGTAGCAAGGATTAAATACGAAAATGACACAGTGAGAGTCTTTGTAATGTTTCGTATGTCTCGACTTCTATTGAAGTTTTGTATAGGATACTTTTAGCATGTTATGGTTGGAACTCTTGAAATTGATAGTATATTACGACTTCTGTAGAAGTTTAGTTGAGAATAATTTTTGGTTTTGAATCCTTTGGAATCCTTGAAACGTAACTTATGTTTTTAACTTATGTAGTAGTTTCCTTGTGCATACTATTGGAATCCTTGAAATGGGTGGTTTGTTATGACTTTTACGGAAGCTTGTTATGGATACTCATTGATTCTGAGTCTGTTGAAGTCCTTGAAATGTAACTGGTGTTTCTACTTCTCTGTAAGCTCAGTTGTGAATACGGTTGGTGTTGACTCAGTAAGAGTCCTTGAAATGTATCTAGTATTTCAAACTTCTATCTAAGCTTGGTTATGAATGCTGTTGTTTTGTTAAGAATACTAAATGTTATTGACTTCGATGGAGTTATTGAAAGGTAATTTATGTTTTAAATTCTGTAGAAGTTTTGCTGTGAGTACTTTTAGGATTCTTGAATTGTTGTCATTATGAATTCAACTTCAATTGAAACCTTGGTTATAAGTATTGGTTGGATTTGGATCTGTTGGAGTCCATGATATGTTGCATGTTGGCTCATTTCTCTATTTGAACCCTCGCTGAGCATGCATATCATTTTGAGTCTTTCTTAATATTGTTGTGTTATGTTTGGTTCGATTCTGAGGAAGTAAGGGATGGGGTTTCTTTATCAACTCAACTTTGTTGATACCCTGTTATATTTTGTAGTAACTCGACTTCAGATGAAACTTTGAGGAAATTTATTGATATGGAATTCAGCTCCTGTGAAGACCTGGTTGTGATTATTCTTGTTCAAAATGGCTTCTAATTTACACCCTTGCTGTATAATCGTAGGTATTTGATTAGTTGAATGAAGCTGTGCATATTGTGTTTCGACTCTGCGTGAATGTCACTATATTTGCATATGGAAACATTATTTGTTTTAATGTTATCTTGTCTCAAGTTTGATTGAAACATAGAGCTCTTAGATGTACCATGTCAGGCGATGGCGTTGGGTATTTTCATGTTGATAAATGATAGAGAAAATATTTGTTGAGTCTTTCATGGTTGGATTATTTTATGTTGCTTGGCGCGAAAACTCTTGAATCGCTTAGTAGCTACAGGTGAATTTTATATTTGGATTTATATGGAACTGTAGTTCTTCTGGTAATCCCGACTATTTAGTCGCAGGCGTAAATATATATGTATTAAACTAAAGGAGTCAGTACAGTCCAGAATGTTATTGATTTAGGATTATGATGGACTCTGTTCTTTCTTCTTGACTGTAATTTATATGTTGATGTATTTAGTAAGTGGAATAGGAAAATCCTCTCTCTCTTAGATAGGAAAACTTGTGTGCGTTTTTCTTACATCCTTTTTTGATCTCTACGGTATGGGTATAACAAGAATAAACTATGGTATTGTATGGAGAGATTGGTATAAAATGTGTGTTGCTGTATAAATGGGTATACTTGTCAATACCATTGAAATGTGTTATGATGATAAAAGAATTAAGACAGTGAGCTTGTTGAATGTTTTAACTACCTTGAGAAATTGATAGAAACAATTTTGTAGGAGTTTTGTTGTCTTAGATTGGTTGTATTCATTTGTTCTTAGTCTCTAACAGATAAGATGAATAGCCTGATTTATGTTTGGAATTTGAATAAATGATTTCATTTAAATAGGTTGTTTAATGAGAACAATTGGTGGATTGCAATTATTTTAAGAATTAGTGCTTATCATGCTAAGTTCACCGAACTGACCCGTGTTGACAATTTTTGTAGATGGTTGCCGTAAGTGGTAAATACACGCAGATCTGATATGATGTTCAGATCGTTTAATTTGGTTTTATGATGAATTCCAATTTGATTCTCTAAATGTACTACTTGAAGAAAGATGTTCTTTTGCTGTTGAGTATTGTATCAATATGCTGAATGCATAAAATGTATTTGATTAGCTTAGAAATGAATGAAATGAGGTATTTCTTACATATGTGTTTGCATTCGTATCTTGATGGATTGAACTTATTCAGTTCGAATGATTTTAAGAGCATTGTTATTATTGTATACCTTGGAGACATTTGGGATTCTCTAAGTAAGCTTTGCAAAGATTATGTGACTGAATACTTGTGTGTGCTTAGTAGTTCTGTCATGTTCTATCTATGCTAAATTGGAATTTAGATCACTGTCTTTCGAGAAGTTAAGGTTAAAATAAACCTCAACAGGAAGCTAAGCGGGCTGAATAAATTATTACTCCTTAGTCTTGATCTAAGTCAAGACAACGTTTAATTGGATTTTTAATCACTATATCTCAATACTAATAAGTAAGATATATTTCAGCTATGAGATCTGATATAAACCAAAAAGGGTTTGGTTAGCAATCTTATGTGAAGATTAAGGGTTATTTTCCAGTTTCGTTGATTTAGATTTTTTCTTTTCAATGAACTCCTTGTTGGGACCTCAAGTCTTAATAACTTCTCTTGTGAAATGGGTTTTATTAAGAAAGGTAATTCTAAGGTGAGGAACCCAGGGGTTGGGAAAAGACTACCCTAAAAGGAGCGTCTTAAAGTTTAACTTTAACTCAACGTATGTAACACCTTATAAATGAGTAGATCTTTTCAAGGTGGATTTGAAGGTTGATGGCACAAGTCAACTGTAGGGTTGTACCTTCGAGAAGATTAGGATCTTCTCGAAGATACAAAAATGCAGGTGACTTATGGTGACACCCTTTGAATTTATCATTAAGATTTACACCGTAAACTCAAACAAGTTTTACTCTAGGACTGATTAGGAACGCGGTCATGTTATAAGGCTACCTTAGGAGACTCGGGGTATCTTGACACACTGGGTTAACTAGGGTTGACCCAGTATGTCAGCGTATCCCTAGTCCTCGGGAGCATCCCTATAATGTTGTCATATTACTAATCTGTTCCTGAGTGAATAACTTGGGGCAGGAGAGACTGACAGAAGTCAGTATAAGACATTCTACATAACATAGGAATGGGGTGAAGGACGTATTCCAGATTGATGAGTATGTCGTCAAGGGATACGAGACATAAGCAATATGTTTCAAATCTTTGGCCAAAGTATCACAAGCTGCTCATTGCGTTGTCCTATGTCACCTAGTGTAAGGGATGAGATGCTGATGAATAATGGTAACAATTATTTAGATAGGTTCCTTGGATAGAGCATTCTGAATCCCAGATTAGGGAAGAGAACCGCAAGAGTGATGTGTTAAAATAAAAACGCCAACTCTTTGATACTCATGAATAGATCGGTAGATTACTGAGTCATGGAATGAATAGATCGGAGGTGCTGCAAGGCATTACAGCTGTATATGGTTATCTGTTATAAGAATGGTGGTTTTGATTTGTGAGTTCTAAATTATGTATTTAGAACTAGGAAGCATTTATCAAAAAAAAAAAAAATTACTTGTTCTAATGTTCTTAAATGGGGATGTTACAATCAACCCTCTAATTTTGACTTTCCAGATGAGTCAATTGCTACCTTTTCCCTGGATGAACCCACTTACCAAATGACACTTTTCTTTGATGGTTCTAAGTGTCAGCGTGGGGGTAGAGCTGGTGTTATCCTCATTCCCCTTGATGGAAAACCCATGCCTTTGTCTTTCAGACTTGATTTTGATTGTACCAACAATATTGCCGAATATGAAGCGTTCATATTAGGTCTCTAAGCCGCCTACGCCCTAGATGTCAAATCAATCAACATCTTTGGTGATTCTCAATTGATCATAAAATAGGTCAATGGTATATACAAATGTCATAATGAGATACTTCAAAAGTAAAAACATCATGTATACATACTCTTGACCACCTTTGACTGTTATGCCCTTCAAACCATCCCACGTTTAACCAAAAAATTTACCGATACCATGGCCTTCTTTTCTTCTCAAATACCCACTTCATCTGTCGATTCTAAAATCTTTGTCTCCATCCAATGACTCTAATCACCCTCTTATCTACCTCGCAACATTTAATCCATCATAATTGTCACCTCAGACCTGAGCAACCTTTGATATAAACAATACTCTGACTATCTTTCTCTCTCCATCTTCCTTCCCAATCTCACCCGTAATAAACAATGCACCTTCCTTAAAGAGGTATCTCATTACGTCATCATGGTGGGCCTCCTCTAAAATCTCATCTTTGATGGTATTCTCTTACGATGCCTCACGAGTTCTAAAATTCCTTATACCATTAAGGAAGTTCATGATGGCATATGTGGAGGTCACTTCAATGGCCTTGTTGTTGCTAAGTGTATTATTTTCCTAGGCTATCATTGGCCGACCCTTAACCATGATTGTTGTGACTTTGTCAATCATTGTGTAAAATTCCAAAAATATGCCAAACTTCATCATATACCCAGTCATGCCTTATAGGTCGCCCGTGACCTTTGGCCCTTCTCTCAATGGGGTTTAGATCTTGTTAGAGAGATCAATCCCCATTCTTCCCATTGCCATCAATGGATCATCAACACTACTGAATACTACACAAAATGGGTTGAGGCCATACCACTCATCTCCACAAAAATTGAGAAAATATGTGAGTTCATCAATCATCACATCATTTATCACTTTGGTGTTCCTCATTGCCTCATCATTGATAATGAAAAACAATTCAAAAATAAAATATTGTGAAAACTTTGCAATGCCTTTGTCATTCAGCTCTATTTCTCGTCACCTTATTACCCACAACCCAATGGCCAAGTCGAATCCACCAACAAAACCTTGAAAAAAAATCTCATGAAAGTGGTTAATTATACTGGGAAGGAATGGCATAAACATATTCCTTTTTACCTATGGGCATACCACACTAGTATTCACACTTCCACTATCGCTACACCTTTTTCTGTAGTCAACGGTACAGAGGCTGTTCTACCTCTCAAAGTCTAGATCCCCTCACTCTTCATTTCTCTGCATGACATGCTCAATGATGAAAAATCTCTTTAGGACCGTTTAGCATAACTTGAGTTATTAGATAAATGTCATCTTAACGCTCTTGACCACCTTCAAGTTTACCAAAAATGTATCAAATGTGCCTATGATAAACATTTCCACAAACGAACCTTTCACGTTGGTGATCTCATCCTGAAAGAAAATCAACATGTAACTAAAGTAGAAAAAAGTAAACAGGGAAAATTTGGTCCTAATTGGCTTGGACCATACATCATGACCCATACTTATGGATCAGGTGTGTATCATTTATCTTCACTCGATGGTAAACCTGAACCTGAGCACCTTAATGTCTTGCATCTTTGACCGTTCTACTATTGAATTTTAGTCCTACCTCACCTTTTTCCTCTTTCCATGCTCATCCCTTGAGCACTATCCACTTCCTAGGCCATCCCCAACGGTTAAATAAGAATCATATGCATACCCGTCACCTTTTTTCTTCTCTTAAATATGTGTACCATGGCGCTGCATATAGTATGATTCTCATGGATACTTTTCATCTACCTCTAGATGAGATCTCTTGGTCATTTCACCCTGCTTTCTGAATAAGAATCATATTCTTCACGTTGGTCTTGTCTATGACTTTAAAGCCCTCACATGGGATCCAACTCCTTGAGTCAAACTTCCAATAAAAAGATGACTCCTTCAAAAGGACATCTTCCTCTCTATAATCACTACTATAAATAGAATTCTCCCTTGAAGGACACCTATGTAAAGCTCTCTCAAAAAAAAAAAAGTGAGAGAATCTAAAGCTTCCCGCATCGATCAGCTTCACGAAGACCTCAAGGAGTTAATTTCATCATCCCATATATACTCCCCGCATCGATCATTCTATCTCAAATATCAGTCAACACAAAAATCCTTTTAGTCATGGACTTTCCTATTGTCACCTTGCATCTCTTGCCCAAAGAGCATGCTACCTCATACCATATAAACATTAACCACCTTTCACCCCTCCCACCATTCACACTCCCATTCCCTACCGCCTAAAGGGACCTCTTGGAAACCATGACATGTGGTGATCATGTGACTAATTTTCACCCTTAGAACAATCAATCATGTAATTTCTTTTAGGTCTTACGTCCATCACCTCCTTCAAGGTACAACCTACTCGTTATGATCCTAACCAATCAGGTGGCTTTCTTTCCCCCTCTTGTCTTTTAACCTTCTTTATTACGTATTGATTACCTTATACAGGACTTGGTCCTTGACGCTTACCTTTGGGATAATATTCTTCTTCTACCACAATCGAAATCACCTATACTAAGCTACCCACAACTCCCCCACACCTAAACCCAAATCATGTCTATGACCTACCATCTCATTCTCATACCACCTCATATTCTTCCCTAGCTTATGGGATAACTACATCAGCCTGAGGTCCTTTTTCACCAGGACTATATAGGAAACACTTTGAGGGTATGGGGCCCTTGGGGGTTAGCTCAGCCACTCTCTGTCCTAACCAATTCAAATTTCATTTTCTTGAATCGCATTCTACCCTACTTTGTTTCCTTTTTATATTAAAAATTGGAAATTAAACCAAACAAGTGACATATTGCTTCACATTTTTATCATCATAAAAAACATACATTTATTTTGATTACCATTTCTTTACCAACATCATGCATATATCATAAAACATCTTAAACATGACCCATATCATAAATAATTAGGCACATTAATGAGTTACAAACTCAACCACTTTTAACTCAATCCATGCCTAAAACAATGACCTGACTCCATCATGCCTAAAACCACAACCTGAATCAACCATGCCTAACATAAACCTGACTCAATCCATGCCTAAAACCATGACTTGTGTAGTGCCCACTTCCCTTTGACACTTTTAGATACTTTTTTTGATACTATTGATAATATTATGGACACTATTTTGTTTTATTTTAGTATGATGGTTAGATGTTAGATCATGGATTATTATTGATCTGGATTCAGTTATTATGCATGATGATTACTAGAGACATTTATTATATATGTTTGGATGACGATATACTATTGACATGGACATATCATAGATGTTTATTTAGACATGTGATTTGGATATTATTAATAGATCTAGAAAATAAATATTTTACAATTCTGATAAAGTTGTTGATTAAAAATACAAATGATGTAATAGTGACTTTGATGTTGTTGTGATTCATTGTATAGTGAATTAATTAATTAAAATGATAATGTTGAATTCTTGATATTGTTGTGATTCATGTATTTAGATGATCTTGAAATGTTGTTTACATCATTTTGTATGTTCTGATATGGCCACGAGGCCGAAGGAGGTATTTGCATTTTTGCAGGTTAAAAATCACAACAATGTTGGGGGACTGGAGACTAACCATATTAAAATTCTGGGTGAAATCAACAAGGTTACCATGGCAACTATTATTTATGTGTCTGTTTGTTATGGATTCCGATGGGGGGGATTTCCATTATATGTGACCATAGGATATGTATTGTATTATGTGTTCCTTTTAATTATTGTTGAATGTATTTTATTAGTAATGTGTTCCTTCTTGTAATTAATTTAAATTTGGTAGATTAATGTGAGAGATCATAAATTTAAACTTGAATTAAATTAAATTAGGATATAGATGTAATTAATGAAGTTGTTGATTTTAAATATTAATGTTGGAAGAGTGTGTAAGAAATATGTAAGAAGGTGTAAGAGATATGTAAGAGTTATGTAAGAAATATTTTGGAAGGTTAAACACTTCATCTCCTCAGGAATTAGAATTTTTCCTTGGAGGCCAAATTTATAAGCTTGTGGGACAAGTTAAACTTGTCCCAAACCTCTTAAAATGATTCACCAACCATACCTATGGTTTGGAGGTTAAAATTAGGCCTTTGTAATGAATTTTGAAATGACAATTTGTAAGTTTTAATTGCACTTCTCTTACATATTTTTAATTCAGTCCTTTTGGGGTATGGATCATTTTGGAGTGTGTAAGTCATATTTTCATATTATTTATTATGATTTGGTGGTTGATGTTGATTTCCTCTTGGGGTTTAGGAAGAATGATGTGGCATCCCACATGGATCCACATCAACCTCTTCTCTTCCCTCTCCTTTAAAAGTGAAATTCCTTGCTTATTTTGGGTTGTCAAAACTTTGTCCATTCCTCTTGGGGGCGCATTTTTATTGCTATTTTTTGAGCTTGTTGTGGAGGAAGTTTGAAGTCTTTTGCGTGCTTGAACATTGTTTGTTTTGGACTGCACTTTGACAGTTGGAAAGTTTGTGAGCTTGGAACAAACTCTAGTATGGAGAGGTAGGATCTTGAGCTTGTTTTTAAATGTTTTCATTCTCTTGCATGTATGTTTAAATGGTGAATGTGTTTTGTGTTCTTGGCTAGTTGGGTAGACTACTTATGACTTGGTGTAGGAGAAGGCTATGGAGATTTCCAATGGGGGGCATAATGAAATGCCAATGGCATCTATTTTATTGTGGAGGGAGTTTTGGATTGGGATCCACCTTAGAAAAGAAACTGCTTGCATTTCTTACTCTTCGGGGTGGCATAAGGGATAAACTTTGGGGGGGCATAAGGAGGGGTTGGGAGATATAAGGTTTATGGGATTTGATATGTTTATTGGTGGTATGATTTAGGTGGATGCCCAATTCCAAATAGGGAGGCATAAGTAGTTCCTGATAGTTCTTTTTCTTGTTGACTTGCTTGATCAAGCCTATGTGCTGTGTGAATAATTTCAAATACAATTGTGAACTACTATCTTTGCTTGGACTGTATTTCTTATTTTTGTATGCATGTGAAGAATATTGTATGTTTGTTGTGGAAGCCATTGTTTCATTGAGTTGATTCTCATTCTCTATTTCAATATGGTTGGGGCTCATAGGCCAATGAGGAAGGATGGATTATCCTTTCTCATTGGATGTCTTGGTTGGATGGAGAGCATTTCCTTTCCCCCTTCCTTGTTGTGATCAAAGATGAAAATATGGAGAAACTAGCATGCTACTATTTGAATCAAGAAGATTACAATTTGACAGTCCCATCCATTGAGAAGGTTTGTTGTAATCTTTTTCACTTCGAAGTAGATGAGTTGTATAGTAATTATAATGTGAATTTATTGTATTGTAAATGGAAGGTCTGAAAATTGCACTAATAAATGTAAAGGAGACTTATATTTGTTCTCTATTTTTGAAAAAGAAATGTAAATGATGTTATATGTATTGTATTTTATATTTTGAAACCAAATCAAGATGAAAAAAAGAAAGTTGTAAAATTGTATTTGATGATCAATGAAGGATTGCATTCCTTTCTTAAAAGTGTATTGTGTATTAGATTTGAATTATTATTGAAGCTTAAATTGTTGTTAAAGATTGGAAATTTTTGTTTGGAAAAGAAACATGCGTATGAAACAAAAGATAATATTTTATTCTCTTAAAGGATTTGAATATAGAAATAAGACTTGCAAAATTGTTATTGAATGGTTCATGGAATTCAATTAAATTTATTTGACTAAGTTTAGGAAACATATGCACATTCAAAAGACAAAATTGATAAACCAATTTAAAAGAAACAGTTCACTACCATAAATTTCATTCTGGCAATTCACATTTTGATAAAAATGAGTAGTTCAAACTTATACAAAATAATAAGATAAGAAACATTAAAATTAAGACTTGGTAAGTCCTAAGGAACTCAAATTTACCTTAACATTTAAGAAAGAACTTTCCAACCTTATAAAAATCCAATTTGGAACTTGCACAGTCGTTTTTCTGTCTAATGTCAGAAAAATAAAAATTGAAATCAATTAGACAAATTAACCTTCCTAAAACACTCTAAACCCTCCCTAGAGTAATCCTCCATGTATTTTTGACATGTTGAGTGAAGGAGGAGAATAAATTTAACAAAATTGAGAAGTTGAAAACTGATAGTTCACTAATTAGAACCCTGCGGATTATTTTCATTAAATTTACCTCTCAATATTCAACATTTTCCAAAATTGATGATTCTTGTACAAAGAGGGAATTGAAAAGTCCTTGTTTTCCCAAAACCAAGCTTTCTAGCTTAAGTTATAGCCATTTGAATTGTTACTTCAATTTTCCATTCAAAAAATAATAAGATTTAATCTAACTATAGAAAAATTTAAATTTTACTTTGGAAAATTTTCCCAAAAAGGTCCACGGCCCCCCACCATCCCACAACCAATTCAGGGCCTATCCATGTGGCACCCTAGGAGGGGCAGACCAATTTTTAAACTTATCCCTTTGAAAATTATGCCTTGGGATATTTTTCCCATTTTATCCCACCACCCCGCCAGCCCGCAACCAATCACATGCTGCCACATGGCATGGTGGAAGGGTGGACTCTTTTCAAAGTTAAACGTATTCTTTTAAAAAAATTTACTTGGGAAAAAAAAAAAAATTCCCTCCGCTGACCCGTAGCCAATCAAAGGGTGCCACGTGTCCTCTTGTGGCTACGGCGGAGGCACATTTTTTCCCTTTAGACTTAACCCTTTTAAAAATTTTGGGAAAAATTCTCATTTTGGCCCCATCATCCCACGGCCAATGAGAGCATGCCACATGGAACTTTGGGATAGAGGCAGGAGGGTGAACCCTTCTTCTTCTTTGGTTGTCTTGTTTGGCCTTGGGAAAATTTGCTTAATTTCTCCCGCAGCCCACAACTCCACCTTTCCCCTCAGAACCTTGTTCTTCCACGGCATGTGCGCAGTGCATGCATCCTTTTTCTTCTCTGGTCTCCTTCATCAGGCACAAAGTGCACCAAATCCACCTACCGCTCTACCCTTCCTTACCCTTTTCCACTTGGCACCAGGATCTTGACACGTGTCCCCCAGGGACCCACAGGGGTGTGGAATGCTTTGTGACTTTGAGCCATGTGATGGGAAAATTTCCCTATGCCACCTTGTGACCCACCAATCCATGTCTAAAGCACTTCCCCCTCCTCTTGACACGTGTCCCCTAAGGGAATATTTTCCCTAGAAAATCCACCCACTCATATCTTGAGTTCTGCAAGGAGTTAGGAGGACTTCTTTATATCACCAGAAAGGTGAGAAAATTTCCTATCCATTGGAAATGGTTTAGGGAAATTTTTGAAGTGTTAAGTAAGAGAAAAATCTAGTTGAAACTCTAAGCCTGTTAGAGAGCAAGTATGGGGGTAAAATTACTCCCTGAACCTAACTAAAACATGTAACCCTAAAATTTGAACCTTGTGAACTTGATATAAGTTAATAAATGAAACTTGTGTTTTGGTAAATAGGATTTGTTCCAGAACCTTGTTAGTGAAAACTGATGTTTGGCAACCTGAATGTAGATACTTCTAATAAAAAAAATTATTCCATAATTTTCTAGCTAACCCTAGGTTGTTTCTTAGGTCTCAAGTGGTTGTTTAAAATGGTCACTACAGTTTGGTATCAGAGCAGTGGTTCAAAGGCTTGGACCCTTGGGCACACTAGAAAACTTGAGACATGAAAACTTAAACCTAGCACACTTAAATCTAGAAAACAACTTAGCAAGAATTTGAATATTTTTAGTAAACATGGAAGCTATGTATAACTTAGAAAATGAACTAACTCTCACTTTGGTCTATGCAAGAGGCTCAGACAGAGTGGGAGGAACCTTCATAGAGACTCAAATTCACCACCACCACCACCACCAGATCAGGTTGTAGCAGCCATTCTACCTTATATTCTAAAGACCCTTCAGGATGTCAATGCCGCTATGTGCGGAGGCTTAGGATGAGGAAATGTAGCTAGTCATGATAGAGCTCCTTCTATTGAGGGTTAGGTATCTTCTCAACTCAGTAAGGAGAATAGATGAGAGAACTCCCATGTGGATTTAGTCAGAGTAGAGTCACCACCTAGGAGATAGAGTGAAATATTTCTAGAGCATAGAGAGAGGTATCGGAGCCCTAGGCTTAGGGATGAGCATGCTGAGAGACCTAGAGCCTGACAGACCACAACAACAGATCACATCAGGGAGATCCTAAAGCTTCGGCCCTCACATTACTCAGGTGATACAGGTGGATTTCAGGAAGAGGCCTGACTAGTGAGATTGAGCGGTTGCTTCAAGCTTTGTCCTTGTTCTAGCAACATGAAAGCTCGTGTTGCGATCCATCTACTGAGGGATGGAGTAGGAGTATGGTGGAGGATAGAGGAGTAGAAGCTCCATGTAGATTTAGATATAGTGACCTAGGAGCTATTTGAGGAGAGATTTAGGAGCAAATATCTATCACAGGAGGTTCATCCAGTAGAGGATTGAATGAGTTCCATGACCTATGTCAGGCTTCTCTTTCTATAGCAGAGTATGAGAGTAAATTTCTAGATCTACTTCAGTATGTAGAGTATATACAGGATGAGTAGGTGCAAATTCATAGGTTCATCTGGGGATTGAATTTGGATATTGGAGGTGTAGTGCAGATTCACTATCCACAAACTTTAGCAGAGGCCATTTAGAAGGCCTCTATTGCGGAGAAGACTCGGGGTAAAACCTAGCAAGCTAGAGACTGAGTCAGGAGTTTCATTCAATAGATGCAAGACGGTAGATCGAGAGGTTCAGTACCTCTTCCTCATGGTGGTCACCACTCCTCATAGTCATCCTTTCAGCGACAGCAGTAGTAGTCCCATCCACCTTATAGACCTCCACAGAGAGTTGATGCACAGAGAGGTCAGAGCATGGGGCCTCCTCCTAGGGGTCCCATCAGGACACAGGGTGGACCTAGAGCTTAGTTAGCAGGATCTCACCAGTAGAGGCCAAAATAGACTACATCCAGATCATCAGGACACACACCATATAATTTTAAGGCACCTACTGGAGGTGCTTCTCCTTGGAGAGGATCAGGTGGTTACTTTGGATGTGGACCTACTCATCCTGTATATACTCTCTGAGCTGACAGTTGGTGACATGATTTATTATTATCTTAGAACCCTAATAAGGGTAAGGCACAGGTTTCTGAGCTGACAGTTGGTGACATGGGATGTAGCCACAGGATTTATGCAGTGGTTGAGAACCACCAGGTAGAGCACCAGAGCACAGTCATTGAGACCACATGTAGCATTGGTGGTATTCCTACCTCTGTATTGTTTGATTCTGGTTCTTCTGATTCTTTTATTGCACCATCTTTAGTAGAGTGATGCATCTGGTGGTAGTTAGGTCGGGTCTTAGTTGGGATGTCGAGATGGCTTCTGGAGCCAAGATCTCTAAGGACTCCTTAGTTAATGAGTTTGTTGTGGATTTGGGACCTTTTACCACTACCTCATATCTTTGTATTCTTCCTTTGGGCTCATATGGAGTCGTTTTAGGTATGGATTGGTTATCTTCACATAGGGCTAGGATGGATTGTTATCATAAGACTATAGCTTGTACAGATGATTTGGGATTTTATTCGGTGATCTCTGTGGTCAAGAGACCCATTTCTATTCGTACCATTTCCGTTATGCATCTTAAGGGGTGTGTGTGATGGAGTTGTCAAATGTATGTTATTACAGTTAGCGCAGATTAGAGGATGGATCTAGTGGACCATCGTTGGATGATCATCCCATCTTGAGAGATTTCTCTGATGTATTTCTAGGGGAGATACCAGGGATACCACCCCCACGTGATATTGATTTCCATATAGATCTAGTTCCTGGAGCAGAGCCTATCTCATGGGCACCTTATCGGATGACCACCCTAGAGCTCTGTGAGCTCAAGTTGTAACTTGAGGGTATTTTGAAGAAGGGCCTTATCTATCCTATTGTATCCCCTCGGGGTGCACCGATGATCTTTGTGAAGAATAAGGATGGATCATTGTGGTTGTGTATTGATTACTGCCAGTTGAACAATGATCAAGAATCGTTATTCTCTTCCTCATATTGATGACTTGTTTGATCAGATGAAGGGATCCATGGTGTTCTCTAAGATTGATCTCAAGTTATGCTACCATCAGTTGAGGATTTTAGAGGTGGACATTCATAAGACCACCTTCCACATGAGATATGGGCACTATGAGTTCATAGTGGTGCCTTTTGGTTTGACGAATGCCCCTGTAGTGTTTATGAGTTTGATGAATGGGGTATTTAGGACCTTTTTAGATCACTTCATGCTCATCTTCCTAGATGACATCTTGATATACTCACGTACATGTGAGGAGCATGAGGGGCACCTTCGACAGGTTCTTCAGTGTCTTTGTGAGCAGAAGCTTTACAGGAACTTGGAGAAGTGTGCTTTATTTCAGTCAGAGGTGTAGTATTTGGGTCGTGTTATTTCTGGGGAAGATATCATAGTTGATCCTTCCAAGATTAGAGCCATTATGGATTGGCTAGCACCCACTATAGTGAATGAGGTGCGTAGCTTCATGGGATTAGCAAGATATTACTAGATATTTATTCAGGACTTCTCTCAGATTGTACATCCTATCACTTCCCTTCAGAGGAAAAGGAAGAAGTTTGTTTGGTCGAACAGATGTGAGAAAGACTTTAGCACACTGAAGGAGTGCCTCAATAAAACACCCATTCTTGCATTAGCAGTTCCATAGGGTGAGTTCTTTGTTTGTACAGATTCTTCTTTAACAGGGCTTGGAGGTGTGTTGATGCAGGATGGTAGGGTTATAGCTTTTGAGTCTTGAAAACTCAAGGATCATGAGCTTAACTATCCTACCCATGATTTTGAGCTTTCAACATTTGTGCATGCTTTGGTTAGATTGAAACACTTTCTTCTTGGACAGAGATTCACACTCAGGATAGATCATTTGAGTCTTTGCCGCCTCTTCATGTAACCAATGTAAACACTTGTTAGTGGCGTTGGATGGAGTTACTTTGGGAGTATGACATGGAGATAGAGTATGTGAAGGGGAAAGAGAATGTGGCTATAGATGCTCTCAGCAGACGGAGACATGTGACTATGGCCACCTCAGTGAGCATAGATTTAAGAAGTAGGATTCTTCAACATCTTCCTCTTGATAGCTTCTACATGGCAGTACAAGCAGAGATCGAGTCACAGAGACCCCTTGAGGGGAAGTTTTATAGTTTTTACTTAGAGGTAGATGGTATTCTCAGGCATAGAGGTAGGATATATGTTCCCAGAGATGGAGGATTGAGGTATGACATCTTGGTAGAGGCACATTGTGCACCTTATTCAGCCCATCCCAGGGTGAAGAAGATGCACACTACCTTGCAATAATTATACCACTGGACAAGACTTTGTCAGGACATTGCTCAATTTTTGTCATGGTGTTTAGAGTGCTAGAGGGTTAAGGCTGAGCATTAGCATCCAACAGGTCTTCTTTATCCTTATGCCATACCGGAATGGAAGTGGGACACCATTTCCACGAATTTCATTGTGGGGATACCTATGTCGAGATATCACCATGATGCCATCATGGTCGCGGTTGATAAATTGACAAAAGAAGCTCACTTTTCTCTGGTGAATACCACTTATACAGCCAGAGCACTGGTAGTTGTATATTTAGATGAGATTTTTAGGTTACACAGGATTCTGTGGAAGATCATTTGTGACTTTGATCCTTTGTACACTTCACATTTCTAAACTACCATGCAGTACGTCCTCGGGATGAGGATTAAATTTAGCACAACATATCACCCTGAGACAGATGGACATACTGAGTGAGTGAATTAGATTTTGGAGGATATGCTCAAGATGTATGTGATGGATCAATAGTCTAAGTGAGAGGAGTACCTGTACTTAGTGGAGTTTTCCTATAATAATAGTTTTCAGAGTTCTATAGGCATGGCTTCTTTTCAGGAATTGTATGGTAGAGAGTTTAGGACACCCCTTAGCTGGGACAGGTTGGAGGATAGAGTATCTCTTGGACCAGCTCTTTTGTAGGACATGGAGTAGTAGGTGGTGTTGATCAGGTAGAGATTATAGGAGGCATAGGATAGGAAGAATAAGTATGCGGATCAGCATAGGATTTATCATAGATTTGGTATGGTCATGAAGGTGTTCCTTCGTGTCAGGCCACAGAAGAGCCCTATACGTTATGGAAAAGGTTCTAAGTTAGCTCCTAGATTCATTGGTCCTTTTGAGATCTTGGAGTGTATCGGCCCTTTGGCCTACCATCTAGCATTTCCACCCATCTTGTCTAGCATACATGATGTGTTTCATTTTTCTGTCCTTAGGAGGTACATTGCAAATCCTTCTCATGTTTTGGACTAGACATTATTACAAGTGCAGGATCAGGGGTAGGTGATGGTGGAGCCCATCTGTATCATAGATTATAGGACCCTGGGCCTTTGAGGCAGATAGATTTATCAGGTACAGGTACATTGGGACAGATATGATGAGACTACATCCACTTAGGAGGATGCCACAGTATTACGAGTGCAATTTCCACATTTTTTCCAGTGACTTCTAGGAGGAAGTCGTGTCTAAGGGGAGGGGGATGTAGTGGCCATTTCCCTTTGACACTTTTAGATACTGATTTTGATGTTATTGATCATATTATGGACAATATTGTGTTTTGTTTTAGTATGATGGTTAGATGTTAGATCATGGATTATTATTGATCTGGATTCAATTATTATGCATGATTATTACTAGAGATGTTTATTATATATGTTTAGATGATGATATACTATTGACATGGACATATTATAGATGTTGATTTGTACATGTGATTTGGATATTATGAATAGATCTAGAAAATGAATATTTTATAATGCTGATAAAGTTGTTGATTAAAAATACAAATGATGTAATAATGACTTTGATGTTGTTGTGATTCATTGTATAATGGGTTAATTAATGAAAAATGATAATGTTGAATTCTTGATATTGTTGTGATTCATGTATTTAGATGATCTTGAAATGTTTTTTATATGATTTTGGATGTTCTGATATGGCCACAAGGCCGAAGGAGGTATTTGCATTTTTATAGGTTTAAAATCACAACAATGTCGGGGGACTGGAGACTAACCATATTAAAATTCTGGGTGAAATCAACAAGGTCACCATGGCAACTGTTTTGTGTGTGTGTGTTTGTTAGGGATTCCCATGGGGGGGATTTCCATTATATGTGACCATGGGATATTTATTTTATTATGTGTTCCTTTTAATTATTATTGAATGTATTTTATTAGTAATGTGTTCCTTCTTGTAATTAATTTAAATGTGGTAGATTAATGTGAGAGATCATAAAGTTAAACTTTAATTAAATTAGGATATAGAATGTAATTAATGAAGTTTTTGATTTAAAATATTAATGTTGGAAGAGTGTGTAAGAAATGTGTAAGAAAGTGTAAGAGATATGTAAGAGTTATGTAAGAAATATTTTGGAAGGTTAAACACGTCATCTGCTTAGGAATTCAAATTTGTCCTTGGAGGCCAAATTTGTAGGCTTGTGGGAAAAGTTAAACTTGTCCCATACCTCTTAAAATGATTCACCAACCATACCTATGGTTTGGAGATTAAAATTAGGCCTTTGTAATGAATTTTGAAATGACAATTTGTAAGTTTTAATTGCACTTCTCTTACATATTTTTAATTCAGTCCTTTTGGAGTATGGGTCATTTTGGAGTGTGTAAGTCATATTTTCATTTTATTTATTATGATTTGGTGGTTGATGTTGATTTCCTCTTGGGTTTGATGAAGAATGATGTGGCATCCCACATGGATCCACATCAACCTCTTCTCTTCCCTCTCCTTTAAAAGTGAAACTCCTTGCTTATTTTGGGTTGTTGAAACTTTGTCCATTCCTCTTGGGGGGAAAATTTTTCTTGCTGTTTTTGGATATTTTTATGGAGAAAGCTTGGAGTCTTTTGAATGCTTGAACATTGTTGGTTTTGTACTGAAATTCGACAATTGGAAAGCTTGTGAGCTTGGAAAAAACTCTAGTATGGAGAGGTAGGATCTTGAGCTTGTTTTTAAATGTTTTCTTTCTCTTGCATGTATGTTTAAATGGTGAATGTGTTTTGTTTTCTTGGCTGGTTTGGTAGATTGCTTTGGAATTGGTGTAGGAGAAGGATATGGGGATTTCCAATGGGGGCATAAGGAAATTCCAATGGCATCTATTTTATTATGGAGGGATTTTTGGATTGGGATCCACCTTAGAAAAGAATCTGCTTGCATTTCTTACTCTTAGGGGGGCATAAGGGATAAACTTTGGGGGGGAATAAGGAGGGGTTGGGAGATATAAGGTTTATGAGATTTGATATGTTTATTGGAGGTATGATTTAGGTGGATGCCCAATTCAAAATAGGGAGGCATAAGTAGTTCCCCATAATTCTTGCTCTTATTGGCTTGCTTGATCAAGCCTATGTGTTGTGTGAATAATTTCCAATATAGTTGTGTATTGTTGTCCTTCGTTGGACTGTATTTCTTATTGTTGTATGCATGTGAAGAATATTATATGTTTGTTGTGGAAGCCATTGTTTCCATGAGTTGATTCTCATTCTCTATTTCAATATGGTTGGGGCTCGGGGGCCAATGAGGAAGGATGGATTCTCCTTTCTCATTGGATGTCTTGGTTGGGTGGAGATCGTTTCCTCTCCCCATTCCTTGTTGTGATCAAATATGAAAAGATGGAGAAACTAGCATGCTGTTGTTTGAAGCAAGGTAAATACAGTTTGACAGTCCCATACTTTGAGCAAGTTTTTTGTAATCTTTCCCACTTCGAAGTGGATGAGTTGTATAGTAATTGTAATGTGAAGTTATTGTATTGTAAATGGAAGGTTTGAAAATTGGACTGAGAATTATAAAGGAGACTTATATTTGTTCTCTGTTTTTGAAAAAGAAATGTAAATGATGTTATATGTATTGTATTTTATATTTTGAAACCAAATCAAAATGAAAAAAAGAAAGTTGTAAAATTGTATTTGATGATCAATGAAGGATTACATTCCTTTCTCAAATGTGTATTGTGTATTATATTTGAATTATTATTGAATTTGAAATTGTCTGTTAAAAATTGGAAATTCTTGTTTGGAAAAGAAGCATGTGTATGAAACAAAAGATTGTATTTTATTATCTTGAAGGAGTTGAATATAGAAATAAGACTTACAAAATTGTTATTGAATGCTTGATGGAATTCAATTAAATGTATTTGACTAAGTTTATGAAACATATGCACATTCAAAAGACAAATTTGTTACACCAATTTAAAAGAAACAGTTCACTATGCCATAAACTCCACTCTAGCAATTTAGATTTTAATAAAAATGAAAACTTCAAAATTATCACTCGAGACAACAAGATATGAAACATTGAAATTCAGACTTAGTAATTCCTAAGAAACTTAGATTTACCATAACATTTAAGAAATAACTTACAAAACTTTATAAAAATCCAACTTGGAACTTGCACAATCATTTTCCTGTCTACTATGTCAGAGAAATACAAGTTGAAATCAATTGGACAAATTAACGTTCCTCAAACACTCTAAACCATCCCTAGAGTAATCCTCTGTCTTTTTGACATGTTGAGTGGAGGAGAACAAATTTAACCAAATTGAGAAGTTGAAAAATACTAGTTCACTAATTAGAACCCTGCAAATGTTTTTCATTAAATTGACCTCTCAAACTTGATCAATTTTTAAAATTTATTATTTTTGTGCAAATAGGGCATTGAGGGATTTTCAAAAAGTCCTTGTTTTCCAAAAATTGAGCTTTCTAGCTCAAGTTATGGCCATTTGAAGTTTTACTTCAATTTGGCATTCAAAAAATAATAAGATTTAATCTAACTATAGAAAAATTTAGATTTTCACTTTGGAAAAATTTCCCGAAAAGGTCCCTAGCCCATGCCATCCCATAACCAATCAGGGCCTGCCACGTGGCACCCTAGGAGGGGTAGAACAATTTTATAACTTATCCCTTTGAAAAATTTTCCTTGGGAAAATTTTCCCATTTTAACTCGCCACCCCACTAGCCTGCAGTCAATCACATGCTGCCACGTGGCATGGTGGAAGGGAAGACTCTTTTTAAACTTAATACTTATTCTTTTGAAAAAATTTACATGGGAAAAATTTTCATTTTCCCTCTACCAGCCCGTAGCCAATCAGAGGGCCCCACGTGTCCTCTTGTGGCTAAGGTGGAGGCATGTTTTTTCCCTTTGGACTTAACCCTTTTAAAAATTTTGGTAAAATTTCTCATTTTATCCCCACCAGCCTGTAGCCAATGAGAACATCCCACGTGGCACTTTAGGGGTGGAGGCAGGAGGGCGGACCCTTCTTCTTCTTTTGTTGTCTGTTTTTTCCTTGGGATTTTTTTTTTAATTTCTCTTGTGGCCTACTCCTCTGCTTTCCTCTCAAACCTTTTCCTTCCACGGGTTCATGGACCCACGGATCCTTTTTCTTCTCTATTCCTTCGTCAGATGCAAAGCAATGAATCCACCCGCCGCCCCATGCTTTCTTTCGACTTTTCCACTTGGCACTAGGATTTGACACGTGTCCCCTAAGGGCCCATAGGGGCATGGAATGCTTTGCGAATTTGAGCCATGTGATGGGAAAAATTCCCTATGCCACCCTGCGACGCACCAATCTATTCTAAGCACTTTCCCCCGCCTCTTGACACATGTCCCCTAAGGAAAAATTTTCCCTAAAAAATTTGCCCACTCATATCTTGAGTTCTACAAGGAGTTAGGAGGAATTATTTATATCACCAGAAAGGTGAGAAAATTTCCTATCCATTGGGAATGGTTTAGGGAAATTTTTGGGAGCATTAAGTAAGAGAAAAATCCAGTTGAAACACTGAGCCTGTTAAAGAGTAGGCATGGGGGTAAACTACTCCCTGAACCTAACTAAAACATATAATCCAAAAATTTGAACCTTGTGAACTAGATATAAGTTAATAAAGGAAACTTGTGTTCTGGTAAATAGGATTTGTTCCAAAACTTGTTAGTGAAAACTGATGTATGGAAACCTGAATGTAGGTACTTCTAATAAAAACATTAATCCATAATTTTCTAGCTAACCCTAGGTTGTTTCTTAGGTATCAAGTGGTTGTTTATATGGGAATCACAACTTGACTCCCTCATGCCTAACACCAACCTAACTCAATCCATGTCTAACACACCTACCATAAGTCCATCTATGCATAAACCATCACATTCTATCAAACAATCATAGTCTATCAACATCAAAGTACATTATTAGAATATCATCCATATCATCATAAAAATAGGTGTGTACCCATCCAATATACACTAATATCAAAATAATATACATCTCTCAAAACTTCTCATATACAGCCTCACCATCTTCATCACGCGGGATGATATATGATCAAAATAATAAACCACTCTCGTATACATCCTCACCATCTTCAGCACGCAGGCTGGTATATCTCAAAATAAAAACTACATCAAAATTGAGGGCCATATATCAAACATCATCATAGCAAACATCCTTCATATCTACCTCGCATATCCCCTTTATCTCTTCAGCCCCTATTTGGTGACTTGCTAGCATCTCCCCACCCATCATAGGTGGTGGCTAGGTCCCTGCTGGTAAATCAACTAGAAATAGCCTCCGTGAATTAGTGGCCTCACCCTAACCAAGTCTCGGGGCTTGATGGCCCCCTATGCTCTCCATGTTATAAGTGTGTGATCTGGTCCTCTCACTAGAGGCATGTTGTGCCCATTACTTAGCATACGATAGATAATCTATCCCTATTACCATCAGCTGGTACTGATAATAACGGGCCTCATCTCTCACCTCCCATAGCTTGGATACGGGTACTGTCTATGGTGGTCCCATCAACCTCTGACCCTGTACCTGTATTGTGGGAGCTTGTCCCACCCCTTCCTATGAATTGGGACCCTATTCCGATGTTTGTGGTGGCCCCATCGGCCTCTACTCCTATGCCTATATCTGGTCCTGTAAGGCCCCAATCTATGCTTGCGTCATGGCTAACTAGCCCTGTAACCCTGTAACATGTGCCTGATCTCCATCTCCATCCCCACCCTGGGCCATCTGGGCCTAAAGACTTGCCACCTATGCATGTAACTCAGCCACCTCCACCTCTAAACTGGCTAACTATCCCTGCACCATACCCAACTGGGTAATCAAGGTCACCACCTACCCCTTAGGGCATCTCTTTATACAATGATAGTGGATAAATCCAGCTGCCCTAGCCTGGGTGGTACTACTCATAAATGAGCCACCCACCACCATCTATATCTATCTTTCACTCTAACATCATCAATCTACCGATCTACTACCTACTCCTCCTACCCTGTGGGAAGTGTCGGCTATGGCAGAGGCAATGGCCTCTCCACGTCATCTCTCTTGTACTACGGGAAGGGTGGAGGTATGTCCTGCAATAGTCCAAAGTATCATCTAACCCTATCAACTGGGATCATCTCGTGCTCCCCAGCATGACGCCCCTCTATCCATCTCAGCAACTAAAGGCCATCTAGCTCATCATGCATCCACTGTATGAGGGATAACCCATATATGGTCTCCATATGATGTCCACTCTGGACAATCCCTCCAATAGATGCCTATAGTATGCTACATCATGTGTAGCCCTACCTAATCACCACTCTCCAATCATAGGTACCCATCTCCTATACCCCACCCACACTACTCTCGGTGGAAATGCATCTACTCATGGCATACCCACTTGGAACACACAAACTATGTTCTCATAGGCCCAACAGTGTAGTAAAAAAATGCAACATAAGTTAAACATACGCAGATGCCCATATGCCCACAACTCTCTATATAGTTGCACCAGGAATTCTAGCACCCAGGAAAAATAGTTCTGATCCATTACCATGTCATGTAATACCCCCATCAGGGAGCAGGAAAACCTCCCACCCTCTACATTTAGTAGTGTGAAGCAACATACTTCCTTCATTAGTATTATGACTAGCCTCGTCTCCTCTAGGCAGACTAGTTACATCCCTCCGTAACTTAGACTGGAACTATGGAATGTCATGTCCACCAGTCCTTTCCCAAACACTGTCATCATAAACTCCTCTGAGGCCTTAGAGAAGATCATTTATACATGTGTCCCTAGTGTTATTAGCTGTAGGATCCTAAACATATCCTCTAGGGTGACTGTCATCTCACTCATCGGTGCGTGGAACGTGTTGGTCACTGAATCCTATCTATTGATGAGAGCAACTATCAAAATTGGCTGCCAGACTACATGTCAATAGCATCGAACCCCAATCAGGCCCACCTCCTCCATGTGTTGCCACTCCTCAATGGTCATTGTGCCTCATACTCTCAATATCAAGGGTAGCACCCTATATCTCATCCACAACTGATCTCTCCACTGCATCCAATAAAAACGTCAAATTAATCTACCTTCATCATACCCATACTCACCCATGACACCTCACCTATTCCCACTGTCTTATCTCTTTCTATCTTCCCAACCTACATTCCTATCACATTTTCTCTATCGAACCCCCACCCTCAACCACTGTCATTTCCCCATACCCATTTTACCCCCCGACTACATTATATTTTTCACCAACACACCCTATTCTACCCTTCCCTATCTCACCCACTCAACCTAGGACCTTTTTTGACCCCTTTTTTTTCCAAAACCTAACTAGTGTTTGTTATCTCTAACCAACCCCGGTCACCCCTAAACCGACATCATTCACATGTTTTGTGACTGATACTGGATTGACCCTACCAATGTCGGCTAGCCCAGACTGACACCAGTCACTGTCGTGGAAAAAACCACGACCCCCAAAACTCTACCCTCTCAAAAAATCCCTCTCCTTACCCTTCTACCCACCCATTCTCACCTACAATTTCCCTTAACCCATCCTACCCCCTATTCACCCACTTACCTCTCTCCCCACTCCTCCAACATTCCAAATTTTATTTTGCACCCCCCCTGAAAAAAAAATAAACCCAATTTTCTTTCCCCACCTGACCTATCACTTAATCTACCTCACAAAACACAACAAGGGTTTGATCCTTACCTCATCATGCTATCATCTCCATGGTGGCACGTCTGGATGCTCCACTGGTGGCCCACCTAATCCCTCTATGGCCTTCACCATCACCAATTGCTAACCACACCTCTAACCAATCAAATAACTCAATCTGATCACGTGAACCCACCTCTCAACTACTAATCACCTTCCATTCAGCTCACCAACTCATATTTTTGTTCCATCCAGACACTTTCTAACTTTCTCTCTCTCTCTCTCTCTCTCTCTCTCTCTCTCTCTCGTGTCATTTTCCTGATTCGCAAGAAGACAAATGATTTGCAAGAAACTGTGGATTTTTCTTTTTTATAACATCCCCAACCTCACCGATGCTGGTTTTACCTTCACCGGCATCGATCACATGCCCTAACATACTGTGGTTAGTTACCCTAGACCAGCATCAGTTACCCTTGACTGGCATCAGTCACCCTCTCTTCCACATTGCCCACAATTTATCCCTATTACCCTACCCATCACTCTTTTTCCCTCACCCAATGCTTACCTTGACCATTCACCTCACCCTCCTGGCCTTATCCTTTGCTACCTAACCTCATCCTCATTTGGGGACTCATTATTTTACTTATACCCCGACCCTACCTGTGTCGTGACCTAGAACATCTCTAGTGACCTTTGACCCCATGTGTTCACTATACCTTGCAGCATTGTTATCTGTGTTGATTGACCTAATGACCTTACCTTGCCTCTTGTTGTGACCATTTATCCTAACCCAACCCTCAGTGTACCGAAACATACCTAAACATTCCTAAACATTCCTGTGCCTAACCTGTGTCATGTTTCCTGACCATATCATGTACCTTCGATACCAGAATCACCTCAGCCTTGTTTGGATAAACCTATTGACCTTAGATAATGTAGAGTTTCCTTGCGCTTCAGCCAGGTACCATGCCATATTTTATATGTGTGTGTGCATTTTATTGTTACTACCTTTGACCCTAACCCATTACCTATATTACCCAAGTAGTCATTTTTCCTTTTTCTCCCGTTACCCACCTTCCTCTTGATCAAATTCACCTTTTATCAAAACACTTACCGATTCTTCCTTCTACCTCATCAGTTCCTAGTTTTAGGGGGATCACCTTCACCCACACATGGGGAAACCACATCTTATTTTTTTCAGCGTTGCTTACCAATACAAGCTATGCAACAAAAGGGGAAAAATGTAGACACCAAAACTGGGTCACACTCCCCTTGGTCCCTTGTCAAATAAATACCTTGAACACATCCATCTAGTCATGGCCCCCTTCACCCCACTATAATATTGATTTAATTAATTTGATTAAATTAATTCATTATCCTCACCATATTTATTATTTGAAAATCCTAATTGATATAATGCCCACCTAAACACCTCATCTAGCCACCTCACCCTAAGACCTATTCTTAGTAAGTTTCCATAACTAACTAGGACCTACCCAAACCCTAAAAATCAATGTCTACATTCCATCTAACTACATTCCCGTGCATTAGAAGGAAGCTTCCATGCTAATCTATGGGTTAAACGAAACCAGATCCTAGAAAATCAAGGGGATCTACTTAGTTTAGTAAACCTAGGAAATCCCACCCTAACCAACTCCGGTTACCCTTAACCGCCACTACTTAAGCCAAAACCACCGTCGGTTACCATTTAATCCTAAAAACAACCTTATTTTGAGGTTGGCACATTTCTGAGAGATAAATACATCTTCTGAGAAAAAGTGACAAAACTAGAGCTGTATGTAAGCAGAACCAACATCCGTACAAGCATCATAACATCCATAGGAAACACCTGAAGAAACCACAAAGCCATTTGTCTTCACGGGAGCATCTAAGGAAGTGCCAACACAACATCAAGTTCATTCCATTTTATCACCCACCATTACCAACCAGGCATCAAGCTTGTACAAATAATATTTTTTGTTAACCTCCATTGGTTCCTTTCACTTTTGTTGTTAGTTTCTATTCTCCCCACCATTTTATCTCCATGAAAACTTGACCATATCTGTACCCACACTATTAAACTACCCATATCTATACTTTCATCATTCCCATGCCTACCTAAGACCCACACGAACCTTGCCATTGCCCTTCCATCTTCATCTAATCTCATATGTATTACCCAGCCAAGTTTTATTGAGTTTTCTAAACCCCAACCATACCGACACCGGCTGCCCACAACTATCACTGGTTAGCCTAACCTGATACCATTCATACTAGACCAACGTCATTCTCTATGTATTTTACCAGAAACCAAGAACAAAACTCCCAAACTTCAACCAAATACCCAAAACCACCCAGAATCTCACCCTGACGAATACCAATACCTTGATAGTGACATGGACCTTTAGATTCACTCATAACCTAGCCTATTGTGAATGAATTTTCTTATTATAGATGAATGAGATACCTAAATCATTTTAACTACTATAGGATTTCCTTTATTTCTCACAATAATTTTCTTTAAACAGTGGATTGACAACCATCTAGGAAGTAGCACACTTCCTGGATCTAGCATACGCTAGGCAGTCCACTACATATATTCTTTAAATTTTATTTGGTGCTCTTGTGGTCCATTTCAGGTAGTTCCTCCAAGAAAAAAGGAAGATCTCATGATCAGTTGTGGATTCAGATGTCATACATGCGCAACAACCTACAACCAACATTTAAATAGGTATTCCTCCTAAACCATTACCCATATTTGTTTCATCAACATTCAAAGAAATGATCTAGAATAAAGTGAAGCACATATCCCCATTACAACATGCCTTCCTTGGATGGTTCCACATTCTCAGGATCCTAAACAGTGGGTGTATAAATCGTATTTAGTTCTTCTTCACTTAGAGGCTCAACACATGACATAGATTTTTCTTCATTCATAGGTATAATGACACACTTATTCCTATTATAAAAAATTATATAACCCTTATTAAAGTATAAGTATGCATTTTTTACATAACATCGTGCTTTCCTAAGTAATGTAGGGAAGTTATCTTCCTTAGAAATTTCTAATACCTTGAAGTCTCCAGAAAACTTGGCTCAATGAATGGTAATATAAGCATCCTTCAACACCCCAATAGGCATAGCCCTTATCTTTTTTACCATATACAGCACATTTTAAGATGGTTTTAACATATGTCTCCACATCTAATTCCATGCATCCAAAGTGAGTACATTTACTTCAACGCATGTATCTATCAAGATATTTCTTACTAACCATCCATTAATTACTGCATCCAAAGTGATTTCCTTATCATACTCATGTTTATGAGGTGGTAAGTTTACATGTAGTATTTATCACTCATGCTTAACTCCAACACGTGGTACCCTATCACACAACCACTCTCCTAATAGAGGAATGATATTTTCCTAGAAAAACATCTTACAAACATCCTTCAAATCATCCACATCCTTCTGTGGGAGTTCAACGTGCTTCCCACATTCTCTCTCACGTGCTTGATCCTTCAAGTATTGTATCCCACCATGTAATTATCTGATTACTCTCGTGGTCTCTTGATAAAATAAATTATGGTGCAAAACATCTAGATACATGGCATGTACCACTTCCTCTCTCGTAATGAGTGGTCTATCATTGAGAGATTCATGAGTGCATGCTACTTCAACGTGTGTATTGAACAAAAAAGTTTGTAACTCAGGATCTAATATCTTCTTTGGTATACATTAATCACCATTTTCATGTTGTATCTTGTTCATCCCCACACCCTTATCCTTCTTATTTTTCTTTCTCATGTGCTCATATAAGTCTAGTAAATCCTCTAACTTATACTAATTCCCACATTATGAGTATACAATATTCTATGGACAATCACATTGGTAATGATTTGGGGACCCACAAGTATAACAAGTCCCGCATGGTAATATACTTCTACCTCTATAACCTATGATTTTATATCCTCCGTGGAATCCACCTCCATAATTGTTATGCTCATTAGAAAGATATGGATTCTGTCCTTGAGAGCTATCTGCCACTATGATCTATCTTAATCCAGTCTGGCATGCTTCATGGATTTGATCTGTCAACTGATAATCCTTCATATCATGAGTATGTGTGTTACACTTCTTGTAGCACATAGATTCATTCTTCATATCCATAGGATTCAAGATAAGAAAATTTTGGACATCATGGTCTAGGTGAAAGATCTCATTAGATTGTAAAAATGTGTGTACTTACCTACACAATAAGTTATCCTTAGTGTGTGCTTAAAACTCACAATCTATGCACCATATACAACTTTAGCCTCATGAGCAGAGTTGGAAGAAATATTCTCCAACTGCTTAGCCATAACTGCTATTTGTAATTTCAAAAAATACTAACTCTTGTGTCCACACCTGACTGTTCAAAATGCAGATCTGCTTCTAATGCCTCACGTAGATCAGTATACATATTATGATATAATTCTCTTTAGAAAGGAGTTAAAAATCCTCCCAAAAACCACTATTCATGTTGAGTTTTATGAATGTCATAAGACAACTTGGACAACAAAGTGTTAAAACGTGGTCATATTCCCTTACACTTTCAGGTAAACCCTACTTTATATCTTTGAGAAAGTTGATTCTCTACTGTTCAAACTCTGGGATATGAAACTCAACCAAAAAAATAGTACACAAAGCAATGTAGTCCACCACCATCTGATGTGGGTCATACTTCCTCTACCAACTATGTGCATTCCCTTGTAGTGTAGTATAAAAGTGACTTTCCTTATTATTCAAAGCTATAATTCCCTTTACGTGTCATAGTAATTCACACTTATGCACATGTTCTGTTGTATCCTTTATTCCTCTATATTATGGAAAGTGGAGTGACATATTAAAATATACTTGAGGTGGTGTTTGTTAAGGCTGATTTAGTGGTAGTGGTTGTGGACATTTCCCTGGGGTAGGAACTGATCCAGAACCATAACCTCCTCCTTCTTGTGATGGCTGACTTGTTCTACTTTAGCGTCTCGACCCCCTGCTGTAGGTTGTGGTCCAGTCAATGAAATTCCTTGTGTCCTATTTCTATTACTAAACCAAAAACCCACTATCTATGTAGTCACAGCACCCACAAAAGTGCTTCCAACAATCTGCATGTGAATATTCTACCCTGTTGATGCTCCTGAAAACAACACTGCAAGGGTAATCCTAAACACTGATGCATACTATGCTAACATGGTAATGTTACTAGTTTGATGAAATTCTTTATTTGACAAAAAAATGATATCTACTCATATATTCCTAATTACCTTCACTAATTTATCCTTAAACTACCTTTGGATTTGGAACACCTTATGTAAGGGCTAGGTAGCCAGGTTGAGTCAAGTGTGTGCCTGTGGAACTCATCCTTTCCTAAGATGCACTCATATCTGAAGCCAATGGGTACTATCTACTATGCTTTCCTAAAGTTGGGAGGGAATGATGATGTCACTCCTCATCTTCTATGAGAGCGTTAAAACCTTTGCAAGACATCATTCTCCTCAAATCCATTGATGCTTCAATTTCCCTCTCTCATGTTTCATTAAACCTGTGTTGTCTTTCCTCTCTCTCCATTTCCTCCACCCAGGATGCCCCCATCCTTCCTCACAACTGCTCCTGCCCTTGAGTGCGGTGTGGATTTAGATAGCCGTAAGTAATTTTTCCAATGATCTCAGTTCTATCATCAAGATCTTGATATCTTAAGGGATAGTGCATAAATATGATCCTCTGGGTTCACACAAGAATCTAAACTCAGCATCCTTTGGAAAAAATTAAGTGGTAATTACGTACTCCAGTGTATAATTGTGCAGCACACCATCCCACTAGAAATATACATCTCTATTCTAGTCTTCACTTACATCAAAAAGCATCTGATAATATTATTGCGTCTAAACCCTCGGCCTAGGATACCAAGCTTTATTTGATGTGTATGTTTCCAACCAATGATACAACTCTACTAGAAATAAGATAAAGAGCGTATCATATAAATCATTAATAAATATTATCTTCCACCCACTTGCACACATTAAAATTAGGACCAGTCATATACCTCTACGAAAACTTATCTTGTATGTCTTCCACCCAAATTTCAATACTCTCGAGAGATAGTCGATATGCCATATGAAAGCAACATCTTAGAAGAAAAATTAAAAAGAGGTCCCAAAAATGAAACTAAAATATAGTATTTTATTTCCACTAGAGTGCTATTCAGGGTGGTACCTCATTCAGTCAATACAAAACACTCACTTGAAGCATGCACACCTATCAGGTCCCTCCTTTATATTTTCTTGTCAAGATTTTAGCATGCATATTCATCATAGAAACTTTCCAAATAACCATTCAAGTATAAACCATTACATACATCTTATCATGGAAACACATATAATAAGGAAACATAACAGTTACACCATGATATCTCCATAGTCTGACATAGTAATGACCATAATCCATCCACCAAATTATATTAAAAGAGAATTATTACATAACTAAAGATGAATACATAAAAACTAGTATACTAGAGTGTTGGACCATACACACAAGTATCAAAGCCTAGATAATAACAACATGAATACAACAATACTTCATGAATGAAGAAATATCAACTAAGAACTATTAAAATAGTGACATACAACAAATATATATAGGGTTGGGGACTTTCCCTTCACTGCCCATGCACTTCTTAATAATAGGCATGCCCAAAATAGACTACATGCATTATTTTACGTAACAACTAATAATATATTATAGTATAAATATAAATTTATTTAATCCTATTACTAGCCTCCATGTGTGTGCTTGATCTACATGTTCATTCTCCAAAAATAGCCTTTACTTATTCAACAAGTATTAATGTTTTATCTCTTTGCTTGGTCATCACTCCATCCTATTTTTCTATTCTTAGCCCGTGATCAACAAAATAACTAAGTCTTAAATTATATCTTTCTAGGAATGAACCTCTATGTGTTATTTCAACCCTACATGCATGTGCATACATGCCTTCCTCGCACACCCCAATCCTCCACATGCTACCCATAGTTAGGATTTTTTTACCTTTCAAAAGACTCCCCATATTGCATCTCTCTTTTTTTGGATTTGATGTGATTTTATGGGTTGTACAATTAAACATATATATTGCAAGTTACAAGTATATCCAACAATCAAGGTGTGACATACAGGTTACAAACATTGACTATCATCAACACTTGTGTGACACCAAAAAAATCAGATTCTAACCATCTGCGTAGTCATGGGCACCCAATAGAGGTCTCTAGTGCCTAAACACCCTTGCCCTAGTCCAGACTTATCTGATAGTTCCATATTTTATAGTGTATAGTTATGATTGGCTTCCTTTTCTGTTCATCAATTTTCCCATTCTACACAAGTCTTGAAACAAGCATAAATAAGCTAAGTCCTTCTCTCTCTCTCTCTCTCTCTCTTGCACTTAGGGTTTCATATTTTATAAGCTTATTGCTTATGTTAAATTATATCTAGCAGCTGTAAGTTATTGTTTCTATCAGTTACTTTGTAATTAGGGTTTTACAAAAATTCTATTTGTGTTAAATCATTTGGTGAACCCAATTATTTGAACCCTACCTCCTAAGAATGTGTCGAAATCTATCTCCTTTCTCACAATTTATGGATCAATATTTTTATCCTTCTTTCACCCCAACTAATGTTTCTGGTATGGTTACTATTTTTTTTAATTTCATGCAAGTTTGTACTCAATATCCTCCTCGCTTCATCACTCATATGGATGATCCATCCATAAATGTAGTCACTACTCACCATACTCATCCTCCTACAACTCCACTGTCTTCTAACCTGTCCTCAATTGATTCTACAATGCCTACCACCACCTCTAAAGGTTATGACATCATCGAGAAACTTAAAAATACACCTACAAAAATTTATCTTTATGATCTTTTACAAAGTGCACCTGATTTTTTTCATATATTAGAATCCATCCTTCATTCCAACCACATTGAAAATAATAATTCACATGTGGTCTTCACACATCTTATTCAATCTACAAAAAATCTTTGACATGCTATATCATTTAGTGATAAAGATATATGTCCATCTGCAAATGAAAATCCATGTGCACCTTTGATTATCACCGCTACTATCGACACCATTTGCATCAAGTGTGTACTTTTTGAGAATGGATCAGATATAAACTTATGTGTGCATTCCATCCTCATGAAAATTAGCATTAATGATAATGTAATTACAAAAATTTCTACTCTCATTCACGGTTACGATTCCACTAATCATACATGTTTGGGTACTATCACTTTACCTCTACAAATTGGAACTAAGAATTTTCCTATGTATTCTTTGTTATAGATGTCTCATTTGAGTTTAATATATTTCTAAGTAGAAAATGGATTCATAAAATTCATGACGTCCCTTCTACAGTTCATTGGTGTGTTTCATTCTTACATAACATACCATTGTTGTTGACCCTGATCCATTCATGTTTTTTCACATAGAACTTGTTATTTCTATGCATATTCCTCCATCATGACCTATTAAATATAGAAATATTGGTACCTATGATGTTTGAAAATCTATTTCTCCATAGCCTTATTCCATGTCTATAAGAATACCATCCATTCCAACTCATACAAGTGATATAATTTCATCCACTTTGTATATTCCATAGCTACTAGTATTTTTCCTGTTGAGAATCCTCTTGGTCGTACATCTGGCTCTACTCCTACCAATATTTTTAATACTACTTTTCAACATGATAATGTAAACACTAATGATTCTGATGATGAGGTTGATGTTATAGAGATTAACGATGAAAAAATACACAATATTAACTTTACTCCTCTCAAGATAGACGAGTCCTAATTCAATGACACTTTTCTTTCTATTAGCCTTGGTGAATATCAATTCAAAAATCCCCCCTCCTACTAATGTTATGATACTTTTTCAGGGTTCTTTACATAAATTAGACATCATACCATCTACCTCATCTTACTCTACCTTAGAAATACCTCCTTTCACATGCACTCTTTTCATACACGACTCTTATTAGCCGCTTCACATTCCATTCGATCACACTTTCTCTTACACCATTTTCATGCATGACGACTTGGCGCATATCAGATTCACACTTGTTGATCTCCTCCCTCCGCCTCATTTTTCTGCACCTTTGTTATCGATATATTTACATGCATTACTGTTACTTATGGCCTCTCATGTCTTCCACTCTATTAGTATTCCTTGTATGCACATTTCACGCCTCTCCACTTACAACTTAGGCAGTCTTTTGCTTGACTACATTGTTGGCACTTTGGATCCTAATCACACTAATATCACATTTCCCATGCCTTTTGGCCTCATCTCTATCTATAATGATTAGTTTCTTGGCTATAATAAAAATTTCACACGTTGGTATGCACATGGTTGTTCACAACCACCATTCACTAATGAATAATATACTATGGTTATGTATAATTTACATCTTAATGGTTCTTTATATGATCAACCTCATACAATTGCTTACCAAGTCTTTGACGTGGCTACAATTGGCTTCAGTCCTAACAATGAAGATCTCTTAGATGATGTTACTTGATTCTTCTCCAAAAAACACACTTAGGTGACATCATGATTTCTACCCCCTTTAATTAGTACAAATTCTTTCTACTCTCTACATATACACATTACTATATGTACCCCACATCTAGTCTTTCTCATTCATTTTACATCACTTGATATACAACTTGTATCATCATTACCCTATGATGCACTCTAGCTCCATGGTTCATACTTGATTGCTAAGAGTCTGGATCTGAAATGAACCTAACCCCACTAACTCTTCATTTTTTATGCTTCATTATTTATCTTTCTAGCACATATTTTTCAAACCATTTCCTAATTACACACTATTTTTGTATAGTTCATTCTTGACTGTTGAGGGTTATTTTATAAATTAAACTCATCTCATACATACGCATTTCCTACGGGGAACATTTCTTCTATCACATTCACACATTGCATATAATTCCATTTTACTCATTCACAACATATTTCATATCTTGGGTTCACATACTCTTGTTTTCTTCTACTTACATATACACTTTGTTTCCATGATATATGCTTACTTATAATGCCATTATCTTTTCTATATACAAATGCACATTCACTTAGTTCTTTTGAGTGAATGAATATATTCTACAACTCTCTACCGTATGCTCCTATTAGTGTTGCATGCACCACAAATGAGGGGGAATACATTTGGTGAATCATTCACCCCATAAAACAACTCAAAGCTACAATACATTCTAGAACAATATAGAAATAGAATAGATATACAATTACAAAATGACCTAGAATTTGACTTGGGTTCAAAAATACATAGACACCAATGCCTAGGCTTAGACAAGAACACTTTGGCACTTGTTTCTTCCCATTGGAAATAATTTCTTGTGGGAAAACATAGTCAGTTTATCATATCAGCACAGTCTACAAAATTTCACAAAGAAATTTCGAAGGATTAAGCATTGGCCTAGAGATATATAACACAATCAATATCCTACAATCTCCTTCAATCAAGACAATCAGTAAATTTAGAACAATACAAAACAACATGGGGTATACCATCTGCAGTGGTGCTCATTTGTAAGTAGTTATGGAAGGAGTGTAATACTAGACTGCTCTCCCTAACACTCTTCTACAATGGCGTGATATCATCCAAAAAACTCGTGCTTGGCGTGAGATCACCCAAAAAACTTGTTCTTAGCATGAGATCACCCAAAATAACAATCTTGGTGTGAGATCACCTAAAAAATCACTATTGTATAGCATTTCAAGACATTTTCTATCCTTTTCACTCTTTCAAATTAGGTGCACACTTTCCTTTTACTACTTTTTACACATTTTTACACACTTTTACTTACTTTTGCATAGTTTTCATAATACATAACTTTGACTACTCTTTTGTTATTTTTTTCCGGGTCCATCTTTAATACGCAATAAGAAGTAACCCTATATTGACAATTAAAACACAACAATAGGTAAGAATCAATGTATACGGCTCACCCCTAGGGTCATTTCCTCTTTAATTAGTTTCCACGCTTCGTTTTTATCACTTCACACTTTCACTTGTTTACTTGGCACATTCTTCACCACATTCTCTACATGTTATCAGGTACATATTTTCTAACTACTTTATGTTATTGAGTATTCAATCAACAATATAAAGTGGGGGAAAATGTAGACATAAAATCACACACTTTGGTACATTTTTAGGTCCTACACACATGCTAACATTTATATGATTCCTAAGTGAGAAAACTAGTAATTGACAACTATCTTTGGACTTTTGTCTATGTTTCTTATTTTCTATCTAGTCTTACACAGCCAGATCCCATTCTGACCTTTACTTATTTATCTTCTATGAATCTAAACACTAGTGCCCATCCAGGATGCCAACACCTATGTGCTCTCATCCCCTGTGGATGCCCCTGACCTCTTTCTACCTTACTCTTTTTGGGACTTTTTTAATATTTTAGGTAGCTTATTTTGTTATGGGTCATCCTTCTAGTTGTAAATTACTAAATGCAACCAAAGGAATCATATAAATACATATCTATGTGGTCAAAATAAAGGAAAAATCTCTAAGAATTACTATCTATCACCTAATCGTACATCTAAAGGCATCAAAATAACTCAAAGACATCCATGTAGCATCCATTCAAGGGACAAGATACTATATTTTCTGCATATAGGCTATATAGGAAAGGGGAAGTTCATTATTCGATACACACATGTTATACATTGTTACATTCTAGATCTAGCCTACTATCAAGTACAAATTACACTAGGGGGTCATAGTGCACAATCCTCACACACACTCACAAGAAATACATGGATTATGAGATTTAGTGCAGCACTCATTTGTAAGTTCACTTAGTCGGGTGACCACTGGGGTCAATCTAAATCCCCATATTACATATTTATTTTTTTGAATTTGATGCGGTTTTGTGGGGTTTGCAGGTGAACATCTCTTTTGTAGGTTACATGTATATCTAGCGATCAAGGTGAAAAATTCATGTGACTAAAAGTGACTATCATCAACACTTGTGCAACAAAAAAAAAAAAAGATTTTTACCATCTATGTAGTCACAGGCACCCAATAGAGGTCTCTGCCACATAGGTGCACTTGCCCTAGTCTAAGAGACCTAGTCCAACCTTATTCGATAGTTCCAGATTTTACACTACATAGTTATGATGGTCTACCTTTTGTGTTCATCAGTTTTGCTAGCCTGCACCATCCCCAAATCAAACACAAATTAGCTAATTCCTTCTCTCTCTCTCTCTCTCTTGTACTTAGGGTTTCATATTTAATTAGATCATTGCTTATTTCAAATTATATCTAGCAATTATACTTTATTGTTCCTATAAATTACTCTGTAATTATTGTCTTTACTAATAAGATCTTAATATTTTGTTGTGGCTAAGATAAACGATTGGTAAGATTAGAACTAAGTATGTCTTGACCCCTTAAGAGTACATGTATTACCGCACTTTTCTCATTGCCTTAATAGTTTTCATGTGAATGATTCCTAGCTACTGCCAAGCTCTAAATATTTCAGTGTGACTTAGCATAGTAACCACTAGGATTAGAATTATGTATGTCTTGACCCCTAAAGAGTGCATGTATTTATGCACTTTACTTAGTTTAATAATATTTTTTCTGTTAATGATGCCTAACGACTACTAAGATCTAAATATTTTGTTGTGGCTGACCTTAGTGACCTCTAGGATTAGAATTATGTATGTTGTGACCCCTTAAGAGTGCATATATTATTGTAATTTTCTTAATTGACTAATAGTTTTCCTTTGAATGATGCCTAGTGATTGCTAAGCTCTTAATATTTTGTTTAGTTGTACTTAATGATCACTAGGATTAGAACTATGTATGTCTTGACCCCTCAAGAGTGCATGTATTAATATACTTTTATCATTACATTAATAGTTTTCCTGTGAATGTTGCCTATCTACTGCCAAACTCTAAATATTTGATTTTCATTGACATTAGTGAACATTAGGATCCGAAATATGTATGTCTTGACCACTAAAGAGTGCATGTATTTCCACACTTTGCGCATTATGTTAATAATTTTCTTTTTAATGATGCCTAGGGACTGCAAAGCACTAATTTTTTTTGTGGCTAACCTTAGCAACTACTATGATAGAAACTACATATGTCTTGACCCCTCAATAGTACATATATTACTGCACTTTACTCATTTCATTAATAGTTTTCATTTGAATGATGCCGGTCACTAAACTCTAAATATTTCATTTTGGTTGAACTTAGAGACCGATAGGATCAACACTTACATTGATTTGTAAACTCATTTTTTATTCTAACCAAATATTTAGAGTAAGAGATATATTAAAAGTGTTTTTGTAAACCCAAGTATGTCCTTTGGCTTAATATTTGTTTCTGTTGATAATATATGCAGTGTTTGTGGACCTGTAATCCTTCAACATGGAGGGATAATTAGAAATGTCAAATGTAGATGCGTATTAATATTCCTATTTAAACACCAGAGTAATGAGAGATACAATATTTGATCCAAATTCCTTAAATCATCAATTTCGGCATTGCTCAACTATTTTTTCACATTCCAGAATGAAACTCTTGATGTAGATAACCTAGTCAAAATTAAGATCAAGCCCTAAGGTCCCAAGATATAATGGCAATAAAAATATCTGGTCTCCATTTAATTTCCACTAAACCAAAGTTGCTTCCATTTCTGAAACTGATTGCTTCTTATTTAATTCTTACCAAGTCCAAGGAGTGGACCTTATTTTCTTAATTGTGGAAAAAAATAATATGTTTATATGTTGGGCATGCATATAGAGGTTATTAAAAACTATTACATCTAGATACCCTTTACAAGAAAAATACAATTGATTCCTAGATGGACACAAGGAAAATAAGATATCTTTTATAGAGTTGGGTCATAGACCCAATAGATAATATGGATCATTTTGATATGAGTGATATCCTTATTAAAAGGTTTATACTAGGAGTCCATGTTGGCATGGCCATCATAAAAATGAGGAAAAACTTTAATATCTAAGGTTGATGTATTATAGATCCCTTTACTTTCTATGATTATTGATGAAGGAAAGATTCCTTCATTAGGGAAAGAGATCAGTTTGAATTTAGTGAGCTAAAGAAAAACTTTCATGGAAAATATGAAATCATTTTACATGGCTTTGTATATTTTGGATACATTTTTTGGTGTTCTCAATTTTTCATAATTCTATCAAAATTGGATTCCTTTGTTCCCCTTGTAGATAAATGAACTATATTTAGACTTGTATGCCCACTAGTTCAGATCTTATATTTAAGATATATGCACTTATTTATATCCTGATCTCTACAAATAAATACATGAAATAATGGCACCCAAAATATCTGCTGACATCCTCACTTCCATAAGGAACATGTGAGATGTATTATTCTATCCATAATATAAAGTTATTATGATTAAGGGACTCCTTACACCTCCTTTTCAACTGTGATAATTTGTGCCTAAAAATTTGGCAGAACAAGAGGTGGCATATAAAATTTGTAATAGTATTGTTAGAAAGTGCAAAGAGAAGAATTTTATAACACATTCCCCCTCTCAATCAATGTAGGATGCATGAAACTTAATATGTGACCTAATTTAAATGATGCATAAGCCCATATAAATTCATTCAATCTCCCGCAACACCCTCTAAGGAAATATGATTGCATGAAAAGGGTTTCAAAAAACCTTGAGTCACAAAGAAGATATATAAATATATCATATGCATATGAAGATGATGTCAATGAATGGGTATGGATTACCCAAATAGATGATAACCTAGATAAGTAGAATATGAAGATGATAGGGGAAGTTATCCCTCTAAGAGGATCTATGAAAAAGGAGGCTAAAAAAATTAACAATTCTATTCAGATCCTTCAGAAAATCCTCGTGCTCCCTATTCTCTAGGTCTTTCAGGGTTTCCTGTATTAATTAAAACTCTATCTGGGGTTTAATAAGTTATTCCTGCACTAACTAAAAGTCTAAATTTTGTGTCATATGCCTTAAATTATTCAAATAAAGAAAAAGAGGAAATGTAAACTTAAATCTTAGCCAAGGCAACCCCAGTGACACCATATCAATATAATCCCTCCACTCCCCATGAAGCGAGAAAGGATTGGGTTGATTAATCTATATTTTATCACAAATACCAACCAAATTAAGAGGCATAAGAATATCCCTTTGTAAACATTGAATTCAATCAAAGGAAATAAATCTTGAAAAGGTTAACCAATAAGAAGATTTTAACATATCAAGCCATTGTTTGACATGAAACTTCGAAATACCTCTTCTCTCTTACAAAGAAACAGAAATACAAAGGCTCCCAAGTGGTCCAATGTGAGTAAGATATGGATTCATTGATAAGGGATACAATTGAAGTAGCCATATAAGTACTGAGAGATGTACATGCTAGAAACAAAGAGCTTGAAACTCAATTAAAGGCCACAGTTCTTGTGATTAAAGTTGCTAATGTAGAAGAGGAATTTTATGTCATGTATAATGCTATAAATAAATGCATTGAGGAAAATAGGAATTAACAAATCTTCCTAAAAATACTGGAAATATCATTAAAATAAAAAGGAACGATAACCAAATCATACCAAGCCAAGAACACAGATGTTAATCAAACACCATGATTAATAAGATGAAAGTAATTCACCAGAATAAATTTACATTAAACCTTTGCAAATAAATGAGCAGTAATATAATATATTATTATGGAACTCAATGAAATACAATGAGAATGGGCCTTGCTTATATAAGAAAGGAATAACAATCTAAGAACCAGTCAAGGTCGTAGATCAAGCCATAAATCATGGAAAGAACTCGTTAAGTCCAAAGATTTATAAGATAACTAGACATCAAGGATCTAGTCAATACCATAGATCAAGGAAAGAACTATACCTAACAAATATATAATATCCCTCTAATATCTAAATAAATAAAAATAAATATCCACACACATTATTGGGTGAGGATAAATACAATAAAGGTAAATAAAGCACCTAGGTGAACATGAGCTAAGGTAAATACCTAATCTAACAAACCCCCTCAAGTGAAGCTAGAGGCCAAAATAGAAGTGACATTTCCACAGTATGATTCCCAGAAACTAGGCCTGATGAGGTACTCTTGTAAAATATATCCATGACGAAATCTCAAACCAAAAGAAGGAAATAATCCTACTAGAAGGAAAGAGAGAGAAGAAAAAGGAAGATGTTCTCATGAACACCCCAAAGAACAAATTCTAAAACCCCAAGCATTCCACAAAACTAAAGGTAGAGAGGTGATGCAAAAGGATTCGTAAATATGTCTACAACCTACTACTGATTCAGAAGGTACTCCAAGTAAAGAACTCCATCTTGAATGTGCTGACGAATGAAGTGGATGTGTATCTCAATATGTTTAGTCCGTTGGTGCTCAACTAGGTTGCAATAAATGTGAATTGCACTTTAGTTGTCACACCAAAGTACATTCAGTGAATCCTATGGGAATCCAAACTCTGTCAATAACTGGAAAAACCAAAGAATCTAGTGACTCGTTGTAACTGCTGCTTTGTACTCTACCTCTGAAGATGAAAGTACAATAGCCTGTTGATTTTTGCATGCTCAGGTAACTGTAGAAGAACCAAGGCATAAAAGATATCCAGAAGTGGAACGGCTGTCATCAGTATAACCTTCCCAATTTGAATCTATATACCCAACCAATTGAGTAGAATCCCTAGTATACTGTAGGTCAAAGTGGGAAGTGCCCTAAAAATAGTGAAAAATCCTTTTAGTAGCCTGCCAATGACTAATATGAGGAGAGTGTACAAACCAAGATGCAATCCCTACTACAAATGAAATATCAGGGCAAGTATGGGTCAAGTATATGAGACTACCAACTAGCTGCCTATACAACATAGGATCACAAAGTGATGTGGTACATGTGGAAGTAAGAGAACTCCAGACTAAAAAGGAGATGAACTTGGATTACAATCAGCCATATAAAAGTGCCTAAGAATATCATGGGTGTTATTTTTTTTACTTAAATGAATCCATGAATCTATCTAAGAAATCTGCAAACCAAGCAAATAATGCAATAGCCCAAGATCTGTCATGTCAAACTATGTAGAAAGATCCCTATGAATACTCTGAATGTGGGAAGAAGTGATGCCAATAAGTAAAAAATCATCAACATACAAGACAAGTATCATAATATCTTCACCAACATGCTAGAGATACACTGTATGATTAGAGTAGCAACGAACAAAACTAGTAAATAGAAGAAAAGAATCCATCTTCTCATACCAAAGCCCAAGGGGATTGTTTGAGACCGTAGAGATACCTTCGGAGCTGACACATAAGAGAAGAATCCTAAAAAAATCCAATCAACTACTCGATATATATTTCCTCTTGTATGTCTCCATGTAAGAAGGCACTCTTCACATCCATCTGGTATACTAGCCACCCCTATGATGTAGCAATAACAAGTACAAGGTGTACATAATCCATCTTGGTAACGGGTTCAAAATTCTTAGAGTAATCAATACCTTTAACTTGTGAAAAAATCTTTACAACAAGACGAGCCTTATACTTGTCAATGGACCCATCAACTACATATTTGGTTAGGTATACCCACTTACACCTAACCATTTTTCTTCCTTTAGGAAGAGATACCAAATCCCAAGTATGATTCTTCATCAAATAAGAATACTCAGATGTCATCGTATCATCACACTCATGTATCCCATGAGCCTTTGAAAAATACTTTGGATCCTCAGAAACTTCCTGACACAAAATTCCAGAACCTGTAGAATGTGTGTGATGATGCCTAGTGGGTGGAAGATCCTCTATGAAAGGTGTTGCCTCAGAAAGTGTAGTATGAACCCACTTAGGCATAGTGACAACATCAGTGGGAATATGATCCTAAATGAAATATATAACCTCCTCATCAATATACTCAAAGGTAAAAAAAAAGGATCCTCAAGATGAGATGAAGAAGATGAAGGAATGGAAGAAGATGAAGAATCATTAGGAGTGAAGCGCTCATCAAACTAAACATGTTTTTGAAAAAGAACATCATGTGTATCAGAATCTAAAAGATGATAATCTCTCATTTCCTCAAAATACCCTACAAATATCAAGGGTTTAATCTTCTTATCAAAATATTTCCTTTTCTTATTTAGCACAAAGGCCAAAGAATAGCTCCCAAAGACTCAAAAAATGATACATTTGGCTTAGTGTTGGACCAAGATTCCTCTAGAGTCAAATTCTCAAGTGCTCTATGTGGTGTGTGATTTTGAATGTAGTTAGCACAATTAACTGATTTTTCCCAATATATAGGAGGTATATCTCTAGGATGCATCATACAGTTAGCCATCTCCTTCAAATTTCTATTCTTCCTTTCTACTAAGCCATTCTGTTGTGGAGTATGAGGAACAAAATGTTGAAGAATAATGCCTTGAGTTGCCAAAAATTTAGAAAAATCATTGCTAAAGTACTCCCCCATTATCATTGCAAAGGTTCTTTATGCTACTAGAATATTGTTTCTCAACCAAATCCTTGAATACTTTGAAGTGTGAAAAAACATCACTTTTGTACTTGATAAAATAAACCCAAGTACGCCTCAAGAAATTATCAATAAACATAAGTGCATACTTAGCTCCATTGAAAGATGGGGAAGGAAAAACCATCAAGTCACTATGCACAAGCTAAAGTGGTGAAGAAGATCTCTTAGAAAAATTATTAGGAAAATAATCTTGGTGTTGTTTCCCTAATGCACAACCATGACAAACTCCCTCAAGACAAGAAACTCTAGGAAGACCATCTATCATACCATGAGTGCTCAAATCCTTCAAATATCTATAATTGAGATGTCCAAATCTTTCATGCCAAAGCTTACTCTTTGAATATGCATGAGAAACCAATCTTTCCCCTATAGAATAAGTTTCATCAAAACCCTCGAAGTGATATAGTCTAGAAATATGATCAAAAATACCCTGAGCAGCTAGTGAATGAGGATCGAACAAAGTTTGTACTTCTGCTCCATGTGGTGTAAAATTCATTGTTTTTCCTTGACTAGAATGACAAATTTGATAGACAAAAGTCAAATTTTTAGCGATGTTAGGAACATATAGTGCACCTTGGATACTTCCACCATCAAGTTGTATATCATGTTTTCCTTTAACAGAAAAAAAGGAAGAATCTCCAACCTCAATTTTGGAAGTAGAACTCAAACCTAGAGAAATAAAAGACTTCTTGGAAGAATTCAGGTGATGAGAAGCACCAAAATCTATAACCCAACTGTCTGTAAGTGGTGACTGAGATCTTCCAACAACATTAAGTGCTTTTCCATTCTGATTAGAACAAGGTGGCATGGAGATAGAATTTTTTTGTTTCTTGACTACATCCTCTAAGACTTACATTCACTTATAACACCTATGTTCTTCATGATTAATATCCCCACAAAAAGAGCATGATTGACTAGACTTATTCTTGGATTTAGAAGACTCCTTGGGTTTTGAGTTGTTTGATTTGGGTTTAAGAGCATTTTGAGATGGAGAAGGTGTGGATTTGGTTTTACTGTTTGGTTTTCCCTTTCCCTTTGGATTAGATGTAACTAATGCCTTTTGAAATGAGGAATAATCAAGGTGAGACAATTTGGATTCTTCTCTAGTAATTCTTTCAAAAAATGTTTCTAAGTTAGGAATTTTTAATGTGTCACCTAAGGCATCCATGCTAGAGAAAAACGTAGAAACAAAAATTTGGAATGGTCCTCTCAACTTCGATAGAATCAAGTAAACACACTCTTCATATTTCTCATCTCTTCCACTCCCCTTCAACTGTGTCAAAAAATGCTTGAACTTGGTAAGATAGTCTATAATTATTAGAAAATATTTAGGATTAAGAGACGTGATCTCAATGTCAAGTTGCATGGCTCTCATAAGATTCACCTTACCAAATAAATCCTCCAATTTCTCCCAAATTTTGAAAGGAAAGTCACATTTTTCCAAATGAAACAAAATGCTATCACTTACATATGTTCTTATCAAACCCATACACTCATCAAATTTTCATTGGTACTAAAATTTCTCATATTCTCTAGTGAAAATTGGTTGTTCTGAAGAAGTTAAAGCCCATAATTCTTTCTGCTTAATTATTATTTCCATTATTGGTTTCCATGTGTGGTAATTATGTGTTGTTAATGTCTCAACATGATCTAATAAATAATTATATGCCATCCTCAAAAGATCACCAAAATAAATGAAAGAACCAAACAATGTAACAAGACACCCAAGTAATGCAACAAGAGCCTCCCCAAATCTTAGCACTTTATAATGAGTGCATGTTATAATGTGGCACTTTATAATTATAGTTCAATTCTCAGAATAAATATTTCTAATGGAAAGAACATGAAAAAATAAGAACTTTTGTAAAAAATGGTACTCAAAACTGAGTTACCGATCAAAAGTTACAAGCTTTACAATATTATAATCTGCTATTTGTTTTAGTTGCCACTAAAATAAAATAAAATTCTCTTTCCTTCACCACACAAATAAAATAAAAGGGGGATGAAGTTAAGCACCTACTAGTAGGAATCAGAATATTTAAACCCTCATATGACCATACAATATGACCAGGGGCTAAGGATTCTAGTGGGTGTGTGCATAGCCTACATAATTTCTCAAAATAATAAATCATGCATAGTGACCCCTGAACCCCTGCCAAAGAAGGAAACAAACATATTTCTGAAAAAGACCACTTGCACACAAATTGAAAACATTATGTTGCAACAAAAAAATACCCAGATTAAATCTTGATAAACCCAGCAAAACCCGGGAAAATAATTTCTAGTTTTCTATGTTGTCTAGCGTGAATCCTGAGGTGAACCTGTACATTTCTCTGTAACAACAAAAAAACCAAAAAAAGACTACCTCCAAAAACGGAAAATTCTACAATCGATCTTAGGTTTTTCCCACCTTTTAGATCCAATGGTCACCTCTGTTTTGCATAAAAATACACGTAAAAAAAAATACAAACAGATCCCAAATATATGTATATTTAAAAAAAATGCTTGCAACATGAAACTTATAGAAGAATGTCAACATCAACCTCACTCTGATACCATAAAATAAATGATAACCAGATCATACCAAGCCAAGAACATAGATGCTAATCAAACACTGTGATCAATAAGATGAAATAAATTCACCAGAATAACTTTACATAAAACCTTTGCAAACATATGAGAAAGAATATCATATATTATTATGGAACTCAATGAAATACAATGATAATGGACATTTCTTACATATACAAAGAATAACCATCTAAGAACTAGTCAAGGTCGGAGATCAAGCCATAAATCATGGAAATAAATAGTCATCAAAGAATTAGTTAAGTCCATAGATTTATGAGAGAACCAAACATCAAGGATCTAGTTAAAACCATAGATAAAGGAAAGAACTATACCTAACAACTAGATAGTATCCCCCTAATATCTAAATAAAAAAAAAGAAATATCCACACACATAAGTGGGTGAGGATAAATACAATAAAGGTAAATAAAGTACCTAGGTGAACTTGAGCTAAGGAAAATATCTTCTCTAACATAAAATAATGGGATCGATCTAGAAAATCTTAATATATATGGGGAAGGTTATTGAGGAACGCATTTGTAAAGACCCTTCAATTATAACCATGGCTGATATTGGTATATACCAGACATATGCTAATTATACCAAGCAAAGACTAAGAAAATGGAATGATAAGGTAAGTAAACTATCTGTCTAGTTTCATGACATAGATTCGAGAGGAAATCATATTTTCGCAGAAGCCTCAGTTATGGAAGTATTTAAGGAAAACCATGAACTAATTTCTAGTAAAGATTTTACTATATTTCTTAAGAAATTATTGGTTAATTTTAAAATTAGAATAGTAGAGGAAAAGGAAGGAGAAACTTCATATTTCATTGAGATTGTCTCCAAAACTAGGGGAATATAACAGAAAAATAGAGACTCTAAAGGAAATCACAAAAAGAAAATATTACTCAGCAATTTTTGTTTGATAAGGCTAGTGTGCTATTTAGAAAGCATATTTTAGACACAAAAAAGATAGATAAAGATTATGAGATTTGTAAATATTTCATTCTTATGGCACAAAAGAAACCTAATACAACATGCCCTATATAAGTGAAATAAAGTCAAGAAGCAAATTTACATGTTGACCTTGATCAACGTCAGCCCATACTTAAGAAAGAACCACAATGATTCATGAATGACAATATTTGAGCATAATAGGCAAGAAATGAAATACATCTATCATGTAAATAGATTAATATTTATAACTTATTGGGTTTTAATGTATATATTCCAAATGTTATACTTATCTAAACATGCACATATTATTTGTCCATCTAAAACTACCTAGTGACTGCTAAGCTCCAAATATGTTACTTTGGCATAACCTAGTGGAAGCTAATCTCATAATATATTACTTTATTTTCTTAAATCCTAGTGACTAATAAGATACAAATATTATGTTGTGGCATAAATTAGTGGATGTTAAGCTCAAAATATCATTCTTTAACTTGTTAAATGCTAGCGACCCCTAAGCTCAAACTATTATATTGTGGAAGTACCTAACGACCACTACTATTAAAACATATTGATTTAATTTGTTAAATCCTACCACCCATAAGATCTAAATATTATGGTGTGCCATTGTTAGGTTTTAAAATGGAACATGGGTTGAAACCACAGTCAGGGGACAACAAGTCCCTCCTCTTTAATGGGAGAGGTTCCCTTATTAAAAGATGGAAAAACAAATGTACAAATCTACGACTATCAATTTTTAGATCATGGTATCCTCGTTTGTTTTCATACTAAAAATATTATCAATTAGAAGGAATGGAAGAATAAAGAGATGGGAGAAGGAAGAAAACAACAATTATTTTGGGAAATATAGATAATAGATTACCTCCCTACCATATAACATCCTTGACAGTTGTTATTTTTCCTCCTTTGCATTTCAAGTGTTGACATGTGATCTTATTTATAAAGATATGTTCTTTTGATTAATGAGATCATGCTTGATATGGATAAATATTTTCTACTCTTAAGATCATTAGACTGAATTGGAATGGCTTTCTTGAATCCATTTTTCACTTCTATAGGCGAGTTGCAATTTGGTTTAGGATTTGAAAGCTTATCTATTAATCTGACTCATCCTTGGATCAATTTCAGTGATTCGAGGAATGTTTTAAACCTATTTTGTTGAACGAATAGTAAATTGAAATTCCATGAATTAAGTGACATATTGACTGAACTTTGTTGTTACAAGTTCTTTGATTTTTGTGTGAACGTATTTCCATTTAGTTGTATGTTGTGCTTGGGTCTTTGGAGATCGATTGTGGTAGGACAATGTTGGTGTAAAATAAATACAGTCTATTAATGACATTGGGAGGATTCAGGATCCTGAAAAGGACTATCTTACGGAATCCTAAGCTAGGTAAGAATATTTTCTACCTAAGCTATGTTACTTAATTAAATTTTTATCCTAACCTAAGTTTTGTGCTAAAGGATTTTGGAGAGGCTATTAGGCTAATTAAATTAACCTAAAACCTAATGCTATATGGTTATGTGATGAACTAACCTAATGCTTAAAGCTATTATGTTGGGGTTATAACCTAAGGTTACATATTATAAGCTAACCTAAGATCTAACCTAAGTTCTAAGGGATCTATCCTAAACTATTTTAAATGGGAACCTAATGGGTCACATGTATCATAGGTGACAGTTCCAATGGCATTTAAGTTGTTGATAAGGTTTTAATTGCATAGAAGTACTGCCAGTTTTGGCAGGGGCTAGTTGACTTGGCGGAGGCTTATGTGGAAGTGTCACTAAAATGGAATTTCATGTTAATTTTGATTTGGCATTCACCAGACTTGGAAGGCAGTGGAAAGGAAGGATAGGTAGGAAAATAGGAATTAATGGAATTTATTGGTTTCAGTTTTTGTGCTCAAACCACTTTGGAAGGCATGCAAATGAGTTTGTATGGGGTTGTTTCACTTTGCATACTTCACATTTTTTTCTCTGCATGCTCTCTGGTTTTTTCAAACTAGCAGATTAAATTGCACTTAATGGCTATTTTTTATTTTTTTGATCTATTTTTGGTTCATGGGATGTATAAGAGACAATGTGGAAAAAGAATATGGTTGTTTGATCTTTCGTGGAGATGAGGAGAAGTTTTGAGCTTGGTTGGAGGTCTCCTTAGATTTGGTAGAAGAATTATCAAGCATGATAGACTCTATCTTTAAGATCTCTTGCTTTCTTCTAAATTTTTCATTAAAACGATTATGCTCTTTTGAGATTCTTGGCTTGCATGCTTTATCTAGTTACTTGTCTGCTGGGTTTTATAATCTCTGTCATCTTGGATATGAAACCATGGTAAAAATTATGTTGGTTTTAAAACTTTCTTTGTGATAATTAATAGTGATACATGCATGCGCGACTTGTATTAGTAGCTCTATTTTCTATTTTTGAATTGTGTATACAAGGTTGTTGTGGTGTTGGAACTGACCTTCCTTGCAATATACGGATTATGAACCATATGGGAACCTTGAGTTCCATTTGAGCTTGTATTTGGACTTCGTGTTTTTATATGAACTTGTGTAGGAGCTTCTTGTTGTTCTGAACTAACATTTGGAAACTTGGGTAGCTCTAGACTATTGTTCAAGGTTAGTATATGGCTCTATACACGTATTTTTATTACTTGTGTTTCCCTGAACTATTGTTAGAGGTTCTAGTACTTTGAAATCATGTTTTGATTCTTGAGATGACTTGGATTGTTGTTGAAGTTTGCATAGGGCATAGATCTTGTGTTATTTTCTAATGACCATTTGAACTATTAATGGAAGTTTATAATTTACACAGCACTCATATTTTATTACTTTTGTAGATTCTAAACTTTTTCGGAACCTTGGGTTCTGTTGGAGCTAGTATTTGGGCTTCATGTTTTGATATGAACTTGTGTTGGAACCACTTGTTGTTCTGAACCAGTTTTTGGTATCTTGGGTAACTCGGGACTACTGTTGATGCCGTATGTGGCTATGTACCCATGTTTTATTTGGTGAAATGCTAGACTGTTAATGGAGGTTTGTGTTTTTCACCGTAATCATATTTTGTTAATTGTGTAGTTATGAAATTTTGTTGAGACTTTGTGTCAACTCTATTCTAGTATTTTGAGATTGGTTTTACTTGTAATAAATGTTTAAAACATTCAACTCTTTTATTGAACTATTGCTCAAAGAAAACTGGGAGAATAGTTGGCTGAGTTGTTAGGAAAACTCTTAGAGATCTTAAGTGAAAACGTCCTTGTTTGATGAATGACTTTTTTAATTCTTTTTTAGAACTATTTCTTATTTTTTTGGGATGGCGATGAAATTTTATCAGGTTTATTCTTTTCCCCTCTATTTTTTGGAAACTCACATCTTCAGATCTATTAAAATAAGTTATGGGTTTTGTTAAAGAGAAGAGTTAGTAATTTAGTACTCTGTATTTTTATGGAGGGATTACTTGTCTCTATTCAAATAGTTTTTGTATTATAATACTTATTGAATCAAGAATTGATTACTCTTTTATAATGTAATAATGAAGTGTGACAATGGAGTTTCAGCCTTTGAGTTTGTTGATACATCTGAGCATGTTTAGCTTACTGATCAGTTATTTTTCTAGCTCTTGTTGGATATAGTAAATACACCTTGTGTCTTTATAAAATAAAGGAATGTGATTCCTTTAGAACAGACTGTGTTTTAGGACTGCTATTTGTATTTCATTCTAAGTATGGAATTGAAACTCGTGTTCATTGAAGGTAAAGAAGTGTAAGGAATATGGCAGTGTGCTTTCTTCTTACTAGATAGATCATTGGTTGAACTTTTATGTTTTGATTCTCTTTTGAAATGGAGATTTATTTATGAGTTTTTTGGTCTTCCCTGTTCAAATATTTTGTTGAAATGTTGTAATAAGAGATTAGATGATTTGGTTGTTGAATAGAAAATGTAAACTTGTTTAGCATAATGTTTGTTTGACAAGGCTTGCTTGTTTGGTTTGAGATGAGTAAGTTTTGTCTCTTGTACTCTATCTTCTTATGAATTCTCCTTTAATGGACTCGAGTAGATATTAACTCCTATATGATTCTAATTTCATTTGTGAACATTGATTCAGATCTTTAAATGCTAACTTTTTATATGTGGAAGTAGATTTAGACTTGCAGGTAGACTGTTTGATTCTCTCTTCCTTCTTGGATTGAAATGAGATTTTGTTTTGGTGAATATCTTAAATATAAATTTTAAGGTAGTTGTCCTTTAAATGAAACAGTTAATTCATGTTATGATTATGTTCTGTTTTTTTCAGATGTTTTGTGTTTGGGCATAGTGGTAATGATTCTCATCTTCTTTTGCTTATGAGTTAGATGAATTATCCTAATTAGAACCATGTTGTAAACCCTTCTTTTGGCTTGAAGAAAAGTAAATGTTGTATTATATTATGATAGAATAGGGGAAATAATTTGAAGATATGATCTGTTGTTTTTTTAAGGATATTTGATAAGATCAATTAAACTCTAATTTTGTAAGGCTGATATAGTGGATTATATTCTGTCCTTTTCTTGGAAGTGAATTCAATTAGTTAAAAATATACTTATCTTCCATTTGCTATTGTTGTATTGATATTATGATGTAATAATTGTCTCATTAAAGCAAAGTTGTTTTAATGGAACAATTATTGTGAATGCACTTCATTTTAAGGCTTAGTTCTTATCATGCTCAGTTCATTGAACTTGACCCGTGCTAGCAATTTTACAGATGGACTTTGTAAGTGATAATGAAGGCAAAACTTATATGATACATTGGTTGATTTAAGTATGATTCATGTGAAGAACTCTAATTCGTTCTTAAGATTGTATTGAGTAAGAAAAGTAGTATTATTTTATAATGAAGACGGTTTTTATGCAGTATACCTAGAATGTATAAGTCTTGTAAAAGTATAAGTTATAAAGTTAAATTGAAAGTTGAGAGTCACCTGTATTGGTTGTGTAACTTATTTTGTACTTATATAAAAGAGATGAATTCTATCTTGTTGTTATTCTTCATATTATTTAAATGTTAATTGGATATCTTTTAATAAGTTGGATAGAGTGATTTAGTCCAATTTCCCTACTTGTGATGCAGCTTGTAAAGTTGCAGATTATGATATTCATTATATAAACTATATGACATAGTAATGTATAGTGTGGTGAACATACATTGAGAAATGTGGACATTAGGTAGAATAAACCCTAACACTTAACATGTAGAGAAATAGACTCTTTCTCTTTCTTAATTGCTCACAAACCAAAAAGGTTTTGAAATAGGACTTTAACTTATTAGAATTCATTTTGTACGAAGTCCACTTTATATTGGATATATTTTGGCATTGAACTTTTCCAAAAAGTTATTGTACCTTTTAAATATGACATATCATAACATTATACAGTTATAGTTAATTGGTAGTTTAACTATGTGTTCAAACATTAAAAGTGACAATGAATATAACAAAGTTCTTAATGGGCTAAATGAAGACAAATTTAGGGGGAAATTTTGATGTGTGTTGGACTAGGGTTTAGAAGGATTGTTGTAATCATGAAATAACCCAAACTAAAAAATCATTAAGGGTAAGTGCAAAGCATTAACAATCTCCTTGGGGGTATGTACATCTCGATGAGGTAGTTTAGCTTTGTAGAAATATTGATAGGATGTTGGATACATGCCAACTAATAGGGTTTTAAGACAGTTTTGAGAAGGTCTATGTTTAAGACTGCAAATATTATCGAGAATACAACATTGTAGTTGATGAATGTGGCATCAAAGTGCTCTTCTGCATTGATCATCTAGATATTGCTACACACATCTAAAATTTATCTCAAGACTTGAACCTAACTTCTCACCAAAGGAGAAAAATCTAGGTCTGGAAAGGAACATATTTAGGATAGGAATTAGCTTCCAAGGGCTCAGGTTATGTTGGCACATTCAGATGACTTACGTCAAACAAGTATTCCCATCTACCCTAAAACCTTTGTAAGCGTATTCCTATAATAGGTAATGTTTCTATCCAGGGCTACGGTTAAACCCAGAACAAGTGGACTGACGGTAGTCAGTAAAAACCAATCATGATAATAGAAGAGTGAGGTGAAGGACGTATTCCAACATGACGAGTATGCCATCTATGAATAGTGACATACATAGTATGTTATAAATCTTTGGCCAAAGTATCACAAACTGCTAATTGCATTGTCCTATGTATCCAAGTTTAAAACAACGTGATATCAGATGAATATTGGTAATAGATATTCATATATGTTCTTTAAAAAGATCATTCAGTACCTAGTGTAGGGTAGGATTACTAAGTATACAATTTATACAATATGTATTCAATACATAAGATAGCATAAATAGATTGGTAGCTCACTAAGTTATGGAATGAATAGATCGGTGAATAACCAATTCATTACAGCTGCATATGTTTATCCATTGAGTTTGATTGGCATGGAATGTTTGTTATAAATATTGCATTATTTAGAATAGTGGACATTATTATTGTAAAAAAAAATTCTCTTGGTTCTAAAGTTTTAAAATGGGAATGTTAAATTTTTGTATCAGAGTTGAAGGTTGTAGCTCTTGGACCTATTATGTCCATAATATGATGAAACTTAAATTCTCTTGTAACAGAAAATGGTGAGAATAAGAGGAAATATTGCAAATAACCCTCCACCTAAGGAAGGAGTGGCAACTGCCCAAAAACTCGATGAGATCCTTGCTGCCATATTAGACACAAGAGATTTGGCTATGTTGGAACAACAAGTAATGGGTAATGGGAAAGAAGAAGAAGAAGCTGATAACAATAATTAGCCACCTCCAGGGGATATCACCAATGTGGGTGTTGATAATAACAATGTTAACATACCTATTCAGCATGAGAACAAAAAGGATAGGCTAGCAGTAGAACTTACTAATGATATAAAAAAGGATAAGTCCACCTAAGTTTGATGGCACCACATTAGGAGATGGGGCTTAGAAATGGCTCATCGAAATGGTGAAATACTTTGTAATAAGAAATTTCTCAGAAGAAACAAAGGCGATATGGGGAACATATCAAATTTCACACGAAGCGGTTTCATGGTGGGACATCCACAAGGTTGAGATGAACATTGATGAATCTAATATCACATGGGATCAATTTAAGGGTTACTTTAGGCAATGATGGCTGCCACAACTTTACTATGATTAGAAAATGACTGAATTTCAGAACTTAGCTCAAGGAAAGCTAATTGTAACTGAGTATTGGGAGTGATTTACAAAACTCCTTAAGTATGTGCCTCAGTACCAAACTGATGAGAAGTTCAGGATACAAAAATTCATTATGGGATTGAATCCCATTATAGGAGGAGAGGTGGATGTTCACAGCCCAACCATGATGGAAGGGGTTGTTGAAAAATCCATAAGGCAGGAACATAAATTAAAGGCAATTTATGCTCACAAGGAGGAAGTAAGGAAGAAGAATCCCAACTCCTCTTCATCCTCTCTTGCACCCAAGAAAGGACCATGGAAGAAATTTGGAATGAAAAGTAAGATTTCATATGATACAAATAGGAAAGCAGCAACAAACAAGTTTTGCTGGTAATACACGGAACAACTTTGCCAAGAACAATAATAACGACATAAGTCCTATGGGGGTCAGAACGATAACTCTAAGGCTGGAATTAAACCTGAAGCCTAGGAAGGGACCTGTAGGAGGTTATTATAACTTTGGAAAAGATCATTACGCAAATCAATTTCCTTTGAAGAAGGATGATTGTAATCAACAACATAACATACATGTTGCAGTAGCTGACAAGTAGGTTGAGAAACAAGCCACACCCATAGAAGTTCTGGGTACGTTATTTGGCTTACCAATAACTATTATTTTTTATACCAAAGCTAATGAATGTTTTATTTCTAGTAATTTAGCATCAAAATTAAAAAGAAAAGCTACAAACATGGATAAAACATGGACTGTAAAGTATGGTAATAATGTTGTTCATAGGGTTAGTATGTGTCTTTTTGGAGTAGTCCTTGATTTACCTAACTTTTCCACCAAGGTTGATCTTTATGTTACAAATTTAGGGTCTTATGATGTAATCATATGTGTGAATTGGCTAGCAGAACATAAGGCTAAAGTGGACTATTTTAAAAAACACATTAGTTGTTTAGATGACCTACAAAACAATAATAGAGTGTGAAACGTGAGATTTCTGTTAGAAAACTGTCAACCATGCAACTTGAAAAGACCAAAAATAAAGGATGTACCTTATATACAGTAAAAATTACTGAATCAACAGAAGAAATTAGTGATTTCATGGAACGATATCCGCTGTTACAAGACTTCAGTGATGTATTTCCAAAATAATTGCTAGGTCTTCCACCCAAAAGGGAATTTGATTTCACTATTGAGATCAAGCTTGGAACTGAACCTATTTCTAAGGCACCTTATCGAATGACTAGTATAGAATTAGTAGAGCTTAAGGCTCAATTGCAATAAATTTTGTCTAAGGGTTTGATTAGACCAAGTGTTTCACCTTGGGGAGCACCAGTGATCTTTGTGAAAAAGAAAGATGGAACACTTAGATTGTGCATTGATTACAAAATGTTAAACAACGCAAAAATCAAGAATAGATATCCACTCCCTAGGATTGATGATTTATTTTATCAGATGCATGGATCATCGGTATACTCCGAGATAGATCTTTAATATGGGTATCATCAATTATGAATTAAGAATGAGACTATTCATAAAACATCTTTTATAACAAGGTATGGACATTATGAGTTTACGGTTTTACTTTTTGGATTAACTAATGCACCTGCGGCATTTATGAATTTAATGAATAATATATTTCAAGAATACTTAGACAAATTTGTGCTCATATTCTTGGACGAAATTCTCATATATTCTAAAAGCATTGAGGAGCATCATGAGCATTTGAAAATAGTTTTGGAAATTTTGAGAAAGATACGATTGTTTGGTAAGCTGTTCAAATGTTTCTTTTATGACACAAAAGTGCACTATCTAGGACATGTAATTAGTAAGGATGAAATTGCTATAGATCCTTCAAAAATTATAGCTATAATGGAATGGCTTGCACCAAAGAATGTACATGAAGTTAGAAGTTTGGGACTTGTTGGCTACTATAGGAAATTTGTAAAAGATTTTTCTAAGATAGTTGTAGCAATAACTTCCTTAAAGAAGAAAGATAAAAAAGTTTTTTTGGAGTGAGAAATGTGAAATTGCATTTAAAACCTTGAAAGAAAAGTTAAGTTCAACACGTATTCTTACAGTACCATATCATAATGGATATTTTATGGTGGTAACTGATGCATCTGGTCAAGGTCTAGGAGGTATTTTGTTACAAAGTGGTCATGTTATAGTATACGGGTAAGTGCACCAAGTTGGGGGACAATTAAGTGGACATCAAATCCTGAATTTTACATTAAAAACAACAAAACATCAAATTTAGTCTTCCACGGACTTGAACCTTGCCAAAAAGTAAAAAATATGTCATAAAAATTGTACCATTTCGTAGGGGAGACTGTTAGCTTTGTAGAAATACTGATTTTAAAGTGAATAGAATAGGATAAATATCATTTTATAATTTTTTACTAATAGTAGGTCTTTAAGACACTTTTTCCTGTGAATGTCCTTACAGAAGTTTAAGACTGCAAATTTTTTTTCACTTATCAGAATGTGATAAAAATTATACCATCCCAACCATGGTGAAATTATATACATGTTAAAAAAAAAGATAGTTGATTTCAATATTTTTTGATGAAGTTATGGCAGGCAAACGGAAAGTGCTTTGTTTTCTTTATGTTTTCATACCACTTTCACGGAAAAAATCATAAAAAATAAAATCCATCCCAAGATAGATAGTGGCATATAACTTCTCACCAAAGGAGAAAAATATATTTCAATTTTTGGTCATCCAAATCGTGGGCAAACGGACTATAATTTTATAGGTGTTTTTAAAAAAAAAACCAAGTCATTGAATTTTGAGTGTTTAATATAGCTAATCTTGTCCATTTTTTTAAAAAATTAGTATTTTAGAAACTAGATTCTAGATGTTATGATTCGTATTAATATAATTTTTTCTAATTTTGAGTGTATGTATTGCTAATAATCCCTACAAGTTGATATTATGTTGTTATTTACAATATGACGTCCACTTATAACCCCCTTTTTGTCCCCCAACTTGCTGCACTTACCCATACGAAAGTAGAAAAATTAAGTTATATGAGTTGAATTATGCTCCACATGATTTAGAGCTTGCTTCCATTGTTCATGCACTTCAAATTTGGAGGCATTATCTACTTGGTAACCCATTTAAGTTAAAAACTGATCATCTTGGGCTGAAGTATATTTTCACTCAGCCAAATCCGAATGCAAGAGAGTGAAGTTGGTTAGATTTTTTGTCTTAATATGATTTTGACATAAGTTATATAAAGGGTAAATAAAATAGAGTGGCTGATGCTCTAAGTCATAGTAAGCACATTTATGCTCTTATAACATTAAGAGCTCAATTTAAGGATGAAGTAAAAAGTGTTATGGAATCTGATTCTTACTTCCAACAAGTAAAAGTAGTACTTGTTGCATAGATTCTAATGATTTGAGGTACAAATATTTTTGCTTTGATAAAGAAGGAACTCTTATGATTCGAAAACAAAGTCTATGTACCTTTGCTTAATGATTTGAGAAATAAATTGTTAGCTAAATTTCACAATTCTCCTTTTTCTGGACACCTTAGACATTACTAAGATGCTTACTGATATAAAACAACAATACTTCTGAAAAGGAATGAAAAAGGATGTTATTGATTTTGTGAGACATTGCCTAAACTGTCAATGTGTTAAAGCAGGAACATATGCACCCAGCTGAGTTTGTTGTATCCTCATAGCATACCACAATATAAATGGATAGGTAATAAGCATGGATTTTATACAAGGGATACCTATGTCAAGAAATAAAGATGATGTTATTTTGGTAGTTGTTGATAAACTAAAAAAAGTAGGTCATTTTATTGTTGGAAATATGAAGGATGATTCTCCTATTTTGGCTAAAAGATTTGTACATGAAATTTTCAGACTACATGAGGTACCTGAATTAATCATATATGATAGATATCCTAGAATGACGTCAAGATTTTGGCAAATGCTTAATGTAGCTCTAGGAACTAAGCTAAATTTTAGTTCTACGTATCACTCAGAAACGGATGGACAAACTGAAAGAGTAAATCAAGTTTTAGAAGATATGTTACGGATGTATTGTATGGATCAGCAGTATAAGTGGGAAGAATATCTTCCATTAGTTGAATTTGCATACAATAATACATACATATCATACTTCTCTTAAGATGGCACCTTTCAAGGCATTATACGGAAGAAAATACAAAACCCCTGTTAGTTGGGATAACATAGAAGATAGAGAGGTAATTGGACCTAAAATCCTTACGGAAATGGAACAACAAGTTAAAATGATTTGTGAACGCTTTAAAAGAAGCAGTAGATAGGTAAAAGAGTTATGCTCACTTAAAGCGGGTTGACAGGAAATTTGAATTTGGTGAGAAGGTTTTTCTTCGAGTTAAACCAAAAAAGAGTTCTATAACTTTTGGCAAGGCTACGAAGTTATCACCACGTTATGTGGAACCTTTTGAAATAGTTGAAGTAATCAACCCTGTAGCTTATCGTTTAGCATTACCACCTACTTTGTCATGAATGCATGATGTTTTACATATTTCTTTTCTTAAGAAATACGTTTTAGATTTATCACATGTGTTAAATTGGAATTCCTTGCAGGTCCAAGACCTAGGAATTATCATGGTTAAACCCATTCAAGTACTGGAAACTCGCCAGTTGTATTTAAGAAATCGAGAAATAATTCAATGTAAGGTCCAGTGGGACCATTTTAACGAAGAGAGTGTAACTTGGGAAAATATAGAAGATATGAAAACTGATTTTCCATATCTATTTGAATAGAATTGATTTTGTTGACTGATAATAATTTATGATTTTATCTTTATACAATCAATAAGTATGCCAGTTTTGGGCATATATTTATTTGATTTGAATAAACAGCTATTTAATGCTGATTTCTTAAACTATAAGATTCTAATATATTTTGACTTATGGTAAGAGGAGTGAATTAATTTATTGTCCTTGATGTAAATTTTTAAAAGAGGTAATCATCAGAACGATGATTCTTTTAGGAGGGAAGCATGTAACACCCTTGAGAGTTTTTATTTTTCCTCCTTTGCATTTCAAGTGTTGACATGTGATCTTCCTTATAAAGATATGCTCTTTTGATTAATGAGAGCATGCTTGATATGGATAAATATTTTCTGCTCTTAAGATCTTTAGACCAAATTGGAATGGCTTCCTTGAATCCATTTTTCACTTTTGTAGGAGAGTTACAATCTGGTTTAGGATTTGAAATCTTATCTATTAATCTGACTCATCCTTGGATCAATTTAAGTGATCCGAGGAATGTTTTAAACCTTCTTTGTTAAACGAATGGTAAATTGACATTCCATGAATTAAGTGAAATATTGACTGAACTTTATTGTTACAAGTTATTTGATTTTTGTGTGAACATATTTCCAATCAGTTGTATGTTGTGCTTAGGTATTTAGAGATCTATCATGGTAGGACAATGCTGGCGTAAATTAAATACAGTCTATTAATGACATTGGGAGGATTCAAGATCCTAAAAAGGACTATCCTACGAAATCCTAAGCTTGGTAAGAATATTTGCTGCCTAAGCTATGTTACTTAACTGAATTTTTATCCTAACCTAATTTTTTTGCTAAATTATTTTCGAGAGGCTATTAGGCTAATTAAATTAACCTAAAATTTAATGCTATATGGTTATGTGATGAACTAACCTAATGCTTAAAACTATTATGTTGGGGTTATATCCTAAGGTTACATATTATAAGCTAACCTAAGATCTAACCTAAGTTCTAAGGGATCTATCCTAAACTATTTTAAATGGGAACCTTATGGGTCACATGTATCATAGGCGACGGTTCCAATGGCATTTAAGTTGTTGATGAGGTTCTAATTGCATAGAAGTACTTTCATTTTTGGCAGGGGCTAGTTGACTTGGTGGAGGATTATGTGGAAGTGACACTAAAATGGAATTTCATGTTAAATTTGATTTGGCATTCACCATACTTGGAAGGCGGTGGCAAGGAAGTATAGGTGGGAAAATCAGAATTAATAGAATTTATTGTTTTCGGTTCTCGTGCTCAAACTCTTTTGGAAGGCACGCAAACGAGTTTGTATGGGGTTGTTTCACTTTAGATACTTCGTGATTTTTTCTCTGCATGCCCTCTAGTTTTTTCAAACCAGCAAATTAAACTACACTTAATGGGTATTTTTGAAGTTTTTGATCTATTTTCAGTTCGTGGGATGTATAAGAGACAATGTAGAAAAGGATATGGTTGTTTGATCTTTTGTGGAGATGGGGAGAAGTTTTGAGCTCAACTGGAGGTCTCCTTCGATTTGGCAGAAGTAATATCATGTATGAAAGGCTCTAATCTTTAAGATCTCTTTCTTTCTTCTAAATGTTTCATTAAAATGATTCTTATCTTTTGAGATTATTGGCTTGCATGCTTTATATGGTTACTTATCTGTTGGGTTTTATAATCTCTGTCATCTTGGATATGAAACCATGAAAAAATTAAGTTGGTTTTAAAATTGTCTTTGTGATAATTAATAGTGATACATGCATGTGAAGCTTGTATTAGTAGCTATATTTTCTATTCCTAAATTGTGTATACAAGGTTGTTGTGGTGTTGGAACTTACCTTTGTTGCAATATATGGATTATGAACCATATGGGAACCTTGAGTTCCATTTGATCTTGTATTTGGACTTCATGTTTTTATATGAAATTGTGTAGGAGCTTCTTGTTATTCTAAACCAATGTTGGAAACCTAGGTAGCTCTAGACTATTGTTTGAAGTTAGTATATGGCTCTATACACATATTTTTATTACTTGTGTTTCCTTGAACTATTGTTAGAGGTTCTTGTAGTTTGGAATCGTGTTTTGATTCATGAGATAACCTGGACTGTTGTTGAAGTTCGTATAAGTCATAGAGCTTGTGTTATTTTCTAATGACCATTTGAACTGTTAATGGAAGTTTATAATTTACACAGCACTTGTATTTTATTACTTGTGTGGATTCTGAACTTTGTTGGAACCTTGGGTTCGGTTAGAGCTAGTATTTGGGATTTGTGTTATGATATGAACTTGTGTTGGAACCACTTGTTATTGTGAACCTATGTTTGGTATCTTGGGTAACTCGGGACTGCTATTGATTTTGTATGTGGCTCTAGACCCATGTTTTATTTGGTGAAATTTTGGACTGTTAATTGAGGTTCGTGTTTTTCACCGCATTCGTATTTTGTTAATTGTGTAGTTCTGAACTTTTGTTGAGACTTCGTGTCAACTTTGTTCTAGTATTTTGAGTTGGGTTTTACTTGTAATAAACATTTAAAACCTTAAACTCTTTTGTTGAACTATTTCTCAAAGAAAACTGGGAGAATAGTTGGCCAAGTTGTTAGGAAAACTCTTAGAGATCTTAACTAAAAATGTCCTTGTTTCATGAATGAATTTGGTAATTCTTTTTAAGAACTGTTTCTTATTTTCTAGGATGGAAATGATGTTTTATCAGGGGTATTCTTTTCCCCTCTATTTTGTGGAAACTCACATATTTAGATCTCTTAAAATAAGTTATGGGTTTCGTTAAAGAGAAGAGTTAGTAATTTAGTACTCTAGATTTTTATGGAGGGATTACTTGTCTTTGTTTAAATAGTTCTTGTATTATAATACTTATTGAATCAAAAATTGATTACTCTTTTGTAATGCAATAATGAATCCTGACAATGGGGTTTCAGTATTTGAGTTCATTGATACATCTGAGCATGTTTAGCTTACTGATATGTTACTTTTCTAGCTCTTGTTGGATATAGTAAATACACCTTGTGTCTTTATAAAAGAAAGGAATGTGATTCCTTTAGAACAGACTATGTTTTAGGACTGATATTTGTATTTCATTCTGAGTATGGAATTGAAAATCGTGTTCATGGAAGGTAAAGAAGTGTAAGGAATATGGCAGTGTGCTTTCTTCTTACTGGATAGATCATTGGTTGAAGTTTTATGTTTTGATTCTCTTTTGAAATGGAGATTTATTTATGAGTTGTTTGGTCTTCCTTGTTTAAATATTTTGTTGAAATGTTATAAACTTGTTTGGCAGAATTTTTTTTTGACAAGGCTTGCTTGTTTGGTTTGAGATGAGTAATTTTTGTCTCTTGTACTCTATCTTCTTATGAATTCTCCTTGGATGGACTCGAGTAGACATTAACTCCTGTATTATTCTACTTTGATTTGTGAACGTTGATTTAGATCTTTCAATGCTAACTTTTTATATGTGGAATTAGATTTAGACTTGAAAGTAGACTATTTAATTCTCTCTTCCTTCTTGGATTGAAATGAGATTCTATTCTGGTGAATATCTTAAATGTTAAATTTTAAGGTAGTTATCCTTTAAATGAAACAGTTAATTCATGTTATGATTTTGTTCTATTTTTTAGATGTTTTGTGTTTGGGCATAGTGGCAATGATTCTCTTCTTCTTTTTCTTATGATTTAGATGAATTATCCTAATTAGAACCATGTGGTAAACCCTTCTTTTGGCTTGAAGAAAAGTTAAATGTTGTGTTCTATTATGATAGAATAGGGGAAACAATTTGAAGATATGATCAGTTGTTTGCTTAAGGATAATTGATAGGATTAACGAAACTCTAATTTTGTAAGGCTGATATAGTGGATTATATTTTGTCCTTTTCTTAGAGGTGATTTAAATTGGATAAAATATACTTCTCTAAGCTCTTCCATTTTCTATTGTTGTATTTATATTATGATGTAATAATTGTTTGATTAAAGCAGAGTTGTTTTAATGGAACAATTATTGGAATGCACTTTGTTTTAAGGCTTAGTGCTTATCATGATCGGTTCATTGAACTCACCCGTGCTAGCAAATTTTTTTAGATGGACTTCGTAAGTGATAAAGAAGGCAAAACTTATATGCTACATTGGCTGATTTAAGTCTAATTCGTGTGAAGAACTCTTATTCCTTCTTAAGATTGTATTAAAAAAGAAAAGTAGTATTCTTTTATAATGAAGACGGTTGTTATGCAGTAGACCTAAATGCTTAAGTCTTGTAAATGTATAAGTTATAAAGTTAAATTGAAAGTTGAGAGTTTACATGTATTGGTTGTGTAACTTATTTTGTACTTATATGAAAGAGATGGATTATATCTTATTGTTATTCTTCATATTATTTAAATGTTAATTGGATATCTTTTAATAAGTCGGATAGAGGGATTTAGTTCAATCTCCCTACTTGTGATGCAACTTGTAAAGTTACCAATTATGATATTCATTATATAGACTGTATGACATAGGAATGTAAAGTGCGGTGAACATACATTGAGAAATGTGGACATTGGGTAGAATAAACCCTAACACTTAACATGTAGAGAAAGAATCTTTCTCTTACTTAATTACTCATAAACCAAAAAGGTTTGGAAATATGACTATGACTTATTAGAATTTATTTTGTATGAAGTTTAATTTATGTTTGATATATTCTGGCATTTAACTTTCCCAAATAGTTCTTGTACTTTTTAAATATGACATATCATAAACTATACAATTACGGTTAATTGGTAGTTTAACCATGTGTTCAAACATAAAAAGTGACAATGAATATAACAAATTTCTTAATGGGCTAAATGAAGCAATTTTAGGTGGAAATTTTGATGTGTGTTAGACTAGGGTTTAGAAGGATTGTTGTAATCATGAAATAACCCAAACTACCAAAGCATTAGCAATCTCCTTGGGGGTATGTACATCTCGATGAGGTAGTTTCTATAGGATGTTGGCACACACCAACTACAAGGCTGTACTTTTGAGAAGGCTTGGGTCTTATCGAGAATACAACATTGTAGTTGAAATGTGGCATCACCCTTCCACATTGATCATCTAGATCTACACACATCTAGTCTTGGACTTGAACCTATTTTCCCTCTAGGTCTAGAAAGGAACATATTTAGGATAGGAATTAGCTTCCAAGGGCACAGGGTACGTTGGCACATTCAGATGACTTAGGTCAAACAAATATGCCCATCTACCCTAAGCCTTTGTAAGTGTATTCCTATAATAGGTAATATTTCTATCTAGGGATAGTGTTAAACCTGGAACAAGTGGACTGACAGTAGTCAGTAAAGACAAATCACAATAATAGAAGAGTGAGGTGAAGGATGTATTCCAACATGATGAGTATGCCATCTAGGAATAGTGACATACATAGTATGTTATAAATCATTGGCCAAAGTATTGCAAACCGCTAGTTTCATTGTCCTATGTCACCATGTTTAAAACAACGTGATATCAAATGAATATTGGTAACAAATATTCAAATATGTTCTTTAAATAGATCACTCAGTATCCAGTGTAAGGTAGGATGACTAAGTATACGAAGTATACAATATGTATTCAATACATAAGATAACATAAATAGATCGCTAGCTCATAGAGTTATAGAATGAATAGATCGGAGAATCACCGAGTCATTACAACTGCATATGTTTATCCATTGGGTTTGATTGGCATGGAATTTTTGTTCTAAATATTGCTTTATTTAGAACAGTGGACATTATTATTGTAAAAATAAAAAGAAAATATCTTTGTTCTAAAGTCTTAAAATGGGAATGTTACACTCACATTGAACCAAGAAAATATAGAAAAGGATCAATTACTTCAACACCGATGTAAATCTAGAGACACAAAGTTCTAATGATTACACAGACCAGAACACAAATTTTCTTTTTAATGCAAAGACAAATGATCCATTGAATCAAGCAAAGAGAGAGATAGAGATATTTAAAAAAGGAAATGAGAAAGAAAGCTTCTATATTGAATTAATTCCAAATTTATAACGTTCCCAGAAAACTAGAATCCTTTTCCATGGCCAAAACCATGTTCTTATAACAATCCATGTACATCCATAATTGGTCCCCATGAAAATAATATCCAAAAGGAATAATGTTTGTTGCAGATCCGCTTTTGGAAAGTGACATGAAACAAACACAGTCATGAAAACTGGAGGTTCAAAAAGATGAATATTTGGTCGGTTTGATCATGATTACTTTATCAGGGGGCATCTCATTATTTTTATCTTCATATGGTCCTACCATTTCCACCTTTTAACCACTTTCATAGCACTTAAGAGCATACTGGTAAGTTTTCCCCCTTTTTATCATGTATGCCTGATAAACTCCATTTTCTAATAATCAAACTTTATATCTCCTTAAACTTATCAATTTGGCTCCAAAACTAATCCAAAATAGATCTCATGAAGAAACGATAAGGAATTAGAGAGAAAAGAAAGAAGAATGATCCATTTTTGTGTTTTACAAAGCTCTGGTTCATTAATGGCGTTAAAAACTAGATGAGTGCATTTGGCTATTATTCCCCCTTTTACCTTCAATTTTGGACCCTACACATTGTAAGATCCAAGCAACGATGGCCCTAGGGGAGAAATCTACATTTCCTGACATTTGGGAGAGAAAGCGTGATTTCTCTTTTTGCTCCACTCCTATGCAACTATGCCAAAGGCTAGACATGTGGCATCATCTAAGTGGCTAAGAAAATGTAGTTCAAATATGCCATTTAAACTCTTTTTAACAAAAATCTCAAATTCTCAAAAACCTCTGCTGGATTTCTTTGAATTTTCAACATGAGCACATGGCACACCATAATTGGAAAAGGGGTTGTGGCTCAATTTGTAACATTTTAACACTTTCATGAAAAAGGCTCAAGTTCTCAATTTCCTCTACAGGCCCACCATTTCGATTTCATTCTTCAACACGTGGCATCACATGACTAGTTATGGGAATAAGCTTCAATTTTATATTTTATCCAATTTTGAAAAGGGGAAAAATTCCAACCTTTCCCCTAAAATTCCATGCCTCCGCTATTGACTTTTCAACGTAGGCCATGTGTCCCTTTCTAATTGACTGTAGGCATCAACTTAGAAATTATTCCCTTTGCATGAGCAGGGTTGTGGGCCTTTTTATAACTTTTCGCCCTTTGTGGAAAAAAGGCTGAAATTCCTAAAGTCCCCCACCAGTCCGCCAAAGCGCATATGAACTGAAAAATGAAAACGTGTCCTTATTTCATTCTTGAACACATGGCATCACCTGATTAGTTTTAGGGATGCGTTTCACTTTTTATCTATTTCGAAAAGGGGAAAAATTCCAACCTTTCCTCGAAAATTCCATGCCTTCGTCATTTACTTTTCAACATGAACACATGTCCCTATTTGATTGACTGCAGGCTTCAACTCAGAATTTATCCCTTCACATGAGCGGGACGGAGGGCCATTTTATAACTTTTTTCCCTTTCACCATAATTCCTTAGAGAATAAAATGGATCCATCACCCCAAACTTCCACCAAAACTGCTCTAACCAATCAGAGACATGGGGATGCCGGGAAATCTGAATTTTTTTCCAAAATCAACAAAAGAGAGAAGTTCAAAAAGGAACCCATCTGGCCACATCCAATGAGAAAAAAAAGTGTAGATTCACCTTTTCGAGCAAGAATTTGATGGGGAAAATAACGTAGGAAGTTGCATGAAACTGGAAAACACCATTTTCACTCCCGATGAAGAATTTATTTCTCTGTAAAAGGTTAAAAATAAATGTGTAAGGTCCCACGCATTCCAAATACATAAAGGGACAACTACTATCATTTCCCATCCATTAAAAATAGGTAAAACATTTTAACGGTAGTGAACTGAGGAAAGTTTGATTAAAAATGTCGTGGGAAATGAAAACAAGCATCTGAGGAGTTTAAAACATTAATTTCTTCTATAGCAGGGCTCCAATTTTCACAAAATTAGATTTGAAAGGGTGGGGAAAATTGAGAGGACAACAGCTGGAACCTTCTTGGGATGATTTGGCCAAGGAAAGAGCCAAAATCAAGAACCTTACAAAATTCTGGGTAATTAGATCGAACTAGTATCTTAACCAATGGACAATGGAGTCAAAAAGAAGAAATACCAACATAGAAGAGAACATAGAAAGGAAAGTAACAAAAACAAGGAAAGAAAAACACTATATAAAATGTATAGAGGGACTGCCAAAACTCCTAGGTTTTGAACAACTTCAAAAATTTCCCAATATAAGGAAGTGGGAGAGGAGAACCATCCATGTAATCTAGGTAAAAAGAGTTCTCACCAGCAAATTGTCTAAATTTAAAAGGACCAAGCCAAAGGGAATCAAATTTACCATGGCTTCCTCGAGGTTCATGCCTTTTTTCCCAAAGAAGAACACTATCTCCCACTTGAAAAGTTCTGGGTTTATCCTTTTTGTCAAACAGAGCTTTTACCTTGAGTTGATGAGCTGATATTTTATCTACCATTTGCAATCTGTCATCATTCAACTTCTGGAGGTACATAATTCTTTTTTCTAGTGAATTAGTAAAGTTGGCATCTTCAATGGCCTTCATCAAATGTAAGGTTGGTAGTTCTAATGTCACTGGTAGCTGAGCTTCAACTCCATATACCACTTGGAAAGGAGACATTCCAATGTCTCTCTTAGGTGTGATCTTATCTTCCCATAAGGTGTCATATAGTTTCTTATTCTAATTCCTTTGAGAGTCATTAACAATCTTCCGAAAAATGGTGACCAAGTTACTGTTAGTTGATTATGCTTTCCCATTCCCTTGGGGATAGTAATCTGAAGAGTGGGAAATGGAAATGCAATAGCCATAGAAAAAATCCATCATCTCAGTAGAAGAAAAAATTGAAGCATTTTCAATGACGATCTTTTTTGGTATCCCAAACCTTATTAAGATGTGCTCGTTGATGAAGTTGCATACTACTTCAGAAGTAGTACTTTTAATTGGAATGACTTCCACCCACTCGGTGAAATAATCAGTGGCATGAAAAACATGAGTATGCCCTACACTTGAAGGTAGATTGAGTGTCCCAATGAAGTCCAAACCCCATTGTTGAAAATGTTCCTCAATCACCACTGGTTTGAGAGGTAAAGAAGCCAATTTTGGTCTTCCAACAAAATTTTGACATGCTTCACACTTTTCTACCCACTTTGATGCATCTTTGAACAGGGTATGCCAATAATATCTGGCATGGAGGATTTTATGGGTTGTGACAATAGAAGAGAAATGACCTCCACAGGCCTGGTCATGAAAGGTTGAGAACAATTTTTTTGCTTCTCTTTGTCAACACATTTCAAAAACCTTCCATCTATGTCTCATTTGAACAATGCATTCTCCCACAACACATATTCTGTAAACCTTAATTTGATGGCTCTTTTATCCTTAGAAATCAAATGGTATGGACATTCTCCATAAGTAATAAAGTGTGCAATGCCAGCATACCATTCATTAATTGAGCTGAGGAAAATAACAACATGGATATCAAATTCCTCCTTAAACAATTTGGATCAAATCCTTCAGCAACGAGTTCACATAAGCCCTTTCCCTGAACCAGCTGGGTGGGTTTGATTTCAAGATCGTACTCCTGAACTTTGGCTACCCAATTTCTTCTCTTGGTTCCAAATTCTTGTTGTGTAAGAATGGATTTAATAGTTTTATTTGGCATAAGCACAATAAAATGAGATTTGAGGATGTAAAAACAAAACTACTTCACAGCTTTGACCACTGCAAAAGCATGTTTTTCCATCATGGTGTACTTCATCTAATAGGATTTCAAAATATAACTCATAAATGTTATGGGGAGGTCATGACCTTATGCATTCTCCTAGGTTAACACAATAGCTAGAGTACTTTCAGTAGCATAGCAATAGATAATGAAGGCCTTGCTATAATCAGGCAATGCCAAGATTGGAGTCTTTCCTATAGCTCTCTTGATGTCTTCAAATGCCACCTTTCCTTCAGAGGACCAACCAAAATTCTGCATCCCTTTCATCATGTGGGATATGTTCAAATTAAGTTCAGCAAAATCAGGTATGAATCTTATTAAGAAGTTGATCTTGCCAATAAAAGAGTGCACACCCTTCTTGCTTGTGGGGAGAGGGATCTGTTGAATTACCTGGAATCTTTCTAGATCAATATTGATTCCCTCCTCATAGACAATGTGTCCCAATAATTTACCCTTGGTGATAAACAAGATAGATTTCTTAGGATTCAAGGAGATGTCATGCTCTCTACACTTTTGGAGAACAGTCTCAAGGTGTTGGATATGATCATCTTTAGTTTTTGAAAACACGTTCATATCATTAAGGTATACAACTATGCATTTTCCCTTAAGAATTCCAAATGCTAGGTAAATTTCCCTTTGAAAGATGGCACCAACATTGATGAGGTCAAAAGGAATTCTCCTATAAGCAAAGGTGCCCCACGGAGTGGTAAAGGAAGTCTTATGCTGATCTGCAGCACTGACTTCTAGTTGATTATATCCTGAGAATCCATCAAATATGGACAATATTTCTGAACCTATAACACCCTGAAACACTTGATCCATTATGGGGAGAGGGTAATTATCCTTCAAAGAGGCTTGATTCAAATTCCTAAAATGAACACAAGTTTGGATCTCACCATTCTTCTTCCTGATAGGCACAATATTAGCAATCCATGTTAAATGGTGAAGAAGGAAAATGATCTTAGCCTTCAATAACTTTTGGATCTCTTGATAGATTATATCAGCAATTTTAGGTTTATACTACCTCTGCTTTTATCAGAAAGGCTTGAACCTAGGTTTTAGAGGAATGAAATCTTACATCTCTTTTGGCTGAAAAGCCTTGAGATCATTATAAGAATAGGCAAGAACATCAGCATACCTTTTCAACAAATTCACTTCTTTCTCCCTCTCCTCTTGTGTGTAGTACTTTCCAATGTTTACCAGCATGGGTTCATTAAGACTTCCAATTTTTATCTTTTCATAGTTATCAGACTTCTGAGATCCTTTGAAATTTTTGGACTCGATGTACCTATCATGTTTATCAAATAACTCTTCCAAAATTACCATACCTTTAAGTATTTTATTACCTTTTAGTTTTATGCAACTATCATGATCCATTTCTTCTTTTTTATCTTCTTCATTCAGGGACACATGATCTCTAGGAAGATTTCCAATTCCTTCAAAGTACAGCTGGTCAAAAATATCTCTAAGTTTAATGAAGGAAAGCAAGTGTTGATCATCATTAAAGACCTGCCAATTATTTGCATTGTCAGGAACACGAGGCCTATGAATCATCTCAATGGTGAATTTATCTTCAGAGAAAATTGGATGAGGTATCAGTAGAGACCCTGAGACATCCAAGAAATCAGCCTTAGTGTTCCTTTCCTTTGGCATGGCTTCAATTGGAAAGGCATCAAGGAACTCAATGGAATCCCAAACTAGATTCCTGTAATGTTTCAACCTTCTATTCTTCACTTAAAAGAGATCTATGACCTATTTTACAATCAGCTCTACATCTCCACGAGCAAGGAGATTATTGATCCCCATATATTTTTCCACGCTTAAACCAAGGATGAGAGCCTCATACTCAACTTTATTATTTGTGTTTTAAAATTGGAGCTTGAAAGAGAAAAGGGTGAATTTTCCCTTCAGGATAAATAAGCACCACACTTTCTCCAGAACCAGCTGAGGAGCAGCTCCAATTAAATTCCAAAATCCAAACACCATTAGGATCAATAAGCACTTCCTTAGGATGGTTAGCCTCATCTTGTGACATGATCATGTAGTTTCCATGACCAATGTCCTCATAAAGTATTTTCACCTTTGGGTCACCTGTTGTTTGCATGATATATTCAATTTTTTTCTCAGGAAGTAGCTCCTTCATTTTCCCATTCACTAGAATAAGAGCATGTGACCAATCCATCATGATTTCTCCTCCAACATCTTCGTAAAAAATTCTACTCAACAGCATGCCATAGGAAGGGAGAATAAAACTCTCTTCTCTAGAAAAGCATCAAAGGCTACTTGTGCATCCTTGATCCTTCCAACCAATGGCACTTCTCTTCTTTCCATTGAGTAACATGAACCAAAATTTTGGGTTAGGGTTAAGCAAAGGGTATGAGACACCTTAGCAGGAATCACATTATCTTAAGCACCATAATCAATAACACAATTGCTGAGTTTGTGGCCAGTTATGAGGAAAGTGACATAAAATGGTTTGATATTCTCATCAAATGAAGTGACTACTGCCACAAGGCTTGGTTGAGATGAAGGAGAAGGAGTGGGAAAGAGACCTTTAGAACTAGGGGATGAAGGCTTGGATTTGGAATTTAAAAAGTCTACCATCTTAGCAAAGGCCTTGGGATGGGTTTGGTAGAATTCAGATTCTGAGATTTGGATCTTAGTTTTCTTGAGATGGTCAGTAATTTCAAAAGAACTAGAGGTAGATGGAGCATCATTGATATGAGTAGATGAAATATTTGACTTATCAACTCTATCATTTGAAGGGAAAGAAGTTTTAGGAGTAGAGACAAAGGAGGAAGGAACAACATAACCTACCTTGGGTGTGGAAGAAGTTGGAATAGCATATCCTCTTCATGCAATCACTGGAATGGTAGTAGGAGATTCCTTAGATGTTTTAGCAGGCTGCACCACTTTCTCCTTATTTTTGGCTTGCTTACAATTCATGACAACATATGATTCATTTTTCATCTCTGCAACTCTTTCTTCAAAATCATCCTCTTCATCTATACCTTCAGTGATGAGAAAATGGACATCATATCCACTCAACTCTTCTAATTCGTCATCATCTTCCTCTTCATCTTCTTCACATATTTCATCCTCCTCCTCCTCATCATCAGGCTCCAACACTTCACATGTTGAACTTATTGGAACTTTAATAGGTGGGCCTTCAATTGCCAATCTGGTCTGAGGAGAGAGCAATTGATTCCACGGATGAAATATCTTCCTAGGAACATTCTGATAAGGAACATGCTAGGATAACTAATTCTTGAGAGCAATAAGGTCATTAGCAAGTTTCTATACCAACTGATCTGAATTGGCTCCACTATAAAATGTGGAAGAAGGAGATGTTTTAGATTTGGATGATTCTCTTCTTAGCTTGTCAGACATGATCAAATCATCTTCAACACTTACAACATATCTTTGATCAACATCTACAGTGGCAACATTATCTCTTCTATGTGCATAGCTCACTTCAGACAGTTAGGCATTGCGGAAGAAAAATTTCTGAATCTGATCCATAAGGTGTGTGTTTTGTGGGATATTATTAACCAGCCTATTGAATTTGGCCACAAATTCCATCATAGGCTCATGTTACTCTTTCTTGATATGAGAAATCTTGGCTAAGAGAGCATGTAATTCCTCAACAGGTTTGAAACACTACTCAAATTGGGTCATCATGGTGTTCCAATTGGTGATGGATCTAGCAAGGAGATGATAGAACCAATCAGTAGAATTATCTTGCAATGTCTCCATAAAAATTCTAACAGATATATCCTCATGTTCAACTCTGAGAACACCATAAGAAACAATGAAGGCCACAATATGCTCATTTGGATGAGCCTTCCCGTCACCTCTAAATTTAGGGAAATTCTTTCTATTGCCTCTAGGAAATTCTTGCAATGGGTGGGGAAGAGCAAGCGGCACAACCCTTTGGCCCCAAGGTAGAGGAGATGTCATCCTTGGAAATATTTTTTGGAGAGGAACTGAAACACTAGCAAGAAACAAAGCATGCAAATTAGGAATGATTTGATCTTGAGGGATGTCACTCCTAGAAGTTTTTTCTCTAGCAGAAGGAGTGCTTGCAGATCTTGTTCCTCTTCTTTTTCTTGATGAAGGGAGAGAGAAACATTGATGATATAGAAGTTGGAAATGAGGGTCTTCTTGCCCAAGGGTCCTTCTACCCCAGTGTATCTTGGAGTCACCATATCAAAGAAGATCAAGAAGTTGTTATTCAAAAATTGGAATCCATTTGTAATGAATTCCCCAGTGAATTCACCAAAAACTGTTGGGTTTCAGAATGGAACATGGGTTGAAACCATATCCAGGGGAAAACAAGTCCCTCCTCTTTAATGGGAGAGGTTCCCTTATTGAAAGCTGGAAAAAAAATGTACAAATCTATGACTATCAATGTTTGGATCCTAGTATCCTGGTTTATTTTCATACTTAAAACATTATCAATCAGAAGGAATAAAACAACAATGCTTTTAGGAAATATAGATAGCATAGTACCTCCCTACTCACATTGAACCAAGAAAATATAAAAAAGGATCAATTATTTCACCGTCGATGCAAATCTGCAGACACAAAGTTCTAAAAATTAATTAGACCAGAACACAAAGTTTCTTTTTAATGCAAAGAAAAATGATCCCTTGAATCGAGCAAAGAGAGAGAGAGATATAACAGAGGAAATGAGAAAGAAAGATTCTGTATTGAATTACTTCCAAATTTACAACATTCCTAGAAAACTAGAATCCTTTTCCATGGCAAAACCATGTTCTTATAACAATCCCTGTACATCCATACTTGGTCCCCAATAAAAGAATATCCAAAAGGAATAATGTTTGTTGCAGATCTGCTTTTGGAAAGTGACATGAAACAAACACACTCATGAAAACAGGAGGTTCAAAAAGGTATATATTTCGTCAATTCAAGCATGATTACTTTGGTAAGGGGTATCTCATGATTTTTATCTTCATGTGGTCCTTCCATTTCCACCTTTTAACCACTTTCATAACACTTAAGATCATACTGGTAAGTTTTCCCCCTTTTTATCGTGTATGCCCGATAAACTCCATTTTCTAATAATCAAACTTTACATCTCCTTAAAATTATGAATTTGTCTCTAAAACCAATCCAAAACACATCTCATGAAGAAACGACAAGGATTCAAAGAGAAAAGAAAGAAGAATGATCCATTTTTACAGTTTGTAGAGCTCTAGTTCGTTAATGGCGTTAAAAACTAGATGAGTGCATTTGGCTATCTTTCCCCCTTTTACCTTCAAATTTGGACCCTACACGTGGCAAGATCCAAGCATTGATGGCCCTGGGGGAGAAATCTACATTTCTTGACATTTGGGAGAGAAAGCATGATTTCTCATTTTTCTTTGCCCCTCCATGGCTTTGCCAAAGGCCAGACACATGGCACCATCTGAGTGGTTGAGGAAATGCAATCCAAATTTTCCATTTAAAATCATTTTAACAAAAAGATAAAATTCTCAAAAACCTTCGCCAGCCCGCTTTGAATTTTCAACGTGAACACGTGGCACACCATGATTGGAAAAGGGGTTGCAGCTCAATTTGTAACATTTTAACACTTTAGTGAAAAAGGCTCAACTTCTCAATTTCCTCTATAGGCCCATTTTTCCGATTTCATTCTTCAACACATGGCATCATGTGAGTGGTTGCAGCAATGCACTTCTATTTTATATTTTATCCACTTTTGAGAAGGGGAAAAACTCAAACCTTTCCCCCAAAAGTCCATGCCTCCACCATTGAATTTTCAATGTAGGCCACGTGTCCCTTTCTGATTGACAGTGGGCCTCAAATTAGAAATTATTCCCTTCACATGAGTAGAGCTGGGGGCCTTTTTGAAACTTTTCTCCCTTTGTGGAAACAAGGCTGAAATTCCTAATGTCCCCCGCCAATCCGCCAAAGTGCATATGAACTGAAAAATGGCCACGTGTCCTTATTTCATTTTTGAACACATGGCATCACCTGATTGGTTGTGGGGATGTGCTTCACTTTTTATCTATTTTGAAAAGGGGAAAAATTTCAACCTTTCCACTGAAATTCCATGCCTCTGCCATTGAATTTTCAATGTGAACATGTTTCCCTTTTTGATTGACTGTGGGCTTCAACTCATAATTTATCCCTTCACATGAGTGGGGCTACGGGCCATTTTATAACTTTTCTCCCTTTCGCCGTAATTCCTTAGACAATAAAATGGATCCATCACCCTGAAATTCCACCAAAACTACTCTAGCCAATCAGGGACACACGGGGATGCGGGGAAAATCTAACATTTTTTCCAAAATCACCAAAAGTGATAAGTTAAAAAAGGAACCCGTCCAACCGCATCTAATGAGAAAAAAATGCGTAGCTTAACCTTTCCGAGAAAGAATTTGACGGGGAAAAGAACGTAGGAAGTTGTAGGAAATGGGAAAACACCATTTTCACTCCCGATGAAGAATTTATTTCTCTAAAAAAGGTTTAAAAATGAAAGATGCAAGGTCTGACGCATTCCAAATGCATAAAGGGAGAAATAAAATCATTTCCCATCCATTAAAAATAGGTAAAACATTTTAATAGCACCGGACTGAGGAAATTTTGATTTAAAACATCATGGGAAATGAAAAAAAGCATATGAGGAGTTTAAAACATGAATTTCTTCTATGGCAGGGCTCCAATTTTCATGAAATTAGATTTGAAAGGGTGGGGAAAATTGAGAGGACAACAACTGGCTCCTTTTGGGGATGATTTGGTAGAGGAAAGAGGAAAAATCAAAAACCTTAGAGAATTCTAGGTAATCAGATCGAACCAATGTCTTAGCCAATGGGAAAAGGAGTAAAAAAGAAGCAATACCAACACAAAAGAGAACATATAAAGGAAACCAACCAAAAAAAAAAACAAGGAAAGAATAACACTATACAAAATGTATAGAGGGAATGCCAAAACTCCTAGGTTTTTACCAACTTTGAAAATTTCCCACTATAAGGAAGTGGGAGAGGAGAACCATCCATGTAATCTAGGTAAAAAGAGTTCTCACCAGAAAATTGTCTAATTTTAAAAGGACCAAGCCAAAGGTAATCAAACTTACCATGGTTGCCTCAAGGTTCATGCCTTTTTTCCCAAAGAAGAACATTGTCTCCAACTTGAAAAGTTTAGGGTTTAGCATTTTCGTCAAATAGATCTTTAACCTTGAGTTGATGAGCTGATATTCTATCAACCACTTGTAATCTGTCATCATTCAACTTTTATAGGTACATAATTCGTTTGTCTAGGGAATTGCTAAAGCTGACATCTTAAATGGCCTTCATCAAATGTAAGGCTGGCAGTTCCAATGTCACTGGCAACTGAGATTCAACTCCATATACCACTTGGAAAGGAGACATTCCAATGGCTCTCTTAGGTGTAATCCTATCTTCCCATAATGCATCATATAGTTTTTTATGCCAATTCCTCTGAGAGTCATTAACAAGCTTCCAAACAATGTTGACCAAGTTCTTGTTTGTTGATTCTGCTTTCACATTCCCTTAGGGACAGTAATCTAAATAGTGGGCAAGGAAAATTCCATAGCCATAGAAGAAATCGATCATCTCAATAGAAGAAAAATTGGAAGCATCTGTCAGTGACGATCTTGTTTGGTATCCCAAACCTTATTAAGATGTGCTCCTTGATGAAGTTTCATACTATTTGAGAAGTAGTACTTTTAACTGGAATGGCTTCCACCCACTTGGTGAAATAATCAGTGGCATGAAAAACATGAGTATTCCCTACACCTTGAAGGTCGATTGAGTGTCCCAATGAAGTCCAAACCCCATTTTTGAAAAGGTTCCTCAATCACCACTGGTTTGAGACGTAAAGCATCCAATTTGGGTCTTCTAACAAAGGTTTGACATGCTTCACACTTGCCTACCCACTTTAATGCATCTTTGAACAAGGTCGGGCCAATAATATCTAGCACGGAGGATTTTGTGGGCTATGACAATAGAAGAGAAATGACCTCCATAGGCCTGGTCATGAAAGGTTGAGAACAATTTCTTTTTGCTTCTCTTTGTCAACACATTTCAAAAACCTTCATCTATGCCTCGTTTAAACAATGCATTTTTCCACAACACATATTGCGCATCCATTAATTTGATGGCTCTCTTATCCTTGGAACTCAAATGGGATGGACATTCTCCATAAGTAAGAAAGTGTGCAATGCCAACATACCAGTCATTGGTTGAGTTGAGGATAAGAACAATAGGGACATCAGCTTCCTCCTTGGACAATTTGGCATCAGCTCCATTAGAAATGAGTTCACCTAAGCCCTTTCCCCAAACCATCTTGGTGGGTTTGATGTCAAGATCATACTCCTGAAATTTGGCTACCCAATTGCCTCTCTTGGTTCAAAATTCTTGTTTTGTAAGAATGCATTTAATAGTTTTATTAGGCACAAACACAATAGAATGAGAGTTGAGGATGTAAAAACAAAACTGATTCATAGCTTTAACCACTGCAAAAGCATGTTTCTCCATCATGGTGTACTTCAGCTCATGGGATTTCAAAATATTACTCATGAATGCTATGGGGAGTTCATGACCTTTAGCATTCTCCTTGGTTAACATATCATCTATATTACTTTTAGTAGCATAGTAATAGATAATGAAGTCCTTGTTATAATCATGACATGTCAAGATTGGAGTCTTTGCTATAGCTCTCTTGATGTCTTCAAATGAAACCTTTCCTTCAGAGGACCAACCAAAAGTATGCTTCCCTTTCATCACGTGGGCTATGTTGAAAGTAAGTTCAGAAAAATTAGGTATGAATCTTCTTAATAAGTTGATCTCACCAAATAAAGAGTACACACCCTTCTTGCTTATGGGGAGAGGGATATGCTGAATTATGTCGACTCTTTCTTGATCAATCTTGATTCCCTCCTTAGAGAGAATGTATCCTACTAATTTTCCCTCGGTGACACAAAAGGAATATTTCTTGGGATTCAAGGAGATTCCATGATCTCTGAAGTTTTGGAGGACAGTCTCAAGGTGTTGGAAATGATCAGATTTGGTTTTTGAAAACACGGTCAGATCATTAAGGTATACAACTATGCATTTTCCCTTGAGACTACCAAATTCCAGGTCCATTTCCCTCTGAAAGGTGGCACCAACATTGATGAGGCCGAAATGCATTCTCTTGTAAGAAAAGGTGCCCAAAGGAGTGGTAAAGGCAGTCTTATGCTGATCTACAACATTGACTTCTACTTGACTATATCCTGAGAACCCATCAAACATGGACAACATTTCTGAACCTATAACAGCCTGTAACACTTTATCCATTACATGGAGAGGTTAATTATCCTTCAAAGAGGCTTGATTCAAATTCCTAAAATTAACAAAAATATGGATCTCGCCATTTTTCTTTTTTATAGACACAATATTAGCAATCCACATTGAATGGTGAATGGGAAAAATGATCTTAGCCTTCAATAAATTTTGGATATCTTGAAATATTGTATCATCAATTTTAGGGTTATCCTGCCTCTACTTGTACCAGAAGGGCTTGATCCCAAGTTTTAGAGGAATGAAACGTTCCATCTCTTTTGGCTGAAAAGCCTTGAGATCATTATAAGAATAGGAAAGAACATCAACCTACCTTTTCAATAGATTTGATGTTTTCTCCCTCTCCTCTTGTGTGCAACACTTTCTAATGTTTACTAGCATAGGTTCATTAAGACTCCCAATGTTTATCTTTTCATATTCATAAGACTACTGAGCTCCTTTGAAATTTTTGGCTTGATCTACCTATCATGTTTATCAAATAACTCTTCCAAACTTACCAACCCTTTAGGTACCTTATTACCTTTTTAGTTTTATACAGCCATCGTGATCCATTTCTTCTTTTTTATCTTCTTCATTTGAGGGCACATACTCTCTACGTAGATTTCCACTTCCTTCAAAGTACAGCTGGTCAAAATTATCTCTGATTTCAAGGAAGGAAAGCAAGTGCTGATCATCATTAAAGACCTGCCAATTGTTTGCATTTTCAGGCACACTAGGCCTATGAATCATCTCAATGGTGAATTTATCTTAGGATAAATCTAGATGAGGGATCAGTAGAGACCCCAAGATAGCCAAGGAATCATCCCTAGTGTTCCTTTCCCTTGGTATGGATTCAATTGAAAAGGCATCAAGGAGCACAATGGAATCCCAAACCAGATTTTTCTAATGTTTCAACATTATATTTTTCACTTGAAAGAGATCTCTGACCTATTTTACAATCAGCTCTGTATCTCCATGAGCAAGGAGATTCTTGATCCCCATCCATTATTCCATGCTTAAACCAAGGCTGAGAGCCTCATACTTAGCTATATTATTTGCATTTTCAAATTAGAGCTTGAAAGAGAAAGGGTGAATTTTCCCTTCAAGATAAATAAGCACCACACCAACTCCAGAACTAGTTGAGGAACAACTCCAATCAAATTCCAAAATCCAAACACCATTAGGATCAAGATGCACTTCCATAGGATAGTTAGCCTCATCTTGTGACATGATCATGTAGTTTCCATGACCAATGTACTCATAAAGTATTTACACCTTTAGGTCATCTATTTTTTGCATGATATATTCAGTTTTTTTCTCAGGCAGTAGCTTCTTCATTTTCCCATTCAGCTAGAATAAGAGCATGTGACCAATCCATCATGATTTCTCCTCCAACATCTTTGAAAAAATTTATACTCTGCAGCATGTCGTAGGAAGGGGAATATCAACTACCAAAATGGTGGCTAAAACTCTCTTCTCTTATAGTGCAACAAAGGCTACTTGTGCATCCTTGATCCTTCCAACCAATGGCACTTCTCTACTTTCCATTGAGTAACATGAACCAAAAGTGTGGGTTAGGGTTAAGCCTAGGGCATGAGCTACCTTAGTAGGAATCACAGTATCTGAAGCACCAGAATCAATAGCACAATTCCTAAGTTTGAGGCTAGCTATGAGGAGAGTGACATAAAATGGTTTGCTCTTCTCATCAGATGAAGTGACTGCTGCCACAAGGCTTGGTTGAGATAAAGGAGAAGGAGTGGGAAAGATACCTTTAGAACTAGGGGATGAAGGCTTAGATTTGTAATTTACAAAGTTTACCATCTTAGTAAAGTCCTTGGGGATGTGTTTGGTAGAATTCAAATTCTGAGATCTGGATCTTAGTTTTCTTGAGATGGTCAATAATTTCAAAAGAGCTAGTGGTAGATGTAGCATCATTAATAGGAGTAGAGGAAACTTTTGACTCATCAACTCTATCATTTAAAGCGAAAGAATTTTTAGGAGTAGAAACAGAGGTGGAAGGAACAACAAAACCTACCTTGGGTGTGGAAGAAGTTGGAATAGGAGCTCCTCTCCTTGCAATCACTGGAATGGCTGTAGGAGGTTCCTTAGATCTTTTAGCAGGCTACACCACTTTCTCATTCTTGTGGATTTCTTATGAGGTCATGACAACATATGATTCATTGTTCATCTCTACAAATCTTTCTTCATAATCATCCTTTTTATCTATACCTTCAGTGGTGAGAAAATGGACATGAGATCCACTCACTCTTCTAATTCTTCATCAACTTCCTCTTCATGTTCTTCACAGATTTTCATACTAACTACTTATCATCAGGATCAAACAAAAAAAAATATAAAAAAAAAAAAAACAAATACTTAAAAAAAAAAAAAAAAAAAAAGAACTATAACAGGAGGGCATTCAAATGCCAATCTGGTCTGAGGAGATAAGAGAAAAAACAAAAAAAGAAAAAAAATAAAAAAAAAAAAAAAGAAAAGAAACAAAAGAACAAAAAAAAAAAAAAGAATCCTTATCATCAGGATCAAGTTCATACTGACTTAACATCCTGAGTAGCATTGATTCATGTGCTGAAGTTCCTAGAACATCCTTAGGAGACTACTTCTTGAGAGCAATTAACGTCATCAGCAAGTTTCTGTACCAACTGAGCTGAATTGGCTCCAAGAGAAAATGTGGAATAAGGAGATGCTTTGGATTTGGATTATTCTCTTCTTAGCTTGTCAGACATAATCTGATCATCTTCAACACTTACAACATATCTTTGATCAGCGTCTAAAGTGGCAAGATTATCTCTTCTAAGTGCATAGCTCACTTCAGGTAGTTAGGCTTTGAGGAAGAAACATTTCTAAATCTGATCCATAGGGAATTTTTTTTGTGGGATCTTGTTAACCATCCTATTGAATTTGGCCAAAAATTCCATCATAGGCTCATGTGACTCTTTCTTGATTTGATAAATCTAGGCCAAGAACACATGTACTTCCTCACCATGTTTGAAATGCTACTCAAAATGGTTCGTCATGGTGTTCTAATTGGTGAAGGATCCAGAAGGGAGATGATATAACCAATCAACAAAATTATCTTACAAATGTCTCCATAAAAATTCTAACAAATATATCCTCATGTTCAACTCTGAGAACACCAAAATCAACAATGAAGGCCGTAATATGCTCATCTGGATGAACCTTCCCATCACCTCTGAATTTAGGGAAATTTTTTCTATTGCCTATAGGAAATTCATGCAATGGCTGAGGAAAAGCAAAAGGCACAACCCTTTGGCCCTAAGGTAGAAAAGCCGTCATCCTTGGAAAGATTTTTTGGAGAGGAAATGAAACACCAATGAGAATCAAAGCATGCAAATTAGGACTGATTTCATCTTGAGGGATGTCACTCCTAGAAGTTGTGTCTCTAGTAGGAGGAGTGCTTGTAGATATTGTTCCTCTTCTTTTTCTTGATGAAAGGAGAGAGAAACCTTGATGATCTAGAAGTTGGAAATGAGGGTCTTCTTCCCCAAGGGTTCTTCTACCCCGAGTGTATCTTTGAGCCACTAGATCAAAGATGATGAAGAATTTGTTATTCAAAAACTAGAATCCATTTACAATGAACTCCCTAGTGCAGTCACCAAAAACTATTGGGTTTCAGAATGGAACATGGGTGGAAACCACACTCAGGGGACAACAAGTCCCTCCTCTTTAATGGGAGAGGCACCCTTATTGAAAGCATGAAAAACAAATGTACAAATCTACGACTATTAGTGTTTAGATCCTGGTATCTGAGTATGTTTTCATACTCAAAAGATTATCAATAAGAAGGAATGGAAGAATAAAGAGATGGGAGAAGGAAGAAAACAACAATTATTTTGGGAAATATATATAGCAGAGTTCCTCCCTACTCACATTGAACCAAGAAAATAAAGAAAAGGATCAATTACTTCACAACTGATGCAAATCTATAGACACAAAGTTATAAAGATTACACAGAATAGAACACAAAGCTTATTTTTAATGCAAAGACAAATGATCCATTGAATCAAGAAAAGAGAGAGAGAGAGAGAGAGAGAGAGAGAGAGAGAGAGAGAGAGAGAGATATTAGACTTAATGAGAAAGAAAGCTTATGTATTGAATTTCTTCAAAATTTACAACATTCCCTGAAAACTAGAATCCTTTTCCATGGAAAAAACCATGTTCTTATAACAATCTATGTACATCCATACTTGGTCCCCATGAAAAGAATATCCAAAATGAATAATGTTTGTTGCAGATCTACTTTTGGAAAGTGACATGAAACAAACACACTCATGAAAACCGGAGGTTATAAAAGGTGAATATTTCATTGGTTCGAGCATGATTACTTTAGTAGGGGGCATTGTTTCACCTGATTCTTAGACATTTATTTCAAGTATTGATGAAACAGATAGGATAACGGGCGTAGAAGGAATACCTATTTTAATGTTGGTTGATGGGTTGTTGCATGTGTATGACTTCTGAAGCCACAACTGATTGTGAGAGCTTCCTTTTGGCTAGGAGGAACTACCTGCAATGAAAACAAGACCACCATAATGAGTTAAACAATATGTGAAGTGAACTGCCTAACATGTGCTAGATCCAGGAAGTGTGATAATTCATAGACGGCTATCAGTCCACTGTTTTAAAAAATTTAATGTGGGAAATGAAGTAAATCCTATTGTAATTTGAAATGATTTAGGTATCTCACTTAAAACAAAATAAGAAATATCTAATCTAACAGGCTAGGTTAGAATAGGATCCGAAGGTCAAATAGTTGGTTCTATGTCTCTATAGATCTAACAAAAGTCTCAGATACGTCATAGGTGATTAAGGGGATGTAAAATTAGGTGGATAGGTCCCTGTTCTGGGTTGTATGAGCACATACAGTAACCAATGCTGGTTAAGGATGACCGACGACAGTTAGGCGTAACTAGTTCTGGTTACTGTGGAATTCTGGGGATGCCACAAAATGGGTTTGAGGTATCCTTTATGATTGCACAAAGGATTTTGGTTGGTTAAGATGGGGTATTGGGTGATTTGGGAGGGATTTGGTAAGGTTTTAATGGGTATATGGAGGGGGAATGTTGAAGCAGGTCAATGGGTGGCTAGGTAAACAATAGGTGATAATATAATGAAAAAATGAAGTGAACCAGAGAAGTAGAATGTTTTACTTACTTGGATTCTGGTCCTGGACGCCTGTGAGTGAGGGATGGGGGTGCTGGTAAGAGGTTGAAGGATGCAGGTGATCACCAATCATAGGAGATCTTCTGCATTGGTTACATGTGCATTCCTCTTTGTTTGGTTAGATTAGATCATTGCAGGGGTGGCTGTGTAGGAGAAAATACTTGATCTCCTTCCTTACATGTGTTTTCTCGGTGGAATTTGATCTTAGAAGATGTGATATATCTCAGGAAAATATCAATGTTTTCCAACTTTTTCCAATCTTTTCCAACCTGGAAAATAAGGTTATTTTGGGGGTTAAAAGGGTAACTGACGGTAGTTCCGATTTAACCGATGACGGTTAGGGCTAACTAGCGTCGGTCAAGGCGGGATCTCCTAGGTTTACTAAACTAGGGAGATCCTCTTGATTTTCTTAGATCTCATGTTGTTAACCCACAGATTAAAATGGAAGCTTCTTGTAAGCATGCATGAATGTGGTTAGACAGAATGTAGGCTATGATTTTTAGGGTTTTGGTAAGATTAGTTAGTTATGGCAACTTACTAAGAATAGGTATTAGGGTGAGGTGGCTTGATGAGGTGTCTAGGTGAAGTGTTTGTGTGGATATTATTTAAATTAATATATTTAAATAATAAATATGGTGATGATAATGAATTAATTAAATTAAATTAAATAAATTAATATTAGTGAGGTGAAGGGGGCCATGGCTAGGAAAATGTGATTAAGTGTGCTTAATTGTCGAGGGACCAAAGGGGAGTGTGGCCTAATTTTAGTGTCTACATTTTGCTCATTTTTGTTGCGTAGCTTGTATTAGTAAGTGATGCTAACAAAAAATAAGATGTGGTTGCTCCATGCATGGCTAAAGGTGATCCCCCTCAAGCCAGGAATTGACGAGGTAACAGGAAGAAGCGGTGAATGGTTTGATAAAAGGTAAATGTGATGAAAAGAAAGGTGGGTAATGGGGGAAAGAGGAGCAAGGTGTACTTAGGTAAGCTAGGTAATGGGTCAGGGTCAAAGGTAGTAACAGTCAAACACACACACATGTATAAACTATAGCATGCTACCGGGTTGAAGAGCAGTCAAACTCTACATCGTCTAAGGTCGATAGGTTTATCAAAATGAGGTTGAAGTGATTCTGGCATCCAAGGTAGAGGATATGGTCAGGAAACATGACGTAGGTTAGGTGCAGGAATGTTTAGGTATGTTATGGTACACCAAAGGTAGGGTCAAGATAAATAGTCATAGCAATAGGCTAGGTAAGGTCATTAGGTCAACAACACGGGTAACAGTGCCGCAAGGTATATTGAACGCATGAGGTCAAAGGTCACGAGTGATGGTCTAGGTCCAAATATCTAGGTCATATCACATGTAAGGCCAAGTTAGGGGTAAAATAATGAGTCCCCAAAGGAGGAAAAAGGGAGGTAGTAAATGATGAGGTCATGAATGTGAGGGAAATGGTTTGGGTAAAGGTGGGGTGGGGTAAATGATCAGGGTGAAGGTTGGGTGAGGTAGAAAAAGGAGTTAGGGGTAGGGTAAAAGAGTAAAATTTAGGGGAATGGGTAGGTGAGGGTGACTGATGCCGGTCAAGGATAATTGATGTCGGTAGAGGTCAACTAACCATGGTTGGGTAGGCCATGCAACCGATGCTGATCAAGGGTGATTGATGTCAGTTAGGTCGGGTTTCTTATAAAAATAAAAAATCCATGTTTTTGTTATTCATTTGTCTTTCAGCTATTTGAGAAAATGAAAAAAGAGAGAGAAAAGAGAGAAAAGTGTCCAGATGGAGTGAAGCATTGAGTTGACAGTGTGAACGATGGGTGATCGGTTGGTGAGAAGTGGGTCCATAGGATCAATATGAGGGATTTGATTGGGTAGAGGATGCAGGTACCGATTCGGTGATGGTGGAGGCCGGAGAAGGATCGGGTAGGCCACCAGTGCAGCAGCTAGATGTGCCACTGAGATGATGGCAGCGTGACGAGGTAAGCGCCCTACTCTAGGTGTATGTGATTAGATAGAGTAGAGGATTAGTATAGTGTATTTTTTAGTTTCGGTTGGGTTTTGTTTTTGTGGGTGGGAATGGGTTAAATTTGGAAACGGGAGGAATAACGGGTAAAAAGAGGAATGGGGAGGGCAATAAATGGGATAGGTGTGGTGGGTGGAGGTCCAAGGGTAGTGTAGGTCTTTGTAGGTGGGTAAAAATGGTAAAGGGAGGTTGTTTAGAAAAGGGGGATTTTGTGAAATCATGGGTTTTATCGCAATAGTGACTGGCGTCAGTCAAGTTTGGTCGACGTCAGTCAAGCTAAACCGGTATCAATCACCAAACAGGTGACCAATGTTGGTTAAGGGGTGACCGGGGTTGGTAAGGGTGAACTAGTATCAGTCACCAAATAGGTGACCGATGCCAGTTAAGGGGTGACCAGGGTTGGTAAGGGTGAACCGGTACCGGTCGGGTTATTGGGAACAAGGGTCTAAATGTGATGTGGGCTAGGTGGTTGAGATGGGTAGGTCAAAAATAGGGTGTGGGAAACTGATAATTGGTAAATATGGATATGATAAATGAAGATTAATGTTTTATTTGTATGGATCCAGGGGAGAGTGCAGCTACATATGTGGGACAGGGTTCCGCCCCTACTCGTGACAGTGCACGGTGAAATGACCCTAGAGGAGCTACAACATGTGGAGGCAATGGGCTTGAGTAAGATTCGTCTCTATTAACATGTATTTTGGTAGCCTAGTTTGATGTTCACACTCATCGGTAGATGATATTACGTGACCAACACATTCCACCTGTTGATAGGTGAGATTACTATCACCCTGGAGGATGTGTTCCAGATTCTTCGGCTACCCATATTGGGTACACAGGTCTACTCCATATCCTCTGAGGTCTTAGAGGAGCTGATTGTGACTATTTTTGGTGAGGGGATGGCCGAACTGAGATTCCATAGTGCCAGCTTGATCTATGGAAAGATGTACCTATCCTGTCTGGAGGAGACGAGGCTAGTGGTTCTGTTGATGGAGGCAGTGTGTTCCTATGCACTACCAGATACAGAGGGTGGATGGTTTCCCTGATCACTGATGGGGGTACTCCATGAAATGATGGTGTATGAGACCAACTTTTCCTGGGCACTAGCATTATTTGTGTACTTGTACAGAGAGTTTTGGGCATATGGGCGGCTGCGCAGGTTCAACCTGTGTTGAACATTTTTACTGCACTACTGGGTGTACGAGCACATAGTTTTTGTGCAGTCTATAGGGATTCCCCGAGAAGATGCATTCCCAATGAGATTTTTACAGGTGGGGTATAGGAGATGGGTGCTGGTTATTGGAGAGCGGCGATCTAAGAGGCCCACACATGATGTGGCCTAATTCTGATAGTTACTAGAGGGGTTGTCTAGAGTGGACATTATCTGGAGGCCATATGTGGGATTACCCTCATATAAGCATATGTATGAGGATATAGCTAAGCTCCATCTAGAGAGATGGATACAGGGTCACCATGTCGAGGAGTATGAGATGATCCTGGTAGACAGAGTCTAGCAGTAGTTCAGGCTAGTACAGGACATACCTCTGCCCTACCCATAATGCTAGAGAAACAACATGGAGAGGTCCTTACCTCTACCACCACCTATAATGCCCATAGGGAAGGAGGAGCAGCTAGTGGACTGACAGATAGATGACTCCGGATGCACAGAAAGGTACAAAAAGTGGTGGGTAGCTCACTTATGAGCCATACCACCTAGACCAGGGCAGCTAGATCTAGCCACCATCACAGTGTAGAGAGATGCACTATAGGGGAAGGTGGCTACTCTAATTACCTAGTTGGGTATACTACATACATAGCTGGAGGGCTCGGAGGTAGCGGTAGAAGAGCTATAGGTATAGGTGGTCAGTCTGCAGGCCGAGATGGCCAGTGGAGATGGAGATGGAGAGGAGGGGGATGGTTAGGTGGTAGCATTACAGGCTCAGGTGGCAAGTTTACAGGGCCATTTGGCCACAACCTAGGTATAGATTGGGGCCTTACAGGCCCAGATATAGGCAGAGGGGTATAGGGGACTACCACAGGCACCACCATCATAGGTAATGGGACCGGGTCCCAGTTCATAGGAAGAAGCAGGGTAGGGTCCTACAGGACAGGTACAGGGGTCGATACCTATGGGACCACCATAGACCATGCCTTTATCCAAGTTACGAGATGCCTTAGGTGAGGCTAGATATTATCAGGACCAGATGATGGTGGTGGGGATATAATTCATATCCTATGTTGATTGTAGGGCACAATAGGCATCCAGTGATAGGACGAGATCCCACACTCATAGTGTGGAGAGCACATGAGGTTAGCGAGCTCTGAGGCCCGATCAATCAAAGGATACCAGTGTATAGAGAGCCACTCTGATTGAGGCACCAACAGGGACCTAGGAGGCCAAGGGCACAAGTGATACAGAGATGGAGGACATTTTCTGATATGTTTGATATGTGGTTGCCTATTTTTTGATGTATGATAGTCTATTTTTGATTTATACTAGCCTCCGTGCCGAGAGATAGGTGTATTTTTTATCACATACCAGCCTGCGTTCTGAAGAGATTTTTTATTATTTCATTATTTTGTTGTATATATGAGACCAGCCTACGTGTCGATGACAGTTTGTATTATGTATCGGCCTACGTGCCAATGATTTTGAGATGATGGACATGATGAGATAGCCATGTATTTTTGAGATACACATTGATTTATTTATATGATGAGATACATGGTATTTTTTTATTTGTTGATGTGTTGATGAGATTTTCATTTGTTATTTTGATATGGATGAAAAGTAGGTGAGTTAGGCACGATGGAGTCAGGTTGATTTAGGCTTGGATCGAGTCAGGTTGGTTTAGGCATGGATTGAGTCAGGTCATAGGCATAGATCAAGTTAGGTCAGGTTAGGCATGGATCGAGTCAGGTCATAGGCATGGATCGCGTCAGGTTGGGTTAGGCATGGATCAAGTCAGGTCATAGGCATGGATCGAGTCAGGTTATAGGCATGGTTGAGTTAGAAAGTAAGTGAAGTTGTGATTCATTATTTTATGCAATGAATGATAATATGGGTCATATGTGAGATGTGCTATAATCTAAGCATAGTGATGATAAAGAAATGCTAGGCGTAATAAATGTATACTGTGATAAGGATTTAAAATATGAAGTAACTTGTTATTTATTTGGTTTAATTTCCAATTTGGGATAAAAAAGGGAATCAAAGTGAGGTGTGAGGAACATGGAAGATGAATTGTTTAGGTTAGAGAATGGACAAGCTAACCTCCAAGGGCCCCCAGCCCTCAGAGTGCTACCTACATAGTCTCGGTGAGAGGGGACCTCAGACCAATGTAGTTCTCCCATGAGCTAGGGAGAAAATATGATGAGGTATGAAAATGAGTTAGTAGGTTTTAGGCATGTTGTGGGTTTTAGATCTGTTAGGTGTGGGTGGATTATAGGTAAAGTGATGTAGGTGATGTCAATTATGGTAAAAGAAGAAGATTACCCCAAAATTAAGCGTCGAGGACCAAGTCCTGTATAAGATAATCAAAACATAAACAAAGATGGTTTAAAATATAAGAGGGGGAAAGAAAGCCACCTGATTGGGTAGGATCATACCGAGTAGATCATTCCTTGGAGGAGGTGATGAACGTATGACCCTAAATACATTGCATGATTGATTGTTCTATGGTGAAAAGTAGTCACATGATCACCAAATGTATAAGTTCCAAGAAGTCCCTTGAGGCGGTAGGAAATGGGAGTGAGAATGGTAAGAAGGGTGAAAGGTAGTTAATTGTTATATGGTGTGAGATAACATGCTCTTTGGGCAAGAGATCTGAGGTCACAATGGGTAAGTCCATGAATAAAAAGGATTGTTGTTTTGACTTATAGTTGAGATAGACTGATTGATATGGGAATTATTTATGGGATGAAGAAAATTTAACTCCTTGAGGTCTTCATGAAGTTGATCGATGTGGGAAGCTTAGGTTGCTCTCATTTTTATTTATTTTTAAGCTTTGCATAGCTGTCCTTTGAGGGAGCAATCTATTTATAGTAGTAATTATCGAGAGGAAGATGTCCTTTTGAGGGAGTCATCTTTTGAGTGGAAGTTTGACTCAAGGGGTTATATCCCATGTGAGGGCTTTGAAGTCATGGAAAAGACCAAGGTGGAAGATAGGACTCTTATTCAAAAGGAAAGATGGAATGATGATGGGATCTCATATAAAGGTAGATGAAAAGTATCCATGAGAATCATGCTATGTGTAGTGACGTGGTACACATATTCACGAGAAGATAATAAGTGAAAGGTACTCACATGATTCTTGTTTAATCATTGGTGAGGTGTATGAAGTGAATAGCAGTCAAGGGATGAGCATGGAAAGAGACAAAAGGTGAGGTAGGATGAAAAGTCAATAATAGAATGGTCGATGATGTAAAGCACTAAGGGGATCAGGTTCATATTTACCATTGAGTGAAGATAAATGATAAGAACCTGATATGTAATTATGGGTCACAATGTATGGTCCAAGCCAATTAGGAGTAAACTTTCCCCGTTTACTTTTTTCTACTTTGGTTACATGTTGATTTTCTTTTAGGACAAGGTCACTGACTTGGAAGCTTTGTTCATGGACACATTTGTCATAGGCACATTTGATACGTTTTTTGGTAAACTTGAAGGTTATCCAGAGTGTTAAGACGACATTCATCTAGTAACTCTAACTGTGCTAAATGGTCCTGACGAAAGTCATCATTAGTGAGCATGTCATGTAGAGAAATGCAGAGTGAGGGAATCTGGACTTCGAGAGGTATGACTACCTCTATACCATAGACTAGAGAAAAGGGTGTGGTTGCAGTGAAAGTGTGAATACTAGTGTGGTATGCCCACAGGGTAAAAGGAATGTGTGTATGATAATCCTTCCCAGTATCATTGACCACTTTCATGAGAATCTTGTTTAGGGTTTTGTTAGTGGATTTGGCTTGGCCGTTGGTTTGTGGGTAATAGGATGATGAGAAACTAAGTTAAATGCTAAATGCATCACAAAGTTTTTGTAATGTTTTTTTTTTTAATTGTTTTCCATTGTCAGTGATGACGTGATGAGGAGAACCAAAGAGACAAATGATATGGTGGTTAATGAACTCAAATATTTTCTCAGCTTTCGTGGAGATGAGTGGTAAGGCTTCCACCCATTTTGTATAGTATTCGGTAGCAGTTATGATCCATTGATGTTGTTGGGAAGAATGGGGATTGATTTCTCTGACAAGATCCAAACCCCATTGAGAGAAGGGCCAAAGGTCACGGGTGACCTGTAAGGCGTGGCTAGGTGTATGATGAATATTGGAATGTTGTTGGCATTTTACACAACATTTGTTGTAGTCACAACAATCATAGTTAAGGGTTGGCCAGTAATATACCAGGCGAAGAATACGCTTAGCAATAGCAAGGCCACTAAGGTGACATCCACATATGCCGTCATGAACTTCCTTAATGGTATGATAAATTTCAGAACTCATGAGGCATTGTAAGATAATACCATCAAAGCTGCACTTATAGAGGAGTCTCCCTAGGATGATGTAACGAGAGACCTTTTTAAGGAAGGCGCGTTGCCCGTTACAGGTGAGATCAGGAGGTAAGATGGAGAGAGAAAGGTAGTCAGAGTATTGTTTATACAAAAGGTCACTCGAGTGACGGTTCTGACAGAGTAAAAATCATGAGGTAAATAAGAAGGTGATTGGATTCATTGTATGGTGACAAAGATTTTAGAATCAGCGGGTGAAGCAGGTATTTGGGAAGCTAAGCAAGCCATGGTATCTATAAATTTGTTGGTTGAACGTGAGATGGTTTGAAGGGTGTAACGATCAAAGGTGGTCAAAAGTACATCTCCATGATTTTTATACTTTTGAAGTATCTCGTTATGACATTGGTATATACCATTGACTTGGTTTATGACCAATTAAGAATCACCAAAGATGTTAATGGATTTGACATCTAGGGCATAGGTGGCTTGGAGACCTAGTACGAGTTCTTCGTATTCACCAATATTGTTGGAACATTCAAAATCTAGTTTGAAAGACACAGGCATGGGTTCACCATCAAGGGGAATGAGGATAATACCAGCCCCACCCCCACGCTGACACTTGGAACCATTGAACAAGAGTGTCATTTGGTAAGGGGGTTCGTCCAGGGAAAGGGTAGCAATTGACTAATCTATAAAGTCAAAATTAGAGGGTTGATCCCTGGAAATAGGTGTGTCAGCCAATTGGTCAATGATTTCTTGGCCCTTGATGAACTTTTGATGAATGAATTCAAGGTAAAAATAAGCTAAAATCATAAGCCATTGTGCGGCATGCTGATTTTGATAAGGTTTGGCGTACATGAAGTGTAAGGGGTCGGTGTTGGTCATAACACAGGTTTTGTGGTTGAGTAGATAATGACGTATTTTGGTGGGTAACATGAAAACTAAGTATAAGAAAAAAGTTTTTTGGGGTGGGTGTATCAAGTTTCGTAGTCAAAAATATTACGACTTATGTAATAAACCTCCTACTCTCTATGTTGTTCATCATGTAATGAGTGAGCATGGCTCCTAAGGAATGATCAGTAGTTGAGATATATAAGTAAAAAGGTTGATCATCTTTAGGTGGAATAAGTACAGGTGGTTGGAGAAGGTATTATTTTAAGGGTTCAAAAGCTTTGTGGCATTCATCATCCCATTTAAAGGATACATCCTTCTTGATCAGATGGTGAAATGGTTGACATCGATCAGATAATTATGAAATGAAATGGAAAATAGACTGTACATCTTACCTTATAGGCTATGGAGTTGTCAAAGTTTAGTGGGTGGAGGAATTTCTAGAATGGCCTTGAATTTAGTAGGGTGAAATTCTATACCATGTAGGGAAATAATAAATCCCAGGAGCTTTCCTGAGAGAATTGCATGAAGACACACTTCTTAGGCTGAAGATGGATGTAATATTTAATGAGGTGGTCAAAAATGGTTTTTACGATGGTAAGGCTCTTCGGAGTCATGCACTTAGATTTTGTCCAAGAGATCATCCACGTAATCTTTCAATATGCAATGCATGATGTCATGGAAGATGTAAGTCATAGCCCACTAATATGTGGCACCAGTGTCTTTAAGGCCAAACAGGCATGACTCAATAGCAGAAGGTCCCTCAAGGGGTGATGAATGAGGTTTTGTGTTGATCCTTTGCAGCAAGTAGGATTTTGTTATAACCCGAGAAGCCATCCATGAGTGGTAGCATCTCGTGGTCTAGTGGTAAGGTTAACCTAGTTGGTCAATACCATGGGTAAGGGAAAGTCATATTTTGGACATGCTAGGTTGAGGTCATGGAAGTACATGTACAAATATGAAGTCTCCCTGATCACTTTAGTGATAGGGACAATGTTATAAATCCAACGAGGATAATCAATGGGTAAGATGAAGGAAAAATAAAGAAAGCACTGAAGTTCTTCTTTGATAAGATAGGGCAATACGAGGGTGCATTTTCCGCAATCTTTTGTTTGATAGGTTTGACATTGGGAATGGTAATGATATTGTGGACCACTATGGTGGGGTTAGTACTGGAAATGTCTACGTAAGACCAAGCAAAAGCATGTTTATGGTATTGTGAGAAAAGAAGTGATGGCTTCATGTTTAACAACCATCTAAAGATTGACCGATCTTTAGGATGTGCGGGTCGTCCTGAGTATGAATGTTGATCATCGATAGTCGATTCATTCAACATGGTTTGCATCTCAGAAGGTAACGACCGATGAATATATGAGTCTTCTACACCAAGTTAGGTGAGTATAGATTCATCATCCTGACATTGAATGACATTAATTGAAGGTGTATCGTCATTGATCATTTCAAGATACAGAAGGGAAGAGTGGAAGGGGCCTCACCCTCACGTTGATAAGTCAGAGGCCCCAAGGAAATGGTGTTTATGAAAAAAAAAGTTAGGAGGGATAGATTCAGGATCCATTGACTCCGTCGGTGAGGGTGGTGATGAAGGTGGAGCGGGTGAAGAAGGTGGAGAAGGGCTAGTGTCCTTAATGAGTTCAATGCGGGCCTGTTTGGTAGGTGGTTCAGGAAAGCCGATACCACTATGGTTGTTATGTTTGTGGGTGGTACATGGAATGATAGTATGGTGGCCTTGCTCATAAAATCCAAAACCAAAACCCTTCTACATGCACATCGGTGTAGGAAGGTGTAGGCAGAAATGGTGATTGGTAAGTGATTGGAAGTTGGTGGAAAATGGGTGAGCTTTGTGATGGTGGTTCGGGTGTGTAAGTGGTAGCATCAAGTCCCCCATAGGTGAGACTAAAACGAAGGTGAGGAGGACCATAAAGGAGTTGTTCTCCTATATGGTGATCATAACGAGGGTGTTGGTGAAGACTTATGTACTCTTGTGGAGTAAGGAATGTGTTGACACTATATAGGCGGTACTCCCCTAGAGTGAGGCGTTGAAAAAACACCTTCCAAGGGATCGGTGGTTGGTATGTAGGTAGCTGGAATGGATGATGTGTCAGAGGTCAATGTGGAGGTAGAGTTAATGGATTGGAAGCTAATGGGTCATCTGTGGAGGTTGTGGAAGTGGTAGGAATGGAGGAGGTATGTGTGGTTGAGGTAGCAACTGTACTGGTAAGTGGAGGTGTAGGTGAAGTGGTGGTGGTTGCACAAAGGTAGATTCTTTAATGGGTATAGCACATCATTGGGTTGGTAAAGCATGTTACATGTTTTAAAAGGTGATGGATCATATGGAATGGTATAGGTGTGTCCTTCGTGTTCAAACTTTACACAATGATGAAAAGTGGAAGGAACGCAACCCATTACCCAAATCTAGGGTCTGCCAAGCAACATGTTATATTGGAATTCCACCTCCAAGACGTAGAATAGTTCCAGAATAGTGTGGTGGCTCACGTGAATGTGGAGGATGATGGTGCCTAGTGTAGAGGTGATAGCATCATTGAATGAATGCAACATGATAGGATGTTTATGCATGCAATTGTCAGGTATGTGCATTTGAGTGAATGCATGGGATGAAATGATGTTAATATTAGTGCCCCCATCAATCATCACACAGATATACCCATATGGCATCGATGTGGACAAAGATGAAGAGGGTTGGGTTTGGGTCATCATTTTGGTGTGGTGCAATCTCTTCCTCTGAGAAGCTAAGGGAGGCTACTTGGTGAATAGGGTGGGGTGAAGATGAAGGTGGTAATTTGGTGAGAGAGGCTACATGATGGGGTGTGATAATGGAGGCTACGGGTGTAGGGTCATTGGGTAAAACCTCAATAGATTGAAGAACCTCTATAAGAGCTTGATGATGGGATTTTGAGGTTTGAATGAGGTCATATAAGGACATATTGAGGGGAGATTGGTGTAATTGTTTGAGCATGGTGTGATGTGTGACACAATTAGAAATGGGGTACGTGGGGCCACAGATAGTGATTTTAGGTATGGGTGCAGATGGTATGTTGGTTATAGGATTGGTTTGTGGGTCATTCACCTTTTCTTTACCTTTATCCTTCTGAGCATGTGTAGTGACATGTATCATGTTGATCTGAGGGGAGTTGGAAAATGGAGAAGGTGTAGGGTGAGTGGTATAACGACACGATGGGAAAAAACCTACTGGAGGAGAAAAACCTTGTGAGGTGAGCTAGGCGCAATGACATTTGGGTGGTGGCATGGCAAGTTCTCTAATGTGAACCATGTCAATTTCAAATCTTGGGGGCTTCTCTAGGAGATGCGAGGGTGGAGTTTGTGGTTGTTGAGTGGACATTGTGGGAGTGGGTGTCGGTGAAGTAGGGTCCTCGTTGAGAAGGTCATCATCATCAAAGTTGGCTTTCAGAGGACATAACTAGATCAGGATGGTTTTCAATGCCTTGCAGTTCTCCACATCATGCCCTGACACATGATGGTAGGCACAAATTTTAGTATCATCAAACCCTTTTGGCTTAGGTTTAAGGGGGTCATAAGGTCTGAGTGGCGGTAATGTGATGACAGAAGTCTCAAGGAGGTTGGTTAAAATTTTGGCATAGGACCCAGCTAGTGGATCAGAATGGGAAGTGAATGTGGGTTTGGGTGTAGGTGTGGTTGATTGTTGAGGAATGGTCTTTGGAAGAGGAGTGGATCAAGCTATGGTTTTGGTTTTTGGCATAGTTTTTGGTGTCGGTCATGTTTGTTTAGGTAGAGGTATGGTGGATGAACTGGTAGGAGGGTGTGTAGTTGTTTTGACTATCTTATTGTGGGGTAGTGGAGTTTTTTTTTGGGTTACACCTTCTTGGGTAAAGGTGATATGGGTGTATGAGGTCTAGAAGGAAAGGCAGATGGGGGAAGAGGATGAGTTACCCATGGGGATAATGGAGGTGCTATGAAGGTAGAGGATGTGGGTCATGCAGGAGGTGTAAGGGATAGAGATTGAAGTGTAGTGGGTAGTGAAGGAATTGCTGAAGGTATTGGAGGTATGGGTGGTAAAGATGTTGAAAGTGAGGGTGTATGTCATGTTGGGAATCTGGGTAGGTTAGAGCCTTGTGATGAAGGAATGGGTTGTTGTGCTTTTGGTTTATTGATGTGTGGAGGTTGCTTGATCATGTTAGGAATTTAAGGTATTAAGACAGAAGGGATAGAGTGAAGGTGTGATTGGCACAGCTGGGGTATGGGTTCTATGGGTTTGGTGATTCTATTCTTGAGTATCATGAAGTAGGTGTGGTGTTGAATTTGGAGGATGTAGATAAATCTAGTTTAATAGGTGGATGCGTAAGTGATGGTGGTTGCGGTGACCCCTAAGGTGGTAATAGGTTTAGTCAAGAAAAAGGTTGTAGGTGTGGGTTTGGATTTAGATGTCAGTTTGCGTTATGGGTAACGGTGTATGTTGAAGTTATGATGGGTGTCATGTTGAAGGAGTGGTGATGGAGGTGGTTGTATTCGGTTTGATTAGTTGGAATAATTTTGGGTAGATAGTGAAAGTATCAGCAAGTGATATCTGCATCTGCGTTGAGACTAGAAGTAGAAGATGCACCCATAATAAGGCTCTATCCACATAATCTAAATGATCAGGAAAACGTGGGAATCACATGTTTGTGGGTGGTGTTGATGAGGAATTAATGGAAATTCCTGTAAAATGTGTCTTAGAGATGGGAAATTGGCTAGCTTCAGCTTCCGTGTGTAAGAGAGCCAAAATTAGGTCTGTAATATTTTGGGTAGCTGATGGAAAATGCTCACCAAGAGGTAAAGGTATCTCAACTGGGTTTACGATAGGTGGAGGAAATGATGGAATCTCCTCTATAGGTGGAGGAGATGATGGGTGCTCCTTTGTGGGTGGAGGAGGTAATGGGTGCTCCTCTGTAGAGTGGAGGAGGTATTGTGGGTACCTGTTCTCTAAATGGAGAAGCCAAAGGTGAAATGGTCTTGATGTTAGCGGAAGACTCCTCCATACTTGATAAAGGATATGAAAGGTGCTCCGTTATGGGTGGAGGAGTAGGTATGGTGGGTTCCAACATGGAAGGAGGATTTCAGGCTAGGATTTCCTCTATGGAAGGAATGTGAGGTAATTGGGATGTGAGATATATGTCATTAAAGATAGCGTGGACCTCACGTGTATAGGTATCATGAGTTGAGGTCTCAATGGTTTGATTAGATGAGGGGGCATGGTTGGGAAATGGTTTCTCGAAGATGTGTAGGTTTTGGTTAGTAGGTGTGTTAGGATTATCCATGGTTAACTTTCCTTTCTCGAGCATTTCTTGGACAACAGTTTTGAAAGTGATGCAATTGTCATCACTATGACCCTTTACTCGATGATAGTTACAGAAGTCATGTTCTTTATACCATGTGGGCATGGGGCAAGCAAGCTTGAAACCAATGTGTGGTTTTATAGGTGGAAGGGTAATGGCTCCACCTTTGATAAGATTTTCTAAGACAGAAGAGTAAGGTTCCCCAATTGGGGTATATTTATGCTACTCTCATCTAAATTGAAAAGTCTTGATAGGTGAGAGATTAGATGAGGGGGTAGCCTGATTTGATAGATGAGATGGGCCAGCCTTGAGTACCACTGCATTAGTCAGTGCCCTTAGCTTTTGAGTAATTGGTTTTGTGGTTTGGAAGAAGAAGAGGTATCATTCGACTTGAATGCCAAATTCTTATTGCTTAACTGGATTTTCTTCTCTTTGATGGCCCAAATCTCTAACTTTCGTGCCATAGTGAATGCTTCATCGAATGTTCAAAAGGTTTAGACCTACAAGGTTGGTGAGATATGTCTAGCACAAGCCCATGTGAAGAGCTCAATGAGTTCTATTTGCGGCAGTTGGAAGGTGAGTTGATTGATCAAGCTATGCCAGCGAGTGAAAAAATCTGTGATAGATTCATCCTCATACTGACGCATGGAGTATAGGTCAGTCATGGTAACCTTCTTGAAAATATTGATAGAGAAATGATCCAAGAAGGCTTGGTCTACCTGATTGAATGAGAATATAGAGTGTCTAGGTAACCCACTATACCAATCTAATGTAGGTCTAGTCAAAGACATGGGAAAGGTTCTCAAGAGCAAGGCATCATCGTGAGTGATCAGATAACACTCATGTTTGAACGACCGCAAATGTTGTTGTGGGTCTTCTTTGTTATTGAAACGATTGAATTTAGGCATTTCCCAATGCATGGGATATGGGTGGATAGGAATGGATGGGTGGATGGGTTCATTGCAAATCTCATCGTAGGTGAGAGTGTTGCGAGATCTAGAAACCGATGCCTCTAATGTTTACATCTTGTCCAACATCAATTTGATTAGGTCGTTGGTAGGATACAATAATTGGGGGCCTCCTGTATCATGAGGGGGTTGGTTTTGGGCATATAATTAGGGTGGCACTCTAGTGTATGGTATTGCCATGTAGGTTGATTGAGAAGAAGGCATACTGAAACAGGGGGTATGTACCCAGAGGGAATAATAGATGAAACAGGAGGTGGATGATAGTATGTATATGGAGGTGGAAGGTTCATGGTAGACCCTAGTGGTAATGGGGGCTAATGATTGTGGAATGGAAAGGACCACATTCTGAAAAGGGGTAGGGGTCACCGACACGGGAGGTGGTAGTGTAGCTACGGATATGTGTGAGACATTAGGGGCAGATGAGGTTTTGTTGTGGGTAGTTATCTACGGGTATGGTGGATGTGGTGGGTGCCACAGAGGTGACAAACATGGAGACTCATAGCGGGTATAGGACCTAGCTACGAAAAAATCGAGGGTAAGGTAGATGCGAGTAACATAGATCTTGATGGGGTTGATGCAGAAGTGGGAGCAAGAGTCAAGGGGATATATACGTGCATGTTGTGTATCAACTGACCCGAGGCATCTCGAGTAGATGAATGGGAAAGGTAAAACTGTAAAGCGGCAGGGTTTTGGTCAAGGAGTCATGTGAACTCCTCATCTTCGGTAGCGATAGTGATAGGTTGGATGGGATCCATGGCTGGTGATAAAATGGAAGGTGGTGAAGGAATAGGTGGGAGTGGTTGAAAACTAGCATGAAATACGAGTGCACTTGCTTGTTTTCGGGTCAGCACCATGTGAACCAGTACTGATCAGGTAGATCTGCTTCTATGTAAATGACAAAAAAAAATAGTAGGAACAGGTGAATCTGACAGTTAAAAGTGTATTAGGTACCAAATTTGGGTTGGGAAATGAAACAAGATAACTGATGCCAGTTAGGGAAAACTGATGCCAGTCAGGGGTAACCGCTACTGGTCACTGTAGAAAATGGATAGTGAGTGAAAAACAAGGTAGGAAGTCAAATCTGACAGGTATGCCAAATCTGATGAGCTTAACAATGTTAATGGGAATGATGGTAGTGACAGGGACTGTGAAAAGTGGAAGAAGATGAATAAAAATGTCCCTTTTGGGTAGGTTAACAAAAGGACCTAGAACCGACGTCGGTTGGGTATAATTGACAACGGTCAGAGGGTAACTGATGACGCTTACTTTGAAATTGAAATAGTAATGAAATAATAGTGGTTGTGAATTAAAATCTTATGTGGAATCAGACCTAGAATTCTGAGAATGATGATAATATGGTCCAGGCACACTCAGGTGAAGCTAGAATACACCAGCTGTGATGAGGAGTGTGTAAGGATGAACAAGAAAAAAATGAAGAACGTGCTCTTTCACCTCAAAACACAAGCCAAGTAGAAACACTAAGAAAAATGTGATCCTAGGAGTGCCTTTTCTATTATGTTTGTTGAGCTTATACTATTTAAGGACTGACACATGAACTGTGAAATAGGATTTTTTCGGTGAGGATGGCTTCCTACGAAGAAGGAGATCTAAAAGGTGAGGTTTCAGGTATGTTATGGTGGGGGTGGGCCTCTCTCTAAAGTATGACTCGATCAGAGCAGTGAGCTGGGTGCCCATTGCTACCATGATCAGTGTGATCACCTACAAGCTTCTTTCAGGTAAGATGTTGTTTAAGAATATGTGTGTATTTTCAATTTTTGTGAGGTTTGGTAAGACTCAGAGAGAGAGAGAGAGAGAAAGAAAGTGCTTTCTATGGTTCATTTATCAACCATCAGCTGGTCATGACTTCCAGCGTATAGGTTGCCCGTCAATTAATGTGAGATAATGCGATAAATCAAAATGCAATGCACTTATTTTTAAGCCCAAATCGAAGTGTGAAGTTGGATGACACAAAAAGATGAAGAGGAAGAGGGATGTCTCTTTCACTACAATGCAGAAAACACGAAGAAATGGTTCTTTTTAATTACACCAAGAGAAATATTTCTTTTAGAGAAAATAGAAAGAAAAGGTAGGTTACCAAGGAAGAAAATTAATGTGTATGCTTTTCAGAAGGGAAAAAACACACAAATTTTCCTAGGAATGAATAAAATGCAAGGAACCTCAGATGGGTCCCACCAGGTGTGCCAAAATGTTTCACTTGCTTCTTTGACGTTTCTTTGAAGTATTGATGAAACAAATAGGGTAACTAGTGCATAGGAGGAACTACCTGTTCAAAATTTGGTTGATGGGTTGTTACGTGCACGTATGACTTTTGAATCCACATCTGAATGTCAGAGCTTCCTTCTGGCTAGGAGGAACTACCTATAATGATAAGTAATACCACCAGAAAAAATTAAACAATATGTGCAATGAACTACCTAGCGTGTGCTAGATCCAGGAAGTGTGATACTTCTTAGATGACTGTGAGTCCATTGTTTTAAACAATTTAATGTGGGATAATAAAGTAAATCCTATTGTAATTCCAAATGATTTAGGTATCTCACTTAAAACACAATAAGAAAGATCTAATCTAATAGGCCAGGTTAGAAGTAGGATCCAAAGGTCAAATAACTGGTTCTAGATCTCTACAGGTCTGAATAGAAAGTCTCAGGTAGGTCACAGGTGAATGAGGGTGATGTAGAATTAGGTGGATGGGTCACTGTTTCTGAGGTTGTATGGGAAAATATTGATAATCGATGCCGGTTAAGGGTAACCAATGGCGGTCGTTAGGAATAACTGGTGCCGGTTATTGTGGAAAACTGGGAATGCCACAGAATGGGTTTTGGGTCATCCTTTTTTATTGCACAAAAGAATTTGGTTGGTTGAGGATGAGGTATTGGGTGATTTGAGTAGGGATTTGGTGAGGTTTTTAATGGGTATATGGAGGGGGAATGTTGAAGGAGGTCAATGGGTGGCTAGGTAAGTAATAGGTGATAATATAATGATGAATATGAAGTGAACCAGAGAAGTATAACACTTTACTAACTTGGATTCTTGATCATGGATGACCTATGAGTAAGGGATGGAGGTGCTGGTAAGAGAGCTAAAGGCTACAGGTGATCACCAATCATGCAGGAGAGCTTCTGCATGAGTTTGCATGTGCATTCCTCTTTGCTTGGTTGGATCAGATAATTTTTGGGGTGGTTGTGCAGGAGAAAATGCTTGATCTCCTTCTTTGCATGCATGTTCTCGCTAGAAATTTGACTCTCAGAAGATGTGATATCTCTGTAGCAATGATGCTCAATGTTTTCCAACTTTCTCCAATCTTTGCCAACCTGTGAAAATAACGTGGTTTTAGGAGTTAAAAGGCTAACCGATGGCAGTTCTCGGCTTAACCAGTGACGATGTATAGGGATAACCGGCATCGGTCAAGGTGGGATTTCTATAGGTTTTACTAAATGAGGGGAGATCCTCTTAATTTTCTCTAGATCTCATGTCATGTTAACCTGCAGATCAAACTGGAAGCTTCTTTTGAGCATGCGGGAATGTGGTTAGAGGGAATGTAGGCATTGATTTTTAGGGTTTAGGTAAGTCTTATTTAGTTATGGAAACTTACTAAGAATAGGTCCTAGGGTGAGTTGGCTTGATTTGGGGTCTAGGTGAAGTGTATGTGTGGATATTATTTAAATTAAGATATTTAAATAATAAATATGGTGAGAATAATGAATTAATTTAATTAAATTAATTAAATTAATATTAGTGAGGTGAAGGGGGCCATAGTTAGGTGAATGTGATGAAGGGTGTTTATTTGTCGAGGGACCAAAGGGGACTGTGACCTAATTTTAGTGTCTATAGGAATCTCATGATTTTTATCTTCATGTGGTCCTACCATTTCCACATTTTAACCACTTTCATAACACTTAAGAGCATACTGGTAAGTTTTCCCCCTTTTTATCGTGTCTGCCTGATAAACTCCATTGTTTGATAATCAAACTTTACATCTCCTTAAACTTATCAATTTTTCTCCAAAACTAATCCAAAACACATCTCATGAAGAAATGAAAAGGAATCAGAGAGAAAAGAAAGAAGAATGATCCATTTTTGCATTTTATAGAGCTCTGGTTCGTTAATGGCGTTAAAAACTAGATGAGTGCATTTGGCTATCTTTCTCCCTTTTTCCTTCACATTTGGACCCTACACGTGGCAAGATCCAAGCAATGATGGCCCTGGGGGAGAAATCTACATTTCTTGACATTTGGGAGAGAAAGAATGATTTCACATTTTTATCCACCCCTCCACAGCTTTGCCAAAGGATAGACACGCGGTACCATCTGAGTCGCTAAGGAAATGTGGTTCAAATCTGCCATTTAAACTCTTTTTAACAAAAATCTCAAATTATCAAAAACCTCCATCTACCCACTTTGACTTTTCAACGTGAACACGTGGCACACCATGATTGGAAAAGGGGTTATAGCTCAATTTGTAACATTTTAATGCTTTGGTGAAAAAGGTTCAAGTTCTCAATTTCCTCCACAGGCCCGCTGTTCCTATTTGATTCTTCAACATGTGGCATCACGTGACTGGTTGCGGGAATGCACTTTAGTTTTATATTTTATCAACTTTTGAGAAAAGGAAAAATTCCAAGCTTTCCCCCAAAATTCCATGCCTCCGTAGTTGACTTTTCAACGTAGGCCACATGTCCCTCTCTGATTGAGTGAGGCCGCAGGCCTTCTTAGAACTTTTCTCCCTCTATGGAAACAAGGCTAAAATTCCTAAAGTCCCCCGCAGTCTGCCAAACTGCATATGAACTAAAAAATGGCCACATGTCCTTATTTCATTTTTTTCAACACATGGCATCACCTGATTAGTTACAGGGATGTACTTTGTTTTTTAATCTATTTTGAAAAGGGGAAAAATTCCAACCTTTACCCCGAAATTCCATGCCTCTGCCATTGACTTTTCAACATGAACATGTGTCCCTTTCTGATTGACTGTGGGCTTCAACTCAGAATTTATCTCTTCACATGAACGGGGCCACAGGCCATTTTAGAAATTTTTACCCTTTCACTATAATGCCTTACAGAATAAAATGGATCCATCACCCTGAACTTCCACCAAAACTACTCCAGCTAATAAGGGACATGCGGGGATGCGGGGCAAATCTGACATTTTTTCCAAAATCACTAAAAGTAATAAGTTCAAAAAGGAACCCATTCGGCCACATCCAATGAGAAACAAACGCGTAGCTTCACCTTTCTGAGCAAGAATTTGATGGGGAAAATAACATAGGGAGTTGCAGGAAACGGGAAAATTCCATTTTCACTCCTGATGAAGAAATTCTTTCTCTACAAAAGGTTTAAAATGAAAGATGCAAGGTCTCACACATTCCAAACGCATAAAGGGAAAAATAAAATCATTTCCCATCCATTAAAAATAGGTAAATCATTTTAATGGTAGTGGACTGAGGAAATTTTGATTAAAAACGTCATGGGAAATGAAAATGAGCATCTGAGGAGTTTAAAACATGAATTTCTTCATGGCAGGGCTCCAATTTTCATGAAATTATATTCGAAAGGGTGAGGAAAATTGAGAGGACAACAACCATAACCTAGTGGCCATTAAGATCATAATATCTTAATTTAATTTGTTAAATACTGACGACCGCTGTGCTCTAAATATTATGTCATGGCATAACCTAATGGATGCAAATTTCAAATAATATTACTCTAATGTTTTAAATCCTAACGACCACTAAAATTAAAATATTATGTTGTGGCATAAGCTAGTGGCCAGTGATCTCAAAATATCTTCATTTAATTTTTTAAATCCTATCGACACCATTGCTCAAAATATTATTTTGTGGTAGTATGTATAGGACGTTAAGTTCATACTACCTTAATTTAATTTGTTAAATCCTAGCAGTTGCTAAGCTCCAAATAATATTTTATGGAATAACTTAGGGGACATTAAGATCACAATATATTACTTTATTTTGTAAAATCCTAGAGACTGATAGTATCCAAATAATATGTTGTAGCATAACCTAGAAGACGCTGATATCAAAATATTATTCTTTAATTTTTTAAATGCTAGCGTCCACTAAGCTTGGAATATTATGTTGTGGCAATACCTAATAACCACTAATCTCATGATATCTTAATTTAATTTTTTAAATCATGTTCAACGTTATGCTCCAAATATTATTTCATGACATAACCTAGTGGATGCTAAGCTCAAAACATTTTACGTTAATTTCTTAAATCCTAACAATTGCTTAGATTAAAATATTATGTTGTAGGATAACCTAGTTACTGCTAAGATAAAAATATCTTCCTTTAATTTCTTAAATCATGTCGATATGTTTTCTCAAAATATTATGTTGTGGAAGTACGTAGCAGATGTTAAGTTCATACTATCTTAATTTAATTTGTTAAATCCTAACAAATGCTAAGCTCCAAATAATATGTTGTAGCATAACCTAGCGGACACTAAGATCATAATATCTTACTTTATTTTGTTAAATCCTAGCAACCGATAAGCTCTAAATAATATGCTACGACATAACCTAGCGGATGCTAAGCTCAAAAATATCATTCTTTAAATTTTTAAATGCTAACGAACCCTAAGCTTGAAATATTATGTTGTGGCAATACATAGCAGCCACTAAGCTGATAATATCTTAATTTAATTTATTAAATCTTGACAACCACTATGCTCCAAATATTATGTTGTGGCATAACCTATTGGTCGCTAAGCTCAAAACATATTATTTTGATTTTTTAAATCCCAATGGCTATTAAGATTAAAATATTATGGTGTGGCATAACCTAGCAGTTGCTAAGCTCAAAATATCTTCCTTTAATTTGTTAAATTATGTAGACATGTTTGCTTGAAATATTATGTTGTGGTAGTACATAATGGTCGCTACCATACTATCTTAATTTAATTGGTTAAATCCTAGTGTCTGCTAAGCTCAAAATATCTTAATTCAATTTGGTAAATGCTAGTAGCCCCTAAACTCAAAATATTATGTTGTTGTAGTACATAGTGGCCACTAAGTTAATAATATGTTAATATAATTTGTTAAATCCTAATGACCGCTAAGCTCTAAATAATATGTTGCGACATAACCTAGTAGATGCTAAGATCAAAATATCATTATTTAATTTGTTAAATGTTAACAGTCCTTAAGCTCAAAATATTATGTTATGACAGTACCTAACGGCCACTAAACTCAAACTAGCTTAATTTAAATTGTTAAATCCTAGTGATCGTAAGCTCCAAATAATATTTTGTGGCATAACCTAGCAGTTTCTACGCTCACAATATCTTAATTTAATTTTTTAAATCCTAACCACCCTTAGGCTCCAAATATTATGTGGTGGCATAACCTAATGGATGCTAAGATCAAAATATTTTACTTTAAAATATTAAATCCAAACAATAAATTCTACTAATGTATAGAGACTGTTTTTTCCATAAAACAAGATTCATCTATTGTATTTACTCGAGAATTTATCTAGTGACCACTAAGCTCTAAACATAAACATTTTATGTGCTAGATACATACATACATACATACATACATACATACATACATACATACATACATACATACATATATATATATAGTGAGAACTACATAAGGCTTAACAATTATTTTTATTTCTTTACATTTACGATGAGATTTAGAAAAATATTTTTTATAATTTTATGACTATTTAGGAAACTAAGACTATCTTGCGGGAAGCTATACCTAATTTTTTTAGATATGACATGATCTACTTATTGCATCCTAGCAGCTGCTAAGTTGTTATTAAAGGTAATTATATCATTTTTATAATAAATTGGTGTTATAAATCTATATTTTTAATCTTTGCGTATAAAATAAGAGAAAAATAAACTAGTAATCACTAGCCCAAATAACAGTTTGTTTCCTCTAAAAAAAAAACTAAGCCATGTGGCCACTAAGCTATAATTTTTTTCTCTCCACTAAAGTATTATATCTCATTGGCTGCTAGGATAGACATTTTTGTTTATGATTTAGTGTACACTATTAGCAGAAATCAAATTGAAAATCTATAAATGATAACGAACAAATCTTGAGTTTACATATACATGTAGAATCATGTATTAATATATATAATAAGACTCTATCTCTCGCCAATAATACATAACATATTAATAATTATGTTTTATATGAACTCTATTAAATTCTCTAGTTTCACATTTAATTCAAAATAAATCTCTTGTTTCGTAAATTGGCGATCATAATAAAGAATTATATCTTGATAGCCACAACACTATGTGATTTTTTGGCATATCCTAGTGGGTGCAAAAGGAAATATATATTTAAAAATATAGTTATTAAAATTAAAATTTAATAAAAGATATGTGTATATTAATATGTTTACCTCGCATTATACAAAAATTAACTTGCCAAAGACATTACATTAGACAATTTCTAAATGGGAAAACATATATACTTGAAAGTATTTATTATACAATTGAATAACTAACATGGTTTTATTTTTTTAACCTTAAAAATATTAATATAATGTCAATGTAAAAACCATATAAACAATGTATAATGAAATACTTATCCATGTTTATCTGTAGCATCTTAATAAAAAACATTAAAGGTAGTCAAAAGAAATATCTAAACAATAGTTTGAGTCTCACAAAACATTGATATTTAAAAAATGTGATTATGTGACACGTGTTTTACAATTGGGGAGACATGCCACCATTATCAAGAAAAACCAATCATAGCAATGAGAAGGAAAAATCCAAAAAGAAAATCCAGAGAGAGACATAGAAGGGAAGAAATGGGAAAGTGTTTAACTAATATGAATGAAATATATGAAGAGGGATTACATTTTCTTTCGTTAGGGCATGAAAAAAAAAATGTTCTCAGGAAGAATAAGGGGGTTTGACAAGGAGATCAAAAGGAACTGGAAAGGGAGCAGAGAGTGATTCAATAGGGTAAGGAAGGGTTGGACTGCCATGCAAAACACAAGAACTAGTCAAAGACAAAGTGAATGAAATATACCAGAATAAAAAAGTTACACATATATTATAATAAATGGTTTTGATAAATACTTGATTTATTAATATCTGAAATTATATCATGTTTAATGATGTATGTGAAACCTCCATCTACTATCTCAAACAAACTATATGTGTTATTCTATCTGCAACCTATTTCCTTACCTCTTTTGTGTATGTCCTTTGTGTTCCTTCTTTTCAACTAATATTATAATCAATGCCTCATTTCCCCCTTGCAAAAAATGGCCACGATTCATGCACTCAATCGTGCAATATACAACATGCACTTTTTTTTTAACAATTTCAAGAGCTTCTTTTCATGCTAGGCCAAAAAAAATAGAAACCCCAATCAATATTTCTCTAGGGTATTTAATAATATTTTTGGAACATTCCATGAAAGAAATTTCAAAAATAGAAAATGTGTGAGATATGAAAATTTTAGTTTTCCCTTCATTAAGAAAAGTGCAAGTTATTGAAATTTTAAATATTCTCAAATGCGGGAGAATTCACAATTTAAAATTTTAATTTTCCCTCATTAAGAAAAGGTATGGGATATGTGAAAATGATTTTAGAATTTTTTGTTTTGAAATGAGTGGGTCAAATAACCAAAATTCAAAACAATGCAATTAATTATTGTCTATACCATATATTAATATAAGCATAAGAAAATATAAATTATAAGGAAACATAAGTAATAAATTCTAAACATAGTTTTAAAGTTTAATAAAATAATATACACACATTCATTTTTAATTTTATCAAAATCAATAATGATATTGTTAGATATAGTGTGCGCTAATTTAATATAATTCTCCAATTAAAATGTCCCACGTGTCAAGTTTAAACTAGATATGTAACATTATAATTGACACATTTATTAAGATTTTTAAAAAAAGAAATGAATATAAAATATTTTACTCCTATATAAATCCTCAATATTAATATGTAAATAGTACCCACTAAAATGATGACATGTGGCATGAAATTTCTAATATCTCCTTTTTTGCCAATATTTTGTTGTTATTTACATTTTACATTAGTAACCCTAAAACATGACTTTCTGCTTAACACATATTTATCATCGCCTATGATTTGATATTCCAACGTTGGATATATAATAATAGAGTGTTAGGTCTTAGTGGCCACTAAGCTATTCCTTTAATTAGGTGTTAATGAAATACTATGCATGTGTTTATGCTGTCCATTTATTTTTCGAGGAGAAGCTTAGCGGCTACTCGCCTCTATATTTTCTAGGATTCCTTTCCATCAATGTATGATGAATTGCAGAATATCTAAATCAATTATAATAATTGGATAGTCGAGGAGAAGCCTAGCATCTGCTAAGATTTTTAATTGCTATTTATTATTCGAGATCAATGTTTTCAAAATAATAAATTGTTCATCTTGATAGCTATAATGCTATTCCTTTCAATAATTAATGGAGCTTAGCAGTCACTAAGAATTTTATTTGATATGAACCAATGTGAATTATGTGTTACAAACAAATTACCTAATGAGAACTACATACGGCTTGATCCCTCTCAAGCGTATGTAGTACAAAACTTGGTTTCGTCAGGGATAGTCCAACGAATATGATATAATTATAATCCATGAAAAACACTAGCGATCCAAAGTTGTACAAATAATTTTTACAGTGAAAAGAGGTAATGGTAGGATCCTAGTGGCCACTACGATAGACCCTAATTTTTATTTTATCACTATTTTCAAAATAAGAAAATTTTGAGCGTAGTGACCAATATTTCATTCCTATAAAAAAGTAATGGAGATTAACAGTCACTAAGCATTTCCTTTTATATGAACCAATGTGAATTATGTGTTGCAAATACTATATCTTATGAGAACTAAATAAGGATTAATCCCTCTTGAGCATATGTAGTTCAACACTTGGCTCCGCTAGGGATAGTCCAACCAATATGATATAATTATAATCAATGAAAAACACTAGCAATCCAAATATTTACAGATATTGTTTACAATGATAAGAGGTAATGGTAGGAGCCTAGAGGCTGCTATACTAGACCATGATTTTTTAGTTTATCACTATTTTTACAATAAAAAAATGTTGAGCCTAGCGATTGTTATACCATTCCTTTCAATAAGTAATGGAGTTTAGCTTCACTAAGGATTTTATTTGATACAATGATGTGAATTATGTGTTAAAAATAATATATCTTGTGAGAAATACATAAGGCTTTATCCCTCTTGAGGGTGCATAGTGTAGCACTTGGCTTTTCCAGGGATAGTCCAACTAATATGATATAATTATAATCAATATAAACACTAGCGATTTAAATTTGTATAGATAATGTTTACAATGACAAGAGGTAATCGTAGGATCCTAGTGGCTACTAATCTAGAGCATGATTTTTTATTCTATCACTATTTTCACAATAAGAAACTATTGAACGTAGCCACTATAATTCCATTCCTTTCAAAAATTAAGGGATCTTTGCACTCGCTATATATTTTATTTGATAAAAAATTATGTGAATTATGTGTTATACACAATATATCTTATGTGAAATACATAAGGCTTGATTCCTCTCATAGGTATGTAGTTCAAAACTTGGATCTTTCAAGGATAGTACAACCAATATTATACAATTATAATCAATTCAAAATGATAATGATCCAAAGTTTTATAGACAGGTTTTACAATGACTAGACATAATAAGAGGATCCTAGCGGTCACTAAGCTAGACCATGATTTATTATTCTATCACAGTTTTCAAGATAAGAAATTGTTGAGCATAGGTGCTGTAAATCTATTTGTAGACACCAAAATTAGGTCACACTCCCCTTAGCACCCCATCAAATAACCAACCCAAACACATTTACCTAGCCAAGGCCCCTTTTACCCCACACTAATATTAATTTAATTAATTTAATCCATGATCTCACAATATTTATTATTTAATTATCCTAATTAATATAATTCCTACCCCACCACCTCACCTATACACCTCACCTAGCTACCTCACCCTAAGTCTATTCTTAGTATGTTACCGTAACTAACTAAGACCTAACTAAATCCTAAAATTCAAATCCTACATCTCCTCTAACCTCATTCCCGCATAAAAAATGGTAACTCCTACTCTTTCCCAGAGGAATAGAAAGATTTGGTAATAATCATTGCCATGATCTTCCATTTTTAGCAAACCCAAGAAATCCCACCCAAACTGACATTGGTTACCCCTTAACTGACGTCAGTTAACCCGGAACTGTGGTTGGTCACATTTTATTCCCCTTTGGTAACCTTATTTGGAGGTTGGCACATTTCTAAGAGAAAAGGAGAATAATCACATCTGCATGCAATTAGAGCAAGCATCCATTCACACCCAGGCATCCATAGCCATCCAAGCCAAGAGTTGATTCAACTAAGCAAGGAGGAAAGCCCAGACAACTCAAACAAGAGTCTCCTATCAAGTGGTGACCCTTCATAAAAGAAATATCTCACCACCATCTCCACTCTTCACCCACAGTCTACTAGTAGCAAATTCCAAGTAAGTATACTTCTTTATTCAGTCTAGTTCTTTTTTAATACTTTCAGTATTTAGATTCTTGTTTGTGTTATTGCTTTCCTAGCCACTCGCAGGTCCTCTTTGGTAATTATACCCCTAAAATTCTTCCAAAACCCCTCAAAACCATGTCTTAGTAATCCAACACCCCATTCTGACCTACCCAACCCTTTGTGTAATCACAAAGAAGATCTAAAATATATTTTGCAACATCTTCAATTTTCCCACAGTCACCAGCGTCGGTCTCCTAAACCATCATCGATCGAGCCTCTACCAGTGTCAGTCTACCTACCCGATACTGGCCTTCATCACTGTTCATCAACTTAACCCATAACTCCTCCCCCCTTGACCAAAACCCCACCAGACCTACCCACACCTCGTAGACACCTCACCCAACTTCCCATCAACCTGAAAAATAGATCCAAACCCCTTTTATTTACGTCTTGTAATGAATTGAATGTAATTGAAATATTTAAATTGCATGAATCACACTACTGCCAATTTTCTATACTGTTTGGTGAAGAGAGAAAAGGAAAAATAAAATATGATTCCCATATATTGGAAAAAAGGAAAAGCAAAAAAAATACCATGAGGTGGAAGACATTCTTCCTATCAAGGGTTAGACAATATTAGACAACTATGCGATGTCAATGGAAGGAAATATATTGGAAAGGATGGAAGACACAAAATATTATAATTTTCAATGTGCATATCCATTATATCTTCCTTACACTTTATCAGCTATTCTTTCAACTAATCATTTTAATGTTGAATGTGTGGTTGTTTATTTTTACAAATTTTTGAGTGATATTTCTTTTGATGTAATAATGGAGTTGCTAATAATTATCAAAACCAGTGTGCTATATTGTATTTTTTTATATCTAAGTAAAAAGAGGGTTTTAGTAGGGGCCCTTCCCTATTACAAAATGGATCTAGAATCCATCAATTAAAATGAACATTTCATGGAACAAAAAGAACAAAATATAAAACACAGATGGAATAAACAACAAAACTAACACAAAACTAGCTAAAAGATAGCAAAAGTGGAAAAAAAAGGAAATGGACCAACCATCATCTAAGAGCAAACAAAATCTCCAAAACAGGGGAAGAATTAACGTTTTAGGATCTAGGTGGAGATTTTTATGAGCTCTTTAATGTGACTGTCTCGTTCCTATAGCTCCTTATTCATCTCTGTCTCCTTTCCTTTTCCTTTGGTGCCTACTTTTTTAAGCTCTTTGAAAATAGATTTTAAGATCCCATTTTGAATTAAAAAAACGTCCCTAATCAAGTTATATTTGTATTAAAATTTAGTAATGTGGTCATTACTCCCATTTCAAAATGTCTTTTAAGTTTTTTCAAATTGAATTTTGCTGAGCATTCCTTTCATTTTATTGATGTCCTTTATTAACTCAACAATTTATATCTCCTGATATTCCAAACTAGAGAACCTAGATCCAAATTTTCCTTTTTTCATTCTCTTTCCTAGATTCATTAGGAAGTCGATTTCCTCTCCTTCCATGGTCTCCTATTTAGCACTAGTCCCCTTGAGAAGATTATCTATTTTGTTAATCCTTAACACATAGGTGCTTGTCTCAAGGGGGAGGGGGTATCAGAGGAGGGTTAATACTTGGAGCTTCATATTTGGATTTGAAATTTAGATATATAAGAATGAAAATAGATTGATTCATAGGTTATATCATTCTACCAGAACGTACTTCCTTGACTGAGATTTCAAGAGATAAAAGTATATAGAAAGGAAGACTCATCATTGTTTTTCTCCAGGAGTGATTAAGAAAAACTAAGTGGTATGTGCTAATCCTGTAGTGCCTTCCCTCCAATGTACGGTAGCTGATGATAAAATTCACAACTTCATCATATGAGCTAGGTAGAGAAGTTATTTGGATTCCTCCTAGAACTTTCTTTAGAGCCTTTCCTTCCCCCCAAATTTTTTTCTCTTTCTCAGCTCTATTAATCTTGATTTTGTAAAAATTGGCACCCTATATGCTCATTCCAGTAATGTATGATATTAACTTCCCTGAAGTAGGGTGTCTCTCCCCTCTAAAATGACAGATCTACCCTTCCATTCTTACAAAAATTATGAGGATATATGAGGATCATGACCTCTGGCCCATTCGAGGAATGCATTGAATCTCCCCATGGTGAGATTGTTCCAAATATTTTCATCCTCATTTATTTTTCAAATTAAAGGGGGTTTGATTTTCTTCAGATCCCCCATCTCTTTTATTACCTCTGTGAAAAATAGCTTGTTAACCTTGTAGACAAATAAATTAGTCTTGTTCCTCCAAAAGAATAGTTGTGAATCCAAATGCAACTAACACTTATGCCAATAAATCTCGAACAAATCTCCAAGTGTGTAAGAGGTGTTCTATGTAAAATAATATTTATGCCAATGAAATCTCATCTAGTAGTTAAAATTTAACGTCACAAAATGAAGGTTCATGATGTAAATCAACTGTAAGCAGTGATTATTATTATGAGAGGAACCCAAGGGGTGTATATCCCTAATCAAAAACATGATTCTAAGGTTTATAGTCCCAAAATTTGCATTCCCCATCCTATCCCTGAAATTGTTCTTACCTTTATAAATTCTAAGAAAAAACTTATGAGATAAGAATTTATATACTTCTAAAATAAACTTAAGGTCCCCTCGAAGAGGGGGAAAATGTGAATAAAACATCCTAACTCTAATAACTTCCTGATTTTTCCTATCTAAAGATATTCTAATAATGACCATTCTAAAAAGTTTTACCTTAAACCTATGCACTTTGATGATCTTCCTTTTGGAATTTTATAACTCTCTAAGTTCTTTGAAGGAGTCATGCTCGATTTTCCTCTGTAGTCCTCTTGTATTCTAGGTGTTGTCTTTCATTTTAAAATCTTGTAGTTTTCCTGGACCCCTTAAGATCCAAAGTTATCTACTTCCCTGCCACAATTTCCATCTTTGTTATTTTTAGTTTTTCTTCTTTTCCAGATGGTTTTCCTCTAGTTGTTCTCCCCCTACATGAATTTTTTTTAGGGGTTTTGGATGAGGAGGAATATTTCATCTTGTGTTTCCCTTTTATTGGTGTCACTACGAATTTGAATTGATCCATATTTATAGGTTCCTCCATATTTGGTTCTTATTTTTTCTGTATTACCTATTCAACTATCTCTTCTAAATTTTTCTCTCTTATGTCCTCCTCTTCTTGAGGGTTCTAAAACTGTTCTTCCAATATCTTTGATATGACCTGTATCTATTTTTATGTTTCTTTTATTACCTCTTAATTATCTACCTCTTTTTCCCCTACTTTCTGATACATTCCTTTTTGTAATTCCTCCTCTATGTATTTTATTCTACATTTATGTGTGATTCCTCTTTCTCTGAGTCTTTTTCTACAACCTCTATGGATGGAGAATTTAGTTGAATTTTTTTAGAATGCTCACCTTATTCCAATAGGTCTTTCTCCTAAGATCAAAGACATGCTGGATTATATTATTAGTATTATCATAACAATTGATTATTCAAAAATATTAAGAGAAACAATAAAAAGATACATGGAAAAGGTTAAATATAGTGGAGAATCATTTTTGGATGGATGCTACAAATTTTATGATAGGAATGGTAAATTCAAAATTTTGTGTCTTATGTACATAATAATAGGTAACAGATGTACAACCCTTTCAACTTGACGCTACACAACCAGTTCAACATGGTGATTGAAATTCAATCATTTTATAAATATGTTTGATGAGCTCTATTTTCAATTGCCATTTTTTTTGTTTATTTAACAATACTATATTTTTTACAGTCTTGATGAAAAATGAGGAGAATTTAGTCACATCTAGCACGAATATGTAATCAAATCCTAGTATTTTAGCTATGTCCATTTATAAATAAAGCAACAAATAATCACCAAAAAATTATAAGACATTAAATGTTTATGAAGACAACCAATAACCAAAGAAAGTAACCATGGAGGGGGCAGCGGTATGTAACATGAATAAGAAGTCAAAACATGGTATGTTACCCATGTGTATTTTAAAAAAAACCATCTATAAGTGTAAGAAAGGAAAATAACTATAATAGAAAGATAAAAAAACCATGCAAACCTTCAATACAAACCAAAAATAAGGGTCTCCTGTAAAAACCTGGAATAATGGATGTCAGAAATGATTGGGGATGTTATTGAGTGATCTCCAAACATTGAATGAAAATAATATCAACAAAGTGAATTTAGTAGAGTTTTTGTACGTTAGATTCAAGAGGATTTGTTAGGATGGTAAGCATGCAATTTATAGAGGTAAGAGTAGTTGAAATTGGTTACATGTGGGTAAATGCATATGCTAAAAATAACATTGTGGGAAGTTGTAACTAGTATTAGGGGTAGTAAATGAATTAATTACAAAAAGCTACATCCGGAAAGGTGGTTGTACATGCATTTTAATTTCCCCCACCTTTCAAGGATTCTAGAAGTGCAGTTAACTAGGATAAGGATAGGGATTCCAAGTAGAGTCTAAGTGGATTCTAGGTGGAGTTTGAGCAAGTAGAGGATGACTAGGATTTGCACACACTTAATTAATTAATTATTTAATTAATAAATAACAATTAATTAAGCTAAAGGGGTACTAAGAATACATGGGATTAATTTAATTAATCCAAATGGGTACAATGTGTATTAATTAATTAATTTAATGAATAAATCAAAAATGGACGAATAACAAGGTATACTAGGATAACACTAGGAATAAGTGGAAAAATAAGTGTAATTTTAGGGTGTCTACATTTTCCCCCTCTTTAATGTGCTATTACAAAGTAATAGTGCTTTAAATATAGTAGACACATGCAGATCAATGAGTGGAGAAATTGTGAATCATTGATATGCCCCAGTAAGAAATGAAGCATTAGGATGCCCCATTGATTAGAATGGTAGAGTAATGCCCCCTCAAGTGGGTGGATGATGCAGCAAAGTGGTAGAAAACCACTTCATAGGAAGAATCAAGGGATTAGAACAAGCATAGTAAAGGAATATGTTCGTAGCATGAGCATTATTTAGAGAGTAATTTTGTAGAGAAACCTAATTTTTGTTGTTGCACAAAACAATTATCACTATGATTATGAAATAACCAAGATGGCTAACCCAGATGCGTGTAAAAAACAAACACAATAAAGGAAAGCTAAAACCGAAAACAAACCCAATATACAAATTAGGTGCTGACATCAGGGTTATAAAGGAACAAAGATGTAATCACACTTCTTGTAAGTAGTCCAAAAAGAGTAAACATAAAAAATGTAACAAAAAATTAAAAAAAGAAGACAATCAACTATGTCCCTAATGCATTCCACAATTATGATTAAGTAGATACAAATGCTCCCAAGTAGTAATAGGATCACACTAGAAGAGTGAAGTTAAAGCAACTCCTTATGTCACTCTTTCCAAATCCATTGTGTAACTAATAAAAGTTGAAATTTCCCCAGGAGAAGTTATATCGCGAAGGAAAAACAATTTATTGACTTGCCCCAAGTAGAGTTAGCATATCATGCAAAGGGAAGAAAGTGATAGTTGTAATATTGGCACAATCACTAGGGTAATAGATAAAAGTATGATGTTTATCAAGATTGTATTTGTGATGTTAAATGATTCAATTTAAGGGTTTTCCAATTGTAGTATTTCTGTGATAAGTGAATGTTTGTTTGAAAGTTATTTTATTTTTGTATTTTTTTAAAAAAATTGAAATATTTTAATTTTTTTTTATGCAAGTTTTGAAATACAAATGCAAATAAAAAGGAAGACATTCCATGGCCTAAATAAACTACGATGAAAACACAACTCGTGAAAATGACAAAAAGATATAAAAGAAGTAATAGAAAGAAACCCAATATGAATAGGAAAGAACCATATCAAAGTTATATGTGAACTAGGATGCAAATAAAGTTCTTGCAATTATTCCATGAGCACATTCTAGATATGCAGAGTACTAGTTATTTGAAATATCAAACATAAGAAACTAAGCTAACAATATAGAATACAAAATTCCATATGTACAAATGTTAAACAAGAAAAAAAGCTAGTGAACAAAAACACACTAATGTTAAAAAAAAAATCTAATAAAGAAGTGAATATATACAGATGTCAAGCTGCCCCCAAGAGAAATCCAAAGCCAAGTGATGTCCCTATGAAAAGTTACATTACAAAGAGTAGTGTGATTGATTGGCAAAGTTTATTGGGAACAATCAGATGAAGAAAATGGTGAACTAAAGTACACAGTTGAGAGTTTTGTTTTTTGAAAAGCATTTCCGAAACATTTTGTTTTTTTTTGTATTTTATAAATAATTTATATTATTTTCAGGATTTTGAACAATTTTCTATTGTTTTTGTAGTTTTTTTTGTGAGTTTTGAGAATGTTTTTATATTTTACAACTCAGTAAAGAGGTACACTACTTGAAAGCAGGTGTAAATAATCAAAAACATTCCATTCCATTGACAGAAATGTAGATGATAAAATGATTAGGGCATGTCACTCCACTCGTGGCTCCATGTAACTAGGAATATGTGAGGGATCATCACTGAGAGCAAAGAAGGACATGAAAATGAGACAAATAGTGATATATTAAAGGGTGAAAAGAAAGGATATGATGACACAAGATGTAACGAGGATCTGTATGAGAAACATGTAACTCATCTCTAGTCAAGATTACTTGAATAATTACAAGATGATTCCACTTCATAGGTTTTGACTTGACTTAGATCCACTGATGCTTTACTGATTGGAAAAATCTAGTTGAAGTAATTGGTGTATCTCTGTAACATGAGCATCTAAATTACTTCCTGGGATGTTTTTGATGAAGCAATTTGATTTAGATTTCATAAAAGGATTTATTAGTTAATTATTTTTTATTTTTATGAAGACCCCCTACATGTTAACCCATGCCATTATTAAAAGGAAAAGGCTCAACACTGAAGAAAAAATGTAGGAAAGTAAGGGATTTCTCCATTCCTAGTCTCATACTGCTAGTAAGAAGTATGGGCTTATGACCAAGGAATGTGAAGGAAAAAAGGTGTATTGATTTTATAATTTTTGTATTTTTTAGATTGATTAAATTTTTCCTTGTATGTTAATAGTGTGCTTATTGGGAAGGAATATTTTCCCCTAAGTCTTAGCCTTAGGTTACTAGTATGATGCAAGGGTTCAACACCGTAGATTGAGATGGGTAGTTAAAAAGGACTAGGTAAAGAATTTTAGTGCTATCAAGTAAAGACAATGATTATTTGAAAGGAGGAAATTCCATAAATAATATTTGAGATAAAACCCTAGGTAAAAAGATTTGAAATGATAAGAACCATAACAAAGATGAGACACATAATGCCCAAGAGGATAAAGGTTAACATGTGTCATAATAGGTAAAGAAGGAAAGTATATGATAATGGTATGATTAAGTTATTTGCCAATAGATGGAATGCCTAACATTATTTGTACACACTTTTCCATTTTAGATTGACAAACATTTCTTTAATACAAAGTTTTATTCTCTTTTTGTGATTTTTGAGTTTTCTAAATTTTAGAGAATGAAGGTTTGAAAGGGATTCGTCAAGAAAAAGGTCCATGTTTATTGAAGTTAAATGGTCCGTAGATACAAGACTTGTGTAGAGGAAATGCAATTTAAGAGGGAGAATCAAAATATTTAATAAGTCCTGAAATACGAGACTTAGATGGACATGAACCAAGTCAAAGGAGTGAAACTTTTGTTTCGATAATTCTTGTAATATGAGACTTAGGGAGATAGGATCCAATTCAAAAGATTGAATCAAATGATTTGATGGGTCTTGAAGTACTATAATTGGATGGACATGATCCAAGTCAAAAGATGTGTGATTAGATAAGTCTTTGATGAGATTTAAAGACATATGTGATGTTAGTAGAATATTGTCGATGCGGCGAAGATGTTGAGATACATATTAACCTATGAGAGAAAGAGTGTGAGGAAAGAAGAATTGATCTCTATATGTAGGCTCAAAGTTCCTTGTAAGACATAGAGGTGAAATAATCAATGTGTCTCCTTCTAAGTTGTGAATTAATTGATTGGAAAAAACATTTGCAATTAAATCTTGAAATAGTTGAATAAGGATATTCCTAGGTATACTTACCTCAAAGAATGTGCACATGTAGATATATTGACAAGTAGGAATCCTCATTGATGGTATTCCTATAGGATGGATCATGTGAGGTATAATTGACATGGAAGGTTGCATTGAAGCAAGTGTCCAAGATTTTTGTGGTTGTATTTCGACAACAAGACTAGATATGTTAGGCGTAGGAGCTGGAATAGAAAGAATAGAATGAAACTCAATTTTGATTGATGAAGGACCCTCTTCTATTATGTTAAGGGTTATTGGAGAATCTTGGAGAAAATTAAATATCTCATTAGGTGTTAGAATAATGTTGTCCAAAATAGGTTCAATGTCTATTTGGACTAAAGGAAGAAAATCTGTAGAAGAAATGGATTGTTTTAAAGGGGGAGATAATTGACATCCGTCATGATCTCATGGAATGCCAATATGAATAAAAGTGGGAATAACATTCAAATATTCATTTAAATGTGTGGAATTTGACACATCATCGGTTATAAGATCTTCATCATCAAGATCTACAAAGATCTCTCTGTCGTCAATTAAGTCTTGGACATAGTTCTTAAAACGTGTATATTTATCAGTTCAGTGGCCATCAATGTGATGAAAATAACAATATACATGAGCTTTTTACCAATATTTATTATCTTCTCCTTCAATCCAAGGTCTTTTAAAGGGATATTTTATCATCCTAGCCACTTTGAGTTGATGAAAGATAATAGAGAGACTTTTGCCAAGGGGTGTAAACTTACGTTTAACTTTGTATGGCGTAGTGTCTTCGCTAGGTTGTATGATTGGATTTTTGATTGATTGGTCATATATGTTGGCCATATTACGATTATCTATGGCACCAACAATGATGAAATTGTGGTTGTGATTTATGTACCAGGATTCATTGTGAGAATCTCTAGTACGGTGATTATTATTTGTGAGGTTAAGATAAAAATGTTTGATGAACTTCTCTGAGAGGTCTGCAAAGGTGGTAATAGATCCCTTTAGAAGGTTTAAGAACCAATCCAAAGCTTGTCCTCTTATACTTCTAGGAAAAAGGCACAAGAGAAAGCTATCGTTATATGCCACTTCATGACATGTTATGAAAAATTATTTAATATGATGTCTTGTATCAGTTTTGCCCTTGTATTTTTCGAATTTGGGCATCTCAAATAACTGTGTGAAGGGTATGTGTAAGATGTCCATATTAAAAGGGTATGGACACAATTCATAAATATTGAATTGTTTGTATTTTTTTTATAAACCCACAATGGTGTCTTTAATCATTTTCCATTCTTGGGAAAAGGATGAATTGTATAAATCCACCATTGTAATGAAAAATGAAGTAGAATGAAGAAAGATATGATAAATAACACAACCCTTAGCAAAATGAATGCTAATATGGAAGAAATGAAAATGTTTGAAAACCTTGACTCTTAGAAAAGTGAATGCTAAGATGGAAGAGAGAAGAAGATGGAAAAATTTCAACCCATATAAAAATGAGTGCTAAGAGGGAAGAAGAAAAAAAGGTTAATCGAGTGCATGTCTCTTAACAAAATGATAGTACAGGAAAAAAAGAATGGCAAGAAGTTAGATTTTCTCTATTCCATAACTAAAATGAGTCACAAAGGAAGAGATACTTGATAAGGTGAACACGATAAACTCATAATCAAAATTAATGATAAGAGTGATAAAGAAATGCAAAAAGTTTAACTCCTAACATGATAAGTGTTAAGAGAAATGATAAAGGGGGGAAAAGTGAAACATGCTTGAAACTCAACAAAAATGAATGTCAAGGGAGACAAGACATAACAAGATGAATTCAATCAACTCCTAAATAAATTAGTGATAAGAGTGACAACAAGAGGGGAATTCGTAACACCTAACAAAAATGAGCAATGTTAAGGTGGAAGATGGGTTGAATTGTTAGTTTAGATGATTCTTACCAAAATGGGTGTTAAGAAAGATGAAGGAGTTTGAAATATGTTATGAATGTTTACAAGGTGAATGTAAAGAGGTAATAAATGAAAGAAATGAGTGTGCTCAAATTGTGACAAAGTAAGTACGACAAGAGAATACTTATGACACAATGAAATATGCTCAACTCTTAACAAAAATATGTTAAGTGAAGATACTTAGGAATGAAAATGATGGATTTGCTCAACTTTTAACAAGATGAATGGGAAAAGGGGAGACTTAGGAAGATGATGATCAATGTCAACTCTTAACAAAAAAATTGTTAAAAGATAAGACACAACAAGGAAGTTAGTGAATAGATGAGGTATGACACTAAGGAGAAGGTGCATAGAAGATTTGTGTGCAATAGCAAGGAAGATTTAAAGGCACGGAAGGATAGGTAAGGAAGCACACAAAAAAGCCAAATTAAATCCAGAATTATCCATTTTCATGGTTATGGGCTATTTTTGGAGATAGTGTACGGAGCACACAATGGGTTGGAGACTTTTGTGACACACAAATGCTATTTTGAGACGAGCATCTACTAATGCGCCATGCATGAGTTAGAATTAATAATAGAATTACTACTGCCAGTTAACTATAAGAGATCTATTATTAGCGCACTTGCATGTGTGCATGTTATTTCGAAGGTGCATGACTATATTCAGCATGCGACCAATTTTTTTAAGTGCATAAGCAGTGAAGGGAAAGTCCCCACCCATATAAATATGTAGTAATATGTGTATATTAGATAGAGTGTTGTGTATAAGCTATTATGGAGTTATGCTTCTAGATCTGATGCACACATGAACTTATGATACTACTTATTGTAATAAGCTTCATTGTTTATTGTGTTTTAATATAATGAAGTGTGTTGGGTGAATAATGGTGTTAACATGACTGAAACTAGTTCTTACATGGTTGACTTCATTATATTTTTACTTAATTCACTATTCTTTTAGATCTCAATCTATAATATGATTTGTAGAATATTTATGTAGTTTTTGGTTATGAATACATTGCATCTTCATCACATTTGCATCCTGTACAAGAAAATATAAGAAGGGGCTTGCTACCTTTGCATGCTTTGGGTGAGCACTCGGCTCAGGCTTGGTGATGTGCCTGTGTGCCTATGTTGTTTGCGGTAAATTATAGGTTACATCATTGGTTCCATTGTCAGGACCTCTTTTTTAGTTGTTTTTAGGATGGTTTGCGATGAAGACGTATCAATTGAGGAGTGGAAAAAATATATAGATGAAGAGTACACATGGAAATTCAACACCAGATGTGAGTTTGACACATGCATGTGGGTGGAATAGAACGTGTATGACTGCATGTATGAGATTTTATTTACTATTTTCCTATTAGAACTATACAAGTGGCTGGTTTCTTATGTGTCTAAGAGAAATTGGTGGTATTGCACACTTATCTAGACATAAGGAGAAATTAAGGCCTTATATGAATCTGATCTGATTTGGAAACACGATGTGGATACTTGGTTTCATGGTGTTTTGAATAGCTATATCTTGGAATACTCAGTTTCCACTTATTCTTACCCATAGGTAGTTTTTCTAGTTCTTACGACATCCCAAGGGAACTTACTTGAAAGGCATTCCACTGCCGATTAAGATCTTGATGGTAACCCTAAACTTAGAGGAAAATATGATGGCCAAATAATCCTCACAATGGGCACAAGAGCAGGTTTGGTGAAAGATGGAAGACCTAGTGGCAGAGAGGAAGAGAGAAGAAAGGAAACTTAAGTACAATGAGGTGCTCAAGAGGGAAATAGAAAAGCATCGTGACATTACAGAGTGGATAGCATTGAGGAGAGATATGGATCGCGAAGGATTTGGAGCTCATGTAGAAGGTGTGGAGCCAAAGCCTCAGGAACTCCCCCATTTGGGCAAGTATGAAAGGAAACCCTCTTTGGCATCACATGGGAGTGTGCCATCAGAGACAACCTGGGACACAGGTGCACATCTTAATCTACCTAGAAACTAAGCCCTTGTGTTTGGTTTTCTAGTACTTAGTACATCCAATAGTCATCAAGCTAACTTGGGTAGTAGGGAAGTAGGATTAAGTCACATATCAATTACATCAATGGTAGGGAAAACATCTTCATTTTTTTGGAGGTATCTATTTAGGTACATCATTTGCATAGAATTTGAGCATGCAAAATTTAGGGCTCACTTATGGGAGTAGTACCACCATGCATATTGTAGGAGTTTAATATAGTACTACTATTGGGACACAGGGAAGTACATCTTCTATTCTAATTCTAGCTATAGGTGGAGGATCAGGGGGTGTAGGTGGCTCTAGTTCTGGTGGTTTTGTGGGAAGAGGAAACACAGGGGGTTCTTGATTAGGTGGGCATGGCCCATACCAACCCCAGAATATTTACATGGAGATGTCTCTTCTTATTCTAAAGTATAGGGGCATAGAAGATGTTGCTAAACATGTGCACATGTGTGAGATACTATGGCGCAAAAAAGTGATCACAACTTCTAAGTGGAAGGCAAGTCAATTTGTAACTACATTGCAAGGATGTGTACATAGTTAGTAAAGGAAGTTTGACCCTGATAAAACTTGCATAGATTATGTAGTGTTCAAAGATGCATTCCTTACAGAGTTCTATATGCCTGAATTTGAGCAGAAGAGTATAAACACACTCAAGGATATTAAACAAGGTAATACTAAAAGTTTCTGGGAGTATGATGCCATTTTTTAAGAACTTTTATCTAAGATTTATTATGGTATTCACACAAGCCAACATATGCAATGGTTTTTTGGAGGTTTGATCACACCTTTTAGAAGGAATCTGTCACATAATACATACACTAATCTATGTGAATCCCTTGAAGAAAATTTGTGCACTAAGGAAGTTTGGATTATAGACACCAGAGTCATCCTGTTCAATGAAGCACATATTTCAACAATGGAAAATAAGTTAGAGAAATTGTCGGTGAATTCGGCACATGAGACATGCATTGGGATTTGGTGTACAGACTGTGAAGTGGAGGGGCACACCAAAAATAGTTTTCCCCATAGAACAATATGTTCATTATTTCTTAACTATGAGATATGTCACTTGAACCATGACACCATTTGTAGCCCATTATTACAACATGCGATAAGAAAAAATGTATCATGCTAGTATAATATTTTCCAGTCCATGACTCATGATATAAAGGAATTTAGTTTGATTGGTCAAATACATGATGTTATAGATATTGGTTTGTGATAGACAGGAGTATCAGATAACTCTAAGGGTAAAGGTGAGCATCAGGATCAGAATCACAATCAAACGCATTATGATCAGAATGAAGGGTGTTATAATGGAGCATGTGGCAGAGGGTGAGGATACAATGGCAGATTTGGAATTCAAGACCGTAATGGTGGACAAGGAAAATTCCCTTGTGGAACATGTTTTACATGCCGATCACCTGACCACTACAGGTGTGAACGTCCTTAGAATATTACATGTTCTTTATGTGGGAAGAATCATATCTATGAGGAATTACTAGATCTATATGAGAAAGCAACATAAATAGGAGAACAAATGCAGAAGGATGGTTAGGATATAACGTGTTATGGAAAATTAGTGGATGTCAAATTTGGAATCGAAACATGAGGTATTTCTTGTTAAGATCACTACCCACACTGAAGTTTTGCATGCTAGAAAGGCATTACCATAGAATCCTACTATCATTAAGGAGGAAGTTTTTTCATGCAAGATACCTGGATCCTTCTCACAAGAAGGAGGTTTATTAGGATACCATGGAGGTACTCGGAGACATTCAAGGGGAAATATAACGCTTAAAGGAGAAATCACGGAAGATGGAACTAAAGAAGGAGGATGAGATGGTCTAGTCAAATATTGATGACTTGAAGGAGGTATGCAAAATGTTGCACTAGGAGAATATTTTTCCATTACTAGGGAGTTGGCCAAAGGTAAAAACTCTACACGTGAATACTGAGAATGGGCTTCAAATTTTGCATACAAATCTCCCTCCCCCCAATAGCTTAGACTACAACAAGGAAACAAATCTGAAAGTTGTTGTCGATAGATGACTCTTGAGTAATATATTGATTGACATGGGCATGGAAGTAAATGTGTTTACTTTATATGTATGGGTAAAAATGGGGAGACCTACATTGTAGCCATCTTATAATGTATTATTTATGGCTAACCGAACTAAGTCTAGTTCTATCAAATTTTTCAAAGATGCATCCATTACTATACAAGGGGTGAAGTTCACTGGGGATTTTGAGGTTTTAGTGCTTGCAAAAGAAGATAGTTTCCCGATTATACCTGGACACCCTTAGTGTTATGTAAATCATGTTGATCTTCGGCTCAACAAGGGATATATTAGTTTTGAGAAAAAGGAGGAAAGATTTATTATCCCTCTAACAGATGGAAAATATGCACCCTATGTTGAGACTTTGAGTGAGGAAGACCTTCATAGGACTTATGTATGCATCATCTGGGACCCAAAAGTTCTCAAGCCATCTAAAGAAGGAATCCTTCAGTGGAAAGATGCACTGTCTATTAGTGATGCTACAAGTATTGCTAATGATAATTGGGCTTATGGTACTTATGAGATGGTTGGGTGTAAAGTAAGGAGCACATTTTCCTGGAAAATTAAACCCTGTTGTGTCAAGAGAATAGGTAACAAATCTAAACCTCGGTACATTGAGGAAGGGGACCCTACAATATTCATGCACACCATAGAGGAATAATGGATATACTATTTGGAAATAATAATTATGCTAGAATATACCCTACATGGGACAACAATGCATTGGTGGGTGGTTCACATGGATAATGTAGAAGGATGGAATGAGGTCAGGATTTCTCTTACAACTCAGTTTTCCAGGAGAAATGCACCAACTTAGATCTACACATATCATGGTAATCAACCTGTTCAACACCACATTCAACAGTGTGAGAGGCTTTGGACATAGGGGTAGTAAGCTTTACCACCTTTGGTATGGGTGAAAAATAATTATTCCACTTTACAAGGATGTGCACATGCTTGGTATGTATATGCAAATCTACATAGAGAAACTAGAAATTGGTAGGATGTGATTGTAGGTATGGTCCAGAAATTTTATTACTTCTCTACTAAACCTCCAGTAGAAGAGGCATTAAGGGTTATAAAGTGATTAACAATGGGAGATAGTGCAAAGACGGAATAAATTATTCAAGAGTTATTTGAAGAAAACAACTCAGGAGTTCATTTTGCTAAAGGAACAAAGAAAAATGCCACACTACTTAAGTGTGCTTGCTTTGAGAAACAAAAAGGGAAGATGGTCTACATAGTGGATAATGAAGAAGTAGGAAAACTATATATAGATCATTCAACAGGTATGCATGAGGTCTTGGACATTGCATGTAATAATGCACACACATGTCATGAACCTATGAGGACCAAGAAAGTGAATATTGGAATGAATGCTAAACCTAAAGAGGCTATAATTGGAGATTATTGGTCTGAATCCGAAGTAGAAAAATAGTGGAGTTTCTCCATGATTTTCAGCACTTATTTCCTAGGGGCTACCATGAATTGAAAGGAGTGCATGAATCATTAATAGAAACAAAGATAAATCTTAAGGAAGGTTCATGCCCGGTCTGCCTGAGACCCTACAAGAAGAACCCAAACTTACACGTAAAGGTCAAAGAAGAAATTGAAAAAATGTTGAAGTATGGAATCATCAAGCCCCTGAATGAATCCGAATGGGTTAGCCCAATGGTGATTAGTATAAAGAAATATGGTCAGATTCAGATCTGTATGGACTATTGGGAGATGAATGTCGCATGTGTGACTGATCCTTTTCCTACATGATTCACCAAGGAAATATTAGAAGGTGTTGAAGGGAACGAAGTTTATTCCTTTAAAAATTGATTCTCTTGGTATCATCAGGTGAGGATTACACAGGAGGATCAATAAAATAATACTTTCACCATTGAATGGGGAAGTTTTGCATATACTGTGATGTCCTTTGGTCTAAAAAATGCACTTATTATATTTTCATGAATAGTTGTTCAAACATTCTAGGATTTTATTCATCTTTTCTTGCAAGTTTACTTGGATGTTTGGATGGTGTATGGGCTTTCTAAGGATCATTTTGACAATTTGTGCTTAATGTTTGAAAGATGTAGATAGTTAAGCATCTCTATGAACATCAATAAGTGTGTGTTTGTTATTCCTTTTGGCACCATGTTAGGGAATATCATCTGCACGGAAGGTTTGTTAGTAGATCCAACTAAGGTTGTAATTATTGTTGGCCTAAAATAACCTACCATTCAGAATGAGGTGCATGGATTTTTGGGTCACACTGGGTATTATAGGAAATTTATCAAAGGATATGCTAAGGTTGTTGCACCATTCGAGGAGTTACTAAAAGGAAAAGGGACATTTTATTGGGGAGAAATGCATCAACAAGCATTTGAGGTACTAAAGGAGAGACTTACGACAACGCCTATTTTGCATTTTCCCACATGGGACCAACCATTTTATGTACATGTTGACTCATTTGGCACAACCATTGGCATGGTGTTAACTCATCCTAGAGAAGGTATTATAGATCATACTATCTATTTTTCTAGTAGAAATTTGACTCATGCAAAGAAAAATTATGCAACGATAGAGCGCAAAGCCTTGTCCATGATCTATGCACTACATAAATTTAGACAATACCTTTTAGAAACACCATTCGTATTATACAATGATCACATGACATTGAAATACTTGGTAAAAAAGCCCATTTTACAGGGGCACATATGTCGATGGGTGCTTTTATTCCAAGAATTTGATAAAACTAGGTAAAATTAATTCTATCATAGACCATTTATCACAAATTTAGTCAGGGGAGGACGTGCGAAGATAAAATGCTAGATGCACAATTGTACAGTTTACAACATGTGCCTTCAGAATTAGAGGATATTGTTATCTTTTTACATATAGGGTTGACGTTAGAAGGAATGAAATCATTGGAGAAGAAACAAATTACAATTTGTGTGGCTCCTTTTATGTTGATTAGTGGTGACCTATGCAACTTAGGATGAGTTAAAGTATTGCGCCGATGTGTATTAGAGCACGAGCTCATGAACATCATGGAAGAGGATCCTAGTGGTATTGCAGGAGGGCACTATGCAGGTGATGTCACTACATGCAAGATTCTACTCATTGGATTATGGTGGGAGACCATCTATAAGGATTGTAAAGCATATTGTAAGGTGTGTGATCACTGTCAACATGTTGGTAAACCTAGGAAAAGAGATGAAATGCCTTTAAGACCTATTCTTGGTGCAAAGTTGTTTGAGAAATGGGATATAGAATTTTTGGGTCCTATTTCACAAGCCACACATAGAACTGGATTGCACTACATCATCACTTGCACAAATTATCTTATAAGGTGGGTAGAAGTAGTACCTACCAAGGATTGTACAATAGCTACAATGGTCAAGTTCTTATGGGAAAATGTTCTTACAAGGTATGGATGTGCATTGAGTTTAACTAGTGATAGGGGCACACACTTTTTGAATAGACATTTAGAATTCTATTGGGTGAGTTCATGATTGCACACCATAAGTCTACACCATATCATCCTCATGCAAATGGGACTGTTGAATCTTTCAACAAGATTTTGAGCTAGACATTGACAAAAATTTGTGAAGTTGGAAGGAAAGATTGGGATGATAAATTTTATACTATGCTTTGGGCATATAGAACAAAATACAAGTGGTTGAATAAGGCCACACCCTTTCAGTTGGTGTTTGGCATAGAAGTAGTTCTTCCAATGGAATTCATGTTACCTTCTTAATGTATTACACGTGCTAGAGGTCTAGCTAATGAGCATGCTTTGGAAGAAAGAATTGATCAATTGATACAGTTGGATGAGAGGCACGCCATAACACGTTTGAGCTAGAATCAGGAAAAGGCCAGGAAAAAGGCATGGCATGACAATCACATTAGGGACAAAAAGCTTGAGATAACATAGATGGTGCTTCTTTATGACTCTAAGTTTTTATGCCTTCCAGGCAAGCTTAAAGTACATTGGTTGGGACCGTATATTATCACTCATATACTTGAATCATGCACTTTTCAGTTAGAGACAATGGATGGAATATAGTTACTCAGTTACTTTAATGGGAGTAGGCTGAAGCCCTACTATAAATAAGTCTTCTTGGTCTTTGTAATAAGGTAGTGTTTCCATTTAGACTAGTTTTTCATTTATGTATTTCCTTAATGTATTTCCTTTTTGGTTGCTATGTGTTGTCAATTTAGCTGGTTTTTTTGTAATAAGCATGTATTTGCACTAGAAGATAATCACCATTTGAAGAAATTTCATACACAAAGGGCTGTACATACCATTCGTGTGGGGTGGCTATTTATAACTAGGTACATATAAAGGAATAAGCTGCTACCAATCCTATTCAAGTTTGCATAGGAGTGGTTAGAAAGGAGATTGATTTAAAAATATGACAGTATATGGAGATAAATGAGAAAAAAATATAGCGCGAAGTAAGAAGTGACCATAGAGACTACTAGGGGAAGGCACAATGTGGAGGTACTCAGGCACATCGAAGTGCGCTAAAGAAAATTTTGTAGCCATAAGGTAGGAAGGCACGCTAGAAGGTTATAGCTAGGGCACGAAGATGTACCACATGGATATTGTGCAAATGGTCAATTAATGAGAGGAGTTTTGGTAGGTGGAGGAGCAATAAATACACTAAAATTTTGAAAATATATATAAGGATGTGATGCAGATTCCTTTTCACCTTTGCGATCACAAGTGTTTGTGCGAGATAAGTGCAAACAAGCTGAGAGAGTCATGTTAAGGTACAAAGAGTTGTGAAACAAGACGTTGAAATGAGATTGTTGTGTGAAGAGGCTTACATCCCCTTTGGTGAAGGTTTTGAGTGAAGAAAAATTGTTGAGGAGGAGATAGGGCATGTGGTTTAAGGCTAGGGCACATGGATTCAAGATAGGGTTTGAGTTTTCTTGTTATAGATAGTAAAAAGGTGGATTTTTATGATGGCACCAAAGAAAGAATTTTTTGCAGGCACAAAAGGAAAGAAGAAAGTAGAAACAAAAGTTGAAAGTACTCCCGAGAGAAATTTCTCAGAGATACAATATACAGAGGGTGTGATAGTTATACAAGAATGGGATTACCACATCTACAAGTGCAAGATAAGTGACTAAAACCACCGTAAATCTGACAATAAGAAATAATTGAACACATCTTTGAGTACACAGATAAACAAGTGCATAGTGGAGGATATGCCAGTGTATGATGATGCTGAAGAGAGATTGCTGAAATAGATAGAAGTTTATTAGTTGTACAAGCTCCCATATTTTTATAAGTATGAACCTTTATTTCAGTGGTTGATGAGCAGAGTCCATGAGTACTTTTTTTATTTTTCCAAATGAAGGGTTAGAATCAAAACAACCCTGATTTCGACACTGACAAGATTAAAAGGCATAGGGGTAGGCCTAGCTAGTGACCTGATTGATAAAGTAGTAATCATTAAGACACATAAATATTTAGGGTATATAAAGGGTCTGCACAGAATGGAAATTCATAAATTAAGAAGTACCCAGTGGTACAGGAAGCTGCACATCTAGTGACCAAGTTGAATGATCAAGAGATATGGTCAAAAGTACATACCATGTGGCTCCATATCGCGAGGAAAATTTCTCAGTGAGTAGTCCATAACATAGTAGGTTACATTACAGAAACCATTATCGAGGAAGCGCACACAAGTGGTAAGATAATTTTTGGTGCTATCTTACTTTCTTTAATATTTATAGAAATTGGAGTGCCTGATAGTCCAAAGAAAAAAAATTGGGAATATCCCATGGAAACCAAACCCCTTGCAGAAAGGTTTGACAAGTATTTGTTATTGCAAATCAGCAGCACCCCCTAAATGACCTTTAGATCTGCAATTGAGAATTGGGTCATTTAGTGTGATTACACAACATGAAATCTTTTCCCCAAGTGTGAGACTTGAAAAAATGGGAAAAAACTCTCCAGATTAAAAGTTGGTTCCTCTAATCCTCTGATCAGATGCATGCAAGAAATTTGTAAAGGTTTAACTCAAAATTCTACTCTAATTCTACTAAGGAGACAAGGATAGAAGAGATAAAAGAAGATAAAACTAAACTAACAAGGTGATACACCAAAGGAGTGGTGAACATCCATTTCTATAGATTGACACAGATTATAAAAACGCAACACAAATCATGCAAAAATTGCTAAAATTGTAATGAAGGATCATGATAGAGCAAACAACACTAGAAAGGATTGAAAATTCGTTCACAGAGCTTACATTATCTTTTCCATTTTTAAATGCAGTGCATTACAACAGCAAGGAGGTAGAAAACATGTTATAGTCCTAAAAAGGTATGATATTCCACAAATCCACTTGCCATGGTGAAGAAGTTAGCTTACAGAACATAAAAAAATGTCCAACCCTTTACAAATGAGCCAAAATTGGCTTTTAACAATAAAAACCTGAGTTCAGGAAGGAGAGACACGGGAAAATTGAAATAAATGATTCAACCACCAACCAGATCCATCAAAATAGCATGGGTACCCTTAAAATTTTATTCCCCAATATTTTCAACCATGCTGGAGAAGAATGGAAGCCATACTGCATTAAAAATGGTGGTTGAATGTCGATTTTTCTCTTTTCCCCATGCTAAAGGTGTTTTTCTCATTTTTCTCTCACTAAAATCCACCAAAAAAACAAAATTAAAGATTCCTTCATGTATATGACTTCAATAGCTTTCCAATGACACCAAAATTGAGAAAAAATAAGCTTTGGATCGAAAGATATGCCCCTTTGAAAATTTAGGGAAAAACTGAGACAAAAATCGGGTTGGCGGGCCTAAACCTAAAATTTTTCCCCTTTTTTGAATTTGGGAAAAATTCCCCAAAGGCTCTATGCCCCACTGCTCCACTGCCACGTGGAACTTCCTCAATCGTATATGGGTTCAAATGACCATTTTACCCTTTTTTTAATTTTGTAAAAAATCCAAAATTTCTCCGTGTCCCGCCGCTCCGACGCCACGTGGCACACTCTAATTTGGTGCGGGCCTTAATCAGCTTTCTTTCCTCTGTGGGCCCGCGGGAAAAAAATTTCCTTTGTGCCATTTTAAAAATTTTGGAAAATTTTTCCAAATGCTTTCATGCCTTTGAATTTTGCCTCCGACTGGACATGTGTCATCCTCCGGTTGGTCCGCGGGCCTTCACAAATTTTTCCATTTCCTTGGCAGGTCCGTGGGCCAATTTTTTCCTTTTCACCCTTTGCTATTTTGGTAAAAAACCAAATCTTATTCCACCCCTCCAACTCCTGCCCCCCTCATGGACACGTGGCACATTCCCCTTTGACGCGGGGCTTCTGGGTTAAATTTTTCTTTGCGCCATTTTTGGAAATTTTTCCAACTTACTCCCGCTGGTCTGACCTTCGCCGCCACATGGCGCCTCCTCATTCGTGCGGGCCTTAAGCCATTTCTTTCCTTTGTGGGCCCGCGGGAAATTTTTTTCCTTTGCACCTTGCCCACTCTTTGGTGATTTTTCCAACTTACCTTTGCTCACCCGCCACTCTGATGCCACATGGCACATTCCTATTGGTTGTAGATCTTCCTAGGGAAAATTTCTCTTAAAAACTCCGCTGAGCTATAACTTACAAAATACAAGGAGTTAGGAGGAAAATTTTACCTTTCTAGAAAGGTGAGAAAATTATCTATCTGATGAAGCCATTTTGAGATATTTTTGAGTGCCTAAAAAGTGGAAAAATTTGACTGAGGCACAAGGAAGGAAGGAATGAAAGGAAGTTAGTCAAAAATAAGTAAGGGGCTTATTTTGGATAATAATTTTGATGACTCAGGGGGGTCATCCTCCTACTATATGAATGATCAGTGGCCTTTGAAGCATCCATTGGACATGGAGTCATCAAATTAACTACTTGATACTCTCAACTCATTAGAAAATTTCTAGAAAGGAGATTGTGAGAGTAGAACATCACTTGATCTGGAACATGGCCTGCAACGATGCATCCTTGGGACAAAAAAGCTTGTGCCAAAGCACTTAGGGAAATGTGAAACTAAGCTACAATAAAACAATGTGCACAAGCACTTAGAGGAATGAAAATCTAAGCTAATATGTACAAGATGAGGATTTTCCCTTCTAGTAGCAATGCTTTAGATGGATTCTATTAACTAGAATCTGCAGTTCTTCACCATCCAATGTAGACAATTGGAAGGCATTGTTGTTCTTACATTTTGTGACCATGTAGGGTCCACTCCAAATGGCATAAAACTTTTCATGCCTTCTTGGTTTTTCTCGGTCTACATCTCATTTCAAGACTAAATCTCCAACTTGGAAGGTTCTAGCCTTAGCTTTCCTATCAAAAGTTCTCTTGATCAAGGCTTGGTCCTTCTCCATTGTTTGGGCTGCGTGCTCTCTAATTTCTTAGAGTTCCATCAATTCTACATATCTAACCTCCATGGGTTCAAACTCCAACAATTCCAATTTATTTATGAGTTCCAATGTTGGCAACTCAAGTGACATAGGCAAGATTGCCTCTCTTCTATAAAAATGTCTGAATGGAGAGTTACTAGTGGATCTCTTGGGAGTTATGCTATCAACCCATAAGGCTGATTTAAGTTTAGTGTGCCAAGTCCTCTAATTTTCATCAAGAGTCCTCTTGATGATCTTTAATAGGTTCTTATTGGTAGACTCAACTTAGCCATTACCTTGAGGCTAATAATTTGATGAGGTGCTCAGATAAATCCCATTCCTAATATCCCATTTAGTTACCTTTGATCTTATGAATGCCAATGCATTATTTGATATTATAATGGAAGGTATACCAAATCTAGTTACTATCCCCTCATAGAAGTCTAGAATGCTAGATTCATTTTCCTCTTTGAGTGCCACTGCCTCAGTCCATTTGGTGAAGTATTCTATTACTATTAGAATCCACTTGTGTCCTTGTCTTGAGTTTGGGTTAATGAATCCAATGAAGTCGAAACCCCATTGCATGAATGTTTGGTCAACTGAAATTGGGTGCAATGGAAGAACTACTAATCTTTCCTTGCCTGTGAAGAGTGCACAATTTTTGCACCTCTTGATCCACGCATAACAATCACTAAAAACCTTAGGCCTATAATAGCAAGCCTTCATAATCTTGAGGGTTATTACTCTTGGAGAAAAATTACCCCCATCTGATCCACCATGGTACTCTTTTAACATTCTCTTAATTTGATTTGTCCCAATGCATCTCAGCAACACTCCATTTATATCCTTTTTAAACAAGACACCATCAACAATTGTATATGGAATAGCCTACAATATGAAGTGTCTTCTCTTGGTTTTTTTCATCTCTGGAGGGCATAGGCCTATTTGTAATAAGTGCATTATGTCTTAGGTCTAGCAAGGAGTGATCATACCACCATTCTCTTCTTGAACACCTCTTTGTTCTTGGTTGTCTTGCAATGCCAAAACAACATCCTTCCCATTGCTTGCTTCCATTGATTTGCTTAAGACTAGATTCTCACACAACCCCTTTCCTAGGACCATCTTGGTGAATTTGATCTCAATGTCATACTCCATGACAAGAGTAATCCACCCTACACATTTTTCATTTATATCCTTGTTGAGGAGGAAGTCCTTAACTCCGACATGAGAAACCAGTAGTTGAACCTTGTTGTTTGAAACTAGATGCTTAAATTTCTTCAAGATCCTAATCACTACAAAAGCATACTTCTCAATGAAGGAATACCTCACCTCATAGTCCTCCAATTTTTGGATAAAGAAGGAAATTGGCTACTCTGCATTTTCTTTGTTCTGTTGTACTAAAATCACAGAAATTGTATCATCACCGCCAAATGCATAAAGGATAAAATCCTTGGATAAATATGGGTTAATGAGAGTTGGAGCTTGTGAGATAGCCTCCTTGATTGCCTCTAAACCTACCTTACCTTTAGCTATCCATTTAAAATCCATACTTTTCTTCAAAATCATAGTTATTGGCTTGACAAGGGCTGCAAATTCTAGAACAAACCTTCGAACAAAATTGATTCTTCCCAAGAAACTTTGAAGGGCCTTCTTGTGACTTGGTAATGGAATTTTTTTTATTTCTTCAACCCCCTCTGGATCAATTGCTAATCCCTCTTTTGAAACAATGTGGCCGAGGAGCTTTCCTTCACGAGCTAGGAAAATACATTTTTTGGGATTCAAGGATACCCCAAACTTTCTACATCTTTGGAATACTTGTCTCAAATGAAAGAGATGATCTAGTACAATTTTTAGAAAATATAGTAATATCATCTACGTATATCAGCACTATTTTTTTTATCAGTCCCTTGAACACCATATCCATTTCCCTTTGGAAGGTAGCCCCGACGTTAGATAGCCCAAATGGCATTTTTCTATATGCATTGGTTCCCCATTTGGTGGTGAAGGTTGTTTTGAACTGATCATCCTCCTTTACCATGATCTGATTATACCCTAAATAACCATCTAGCAATGAAAACCTCTTAGAGCCAGCAACAACTTGCAAAATCTACTCCATACAAGGAAGTGGGTAATGACCCTTAAGGGATGCTCTATTCAAATCTCTAAAGTATACACACAATCTGATTTCTCCACTCTTCTTTCTAACTGGAACTAAGTTTGCAACCCATATTGAATGCTTGATGGGAAATATGATACTTTCCTCTATTAACTTATTCAATTCCTTCTTCATGAGAGGCTCCATGTGTGGATTGACCAGTCTTTGTTTTTTCCTGATGGGTTTAGCACTTGGATCTAATTCAATTGTGTGTTGATATAGCTTGGGATTGAAACCTCTAAAGTCTTCATAGCTCCAATAAAATATATCCAAGAAATATTGGCAAAGTTGCATGAAATCATACTTTTCTTGCTTGGTTGCCACTTTACCAATTTGAAGTGATTTTCCTTCTCCCACTGAGATGGGCACTGAATCTTCCCCCTTGACTTGGATTTTTGCTTTCTCTTTCCTAAATTGATCATTAGGATTAAATATGGACTCCAAAGTGACAAGTCCTTTTGGTAGTTTGTTGGTTCTCAGCTGTACCACTTGATCACCATACTGATGTTCTAAATTTTCCTGATTTTTGGCTGAGAACTCAACTTATTCTTACAAGAAATTGATGATTTGTTGGTCACTTTCAAACAATTGACAACTTACATTATTTTCTGGCACTGAAGGCCTTACAATCACATGAATTTTTGGCTACACTTTATCTTCATTGATACTCTCCACAACATCAAAGGCTACCCCAACTGCTACAAGCCTATCAACAACTTGGTTTTCTTTCACAGGGATGGAGTTGATGCCAAAGCCTTCAAAATCCTCAATGAGGTCCCACACCCTATTCTTATAACTCTTGAGCAGGTCATATTTGGTAGCATGTTTCCCTTTAACTTGATTCACAATCAGCTCACTGTCACCAAAGACTTGTAAGTTTTTAATACCTCTCTTTCTTGACCAATGCAATCCCTGTATCAAAGCTTCATATTCAACAGTGTTATTAGAACATGCAAACTGAAATCTAAAAGTTGAATAATACTTAATTCCTTGAGGTGAAACAAGCATAGCTCCCCCTGCACCTTTTCTACTTCTTGATCCATCAAAGAACAAATGCCATACCTCATTGTCATCTTTATGGTCTAGCTTGGTGATGCTAGGAATAGGCTGATTTTCTTCATGCATTCAATAAAATCCTAGTTTAGATTCATCTATTTCCTTGTAGGGATCAAAATCATGTACCTTTCTTTCCATTAAAAAATATTCAAATATGGGATGCTCCCAAATTTTGTGTTATCTTCATCTGTGTGTGGATATTCCTCTTGCTCAAATGCTAAACAATTGACATTGATTGGGCTTAGAGTATGAGGCTCAATGTGAAAGTTTGCAATAGGTTCAGACCTAATTATGGCCTTAGCTCCATATCTGTTCCAAAACAACATGTGTGACCAATCAACAGATAAATAGCCTCCAATTCTAGTTGTTAAATCCCTTAACAAACATAGGGCAAAAAGTGGTGGTAAATCTATTACTAACACATCTTGTAAAACGGTGACATTGGGGCATGCATGCAAAGTGAGGCTCAAATATTTAATTTCCCCCACTGTACTTACTATTGTCCCATCCATTTGTACCACCCCTTTAGAAATGACTTCATATTGGAGGCCCAGCAGATCAGTTATTTGCTTGGGCATCATAGAACTACTTTCCCCAAAATCAATCATACAATTGTGTACTAGTTTATCCCCAACGATCAATGAAACATAGAATGGAGGGGGCTTCAAAAATTTACCTTGTTGTCATTAAAGATTCCCCTCAGGTTGAGAAGTGTTTGTGAGTACCTTCTCTTACATATGAGCTTGTTGATTTAAAGTTGACCAATTCTTCATAACAGCTTGTAGTAGATCCCTTTGGCTTAGGATGGATAGTGATTCCCACATAGATATATTCACATTTGTCTTCCTCATTTGTTCAATGATATTAAATGGGGATGAAACATCTCTTTGCTACACCTTAGCCTACACATTCTTTTCTTGTACATGGGCTACAATAGTTGGCATTTGAGCTGGTCTAGAAGGTGGCTTGGGCCGTCCTTGCACATTTGGAATTACATTTTGCTTTCCAACACTTTGTGGAGTGATGGAAGGTTGTGGATAACCTGGAGCTAATGACTACCCTTCACCAATATTCCTCTTCTTTGATTGTGTGTTAGCTGCTACATTCTAAGAAATTGTTTGATTCATACCACAAAAATCTTCAACCTACCAATTCACAAGTGTAGTCTCATTTGGAGCTGTATTTTGCTAAGATGTTCCTTCTTGTTTGTTTGTTTCTTGACTACCTCACTCTCTACGCCAATTTTTTTCACCATCAAAGCTTGGTTCAAAGCACCATTGAAGCACATAGACTAGTTGTGAGGTTCATTACATGGGAAACATCAATCATACTCTTGAGCTATATTGTTTTGCACTGGCACTAAGGCTTTAGAGGTAGATGCAACATTAGGGTTATAGGGATGAAATGGTCTATTGGAAAGAGGCCTTACTTGATTTTGACTTATAGATAGATTGGGTGGCCTATTAGGCTGATATGGTTGCCTATTAGGCTGAGTTTGAAACTGATAAGAATGTCTAAAACTTTTGGCTTATTACCTCTTGAGTGTAACCAACTCATTGCCTAAATTTTGTAATTGTTTCATGACTTCTTGAAGTTCATTTGAGGCACTAGAGGATGAAGTAGAAGATTCATTTGAACTCTTTTTCTAGGAGTGGGAATATGAGATAAAGTAGGTGCTTGAATAGTGTTTGGGCTTTCTAAGTTTGGATATAAGGGCATGGGAGGACTAGGTGCCAGTTTAATAGCTTGGATCAAACAATTCTTAGCCCTAATGGCAATGTTATAAGCTGCAGGTATATTTACACCTCCCATGGATTGGATTAACATAGAAATATCTGAATTTAAAGCTTTGAGATAGTATCAAAAAGCACCTTCATCTGTTGGCCTTACTGTCATTGGGATTCTATCCCAGGTCTTTTGAAATATGATATTGAATATTGTTAGCTACTCATTGGGAGCTCTCTTGATAGTTGTCAGTTGTTCCGATAGAAACAAATTATCTCCCTTTTCTATAAACTTCTCATGGAGGGCTATGCACAACTAGTTACAATTTTGGATAGAGCCTACCCCAAGTCCTGAACCATTACAAGGCTTTCCCTTTGAATGAAAATTCCAAAAATTTGACAAAAATTTACATCCCAACAATCTCATGGATTGCACAAACATTAGCAATGTCTTTGACATGATCACTAGGAGTGGTCTGATTTTCCCTAGTAAAGTATGGTATGTTATTGAATGTTACAACTGGAACTGGGTTTTGTGCATTGACAGCATGTGTGTTGTTACTAGTGAAGTTGACATAAGGGTTGTGTTGTGCCATTCTGATTGGCCTGAGAACCCTTGTTGATTGGGTGAAAGGTCTACCAGATGGAGGAGTTGATAGAGTTTTTTTTAGTGGAGATGGAGAACTTTGAATTCTTCTTCCCCTCTCTCTATTTCCTAGGGATAACTACAGATACTCAGATAATCCCTCTTCTCTATCCCTTAACCTTGTTTGGATCCTTCTCATGAATCTTCAAACTTAGACTGCTGAAACCAATTGATTTTATTTCTTTGGAGTCGCCAGATATGCAAATTAGGGCTCTTTTTAAGCAAGGAACTTACAACAAATGCACATAAACTTTGTTGTAATGAATATGAAGACCTCTAAGGTCCCACTGGGCATGCCAAAACTATTAGTGCAAATCAGCAGCACCCCCTAAATGACCTTCAGATATACAAGTGAGAATTGGGTCATTTAGTGTGATTACACAACATGGATTTTTTTCCCTAAGCATGAGACTTGCAAAAATGGGAAAAAACTCTCCATATTAAAGGATGGTTCATCTACTCTTCTGATTAGATGTATGCATGAAATTTGTAGAGGTTTAACTCAAAATCCTACTCTAATTCTACTAAGGAGACAAGGATAGAAGAGAAAAAAGAAGATAAAAATAAACTAACAAGGTGATACACCAAACGAGTGGTGAACGTCAATTTCTGTAAATTGACACAGATTATAAAAATGCAACACAAATCATGCACAAATTGCTAAAATTGTAATGAAGGATTAGGATAGATTAAACAACACAAGAAAGGATTGAAAATTCATTCATAGAGCTTGCATTGTCATTTCCATTTTTAAATACAGTGCATTACAATAGCAAGGAGGTAGAAAACATATTACAATCCTAAAAAGGTCTAATATTCCACAAATCCACTTGCCAGGGTTAAGGAGGCAGCCTGCAGAACATAAAACACATCAAACCCTTTACAAATGAGCCAAAACTAGCTTTTAACAATGAAAACCCGAGTTCAGGAAGGAGAAACATGGGAAAATTGAAATGAATGATTCAACCACTGACCAAATCCATCAAAATAGCATGGGTACCCTTAAAAGTTCATTCCCCAAGATTTTTGACCATACTAGAGAAGAATGGAAGCCATACTGCATTAAAAATGGTGGTTGAACGTCAGTTCTACTCTTTTCCCCATTTGAAAGGAATTTTTCTCATTTTTCTCTCACTAAACTCCACCAAAAAACAAAATTGAAGATTCCATCATGTATAGGACTTCAATAGCTTTACAATGACACCAAAATCGAGAAAAACTAATCTCTGGATCAAAAGATCTGCCCCTCTGAAGATTTAGGGAAAAATTAAGGCAAAAAGTGGAGCGACGGGGTACGGAGAGTTTTGGGGAATTTTTTCGAAATTTAACAAAGGGGAAAAATTTTAGGTTTCATCCCACCCACCCGATTTTTGCCTCAGTTTTTCCCTAAATATTCAGAGGGGCATATCTTTCGATCCAAAGCTTGGTTTTTCTCAATTTTGGTGTCATTAGAAAGCTATTGAAGTCCTCTACACAATGGAATATTCAATTTTTTTTTGTGGAGTTTATTGAGAGAAAAATGAGAAAAACACCTTTGGCATGGGGAAAAGAGCAGAACCGATGTGCAACCACCATTTTTAATGTAGTATGGCTTCCATTATTCTCCAGCATGGTCGAAAATCTTAGGGAATGAACTTTTAAGGGTACCCATGCTATTTTGATGCATCTAGTAAGTGGTTGAATCATTCATTTCAATTTTCCCATGTCTCTCCTTCCTAAACTCGGGTTTTTATTGTTAAAAGCCAATTTTGGCTCATTTGTAAAGGGTTGGACATTTTTTTATGTGCTGCAGGCTCCCTCCTTCACCCTAACAAGTGGATTTTTGGAATATCATACCTTTTTAGAGTTGCAACATGTTTTCTACCTCCTTGCTATTGTAATTCACTTTATTTAAAAATGGAAATGAAAATGCAAGCTCTGTGAATGAATTTTCAATCCTTTCTTGTATTGTTTGCTCTATCTTGATCCTTCATTACAATTTTAACAATTTATGCATAATTTGTGTTGCATTTTTATAATCTATGTTAACTGTAGAAATGGATGTTCACCACTCCTTTTTTGTATCACCTTGTTGGTTTAGTTTTATCTTCTTCTCTCTTCTATCCTTGTCTCCTTGGTATAATTAGAGTAGGATTTTGAGTTAAACCTCTGCAAATTTCATGCATACATATGATCAGAGGAGTAGAGGAACCAACCTTTAATCAGGAGATTTTTTTCCCATTTTTGCAAGTCTTACACTTAGGGAAAATATTCCATGTTGTGCAATCACACTAAATGACCCAATTCTCACTTGTAGATCTAAAGGAAATTTAGGGGGTGCTATTGATTTACACTAACATTATTTATTTGAAGGTTCAATGAGTGGGTTGTTTAAAAAAAGGGAAGAGATGTGGTATGATTGACTTTGTGTTGAATTTTAAGAGGAGTGGGACATCCCTAAGGAGCTACCTTTGGTAGTTTGTAAGGTAGTACAATTCGTAGTGTATCAAAACTTTTGCATCACATTGTTCGCTATAAGGGATGGGACATGGATCCCATGCTGCAAACTTCCATATGCCTTATTTTTATTACAGGCAAGGTAGAATGTGACTACCACACTCTGAGGAATACATATTCATATCCAGGCTAGACTTCCTATGTTGATTGGCTCATTTTAGACGTTATAAGCATGAATCCTATAAGCTTTGCAATTGGGGACATTGGAGTAGTGATTCTATACCTTCATCTTAAGCCCAGGCTAGAGGGTAAAAAATATTTAGAGAATGAGCTCACGCTCCCAGGGCCATCTAAGGGAAAGTATACAGTGGATAATGTGTTAGCCCCAAACCCCACAAAAGATATAGAGGTAGATAATGAGGAAGAATATGAATATAGTGGCAACTTAGATCATAGAGGCTGAAGGAATCCCACAAACAAAGTGGAGACTGAGTGCGTAGGTAATCCACCACAAGCATAAAAAGAAGATGAAGAATTGGACATAGAAGTAGTCCAGGGAGAGTGTTATTTAAAAGGGTATTAAAAAGAACAAGGACCCAAGGGATGGGAACTCCACAACCTATGAGGAGATCACCATAACTCTCTCCTCAAAAATAGGTAGTTGAGAAGAAAAGGAGAAAGAGAAAGCTAAATAATGAGGTTGACGAGTCTACAAAAAGTATGCCTGACACTCCTATACAACTAGAAGATGTCAAGGAACCAAAGTATGAATATCTGAAGGATGAAGATGAGGGAGTAAAAGTGGTAGAAGAAACAAAACATGATATTGCTTAGAATATTGAAGATCTAAATCAAAATCTTGGTGCTCAAATTCCTAAGGGGCCAAGAATAAAGAGTGAAAGTGGAGAGTATGTTATACCAAGTATAGGCTATGCTGAGGACATAAGTAAAATTGTATGCACCCATTTCTAGAGTACAATGGACCCTAAGGGGTTGTATGGATCAGAGTTGATGGACCCAGACATGGCCACTACATGTGCGAGGAAATAACTATCTTGGTTAATGAAACTCACATGGATGAGCCCAATTTTTATGTATGTGAGGAGTCATGTGTGTCTCAAATAATGAATAAGGCACTACAGAGCAGGCACATGAATATAAATCCCACTCTCATGTCTATTGAGTAGGTAAGCAATGCCTTAGTTAAGCTATCTACAAAAGTAGCATGAAGGAACATAAATAAGGTTGCCAATATTACATCACTATGAGAAGATAACAAGGACAAAGCTACAGAAATAACCTGTTTACAATGAGAAAAGAAATTGGAGTAGAAAAATAATGAGGCCTTCATTATTATGGTGAAAGAAATTGGTAATCATGTTCTGAAAGTAAAACCACACTTAGAATCTAAGGTACCTTAAAGGTTTCCTTCATATTTGCATTATGTGTGTACCCTAGTAGATTTGGTGGTTGAAGATGGAATGATTTGCATGCCAGTGCCAAAGAACCCTGAATAAGAAGCAGAGAGAGAAAGGGCCTCAGTACTTAGAAATATTTCATCTTACGAAGCATTTCTCAAGACTTTACAAGAAGAGCTGATGAAAGAAGACCATGCATTAAATATTTGTGTAGCTCTAGAATCAGTAATATGAATAATAACTATATTGGAGGATGATGAATTTTTGAAAGCAATGAATGATGAGACTCTAGGGTAGGCAGAGTGATTGGAGTTAGTGAATAAAAAGTGTGAAGACCTTATAGAAGCATAACAACCACATGAGGAAAGGATGGATGAGCTTGGAAAGATCATAGCACAAAAGATGGATCTTTTGGAGGGATGGATGTCTGCTATGGATAATGTTGTCATAGTATTATATAATGAGAATGGAGATATGACCCAGGATGAGTTAAAGGGCATCACTGCAAGTGTCCTAGAGAAGACAACAAATGTGTTGGATGATTTGCAAGCTTTAGAAGCTGAAATTAACGAAGATTATCTAGATTTGATTATCCCAGTGGAAGAGGGGGGTACTGGAGAGTAAAGTCTATTATTTATATAACAATTCATTCTTTATATTCTTCCATTATTATTCTTTAAAGCATCAGGAGGCCACCATTTCTGGGGGGGTAATGTAGTTTAGTGTGGGATAATGTTGAGTAGACAAAGTATGACACTAAGGAGAAGGCACAAAAAATATTCACATGTGGTAGCAAGGCATATTTAAAGGCACATAAGGATAGCAAAGGAATCACACACAAAAGGTAGATTAAATCAGGAATTAGCTATTTTCATGGTTACAGGATATTTTTGGAGATAGTATATAGAGCACACAATAGGTTGGATACTTGCGTGAAAAAAAATGATATTTTGGGATGAGCATCTACTAAAGTGACATGCATGAGTTTGAATTAATAAAATAATTACTACTTCTAGTTAACTGTAAGAGATCTATTATTAGCGCACTTACATGTGTGCATGTCATTGTAAAGGCGCATTAATATTTTCAGCATGTGGCCTATTTTTGTAAGTGTGTAAGCGGTGAAGGGAAAATCCCCACCTCTATAAATATGTACTAATCTATGTATATTAGAGAGAGTGTTGTGTATGATACATTATGGAGTTATGCTACCATATTTGATGCGTGCATGAACTTATGATACTACTTATTGTAAGAAGCTTATGTGTTTATTGTGTTTTAATATAATGGAGTGTTTTGGGTGAATAATGGTGTTAACATTATTGAAATTAGTTCTTACATGGTTGACTTAGTTATATATATTCCTTAATTCATTATTATTTTAGATCTATATCTGGAATATGCTTTGTGGAATATTTATGTTGTTTGTGGTTATGAATACATTACATCTTCACCACATTTGCATCTTGTATAAGCAACTCTAAGGAGGGTCTTAGTACCTTTGCACTCTTTGGGTGAGCACTTAGCTCAGGATGGGTGATGTGCTGACACACCTGGGTTTTTCGTGGTAAATTTAGGTTAAATTAGAAATGAAATCACTAAAAGAATGAAAAGGGGCAGGTCATCATAAGAAGGGAATAAATGATGAGAAAAAGGTCTGAATCTCACAAAACATTGAGATAAGAGACAAGGTGGAATTGATGGATTAGTGATCTCAAATTAAAAAAAATTGAATTCTTTAATGAGAGAAGTGAAGAAATAATGAGGATGTCGAAAATGTAACAAAATAATTACAAATTACAACAATGTAAGATGATAGAATAAAAATAGAAAACATCATAACTCAACAAAGTGGATGCAAAAATGTGATGACGTAAGAGTGAGTAGAGAATGATAGTGAAGAATGTCAATAAGTAGAGAAATTAAATGTGAAATGTGATGATGTAAGAATGTGGAATGCTTAAAGTTAAAAAAAAAAGAATTATGATATTGAATGGTCAAGGTGACCAAAAGAGTGCTTGACTGTGTTAAAGTGAGTATCACAATGTCAAGACTTAGATGAAAATGAAAGTTCTTAAGTGTGAATATGGATTTCCAAAACCCAAGACTTATACACATGTACAAAGTGACAAGATGGATGAGAGAGAAAACATGAATAAAAAAAGTGAAACGCAAGTGTGAAACATGTGAGAAAAATGAATAGTGGTGAAGTGAAAGTTGTGGCCTCTATCTTAGATTGGCTTGGACAAGGCATGGATTCCTAGGTAGCTCTCTCAAGTAGGTGTCAGCAGTATATCTGAGCAAGTGCAATGCTATTGCTAGCTAATGGATTTACTTTACCCCCTTTGAAACCCTAAGAAAAGACCTTGCTTAGAATGAATCGCACTGGGGTCGCCACTATGGATATATGTGACTCTAACTCACAAGGTTTTACTAGTCAAGTAGGATTAAAAGTTTCTCATTTTGTCGACCAGTTCCCTCAAGGTATGAACTATTGTTGGGTTCCTATAACCACCCCCTTTGTTGTAGCTTAAGGATTTTTCCAAGTGGGTTATGTTCTAGTTATGTTGTAGCTCTTAACTGAACCTGAATATCAATTGTTTTGAATGTGGTGTTTTTTTATCTTTTGATTTAGATGTGATTTGGTTTAAATCCTTTGGAAACCTGTAGTTAGTATTTTTTTTAATGCTTAAGCCACCTTGTGCGAGAGCGGGTCAAAAAATAAACAAGAAACCAGAAGTGAGCCCACGTTTCTCATTTCCAATATCACTTAAAAATCATGAGGAAAGAGCATACGTGTAGGTTGGATTTGGTTAAGTGAAATGTTAATTACTCGCCAAGAAAAAATAAAGGAATGACCGTGTTTATGATTCCCAAGATTGCTTTAAAAAGCGTGAGGGAATAGCATATGCAGGATCGATTCGTGCTTAGTTGCAAAAAAAAATGACAAGCGAGAAGCATGCAAAACAAATGAGAAAGGATTATTCTAGTTTTTAAAATGACTAAACATGTATGAGAAAGGCATTAAAAAGCATGAAAAATTGGGCTGAAATGTCTAATAATGCTAAAATGGAAACATTTACAAGTAGCGCACTATAGAAAAATGTGTGAAAAGTACAAGGTCCTGATATAGTGTGTCAGAGATAAAAATTTGTTAAAAGCATAGGGAAATGGAGTAGAAATGTCCACGAATCCTATTTGAGAAACTTTCACAATTATTTCCTATTACAAGAAAGAGGGAAAAGAACAAGGAAGAAGCGTCCAAATGAAATAAACCCCCAAAAACACATGTAAGACCTACAAAAAAGGAGATTAATGATTAGTTTATTGGGGTAAAAATTCACATATAAAAGTATGAAAGTAATTACTAAATGAAAGAGAAGCCAAGGTTAGAAATAAAATATAATCTAAGGTGAGAAAGAAAACTGAATCTAAATTTGGAAATAAGTTAGAAAAATGAAGTAAAAGAGAAGCTAAAGTTAGGAAAGAATATAAATTAAAGTTGAAAATAGATTGAAATAATACACTGTAATGCAAAGTCATAAAAAATAATGAATAAATAAACTTAAATCCCTAAGCTAAAAAACATAGGCTAAGCCTAATCAAAATAAACAGTTATTAAACTTAAGCTTAACACTGAAATCCTAAACTCAAACAAAGCACATCGAAAATCAATTAAATATTGATTGCATGTCAAAGACGAGAGTGAGTATGTAGTGCAAGGCTATGGGAGGAGCTCAGGCATGGAGGAAGATAACCAGGGAGGGCTCGAGGGAAAATGTAGCACATTCGAGGGTGCGGATGAAAGCTCAAGGAAGAGAGGTGAGGATCTAGGTCGTAGGGGATCTCAGATGTGGGATTTGTAGGGTATATGGGAAACAAAAATGGGTATGGGTAGGGGCTCAGTTGGGAACAAGAGATCGGGATATGGATCTGTGTAGGAAGGGAGATGGCTCAGAGATGTGATGGTTTCTTAGGAAATAGGGTGGGTATGATAGCTTGGGTAGGGATCAACTTGGCTGGGGGAGGGGAAAGGTGAGGTCAGAGTATGTGGGATGAGGTAGGGGTGGGTAGATGTAACATTCCCATTTTAAAGCTTTAGAAACAAGGGAATTTTTTTTTTGAATAGTGTTTTCTGTTCTAAATTATCATAATTTAGAACACACATTTCAAGTTTTTAAATAATGTTCTCTATTCTAAATGATCATTATTTAGAACACACATTACATTCCAATCAATCTAATAACAAATAACCATATGTAGCTGTAATGACTCGATGAACTACCTCTCATCTCTCATTTCATGACTCCCATTTCATGACTCGTTTCTTGCCGATCCTTCATGTTAACTCAATGTGTTGTATACTAAGTATGCTTGGTTCTTTTACCTTTTTCAGGGTATTGAAGTGTTCCATTTAAGATGCCTATCTGAATATTTGTTACCAATATTCATCTAAAATATTGTTTCTTAAACTAGGTGATATAAGACAGCACAACCAACGGCTTGCGATACTTTGGCCAAAGATTTTCACATGCTTTACATGATCATATTCCTAGACGACATACTCATCAACGGAATAAATCCTTCACCCCCACTTCATCTGTTATCTAGAATGGTCTTCACTAACTCCTGTTAGTCCTCTTGTCCAAGGTTTAACCATAACTCAAGTTAGCAACATAGATTGGTATAGAGGGCCACTCGCGATGACTAAGGGTACATAGACATACTCAATCGGCCTAGGTCGATTGCATGTGTCTAGATAACTTTATTCATCGGGAGTCCTTCCCTATACCAAATCATGTCCCTAAACTAACCTAGAGTGTAACCAAGTCAAGTCAAAGTTTATGTAAACCTAGATGATCTGATTCAGAAGGGTGTTGCGACATGTTAGCTATAACACTATGTCCTCATGAAGACCCAGTTTTCATGATGACACATTATTGCACTTGGTATGTACCAACATCCCATAGAATCCCCTCATCTAGAGGTACATATCTAGATAACAGGTTAAATACTTTCTTATCTTCTTAATTTAAGATTCAGTTTCAGCAAACCTATTAATTTTCTAATCTTTTCGATCATTATTGTTGTTAGTCATAAATGACTTATGGTTGTCATGTAAATTAATATGTAACCAATCCTTATACCTAAAGGATTTTATTTCATTCCTTGGTTTCTTAATTTAAGTTCAGGATTATAGTTCAAATCAGCTTAACACAGTAAGATTTAACTTACTAAGCTTAACCAAGTTTATTCATGACTGAATTTAAATCCAGACTTCTTAATAATGGACTTCAGTAAAATGAAGTTTATTTCTGATACATATGTATTCATTTATTTTCAATCACCTTACCTCAGTTAAGGTTTTCTAATAAGAGGTATAATTTCCTCTTTCCAAATGTCCTTTGGGTATAGTACCCGGAAGAGTCGCAATGAAATATTTATCACGAAGACTAATTGTATTCTCTTTAACATATACTAGTTAAGGTCCATTGTCAATTTTTTTCTTATAAAAGGGTCTATATGTATTTTAATCTTCTATTAATATCAATTAATAATCCATATTGACCTAGTTGAGTGTTCATCTATGTATGCCAACTTAGAAGTTTCATTTAAGAGGAGAATAGAGTATCAATACTCTTTTTCTCTATTTCATTTGAGTCCAACTAAAATAATCCAAAACATATATGTTTACAAGAGAATAAGAATAAGTTTACAATCCCCTTGCAGTAAGCCCAAAAGATAATGGCACATCAAATATCAATAACGCTCAATCCTTTCTCATTGATCAAACAAAATACATATTTTACAGGTCTAAACATTTCAGACATTTTTCATGTCATTCTTCATTGATAAAATCAAGTAAAATTTACAAATTTTCCCTTTTTCAACTACATCTCAAAAATAATAATAAATCCTCATTAAAAATGCAGCCTTTAAGTAAACACAGGAAGCATCATAAAGGAACTTGTCTTCTTTTGTCACTTACATAATCCATCTGTAAAAATTGCTAGCACGGGTCAGTTCGTTGAACTGAGCATGATAAACACTAATCATTAAAGCGATGTGATTTTGACTAATTGTCTCATAAAAATAACTCTACTCTTATGAAACATTAAGCAATACAGATAGATACCTAGTAAAGAATTAAGTACCACTAAAAGAAGAACAAAGTGAGCAACCTTGTCACATTAAATAAGTATCAAGATTAAACAACAATCTTCGTTCAACAATTTCATAAGAAAAGCTACAACAAACAAGTAATATTACATCCCAATTACTTATCTGTTTCATACTATAGTGTCTTTGAATCATTCCAATTTAAGCCAACTCTAGCCTAACATTTTTGTTCAACATCAACAGATTTTACAAGGTTTAAATTCCATGTACTTCTCCTGAAGATAGTCACACATCGATTCATTACCTTCTTAACAATCAATTGAGAAGGAAAGAAAAAGGAAAGAAAGTGATTCATCCAACTATCTACTCTGCAATCCCCTTCAGCTAACCTAACCAAAATGGTCAGCTTCAAGCAACATGTAATAATAACGAGAAATAACAGTCAGAGAGAGAGAGAGATAACAATCAACTACCTTTTGAGCACAAGAGTAACAGTAACGAAATCCACAACTCAGAAAGGAGAGAGAGAACGAGATGGAAGTCAATAATCAAGATGAGAGAGAGATTCTCATTATTTCTTCCCAATACTGAACTGAATTATATAAACTGTAACATGCAAATCAGTTAACAATAATGTACTTCCCTCAATGAAAAATAGGGACAGTTTCAGTAGCTTACTAGCTACCACTAAAGGAAATATTCAAAGAATTCATTCTACAATTGTACCAGAAGTATCAAGCAACAAATTGTCTTCTAAATTCATCCATGTTGATAGCTTTGCACACTACAAACAAAGCTTAATCATCCCAAATAGAAAGTGATTAAGAGATTACAATCAAGTAAAAACATGTTTCCTATTCCACATGAAGGAAAGAATTCATTTTCAGATTCAATGAAAAGAAGTCCAAACAAATTCAAATACAATTGGGATCAGCAAAAGGATTGCAATTCCCCAACACATGTGTTCATCATTGAGCCTAAAAGGAGAAGGAGAAACTTTACGCTCCAACTGAATTTTGACTAAGATGAAAGCAATCAAAGGAAATGAAACCCCAAATTGGTTCCTAAAATCAAACAAAAGAGAGGAGAATAAAATAGAATGTTCCAACTCTTTCCCCTCAGATAACCAAAATTGAACTAATTCCACATTCCACTATAGTAGTCAATTTTCACATCAACATCTACAGATGTAAATCAAAAGGTTTTCCACAAACCATTTCATACATACAGGTAAGAGAAAAACAAGAGCTTCTATCAATTGTTTCAAACGGATACACAAGAATCCACATAATTTATTCATACCAAGCACAATAAGACTTCCTTATTGTTATTTTCAATAAGTTTGATTCCATAAAATAGAGGCTACCAACAACCATGACAGCAAAGGGTCAAAATGGAGTGACATAGACCAAAAATACGTCAAGAGAGCTAAGGTTATCTTCCTTCAAATCATTCTAATAGAGATTCACAACTCAAGTGTGCAAGGTTCATAAGTAATAAAATCATTTTCTATTACATCTAACAAATGTGAATCTACCCAATGCAGAATCCAAACCACTGTTCCATTATAAATCAACAGGAATGAAAAGATTTGAAGCAACTCAAGCTTCAGCAAAAGAAACAACATTTTATACTTTCCTTTAACAGAGGAAACAAACCGTATCAAATATTTTCCCAACAATTTTTCCTAATCCATTTTACATAGGAAGTTAGAATTCCATGTGACTTAAGCAACATTCTAGTTTCAAATAGGATAAACATGATTTACTCAAACATGCATCAAGAAAATACCCATATTGCATCATTTCAAATCAACAAACTCAAACAAAATATCACAACCAAAATACACAAAAACATTTCCAAAAATCCATTAATTTCAAATAGTAGAGTTGTTTTAATGAAGACGCTTAATAAAAAGAAAAACTATTTAATATGAAGAGCCTATCATGCCTGATGAAATTTCTTATTGATTTGCAGAAGATCTCCAGCCGAGCTTCTCAAGAATCTCTTCTTTTCAAACAATGTCAAAAACTAACTCTCCCAACTGCCTCCATGTTTCCATAGGTTCAAATTTTTTTGAGGATGCTCAAGATCATTATGGGTCGAAAGAAATAGACTTGCTGGTTTGAAGAACCAAAACCACACGCAGATCAAAAACCAGAAAGACTAGAATGACCAACAACTTCCACAAAACACCCTTCTCCTCTTTCTTATGTGGTCTCTTCACCGAAATTAATGCCATTGAATGCATTGAATGAAAATTCCCTCTCTTTTCTTGCACCACTGCCACTTCAAATTTGGTGAAGTTGATTTCAAGATCTAACATGCATTTTTTTAAAGTTAGCAATGACGCCAACTAGGCATCTTACCTACCTTCCTTTCCTCCTCCAAACTTGACAAATCAAGATGTAAGGACTGAGATTTAATTCTCATTAATAATTTAGAAACCACCACCACCAACCTTCCATTTTCCACATAACCCATAGGTCCCCTTTCACCTTAGTAATAGTTTAGGTCACCTTAGAATTAGTTAGGTTTCCATCTTAGTTCTTATGTCTTTAAAATTTATCTTAGGTTAGTTCAAACCCCATAACTATATCACATACCATCTTAGGTTAGGTCATAACCCCTTAGGTTAGAATCCATATAGGGTAGGGAAATGCAACATAGTTTTAGGTGTCAACCCAAAATAGTTCAGTAATAGATCCTAGGTAAGTATTATCACCTTAGGTCAAAAATCCAATAGGGTAAACATTACAGTTTGTAGCATGGTGCTGAGTAAGGACACCTGAACTGGGCTCCTTCACAATTTACACCAAAACACTGCTCGGTTCCATAACATGTTTCATTCAGCATGTTAATTAACAAGATGACAAAAAAGAAGAACAAAAGCATACCTTGGATCAATGGAATTGATTCAAGGTGTGCTATTATCATATACAAATGTGAAAACAACAATACAAATTTATGACTTATTATTCATAGAATAGAATGGCCTTGCTTCCAAGTAAACAAAATTACAACAAGCGAAAATTCCAAGCAGTAATAAATCATCCATTGCAAACATGATTTTCAACGTCAAAAGAATACACCTTCCTAAGACAAATCACATGTCAAAGTTTGCAATGTCAAAAGTGGAAGTCATCATAGTAACAATCATGACCAAGATGTTACACTTTCTTCTCTAAGGATTTCATTCCTTCTTGTGTCATGCCTATTCTAAGAAAGGCAAAATATGTCCTCTAATTCTGATGGTGCTCATTGTAACCTATGTAACTATGCATCAGGCATGGTATCTTTAATGGCATGTGATTCTTCTCCTAATTATATTATGGATAAATGGTCTGGTCTAGAATTACTTTTCCCTGGTTTTACCACAACTGTAAAATCAAAATTTTGAAATAAGAGTACCCATCTGCATATGTGCCCTTATAAAACAAGTTTGTTTACCAAATATTTCAATGCCATGTGATATGTATAAAAGACAAATGGTGTATCCAGTAGGTATTGTTAGAATTTATGCATCACATAGATCATTGACAAAGCTTTGTACTTTGTAGTAATGTAATTATGCTCTGTAGGAGTCAATTTTACACTAGCAAAAGAGATAGGATGATCTATAATACCTTCTCCAGGATGAGCCGATACTGTGCCAATGGCTGTGCCAGAGGCATCCACATGTACATGAAATGGTTGGTCCCATGAAGAAAAACGTAGAATAATCATAGTAGTAAGTTTCTCCTTAATGTGTCGAATGCGTGTTGTTGCGGTTCGCCCCAGTAGAACATACCTTTCCATTTCAGTAACTCCTCCAATGGTACAAAAACTTTGGCATATAATTTAATAAACTTCTTGTAATATCCTGTATGACCCAAAAATCCACACACCTCACTTTGACTGGTAGACTCTTTTATGCCTATAATGACTGCAACCTTAGCTGGATCAACCAACAAACCTTCCTTGTAAATTATGTGTCCTAACAGTATCCCAAATGGTGTAGCAAATATGCACTTTTTGATGTTCAAAGAGATACTCAACTATCTACATCTTTCAAACATTAAGTACATATTGTCATAATGATCCTTAACTAATCCATACACCCTCTAATCATCCAAATAAACCTGTAAGAAGTTGTGAATAAACTCGTTGATAACTTGGACAACTATGCATTAAAATACAGCAGACACATTTTTCAGACCAAACGGCATCACATTATAGGTGAAGCTACCCCATTCAATAGTAAAATTAGTCTTTTCCTGATCCTTCTAGGAAATCCTAACTTGATGATACCCAGAGAACCCATCTATAAACAAATAGATTCCACACCCTACAACACCTTTTAGGATCTCCTCAGTGAATGGCATAGGAAAGGAATCAGTCACACATGCAACATTCAACTCCCTGTAGTCCACAAAAATCCTAATATGACCATCCTTCTTGATACTGATCACCATTGGACTAACCCATTTTGACTCATAGAGGGGCTTGATAATCCTAGATTAATTAATTTAATCAATTAATCACAAATGGGTCAATCTCATATTTGACCTATTCACGCAAGTTTGGGTTCATCTTGTAGGGTCTCTTTCTAACTAGGCATGCACCCTCTTTAAGATTTATCTTCATCTCCCCTAGTGATTCATGAACACCTTTAAGTTCACGGTACCCCTGAGGGAATAATTCCTGATAATCCTATAGTAACTCTATGATTTTTTTCACTTCAGAGTCTAACCAATAGTATCCAATTATGGCTTCCTTAGGCTCAGTATCTGATCCAATATTTACTTTCTTTGTCTTCATAGGTTCATGATAGGAGTGTGTGGTCTTATATGCACTATCATCTCACACCTGCCTGTTGAATGGTTTAAATCCAAATTTTATACTTCTTTGTCGTCCACTAAGTAGACCATTTTCCATTTTTCTTTCTCAAGGAAAGTGCACTTTTTTTAGTAGTTTTGATGAGCCTATGAGAAGTTAAGTACTTTAATGCAGGAAAACTTGACATGAATACACAATCAAATATTGGTATGTTATTTGTGTGCATTTATAAAAAAATACTAATAAGCCCCAAAAATTTATAAGACATTAAATGTTTATGTAGACAACCAACAACCAGAGAAAGAAGTCAAACGTCTGGGTCATTTCTGAAATTAAATCCTACCAATTTCTAGCCTCTCTATGTGTATTTTTAAACAAACTATTTATAAGGGAAAAAAAGCAGCTAACTCTATAAGACAAACCATTTTGAAAGGAGGAATAACCAGATAACCTATTTCAAATGTTCATGGTGGCATTTAAAGATCCAATGTCTTGCCCCTCTATCCAGAGTTTCATCACTAACAAAAATTGAACGTTGATGCTAAACAAGTTAATTGCCATGATAAGTGCAAGATTTAGTAGGTACATATACTCCTGAAGAACCTAGTGGAAAGAGACAATCTTCAATTTCACTATCAGATCTTACAAGATTATCCTTGTGGGTCATCTCACCATTGTGATATAATAGTGCCACATAGATGTAAACAATCATATGTTCAGTAATGTCTTGATAATAATTTTAACAATGTTTTACTAATTCACTATTGCATATTGACTACATACATTGAGTTAACATTGTTTTGGATGTTACCTATTATCCTGATATAACGTTGTTTTCTATCCTTAGGAAATGATGCCACTTTACTGGATGTGCCCTACAACAACTCATAAGTGCTACAAGCCCAATTAAAGGTTTTCACAAGAAAACTTGTATTGCTATCGCTAATATACTATGCATCCTCCCACTGAAGGTAATCCTTCTGATAACATGGATCAAGCACCTATTCAGATCCCGAGCAAATAGATTGCACTTCAAGGCCCATAAATCCTATTTCTGGGGTCCCCTCAGCTTCACTCTAACTCTCCTTTCAACAGTAGGGCACCCAGAGGTTTTAAATCTGTTAAAGGAATTACATAAAAACAAGCTTTCCTCCTTAAAAAATCAAAACTTATCAGCTAAGTCCTTGTTGAACCAAATATGCAACATTAGTTGGGATGCCGGGACGCAAGGACGTGAAAAGCCGAATCGGACGAAAGAGGGAAAAATTTGCCTAAGTCTGTATTTCACACAATTGCGACACCCGGGACAAAATTACGCGAAGGACGCGGATCGGCCGATTTGGTGCAAGTCGGTCCATTTCAGGCAATTCGGGAAGATTTGTCCCAGGCAGTCTGGGACAGTTGGGACAAGAGTACGCGGAGGATGCGAAACAGCCAGTTCGGCCAAAACAGAAGACTCAAATCATTTGGGACATTCCCAAGGCGCACAGAAGTACGCGCGGGACGTGACAATCTGAATGAGCCGATAGTGAATGAAATGTATGCCACGTGTCAAGGCACAAAAAAGTGGCACACGACAATGGATGAATCGGGCAGTTCGGAAATATTTGCACCCAAGGCAGTACAGGACAGCTGGTGCATGACAATGGATGCGTCGGACGCGAAGAGCCGAAAGGTGCGCACCAAGGCACATCAGAAGTAGGACGCATGACCTAAGGTGGAGGATTTTAGAGCCAGGGAAAGACTTATGAAAATTTTACAAAAGTCTTGGGCCCAAAAATTAAAAGACAAGGATGACCCTGCACCCCTGTCCTCCAACCAGATCCTGCCACGTGTCCCAAGTGGCGGGGGCACGGGGAAAAAATGGAAAATTTTCCAAACTTATAAAAAGTCAAAATTTTCAAAAGGTGTGCCCAAGGCGCACAGAGAGTGGTTTCACGATCCAATGAATGTCGACCCGAGAAATGTCATGCACCCTTGGCAGAGCGCGGGAAGAGGATGTCGAAACACACATGGATTTTGCTTGCCTATGCGCGCTAAAATCTTCATATCAGGCGTAACATTTTGATCTAGAGCTCGGATTTTCACGTTCTTTATATCAATGGAAAGCTGGTGAAATTATCTACATGATTCCAGGGTCAATCTTACATTTTGGTTTATTTTGGATAGATAAAAATCAAGAAACATCTCTGGCACGTGGTAATGGCCAGAAGTGACATTTCAACAACTAGTTTTAATGCAGAATGGGTCGCATTCTTCTCCAGTATGGTTAGAAATGTTAGGGCATGGGTCTGTAAGGATGCTCATGCTGTTTTATTACATCTGCATTCGATGAGGAATGGCTCCCATGTTTTTACGTGTTTTCTCTCTCCTGGGCTCTACCCATGCATTGTAAAAAGCCAGATTTGGCTCATTTTTCAGTGGTTGTTCATCTTTTCAGCTCTGCCCTCCCTTCTTTTCTTCTCTAGGGTTGAAAATGGAGTTCAAACCTCCTCCCCTGCTCTGTAATGGAATTTTTGCCTTTTACTATTGAAATGATGTTCTGTGTAAACTTCTGGAGCAACAGAAAACGTGTTTTGTGATGCGTCTGTCCATCCCTGCTCATTCTTTTGCTTGTTCTCTTCTTGTCTCTCTTCATTGTATGTATTTGTGCATGTTCTAATGTTCATTATAGGTCTGGAGCTGTGTTCATGGAGTTTTGGGACATTTTCCGTGTGAAATCTATCCTTGGGCCTATGATGCATCTGTCCATCCTTCCCATCTCTCACCTCTCTTTGTTCCATGGCAGTTTTGATATATGTTCAACGTTTTCCTTCTCTCGTGTATCACTGTTTTAGTGTAGGATCTATTTTTCCCTTTTCTCTCTCTCTCTGTCTCCTTAGCATGGTTAGATTAGGATTAGATTAGCTTGCCTGCACTAGAATAGCTTCTGGCAGGTAGTTTAGGAATAGGAACTAGCCTTCTCTGGAGATTCCTTTCTCATTCTTGCAAGTCCCACACTCAAAGAAAGGATTCAATGTTGTGCAATCACACTAGATGCTAGAGTGATCAACTTAGAAATCTGATCAACATCCAGGGGTGTTGTGATTTTGCACCAACAGTTTTGGCATGCCTGGTGGGACACTGAGGTTAGATTATTTCATATTCTAGAGGTGTCTCATTATCAATAGCAAATTTCAAGCCATCGTGCGTCTGCACCAATAGTTTTGGCATGCCCGGTGGGAGACCGAGGTTATATTATTTCATCTTCCAAAGGTGTCTCATTATCAACAGAAAATTTTAAGCCATTGTGCATCTGCACCAACAGTTTTGGCACGCCCGATGGGACCTTAGAGGTCTTCCACTTCATTTTTTGCAGGTTGGTGTGTTCCTGTGAAGATTTCAGCCTTTGGAGGCACTTGCAAACACATCTGGTGACTCCATCTGATCAGCAACCCATTTCTAAAGTTGCAGACCTGTTTTTCATCCATTCCCATCCATCCTTCTTTCCATCCCTTTCATTCTTTTCCATTCCATGAAGTTGTTCAATCATGACTTCATTTCCACCATGGAACTCACATTTATAATAGCAGCAATATATCACACCTCCAACATGTTTTTTAAATCCTCCAAATCAGCATTTTGAACAAATTCAAAATCAGCATGCATACCCATATGAGCAGCAATGCCAAAATCAGTTTGGCTATGGAGCTTTCCAAGAGCAAGAGTATGCATATAATGAAGACAATCAGATGCAAGATGCTGGTCTGTTGGAGAAAATCCAAAAGATGGAGGTAAAGATGGTGCAGTCCAGAGCAACAGCTCAAATGAGAGCTTTTAGAATTGGTTGTAGGACTCCTTGTCCATGGGGAGGCCCTTTTCCAAGACACTTCAGCCCTCAGGAGAAGCTGGACTTCATGATGAAGATGCTGCCCCAACTTGCACAATGGACAACAAAGAATAGAGGCCTATACACTTGTTGTTGAACAACCTTGTCAATGGGTAATTTCTACACCATCATCTGGTTTTTCTCTTCCCATTACTCAAGCAACACCATCTCATTTGGAATTGCAAATTCTAAATTCTCCATCTGCTGTCCCAAGTGTTGAATCCATTTCATCACCTCTCAGTCTCCCACCACACCTCAATTCTTCTTTCCTTTTTTCTTCCAAATAGTCATCCCCTCCACAAGAGCTAAAAGAAATACCCCCTCCTCCTAAAGAAACAAGAGGTTTCTACCTCCACCACCACCATAGAAAATTGCCAAATCAATCAAGTTATAACCTGTCTCTCCTCTCGTATTCCCAATTCCATGTGGGGAAGAAGAAATTGCAAAAATATGTCATCAAGGACAGCAAGAGGAAGAGCCAAGAAGAAAAGAAATGACAGACAACTTGAGGGTTTGGGCTACCAAATTTGGGATGACAAAGATCCCCTTGATGGTCAGACCTACAGAAGAGGCTAAGGTTGAGCAATGGTGGTTAAAACTGATTTTGTGGCAGCAGAAGAAGAGCAAAAAGAAGAAGCAGATCAGCAGTCAGTTTTCTTAGAAAGTAGTGTCCATGTTGGCACTCTATTTGAAGGGAATGCTGATTCAATTCAAGTTGCACAATCAGCCATAAAGGAAGAAAGCTTAGAAGAAGATCTTGTAGTCGTAACTTGTCCTCTAGAGCAGCAAATTGAAGAGTTTGACTTGAAAAACTTCATGCTGGAGGGAGAGTTCAATCAAGAGAAAGATTGTCTTCGAAGTATTGGAGAAAAGAGAAGCTGCTCTAGATCCAAAAGAAGAGGAGCACATTCTAGCTGTGGGGGAGAAAAGTGCAGATCCAAGGGCTTTGAGCACAAAGATAGGCTACAAGAGAACCTTCAGTTCTTCTTTCTACTTCACCTCTCTCAAGTTCTAGTACTGAAGAGGAGTTTGATCTCTCAAACTCAACATGCTGGAGGGTGAAGGAAACCATGGTGATCAAGTTGCAGATCAAGAAGAACACCATGGAGGAGAGTTTGAACATTTGCAGCAGGACAATCATGAGGCAGTTTATCTGTCAGATTTGGAGGACTGTTTTGATGGAGAAGAACCCGTTGAGTTTCCACCATTATCTCTTTTATCATCCACATTCCAAACACTAGAGTCTATGCTGTCATGGAGGAGAGCATTCATTTGCAGCAGCCTACATCTTATAGCAGCTCTTTGGAACCAAGATTAGAAGCTTTTAATCTTTCATGTTCTTCATTGGAGGAAGAGAAAGGGAACAGAGGAATTCTCACCATTTCTTCCACACCATCCATTCTGGAGGGTCTACAAGAAGACTCCATTCTTGGGGTTGAAAATCAGAGCTATGGGCATATCAAACGGATCAGACCTTGGCCAATTAGGTATTTGGCTTCATTGGAGCCAAAGGAGAAGCCACAACCAGTCATGCTTGCTTCTGAGCATGAGGGTGAGCTACAAAATACCAAGGATCAGCTGTCATACCTCTTCAATCCAAATGTAGAGCAACTAAAAGAGGTATTGGATTTTCCTTCAGCTGATACCTTGATGATTTGGGTGGGATACCAGCTTCTTGTTGATTTTCCACTCATCCTAATAGCCATGATCAGCTCCAAATCAATTGCATGGCTTCCACTTTTGAGAAAGGGAAGTTATTTCTCACAACCAATTCCAGGGTTTGTTTAGCTTGCCTTTGCTTCCAGTTAGAGTAGAGTAGGTAGGTTTACTTTCAGTAGAAGAAGTGCTTGTGCACACTCTGCATGTTTCATTTCGAGCATGTATGATTTTCAGTTCTATACATAGTTTTTGTGGTTCTGGTTTTGCTCTTGTACAGTCCATTTCAGTGGCATTTTGGTGAGAATGACTCCATGTCCAGTGGGTTTCAAGCGGTTCAGAGGGAAGTTTTCAAGTTCATATCAGTTTGCAGGCTACAACTCATGACTCCATGCCCAATGGATTGCTTCAGGCTACTGATCATTTATCTAGCAGGTAGATAACCCCGCTGAGTTGCCAAAAATGTTATCCAAAATTCACCCCCCCAGGGTAATTTTGATAACATACATCAGATTATTCAGTCTCGAGCAAATAGATTGATTCAAGGCCCAAAAATCTTGTTTCTGGGGTCCCCTCAGCTTCTTTCTAACTCTCCTTTCCAAGTAGAAAACCCAGTAGGTTTTAAAAATGTGAAAAATTGCAAAAAACCAAGCTTGGGGCTGAAAAATGAAGAAAATCAGCTAAGTCCTAGTTTAGGTGGTCTACGGGACAGTTGGGACATCGGGATGCGTGGGACGCGAAAAGCCGAATCAGCCGAAAGAGGGAAAAATTTGTCTAAGTTTTTGTTTCGCACAGTTGGGACACCCGGGACAAAAGTACGCGAAGGACACGGATCGGCCGGTTTGGCGCAAGTTAGTCCATTTCAGGTGGTTTAGGAAGATTTGTCCCAGGTAGTCTGGGACAGTTGGGACAAGAGTACGCGGAGGACGTGAATCGGCCGATTCGGCCGAAACAGAAGACTTTCGTTTGGGACATCCGGGCCAAAAGTGCACATGGGACGTGAAAAGCCAAAGGAACCAAGAGCGAATGAAATCTTGTCACATGTCTTTGCCACAAAGAGGGACAAGGAAGTCCGAATCGGGCGGTTTGGAGATATTTTTCCCAGGCAGTTTGGGACAGTTAGGCCAAAGGGACGCGTGGGACGTAAAGAGCCGAAAGAGCCGCCAACGAATCAGAACAGGACATGTGTCCTAAGACAGGGGAGTTCAGAGCCAGGGAAAGACTTAAGAAAATTTAACAAAAGTCTTGGGCCCAAAAATTAAAATACAAGGATGACCCCGCACCCCTGTTCTCCAACCAGATCACACCACGTGTCCCAAGTGGCGGGGGCGCGGGGAAAAAATGGAAAATTTTCCAAACTTATAAAAAGTCAAAATTTTCAAAGGAAAACCTGTGGAAAGGGAAGGAGAGAGAGTTGCTCATCCAATCAGCGCCTGACACGTTTCATCTAAGTGGCAGAGCATAGGAAAAAATTCAAAATCCGTTTTTTGCCTGTTTTTTCCCTAAAATCTTCAGATCGCCATAACTTTCGATCCAGAGCTCAGATTTTCACGTTTTTTATATCAATGGAAAGCTGGTGAAATTATCTACATGATTCCAGGATCAATATTGCATTTTAGTTTAGTTTGGAGAGAGAAAAATCAACAAACGTCTCTGGCAAGTGGTAATGGCCAGAAGTGACGTTTCAATAACCAGTTTTAATGCAGAATGGGTCACATTCTTCTCCAGTATGGTCAGAAATGTCAGGGCATGGGTCTGTAAGGACACCCATGCTATTTTAATGCATCTGCATTTGATGAGGAATGGCTCCCACATTTTTACATGTTTTCTCTCTCCTGGGCTCGACCCATGCATTGTAAAAAGCCAGATTTGGCTCATTTTTCAGTGGTTGTTCATCTTTTCAGCTCTGCCCTCCCTTCTTTTCTTCTCTAGGGTTGAAAATGGAGTTCAAACCTCCTCCCCTGCTCTGTAATGGAATTTTTGCCTTTTACTATTGAAATGATGTTCTGTGTAAACTTCTGGAGCAATAGAAAACGTGTTTTGTGATGCGTCTGTCCATCCCTGCTCATTCTTTTGCTTGTTCTCTTCTTGTCTCTCTTCATTGTATGTATTTGTGCATGTTCTAATGTTCATTATAGGTCTGGAGCTGTGTTCATGGAGTTTTGGGACATTTTCCGTGTGAAATCTATCCTTGGGCCTATGATGCATCTGTCCATCCTTCCCATCTCTCACCTCTCTTTGTTCCATGGCAGTTTTGATATATGTTCAACGTTTTCCTTCTCTCGTGTATCACTGTTTTAGTGTAGGATCTATTTTTCCCTTTTCTCTCTCTCTCTGTCTCCTTAGCATGGTTAGATTAGGATTAGATTAGCTTGCCTGCACTAGAATAGCTTCTGGCAGGTAGTTTAGGAATAGGAACCAACCTTCTATGGAAATTCCTTTCTCATTCTTGCAAGTCCCACACTCAAAGAAAGGATTCAATGTTGTGTAATCACACTGGATGCTAAAGTGATCAACCTAGAAATCTGATCAACATCCAGGGGTGCTGTGATTTTACACCAACATGTATTTCAGCCAATGATTGCATATCCTAACAGTCAGTAATCCACATCAATAGCTCAAAGTTTTTGTCTACCAAAGGGTGGTTCAAAAAATATAATCGTAGCTTAACAAATGCTAAACTTCATTCACAAAATAAAAAACAATTGATATTGTACTTAACATATATTACCATGGAAACAAATATGTTTTTTAATTAAGCTTTCATTTACCATAGCATGAAATCGATTATGGTTTTATTAATGTTTATTTCAAATACATATTTCATTAAAAAAATCAGTAGTGGAGCAATGTAAGCCAATCCACAAGCTCAGTCGATAAATGGTAGACTCCTAAAGTGTTGATATTGACCTTACCAAATTACCATGGAGACCACTATGGTTTTTCAATTATCCTTTCATTTTCCATAGCACAAATATATTATGAATAGATTAATGTTTATTTGAAATATATATTGCATCAATGGATCCAAAAACTAGTAAAGGTAATGTAATTCCATCCACAAAATCAATCAGTAAGTGGTATCCACAATCTAAAATGTTTTTTATTTCAATTAGTTAGAATTAATATACAGATGATTAAAATACAATTTATTTACTTCCTTGCAGTTATCCAGAAGTATTATTTACTTATTTTATATTTGGAGGGATTACTATATGAAAAAAGGAAACATACACTAGGGAGATGACATTCAAGCTCAACAAGGAGACTATCAACCTGCAAGGTAGCCTTAATGAATTTATAAAATTATTATCACCAAAATTTGAAGTGGTATTATAGTTCAACAATATCTCTACTCCTAATGTTGAAAAGATGAAAAAGGGATTCAATAAAAATTAATCGACTCAATTTCCTCCAGTACTCACTTCAGAAAAGTAACATTGCAATATAGTTTATGGAATTACAATAAGAGATATAGAAATTTTTTTGAGTATAAATGATGTTTCCTTCAGTTATAAAAAAAATTTGGGTATTAAATTAGGTGAAAAGGGAAACCCTCCTGAAAAATTTATGGTTGGGATGAAACGAAGAGGATAAAAATGATCAAAATTTATGTGGTTAATGACCGATTTATACAAAAAACTTATCACTAATAATGTCTCAAGGATTTAATTTCATAGAGGGCATCATATATTTGGAGAAATAAAATGCTAAAAACTATTTATAATTTCAAAATTTTATTATGATGGCAATTCTTAGTATTGTAAATAATATTTTAGTATTTTATTTCCACAAACAGAGATATGTGTGGTGACACCTCGTCCAGAGGAATTTAGATGCTCACTTGAAGTATGTACAACTACCAAGTACCTCCTTTATTATGATTATCAGATTTTTGGCATGCATTTTACTCATATTCATAGTTAAATCATCCATTCATACACAGATAATCATGATACAAACTACAATGTAGTGGTTCAACAACACATATAATAAGGAAAATGATTAATCCATGTAAACAATCACTAGAGCCAATTGTACTGTCAAAATACCATCTTCAGATACATCGGCTATAATTATAAAACCACAACTATTCATTATAAACCACAATAAATTACATAGTATGAAAGATGACTACATAACCATTCATTACATCAGTGTACTGGACCATGTATGCAATCATTGTTACTCCAATTCCTAACTTACACCAAATTTACATCACATAACGTTTTCACATTCTTTCTATCTACATGCGTCAAAAAAATGGTACAACAACTATATTTATAGGGTGGGGACTTATCCTTCACCGTTTCATGAAATTTCCTAACCATAGGCATGCGCATAAAAAATGCCTCCATTCTTTTCCTATTAATAGATCAGACTAAATACAAACATGATTTAATGCAATTATTAGTCTGGTCCATGTGTCTTCTTTATCTTGATCTACACATGCTTTCTTCTCTCTTTCTTGGCCACTAATTCTTTGTGCCTTTCTTTATTTCTGGATCCTTGTTTGAGTGGCATTCCAACTCTACTTTTCTATTTTTAGCATTTATGGAAAGTTGGCTAAGTCCATGATTTCATGACTACCTACACATAACTTTGTGTGCTAACTTGGTTTACATCTACGTGCACCCCTTATGCGTTATCCCATCATTATGCGTGCACATAATCTTACACATAATCCTTTTTTCTTAATGATACTTACTCAATTTTCTCTAACCAACATTACCACACACTAGGGATATTTTTTGTCCTCGACAATCTTATATCAAAGAATGTTCCTCAAGAATGGAATGAAGAATGTGGAAATTAAATAATAAGGGGATTTCATCAAATGAATTAAATAATTTATAGGCACACACTTGATTTAATTCCTGGAATGGATGTAGGAGTTTAGGGAACTCTGTATTTATGACACTCTCTAGCTTCTCCCACTCTGCTAGTTCCTTGACAGTTGTGTTTGGTACTATTTTGGAAATATCTGACACCTTCTTGGGGTTCATGTCTTCACCCTTCAACTTCATCTACCTAAAAATCCTAGCAAGGACTGATATCATTCCCTTTAAAACATCCATCCTCTACACAACTAAGGAACCAAGCTCCTTGATTCTTGTCTCAAAGGCTTCTCTTATAGTTTAAGTGCATCTTGTCTCCTCGCAATTTCAGCAATTATTTCTTCTCATCCAAACTTTTCATCCTTCTTGGCTACTTACACCTATTTAATCACATCCTCTTGCCAAGTTGTGTATGCCTTGAGACTTGGGTTAGGGTCCTAGTAATTTCCAAATTCCCATCCTAACTTCTTTATCACATCCTTAACCATGGTGCCCAATTCCTCCTACTCCACTATTTTACACGCTACTGCTACCTTATTCTTTCTTCATGTTACAACCAATTATTCTTCTGTCAACTTATGCACATAATTATACTCATGTAATAAAATCCCTACCAGTTCCTCTAAGTAGTGCAATGTTATAGGATATTTATCTTTAGCCCTTTCTTCTAGGGTAGGATGTGCTGTAGTGATTGAATCCATGACATGTTCGGAAATAGTGAAAGAATAATTTACTTGCTTCTCCACCCTATCTTACACCTCCGCAACCTACTGGATTTCTTGCTCCTTATTCTTCTTATCTTGTAGTAGAACCTTGATACTAGACCCTTTGTATAGATTTCTTCATGCTACTTCTACTGCCATATTTTTTAGAGCATTTCTAGCTTGCTCGTTGGTTAACTTTGTGGGTTTGAAATTCAAAAGGGTTATACCTGGTTCTTTTTTCATCTTGTGTCTTGCACATGATTCATTGCTAACCTAAAATTCATGCTCCTCCATGTGAGTTTCCATACTCCAGGAGAGAAAATTCCTTGTGTGCATGATTTCCCCTTTTGGGTTAATAAACTCCCAACCATAAATTTATTTATTTTGTATTTTGTTCTAAAATCTAGCATGAAACCCCTTAGATTGATCATCAATATAATTTACCTAAGGTGTTTGCAAGATTTCCTCATTTTTTATTCCATCATTTTGTTTTCTTGTCTATACTTACTTCTCTGTACTTACATGTGCACTACTTCCATCTCCTTTTGAGGCTCCCAGTCCTTCTCTGGGTGGATCACCATCACTCTTCTCCCTCTCTCTCTTCCTATTCTCATGTGGTGCCTTCTTCATGCTACTATGCACCTTTGTATCATGTTGTATATTCTCATCCATTATATCTTCCTCATCCTCATCCAAATTATGGATGATCAGGGTTTCCTAATTGTGTGAATCCTCTTACCCATACTTATCCTCATTGATATCCTCAATTGTCACTAGTTTTCAACTTCTCCTCACTAGGGAAGTCTTATTTTCTACGCTTGACTTGGTTGGTTTAATCCTTTGTGACTTCCTTATTGGTTCTAAAGTCCTTGTGATGTTGTATTGTCATATGTTCCTTCTCTGTAACTTTCTCCCATGACCATGATTGAGTGTGGTGCTATCCTCTCCTTCTACCTCCTCCTCCTCATCATCCTTTCACTTTTTTTGTTCTTATCTCTTGGGAGTGGTTTCCTTGTGTACTCATTTGGTTCCCATAATCTTCTTACTCTATGGATATTTTGGGAGTGGAAGGTATTCTCCATTAATGTACTTCTCATTAGTTAATGTAGGCCTCAAATAAATGTAAACCTTTGATGCTTCCTTCTTGCCTACTTATAGAGTCTGAAAAGTGATTTCTATACTTTCAAACTCCATTATATCCACATATGACATTTTTCCATGATATAGAAATTTATTATGCAATGTGTGATAGTTAGTATCCATCTTATCTACATAAAATTTTAGCTCCCATGCATCATATAACCTATTTATTGAGGCTTGGAAGTATCTCACTATTAATATGAATGGGAGTTTACACCATGGGATTTTATCACCATTCTTCATATAAAATCTACCTAAGCAAAAATTTTATATTCTACAAACTCATCCTTACCATCCAGGACCGAGGAAAAATACCTTAGTACGTGTCACTCATGCTTGAATTCCTTGCACATATTCCTATACCATCTATCCACTATAATCTTGTATGTATTTTTTAATCCTCCATCACAATTGTAATCTTTGAATTTAATTATGGGGGACTTTTTCTCTAGAGGATATCTCCATACTTTATCATATGGAGAATCTGAAACTCCTATATATGAGAATAAAATTAACAAGAAGATGGAACCAAAAGTTATCTTCTCACCTTTTACTACTTATACATGCTCTTATTCAATAATCCCTTTCACAATTTAGGAGGAAACATTATATGTAGTTTTATTTTCCATATTTTGCATGACATGGAGCCATTTCTTATTCACTTAGATCCACCTCTTTGACGTGCCTAATTTATATCTAACCAAGAATGTAGAAACTCTTATAGTTGGGTCAGGGATATTCATAATTTCTATTGCATGTCCTCCCATCTAATACTTGAATTTAATGGTAGTGGCCTCCACTCCTAAATCATTTTCTAAGTTAGGCTCTATTTTGGGGAGTGAACTGCACAACCCTGTAATTCTTCCAATCAACTATGCAGTGATGTACATCCAACTACCTATAAAATAAAAATAGTCCTCATGGACTCACGATAATAAAAAATAATAAAATTTTCCAAATTTTCCAAAGAAATGAAACTCATAAAGATAGAGAACTCCCACACTCTCTAAATCCTTTTATAATTTGTCTTCATACACAAATTTTCCATTTTCGGTCCTCTGATCCATCTTTTTCACTACTTCCTTCTCTATCTCACACTCATGAGCCTCCAAATAATGGTTGAAGTCACTAATCTTTCACTTAGTTAAGTTCAACTCCCACTCTTTCCATACAAGTACCTCTCTCGGATACTGTATTTTCGAGAACCATTCTTCAGGCCCATAATCTACTTCAGGATTCTTTCCTTTTCCCTTGTCTTTGGGTGTAACTGTGTATGCCTTTTTGGGTGTCATTATTTCAATCCAAACTACAAAATATTACTCAAATAATATGTGTCCTAGGTTATTAGATCCACTTACTTGATGTCATTTACTTCTCTATGATGTTTTAATTATCTAATTGTCCCCCCAAATCCTTTCTATTCTTTGTGCTTTGGTTTGTTATAAATTCCTTGTGCATAGATCTATAAGTTAGAGTTTCTGTGACTAAACCCTAGCTTGATAGATGCAAAACCTCACTCGAAGATTGAAAATATCCATGCCTTCCATGCTCTAACTTCCACTTGAAGTATCTCCTAAGTTGGGAAGTGTGTTATGTCATTCTATTTCTCTTGGATTTTCCTTGGCTCTTAACAATTTTCAAAATTTTGCACTCTATCACTATTTAAACGCTCAAAATATTCACAAGGTAAGGTAAGAATGAAATCACTCGTGATCCTTTTATAAGTTTCCAAAAAAATTCTACATTAATTTCTCCTCACCTACCACCGATTTAAAGAATTAAATGTGCTTTTTGCTTTTTCCACACTTTTTCCTTCTTTCTTCTACGTGCGTAAGTTATAACCTCCTAGCGTGCCACTAATTCCCATGTTGTATTCATCCTTGCATGTAATTCCATGTATTATAACACCTCTTCCTCTCTGCCACATACAATGTAGCTCATCACGTTGATTCCTCCCACGCATTACACTTTACGAAATTCTTTCTCTAGTGATCTTCATCTTTGAGAAATTTTTATCTCTAAAACACCTTCATTTCCAAGAATCTGCAACACTTTACTTTTCTTTTGAACACCTTTAACCAAAATCCTTCCTTTATATTGTTTTGTGCCTACCTGTGCCATCATGTACCAGAGCACTGTAGTTTATCTTTCATGCAATCATGCCTGGTTCACCCCACACTAGGATATGTGTGGTCCCTTGCATATCATCTCAATAAATAATAATTAGATTCCTACATGAAAACACACTTATTATAAAAAATAAGAAAAGAAAAGAAAATCAAAGGGAAATCTATTGTAAGTGCCAATATTGCCTTATTAAAAACACAAATAATCTTATTTATAGTAGGGCTTCAGTATAGTCCCATTGAATTAATCACGCAACATAGTGCCATTCAGCACTTGCAACTAACATGAACTTGAGTTAAGTATCTTATTCATGACATAGGATCCAAACCAATAGACTTTCGACTTCCCTGTATGATGCGTAAACTTGTAGTCATATAGAAATATGATTTTTCCAGCTATAAAATATTTTCTCTTGATATACCTGTCATGCCAAGCCTTCTGTCATGCCTTCTATGTATTATGGATCCAACATACAATGATGTGTTGCTCATATAATTGAATCAATTTATCAATGTGCTCCTCCATAGCCTTTTCATCAACCAATCCTCCCACACATGTAATACATAGGGATGGTAACATAAATTCCACATGTATTACAACCTCCATTTCAAACAGTAACTAAAAGGGTGTGGCCTTGTTCAACAATTTATAGGTTTTTTTTTATGCCCAAAGAATGACAGATAACTTATCATCCCAATCCCCTCTTCTAATATCACATATCTTTGTTAATTTATGTCCTAAGATCTTATTGAAATCCTCATTAGTTTCATTTTCTTATGGATGATAGGGGTAGTATTATGGTGTGCCACCATAAAATCTTACATGTGGTAATATATCCTACATGATGGTATCATGTTATTCCTACATGAGTCTATTCCATGATGGCTTCAAATTCATGATCCAAAATACATCTTGCTAAGATTTCATCTCTTCCCATTTTGTACAGGTCTTCTTCAATAAGATGATATGACACTGCTCAAATAACAAGCTTCTTCTTCTTCAATATCATCATCCCCTATGGTGAAATTTTAGTACGTAAAAATACAACCATGTCTTCCATATCTACTGGTGCACAATTCAATTTGAACAAGTGTGCATCATGCATAGTGTCTTCAATTTTTTACACGTATTCTCCAGAATTAATCCTTAATAGGTGATCAGGTCCCAAATCTCTCTTTCCTGGCTTTACTACAACTATAAAATCAAATTCTTAGAAGAGGAGTATCCACCAGTAGATGTGCCCTTACAAAACAAGTTTTTTGGCCAAGTACTTAAGTTTCATTTGATGTGTATAGAAAATAATTGGTGTATCCAACAAGTATTTTCAAAACTTTTGAAACGTATAGATCATAGACAATGTCTTGTGTTCTATCATATAATTTTTCTCCACTGGTTTCAACTTCCTACTTGTAAATCATATAGGATGATCTACGTTATACTCTTGTGGTTGTGCCGAGACTGCACCAATAGCCACTCTAAAGGTATCACCATGTACATATAATAGTTAATTCCATGAAGGAAAATTCAATATTGATGCAGTGGTAAGCTTATCCTTTAATGTTTTAAACATTTGTTACTGCGCATCACCCCAATAAAAATTTCCCTTAGCTTTAAGAACTTCTTCAGGGGAGTGACAGTATTTACATAACCTTTGATAAACTTATTGTAATAACTAGTATGCCCCAATAAACCACATAATTTTCTTTTATTGGTAGGATCTTCTAATACTAAAATCACTACAATCCTATCTAGGTCTACCAATAATTCATCCTTACAAATGATGCGCTCAGATATATTTATAAAGGGTGTTACAAACATAAACTTCTTTATATTAAGATAGATGCTTAACTACTTGCATCTCTCAAACATAAGCCTTAGATTATCATAGTGACATTTTACTAACTCATAAATAGTCCAGTCATCTAGATAGACTTGAAAGAACTTATGAATAAAGTCATGAAAATCCTAGACAGCTATGTGTGAGAACACCACTAACACATTATTCAATCCAAAAGGCATCATAATATATGTGAAGCTTCCTCATTTAGTGGAAAATTTAGTCTTATCTTGATCGTCATGCACAATGTGCACCTAGTGATATCATGAAAATCCATTAGTAAATGAATAAATTTTGTGCTCAACAACTCCTTCAAGGATGCCCTTTGTGAAAGGAATAGGAAAAGAATCTACAAAACAAGAGGTGTTAGGTTCCCTATAACCAACATAGATCCTGATTTGGCCATCCTTTTTAATGCTTATCACCATTGGGCTAACGCACTCAAATTTCTCAATTGGTTCAATGATCCTGGACTTAATAATCTTATCAATTTCTTCCTAGACCTTAACATGCAGGTTTGGGTTAATCTTATTAGGCCTTTTCCACACTAGACACACACCTTATTTTAGATTAATATTCATTTCTCCCAATGAGGGATGCACACCTTTAAGTAAATGGTAACCTCTTGGAATAGATCCTAGAAGTCACACAAAAACTTGATTATCTTTTCTACCTCTTTTTTTGACTAGTAATCTCCAATGATAGCCTCCTTAAGCGCATCTTCAGTCCCAATATTAGCCTTATTGATATAAGATCATAGTATGCATGTGTTTCTTCATCTACGAAGTCCATTACCTATTGTGCACCATTTTTGTGGTGAATGTATAAGTTCTCTACATATTCATCGTCAATAAGATATACCACTTTCCATTTTTCATTCTCTTTCAATGGATCCCCAAAAGTGTCTCTTCTATTTCCAATATATCATTGTGCACCTTGGGATAGGGTTATCCAAGTAAATGAAGCATGAGATATTATTCTTTCACACTATCCCCCAATTTTTTAGACTTGATTATCTAGAAGGCCTCATGTGTAGGTAGCTTATTAGAAAAATAGTCAAAAGTATGTTTCATACCTTCAATCATTTTACACCAACTTGTAGTTTCTTTCTTAAGATCAACATGGACATACCACGCACGAGTGCATTTGGGAAATGTATAATAGAAATTATGTACCTAGAGAGATGGAGCTAAATCCTACTAACCTTGTTCCCACTACTCCTCACATTTGTGGATGTGTACAAAAGTTGCAGTCTTTCCATCATACTCATGGATAAGATAAGGGGTATTTCTCTAATTAAACCTTGTAAAAATGATACCCTTACCTCATGCCAACCCAAAATATTATCTTTTTAGTTTCCCACTAGTGAACTATTATTCCACGCAAGGTGTATTTCAACATTTTCCTTCTATCTCCCTTGTTATTCCATTGTTCCTTCATGGCACACAAGAAAGATTCAGGATTCTCCTCGCCAATGTACCTTGGTAACTGAGTTTTACCCAAATGCCTAATCATGTGTGGTCTGATCATCTAAGAGAATCTTCCCTTAACCTCATGTATGACCATTTCATACCTTCCATAGGCCCAATTTTCATAGGCAATACTAGTAGTGTGGTTGACTGACTACACATGATGAGCCCTTTTATATATTGTTTTAAATACCTCATGTGTATTTTGTTTATCCATGTGTACTCCTCGAAATGTTTCATTTCCATATAATGTTGAACATATTTGTTATATCATGAACACATGAAACTTATATTAATTAATATAAATTTTCCCAAGTTACTCTATTATGTGGAATTCGAATGTGCATTTTACTCTCTTGGATATAAGGAAATGATTAATAGTGCTTTGTTTGAATGTCATACTTGTTTATAAGAAGTTGTTATATGTATCCACTAACATGCAAATTAAGAATCTCTGTCACAATGTAAAGGGACTCATCCATAGAAACTAACATGAACCAACTAGGAATCATCCACAATAAATCACTTGTAGCCAAAGAAGAACATGCACATATACAAGACTATGAGTTTGGGAAGCTTGATCAACTGGGATACTTCACTTGAGTTGGCACATGTCATTAAATAATAAGTTATGATAACAATAAGAAGATCTCACACAAATACATGATTATGCTCTGCAAATATTGTGGAACTAGTTGATTTAACTTGATAACTAATTATTAGACTAAACAATTAGTTATGTTTTTGTATTAGAATACCTTTTCTCAGTTCTGATTATGTGCATCAGAATTTAAAAATTTCTTTGTATTGATATTTTACTTAATCAAAATGTAACTGTTAGTTTGAGTCAATCTCTTCACCTCTCTACTAAATATAAAGAGAATTTCAAGACTGTAGAAGATATCAATGCATAATTAGGGAATTGATATAAGTTTCATTTTGTAATCTTCATGCCAATGAATAAAATTTGAGATATATCATTTTGCTGTAGACACAAGCCTTAGGAATGGTTAGTGCCAAAGGTAGGGCCCTCTTGTGGTTTGCTAAACCCCCTTTCCTTTGTGTTTGTTTTTTTATTTCCTTACGTGAATAGATTAGAATTACAGTTTTTTATTCCTTTACTTGTGATATGCTTTTACTTGCTTTATTGATTAGTTGTATCATCTACTTTAATTTGTAACTTATTTTATTTCTAGAATTGTATTTTACAATTCTTGTGACAACATTCCTTTAGTTTATACCTCTTAAGAACCAATAAATGTGTATACAACATTGCCAAAGTTAAAATTTTATGTCCCTAGGTTTGATGAATAAATGATTGTGAATTAGTGAACAACATACTAATTGTTGCGAGTTAATTTCACCACCATTTTTAGCATCATTTCCAAAAGACCCTTCCAATTTATTAGGTTTAAAAAGGGATATTAATTTCCTAGAAACAGTCTAGGTTTTAGGAATTCATCTCAAACTAGACCCCCACTAATTACCATTGAATGGGTTGAGTGACTGATGCATGCACCATCCAAGGGATGCCCATGGTATTTTTTTACCTAATACACAAGTATCACAAATATCTTGATTTAAATTTTAATATTCTGAAGAAGAAACCTTCATACTAGGTTTATTTTTCAAAGACAATCCACGAAATGACAATTCTATAGTTGTTCCTGAGTAGCTAGGCATGAAACAAGAGGTAGACCAAAATTCTTGAAATGGGGAAACCACCTTTGAGTTCCCCATCACTAACAACAATGAAACTACTGGTATGAATAATATTTCTCCATCATCCTTGAAAAATTTCCATGGAGCTATGATAGAAGTTCTGGACACCTTTCTCTTTGAGTTTGATATTTTTTGTAGGAGCTATGATTATACCACTGATGCACATAAGTTAAAATTATTTCCTCCAACACTCAAAGATCCTGTCTTAAATTGGTTCATGGGATTGGGAAGGAAAGTTGTTACCACATGGGCATAAATTAAGGAGAAGTTGCTTAATAAGTACTAAGACTATTGTAGACCAAGAAGCAGAGGAGGTGATGAAATCTACATAATGGAACAAAAGGAGGATAAACCATTAAAATACTATTTGTAAAGGTTCTTGTTCTGTGTTTAGAAGTTAAGAAACACCATTGACATACCACCTAACTCCCTCAAATTTATATTTTTGAAGGGACTCGGTGAGGAGGACATGGATGCTCTGGATCTGATAGGAGCAGGGGACAATTCAAAAGATACTTTTGACCAAATTTGTGATTCTTGTAAAAACTATTCAAGAGATACTATGAAGAGATTTGGGAATAAAATAATCAGGTGGATTATCTAACAAAAAAATGGGGGACATATCTAAGTCAGATATTGTTATCATGTTAAAAAACATGAAGTAGGAGATTATCAATGATATGGCCAATCACTTATATGCTCTACACACCAAAAATAAGAAAGAATATGTAGAAGCAACACTCGTAGAGTATTGCTATGCATACTACAAGAAGGAACTCAAACTGTAGATGTAGAGAATCGACCATCACTACTCAAGAAAGGGGGCTTCACCTGATTTTAAAATGTTAGAGATAGAGGATGGGAAATTTTTCTATGTTCCTCAAAGGAAACCATGGCCACCGTGGCAAGGAGGTATGATAAAAGACCCTATGCATTCATTTAGAAATTGGTTTAATAATTCATATATACAACACCCACCTTGGGTTAACCCTCAAGGATTGGCCCTATATCCTAACCAATATCAACAACATTGACAACCTCAATTCCAAGGACAACCAAAATAGTAATAGAAACAAATTCCTCAATCATAGAAGCATCCTTGGAGGGGAGGAAAACATTGGAATAACCTACCTCGTAATTACCAAAAATCTCACACATAACCTCCTTATCAACAGTAGTAGCAAGATCTAATTCCAAACCCCGAAGTAGGATCCCAGTTAAAAGCTACACAACTACCTACTCAACCAATTCCTAATCCTAATAATAAAGCTTCTCATCCAACCTATTCCAATGAAACAACTCAATACCTGACCTATTTTGTTAATATAAATAATATACATCTTCACTCAAGAAGAGAACTTCCTTCACCAGCTAGACCTACAATTACGTAAATAGTTGAGGAACCATAGTTGATGCATGATGACCTATAGAAAATCTGAAAGATGGTGCAGGTTAATCCATAATAACCTGCACAAAATTTTAGAAAGCTTAAAACACAGGATAATGAACCACCATTTCCTGAAAGGTTACAAGAAAATAAGAATGACCTCAAATCATATTTTGACTCTGATTTTGTTAATCATCTTAAAGACATTTGTGTCAAAATTTGATTGATTCATTTTTTAAAGGATTTTCCCATCTACAATAAACTATTTAAGGACCTATGCATTAAGAATCCAGGAATGAAGAGGAAAGATTCATCTACCGAAAAGGTCATTAGATAACTAGTTAATATTATGCTTGGAAACTCAGTTCTGCCCAAGTATATAGATCCAGACAACCCTTTAGTAAATATCACAATCAATGACATAGTGATAAAAACACACTGATTGACATAGGAAACAATAAATGTAATGAAAAAAATATCATGGATGATTTGAAGTTAGGACTAAGATCAACAACCAATGTCTAGCAACTTGTAGACATATCAACAGTTCATCCTAAAGGATTTATAGAGGATGTAGTAGTAGTGATAGAGTCCTGTGAATATCCTGTTGACTTCATTGTTCTATAGCCAAAAGAAAGCTTAGGAGGATATCCTATCATCCTAGGAAGACTATGGTTAGAAACTGTGATACATTCATTGGCTGCAAATATGGTAATATAATCATATTTAATCGAATTAGCACCAAAAATCTTATGCCTTACCCTCCTACACAACCATTCAATGAATAAGAACAAACCATTTGGGTTGAAGAACTAGAAGAAGACCAAATCTCAATTCAACATCTCATGATTTTGGAAAAGTCATGCATAATAGAGGGATAAGAGGAAGATGTTGTTATTTCTAATGTTTTGCAAAATAACTATGGTAAGAATGAAGAAGAGGATGAAAAATTTCAATGCATAAGCTATCATGAGAATAAAATCTTATCGTAGTAAAGTACTATGAATGTTCCAGGTAAGAACTACATCCTACACCAACTTCTTCCACATGATTGTATATTTAATTTTATAAGTAGTAGCATATGCTCTATGATTGATTTTTCTAAGTAAGTGGAAATTTCACCGAGCAAGCCACTCAATGTGAAAAAAAAAATTAGCTTGCAAATAGAGAATTGTTTAGTTTCTCTTCTTAAAAATCATAGGAAAAAATTTGCATGGTACTATGGAGACATGCATGGAATCCATCCTAAAATCTGTACTCATAAGATATACATCAAAGATAGTTGCAAGACAATAAGACAACCACAACAGAGAATGAACCCAATAATGAGGTATATAGTGAAATAATAATTAAATAAATTATTGGATGTTGGATTCAATTATCTTATTTTAGATAGTCAATGGGTGTCACCCCTTGTTATTGTACCTAAAAAGAATGGAAAATGGAGAATATGCATGGACTATAGGGAGCTGAATGCAGCAACAAAGAAGGATCATTTTCCACTCTCTTTTATTGATCAAGTACTTAAAACTCTTGTCGGAAAAAAGTATTTTTATTTTTTGGATGGCTATAGTGGCTAAAACAGAATTCAAATTACACTAGACGATCAAGAGAAAACCACATTTACATGCTCATGAGGAATGTTTGCATAATTTCTTCTTCCCATTGATCTGTGCATTGCACCTACCACATTTCATAGAGTAGTTCTTAGTGTCTTCTCAGATCTTACCAAGGACTGTATGGAGGTGTATATGGATGATTTTACAGTCCATGGCAGTACTTTGATGAAGAAATGAAGAAATTAGAAAAGGTTCTCAAGAGATGCAAGGAGCATAACCTATATTTGAGAAATAAAAATGTTGTATGATGATGTCTAAGGGGATAGTGTTAGGTCATTATCTATCATCTACTAGAATCCAGGTAGATCCAACAAAAAGATCAGTGATTATAAACCTTCTAGCACCTAAAAATCATAAATATATAAGGATATTCTTGGGTCATGTTGGGTATTACCAAATATTCATTCAAGATTTTAATATAATTATAGCACCATTTTTTTTTTTTGGGAAAGGATTCCGCATTTGTATGGATAGAGAAATCTAAAGCTCCATTCAAAAATTTGAAGCAAATGCTAACTTCTGCACCTATTTTAAGACGACTAGATTGGATTTTTCCATTTCCTATACACACGGATGCCTCAAATCACACCCTTAGAGATGTTTTAGGATAGAAAGATGGGATATTCAATTATGCATTGTCTATTATGTTAGTAATAACTTTTAACACACTGAGTTTAACTATACAACCAATAAGAAGGATTTTTTGGTAGTTGTATATGCCATCAAAATGTTCAAGAACTATATCATGAGTTATCCAATATGTATCCACATAGACCATGTTTTCATTTAATATTTAATAAAAAATAGTTCTAAATAGTAGGATAATTAGATGGTTGCAACTATTACAAGAGTTTAATGTAATAATTGTGGATAAGCCTGGGAAATACAATGTTGTAGAATATTTTCTCTCAAGGATGGAGAATAATACTCAAGAGTAAGTGGTGGATGATTCTTTCCCAGATGATTAATTGTTTTCCATTTTCACCAAGACACTGTGGTATGCTAATATATTCAACTATTTTGTTTCAGGTAAGACACCTCCACACTATCTATATTTTGAAAAGAAATATATTGTTAAGAAAAGTGCTAATTTTTATTGGACAGTTGGTTTCCTATTCCACACAGGGAAAGATAATATTATGAGAACATGTATAGATGATGAGGAAATTTATGACGTCCTCAAAGCATTCCATAGTGATCCATGTGGAGGAATTTTTTTTGTAAATATAGCATCACATAAAGTATTAACAAGAGGGTATTACTGGACTACACTACACAAGGATGTAGTATTGTATGCAAGAAGATGTGATAAGTGCCAAAAATTAGAAAATCCTACAAAATCAGATGAAATGTCATTATAGCCTCATCTAGTGGTGTGGCCATTTGAAAAATATGAATTGGAATTTATTGGTCTCATAGATCCTATGCCTTAACAAAAAGAGTACATTCGAGTGTGTATGGACTACCTCGCTAAATGGATAGAAGTTAAAGCCTTACCAAATGATAAGAGTGAAAAGGTTGCAAAATTCCTATATGGCCATATCTTTACAAGGTATGGAGTGCCAAGAGATATTTTTACAAATCAAGGTACCCACTTCACTATTGAAGTTATTGTTGATTTAGCTACAAAATATGAAATCAAGCATAGGAATTGTACATCTTATCATCCACAATCCAATGGCCAATCTGAAGTAACAAATATAAAAACTGAAGCCATCTTGATAAATACCATTACACTTCATAGAAGGAATTTGTTAGAAATAATTCCAAAATAAGTTTGAGAATTTAATACCACATGGAATACAACAACTAGATTCACACATTTTGAGCTAATGTATGGTAAGATTGATGTTCTCCCTATTGAGTTTGAGTACAAGACATTAAGAATTTCATTCGAATTGGGCATAGATTTGTCTGAAGATCAGAGGAAAATGATTATTCAACTCAATGAGATGGATCAAATGAGGAGGTAGGTTGTTCATAATATAGAGGTGGTACAAAAAAGGGATCAAGTGGCATGACAAGTTCACCAAAACAAGGCAATTTCAAGTAGGTGATTAGGGTCTTCTCTTTGACTCCAAATACAAGGATCAGATGGGAAAACTTAGGAAAATTTGGCTATGTCCATATGAGATTGAGAAGATGTTTCCTAATGGAGTTGTGAAAATAACGACCATTGATCATGTGATATTCAATCTAGTGTTAAATTGTCACTACTTGAGGTTATACAGAAATCCAACTGATAGGATTACCTTCATCCATAATTTCAAAGGAGGCCAAAGTGGGATGGAAATGAGAAAATTAGAATTGAGGTCAGAAGTTGAACTTGTTGGTTAATATTCTAAACTTTTAGAGGGGGATGAGATCTTAAGTAGCCTTGGTATATACAACTTACTGGATACCCTAGGGAAGAATAAAAGTGATGTGACCAGTCTTCACAGTGATCAACACCACTCACTAACATGTTTTATTTTATTAACATTTCTATTTTATAGGATTTGGTGTATTACTTGTAAGGAGTGCATAATCTCTTATGAAAGGAGGTGGTGTATAGACTAGAACATCCACTTGCAGTAGCATGTAGAAAAATCCCTATTTTTCTTTCCTATTTGATAGAACTTGAGATTGTATAAATAATCAAGGACCCAGCTGAATGGATAAAACATGAAGATAGTTTGCACCAGAAAATTCAATCTTACCTCTTTGGGAATTAATTGAATTCATTATGAAGCTTATTCTATACAACATCACCTGAAACAACATTACTTACATCAATACAATACCTCAACATGCAACATCATGCATATAGCCAATGGAATGAAATCCACTAAGGAACATGTCATAATCATTTCACATACATCTCAAGTTAAGTGTACTCAATTTCCTTTAATAAAGTAGCGCTAGAATAGATATATGTAATTAATATATGTGCGAAGCCATCAATAAAATTTACTAACCATAATTCTCCACTGCCTTCTATAATGTGACATGTCTCCCATGTCACCCCATGATATTACAAAGCCTCACTTCACATGGGGATATCCTTTAATTTAAATTAATACTGAATTTTTCAAGTTGCGTGCAAAATCTGTTACAAATTTTGAAAAGGTAGGCACTTACATTCTTCCAACCATTAAAATTTTGAATAATCAATTCAAAGTGAAATATATATTACTTTAAAAATATTAAGGAAGTTACAGAACTTAAAAATGGGGGGAGAATTGATTAGAAATGAACCTACAAACCACTCATAGCTTCAGAATCAGCCAAAAATTCTACAATACTTTCATGATAGTGGTTGGATGGATTACAACAATAGATTCAAAGGTTTCAATGAGTAGATGGTCACAAAATTTTATACCACTTTCACGGATGGGAAAAAAACACTAAAAGGTTTGAAATTTAAATTTGATGATGAAATATTGGCTGTAGTCACTAGACTACTGGTGAAGTGTGAGATGTTTTTGGAAAAAGAAAATCTAGACAAATCTTACACAGAATTTGGAGACGAGGATGAATTTTTTTGACAGAAAGACAAGGTACTCTATGAAATTCCTTAAAATATTGTTAGGAATATGTGTCAAACTATATCATAAAATATTTTACCTATGAGGGTCGGTACTCAAGGTTAAATACTACACATTTTAAACTTATTAATCATTTAAATAATGGCAGGCATGTGAATGTTCCTAATTTCTTACATGTTATTTTAAAGAAGATGAGTAAGGAATCACAAAGGGGTAGGTATTCCTTTCCTCACAATTTTATCATCACTTTATTTTTGAAACATGCATTGGAAATTGAATATCCTATAGTCAAATGGGAATATTTTTCTAGAGAAAAACATATTAATGATTTGTTGGGGAAGGGGACGAAAAAGAGAAGAAGCTCAGCTAGTTATTTTATGCCTGCATTAGAACCCTTAGCTTTAACCTCTATTCTTCATAAAAACCTATTCCTGTAGAAGCCTCCATTCCTTCAGAAGTTTCTATACCTAAAGAAACACATGGCCATGACAAACCTCCATCTCCAGAACAAGGCCCTAGTCCCATCTCTCCTGACAAGGTTTTGGTTGCTAAAAATTTTCTAAACATATCAACACCAAAGTCTTCCTCCTCTAAAGGAAAAAAAATCCTCAAGTAAAATCTCTGAACCGTATAGGAGATCCCATAGTATGAATACTAAAAATACCAAGACCTCAAACTCTAAAGGAAATATTTCAATCTTCCTGGACAATGATGAAGAGAAAATATAAAAGAATGAGGAAGCTATTCCAATGGATGTTGAGTAGGAAGTTCATGTAGAAAAAAATGCAGACATAGTCATGGAAGATATAACTAAGGAGGTGGAAGATAAAAAGCATAAGTTAGATGAGAAACCTGCTCATAAGAGCCCTATTGAAACAATTATAGTTCAACAATAATCCATTCATGTTGGGGAAACCTACATGCAACATGAAGAAGAAGTGTTAGTAGAAGAAATTGGAAATGTAACTAATGTTCATAAGAGCCCTTATGAAATAGAGATTATTCATGCACAACATGAAGAGGATGAAATGACCAAGGAAATTAAGGACGTAACCATTGCTGCTATAGATAACGAAGAATAACCTAAGGATGTGAAAACACAACCAATACATGACACATAGACTAATACAATGGATACTGTAAAAAAAATTCCACTTCATATTGAAGAAAAAATGGAAAAAATTGTCCAAACCCTTGATCCAGAACCTGTTTAGGAGGAATATATTGCACCAATGCACATAGATAGCCCTCCATTTTCCCCAAACATAGCTCATGTAATCATTGAACCCGTGTCTCTGCCAATGTCACTACCCAGCCTGCAGCCAAAAGTTGTCATAAATTAAGTTTTTAGAGAGACTTAGAGGCCAACATGAAAAAATATGGAAACCCAAACCACTGTGCTAGAGTATTGGGTTAAACAGTTTGAGATTTATGTTAATAAGATACGAAGAAAATGGGATAGAGAAAAGGAAGAGTCAATATTCCAACATCAGCAAGATCTAGAGGAAAAAGATAGACATCTCAAGGCCAAGGACAATGAAATTTCAAGGCTAAAAAAGAAATTAGAAGTTACATTTTAGGTGATAAATGAAATATTTAAATGTAGACCACCATCTAGAATTTATGGTGTCTTCTTGAAGGAAAAAATTTTGTGATTGAAATATACCTGTAGTAAAAATGATATCCCATTTGATATTAGTGGAGCCATACCTTTTTTCAGAATATATCTAAAAATACCCCATGAGACCTAGATAATTCTATGTGAATTGTTTATGATAGAGATTGGATTCCTATACTCTACATTAGGGATGTAAAAATTCAGGTATTGTGTTTCTACTTCAACAATGAGATATACATGGATAAAAAAATGGTGGATTATAGACAATTGTGTAAATAATAACTACTGAGTATTAGAGAAGAGGTAGAAAATACCAAAGAAATGATTGAGGAATATGGAAAGTTTATGGTAGAGAATAAAATTTAAAAAATGGTATACATGATGAGACAAGAAGCTCATGATGAGGAAATAAACTACATTAAGTATAATAACATGGAAATAGTACATTCCTATAGCACAAGATGGGAATAAATGTCACAAGAGATGAAGAAGAAATAAATTCATTCATATCTTAATATCATGCAAACTTTCAGAAGGATAAATTCCTATATTGAAGTGTTTAAGGGATGTGGAAAATCTTGGTTTCCCATTGCTTATTATCCACCAATTTTTCATTTTCTATCCCACACTGGTATGGAAACATAAAAATGGATGAGGACTTACAGGAGAAGATAATGGAAAGGTATAGGAGGAATGCAAGTTATTTATTTAGTGAACTAGAAGGCACCTCAGTGCCAATGGCCTTCAGGAGGATGTGCAACATTATTTAGGCTGAACCCAAGAAAAGTGAGGAAAACATATGAATTATTGAATTAGTACATTCAAGAAGCTTAGTCTGAGGGTGTGATGAGCCCTTTTATTTAATGTTTTAAATGCCTCATATGTGTATATTTTTATCCATGTGTACTCCCATAAACTTTTCATTTCCATATATTGTATAACATATCTACTATATCATGAACTCATGACACTTTTTTTAATTAATATAACTATTACTAAGTTACTCTATTCTATGGATTTTGAATGTACATGTTACTCTCTTGGATACAATGAAATTATTAATAGTGTTTTTTTTGGATGCCATAATTATTTGTAATAATATTTTATATGTAGCCACTAACATAGACGCGAAGAAACTCTGTCACAATGTAAAGGGACTCATCCACAACAACTGACATGAAGCAACTGAGACTTATCCACATCAAAACACCTATAGCCAAATAATAACATGTACATATACAAGACCATGATTTAGGGAAGCTTGATCAATGGGGATACTTCACCTGAGTTGGCACATGTCAATAAAGAAATAGTTATGACAATAAGAAGAAGATCTAACACCACTACCTAATTATGCTCTGCAACTATTGTGGAACTAGTTGATTTAACTTGATAACTGATGGTTAGAATGAACATTTAGTTATGTTATATTAGAACACCTTTTCTTAGTTCTAATTACATGCATGAGAATATATGGATTTTTTGGTAGTGTTATTGTACTTAATAAAAATGTAAATGATAGTTTGAGTCAGTCTCTTCAAGTCTCAGATGAATATAAAGAGAATGTCAATACTATAGAAGATATCGATCCATAATTAGGGAATTGTTGTAAGTTTCATTCTGTTATCTTCATGCTAATGAATAAAATATGAGCTCTATCATTTTTTAGTAGACACAAGCCTTAGGAAGGGTTAGCACCCAAGGTAGGGCCCTTTTTTTGTTTTATAAACCTCATTTCCTTTTTGTTTGTTCTTTTAGTTCCTTGCATGAATAAATTAGAATTGCAACAGTTTATTCCTTTACTTGTATTATTTTTTTACTTGTTTCATTGATTAGTTGTAGCATCTACTTTAATTTGTAACTTAGTTTATTTTGAGCATTGTATTTTCTAATTGTTGTGACAAAAAATATTTATTTTTATACAGAAACTAAATCACCTATAACTCTGTATATGGATACGATGGGTTGAGAGAGGGGAAAAATTAGTAAGGTGAACACTAGGTATGATGAATAATATGTAAAATTGAAGCCTAGTGATCATACATAAGCTCAATTGTTCCGATTTGCAAAATTAAATGCAAAGAGAAACCAAATACACGATTCAACCACTAAAATTTTCCTAAATTCAACCTCGCTCCAAAACACAGTAGGCCATGCACTATATGTGCATACAATCCTATTCGAATCAACTTCGACCATAAGATTACTGTATGGTGCAAGCTTCATGTAATCCAGAGGCAGGACAGAGCCTAATCTTTATTTTTCTTAAAATTAATGTACCTTTGGTGTCAAGAAACTGCATCTCTGGATTATTCATGATACATTCAAGGTCTCCTCAAGTGATGTCACCAGCTTCTTCATCTGGCTCACTGAAAGATCCAATGCATTGTATTCTCCTGCCAATTTGGGATCTTGAAAACAAAATTACTTGACAACCTACAATACTCCCAATATGCAGGTCCAGTTGTTCTTGCTCCATTTGACAACTCATTAGAAGATGGATGTGAATCGTGGTCCTCCCATTACTGTTCCACGACAATATATACCTTCTAAAACATTCACCTTTGAACAAGTGTCAATTAGAACCCATTTCTCATATCCAGCTAACCATGAATCAAGTGCATAGTAGTATGATCTCCAAAACTTAGCATCATGGCTACTGAGCATTGAAACAGTTTGCATGGTAGGATGTGACACTTGTATTGGTCCAATCCACGATGTGTAAGCTACCTTCTATAACATCCACCCACTGCATCTGCCAAGTTGCTGTGCTTTGATGTCAAACAATCCTACGCTCAGATGGATCGATCACGAGCATGACTCCCTGCGCTACAGTACGGGAGACTAACAATTATCCGTGAAACATCCAAAATGTACGTACTTGTATCCTTCAGGACCTTTTTCTCCCCCTTTATTATTTCCTTCTCACTAAACCCAGGGAATTGACACAACTGGAGACCAGAGTCCCTCAAAGGAATGAGGAACTGAAAATCTAGTATCTTCTTAACTTTCTTTTGACTAAACAAATCCCTACTACATGAGAAGTTTGGATTTAAGAGTCTCGCATGCGCATGTTTCTTCTATGTGAGTACGGCGCCTATTTGAAAGACTATCCATTTTTGAGATTCAGGCATCGTCATATGTTGAGTGATTCCTCATGTCTTCTGAGTGTAAGAAACTTGGCCCAACCTCGCAACCAAACAAACCGCCACCTTAACATTTTTACAAACATAAACTCGCAAATAGCAGGACAATCCTCCTAGATCTTACTGCAATTTTCCACAATAACAGTACATAGCCAATTTCTTGGGACACTCATTTTCGAAAAAGAAAGCGGTAAGGGACCACATAAGTATAAAAAATTCCACACATGAGTATTTCCTTTATTGGCCATGGACATCAAATATCTATCTACAATACTTTGCACCAAGAGATAAGGGAGGAATCTCAATGTAGTGACAGACACCTTCAGTACGTTAGAAAAGACTTCCTACCGTAACAAAGATGCTCTTCATCACCGTGTCGATGTTGTCACAATCTAGTATTACATACATTAAAAATATTGATGAAACGAGTCACCAACAAGAATCTGTGATCCGTACTCGAATGGGTGTCTACGATTGTAGATGCGCGTTAACATCACATGGACATATTTTTCATCGCTATGTTCTACAAGAGAGGGAAATTCCTTACATCAAAGGGTTCATCTGACCATACCACAATAATATAACGAGTATGCTCTTCGTCCTGTATAAATATTTATCCTTTTTATGTCCCTTGACTTCATAATTGGTGCAATATAACCCACTACACTTCTCATATGCTGAGCTAGAATTAATATTCTCCAAGTTCTAGAATCCATAACTAGATGTTGAAACTAGCTATAAATTCATGAGGGGATCTTTCTAATGTGTAGACTCCCAACTACTTCTATGTACATGACTAAATGATCAAAATGGTCTTGAAATTGATTTAAGTGTGTATTCTCTCCTAACTCACTCCCAAGTGGAGTATGAAACCCAATTTCTAAGGTTCTATACCAATGTGCAAGGCCTCCGAATTTAAATGATACATCATAATATAGTATTGAAGGCAATACAGTCTTAAACCATGAGTTATGATACTGGCCAACTACAAAGGGATTTCAAACAAACCCTTCTTAATGTACTTTGTAGTGCAGTAATACTGATTTCTTCAAACTCTAGTGATATGAAATGTCAACCAATTTTCATGGCACACATTGGGAATCCTAATCCACTGCAGTAAACTGGAATGTGGACTAAAGGGTTCCTCATTACTAACTAGGCTACAAAATGCTCATGAAGTGTGGTTGGATAACTATTGGAATAACCTGAGATTTGAACAACAAGATTAATACATGGTCTTAGCTCTCCATTAGGAGGAGGGTTGCCAAAACAAGTGCACTATGCTAAAGGTAAGGTCATTGTCAACTCTTCTATCCTCTTGAAAAATTCAAGAGGTACATCTAGAAATAAAACTAAGAAGGAATTCCTACTACATATGCAAAGGTTGATACTTGTAGTCACTTTGGGAGGTTATTGTGAACATGCTGCAAAAAACCCTCAGTCTTGGAATCAGATCAAGAACTGTAGAGTGACTCAAATAAATATTTTGATCTTTAGAAGTAAATTTCCTGACAGCTCCTATTGCCTCCAAGCCATGACTTGTCTTGATGTTGATGAAATTTCCTGTGTCCCACTTGTTGTAATGAACTGAACATGAATAGTTTGTTCTATAACAACACCTATAGGGTTTTTGTTATCTCTCGAAAGTGCACCCTGTATGAGAGATAACTGCAGGTGTTCTAATATCTTCTCTGGATCTCTTGCTTTCGCAGATACAATGGAAACACCTCAGGTATGTGGGTATACCTATTGTTAAGGTGAGTCTCTAGTATCAAGGCCGGCTCCTTTTTGATGTATCCTAAACTAGTTTTTTTGGGGTTTTGAGGGTAAAAAGATGACTGTAAATGAGTTGGAAAATTGGGCTGATACACCAAAATTGTTGAGGGATTTGATTGAGTACATTCATAAATCAATATGAAAATGAATATTGAGATGCAAAAACCAATAGTTTTCTGGGAGAATATTAAGGCAAAACACTTTGATGTATTGAGGGAATGAGTCATAACAATACATGTAAAGATAAACATGCACACTAATATTATGTAGAAATTACTAAATTTCCAACAAGGTGAGATGATTAATCATGGAATTTGACATTCAGAAGAATTAATTAGGGTATACACACCACTGCAAATAATTGGAAAGGAAAAAATTAGTTCTCATTCGAAGGGACAAAACTGACAAAAATATGCTTCAGCACTCTTATGTCCAAAAAGTTCTTCTCCTGTGCCTTGAAATTGCACACAATATATAGCAAGATTATTCACCTATCCCATCCTAAAAATAGACTGTAAAAAATTGTACTCGCCCATGCATGCTAATTTTATCACATTTATCATGAATAAAAATAAAGGAATAAAAATAAACATGTTAATTACAATGAGGAATTAATAGCCTTGAGTTACAAAAACATACATTTTTAGTCTATTAATAGCATGAATTAATAGAATTGCTCTCTTTTTAATAAAGTTGGATGAATAATTTGGCTAATAATAAGCTTTACTTGATGAGAAAGTCTTCTCCAATGCATGCAATCTCTATCTTCTAGTTGATGATGTGACATCTACAACTTGATCCACTACAAGTGATAATATTAGTACTTTTTAAATCCTTCCCCTTATGTATATGCCAAATAAATCTCTCTATGTGTTGAGAAAAGTAATTATTTTAATTTCAATACTTTGCAAAGTATAATTCCCCATGCATTCCATCAACTTTGGGGACCACTTTTGATGTGCACTCAAATAATATTCCTATTTTGTGGAAAACAAGATAATAGGCAGTAAAAGGCTCTTTGTACTCTGATGTTGACCTCTATATTGCATGATTCTTTGATGCATGTGAAGTTGACATATCTAACCTTTGTGACTATATGTAATGGTATCTCTTGTAAGAAAAATAATGTTTACCTCTTATGGGGAACACCTCTTTCCATGTTTTCATGCTCCAGTTTGTCTTTTATCTTATCATGACAAACATATTATTAATTAGGTCTCCCTTAACTTGGCATATACTAATCATGGTTTGACTCCTTTTGAACATGGCATGAATAATATCTAGACCCCTCAAAATAATTGGTGTGGAATAAGGTTAAGAAATAACTATTGGATTTTGATTTTTTTCTTGTATGGAGAAAACTATAGTCAACAATAACAATTAGTTGAGGAGGACCCCCTCTCTACAATGGAATGAACCTTGCAATGTTGGTGACCATACTTTGATTGTGATGGGATTAGGGTTTTCTTGATGTTTGACACGTGTGTACTTTGATGAATCTAATTGAGTTAAACTAACTCATTGAAAGTTAGGGAAACAAAACACATAAAACCCTATCATTTCTCAATCTCACTTCGATCTCCTTTAGAAGTGGGTGAAGCCCTGGATGTTTTTCACCAGGACACCATTACTTTGATTCTTTGAGCTGAGAATTTTGGTGAGAGGGTTTCATTGGAGGGACTTAGAGATTATTTGATGGGATCTTGTATACACCCTAGACTATCATATTGAATCTTGAAGTTCCTTGTTTATACTCGAAAGTCCTTAATTTTTATGGATATGGGATACTCAAATTGGTATTTTCTCCATCGAGTTGGGTGTTATTGAATCAGAGTCATCTTTTGATAAACAAGTAAGTCATCTTTTGTCTTCTTCTCTGTGTGCTCCTGAGTTTGAAAAAAGAAAGAAGATCATGGTTTTTTATAGTTCACATGCCAATTGTGTTCTTGGTGAGCTTTTGTGTATTATACTCATTTATATTTTATTTGGTTTGAGCCATTGTTGAGGAGAAAATATCATTTTCCCTTATGGCATTATTGGGCCTAAAACTCTTTTTTTAAGCATAGATGTGTGTTTTCTTTAACGGCCGCCATGGAAAGCTCCTTTGAAGCTCTAATTTGTAGTTCTTTTTGAGTAATGTTGAGATATCTCCCTTTTGTGGCTCAATTTGGGTTATGGCCACCATTAATGCTCTGGTTTTGAGCATGATGGGATTCACTTGGGATCTTTTTATTTTCTTATTGTGCTCTAAAATCCATTTCTGAGTTGTGATATGTGTTTTTCCCTTTTCTTTTTCTACATATTCTCTACGGATCCAGCCACTAGAGATATTTCTTTTATTATCTAATTTGTGCTTGAAGTACTATTCGTGGAGTGACCCTTTTTACTAGTAAAATTTCTATTGGATCTATTTATGTTGCTTCCTCGGGTTCATGGCTACTTGGCATATCATTTCCACTGAAATAAAGCTCTGCACTTCATGATTGAATCGATTTAAGACTTTCCATTGTTGATTGGTAAGTCACCTCCTTGCATAACCCTATGTTTCCTTTTGAGTTTGAAAATGTGAAGTTATGGGTGTTCTTGCATTTTAAGGTAAGTCAAGGGTTTCAGTGCTTTCTAATCTATGTATTCAATTCCTTGTAAAAAATTTGCCACCTTCCTTATTTGTTGGATTAGGATTTTTTGGTAAGCTACAACTTTCCCCATTTACTCTGTGCCTGAGATCTGGGTAAATATGAATGTATTGCTAGGTGGTTCACCATTTGGAACTCAGAGCTTAATTCCCCACCTTTGGTCACCATTCAATAATGAGGGTTGTTGTTTTTACACTCATTTTTCCTTTATTCATTGAACCTTTAATATATTTGGGCTTCATTCTACTCGAATAGATTTGAATCTTCCTATGTTGATCTTTTGGCATAGGTGATTCGAGCTTATGGTAAATTATTTTATATGTGAATGGCTCGGTGATATAACTCTTAGCTCACATTTTACATCTGTAACTCATGGTATCAAATTTGATTTTTGTAACTCTCCTTTAGATCTAAAGATTTTAATTATGATATTCTCCTATAGGAACATGTCCTATTTTAAAATTAGCTCAATTGGGTTTCAATATAGCTTGATATTGTTTGCACTCTTGAAAACTGCAATCTTTTCCTTTCTTGCATACTATGTCTGGACTATGATACTTCCTACAACTAAGGAATGGACATATGATATAAATCTTATTTCTTTGTAGAAAAAAATTGAAAAATGAAGTTGTTTTAAATATTAGTATAAAAATAGACTCCTCCTTGTGAGGATGGAAGTGCATTTCTCCAACTTTGTTGTAACTTCATTTTTCATTCATGATACTTTAATGTTGATGTTCAATATTTTGATGACATTGATGTATTGTTATTAGATTAAAGCTTATACTTTTGATGGATATCCACTTAAAAACTATTGTTCTTTTAGATTTGTGACCTGAATTATTAATAGTTTCTCTGATGAATGATCTTTACTACATTTTTGTACCTTATTTTCCATCAATTTATAAATCTTGAAGTTTTAGTTGATTGCTTTCCACTTGTAATTTTGAAATCATTAAACCTTAAAAACCTTTTCCATTTCTATCTCAAATATTGGATTCTTGAACACTGAAATGGCTTTGAAAGGTTTTCTTTGATGTTCAAAACTGATCCTTGAAAATTGTTCTCTTACTTGAAAGCTCTTATCATTCCAAAAATCAAAAATGATTTTTTTAGATTTGCAATCTTTATTTGATGCTTGTAATTTTTTTTTGACATAGAAAATTTATAACTTTATTCCATTACAACTTAAAACTTACAAGTTGTATGTTATCTTGATTTCCCTGTTTCAACTAATAATTACACTTTTGAATGCATGCATTTCTGAAGTTGGAAGTATAAAGAGTTAATTTAAACCCTGAGCTCAGTATTGACACCATTTTCTTCTCTTTTTCAAGTACCATGATCCAGTTTGCAGAGGACAACTAGAGAAATAATTCAGAAAGACACAAAAACTTCTCAAGGCAATGATAGGTTTCCTTTACCTCCTTATATTTTCAATTTCATAAGTATATGCATTCCTTTTCTTCATTTATTTCTCATAGCTTATGTGATAAAAATAAGTATTCCTCATGAATAAATCAAAATATTTTGGTGTAATGAGATGTATGTCCTTCCTTTTTGTGCTTTTCTTCATTCATATGGATAATGAATGAACTTATACAACTCAAAATACTTAAATAATTCACTTAATCATAGAAATAAATTAAAAATCAAGTGTACCTTATTGATGCTCATTGTAAATGCAAATTGTTATCCAAAATGAGCCCCCTGCTTATTTTAGCTAACTTGCCTTCATTTTTTCCTTCCTTTTTCTTCAAATTCAATTTTCACACATTTAGAGCACTCAAAGGATTCAAGAAATGGCTTCATCAGATAGAGAATTCTTTCCCCTTTTGAAAAACGTAAAATTTTCCTCCTAACTCGTAATTTTCAAGTTATGGCTCGGCGGAGCTTTTTGGGGAAATTTTCCCTAGATAGGACCACATCCAATGAAATGGTGCCACATGGTAGTGGAGGTTGGGCCGGCGGAGTGAAGCTAGAAAATTTGCCAAGAAGGTTGGTAGAGGCGCAAAGGAAAAAATCAACCTGCGGGCCCACGGGAGGATGGAGAAAAGTTGCGAAGACCCCGCATTGAATGAGGACGCACCACGTGTCCATGACAGTAGCTGAAATCAAGGGCGTGGAGGAAATATTGTTGTTTTTCCAAAGTGATAGAGGCGCAAAGGAAAAAATAGAGGTGCACCCTTGCCAAGCAATGAAAAAGTGTCACCTGTCCACATCAGTGCGGAGCTCAGGATAGCAGGGGATTGTTGTAAAATTTTCCCTTGGCGCATGAATAGGAAAAAATTTGTTTTGAAGCCCGCGGTTGAACAAGAATCTGACACGTGTCACTGGGAGAGCGGGGCACGGGGAAATTTTGGGAAATTTTCCCAATGTAAAATATAAATGAAAAAGGTGAAGCTTGAGCCCGCGATTCCATCAGCGAATTGGGAGGCACCATGTGGAAGCAGAGTGGTGAGACGTGGGGATTTTTTAGGAAATTTTCCCAAATTCAAAAAAGAGGAAAATTTTCGAGTTTCGGCCTGCCAACCCGATTTTTACCCTAAAATTGTCATTTTTCCCTTAATCTTCAAAGGGGCATAAATTTCGATCCCGAGCTAAGATTTTCATATTATTTATATCATTGGAAAGCTTGTGAAATTATATACATGATGAAGTATTCAATTTTCAATTTTGATGGAGATTTGTTGGAGAAAAATGAAACATCTTTGGCATTCAAAAAAGACAGAAAACACCCCCAACCACCAAAATTAATGAAGTATGGGCATCTTTCTTGCTCTACGGAGCAATGTACTTTAGCGTATGGGTTTGTCCATGAAGCTCATCACTTTGCAGGTGATATTGAAGGGATTTTTTGTGGTTGGAGTTTTAAAATGATTTTCCCGTGTTTTCCACCTTTCTTTCCTTCTGCTTGAGTGTTAAAAGCCAGTTTTGGCTCATTTGTAAAGGGTTCGACGTTCTTTCTTTTGCAAGCTCTTCTTTCCTCCTTAGCAAGTGGATTTGAAGGAGTTTCAGATCTCCCATGGATATTGTAACACATTTTTACCTCTTTGCCAATGGAACGTATTATATTAAATTTGGGCATGATAATTTATGTTTTGTGATCAATTTTCTATCCTCTCATGCAGTTATTATTGTCTTCTGATCCTTCATTGCATTTCAGTAATTTGTGCATGTTTTGTTATTGCATCCCTATCATCTGTGTCTATTTTTGCAAAGCAAGTAGTTCAACACTCCTTTGGTTTATAACCTTTCCGTTTTTGCTTAGTTTTGTTTCCATTTCCATGTTTTCTCTCAACCCTATCTCCTTGGTAGTTTTTAGAATAGGATTTTGAATCAGAACTGTTATCCAAAATTCCCCCCCCAAAGTAATTTTGATAACATGCATCAGATTGTCAGTCCCGAGCAAGTAGAATGATTTAAGGCCTGAAATCATGTTTCTGGGATCCCCTTGGGTTCTTTCTAACTCTCCTATCCAAGAAGAAATCCCAACAGGTTGAGAAAATGTGAAAAATTTAGCCAAACCAAGATTGGTGCTGAAATACAAAGAAAATCAGCTAAGTCCTAGCCCAGGCAGCACTTGGGACAGTTGGGACGTCAGAGCACAAATCGGCCGAAAAGCTGTCAGGCGGTCTGCTCAGCATTTGGGACAATTGGGACATCCGGGCCAAAAGTACACGAAGGACGCGGATCGGACGGTTTGGCGCAAGTCAGTCCATTTTGGGTGGGTTGGAGAGATTTGTCCTAGGCAGTCTGGGACAGTTGGGACAAAACTATGCGGAGGATGCGAACCGGTCAGTTCGGCCAAAATAGAGGACTTTCGTTTGGGACATCTGGGCCAAAAGTACGCGTGGGATGTGAAGAGCTGAAAGAGCCGAGAGCCAATGGAATCTTGCCACGTGTCTTCACCACAAAGAGGGACGAGTAAGCCTGAATCGGGCAGTTTGGAAGAATTTTTTCAAAGCAAATTGCGACAGTTGGGACAAAAGTACGTGGAGGATGCGAAAAAGCCGAAGGAGCCGAGGAAGAATCAGAGCGTGCCACGTGTCCTAAGGCGAGGGAGTTTGGAGCCAGGGAAAGTCTTAGGAAAATTTGACAAAATTCTTGGGCCAAGAAATTAAAAGACAAGGATGACCCCATGCCTCGTCCTCCAACCAGATCATGCCATGTGTCCCAAGTGGCGGGGGCACGGGGAAAAAATGAAATTTTTTCCAAAGTGTAAGAAAATGTCAAAATTTCAAAGGCAAACCCACGGGAGGTGGAGGAGAGAGAATTACGCTGCCAATCAGTGCCTGACACGTGTCATCTAAGTGGCAGAGTGCGGGAAAAAATTCAAATATCCGTTTTGGCCTGTTTTTTGCCCTAAATCTTCAGATAGCCATATCTTTCGATCCAGAGCTTGGTTTTTGACGTTCTTTATATCAATGGAAAGCTGGTGAAATTCTCTACATGATTTCGGGGTCAATCTTGAATTTTGGTTCAGTTTGGAGAGAGAGAAATGAGAAACACCTCTGGTACGTAATAATAGACAGAAGTGACGTTTCAACAACCAGCTTTAATACAACAGACAGTTCGCCGTTTCTGCTAGACAGTCTGTCATTTTTCCAGGATTCGCCACTTCTGTCATAATAAGATGAGTTGAATGCAACCTAGAATTGGTTGGGGAAGATCTAGATTTCCTCTCTCTTCCCTCTCTCATTCTTCCTATAAATTGTAAGGAGGGGCTTCTTTCTAAAGGTCGAACATTTTCCTATTTTGCTCCTCCCTTCTTCTCTCTGTCAGGAGAATTTGTGGAGTTCAAACCTCCCATTTGAAAATGTAATGTGAATTTGCCTCTTTAAATTTTTTTGTGTATTGTATCAATCTTTGGAGCAAGTAATGCATGTCTGTGGATGATTCTCAACCCTCTCTGTGTTCATTTGCATCCTCCTGATCTTTCACTGTAAATTTTGTTATATGTGCATGATCTTGCATCACATTCGAGTGGTCTGTGTTTATTGGCAAGATAGGTGTTCTTAATTCCTTGGTGCATCACCTCTGTTAGCTTAGGTTTATTTTTTGTGCATCTTCTTACCATGTCTCCTTGGCAAGATTAGATTAGGTTTTGAGTGAACCCTCTACATTTTTCATGTGCATCTGAATAGAGGAATAGGAACCATCCTTCTCTAGAGAATCCTTTCTCATCTTTACAAATCCCACGCTTGGAGAAAGGATTCAATGTTGTGCAATCACACTGGATGCTAGTATGATCAACCTAGAAATCTGATCAAACATCCCGGGGTGCTGTGATTTTGGACAACAGTTTTGGCACGCCCGGTGGGACGCTAGAGGTCTCAGTTTTATTGCAGCAAATTTGATGTGCATCTGCTGTAATTTTCTTACTTGAAAAAAGATATTATTTGCATATCTGGTGACTCCAATGGGAAGAATCAACTGGTTTCAGCAGTGCATGCTTGAAAACTCATGAGAAGAGTCACCACAAGGTCAAGAGTTGGAGAAGAAGAAGTGCTATTTGAATACCTGTAATTATCTCTAAGAATAAGGCAAAGAGGAAGAAGGATTCAAAGGTCTCCATCTCCACCAAACAGGACTCTCTCAACTCCTCCACCTAGTAGGCCTTTCCTTCAGTCAACAAGGGTTTTAAGACCAATTAGAATGGCACAAAACAACCCCTATGTCAACTTCACAGGCAGCAGCCCACCTTCCCTCAATGCACAACATCCAATTCCTATTGCAGCCTTGAAGAACATTCCATACTTCACTGGAGAAAATTAGACTACTCCAGGTGATCATGTTAAAGATATTGCTAACCTTTGTGCAATCCATGAAATCAATGAGATGCAGGTGGTTGTCAAGTTGCTGGCATATTCATTCAAGGGTAAAGCATTGCAATGGTTTAGGAGCCTTGGAGCTGGTTCTATCACAAATTGGAATCAGCTGTGTATAGCACTTCATGAGAAATTTGGAGAAAATGGAGACAACTTGTCTCTTTTGGAGCAGCTGACAACCATCAAGAGAGCTCCTAATGAGCAGCTGACCGATTTCAACTTCAGATTTCAAAAGACTTGGGAGAGAATTCCAGTGGCAGTCAAGCCAACAGCAGAAGGTTCTTTTCTCTACTATCTCAAAGCTCTAAATTCTGATATTTCTATGTTGATTCAGTCCATAGGAGGCATAACTATCCCTATGGCTTATAGCATTTCCATTAGGGCTGAAAATTGTTTGATCCAAGCTGGAAAACTTGCTCCTAGACCTCCCATGCCACTGTTTCCAAGTTTAGAGAGTCCAAACACCAATCAAGCACCTAATTTGGCTCCTTCTCCCACTCCTAGAAATCAGAGTTCAAATAAAGCTTCCACTTCATCTCCAAGTGCCCCAAATGAGCTTCAAGAAGTCATGAAGCAATTACAAAACCTAGGCAATGAGCTGGTTACTCTCAAAAGGCAGCAGGCCCAAGGTTTTAGACCTTCTTATCAACCCCAAGCTCAGCCTAACAGGTAGCTATACCAATCAAAAAGGCCTCCTAATCCAGCTGCAAATATAAATCAAACAAGGCCTCCTGCCAATAGACCATTTCAGCCCTATAATCCAAATGCCATATCTGCCTCTAAGGCATTGGTGCCAACACAAAACAACATTGTCCAGGAGTATGATTGGTGTTTTCCATGTAATGAGCCTCATAACCAATCCATGTACTTCAATGGTGCTTTGAATCAAGCATTGATGGTGACAACTACTGGTGCGGAGGGTGAGGACAGTCAAGGAAACAACCAACAACAAGAAACATTCCAACAGCAATTAGCCCCAAATGACACCACATTGGTAAATTGGCAAGCAGAAGATTTTTGTGGCATGAACCAGGTAGTTTCTCAAGGTGTTGCTGCCAACACAAGGTCAAAAAGGAGGAATTTGGGTGAAGAATAGCCATTAGCCCCAACCAATCCACAACCTTCCATGGCTCCCCAAATGGTTGGCAAGCAAAATCCAATTTCAAATGCACAAGGGCAGCCAAGAACAGCCCCTAGGCCAACTCAAATACCAGTTGTTGCTACCCACGTGCAAGGAGTGAATGTACAAGTAAGGGGATAGCAAAGAGATCCTTCATCACCATTCAGTATCATTGATCAGATGAAGAAGACAAACATCAATATATCAATCTGGGAATCCCTATCTATCCCAGGCCAAAGAGATCTACTGCAAGCTGCCATGAAGGACTGGCCAACTTTGAATCAGCAAATGCAAGACAAAGTGCTTACAAATGCTACCCATCCTGAGGGAAATCATGGAGGACAGCAAGGTAAAATGTTGAAACCCCCTCCTTTCTATGTTTCGTTGATCATTGGAAATCAGCTAGTGCACAATTGCATGATAGACTCCAGGGCAAGTAGCTCAGTAATGCCTAAACAAATAGTTGATCAGCTAGGGCTCCAGTATGAAACAATATCCAAAGGGGTAGTGCAGCTAGATGGGATACAAGTAGCAACAGTTGGAGTGATTAAAAACTTGAGTCTTACCTTGCATACATGTCCAAACGTTGTTGTTTTACAAGATGTATCAGTCATAGACCTTCCACCACTCTTTGCCCTATGTTTGTCAAGAGACTTCACAACCAAGATTGGAGGATATTTGTCTACTGATTGGTCATACATGCTATTCAGAATGAGGTAGGGAACCAAAGCTACAATCAGGTCAGAACCTATTGCAAAATTCCATATTGAGCCTTACACTCCAAGTCAGATTAATGCCAATTGCTCAGGATTTGATCAAGAAGACCACCCAAGCACTGATGAGGCTGACACCAAGGTTGGAAGCATCCTGGATCTAACTCTTGATGAATGGGCAAACAAGATACATGCTTTTGATCCTTATCAAGAAGTGGAAGAATCTGAGCTAGGGGTCTATTGCATACACGAAGGAAATCAGCCTATTCCTAGCATCACCAAGCCAAACCACAAGGATGAAAATGAGGTATGGCATATTTTTTTTGATGGATCAAGGAGTAGACAAGGCAGGAGGTGGAGCCATGCTTGTTTTACCTTGAGGAGTAAAGTACTATTCATCTTTTAGATTTCAGTTTGCATGCTCCAATAACACTGCTGAATATGAAGCCTTGGTGCAAGGGATGCATTGGGCAATCAAGAAGAAAATAAAGAACTTGCAAGTATTTGGGGACATAGAATTGATTGTAAATCAGGTCAAAAGATAGCATGCTACCAAGAATGATCTTCTCAAGTGCTACAAGAATAGAGTGTGGGACCTCATGGAATATTTTGAAGGTTTTGGCATCAAATCCATTCCTAGGAAAGAGAATCAAGCTGCTAATAGGCTTGCAGTAGTAGGGGCAGCCTTTGACATTGTGGAAAGTATTCAACAAGACAAGGTATAGCCAAACATCCATGTGATTGTGAGGCCTTCAGTTCTAGATAACAATGTCAATTGGCAAGTGTTTGAAAAAGACCAGCAAATCATCCATTTCTTGCAAGAAGAAGTTGAGTTCTCAACCAAGAATCAAGAAAAATTGGAACAGCAGTATGGTGACCAAGTGGTACAACTAAGAAATAACAAGCTGCCCAAGGGACTTATCACTTTGGATTCCATTTTTAATCCCAATGATCAGTTTAGAAAGGAGAAAGAAAACATTTAGGTCAAGAGAGAGGATTCGGTATCCATCTTGGTAGAAGAGAACAAACCATTGCAAATTGGAAAGTTGACAACTGAACAAGAAAGGTATGAGTTCATATAGCTGTGCCAAGAGTTCCTTGATGTGTTTTCTTGGAGCTATGAAGAATTGAAAGGTTTCAATCCCAACTTAGCTCAGCATACCATTGAATTGGATCCAAATACTAAGCCTGTCAAGCAGAAACAAAGACCAGTCAATCCACACATGAAGCCTCTCATGAAGAAAGAATTGGACAAGCTGATTGAGTCAAGAATCATATTCCCAATCAAGCATTCTAGTTGGGTTGCCAACTTAGTTCCAGTCAGAAAGAAGAGTGGAGAGATCAGATTGTGTGTTGACTTCAGAGACTTGAATAGAGCCTCTCTCAAGGACCATTACCCACTCCCTTCCATGGAGAAAATATTGCAGGTTGTAGCTGTTTCAAAAAGGTTTTCATTGCTAGATGGATATTCAAGCTACAATCAGATTATGGTGAAGGAGGAAGACCAGTTCAAGACAGCCTTCACAACCAAATGGGGCACATATGCCTACAAGAAGATGCCATTTGGCCTATCCAATGTTGGAGCCATTTTCCAAAGGGAAATGGATATGGCATTCAAGGGGTTGATCAATAAAATAGTTCTGATATATCTTGATGACATCAATGTATTCTCCAAAAATGCTGTGGATCACCTCTTTCATCTGAGGCAGGTATTTCAGAGGTGTAGAAGATTTGGGGTATCATTGAATCCCCAAAAATGCATATTCTTGGCTCATGAGGGAAATCTTCTAGGACATATTGTTTCAAAAGAGGGATTGACGATTGACCCAGAAAGAGTTGAAGCAATTCAAGCGTTGCCATTGCCATGTCATAAGAAGGCTCTTCAAAGCTTCTTGGGAAGGATCAATTTTGTCCACAGGTTTGTTCTAAACTTTGCAGCTCTCGTAAAGCCAATAATGTTGATGTTAAAAAATAGCATGGCATTTAAGTGGACATATGAAGGCAAGGAAAGTTTTGAGGTAATAAAAGAGGCTATATCTCAAGCTCCCACTCTCATCAATCCAAACTTCTCCAAGGGTTTCATGTTATACGTCTTTGGTGGTGGAGACACAATTTATGCAATCCTGGCACAAAAAAACAAAGAAGGGTTAGAACAACCAGTTACTTTCTTCAGTCAAGGCTTGGAGGAATACAAAACTAGGTACTCTTTCATTGAAAAGCATGTACTTGCAGTGATCAGGAGTTTAAAGAAATTCAAGCACCTAGTCTCAAACAACAAGATCCAATTATTGGTCTCTCATGCGGGAGTCAAGGACTTCCTTCTAAACAAGGATCTGAATGAGAAACGTGCAGGATGGATAACCCGTGTCATGGAATATGACATCGATATTAAGGTCACCAAACTAGTACGTGGGAAGGGACTATGTGAACAACTAGCCTTGAGTCAGCAAGTTGAAGCAGGTAATGGAAAAGAGGCTGTCTTGGTACTACAGGATGGTCAAGAACAGAAAAATGATGATGTGCCCACTCCCTGTTGGACTCAGAATATGATACACTTCCTACAGATAGGCCTATGCCCTCTAGAAATGAGAAAATCAAAGAGGAGATATTTTAGATTACAATCCATTCCATATGTGCTTATTGATGGTGTTTTGTTTAAGAAAGACATCAATGGAGTTCTACTGAGGTGCATTGGGATAGGTCAAATTGAGAGGGTGTTACGAGATTTTCACGATGGAGATTCCGGAGGACATTTCGCCCCACAAGTAACAGCTCTCAAAATAATGAAGGCAGGGTATTATTGGCCCACAGTGTTCAGTGACTATTATACATGGATAAGAAAGTGTAAGAAATGTGCACTTTTCACGGGAAAAAAAAGACTAGCAGCGCTTCCATTGCACCCAATTTTGGTTGACAACCATTTATGCAATGGGGATTGGACTTCGTCGAGGTCATCAACCCAAACTCAATCCAAGGCCACAAGTGGATTCTCACAGCGATAGACTATTTCACCAAGTGGACCGAAGCAGTAGCGCTTAAAGAGGCAAGTGAGTCTAACATACTAGACTTTTATGAGGAAATAGTGACCATGTTCGGTGTGCCGGCCACTATCATATCAGATAATGCATTAGCATTCATAGGTTCCAAGATTACATAATGGGCTGTCAAGAATGGAATCTATTTAAGCACCTCTTCAAAATATTACCCACAGGGTAATGGACAGGCAGAGTCCATGAACAAAAAGTTGCTAAGGATCATTAGAAGAACTCTGGATGAAAGCCAAAGGTCATGGCATACCAAGCTAAAATCAGCATTATGGGTTGACAGGATAACACCAAAGAGGTCTACAGGTAGTTCTCCCTACAAATTGGTCTATGGGAAAGAGGCAGTATTGCCTATATCATTAGAATTTACAGCATTGGAGCTCATGAAGCAGTTGGAGTTGTCTGAGTTCAAACCAATGGAGGCCAGGTACGTGGAGTTGATGGAATTGGAAGAAATAAGAGAACATGTAGTTCTGATGATTGAAAAGGATCAGACCTTAGTAAAAATATGGTTTGACAAGAAGGCAGGAGCAAGGACCTTCTAGGAGGGGGACCTAGTTCTGAAATGGGATGCAGATCGGGCGAAACCTAGAAGGCATTCCAAGTTTGATGCCATTTGAAGTGGCCCCTACATGGTCACGAGATGTAAAAGTGGTAATGCCTTCCAATTTTCTACGTTGGATGGAGAAGAACTCCCGATTCCAGTTAATGGAATCTATCTTAAACATTGCTACTAAAAAGGAAAAGGTTTATCCTTGTAAATACTAGCCTAGATTTCAATTCCTCTAAGTGCATATGCACATTATCTTGTTGTAATTAGGTTTCTTTTTCCTAAGTGCTTTGGCACAGTTTTTGTCACTCTCAGGTTGAATTTCTACAGTTCAGAGTGCCCTCGAGGAATGATTTGTGGTATTAGGATCGGGATCAGAGATCAGGTTGGTTTCAGGTTATTAATCCATGCCCAATGGATTGTTAAAAGGCCACTGATCTTCTACCTAGCAGACAGGTGACCCCGTTGAGTTGCCAAACTGTTATCCAAAATTCCCCCCCCAAGGTAATTTTGATAACATGCATCAGATTGTTAGTCCCGAGCAAGTAGAATGATTCAAGGCCTAAAATCATGTTTCTGGGATCCCCTCAGGTTCTTTCTAACTCTCCTGTCCAAGAAGAAATCCCAACAGGTTGAGAAAATGTGAAAAATTTATCCAAACCAAGCTTGGTGCCAAAATACAGAGAAAATCAGCTAAGTCCTAGCCCAGGCAGCACTTGCAATAGTTGGGGCGTCGGAGCACGAATCAGCCGAAAAGCCATCAGGTGGTCTGCTCAGCATTTGGGACAATTGGGACATCCAAGCCAAAAGTATGCAAAGGACACGGATCGGTTGGTTTGGCACAAGTCAGTCCATTTTGGGGGGGTCGGAGAGATTTTTCCTAGGCAGTCCGGGACAGTTGGGACAAAAGTAAGCGGAGGACACGAACCGGCCGGTTCGGCCGAAATAGAGGACTTTCGTTTGGGACATCCAGGCCAAAAGTATGCACGGGACGTGAAGAGCCGAAAGAGCCGAGAGCCAATGGAATCTCACCATGTGTCTTCATCGCAAAGAGGGACGAGTAAGCCCGAATCGGGTGGTTCGGAAGAATTTGTCCCAGGAAGATTGGGACAGTTTGGACAAAAGTACACAGAGGATGCAAAAAAGTTGAAGGAGCCGAGGACGAATCAGAGCATGCCACGTGTCCTAAGGTGGGGGAGTTTGGATCCAGGGAAAGACTTAGGAAAATTTGACAAAAGTCTTGGGCCAAGAAATTAAAAGACAAGGATGACCCTGCGCCCTGTCCTCCAACCAGATCATGCCACGTGTCCCAAGTGGCGGGGGTGCGGGGAAAAAATGAATTTTTTTCTAAAGTGTAAGAAAACATCAAAATTTCAAAGGCAGACCCACGGGATATGGAGGAGAGAGAATTGTACGGCCAATCAGCACCTGACACGTGTCATCTAAGTGGCAGAGCGTGGGAAAAAATTCAAATATCCGTTTTGGCCTATTTTTTGCCCTAAATCTTCAGATCGCCATATCTTTCAATCCAGAGCTCAATTTTTCATGTTCTTTATATCAATGGAAATCTGGAAAAATTCTCTACATGATTCCGGGGTCAATCTTGAATTTTGGTTCAGTTTGGAGAGAGAGAATTGAGAAACTCATCTGGCACGTAATAATAAACAAAAGTGACATTTCAACAACCAGCTTGAATACAACAGACAGTTCACCGTTTCTACTAGACAGTCCCCCGTTTTGCCAGGATTCGCCACTTCTGTCATAATAAGATGTGTTAAATGCAACCTAGAAGTGGTTGGGGTAGATCTGGATTTCCTCTCTCTTCACTCTCTCATTCTTCTTATAAATTGTAAGGAGGGGCTTCTTTCTAAAGGTCAAACATTTTCCTGTTTTTCTCCTCCCTTCTTCTCTCTGTCAGGAGAATTTGTGGAGTTTGAACCTCCAATTTGAAACTGTAATGTGACTCTACCTCTTGGAATTTTTTAGTGTATTGTATCAATCTTTGGAGCAAGTAATGCATGTCTGTGGATGATTCTCAACCCTCTCTGTGTTCATTTGCATCCTCCTGATCTTTCACTACGAATTTTGTTATCTATGCATGATCTTGCATCACATTCAAGTGGTCTGTGTTTATTGGCAAGATAGGTGTTCTTCATTCCTCGGTGCATCACCTCTGTTAGCTTAGGTTTATTTTTTATGCATCTTCTTACCCTGTCTCATTGGCAAGATTAGATTAGGTTTTGAGTGAACCCTTTGCATTTTTCGTGTGCATATGAACAGAGGAATAGGAACCAGCCTTCTCTAGAGAATCCTTTCTCATCTTTACAAATCCCATGCTTGGAGAAAGGATTTAATGTTTTGCAATCACAATCGATGTTAGTATGATCAACCTAGAAATCTGATCAAACATCCTAGGGTGCTGTGATTTTACATCAACAAGAACCTCTACAAAATTACATTCATATACCTAAATAGAGGAGTAAGAACCAGCTTCAATCTAGAGATTTTTCTCACCTTGCAAGGTCCCACACCTTGGATAAAGCTCAATGTTGTGCATTCACACCAAATGACTTTCCTTAGAAAAGTAGATCCATAGGTAATTTTGGGGGTGCTGTGAACTTGCACTAATAGTTTTGGCATGCCCAGTGGGAGTTTACAGGTATTCCAATTCATATTTTGTAGGTTGGTGTGTTCCTATGAATATTTCAACCTTTGGAGGCAATTGCAAACACATCTGGTGACTTCATCTAATCAACAACCCATCTCTAAAGTTATAGACCCTATTTTCATTCATTTTTATTCATTTTTCATCCATTCTTATTTCCATATCTTCCATCATTTTCCATTCCATGAAGTTGTGCAATCATGACTTCATTTCCATCATGGAATTCAAATTTACAATAGCAGTAGTACATTCGACCTCCAAAATGTTTTACAACTCCTTCAAATCAGCATTTTGTACAAATTTAAAATCAGCATGCATACCCATATGAGCAGAAATGCCAAAGTCAGTTTGGATTTGAAGCATATCAAGCACAAGAGTATGCATATGATGAGGGAAGTCAGGAAGAGAATGCAGATTTTGTGGAGAAGATCCAAAAAAATGGAGATTGGCATGGTGTAATCAAGGGCTCAAGCACAAATGAAGGCATTTCAGATTGGTTTCAGAGCACCCTGTCCATGGGGAGGCCCTTTTCCAAGACACTTAATCCCTCAAGATAAGTTGGACTTCATGGTGGAGATACTTCCCTAACTTGTACAATGGACACTGGAGATACAGGCCTATAAACTTGGTGTTGAGCAACCTTGTCAATGGGTAAGTTCTACACCATCATCTTGTTTTTCTCTTTCCATTCCTCAAGCAGCACCATCTCATTTTGAATGCCAAATTCCAGTTCCATCCCATGCTGCCCCAATTTTTGATTCCATTTCTCCGTCACCTAGTATTCCACCCCATCTCAATTCTTCTATCCTTTTTCCTTCCAAACAGCCATTCCCTCCAAAGAAACAAGAAGTTATACCTCCTCCACCACCACAAAAAAATGCAAAATTGGTTGAAATCTAATCTATTTCTCCGCTTGCCTTCCCAATTCCATGTGGGGAAGAAGAAATTACAAAAATCAGTCATGCAGGACAGCAAGAGGAAGAACGAAGCAAAGTAGGAATGATTAAGAGATTAGTAATCTTGGATCTTAGATATGGGATTGAAAAAATTCCTTTGCTGGTGAAGCCTACACCATAGGTAAAGGTTGAAGAACATGTGGTGGTTATGACTAATTTTGCTGTAGCAGAAGAAGAGAAAAAAGAAGAAGCAGGTCAGCAATCAATTTGTTCAGAATGTAGTGTCCATGTTGGCACTCTACTTGAAGAAGATGCTGATCCAATTCAAGTTGAACAATCAGCCATGGAAGAGGAAAGCTCTAAACGAGATCTTGCAGCCCCAACTTATCCTCTAGAGAAGTGGATTGAAGAGTTTGACTTGAAAAACTTCATGCTAGAGGAAGACTTCAATCAAGAGAAAGATTGTCTTCAAGTGGCAGAGGAAGGAGAAGCTCCTCCAAATCAAAAATAAGAGGAGCACATTCCATCTATGGAGAAGAAAACTACAGATCCAAAAGCTTTGAGCACAAAACAGGCTACAGAAGAACCTTTAGTTCTTCCTTCTACTTCATTCTCTTCAAGCTCCAAATAAAAAGAACACCATGGAGGAGGTTGAGCATTTGCAGTAGGACATAAATGAGGCAGTTTATCTGTTAGATTTGGAGGATTGTTTTGATGGAGAAGAACCAGTTGAAATCACCCCATATTCTCCTCCTTCATCCACCTTATAAACACAAGAACCTACTATCGTGAAGGAGAAATTTCAATTGCAGTAGCTTGCATCTTATAGTAGCTCTTTGGAATCAAAATTGGAAGATTTAAATCTTCCATGTTCTTCATTGGAGGAAGAGAAAGGGTAGATAAGTTCTACCATTGCTTCCACATCATCCATCCTAGAAGGTCTACAAGAGGAATCCATTTTTGGAGTTGAAAATTAGAGCAATGGGAATATCAAATGGATCAAACCTTTCCCAATCAGGTATTTGTCTTCATTGGAGCCGAATGAGCAGTCAAAACCAATCATGCTTGCTTCTAAGCATGAGGATGAGATACAAAGTACCAAGGATCAGCTGGAATACCTCTTTAATCCAAATGCAGAGAAACTAAAAGAGGTATTCAATTTTCTTTCAGCTGACACAGTACTAATTTGGATTGAATACTAGCTTCTTGTTGATTTTCCACTCATCCAAACAGCCATACTCAGCTCCAAATCATTTACATGGCTGCCAATTTTGAAGAAAGGAAGCTATTTTGCATAACCAGTTGTACGGTTTGTTTAGCCCACCTTTTCTTCTAGTTAGAGTAGAGTAGGTAGGTTTGCTATCAGTAGAAGAAGTGCTTTTACACACTCTGTATATCCCATTTGGGGTATGTATGATTTCAAACTTTGTAAATAGTTTTCGGTGCTGTTGTATTGCTCTTGCATAGTCCATTTCAGTGGCATTTTGGTGAAGATCAATTCCAAGTTTAGTGGGTTTCCAAGTGGCTCAGAGGTCATATTTTAATAGTTCAAATTAGAATTGGTTATCAAGCTTAAATCCATGCCCAATGGATGCTTCAAAGGCCATTGATCATTCATCTAGCAGGAAAATGACCCCTCCGAGTCACCAAAATTGTTATCCAAAATGATCCCCCTACTTATTTTGGCTAACTTGCCTTCTTTATTTCCTTCCTTTTGCTTCAACTTCAATTTTCACATATTTAGAGCACTCAAAGGATTCTGGAAATGGATTCATCAGATAGAGAATTCTTCCCCCTTTCCAGAAAGGAAAAAATTTCCTCCTAACTCCTTGTAATTTGTGAGTTATGGCTTGGTGGAGTTTTTTGGGGAAATTTTCCCTAGATAGGCCGGCATCCAATGAAATGGTGCCATGTGGCAGCAAAGGTTGGGCTGGCGGAGCAAAGTTGGAAAATTTTCCAAGATGGTTGGTGGAGGCACAAAGGAAAAAATCAGCCCGCGGGCCTGTGGGAGGACAGAGAAAAGTTACGAAGGCCCCGAATTGAATGAGGATGTACCACATGTCCATGACAGTGGTGGGAATCAAGGGCACGGAGGAATTTTTTTTTTGCCAAAGTGATAGAGGTGCAAAGGAAAAAATAAAGGTGCACCCCCGCCAAGCGATGAAAAAGAGCCACGTGTCTACATCAGCGCAGAGCTCGAACTGGTGGGGGATTGTTGGAAAATTTTCCCTTGGCAGGCAAATAGGAAAAAATGTGTTTTAAAGCCTATAGTCAAACAAGAAGCTGACGTGTCACTGGTAGAGTGGGGCATGAGGAAATTTTGGGAAATTTTCCTAATGTAAAATCAAAATGAAAAAGGTGAAGCTTGAGCCCACGATTCCATCAGTGAATTGGGAGGCACCATGTGGTAGTGGAGTGGTGGGGCGTAGGTATTTTTTGGGAAATTTTACCAAATTCAAAAAAGAGGAAAATATTCGAGTTTCGGCTCGTCAACCTGATTTTTGCCCTAAAATTTTTATTTTGCCCTAAATCTTTAAAGGGGCATAACTTTCGATCTCAAGCTCATATTTTCACATTATTTATATCATTGGAAATATTTTGAAATCCTCTAGACAATGCACTTTTATATTTTGAATTTTTATGGAGATTTGTGGGAGAAAAATGAGAAAAAGTCTTTAGCATGCAAAAAACACAGAAAATGCCTCCAACCACCAAAATTAATGAAGTATGGGCCTCTTTCTTGCTCTAAAGATTAATGTACTTTGGTGTATGGGTTTTTCCATGAAGCCCATCAGTTTGCAAGTGATATTGAAGGGATTTATTGGTGGTTGGAGTTTCAAATTGATCCTCCCACATTTTCCAACTTTCTTTTATTCTGCTCGAGTGTTAAAAGCTAGTTTTGGCTCATTTGTAAAGGGTTCGATGTTCTTGCTTCTACAACTTCTTCTTTCCTCCTTAGTAGGTGGATTTGAAGGAGTTTTAGACCTCCCATGGATATTGTAACACATTTTCCCTCTTTTCCAAAGGAATGTATTATATAAAATTTAGGCATGATAATGTATGTTTTGTGATCAATTTTCAATCCTCTCATGCAGTTATTATTGTCTTCTGATCCTTCATTGCATTCTAGAAATTTTTGTATGTTTTGTTGCTGCATCCCTATGATTTGTGTCTATTTTTTCAAAGCAGGGAGTTCAACACTGCTTTGGTGTATCACCTTTTTGTTTTTGCTTAGTTTTGTTTCCATTTCCATGTTTTCTCTCAACCTTGTCTCCTTGGTTAGAATAGACTTTTGAATCAAAACCTCTGCAAAATTGCATGAATACACCTAAATAAAGGAGTAAGAACTAACTTCAATCTGAAGAGTTTTCTCACCTTACAAGGTCCCACACCTTGGAGAAAGCTCTATGTTGTGTATTCACACCAAATGAATTGCCTTATAAAAGTAGATCCATAGGTAATTTTGGGGGTGTTGTGAATTTGCACTAACAATTTTGGCATGCCCAGTCATAGCTTAGAGGCCTTCCTCTTCATATTTTGCAGGTTAGTGTGTTCCTGTGAATATTTTAGCCTTTGGAGGTAATTGCAAACACATCTACTGACTCCATCTAATCAGAAACCCATCTTTGAAGTTGTAGACCCTCTTTCCATTCATTTTTATTCATTTTTCATCCATTATTATTTCCATCTCTTCCATCCTTTTTCATTCCATGAATTTGTACAATCATGACTTCATTTCCATCATGGAATTCACATTTACAACAACAGCAGTACATTCCACCTCCAACATGTTTTACACTTCCTTTAAATAAGCATTTTGAAAAAATTCAACATCAGCATGCATACCCATATGAGTAGTAATGCCAAAGTTAGTTTGTATTTGAAGCATATCAAGCACAAGAGTATGCATATGATGAGGGAAGTCAGGAAGAGAATGAATATTTTGTGGAGAAGATCCAAAAATGGAGATTGGCATGGTGTAATCAAGGGCTCAAGCACAAATGAAGGCATTTTAGATTGGTTTCAGAGCACCCTGTCCATGGGGAGGCCCTTTTCCAAGACACTTAAGCCCTCAAGAGAAGCTGGACTTCATGGTGGAGATGCTTCCCCAACTTACACAATGGACACTAGAGATAGAGGCCTATAAACTTGGTGTTGAGAAACCTTTTCAATGGGTAAGTTTTACACCATCATCTCATTTTCCTCTTTCCATTCCTGAAGCAGCACCATCTCATTTTGAATGCCAAATTCCAAATCTAGCCCATGTTGCCCCAAGTGATGATTCCATTTCTCCATCCCCTAGTATTCCACCCCATCTCAATTCTTCTGTCCTTTTCCCTTCCAAACAGTCATTCCCTCAAAAGAAATAAGAATTTCTACCTCCTTCACCACCGTAAACAAATGCAAAAGTGGTTGAGCTCCAATCTATTTCTCCTCTTTCCTTCCCAATTCCATGTGGGGAAGAATAAATTGCAAAAATCAGTCATGAAGGATAGCAAGAGGAAGAACCAAACAAATAAGTAATGATTAAGAACTTAGTAAGCTTGGATCTTCTATATGGGATTGAGAAAATTCCTTTGCTGGTGAAGCCAACAGAGGAGGTAAAGGTTAAAGAACAAGTGGTGGTTAGGACTGATTTTGTTGCAGAAAAAGAAGAGCAATAGGAAGAAGCAGATCAATAATCAATTTTCTTAGAATGTAGTTTCCATGTTGGAACTTTACTTGAAGAAGATGCTAATCCAATTCAAGTTGCACAATCAGCCATGGAAGAGGAAAGCTCTAAAAGAGATCTTGCAGCCCCAACTTGTCCTCTAGAGCAGAAGATTGAAGAGTTTGACTTAAAAAACTTCATGGTAGAGGAATATTTCAATCAAGAGAAAGATTGTCTTCAAGCAACAGAGGAAGGAGAAGCTGCTCCAAATCCAAAAGAAGAGGAGCACATTCTATCTATGGAGGAGAAAACTACAGATCCAAAAGCTTTGAGCACTAAACAGGCTATAGAAGAACCTTAAGTTCTTCCTTCTACTTCATTCTCTTCAAGCTTCAATGTTGAGGAGGATTTTGATCTTTCAAACTTCACCTTTGAGAATGAAGATAAACATGGTGATCAAGTTATAAATCAAAAGAACACCATGGAGGAGGTTGAGCATTTGCAGTAGGAAAGCAATGAGGCAGTTTATCTGTCAGATTTAGAGGATTGTTTTGATGGAGAAGAACCAGTTGAAATCACACCATTTTCTCCTCCTTCATCCACCTTCTAAACAAAAGAATTTGTTGTCATGAAGGATAACTTTCAATCTCTTTGGAATCAAGATTGGAAGATTTAAATCTTTCATGTTCTTTATAGGAGGAAGAGAAAGGGAAGAAATTTTTTACCATTGCTTCCACATCATCCATCCAAGAAGGTCTACAAGAAGACTCCATTTTTGGAGTTGAAAATTAGAGCAATGGGCATATCGAATGGACCAGACCTTTCCCAATCAACTATTTATCTTCATTAGAGCCAAAGGAGAAGTCAAAACTAGTCATGCTTACTTCTAAGCATGAGGATGAGTTATAAAGTACCAAGGATCATTTGGAATACCTCTTTAATCTAAATGCAGAGCAACTAAAAGAGGTATTCAATTTTCTTTTAGCTGACACCTTGCTAATTTGGGTTGAATACTAGCTTCTTGTTGATTTTCCACTCATCCAAACAGCCATACTAGCTTCTTGTTGATTTCATTGGCATTTTAATGAAGATCAAATCCAAGTTCAGTGGGTTTCCAAGTGGCTCAGAGGTCATATTTTCATATTTCAGATTAGAATTGGTTATCAAGCTTGACTCCATGCCTAATGGACACTTCAAAGGCCATTTATCATTCATGTAGCAGGTAGATGACTCCTTCAAGTCACCAAAAATGTTATCCAAAATGAGCCCCCTACTTATTTTGGCTAACTTGCCTTCATTTTTTGCTTCCTTGTGCTTCAACTTCAATTTTCACACATTTAGAGCACTCAAAGGATTATGGAAATGGATTCATTAGATAAAGAATTCTTCCCCCTTTCCAGAAAGGTAAAATTTTCCTCCTAACTCCTTGTAATTTTCAAGTTATGGCTCGGTGGATTTTTTTGGGGAAAATTTCCCTAGGCAGGCCCGCATCTAATGAAATGGTGCCATGTGGCAGCAGAGGTTGGGCCAGCGGAGTGAAGTTAGAAATTTTTCCAAGAAGGTTGGTGGGGGCGCAAAGGAAAAAATCAGCCCACGACCCATGGGAGGATGGAGAAAAGCTGTGAAGGCCCTGCATTGAATGAGGATACGCCACGTTTCCATGACAGTGGTGTGAATCAGGGGTGCAAAAGAAATTTTTTTTTAGCCAAAGTGATAGACACATAAAGGAAAAAATAGAGGTGCACCCTGCCAAGGGATGAAAAAGTGCCACGTGTCTACATCAGCGCAGAGCTTGGTTCAGCGGGGAATTTTTGGAAAATTTTCCCTTGGAAGGTGAATAGGGAAAAATGTGTTTTGAAGCCCACTTTCAAACCAAAATCTGACACATGTCACAGGGAGAGCTGGGCGCAGGGAAATTTTGGGAAATTTTCCCAATGTAAAATCAAAAGGAAAAAGGTGAAACTTGAGCCCATAATTCCATCAGTGAATTGGAAGGTTCCACGTGGCAGCAGAGTGGTGGGGCGTAGGGATTTTTTGGGAAATTTTCCCAAATTCAAAAAAGAGGAAAATTTTTGAGTTTCGGCCCACCAACCCATTTTTTGCCCTAAACTTGTTGTTTTTTTCCTAAATCTTCAGAGGGGCATAAATTTCTATCCTGAACTCATATTTTCATGTTCTTTATATCATTGGAAAGCTTGTGAACTCCTCTACACGATGAACTATTCAATTTTGAATTTTTATGGAGATTTGTTGGAGAAAAATGAGAAAAATTCTCTGGCATGCAAAAACATAGAAAACGCCCCCAACCACCAAAATTAATGAAGTATGGGCCTCTTCCTTGCTCTATAGAGCAATGTAATTTGGCATATGGGTTTTCCCTTGAATCTCAAATTTTTGTAGGAGATATTAAATGGATTTGTCAGTGGTTAGAGTTTCAAAGTGATATGCCCGTGTTTTCCACCTTTCTTTCCTTCTGCTTGAGTGTTAAAAGCTAGTATTGGCTCATTTGTAAAGGGTTTGATTTTCTTGCTTTTGCAAGCTCTTCTTTCCTCCTTAAGAGGTGGATTTCAAGGAGATTTAGAACTCTCATGGATATTGTAACATGTTTTTTCCTCTTTGCTAATGGAACATATTATATCAAATTCGTGCATGATAATATATGTTTTGTGATCAATTTTCAATCCTCTCATACAGTTATTATTGTCTTCTGATCCTTAATTACATTCTAGTAATTTATGCATGTTTTTTTGTTACAGCCCTATGATCTATCTATTTTTTCAAAGCAAGTAGTTCAACAATCCTTTGGTGTATCACCTTTCTATTTTTTCTTAGTTTTGTTTCCATTTCCATATTTTCTCTCAACCCTATCTCATTGGTAGTTTTTAGAATAGGATTTTGAATCAGAACCTTTGCGAAATTGAATACATACACCTAAACAGAGGAGTAAGAACCAACTTCAATCTAGAGAGTTTTCTCACCTTGTAAGGTTCCACACCTCGAAGAAAGCTCAATGTTGTGCATTCACACCAAATGACTTGCCTTAGAAAATCAGATCCATCGGTCATTTTGGGGGTGATATGAATTTGCACTAATAGTTTTGGCACACCTAGTGGGAGCTTAGAGGTATTCCACTTCAAATTTTGTAGTCTGATCAGAAACCCAACTCTAAAGTTGTAGACCCTCTTTCCATCATTTTCTACTTTCTATCTCTTCCATCCTTTTCCATTCCATGAAGTTTTGCAATCATGACTTCATTTCCATCATGGAATTCACATTTACAACAGCAGTAGTACATTGCACCTCCAACATGTTTTACAACTGATTCAAATCAGCATGCATACCCATATGAGTAGTAATGCAAAAGTCAGTTTGGATTTGAAGCATATCAAGCACAAGAGTTTGCATATGATGAGGGTAGTCAAGAAGATAATGAAGATTTTTTGGAGAATATCCAAAAAAATGGAGATTGGCATGGTGTAATCAAGGGCTCATGCACAAATGAAGGCATTTTAAATTGGTTTCAGAGCGCCTTGTTCATGGGGAGGCCCTTTTCCAAGACACTTAAGCCCTCAGGAGAAGCTAGACTTCATGGTGGAGATGCTTTCCCAACTTACACGATAGACACTAGAGATAGAGGCCTATAAATTTGGTGTTAAGAAACCTTGTCAATAGGTAAGTTCTACACCATCATCTGGTTTTTCTCTTTCCATTCCTCAAGAAAAACCATCTCATTTTGAATGCCAAATTCCAAATCGAGCCCATACTGCCCAAAGTGTTGATTCCATTTCTCCATCCCCTAGTATTCCACCCCATCTCAATTATTCTGTCATTTTCCCTTCCAAACACCCATTCCCTCTAAAGAAACAAGAAGTTCTACCTCCTCCACCACCACAAACAAATGCAAAATTGGTTGAACTCCAATTTATTTCTCCTCTTTCCTTCCCAATTCCATGGGGGGAAGAATAAATTAGAAAAATTAGTCACGAAAGACAGCTAAAGGAAGAACCAATCAAAGAAGTAATGATTAAGAGCTTAGTAAGCTTGGATCTTAGATATGGGATTGAGAAAATTGCTTTGTTGGTGAAGCTTACAAAGGAGGTAAAGGTTGAGGAACAAGTGGTGGTTAGGACTGATTTTGTTACACCAAAAGAAGAGTAAAAAGAAGAAGCAGATCAACAATCAATTTTCTCAAAATGTAGTGTCCATGTTGGCAGTCTACTTGAAGAATATGTTGATCAAAATCAAGTTTCAAAATCAGCCATGGAAAGAGAAAGCTCTAAAAGAGATATTGCAGCCCCAAGTTTTCTTGTAGAGAAGAATATTGAAGAGTTTGACTTGACAAACTTCATGCTAGAGGAAGAGTTCAATCAAGAGAAAGATTGTCTTCAAGTAGCAGAGGAAGGAGAAGCTGCTCCAAATCAAAAATAAGAGGAGCACATTCCAGCTGTGGAGGAGAAAAGTGTAGATCCAAAAGCTTTGAGCACAAAATAGGATATAGAAGAACATTCAGTTCTTCCTTCTACTTCATTCTCTTCAAGCTCCTATGTTGAAGAGGAGTTTTATCTTTCAAACTTCACCTTTGAGAATGAAGATAAACATGGTGATCAAGTTGCAAATCAAAAGAAAACCATGGAGGAGGTTGAGAATTTATAGCAGGACAACAATGAGGTAGTTTATCTGTCAGATTTGGAGGACTATTTTGATGGAGAAGAACCAGTTGAAATCACACCATTTTCTCCTCCTTTATCCACCTTCTAAACACAACAACTTGCTGTCATGAAGGAGAACTTTCAATTGCAGCAACCTACATCTTATAGCAGCTCTTTGGAATCAAGATTGGAAGATTTAAATCTTCCATGTTCTTCATTGAAGGAAGAGAAAGGATAGAAAAGTTCTACCATTGCTTCCACATCATCCATCCAAGAAGGTCTACAAGAGAACTCCATTTTTGAAGTTGAAAATCATAGTAATGGGCATATCAAATGGATCACACCTTGCCCAATCAGGTATTTGGCTTCATTGGAGCCAAAGAAGAAGTCAAAACCAGACATGCTTTCTTATAAGCATGAGGATGAGCTACAAAGTACAAAGGATCAGCTGGAATAACTCTTCAATCCAAATGCAGAGCAACTAAAAGAGGTATTCAATTTTCTTTCAGCTAACACCTTGGTAATTTGGGTTGAATACTAGCTTCTTGTTGATTTTCCACTCATCCAAGAAACCATACTCAACTCCAAATATTTTGCAAGGCTACGAATTTTGAAGAAAGGAAGATATTTTCCACAACCAGTTGTAGGGTTTTTTTAGCCCACCTTTGCTTCTAGTTAGAGTAGAATAGGTAGGTCTGCTTTCAACATAAGAAGTGGTTGTGCACACTCTACATATCCCATTTGGGGTATGTATGATTTCTAATTTTGTACATAGTTTTTGGTGCTATTGTATTTCTCTTGCACAGTCCATTTCAATGGTATTTTGGTGAAGATCAACTCCAATTTCAGTGGGTTTCCAAGTGGCTCAGATGCCATATTTTCATAGTTCAAATCAGAATTGATTATCAAGCTTGACTCCATGCCCAATGGATGCTGCAAAGGCCATTGATCATTCATCTAGTAGGTAGATGACCCCTCCAAGTTGCCAAAATTCTTATCCAAAATGAGACCCCTGCTTATTTTGGCTAACTTGCCTTCCTTTTTTCCTTCCTTGTGCTTCAACTTCAATTTTCACACATTTAGAGCACTCAAAGGATTCTTGAAATGGCTTCATCAAATAGAGAATTCTTTCCCCTTTCCAGAAAGGAAAATTTTTCCTCCTAACTCCTTGTAATTTTCAAGTTATGGCTCAGTGGAGTTTTTTGGGGAAATTTTCCCTAGACACACCCGCATCCAATGAAATGGTGCCATGTGGCAGCAGAGGTTGGGCCGGCGGAGTGAAGTTGGAAAATTTTCCAAGAAGGTTGGCGGAGGCACAAAGGAAAAAATCAGCCCACGGGCCTGTGGGAGGATGGAGAAATGTTGCAAAGGCCCCAAATTGAATGAAGATGCACCATGTGTCCATGATAGTGGTGGGAATCAGGGGCATGGAGTAAATTTTGTTTTTTTTCCAAAGTGATAGAGGCGCAAAGGAAAAAAAAGAGGTGCACCCCCGCCAAGTGGTGAAAAAGTGCCACGTGTCTATATCAGCGTGGAGCTCAAGTCGACGGGGGATTGCTGGAAAATTTTCCCTTGGAAGGTGAATAGGGAAAAATGTGTTTTGAAGCCCCGCGGTCAAACCCAAAGCTGACACGTGTCACTGGGAGAGCGGTGCGCGGGGAAATTTTGGGAAATTTTCCTGATGTAAAATCAAAAGGAAAAAGGTGAAGCTTGAGCCCACGATTCCATCAGCGAATTGGGAGGCACCACATGACAATGGAGTAGATGGATGTGGGGATTTTTTGGGAAATTTTTCCAAATTCAAAAAAGAGGAAAATTTTCAAGTTTCGGCCCACCAACCCAATTTCTACCCTAAAATTGTCATTTTTGCCCTAAATCTTCAGAGGGGCATAACTTTCGATCCCGAGATTGGATTTTTGCGTTCTTTATATCATTGGAAATATTGTGAAATAATCTCCGTGATGGACTATTAAATTTTTAATTTTGATGGAAATTTTCGGGATAAAAATGAGAAAACGTTTCTGGCATGCAAAAACACAGAAAACACCCCCAACCACCAAAATTAATGAAGTATGGGATTCTTTCTTGCTCTGCAGACAAATGTACTTTGGCGTATGGGTTTTTCCATGAAGCCCATCACTTTTTAGGTGAGATTGAAGGTATTTTTTAGTGGTTGGAGTTCCAAATTTATTTTCCTATTTTTTCTCCTTTCTTCCATTCTGCTTCATGGTTAAAAGACAGTTTTGGCTTATTTTGTAATGTTGGATGTTCTTGCTTCTGAAAGCTCTTACTTCCTCCTTAGCAGGTGGATTTGAAGAAGTTTCAGACCTCCCATGGGAATTGTAGCTCATTTTTTTTCCCTTTTTTCTACTCCAACATATTGTATCAATTCTGGAACTAACAATACATCCTATGTGATTGATTTTCCAATCCTCTCTTGCATTGGTATTGTTATCCTTCTAATATTTCATTGTATTTTGGTAAATTTGTGCATGTTTTGATACTATGCATCCTTATGATCTATGTCTAATTTTGCAAATTAAGGAGGTCCATCACTCTTTTGGTGTATCACCTTTATGTGTTTGATTAGTTTTGTTTTCATTTCCATGTTTTCTCTCAACCCTGTCTCCTTAGTAGTTTTAAGAATAGGATTTTGAATCAGAACCTCTACAAAATTACATGCATACACCTAAATAGAGGACTAAGAATCATCTTCAATCCAGAGAGTTTTCACACTTTGCAAGGTCCCACACCTTGGAGAAATCTCAATGTTGTGCATTCACACCAAATTACTTGCCTTAGAAAAGCAGATCCATAGGTCATTTTGGGGGTGCTGTGAATTTGCACTAACACAAACTTCTTGTGAAAATGTACCTTTTCCTTCAAAGCTACCACATGTCTATAGCTTTAGAACATCATGTCTGATACATTCTCTTCATGCCTTCTTCAAGTTATTGCAATGGTCATTTATGGCTTTTACATAGTTCTGACGAGGGTAACAAAATGGAATGGCTGCATTTATGAGGCATGTCGTTCTGTAACTATACCCATGTTATAGTTTTGTTCCAAATGTGACTTCCAAGGATATCTAAAAACAAACAATTAAAATATGTATCTTAATTCGAGGCGGTTGACTCAAACATAGCCAGACTTATAACCTGACCAATCTGAGAAATATAAAGTTTAGAGTTGACCTTTTTAGCACAGAGTGCAAAAAATGTCAACAGTTTGTTCCAATGGTCTTCACACTAATACTATGTCTGGATGACAACCCTGAAAAAAATACCTCCAAAAGTAGTCCCAAACACTAGCACTTATTGCATTACCATATTCCTATGTCTAATATGTCATGCTTCCCGAGTTGAAACTAAAATATGTATACTTGTGTCTCCTACCCAACACATAGATCTTTCTTTCTCGCCTTCACTATGACACTCTTCAATGACTACCTCTAGATCTGGAACACCTTGCATAAGGGATAGGTAGCTAGGATGAGTTAGATGCATGCCCGTGGTCCTCATTATATCCTCTAACAAACTCTTATATGAATTCAATGGGGTCTCTCTACTCCACTTTCCCAATGACATGAGGACATGATACTGTTGATCCTTATCTTCCACTTTGATTTCATCACTTCTTCCACTCATCATTCTTCTTGATCTCAAAGCTTCATCAACTACCCTCTATTGCACCTCGTCATACTTGAGTCTTCATTCCTTTCTCTTCCTCTCCTCCACTAGGGCCACCACCATCCTTCCTAAGCCTTATCCTATCCTATGCATGGTGGGGGTATAGCTTACCATATTTAATATTTCCACTCCTAGTTATACCATTAAGATCTTGATAGCTAATGGTATCATGCCCAAATAAAATCCTATTAGCTCATGTAAGAACAAATAATTTTATTCCTTTGGGAAAGATTATGTATAAATTGTGTATTCCAAAGTATAACTATGAAAAAACATTCTCATCAATGATCCATAATTTTATTCCAAGTCACATCCGAATAAGAAAGTGTCTAATAATATTCTTACATCCAAAATTTCTTTCCTAATCAGAGACCTCTATTTTTTTACATAAGATTCCAACCACTAGTAAAATTATACTAGGAAAAACTTGAATAATGTCTCATATAAGCAATCATACATGTTATTTTCAACGCAATTTCATGTGTAAAAATAATGTCAAGTGATGTATCTTTGTGACGAAACATCTTGACAATCTTTTATCCAACTCTCAATAATCTCCAAAGATAGTCGATATGCCATCTGCATGCAACATCATGGTAGATAAATTGAAAAGAGGTCTTGAAAATAGAACCAAAATATCATTTTTTATTTCCCTAAATAAAGCTATGCACACAGAAAACTCATCTAGAGGAATCTAGATACCCACCCAAAGCATGCGTAACTACTAAAACCCTCCTTTATTATGCTTATCAAAATGTTAACATGCACATTCATCATATTCATAGTTAACTCATCCATTCATACATGAAGAATCATGATAATAACGATAATTCAACATCTTAGAAACACATATAATAAGGAAAATGATTAATCCATGTAAACAATCACCAGAGTTAATTGTACTATCAAAAAACCATCTTCAAATACATCAACTATCATTATAAAACTACAATTATTCATTATAAACCACATTCAATTACATCACACAGCTTCTTAGCATTCTCTCTATCTGTACATGTCAAAACAATGGTGCAAAACCTATATTTTTAGGGTGGGGACTTTCCCTTCATCACTTCATGCACTTTCCTAATAATAGGCATGTATACAAAAATACCCTCCATACTTTTCCTATTAATAGATCAAACTAAATATAACATGCTTTAATCCAACTATTAGTCTGGTCCATGCGTCTACTTTATCTTGATCTACATGTTCTTTCTTATCTCTTTTTTTCTTGCTAAGTTCTCACACTTTTATTTATTTTTGGATCCTTGCTTGAGCGGCACTCTAACTCTTATTTTCTATTTTAGCACTTTTTGGAAAATTCGCCAAGTCCTTGATTTCATGACTACTCGTGCATAGCTCCATGTGCTGACAAGTTTTACCTCTACATGTTATCTCATCCTTATACGCACATGTACTCTTGTGTATAATCCTTTGTTCTTACTAATATTGTAATGCCTCGCTCCATTGTGCCCAACATGTGAGGTGTGGGTTATACCTTCACACTTGGCCAGTTGGTATGAGAGCTCATCTCATCAACTACTTGAATGATTGAGGTGTTGGATCCCATGTGATTTTTCATCAAACATTATGTAGAGCTACAACATGAAGAACCAATTACCTTCTTGGTTTTCATTTTTTTGTAATTTCAATTTCGATATAGGTGTTGATCATATCATAAATTATGGAAAATGATATAATAATAATAATAAAATCAATATTTAATGTATAAAATAATAATAATAATGAATAATGAAAATACAAAATTTAAATTAAATTTATGGGGTTATTCTTGCAAGCTATTTGGTTAAGTCTAAAATTTGAGAACTTGAAATTTGCTAAGTTTTAAATTTGAGAGAGCCATCCAAAATATATATTTTACATATGATCTCCTTGATGTCTGAAACCACTGTCAAACATCCTGGAAGTATATACATAAAATATAACTTAAACTATAAGAAAAATAAAAAGTTATATATATATATATATATATATAACACTTAAAGTATATACGTACTTCTATGAAATAGTACTTGCAAAAAGGGGGTAAAACATGACTCCTAAATTCTATAAAAATGATAAACTCGTGAACTCTTAGGTGATTGTAAACCAAATTTCTCCATAAATGTGTGTGTATATATATATAGGTATTTTCTATAGTTTAAAATATTAAAAATCCAAATGCAATTAATAAAAATAGAAGGAGCTCGTAAAGGCTGAATTAGGGCAAGAGAGTTTCTTCTTATTTCTTCTTATTTTTTCTAGGTTTATTTTTTCCTTCTCTTGGCCTGCTAGAGGAGGGCATTAAAAAAAAAATCATAGAAAGGAAATCTACATGTCTTAAGCCAGAATCCATTACCTTCCATATCCCCCCAATTTATGCCTAAATGGGAGCTTTAACCTAAGAAGGGACATCCACCAAGCATTGCGGAGAAGGATTTTTTTAATTGAAAGTTTTAGTTGCAAGTGTGTTGGAAGAGGTGTATGCAATGTGTATAAAACAAGGCATGTGGACTGTTTGACTAAATTTTTGAAAGAAATGAGAGCCTACTTGTTGTGGGCATGTTTAAAATATTTTAGATCTGTTTCATGGTTTTTTTTAAGGAGGAGTTGAAGATTAAAAAAACAAATGTGTATACTTCTTCCCAAAATGATTTTTTGAGAGATTCTTACAACTTCGGAGAAAATGAGGCCACATGGATAGAAATGATTTTAGAATATACATAAATTAGGTTTGTTGTAAATCCTATAGTAGATATGTAAAAAGTGGAATCATGTGCATGCAAACCATTTGACCAAATTCCTGGATGAAATATGATCATAGGATCAACTGAAATTCCCTTCTTACACAGCCATGCTAGGATGGCATACATGGATGCATGGTGATTCAGAGAGTTGTTTGGACATACATCATTTTATAAAGGATATAGGATCCTTATAAAAGCATATAAATAATAATTCCGTGGAATATACTTATGCAAAACATGGAAGTAATTGGAAAGCATGTAAATGTTTTCCAAAATGCCCCAAAGGAGTGTGATCGTTTAGTGGCTAGAAACGATCAAATGGAGTTATGATTAGTGTTAGGAATATATTGTGTAACATTATTATTCAAATGAGATGTGAAAATCATTTAATAATAATATAGTGTGAGTGAATGTGAAGTTGTAATAAACAACTCACGTGTAGTTGGATAGAGTTGAGTGAGAGAATAAAGGGATAAGGAGTGATTCTAGGAGATAGAATAGAGAGAATCGAGGGATTGGTGTTGACACCATCTTTATAGGAGTCGTTATCTCTATATAATGTAATCACTACTCTATGTAATACATCATGTATGTTTTGAATCAAATTATTATTTACGGTGTTTTTTTAAAGTTTTGTGCAATAGCTGTACCAAAAATAAGAATTAGGCCTCAGATCTCACAAGCATGCAATATGCATATTCAACTAGCCATGAAAATCCTCTTTTCAAGCTAGAAAGATCATACAGGTATGGTATTATCTCAATTATCTCGCACAATTCTCACATTCCTTGTTTCTCTTTAACAATGATATTAAAAAAATGAATATTTCACTCCCCGACGATTTTAAAGAATTGTAGCTCAAACAACCAATTTATTCTCCTTTCCATGCAAAGGAAGGAATATTGTTTTAGTATAACCCAACATTCAACTAAACTTTATATACGCTTTTCTAGCTCGAATAACCATTTTGGATCACAAAACCCACTAGAAACGTCAATACAAACATGTACCCAGTTTATAATTGTCTTGTTGTTAACCTTGCAAAAGTTATTAAACAAAATATTTGACAACATCTAAAACAAATTTATGAACCCCGAAATGGGAAGGTTAAATTTTGAACAAGTACCATGTCATGTGGAGTAGTGAATTGAACCTTTAGATGACCTTGCAGGTACATTTTTGCACTATTTGTGACCCTTTTAGGATCTCTATTAGCCATTTTTGTAGTCTTGGGAAGTTGCTGAAACTTAAAAGTTGAGTTTGGTTTAGGCTTTCCATTTGTGACTCAAGTGAATAAATGGATATCGAATTCCATAAAGCTCTAGTATTTCTACATGAAGATTTCTTAAAACCCTTAGTTTTGAGAAAAACACCTCATGGGATATTTTTACAAGGGGTTTTTGTAGGCCTCCAGTCACTAAATGACCAAGTCAAGCTAGTCCAACTACGACCGGTAGGCCTGGAAAAGTACTCACCATCTGTACCTTGTTCACCAGTATTTATTTACGTCAACTCTGGTGAATTCCTTGTATATAGGTGAATGTATAGGATTTGTATCATGGTGCCTTGACTAGATGAAATCAATTTTTAAACTCAGTTTTGAAGCCACTTGGCCTAAATTTTGACATTACTATAAACTAGAAACAAATTTAGAAAATGTTGTTGTGGACCTATTGGTGCAAATCAGCAACACCCCTGGATGTTAATCATATTTCTAGTTGGACACTTTGGACATCTAGTGTGATTACACAACATTGAATCTTTTCCCCAAGTGTGGGACTTGTAAAAATGGAAAAAGAATCTCCAGATTAGATGCTGGTTTGTCAACTCCTTTGATCATGTGTATTACTTGCAAGTTGTAGAGGTTTTGAATTTAATATCATATTCTAAATTCCAAGAGGACAGAGATAGAGAATGCAAAAAACTGAAACTAATGCTAATAAAGTGATGCACCAAATGAATGGTGAACATTCTTTACTTCTGTATATTGACACATATCATAGAAATGCAACAAAACATCATGCAAAAACTGATGGAATGTAATGAAAGATCAGAAATGGAGAAAATAACATAAGCAGAAGATTAAAACTCATTCAAAGAGCTTGCATTGTCATTTCCAATATCAAAAGTATATGCATTACAAAATTTGGGAGGCAAAAAACATGTTACAGTCTTGGAAGAGGTCTGATATTCCATAATATCACTTTCCAAGGTGAAAAGGGAGCCTGTAATGCATGAAAAATATCCAACCCCCCAAAAATGAGCCAAATCTGGCTTATACCATACAACAAACAACCCCATGAGAGAGAAACAAGGGAAAATGTGGGAGATTTTCAACCACTAACCAAAAATGCAATAAAATAGCATGGGCATCCTTACAGATCCATTCCCTAACATTTTTCACCATGCTAGGAGAGAATACGAGCCATTCTTATTTTAAAATGGTGGTTGAAACGTCATTTCTGTTCATTACCACATGCCAGAGGTGTTTTTAAATTTAATCTCTCCAAAATCCATCAAAATAAAAAATTGACCCTGGAATCTTGTAGAGAATTTCACCAGATTTCCGTTGATATAAGGAACGTGAAAAACTGAGCTCTGGATCAAAAGTTACGGCCATTTGAAAATTTAGGGCAAAACAGGGCCAAAACGGGTTGGCGGGCCAAAAATTTGAAATTTTCCCACTTTTTGCATTTGGGAAAATTCCTCAAAAAATCCCCATGCCCCACTGCTCCTAGTGCCACATGGCATGTTCTGATTGGACATGGGCCTTCTGTGCTTGACTTTCCACTATTTTGGCCATTGGAAAATTTTCCAAAAATTTTCCACCCGGCCGATGACTTGAGGACACGTGGCAAGATGTGATTCGGCGTGGGCATTTCCTCTTAAATTTTCCATCGTTGTTGACCACTTCTCTTACTTAGACACGTGGCAAAACCCCATTGGCTATAGGATTTCTCCTTCCTTTTTTCCCTGCGGGCCCGTCTTGTATTTTTTTGCCATAAAATGGACACATGGCATGATTCCATTTGCCCGCATTTGGGGGGCGGAATTTTCCTTTGAAATTTCCTTTGTTTTGCTTTGGGAAAATTTACAACTTTCCCCCCGCGTTCCGAAGCTCTAGTGCCATGTGGCGGGCTCCCATTGGGTGCGGGTGTTGGGGAAAACATCTCCTTTTGCACTTACCTTTGGGGAAAATTCCCAATCTCCCCCCGCGCTCTGCCATTCCGACCCTCAGGGGGCACGTGGCATGATCTGACTAGTTAGCGGGTTGACGGGCCAATATTTCTCCTTTCCTCTTGCCCAAACACTTCGCCAAAATTCAAAGTTTCTCTCCACAGCCCACTGGTCTTGAGACACGTGGCATGAGGCCATTGGATGCGGACTTTGTGGGAAAACTTTGACTTTTCTCCCTCGTAAAATATTTCACCAAAATTTTAACTTCATCTCCGCCCTCTGCCACTTCTAGGGATTAAGGACACGTGGTACAATCCAATTTACCAGCGGACCTTCAGGGTGAAATACTCCTTTTCAAACTTTTCAAAACACTTGGTAAAAATTACCAGTTTACCTCCGCCCTCCACCACTTCTGGGAACGCGTGGCACTAGCTTATTGGCTACAGGCCTTTCAGGGGAAAATTTCCCACAAAATCTCCGTCAAGCCATAACTTCAAAAATACATCGAGTTTGGAGGAAAACTTTACCTTTCTGGAAAGCTGAGAAAAATATCTATCCAATGGTGCCATTTCCAGAAGTTTTTGAGTGCCTGAAAAGAAAAAAATTATGACTGGGGCACAAGGGAGGGAAGAATGAAGGGAGTTAGCCACAAAATGTGTAAGGGGCTCATTTTGGATAACAATTTTGGTGACTCAGAGGGGTCATCTTCCTGCTGGATGAAGTTACCAGTTTCCTGAAGCAATCCATTGGGCATGGAGTTATCAAGTTCTCTGCTTGGTACCCCAACTAATTAGAACACTACAAGGAGGAATATGGAAGGTAGGACGTCATCTGATTGGAGAAAGGCCTGCAAAACACATTTCCTGGAACACCAAGCTTGTGCCAAAGCACTTAGGGAAACCAAAGTTAAACTTGGAGGAATGAAAATCTAAGCTAATATGTACAAGGTGGAGAATTCCATTTAGTAGCAATGCTTTAGATGGATTCCATTGACTGGAATCTACAATTCTTCGCCATCCAATGATGACAATTGTAAAGCATTGTTGTCCTTACACTTTGTGACCATGTATGGGCCACTCCAAATGGCATCAAATTTTGAATGCCTCCCCATTTTTTCTCTGTCTGCATCCCATTTTTACACTATATCTCCAACTTGGATAGATCTATCCTTGGCTTTCCTATCAAAGGTCTTCTTGATCAAAGCTTGATCCTTCTCCATTGCTCAGGATGCCTGATTTCTAATTTCTTGGAGCTCCATCAATTCTGCATATCTAACCTCCATGGGCCCAAACTCCAACAACTCCAACTGTTTCATGAGTTCCAATGTTGGCAACTCAAGTGACATGGGAAAAATTTCCTCTCTTCCATAAGCAAGCCTGAATGGAGAATTACCTGTAGATCTCTTGGGAGTTATCCTATCATCCCATAAGGCTGATTTCAACTTAGTATGCCAAGACCTCTTATTCTCATCAAGAGTCCTCCTAATGATGCTTAACAAATTCTTGTTTGTAGATTCAGTTTGGCCATTACCCTAAGGGTAATAATTTGATGAAGTGCTTAGGTAGATCCCATTCTTGACAGTCCATTCAGTTACCTTAGACCCAATAAATACCAATGCATTATCTGATATTATTGTAGCAGGTATGCCAAATCTGGTTGCTATTTCCTCATAGAAGTCCAGGATGCTAGATTCATTTGCTTCCTTGAGTGCTACTACTTCAGTCCACTTGGCGAAGTAATCCGTTGCTGTTAGAATCCATTTGTGTCCTTGGCTTGAATTTGGATTAATGACTGCAATGAAGTCCAAACCCCATTGCACATATGGTTGGTCAACTAAAATTGGATGCAATGGAATGGAAGCTAGCTTCTCCTTACCCGTGTAGAATGCACAATTCTTGCATCTCTTGATCCATGCATAACAATCACTGAAAATCTTGGGCCAATAATAGCCAGCCCTCATGATCTTTAGAGCTATCACTCTCAGTAAAAAATTACCACCAGCTGATCCACCATGGAACTCTTCCAACACCTTGTGAATCTGATTTGTACCAATGCATCTCAGCAACACTCCATTCACATCCTTTTTGAACAAAACACCATCAACAAGGGCATATGGGATAGCCTACAATCTGAAGTGTCTTCTTTTGGTCTTGTTCATCTCTGGAGGGAAAATACCTGTGCTTAGGAAGTGCATTATGTCTTGGGTCTAGCAAGGAGTGAGGACGCCATTATTTTCCTCTTGAGTGTTTCCTTGCTCATGGTTGTCTTACAATGCCAAAACAACCTATTTCTCATTGCATGCTTCCTTTTGTTTGTTTAAAATCAGCTGATCACACAATCCTTTTCCTATGAACAACTTGGTGACTTTGATCTCAATGTCATACTCCATGACACGAGTAATCCAACCTGCTCTCTTTTCATTCAGGTATTTGTTGAGGAGGAAGTCTTTAACTCCCACATGAGAAACCAGCAATTGAACCTTGTTGTTTGAAACTAGATGCTTGAATTTCTTCAAGCTCTTGATTACTACAAGAACATGCTTCTCAATGAAGGAATACCTCACCTCATAGTCCTTCAGGATTTGGCTAAAGAAAGTAATTGGCTGTTCATCATTGTCTTTGTTGTGTTGTACCAAAATTGCAGAAATAGTATCATCACCCCCAAATGGATAGAGGATGAAATCCTTGGATAAATCTGGGTCAATGAGAGTTGGGGCTTGAGATATGGCTTCTTTGATTGCTTCAAAACTTTACTTGCCTTTTGCTATACATTTGAAAGCCATGCTTTTCTTTAACATCTTGGTGATAGGCTTGACTAGGGCTGTAAAATTTGGGAAAAACCTCCCAACAAAATTTATTCTCCCCAAGAAACTTTGAAGGGCCTTCTTGTGGCTTGGCAATGTAGTGCTCTTATGGCTTTAACTCTTTCTGGATCAATTTCTAATACTTCTTTGCAGACAATGTGGTCAAGGAGCTTTCCTTCATGGGCTAGAAAAATACACTTTTTAGGATTCAAGGATACTCCAAATCTTCTACACCTTTGGAACACTTGTCTCAAATGAAAGAGATGGTCTGCTACATTTTTTGAAAAAATAGTGATATCATCAAGATATATCAGGACCATGTTGTTCATCAAATCCTTGAACACCATGTCCATTGCTCTTTGGGAAGTAGCTCCAGCATTGGACAGCCCAAATGGCATTTTCCTGTATGCATAAGTTCCCCATTTAGTTGTAAAGGCTGTCTTGAACTGATCCTCTTCTTTCACCATAATCTGATTGTACCCTGAATAGCCATCAAGTAATGAAAACCTCTTAGATCTGGCAACAACTTGTAAAATATGCTCCATAGAAGGAAGTGGATAATGATCCTTGAGAGATGCTCTATTCAAATCTCTGAAGTCAACACACAATCTGATTTCCCCACTCTTCTTTCTAACTAGAACCAAGTTGGCCACCCAACTAGAATGCTTGATAGGGAATATGATTCTTGACTCTATCAACTTATTCAATTCTTTTCTCATGAGAGGCTCCATGTGTGGATTGACTGGCCTTTGTTTTTCCTAATGGGTTTAGTACTTGGATCCAATTCAATGGTGTGTTGAGCTAACTCGGGATTTAAACCTTTCAAATCTTCATAGCTCCAAGAAAACACATCAGGGAATTCTTTACAAATTTGTATGAAATCATACATTTCTTGCTCAGTTGTCACTTTACTAACTTGGAGTGATTTTCCTTCTTCCACCAAGATGGACACTGAATCTTCTCCCTTGACTTGGATGTTTTATTTCTCCTTCCTAAACTGATCATTAGGATTGAAAATGGACTCCAAAGTAATAAGTCCCTTTGGTAGTTTGTTAGTTCTTAGCTATACCACTTGGTCACCATACTGCTGTTCCAAATTTTCCTAAATTTTAGCTGAGAACTCAACCTCTTCTTGCAAGAAATGGATGATTTGTTGATCATTTTCAAACACTTGCCAATTTACATTGTTGTCTGGCACTAAAGGCCTTACAATCACATGAATGCTTGGCTATAATTTTTCCTTCTTGATGCTTTCAACAACATCAAAGGATGCTCCAACTGCTGCAAGCCTGTCAGCAGATTGGTTCTCTTTTCTAGGAATGGACTTGATGCCAAAACCTTCAAAATCTTCCATGAGGTCCCATACCATATTTTTGTAGCACTTGAGTAGATCATTCTTGATAGCATGCTGCCCCTTAACTTGGTTGATAATCAACTCACTGCCATTAAAGACTTCCAAGTTCTTTATTCCTCTCTTGATTGACCAATGTAATCCTTGCATCAAAGCTTCTTATTTAACAGTGTTATTAGAGCATGCAAATTGAAATCTAAAAGCTGGATAATACTTAACTCCTTGAGGTGAAACAAGCATGGCTCCCCCTCTTGCACCTTGTCTACTCCTTGATCCATCAAAAAACAACTACCATACCTCATTGTCATCCTTGTGGTCTAGCTTGGTGATTCTAGGGATAGGCTGATTCTCTGCATGCATGCAATAGACTCCTAGCTCAGATTATTCTATTTCTTAATAAGGATCAAAAGCATGTACCTTGTTTTCCCATTCATCAAGAGTCAGATCTAGAATACTTCCAACCTTGGTTTCAGCTTCATCAGTGCTTGGATAATCCTCTTGATCAAACATTGAATGATTGGTATTGATTTGGCTTGGAGTGTAAGGCTCAATGTGAAAGTTTGCAATAGGCTTAAATCTGATTGTGGCTTTAGTTCCATATATTTTTCTGAACAACATGTGTGACCAATCAGCAGATAAGTAACCTCTAATCCTAGCTGTGAAATCCCTTGACAAACATAGGGCAAAGAGTGGTGGAAGGTCTATCACCGAGACATCTTGCAAAACAACAACGTTGGGGCATACATGAAAGGTAAGACTCAAATTTTTTATCATTCCAACTGTTGTTACTTCTGTCCCATCCAATTGCACCACCCCTTTGGATATGAATTCATACTAAAGCCCCAACTGATTAGCTATTTGCTTGGGAATTACTAAACTACTTGCTCCAGAATCAATCATGCAGTTGTGTACTAAATGGTTTCCAATGATCAATGAAACATAGAATGGAGGGGGTTTTAACATTTTACCTTGTTGTCCTCCATGATTCCCCTCAGGATGGGAAACATTTGTGAGCACCTTCTCTTGCATTTAGACTTGCTGATTTGAAGTTGACCAGTCTTTCATGGTAGCTTGTAGCAAATCTCTTTGGCCTGGGATGTATAGTGATTCCCACATGGATATGTTTACATTTTTCTTCTTTATCTGATCAATGATGTTGAATGGAGATGAAGCATCTCTTTTCTATCCCTTGGCCTGCACATTCATTCCTTGCACATGGGTAGCAATAACTAGCATTTGAGTTGGCCTAGGAGCTATTTTAAGCAGCCCTTGTGTGTTTGGAACTACATTTTTTTTGCCAATAATTTGTGAAGTGATAGAAGATTGTGGATTACTTGGAGCCAATGGTTTTTCTTCACCCGAATTTCTTCTTTTTGACCTTGTGTTGGCTGCAACACTTTGGGAAGTTGTTTGATTCATGCCACAAAAATATTCTACTTGCCAGTTTACAAGTGTGGTATCATTTGGAGTTGATTGTTGCTGGAATGTTTATTGTTGTTGGTTATTTCTTTGACTCCATTCACCCTCCATACCAGTAGTTGTCACCATTAATGATTGATTTAAGGCACCATTGAAACACATAGACTGGTTTTGAGGTTCATTGCATGGGAAACACCAATCATACTCTTGAGCTATGTTTTTTTGCACTTGCACTATTGCTTTAGAGGCAGATGTAACGTTGGGATTATAGGGCTGAAATGGTCTGTTGGCAGGAGGTCTTGCTTGATTTTGATTTACAACTAGATTGGGTGGTCTTTGAGGTTGGTATGGCTGCCTGTTAGGCTGAGCTTGAGGCTGTAAAGAAGGTCTAAAACCTTGGACTTTCTGCCTCTTGAGTGTAACCAGCTCGTTTCCTAGATTTTGCAATTGCTTCATGACTTCTTGAAGTTCATTTAAGGCACTAGAAGATGAAGTAGAAGCTTCACTTGAATTCTGATTTCTAGGAGTGGGAATAGGAGCTAAAATAGGCACTTGAATAGTATTTGGGCTCTCTAAACTTGGAAACAAATGCATTGGAGGCCTAGGAGCTAGCTTGCTAGCTTGAATCAAAAAAAATTCAGCCCTAATGGCAATGTTATAAGAAACAGGGATAGTTGTGCCTCCCATGGATTGAATTAACATAGAAATATCAGAATTAAAAGATTTAAGGTAATATAGAAAAGAACCTTCTATTGTTGGCCTTACTACCATTGGAATTCTCTCCCAAGTCATTTGAAACCTAAAGTTGAAGTCAGTCAGCTGCTCATTGGGAGATCTCTTGATGGTTGTCAACTGTTCCAAAAGGGACAAGTTATCTCCCTTTTCTCCAAACTGTTCATGGAGGGCTATATATAGCTGGTTCCAATTTTGGATAGAACCTGAGGAAAGACTCCTAAACCATTACAAATATTTCCCCTTGAATGAAGATGTTAGTAGTTTGACAGCAACTTACATCTCATTAATCTCATGGATTACACAAATATTAGCAATATCCTTAACATGATCACCAAGAGTGGTCTGATTCTCTATAGTAAAGTATGGAATGTTCTTCAATGCTGCAACCGGGATTGGATTTTTTGCATTGAGAGCAAGTGGGATGCTTCTAGTGAAGTTGACATAGGGGTTGTGTTGTGCCATTCTAATTGGCCTTAGAACCCTTGTTGATTGAATGAAAGGCCTACCAGGTGGAGGAGTTGATAGAGTTTTGTTTGGTAGAGATGGAGACCTCTGAATTCCCCTCCCTCTTTTCCTTCTTCTTAGAGATAACTAAAGATACTAAAAAAAAACCTCTTCTTCTCTAACTCTTGATCTTGTGGTGATTCTTCTCATGATTTTTTAGGTCTGCACTACTAAAATCAGCTGATTCTTCCTCCTTAGAGTCACCAGATGTGCAATTTAGGGCTCTTCTAAGCAAGAAACTTGCAACAAATGCACATCAATTTTTTGTAATGAAGAAGAAGACCTCTAAGGTCCCACCGGGCATGCCAAAACTATTGGTGCAAATCAGTAGCACCCCTGGATGTTGGTCGGATTTCTAGTTTGACACTTTGGACATCCAGTGTGATTGCACAACATTAAATCTTTTCCCCAAGTGTGGGACTTGTAAAAATGGGAAAATAATCTCTAGATTAGAGGCTAGTTCCTCAACTCCTCTGATTAGGTGTATTACTTGCAAGTTTCAAAGGTTTTGAATTCAAGATCCTACTCTAAATTCCAAGAGGACAGAGATAGAGAATGTAAAAAAATGAAAATAATGTTAATAAGGTGATGCACCAAAGGAATGGTGAATATTCTTTACTTCTATAGATTGACACAAATCATAGAAATGCAACAAAAAATCATGTAAAAATTGATGAAATGTAATGAAAGATTAGAAATGGAGCAAACAACATAAGCAGAGGATTGAAACTCATTCACAAAGCTTGCATTTTCATTTCCAATATCAAAAGTACATGCATTACAACATCTGGGAGGCATAAAACATGTTACAGTCTTAGAAGAGGTCTGATATTCCACAAAATCACTTTCCAAGGTGAAAAGGGAGCCTGTAATGCATGAAAAATATCCAACCCCCCAAAAATGAGCCAAATATGGCTTTTACCATGCAATAAACGACCCCATGAGAGAGAAACATGGGCAAATGTGGGAGAGTTTCAACCACCAACCCAAAACACAATAAAACAACATGGGCATCCTTACAGATCCATTCCCTAACATTTTTCACCATGCTGGGAGAGAATGCAAGCCATTCTTCTTTAAAAATGGTGGTTGAAATGTCATTTCTATTCATTACCACGTGCCAGAGGTGTTTTTAAATTTTCTCTCTCCAAACTAAATCAAAATACAAAATTGACCCCAGAATCTTGTAGATAATTTCACCAGATTTCTGTTCATAAAAAGAACGCGAAAAACCAAGCTCTGGATCAAAAGTTATGGCCGTTTGAAAATTTAGGCCAAAACAGGGCCAAAACGGGTTGGCGGGCCAAAATTTTGAAATTTTCCCACTTTTTGCATTTGCGAAAATTCCTCAAAAAATCCCTGTGTCCCACTACTCCTAGTGCCATGTGGCATAAACTAATATGACGTGGGCCTTCTGTGCTTGATTTTCCACTATTTTGGCCATTGGAAAATTTTCCAAAAATTCTCCACCGAGCCGATGACCTGAGGACACGTCGCAAGATGTGATTCACCATGGGAATTTCCTCTTCAATTTTCCATCATTGTTGACCAATTCTCTGACTTAGACATGTGGAAAAACCCCCATTGGCTACGGGATTTCTCCTTCATTTTTTTCCCTACGGGCCTATCTTGTATTTTTTTTGCCACCACATGGACACGTGGCACAATTCCATTGGCCCATGTTTGGGGGGCGGACTTTTCCTTTGAAATTTCCTTTGTTTTGCTTTGGGAAAATTTCTAACTTTTCCTCCACGTTCCGAATCTCTGGTGCCATGTGGTGGGCTCCCATTGGGCACCGGCCTTGGGGCAAACATCTCCTTTTATGCTTACCTTTGGGGAAAATTCCCAATCTCCCCCCGCACTATGCCGTTCTGACCCCCGGGGGACACGTGGTGCGATCTGACTTGTTGGCGGGTTGACGGGCCAATATTTCTCCTTTCCTCTCACCCAAACACTTCACCAAAATTTAAAGTTTCTCTCTGTGGCCTGCTGGTCTTGAGACACGTGGCATGAGGCCATTGGATGTAGACTTTGCACCCTCGCAAAATATTTCACCAAAAATTTAACTTCATCTCTGTCCTTCGCCACTTATGAGGATTAAGGACACGTAGCACAATCCAATTTATTAGCGGGCCTTTGGGGTGAAATACTCCTTTTGAAACTTTTCAAAACACTTGGTAAAAATTCCAAGTCTACCTCCGCCCTCTATCACATCTAGGGACACGTGGCACTAGCTTATTAGCTGCAGGCCTTTCAGGGGAAAATTTCCCACAAAATCTTCTCCGAGCCATAACTTCAAAAATACATGGAGTTAGGAGGAAAAATTTACCTTTCTAGAAAGCTGAGAAAAAGATCTATCTAATGGTGCCATTTCCAGAAGTTTTTGAGTGTCTAAAAAGAAAAAATTTATGACTGGGGCACAAGGGAGTGAAGAATGAAGGGAGTTAGCCACAAAATGTGCAAGGGGCTCATTTTGGATAACAAGACCTTTATTAAGTTAAATCTCTAGTGGGGAAACACCTAGGCACTAATATATGATTTCATGAATCTCAATTTGGTTTTTTGTTTCTAGAAAAATTTATTTTGGGAAAATGTGATGTTATTTCTCTCTCCTCTCTCTACCCCTCTCTAGTTTTGAAAATGTAATGAAAATGAAAATGCATCCCTTACCTATCCTATTATCTAAAGTGTTTTTGTCTTTAAAATGGAAAAATAGTAATTAAAATTTATTTTAGATCAAGGTATAATTCCATGCCAACAATAATTACTGACCCATGCTCTAATGGTTGTTGCAGGTTGTAGGTAGCATGACAAGTAAGATAAATGAAGGAATTTTACTTTATAGTTGTATTTAAAATTGTAAAATGTATAAAATGATGTGACACAATGTATATTTGAATTATTGTAATTATTTCCTATTCTGAAAGTAAAATGAAAATAATCTTAAAATTAGATATTTCTAGTGTGCATTGAAGGTTGTATGTAGTTGTAATTGAAATTTGTATAGTGAAATCGAGTTATTAAATCAACCATTTATCATACTAATTATAGTTTTTTCATCTTAAAAATTAAATTGTATGTTGAAAATTACCTTTCCTTCGCCACCTCAATGAAACAAGTTTATAAACCTCTCATCATACCTTCACTCCTAGTTAAATCTTATTAAGTATGAAAACCCTTATCAGAATAGATAAGGTTTTAACCTATTACAAGTTGTTTTCTGGTTTTGTACTTGGAAAAATCCTTGTTATACCATTTCCATGGCTTTGGTACTTTTTTGGGAGGAAATGAGTACACTATGTGTACCCTATCACTTTGAGTGGGAATACTATCATTACTTCTAGATGTTGTAGTTATATTTCCCCCTTGAACAGACTATTCCCCATGTGTATATGGTCCTCAATATTCCTATGAGTATCCAAATCCATGTGAGTATATTTGGGGTGTTTCACTCCCAAAGGATCTAATTAAAGAAATTTAAAAGACAATTGAAACCTAGGACCTAGTTACCTGCACTTGGAACTACGAAATTTGAACCCCTTAAGCTCCTTATAAACAGAAGTGTTAGCTTTGTAATAAGTATCAAAGTACCTTAGTTTGTGTGAAAAATTTCAAGGTATAGATATGTGTGACAATTTTTGAGGTATGGATAACTAATTACCACAAATTTTATTCATGGTATAGCTTGGACCCCTTTGAGTGTTAATTAAGTTTATACTTTGTGGATCTCTTATGAATATTCTTGGTTAAATACCCTTAACGCATGTTTGATCAACGAGAGGAATAGATCCATAGAAGACATTTAAATTAATATTATTATATTGAATTCACCACATGTGAAATAAATACCTTAAATATTTGAGTTTTTGAGTTCCATAAAATGATGTGTTTTATATTAGATAACACCCCTTGGAATCTTGTTTTCCATAAGTGAATAAAAATTCCTATATCTTTCATAGTGTTTCTAAAATGATGCTAACCTAAGAAACAATTAAATAATGTAAATGAAATATGAATAAAATTAAATAAAATGAATTTTTGGGCGATTGTGATGAATATCTCACAAACCTTGAACAAGGTCAAAACGGTTGAAAAAGTTTGATATGATCTTAAAGTAAATAAAATAATGGTACATATCAAAAGTGATCAACATTATAACAATCAAAACTTGTAATATTCAAGAAAGGATTATTTTTCACATTCATAACTAAGTTTAAAAACAAAATTGGTAATTTATCAAGTAATGTAAAAAAGGAAAAGTGAATTATTTTTTTGTATGTATCTTGGGGGTAGTCATCTCTCTTATCCATCTATTGGTACCTCCTTATGGCTGGCACTATGTTTTTTGGATCCAATGTGTTGTGAGTTATTGTTACTTCATTGATGTGAGTATGAGTTTGAAGGAGTACAAACCATGTTTAGCATATAGAATTTATATGACTATAAAGCAAACAATGTGATGTGCTTAGCGATGGTCAAAGACCTCGCTCTCTCTTTTGTCATTCTTGTAACTTCCTATTTTTATTTTTCCATAATTTGATGGGATGTACCCTATTTAATTCTCATTTGAGTATCATGTGGTTTTCTTATATGTCATGTACTTTTTTAGTACTCATTGTGAGACTAACAAGTGTTTTGTGTGTATAGGGGAAGGTACGGTCATTATGGAGGGATAAGTAAAGATAAAACCAAAGTAAAACTTATGTGATATTAAAGAGGAACCAAAGGTATGCAATATTTCTTCTAGTTGAGTGATAAGTGGGTTTGAAATAAACTAAGTGGAGGGATAAGTGGCATGCACTTTATTTTGCTAGAGAAACTATGAACTTATGCCCATACGTTATTAGAGCGATAAGTGGTAAGAATTGACCCTAGTTCCATTTGCAAGCCATTAGAGGCTTGGTCATGTGTGATAATTTTATGAATGTTCCTAACCCTCTCTATTTTATCATCTTATGAAGGCTTGACATGGTGATACGTATTTGATTAAATTTATTTTCTCATTCTCTTAATGTTAAACCTTGGTGGAATTAAGTGGTTTCTATTTGGAATGCATGTGCACTGATTGATGTGTTTTTTTTTTCTTATGTGCATAAATATGCTTTGTATCTTTTCATGATAGATACTTTCATGGCCAAAGATGGAGCAATAAGTGTCATTATAATGTATGTGGTCTCTTTTTATTTTTGGGAGGAAACAAAGGTTGGTGAGACTAGTCTTAGTGGAGCGATAAGTGCGAAGAGATAAGTGTCTTTTCATGTGGGGTTGCATGAATTCCTAGAGGAGATAAAGGATATTATCCCTTCCTTAGTGTAGGGATAAGTGGAAGTATTGGCACCATTTCCCCTTGAAAAACCATTTTATGGATTGGCAGTGTTATAATTATTAATATAATGTTTTTTTTTATTATTATCAAATCCTTGTTTTAGAGATACAACCAAAGTGATGAATGTTTTGTTTTGGTTCAGGTATTGTGTTACTGTTATGTGGGCCCAAGTGATAATGGAAGTGGTGTTGATAGGTGTTATAATATTTTCAAATTTAAAAAAAAAACATGTTTTGGTTGTATTGCTAGTATGGGCGTTACATTTGGTATTAAAGCCGAGGTTCATACTCTCTAACCTCTGGTATATGTTTGTGATGTGGATATTGTTATAATATGAACATGTTATGTTATGTCACGTTGCATTATTCATAACTTGTGTTGGTGATGTTATGCATGTATCTATGATAGTTACCATGTGTATATTTGTGAGCTATCAAAGTGTTGTGATACGGGTAGTCTCATGTGAAAATGTCATATAATGTGTATGCTCTAACAATATGTTTGTGAAAATTGTGTTTTCTTGTAAATATTAAATGTGTTGTTAAGTTAGTACCCCATGGTCTCTTGTGTGTTCCATCAACGTGTATGTAGATAATGTACCACCTTGTGGAATCTGTTTGTTTCGTAGTGGTGTAGAACCTATACTATACTTGTGTTTAATGTGAATAGGTAGTAATGTGTTATTTTCCTTGTGAATAGGGGTATATAATGATGTTATGACCCCTATTGTATCATATCTATGCCATTAATTCATTATGTGTAAAGTGTGTATCATTATGTATATTTTGATTAATCGTAATGTGCATCATTCCTTACATGATATCTATGGATATCATGTTGTGATGTAACATTATGTTAGTGATGTTGTGATGTGTTATTTTTTACCTTGCACTATCAATCCCTAACATGTAGCATCAAGGTGTGCGTGGGGAGTAAGAAGAGTGAATAATGAACCATATTGCTCAATCTGAGTACATTATAGGAAGTGGAGTCTCTTATAGACTAAAAATACACTTGTGTTTGTTTGGTATGTATGGAATTACTTATGGATGTGATGCATATTGTGTAGCATGCGTACCTCAGGCTAAGAAAATGGTGACATGTAAATATCTCTCATTCGTTAGATGGTCATTTTAGATACAACCTTTGTGTAGTTTTCGGCCTCATGAGCCTTGTGAGTACTGCAAACTATGATTTTGGATTATGATGATATTGTGATCTTGCTTCATTTTGAGTTGGACTTGAGGAATATGCTAGTGATTACCTTTAAGTCTACTAGGTGCTTGGATTTATTCGAGGTGATGGGGCTCTATTTTTTTAGGTCCATAGAGTGACCTGACATGTTTTGGTTGTATGAGACCTTATGGTATTGGGAGGTATATGGAGTTTCCCTTGGAGGCATTTGGAATTTTTATTTCGTACTTGTGATGTACCTTTACACACCCAAAATTACACGTGCTACATTGTTGGTAAAAATATTACAAAAGGTCCCAAGTGATGATTCATATCCTTTCAGAAGGTGTTAGAGTTCCTAAACCCATCTACAGTACATATTTGTAGCCTAGACATCCTTACTTATCTTTTGCACACTTTATTCTAGATTCCTGCTTCATTGTATGCATATTTTGACCTTTAGTGTCAAAACCGTTGCCCTACCTAGGTGGTGATTTTGAAACTACCACCCAAAATTGGGTGGTGGTTCTGTGTTTGTCACTTGGCTTGGGTGGAGATTTTGAAACCACCTCTCAGGCTTAGGTGGCGATGCTGTGATTGCCTCCTAGGATTTTTCGGAGGTCCTAAGACTTCCACTCTGTGCAGGGTGGCGATCCTACATGATTTTTCCAAAACTCTTCATGTGTGGTTTTAACACATGACCCTTCACTTAAATTGATTTCTAGGGTACGTTTGTGAACCAAATTTCCTAAAATTTATCTTTTTTGCATGTTATTCCTTCCCTCTTCTATTTTAAAACATATTTAATTAGTTTGAAATTCCTCTTCACCCAATGATACGACACTCCAACGTTAGCTTGTGCATGAAGGAACATCCCATCCAATTCCTATATAATCAATGTTTGTATTCAAGCAAAGGGTTTGAGAATTTTGTGTATCTTGCATAGTATTAATGCCATAATCCTGCTCAAAATTACATAGCCAACCTCTGTTCATTTGTGTTATCCCTCTTCTAATTTCATTACAACTAGATTTCCTTCAAGTTTCCATTTCTCAATCACCTTCTCCTGCTACTGCCTTTGCATTCCCAATTCTATGGACTCGTATGGAAACACAGAGAAAGAAGGGATAAAATAAGGGGACAATTCATCACATAACTGGATTTACTTACCTCTGTTTATTGAATTATAGGTTGGAGTTGTTTGATTTCCTTCATTTCTATAAATTATCATTATTACATCATATCGAATAGAGTAGAAATTAATTTCCTTCCATTTGCAAGTAATTAGTTAATTTCTAAGAGGGTTTAAATGATTAATTACAACTCCCGGTGAAAATTTCTATTCTTCCCATCCCTATGGATCTAAAGGAGAGAATATCTATAGGAGGTTGTCTACATATCATAGATCATTTGGAAAATTTCTTATTTTAAGTTAGTTTAGTTTAAATACACTTAGCGTAAGTGAATAACCACACCGAGTTATTTTTCTTGTTTAGTTTTAGTGTAGAAGTAGATTTGAATATTTAGAATAAAATCCAATTTTTGTTTGTAATTATGATGTTTCAATTTTGTTGTTTTGTTTAGATTAGTTTCCCTTTCACTAGTATCATATATTTATAGTTTCATTTTAGTTAATTTGGACACTGTGAACTAGTTCAACATTGAGATTCAGTTAGACATGCCATATGGAATTTACGTTACCCATTCATAGCCTCTAAATTTTCCCTTTTCCAACTCATATACTAGGATATCACACTACCAGATCTTATTCATTGATCCTCCTATAGTTAGCCACACATATTTCCACATAATCTGGTCCAGTACGACCTTGGGGGATTGAGTGTGGTTTAAGGTTCAATGTCAATTTTCATCTGTACAAATTGGTGAACCCGACGTGAAGGATTAATTCCTTCTTGTTTCCTTTTATTTCATTATGATTACCTCATATTTAAATTTATTCCCATATTTTGGTAGGTATTTTATACATTATAAAATATATATGGAAGAGATTTTTGTGGGCCATTTTTCACTGATAGATTTTACACCAAATTTCAACCACAACAATCCCCTTCTCTTTCAATATGGGGAAAAAATTACTCAAGAAACGTCTAAACCTCCCCTATTTACAATTCAAACCCCATTACCTATGTAATTATGGAGGAGTTTGATAAACCGTTAAACATGAAATATGGTCAACCCAATGCAAACCACATTGTTATCATAAATGGAAAAGGTTCTTACCATAGAGTCTTGTCAAGACCTCTCATTGTCATGCAATCAACAAAATATGATATATTTACACGAATAACTAATCCTCTTAGCCAGATAGATGAGTCTTTGGATATAATGAAGGTTACAACATCTGATATTTTGAATTCCTTTGATAAGATTCTTACTTTTGAGGAAGAAAAGAATTATAACACTGAACAATTCATGATAGGGTTTTAACATTCCCATTTTAAGACTTTAGAAACAACGAATTGTTTTTTTAATAATAATGTTCTCTGTTCTAAATAATAAAAATTTAGAACACACATTCCATTCCAATCAATTTCATAATAGATAACAATATGTAGCTGTAATGACTTGGTAAAATGTCGATCTCTCATTTCATGACTCAGTGAAACACTGATGTCTCATATTAACTCATTTAATTGTATACTAGATATACTTGGTTCTCTTACCCTTTTCTAGGTATTAAGTGTTATTTTTAAGAGGCCTATCTGAATATTTTTTACCAATATTCATTTAAAATATCACTTCTTAAACTAGGTGACATAAGACAATGCAACTAGAAGCTTGTGATACTTTGGCCAAAGATTTACAACATACTGTTCATATTACTATTCCTAGATGGAATACTCGTCAAATGAAATACGTCCTTCACCCCACTTCATATGTTATCTAGAATGGTCTTTACTGACTCTTGTCAGTCCAATTCTTATAGGTTTTTACCCTAACCAAGGGTAGTAAAATTGTTTAGTGTAGAGGACTACTCGTGAGAAATAAGGATGCATAGACATAATCGATTGACCTAATTCAATCACATGTGTCTAGTTATCCTAAGTCATCGAGATGTCCCCAACACTAAATAATGCTTCTAACCTAACCTAGGGTATAACTAAGGACAAGTCTGAGTTATGTAAGTCTAGGTGATTCAACTCTATAGGGTGTTGCAACATGTCAATTGCAGCACGGTATCCTTGCAAAGACCCAAGTCTTAATGAAGGTACTGTATTATAGTTGGCATGTGCAAAAATCTATCTGAGTCATCCCATCTGGATGTACATATCCATGAAGAAGTTAATTACTTAATTATTTTCTATAATTAAGGTCTAATTACAACAACCCTACTAAATCCCTAGATTCATTAACCCCTAAGGTTGTCAACCATAGTTAAGTTGTAATTTCTTTGCATAAACATCAAGATTTATTTTTTAATCATTAACTTCCTACTTTAGGATTCAATTTAATAAAACAAAAGAAGCAATCAAACAATAAGGTTCACTTATTTTAATCAACCATTCTTAGCTTGTTTATGTTCCGAATTAGATTATTTTATATTAGACTTCATTGAGATGAATTCTACTTATTAAATTTTCTTGTTCTAACCATTTTCTGTTAACAAGAAAATTTCAGTTTTATCAGTTTATGGACACAGTAGGTCCAAGAGCTGTAACCTTTGGCAATGATACCAAGATGTAACATTCCCATTTTAAGACTTTAAAAACAAGGGATTTTTTTATAATCATGTTCTTTGTTATAAATAATAAAAATTTAGAACACACATTCCATGCCAATAAATTTCATAACAGATAACCATATGCAGTAGTAATGACTTTGTAAAATGCTGATCTCTCATTTCATGACTTGGTGAAACACTGATCTCTCATGTTAACTCATTGAATTGTATACTAAGTATACTTGATTCTATTACCCTTTTTTGGGTATTAAGTGTTCTAACTTTTCATAAAAATAGGCCTATCTAAATATTTGTTACCAATATTCATCTAAAATCTTTCTTCTTAAACTAGGTGACATAGGAAAATGTAACTAGCAGCTTGTGATACTTTCACCAAAGACTTACAACATACTATTCATATTACTATCCTAGATGGAATAATCATCAAACATAATACATCCTTCACCCCACTTATATATTATCTAGAATGGTCTTTACAGACTCTTGTCACTCCACTTGTTCTAGGTTTTTTCCCTAACCAAGGGTATCAACATCGTTTAGTGTAGAGGACTGCTCGTGAGGACTAAAGATACATAAACATACTTGATCGACCTAAGTCAATCGCATGTGTCTAGTTATCCTTACTCATCGAGATGTCCCCAATACTAAATCATGCTTCTAACCTAACCTAGGGTATAACTAAGGACAAATACAAGTTATGTAAGTCTAGGTGATTCAACTCTGAAGGGTCTTGCAACATGTCAATTGCAGCACAATATCCTCCCGTACACCCAAGTCTTCATGAAGGAAATATACTGTAGTTGGCGTGAGCCAACATCCATTTGAGTTATCCGATCTGGATGTACATATCCTTGAAGAAGTTAATTACTTAATTATTTTCTCTAATTAAGGTCTAATTATAGAAACCCTGCTGAATCCCTAGATTCATTAACCCCTAAGGTTGTCAACCATAGTTGAGTTGTAATTTCTTTGAGGAAACATCAAGATTTCCTTTTTAATCATTAACTTCCTTTTTTAGGATTTAGTTTAATAAAAAAGTATTAATCAAATAATAAGGTTCACTTATTTTACTTAACCATTCTCAGCTTGTTTAAGTTCCAAATTAGGTTCCTTTATATTAGAATTTATTGAGATGAAGTCTACTTATTAAATTTTCATGTTTACCTTTTATTTTTCTTATACCTTTAAAGGTATTGGTCAAGAGGTAGTTCATCTTCCTCTTTCCTAGACGACATTAGATTTAATTTTGCAAAATGGATTCTAGAACAATCCAGATTATCAGTTCAGAATAGTTCTCTTCCTCTTTCTTATTAAGAATCAGGATTCATTGCAAAACTGTAAATTATTCAAGATATCATAATTAATTTACACTTCTAATATCACCATTTTAACAAATGAGCATAACACCAGATTTATTTAAATGATCAGCCATGAATGCCAACTTGTTAAGTTGCATTCTTAATAAAGGGATAGTGTATCTAATTCCCTTACCACCTAATTCATTTTAAGTCAACCATGCTAAGGGTTCCATACATATATGAATATGAGAGAATAAATATAATCTTACAATTCCCTTCACATAATGTAAAAAGAGAATGGCACATCAAGTACGAATAAACCCAAAATATTTTCCATTCATCTAAGTGGAATACATACTTTACAATTCCAAACATTTTAGACATCTTTAATGTCAAACAACATCAATAAGCTCAATTAAGAAATACAACTGTTCCTCTTACAAATACCTTTCAATAATGAATCATATTTCCTCATAAAATTTCCATGGTCTTAAGGCAAAAAAAAGTAATATCATAAAATAGCTTGTCTCCTTTTATCACTTACAAAGTCCATATGAAAAATTGTTAGCACGGGTCAATTCATTGAACTGAGCATGATAAACACTAAGCATTAAAACAATGTGTTTCAACTAACTATTTCATAAAAATAACATTACTTATAAGAAACAGTTAAAGAATTACAGAAAGATACATCATAAATAAATAACAGACGTGAATGGAAGAACAAAGTACTAAACCATATTATCATTATGTAGAGATCTTGGTTTAATGAAAATAATGTTCAGCCAATGATTTCATAAAGAATTAAATCAGATAAGTAATATTCCATCCAAATTACTTACCACATTTATACTATAGATATTTATAGTTCATCTCTTGATTCATTCTATCCAAATCAAAGAAATATACTAACTCTAAGATTTCATAAAAATCAGAATTATTTTAAGGAAGCAATGATCCACAATACTCAACATTAACTTACTCCATCCTTAGAATATCTAATTAAAAGCTCATTCAATATTTAATACAAAATTTAGGATGAACCATCAACATCTTAAAAAAAGAGCTTCCTATTTAAGATAATACATCAAAATTCAAATCCAAAATCTAGCTTAAGTTTAGGTTAAGCATCAAATGGTTTGATAAAGGATATTTTTCATTTAAATGCACCTATAATTCATCACACATCACCATAATTAGATCCCTATCAAAAAATTAGTCAAGGAGAAGAAGATAAAGATTTATCCTCCAACTACCCACTCTACAATTTCCTTCAAACTAATACAACTGAGAAGGTCATCTCATTACAAAGGATTAATATCGAAGAGAGAATGAACAACAAGAGGGAGAAGGAGACAACATATATCTTCCTTCATAAGTTTGAAGAGAACAGTTTAGTGAATACCTTAACTTAGAAACAAGAGAGAAGGATGTCAACAAACAAGGGTGAGATAAGATCTCATTATTCCTTCCTAAAAAGAGGAATACAAATCGGAATAAAGGAATTGAGATAGATCCAACCAAGAAATTATTCAACTCTAACAAACATTGTAACACGAATAACTATTCGATACTGAATCGAGATATACGAAAGAACATAAGGAAGTCAGAAACTGAAAGTAAAGTTCTCTCAATCGTGCAATGAGAACAACTACTGTAGCAGAGAAGCTACTACTGCAAATGGATTTATTCAAATTCCTTCTTATAAAAATAGTACCCTAAGCAACAAAAGAATAACAACTGAACATTAAATTCATCCCAAGCTTTAATAGCATCAGCCTATACATTTCACTAAATTTTCCTAAACAAGAGAGAGACAACAGTAGCATTAAAGTAATGTCATCCTTATGCGACCATAATCTTGAAGTTCATTTCAAATAAATCTTAACACATCCTTTGATGGTAAAATGAAGATAAACAAATACAAGATTTTAAAATCACAACTTACATTTAAGCTAACCCAAATCCACTACTTCACAAGAATCAAAGGAACAGTCTACAGGTTCAAGAAAGGAAAGAACCAAACCTAGATTCATCCACAAGGAAAAACAACAAAAAGTGACATGACCCCAAGTTAGGTGCTCGGAAGGTAAGCCCAAAAGGATAAGAATAAAACCAAAAATGTTCCAACCCATTTCCTTAAGATAGTCAAGAATGAACTAATCCATAATTCAACTTAGATTTTACATTCCTACAATATCTTCTGTATATCAAATTTAAATGTAAGGATCTAGTAAATCCAACAATATGAACCAATAAGGTAATTCCTGTAGCATAAAATATCATTTCATAAAATATGCATAAACATTCGATAAGCCTTTCCAGAATCACGACAACAGGATAACTATCAACCCTACTATCATACATATTACAACAAGGAGATTCATTCAGACCTAGAATCAGATAAGTCATCAAAAAAGTCTTCTCACAACTTACAGGTGCAAGAAACAAAATTGACATCATGTAAGTTCAAGTATAAGTTAACATGATTTAATAAAATTTCAAACAAGGGAGATACCAAAACCCAGAACATAATTCTAGCATAGCAGTGAATTTTACTATCTAACTTCAAAACAGTCTCACAGGAGTTCCCAGAATCAAATCATTTCAAACTCAGCAAAAGTATAACATGTTACACTTGTTTTCCAAAAAAAAAATGACTCCCTAAACATTGAATCAGACTATCTATTTTAGTATAGTTCAAACAGGTGTAATAACATTAAAATCATCTCGAGATCAACAGAAGATAACACATTTCAAAATTTCACCCAATAAAAGAAACAAACCCATCTCCTATCTTTATCAAATAGTGAACCCCTCTATTCGATTTTCTTGCAGTCAACAGAAGTTCACAAAGTTTTTCAACATTCCAGTTCAAACAATGGTTAAAGCACGATTCACTCATTTATCCAACAAGGAACAAACCTAGATCTTATTTCCTCAAATAGTGAACCCAATCAGAAGTATACAGTAAAAATATACAAACATGAATGCGAGATAACCATCACATAAAAACCCATTATTCCTCCAAGAATAGAGTTTTTTTAATGAAAACACTTAGGAAAAAGTCAGAACAACTTAATGGGTAGAGCCTATCATGCCTGATAGAGCTTATTATCGATTTATAGAAGATTTCCAGCCAAGCCACCACAGTCTCTTCTTTTTCCAAGCGATGTCAACAACTCCAATCTTACTACTTCCTCTTATACTTCCACAGGATCCAAAAATAGCTCAATGAATGCCAAGAATATCGATGGATCAAAACTAGAACTGTTGGTTTAGAAGAACCAAAACTCCATGTAAAGCAAAAATAAAAAATACAAAAGATCAAACAACCTTTCCAAAATCCACCTTGTATCTCTCCTAGGTGTTTTCTTTGCCATAACCAAGACTAATTAATGTCAAGGACTGTCATTTTTCCCTCCTATTTCTCCACACCACCACCATCCAAGTTTGCCATAATTCAATTCAAAATTTACATGTAATTTCCATTTAGTGGGGATGTCAACTAGGCATCCCCTAGCTCCCCATGCCTTTTCCAAAACTGGTAGTTCAAAGGATATTAAAACGAAAATCAATTCTCATTAATGCCTTGAAAATTGATGCCACTACCCTTACTACTTACCAAGTAGTCCATAGGTACCCCTTATATTAGTATTAGTTTAGGTTATATTATCATTAGGTTAGAAATGAACCTTAGTCCTTAGGTAAATATTATTTTCCTTAGGTTGTTTCAAAACTCCACAACCATAAAACTTACCAACTTAGGTTAGGGTGTCAACGTTAGTAGTTTAGTATTAGATCCTAGGTAGGTCTTAATTACCTTAGGTTAAAATACAAATAGTATAGAAAAGTTCCTATTGATGGTAATCACAACACCCCTGAATGTCTGCAACTCGATGGGTTGGGAATCTTAGTGTAATTTCATAACATGGAGATTTTTCCAAGTGTGGGACCTTGCAAAATTGGAAAATCTCTCCAGATGAAGGCCAGTTCCTATTCCTCTATTCAGATGCACATATAAAAGTACAGAGGGTTTACTCAAAAACCTAATCTAACTTTCCAAGGAGACAAGGTAAGAAGATGCATACAAATAAACCTAAACTGAAAAAGGTGATGCACTAAGGAATGAAGAACATCTGTCTTGCCAATAAACACAAACTGTTAAAATGTAATGCAAGACCATGTACAGATAACCATATTTGTAGTGAAATATTAGGAGGATGTAAATGAACACAAAGAGGGTTGAGAATCATCCATAGACATGCATTATTTGCTCCAAAGATTGATACAATACACTACAAAATGCCAAGAGGAAAAGTTACATTATAGTTTTAGATGGGAGGTTTGAACTCCACAGATTTACCTGTAAAAGAGAAGAAGGGAGGGGAAAAACAAGATTGTCCACATGAAAAAATTCACACCCAAGGCATAGCTTGGAGGCGCACAACATAGAGTGTCAACATGATAAAATTCACAGCCCAAGGTGTAGGTTGGAGGCACACAACACAGAGTGTCGACATGAAAATTTTTTTGCCCAAGGCATAGGTTGGAGGTGCACAACACAGAGTGTCGACATGACAAAATTCGTGCCCAAGGCACAGGTTAGAGGCGCAAAACACAGAGTGTCGACATGAAAAAATTCGTGCCCAAGGCGCAAGTTAGAGGTGCACAAAGAAGAGTGTTGACATGACAAAATTTGTGCCCATGGTGCATGTAAGAGTATGTCGACATAAAGATGGATGCACTGAGGCGCATCTTCAGGAGGAGCAACATTTTGAGCATTAACACCCCGACAAGAAGCAAACCCTAGAGCAGATATTCAGATGGCCATAACTTTTCACAAGGAGCTCAGATTCATGCAAGGTTGGAATTTTCAGAAATCTTACAAGGTCCTCTATCCAACTACGACTTGATATATTTAATTAGGTGAGAAAAAGTTCTTCACAAATGCAAAATACAATTCACCATTTTTGGGTTTGCTAAGGTCCTCATCTACCGACATAATGAGATGAATTAAATGCAACTTAGAGGTGGTTGGGGTAGATTTGGAATTCCTCTCTCTTTTCTCTCTCATTATTCTTATAAATTCTAAGGAAGGGATTATTTCTAAAGGTTAGACAATCTTGTTTTGCCCCTCCCTTCTTCTCTTTGGCAGGTAAATTTGTGGAGTTCAAACCTCCCATCTAAAACTGTAATGCAACTTTGCCTCTTGGCATTTTGTAGTGTATTGTATCAATCTTTGGAGAAAATAATGCATGTCTATGGATGATTATCAAACCTCTATGTGTTCATTTGCATGCTCCTGATCTTTCACTGCAAATATGGTTATCTTTGCATGATCTTGCATTACATTTTAATGGTTTGTGTTTATTGGAAAGACAGATGTTATTCATTCCTTGGTGAATCACCTTTGTCAGTTTAGGTTTATTTTTATGCATCTTCTTACCTTGTCTCCTTGGAAAGTTAGATTAGATTTTTTAGTAAACCATTTGTACTTTGATGTGTGCATCTGAATAGAGGAATAGGAACCAGCCTTCATCTGGAGAGCTTTTCCGATTTCGCAAGGTCCCACACTTGGGAAAAGCTCCATGTTATGTAATCGCTTTGAGAGTCCCAACCCATAGAGTTGTAGACATTCAGGGGTGTTGTGATTCACCATCAACAGTTTTGGCATGCCCGATGGGACCAATAGGTCATTCCACAAGATTTGAAGGAATTTTAAAGAAATTTGGACTTAGAAATTGCAAGTTTTACAATTTCATATTTTTTTCACCTTCCACGCTGAACTTTGAAATCAATTTTCAAGGGCTTAACTTGCTCAAAACAAGTCAAAATTTCACCAGTTTATAGATCGGGGGATAATCTTCAAAAGGGTATTCTTAGATTTTTGAGATTTTGAATTTCAATATTTCATAGTTTTTAGTATTTTAGGTTTTCCCAGGTGTTGAGCATGTCCCAAGTTCTGACACACTGTGCTTTAGGTTTTGTAAGTTGCCTTGCATGACCTAAGTTTCCCCTGTACCCTTCAGGGATTAGTAGTTGCACAACAAGACCCAATAACTGAATTATATCTTCCGGGTCCTTCAAAGTTTTAAATTATTTTAAATATTGTCAGGTTTGGTGTGTAACTTGGCAAAATTCAACCTTTTGAGGCTCGTTCTCTAACACATCTGGCGACTCCGAAGGGGTAGAATTCAGCGGTGTAGCAGAAAAAGTTTCCCAGGCATACATGAGAAGACTTTGAACCAGGTCTGATACTAGAGAAGAGGGGTTATTTTTCCACTTACAACTATCACCAGGAAGAGGAAGGAGAGGAAGAAGACCACAACGATCACCATCTCCACCTAACAGGACTTTATCAACCCCTCCACCTGGTAGACCTTTCATCCAATCAACAAGGGTTCTCAGGCCAATCAGAATGGCGCAACCACCGAATCGCTTTGTCAATTTCACTGGTAGCAATCCACTTGCCCTCAATGCACAGAATCCATTTCCAATTGCAACATTGAAGAACATTCCATTTTTCACTGGAGAAAATCATACCACTCCTAGTGATCATGTCAAAGACATTTCTAACATTTGTGCAATCCATGAGATAAATGAAATGGATGTTGCTATCAAATTGTTGGCATCTTCATTCAAAGGGAAGGCATTGCAATGGTTTAGGAGCCTTGGAGCTGGTTCTATCCAAAATTGGAATCAGTTATGCATAGTTCTCCATGAGCAGTTTGGAGAAAAGGGAGACAAATTGTCTCTACTAGAACAATTGACAACTATCAAGAGAGCTCCTAACGAGTAGCTGACTGACTTCAACTTCAGATTTCAAAGGTCTTGGGATAGGATTCCAGTGGCCGTCAGGCCAACAGCTGAAGGTGCTTTTCTATATTATCTTAAAGCTTTGAATTCTGATATTTCTATGTTAATTCAATCTATGGGAGGCACAACCTTACCTGCTGCTTATAGCATTGCCATTAGGGTTGAAAACTGTCTTATTCAAGCTAGTAAGCTAGCTCCTAGGCCTCCCATGCCCTTGTATCCAAATTTAGAAAATCCAAGCATTAATCAAGCACCCACTTTGGCTCTTATTCCCACTCCTAGAAATTAAAGTTCAAATGAAACTTCTACTTCATCCTCTAATGCTTCAAATGAACTCCAAGAGGTTATGAAACAGTTGCAAAACCTTGGAAATGAGCTAGTGACTACTCAAAAGACACCAAGCTCAAAGCTGCTAGACCTTCATATCAGCCTCAAGCATCAGTACCTAAGCTAGGCCAACCATACTAGCCCAATAGGCCACCCAATCCAGCTACAAATCAAAGCCAAGTAAGGCCTCCCACCAATAGATCATTTCAGCCCTATAACCCCAATGTTGCATCTACTTCTAAAGCCTTAGTGCCAGTACAAAGAAACATAGCTCAAGAGTATGATTGGTGTTTCCCATGCAATGAACCTCATAACCAATCTATGTGCTTCAATGCTGCTTTGAACCAAGCCTTGATGGTGACAACTACTGGCGTAGAGGGTGAAGCGAGTTAAGAAACAAATCAGCAACAAGGGACGTCTCAGCAAAACACAGCTCCAAATGATACCGCACTTGTGAATTGGCAAGATGAGGATTTTTGTGGCATGAATCAAACAATTTCTCAGAGTGTAGCAGCTAACACAAGATCAAAGAAAAGGAATATAGGTGAAGGGTAGTCATTGGCTCCAAGTGATCTATAACCTTCCAACACTCCACTAGGTGTTGGTAAGCAAAATACAGTTCCAAGCACACAAGGACAACCCAAACCACCTTCTAAGCCAGCTCAAATGCCAACTGTTGCTGCCCATATGCACAAGAAAGGAATAATGTGTAGCCTAAAGGACAACAAAGAGATATTTCATCCCCATTTTGCATCATTGATCAAATGAAGAAGACAAATGTGAATATATCAATGTGGGAATCTTTATCCATCCCAGGCCAAAGAGATCTTCTATAAGCTGCCATGAAGAATTGGTCAACTTCGAACCAACAGGTCCATATGTGAGAGAATGTCCTCACAAATGTTGCTCATCCTGAAGGGAATCATGGAGGACAACAAGGTAAAGTTTTGAAGCCCCCTCCATTCTATGTTTCATTAATCATTGGGGATAAACTAGTACACAATTGCATGATTGATTCTGGGGCAAGTAGTTCTGTCATGCCTAAGAAAATAGCTGATCAGCTTGGTCTCCAATATGAAGTCATATCAAAGGGGGTAGTGCAATTGGATGGGATAGCAGTAGCAATTGTGGGAATGATTAAAAGTTTAAATCTTACCCTACATGCATGCCCCAATGTTACCATCTTGCAAGATGCGTCAGTGATAGATTTTCCACCACTCTTCGCCCTATGCTTATCAAGGGATTTCACAGCTAGAATTGGAGGCTACTTATCTGCTGACTTCTCACACATGTGTTCAGAACAAGATATGTACTAGGGGGTAACAATCAGATCCGAACCAATTGCAAAACTTTCACACAAGGCCCTCATACCCAACAAAATTCAATGCCAACTTGTTCATCTTTGCTTCAAATGAACTCCCAGAGTCCTGAAACAATTGAAATTTAGGAATGATTGGTTACACTCAAGAGGCAACAGCAGCCCAAAGCTTTATAACCTTCTTATCATCCTCAAGCTCAACCTAATAGGACACCGGTACCAGCCCAATAGGCCACCCAATCCAACTGCAATCAATCCAAGTAAGGCTCCCACCATAGACCTTTTCAGCCCTATACCCCCAGTTGCATCTACTTCTAAAGCATTAGTGCCAGGCAAACACATAGCTCAAGAATTATGACTGGTGTTTTCACCTGCAATGAACCCCAACCAATCATTTGCTTCAATGGGGGGGGGTGCTCTGAACCAAGCCTTTAATGGTGACAACTCTGGCATAGAGGGTGATGATTCAAGAAACAATCAGCAACAAGGCCCCTCGCAGCAAAACATAGCCCATGTACTGCACTTGTGAATTGGCAACTGAAGGATTTTTGTGGCATGAAATCCAACAATTTCTCATGAGTGTAACAGCTACACAAGATCAAAGAAGAGGAATATTGTGTGAAGGGAAGTCTTGGCTCCAATGTATCTACAACCTTCCATCACTCCCAAAAGGTGTTTGGTTAAGAAAACTATATTCTAAAAAACATCAGGATAGCCCAACCACCTCTAAACCAACCCATAAGCCAGCTGGTACTACCATAAAGTTCAAGAAAATAATGTGTAGCTAAGCACACAAAGAGATGTTTCCTCCCCATTAGCAATCATTGATTCAAATGAAGAGAACAAGTGTGGAATATCTCAATGTGGGAATCTTTTATATCCATCCCAAGCCAAAACGATCTCTACAAGTTACCATGAAGATTGGTCGACTTTCGAACCCCAGTCCATAATGCAAGAGAATGTCCTCACAAATTTTGCTCAGCCTTAGGGAATCACAAGGAGGAACAACAAGGTAAAGTGTGCTGAAACCCCCTCCTTATACATCTCATTAGCAGTGGGGATAAACTGTACATAATTTGCCTTATTGATTCTGTGAAGTTAGTTCTGTTCCGTCCCAAGCAAAAGCTTATCAGTCTTGGTGGGCTGGGTCTCTAATAGAGTCATATCAAAGGGGGTAGTGTTTGGATGGGATAGTGTAGCATGGTGGGAGTGATTAAATGTTTGAATCTTACCTTGCATTCATGCCCCACGTTACTGTTTTACAAGAGGTGTCAGTTGATAGATTTGCCACCCTCTTTTGCCCTATGCTATCAAGGAGTTCACAGCTCGATTGGAGGCTATTATCTTTGACTTTCTCACACATTTTGTTCAGAACAATATAGGGTACATAGGGTCACAATCAGATCAGAACCAATTGGCAACCTTTCACATCACGCCTCAACGCCAAGCCAAATCAAATGCCACCTGTTTCATCATTTGATCAAGAGATTATCCAAAAGCCACAGATGACGTTGACACCAAGTTGGAGCATCCCAGATTTGACCTCTTGATGAATGGGCAAGTAAGGTACATGCTTTTGATCCCTACCAATAAGTAGAAGAATATGACTAGGAGTCTATTCATACATGAAGAACCATTATATTCCTTACATCCACCACAACCAACCATAAGGATGACAAAGAGGTAGGTAGTTTATTTTCATGGATCAAGGAGTTAGGCCAGGGTGTAGGAGAGGATTTATGCTTCATTTCACCTCAAGGAACAAATATTATTCAGCTTTCCATTTTCTTTTTCCTATTCAAAAAAACAAACGGCTGATACACAGCATTGATTCATGGATCATTGGGAAATGAAAAAAGGGCATAAATAACATGCAGGTGGTTTAGAGATACAAGCTAATTGTCAACCAAGTTAGGGGCAAACATGCTACAAAGAATGACTTGCTGCGGAACTATAAGAAAAGGTATGGGACCTCATTGAGGTTTCAAAGCTTCAACATCAATGTCCATACCATGAATAAAAATGAAGCTAAGATAGCTCATAGCAGGTGGAGCCCAGTTTTGATGTGGTTGAAAACATCAGAATGAAAAACACAATGACATATACATGTGATTTGTTAGGCAGCAGTTTCAGATAATAACACAAGCTGGCAAGTGTTTTGAGAATGATCAACAGATCATCAATTTTTTACAAGAGAGGCTGAATTCTCATCTAGAATTAGGACACTAGAGCAAGTAGTATGGGATCAGTAGTGCAGCTACGATAACCATTATTCCTAAGTGTGGTTGAAGGGTTTAGTAACATTGGAGTCTTCTTCAACCCTAACGACTAGTTTCCATAGAAAAAGGCTAACATCTGTCAAGAGAGAAGATTCAGAGCCATTCCTGGTTGGGGAAGGAAAACCTTCCAATTGGTAAAGTGGCCACTTAGCAGAGAAATATATTTCCATACATCTTTGCCAAGAATTTCCAGATGTCTTCACTTGGAGATATGAAGACTTGAGAGATTCAATCTCAGTTTGGCACAACATACCAATAATTGGATCCAGATTCGAGCCTCAGGTGAGGTAGGACCATTCAACCCTCACATTGAAGCCGCCCCTCTAATGAGAAAGAGCTACACAAGCTATAGAGGGCAAGCATTAAATATTCTGGATCAAGCACTCCAGCGGGTTACAAACTTTGTCTCAGTCAGAAAGAATAGTCGGAGAAATCAGTTTGTGTTGGACTTCGAGACCTCACCGGCATCGTCCTCAAATACATTGGGTGCCCACTCCTTCAATGGAACAAATATTACAAGTGGGTATCTGGTTCAGAGAGCTTCTCTCTCCTAGATGGCTACTCATGGTTAGAATTAGATAATGGTGAAATAAGATGACCATTCAAAAAGATGGCTATTTTCACCACAAATGGGGCACCTATCCTACAAGAAGAATGCCATTTGGGCTTCAAATTCTGGACTGCCACTTTCCCAGGGCAATGGATAGGCATTCAAGATTGATCAACAAAATAGTTCTGATATATCTTGACTGTACATCACTGTAAATTCTCAAAAAATGCAATAGATCACCTCTTTCATTTGAGGTAGGTATTTCAGCGGTGTAGAAGATTGGGATCATTGAAATCCCAAAAATGCATATTCTTGGCTCACAAAGGAAACTTCTAGGCCCATATTGTCAAGGAGGGGATGATGATTGACCCAGACAGAGTTGAAGACATTCAAGCATTGCCATTAACCAAGGCACAAGAAGGAGTTTTCAAATATTCTTAGGAAGGATCATTTTGTCCCACTGTTTGTTCCAAACTTTACAGCTCTCGTAAAGCCAATAACGCTGCTGTTGAGAGAGAATTGAATTTGAAATTGACATCGAAGCCAGGCAAGTTTCAAGGCATAAAGAGCTATATCTCAAGCGTTGACTCTCGTTAATCCTAACTTCTCTCCAAGGACTTCATGTTTATGCCTTCGGGGTGGAGACCTAATTTTCTAATTTCTGTCAAATCGTGGTACAACGCAAAACAAGAAGGATCAAACAACCAGTTTCCTTCTTCATTCAAGGCCTGGAGGAAGTGAAATAGTCCTCTTTCATTGAAAAGCTGTCCTTGCAGTGATCAGGAGCTTAAAGAAATTCAATCACGTAGTCTCAAACACCAGATTCCAATTGGTTTGTCTCTCATGCGTGATAGTCAGGACTCCTTGCTAAACAGGATCTGAATGAGAAAGTGCAGGATGGATCACTCATGTCATGGAATATGACCTCGAAATTAAGCTCACTAAAAACTAGTCCGTGGAAAAGACTATGTGAACAACTACTGTGATTCGGCAAGTTGAAGCGGTGATTAAAAAGAGACTAATCTTGTACTACAAGATGGTCAAGAATAGAAAATGATTATGTACCCACTCCTTGTTGGACTCAGAATATGTAGACTCCCTATAGACATGCCCTATGCCCTCCAGAAATGAGAAATAAAAAAGGAGATACTTCATATTACAATCCATTCATATGTGCTGTTGATGGTGTTTTGTTTTAAAAAAGACATCAATGGAGTTCATTGAGGTGCATTGTGATAGGTCCATTGAGAGGGTGTTAGGGAGATTTTCATGATGGGATTCTGTTGAAACGTTCAACCCCACTAGTAAACAGCTCTCAAGATAATTTAAGTCAGGGTATTATTGGTCGTCATTGTTCATTGACTGTTACAGGGATACGAAAGAAGTTGCGAGAAATGTGCACTCTTCACAGGAAAAGAAAGACTAGCAACACTTCCATTGCAAAACCATTTTTTGTTTACCACCCATTTATGCAATGGGGATTGGACTTTGGTCCAAGCATCAATCCAAACTCAAGCCAAGGCCCACATGATTCTCACGAAAAACTATTTCCACCAAGTGGACCATGAAGAATTGGTCGACTTCGAACCAGCAGGTCCAGATTCAATATAATGTCCTCACAAATTTTTGCTCAGTCCTTAGGGAATCAGGAGACAACAAGTAAGTTCTGAAACCCACTCCATTATACATCTCATTAATCATTGGGATAAATATTACATCAATACTGATTGTTCTGGGGAACTTATTTCTGTCGTGCCCAAGCCCATCCTGATCACTGGAGTCTCTAATCGAAGTCAATCAACGGGGGTAGTGTATTGGATGGGAAGTAGTTGCATGGTGGGAGTGATTAAATGGTTTGAAATCTTACCTCTGCATGCATGGCCCCCCTGCCCCACGTTACTGTTTACAGATGTGTCATGATGATTTGCCACTCACTCTTTGCCCTTTCTTATCAAGGAGTTCACAGCTATATTTGGAGGCTACCTTATCCTTTTGACTATCTCACACATGTTGTTCAGGAACAGATCTGGGTACTAGGGTCACAATCAATCAAAACCAATTGCAAACTTTCCATCAAGCCTCAGACTCCAAGCCAATCAATGCCAACGTTTCTCATTGTCAAAAGATTATCCAACACAGATGAAGGTACACCAAGGTGGAATAGCATCCCAGATTTTGACCTCTTGATGAATGGGCAATAAGGTACAGGCTTTGACCACCAAGAAGATAGAAGAATATAGCCTGAGTCTAGATGCATACATGAAGACACCAGTATTTCCTAATCTAGCATCACCAACCAGACCTAAGGATGACAAGGGTATGGTATTTATTTTTCAATGGATCAGGAGTAGCAGGGTGTATGAGGAGGAGTTATGGCTCATTTCACCTCAAGTAAATCAATATTTCAGCTTTCTCATTTCTAGTTTTTCCTATTCAAACAACACGGCGGAATACAAGCATTGATTCATGGAAATTCATTGGGAAGAAAAAGGGCATAAATAACATGCAGGTGTTTAGAGATACAAAGCTATTGTCAACCAAGTTAGGGACACATGCTACAAAAAGATGACTTGCTGAAGACCTATAAGACGAAGGTATGGAACCCATTGAGGATTTCCAAGACTTTCCAACATCATTTTCCATACCAAGGAAGAAAATGAAGCTACAGATAGGCTATAGCAGTTGGAGCACGTTGATTGGTTTAAAACATCAGAAGAAAAAACACACTTACATATCCATTTGGGATTGTGACCAGCATTCCAGATAATAACAAAAGCTGGCAAGTGTTTGAGAATGTCAACAGATATCAATTTTTTACAAGAAGAGCGGATCTCATCTAAATAGGACAAACTAGAGCAGTATAGGGGATCAAGTATGGGCAGCTCAGATAAACAATATTCCTAAGGTTTTAGTACCATGGAGTCTCCTCTTTCAACCTAAACGCCTAGTTCCATAAGGAAACCAAGAAATCCATGATGGCATGCTCGTAATCAGAGGCAGAAGGGTCACATATTGCTGCTCAGCAGGATGCCACCTCCGATGAAGAGGTTCCAGACACAACTCATTCTGACATTGTTCTAGTCTCACAGACTTCAGCAGCCATCAGAAGATGTCTGGTTGATTGATTCGGGTGCCAGCAAACACATGACTGGAAATAAGAAGTTGTTCCATACTCTGAGTGACTGGCCCACTGGAGATCGGATCACCATCGCAGACAATCAAGAGTATATTACTGCGGGGATTGGGATTGGTGATGTCATCATTCCTCTTGGGGACACGAAGATGTACACTCACGAAGGTGCTATATGTTCCAGGTTTGACCTCAAATCTTTGTCTGTGAGTCAACTTCTTAATCATCGAATGCAGGTTGAATTCTTTGTTGAGAAAGGGGTCAAGTCCTGCATCATTTCCCAGGGAGACTCAGTTATTGCTCAAGCATTTCTGAAGGGCCATCTATTTGCACTGGATGCGGTCACTTCATCTTTTCTCTCTGCTTCAATGGCAGGAGTCCACTGCACTATGGCACTTTCGATATGGTCATCTTTTCTCGGGGCTCTGCATCAGCTCAGTGCCAAGGAAATGGTAAGAGGGCTTCCTCCCAATATTCATCTAAAATCTTTCTTCTTAACTAGTGACCTAGGAAAAATGTACTAGCAGCTTGTGATACTTTCACAACGACTTAACAACATACTATTCAGTATTACTATCCTAGATGAACACACTACCCCATCATCAAACATAATACACATGCCTTCACCCCACTTATATCTTATCTAGAATGGTCTTTACATACTCTTTTTGTCACTCCACTTGTTCTATTCTAGGTTTTTTCCCTAACCCAGGGTATCACATCGTTTAGTGTAAGGACTGCTCGTGAGGGGGACTAAAGATACATAAACATACTTGATCGATCCTAATTCAATCGGCATGTGTCTATTTACCTTAATTCATCGATTTCCCAATACAAATCATGCTTCTAACCTATACCTAGGTATAACTAAGGCCAAATACAAGTTATGTCGTCTAGGTGATTCAACTCTGAAGGGTCGTGCCAACTGTCAATTGTCAAGCACAATATCCTCCGCTTACCCCCAAGTCGTCATGAGGAAATATACGTATGGCGTGAGCCACCATCCATTTGAGTTATCCGCTCCTGGATGTACATAGCCCCTTGGAAAGTTAATTACTTAATATTTTCTCTAATTAGGTCTAATTAGAGAAACCCTGCTGAATCCCTAGATTCATTAACCCCTAAGGGTTGTCAACCATAGTTGAGGTTGTAATTTCTTTGAGTGAACATCAAGATTTTCCTTTTTAATCATTAACCTTCCTTTTTAGGATTTAGTTTAATAAAAAAAGTAGTAATCAAATAATAAGTGTTCACTTATTTTACTTAACCATTCTCAGCTTGTTTAAGTTCCAAATTAGGTTCCTTTATATTAGAATTTATTGAGATGAAGTCTACTTATTAAATTTTCATGTTTACCTTTTATTTTTCTTATACCTTTAAAGGTATTGGTCAAGAGGTAGTTCATCTTCCTCTTTCCTAGACGACATTAGATTTAATTCAAAAGGATTCTAAAACAATCCAGATTATCAGTTCAGAATAGTTCTCTTCCTCTTTCTTATTAAGAATTAGGATTCATTGCAAAACTGTAAATTATTCAAGATATCATAATTAATTTACACTTCTAATATCACCATTTTAACAAACCATAGTGATTTATTTAAATGATCAGCCATGAATGCCAACTTGTTAAGTTGCATTTTAATAAAGGGATAGTGTATCTAATTCCCTTACCACCTAATTCATTTTAAGTCAACTGAAAGGGTTCCATACATATATGAATATGAGAGAATAAATATAATCTTACAATTCCCTTCACATAATGTAAAAAGAGAATGGCACATCAAGTACGAATAAACCCAAAATATTTTCCATTCATCTAAGTGGAATACATACTTTACAATTCCAAACATTTTAGACATCTTTAATGTCAAACAACATCAATAAGCTCAATTAAGAAATACAACTGTTCCTCTTACAAATACCTTTCAATAATGAATCATATTTCCTCATAAAATTTCCATTCTTTAGGTAAAAAAAAGTAATATCATAAAATAGCTTGTCTCCTTTTATCACTTACAAAGTCCATATGAAAAATTGTTAGCACGGGTCAATTCATTAAACTGAGCATGATAAACAATAAGCATTAAAACGATGTGATTTTAACTAACTATTTCATAGAAAAAATGTGGTTTTAAGAAACAGTTAAAGCATTACAGAAAGATACATCATAAATAAATAACAGTCATGAAAGGAAGAACAAAGTACTAAACCATATTATCATTATGTAGAGATCTTGGTTTGATGAAAACAATGTTCAGCCAATGATTTCATAAAGAATTAAATCAGATAAGTAATATTCCATCCAAATTACTTACCACATTTATACTATAGATATTTATAGTTAATCTCTTGATTCATTCTATCCAAATCAAAGAAATATACTAACTCTAAGATTTCATAAAAATCAAATTATTTTAAGGAAGCAATGATCCACAATACTCAGCATTACTTACTCCATCATTAAATATCTGAGTAAAATCTCACTCAATATTAAATACAAAATTTAGGATGAACCATCAACATCTTAAAGTAAGAGCTTCCTATTTAAGATGCTACATCCAAATTCAAATCCAAACTCTAGCCTAAGTCTGGGTTAAGCATCAACGAGTTTGATAAAGGATATTTTTCATTTACATGCACCTATAATTCATCACACATCACCATAATTAGATCCCTATCAAAAAATTAGTCAAGGAGAAGAAGATAAAGATTTATCCTCCAACTACCCACTCTGTAATTTCCTTCAAACTAATACAACCGAGAAGGTCAGCTCATTACAAAGGAGTAATACCGAAGAGAGAATGAACGACAAGAGGGAAAGGAGACAACATATATCTCCTTCATAATTTGAAGAGGGTAGTTTAGTGAATACCTTAACTTAGAAACAAGGAAAAGGATGTCAACAAACAAGGGTGAGATAGGATCTCATTATTCCTTCCTAAGAAGAGGAATACAAACCGGAATTAAGGAATTGAGATAGATCCAACCAAGAAACTCACTGTAACAAACATTGTAACACGAATAACTAGTCGATACTGAATCGATATATATGAAAGAAATAAGGAAGTCAGAAACTGAAAGTGAAGTTTTCCCATCGTGCAATGAGAACAACCACTGTAGCAGAGAAGCTACAATTGCAAATGGTTAATCAAATTCCTTCTTATAAAAATAGTTCCCTAAGCAACAAAAGAATAACAACTGAACATTAAATTCTTTCCAAGCTTTAACATCATTAGCCTAGAAGTTCACTAATTTTTCCTAAACAAAGAGAGACAACAACATTGAAGTAAGTCATCCTTATGCAATCTTGATTTCTTTTCAAGTGTCAACACACATAAATGAATGAAGATAAACAAATACAAGATTTTAAAATCACAACTTACATTTAAGCTAACCCAAATCCACTACTTCACAAGAATCAATGGAACAAACTACAGGTTCAAGAAGGAAAGGCCAAACCTAGATTCATCTATAAGGAAAAACAACAAAAAGTGACATGACTCCAAGTTAGGTGCTCGGAATTAAGCCCAAAAGGAAAAGAATAAAATTGAAAAATGTTCCAACCCATTTCCTTAAGATAGTCAAGAATGAACTAATCCATAATTCAACTTAGATTTTACATTCCTACAGTATCTTCTGTATATCAAATTTGAATGTAAGGATCCAGTAAATCCAACAAGATGTACCGATAAGGTAATTCCTGTAGCATAAAATCTCATTTCATAAAATATGCATAAACATTCGATAAGCCTTTCCAGAATGATGACAACAAGATGACTATCAACCCCACTATCAGACATATTGCAACAAGGAGATTTGTTCAGACCTAGAGTCAGATAAATCATCAAAAAAATCTTCTCACAACTTACAGGGGCAAGAAAAAAAATTGACATCATGTAAGTTCAAGTATAAGTTAACATAATTTAATCAAATTTCAAACAAGGGAGATAAAAAAACCAGAACATAATTCTAGCATAGAAATGAATTCTACTATCTAACTTCAGAATAGTCCCACAGGAGTTCCCAGAATCAAATAATCTCAAACTCAGCAAAAGTAGAACATGTTACACTTATTTTCCAACCAAAAATGACTCCCAAAACATTGAATTAGACTATCTATTTTAGCATAGTTTGAACAGGTGTAATAACATTGAAATCATCTCGAGATCAACAGAAGGTAACACATTTCAAAATTTCACCCAATTAAAGAAACAAACCCATCTCCTATCTTTATCAAACAGTGAACCCCTCTATTCGATTTTCTTGCAGTCAACAGAAGTTCACAAAGTTTTTCAACATTCCAATTCAAACAATGGTTAAAGCACGATTCACTCATTTATCCAACCTGGAACAACCTAGATCTTATTTCCTCAAATAGTGAACCCAATCAGAAGTATACAGTAGAAATATACAAACATGAACGCAAGATAAACCTCACATAAAAATGTATTATTCCCAAAGAATAGAGTTTTTTTAATGAAAACACTTATGAAAATCAGATCAACTTAATGGGTAGAGCATGTCATGCCTGATTGAGCTTCTTATTAATTTATAGAAGATTTCCAGCCGAGCCACCACAGTCTCTTCTTTTTCCAAGCGATGTCAACAACTCCAATCTTACTACTTCCTCTTATACTTCCACAGGATCCAAAAATAACTCATGAATGCCAAGAATATCGATGGATCAAAACTAGAATTGTTGGTTTAGAGAACCAAAACTCCATGTAAAGCAAAAATAAAAAATAAAAAGATTAAACAACCTTTCCAAAATCCACCTTGTATCTATCCTAGGTGTTTTCTTTGCCATAACCAAGACTAATTAATTCAAGGAATGTCATTTTTCCCTCCTATTCCTCCACACCACCACCATCCAAGTTTGCCATAATTCAATTCAAAATTTACATGTAATTTCAATTTAGTGGGGATGCCAACTAGGCATCCCCTAACTCCCCACGCCTTCTCCAAAACTGGTAGTACAGAGGGTATTAAAACCAAAATCAATTCTCATTAATGCCTTGAAAATTGACACCACTACCCTTACCACTTACCAAGTAGTCCATAGGTACCCCTTATATTAGTATTAGTTTAGGTTAGATTATCATTAGGTTACACATGAACCTTAGTCCTTAGGTAAATATTATTCACCTTAGGTTGTTTCAAAACTCCACAACCATAAAACTTACCAACTTAGGTTAGGGTGTCAACGTTAGTAGTTTAGTATTAGATCCTAGGTAGGTCTTAATTACCTTAGGTTAAAATACAAATAGTATAGAAAAGTTCCTATTGATGGTAATCACAACACCCCTGAATGTCTGCAACTTGATGGGTTGGGAATCTTAGTGTAATTTCATAACATGGAGATTTTTCCAAGTGTGGGACCTTGCAAAATTGGAAAATCTCTCCAGATGAAGGCCAGTTCCTATTCCTCTATTCAGATGCACATATAAAAGTACAGAGGGTTTACTCAAAAACCTAATCTAACTTTCCAAGGAGACAAGGTAAGAAGATGCATACAAATAAACCTAAACTGAAAAAGGTGATGCACTAAGGAATGAAGAACATCTGTCTTGCCAATAAACACAAACTGTTAAAATGTAATGCAAGATCATGTACAGATAACCATATTTGTAGTGAAATATTAGGAGGATGTAAATGAACACAAAGAGGGTTGAGAATCATCCATAGACATGCATTATTTGCTCCAAAGATTGATACAATACACTACAAAATGCCAAGAGGAAAAGTTACATTATAGTTTTAGATGGGAGGTTTGAACTCCACAGATTTACCTGTAAAAGAGAAGAAGGGAGGGGAAAAACAAGATTGTCCACATGAAAAAATTCACACCCAAGGCATAGCTTGGAGGCGCACAACATAGAGTGTCAACATGATAAAATTCACGCCCAAGGTGTAGGTTGGAGGCACACAACACAGAGTGTCGACATGACAAAATTTTTGCCCAAGGCATAGGTTGGAGGTGCACAACACAGAGTGTCGACATGACAAAATTCGTGCCCAAGGCACAGGTTAGAGGCGCAAAACACAGAGTGTCGACATGAAAAAATTCGTGCCCAAGGCGCAAGTTAGAGGTGCACAAAGAAGAGTGTTGACATGACAAAATTTGTGCCCATGGTGCATGTAAGAGTATGAAAACATAAGGATGGATGCACTGAGGAGCATCTTCAGGAGGCGCAACATTTTGAGCATTGACACCCCGACAGGAAGCAAACCCTAGAGCAGATATTCAGATGGCCATAACTTTTCACAAGGAGCTCAGATTCATGCAAGGTTGGAATTTTCAGAAATCTTACAAGGTCCTCTATCCAACTACGACTTGATATATTTAATTAGGTGAGAAAAAGTTCTTCACAAATGCAAAATACAATTCACCATTTTTTGGGTTTGCTAAGGTCCTCATCTACCGACATAATGAGATGAATTAAATGCAACTTGGAGGTGGTTGGGGTAGATTTGGAATTCCTCTCTCTTTTCTCTCTCATTATTCTTATAAATTCTAAGGAAGGGATTATTTCTAAAGGTTAGACAATCTTGTTTTGCCCCTCCCTTCTTCTCTTTGGCAGGTAAATTTGTGGAGTTCAAACCTCCCATCTAAAACTGTAATGCAACTTTGCCTCTTGGCATTTTGTAGTGTATTGTATCAATCTTTGGAGAAAATAATGCATGTCTATGGATGATTATCAAACCTCTGTGTGTTCATTTGCATGCTCCTGATCTTTCACTGCAAATATGGTTATCTTTGCATGATCTTGCATTACATTTTAATGGTTTGTGTTTATTGGAAAGACAGATGTTATTCATTCCTTGGTGAATCACCTTTGTCAGTTTAGGTTTATTTTTATGCATCTTCTTACCTTGTCTCCTTGGAAAGTTAGATTAGATTTTTTAGTAAACCATTTGTACTTTGATGTGTGCATCTGAATAGAGGAATAGGAACCAGCCTTCATCTGGAGAGCTTTTCCGATTTCGCAAGGTCCCACACTTGGGAAAAGCTCCATGTTATGCAATCGCTTTGAGAGTCCCAACCCATAGAGTTGTAGACATTCAGGGGTGTTGTGATTCACCATCAACAGTTTTGGCATGCCCGATGGGACCAATAGGTCATTCCACAAGATTTGAAGGAATTTTAAAGAAATTTGGACTTAGAAATTGCAAGTTTTACAATTTCATATTTTTTTCACCTTCCACGCTGAACTTTGAAATCAATTTTCAAGGGCTTAACTTGCTCAAAACAAGTCAAAATTTCACCAGTTTATAGATCGGGGGATAATCTTCAAAAGGGTATTCTTAGATTTTTGAGATTTTGAATTTCAATATTTCATAGTTTTTAGTATTTCAGGTTTTCCCAGGTGTTGAGCATGTCCCAAGTTCTGACACACTGTGCTTTAGGTTTTGTAAGTTGCCTTGCATGACCTAAGTTTCCCCTGTACCCTTCAGGGATTAGTAGTTGCACAACAAGACCCAATAACTGAATTATATCTTCCGGGTCCTTCAAAGTTTTAAATTATTTTAAATATTGTCAGGTTTGGTGTGTAACTTGGCAAAATTCAACCTTTTGAGGCTCGTTCTCTAACACATCTGGCGACTCTTAAGGGAAGAATTAATAGGTGTAGCACTAAAGGTTGCCCACATACATGAGAAGAATTTGAACCAAGTTTGATACTTGAGAAGAGGGGTTATCTGTCCACTTGCAGCTATCACCAGGTAGAGGAAGGAGAGGAAGAAGACCAAAAAGATCACCATCTCCACCTAACAGGACTTTATCAACCCCTCCACTTGGTAGACCTTTCATCCAATCAACAAGGGTTCTCAAGCCAATCAGAATGGCGTAACAAAACCCTTTTTTCAACTTCACTGGTAGCAACAAACTTTCCCTTAATGCACAGAATCTAGTTCCAATTACAGCATTGAATAATATTCCATTTTTCACTGCAGAAAATCATACCACTCCTGGTGATCATGTCAAAGAAATTGCTAACGTTTTTGTAATCCATGAGATAAATGAAATGGATGTTGTTGTCAAATTACTGGCATCTTCATTTAAAGGGAAGGCATTGCAATGGTTTAGGAGCCTTGGAGTTGGTTCTATCCAAAATTGGAATCAGTTATGCATAGTTCTCCATGAGTAGTTTGGAGAAAAGGGAGACAATTTGTCTCTACTAGAACAATTGAAAACTATCAAGAGAGCTCCCAATGAGTAGCTGACTAACTTCAACTTCAGATTTCAAAGGTCTTGGGATAGGATTCTAGTAGCCATTAGGCCAACAGTTGAAGGTGCTTTTCTATACTATCTTTAGGCTTTTAATTCTGATATTTCTATGTTAATTCAATCTATGGGAGGCACAACCTTACCTGCTACTTATAGCATTTCCATTAGGGCTGAAAATTGTTTTATTCAAGTTGGTAAGTTGGCTCCTAGGCCTCTCATGCCCTTGTATCCAAACATAGAAAATCCAAGCACTATTCAAGCACCCACTTTGGCTCCTATTCCCACTTCTAGCAATCAAAGTTCAAATGAAACTTCTACTTCATCCTCTAGTGCTTCAAATGAACTCCAAGAGGTCATGAAACAATTGAAAAATTTAGGAAATGAGTTGGTTACACTCAAGAGGCAGCAGGCCCAAAGCTTTATACCTTCTTATCATCCTCAAGCTCAACCTAATAGGACACCGTACCAGCCCAATAGGCCACCCAATCCAACTGCAAATCAAATCCAAGTAAGGCCTCCCACCAATAGACCATTTCAGCCCTATAACCCCAATGTTGCATCTACTTCTAAAGCATTAGTGCCAGTGCAAAACAACATAGCTCAAGAGTATGACTGGTGTTTCCCATGCAATGAACCCCACAACCAATCTATGTGCTTCAATGGTGCTCTGAACCAAGCCTTGATGGTGACAACTACTGGCATAGAGGGTGAAGTGAGTCAAGAAACAAATCAGCAACAAGGGCCATCGCAGCAAAACATAGCTCCAAATGATACTGCACTTGTGAATTGGCAAGCTGAGGATTTTTGTGGCATGAATCAAACAATTTCTCATAGTGTAACAGCTAACACAAGATCAAAGAAGAGGAATATTGGTGAAGGGAAGTCATTGGCTCCAAGTGATCTACAACCTTCCATCACTCCACAAGGTGTTGGTAAGAAAAATATAGTTCTAAACATGCAAGGATAGCCCAAACCACCTTCTAAACCAACCCATAAGCCAGCTGTTACTACCCATATGCAAGAAAATAATGTGTAGGCTAAAGCACAACAAAGAGATGTTTCATCCCCATTTAGCATCATTGATCAAATGAAGAAGACAAATGTGAATATATCAATGTGGGAATCTTTATCCATCCCAAGCCAAAAAGATCTTCTACAAGTTACCATGAAGAATTGGTCGACTTCGAACCAGCAGGTCCATATGCAAGAGAATGTCCTCACAAATTTTGCTCAGCCTTAAGGGAATCAAGGAGGACAACAAGGTAAAGTTCTGAAACCCCCTCCATTATACATCTCATTAATCATTGGGGATAAACTAGTACATAATTGCATGATTGATTCTGGGGAAAGTAGTTCTGTCGTGCCCAAGCAAATAGCTGATCAGCTGGGTCTCTAATATGAAGTCATATCAAAGGGGGTAGTGTAATTGGATGGGATAGTAGTAGCAATGGTGGGAGTGATTAAATGTTTGAATCTTACCTTGCATGCATGCCCCAACGTTACTGTTTTACAAGATGTGTCAGTGATAGATTTGCCACCACTCTTTGCCCTATGCTTATCAAGGGAGTTCACAGCTAGAATTGGAGGCTACTTATCTGTTGACTTCTCACACATGTTGTTCAGAACAAGATATGGTACTAGGGTCACAATCAGATCAGAACCAATTGCAAACTTTCACATCAAGCCTCATACTCCAAGCCAAATCAATGCCAACTGTTCATCATTTGATCAAGAAGATTATCCAAGCACAGATGAAGTTGACACCAAAGTTGGAAGCATCCCAGATTTGACTCTTGATGAATGGGCAAGTAAGGTACATGCTTTTGATCCCTACCAAGAAGTAGAAGAATATGAGCTAGGAGTCTATTGCATACATGAAGAAAACCAGTATATTCCTAGCATCACCAAACCAGACCATAAGGATGACAAAGAGGTATGGTAGTTATTTTTCAATGGATCAAGGAGTAGGCAGGGTGTAGGAGGAGGAGTTATGCTCATTTCACCTCAAGGAATCAAATATTATTCAGCTTTCCATTTCTAGTTTTCCTATTCAAACAACACGGCTGAATACAAAGCATTGATTCATGGAATTCATTGGGAAAGGAAAAAGGGCATAAATAACATGCAGGTGTTTAGAGATAGCAAGCTAATTGTCAACCAAGTTAGGGGACAACATGCTACAAAGAATGACTTGCTGAGGAACTATAAGAAAAGGGTATGGGACCTCATTGAGGATTTCAAAGCTTTCAACATCATGTCCATACCAAGGAAGAAAAATGAAGCTACAGATAGGCTCATAGCAGTTGGAGCAACGTTTGATGTGGTTGAAAACATCAGAAGGAAAAAACACAATGACATATACATGTGATTGTGAGGCCAGCAGTTCCAGATAATAACAAAAGCTGGCAAGTGTTTGAGAATGATCAACAGATCATCAATTTTTTACAAGAAGAGGCTGAATTCTCATCTAGGAATTAGGACAAACTAGAGCAGTAGTATGGGGATCAAGTAGTGCAGCTACAGATAAACAATATTCCTAAGGGTTTAGTAACATTGGAGTCTATCTTCAACCCTAACGACTAGTTCCATAAGGAAAAGGCTAACATACATGTCAAGAGAGAAGATTCAGAGCCAATTCTGGTTGGGGAAGGAAAAACACTTCAAATTGGTAAAGTGGCCACTGAGCAGGAGAAATAATATTTCATACAGCTTTGCCAAGAATTTCCAGATGTCTTCACTTGGAGATATGAAGACTTGAGAGGATTCAATCTAAAGTTGGCACAACATACCATATAATTGGATCCAGATTCTAAGCCCATCAGGTAGAGGTAGAGACCATTCAACCCTCACATTGAGCCTCTAATGAAGAAAGAGCTAAACAAGCTAATAGAGGCAAGCATTATATTCTTGATCAAGCACTCAAGCTGGGTTACAAACTTGGTTCCAGTCAGAAAGAATAGCGGAGAAATCAGGTTGTGTGTGGACTTCCGAGACCTCAACAGGGCATCTCTCAAATACCATTGCCCACTTCCTTCAATGGAACAAATATTACAAGTGGTATCTGGTTCAGAGAGATTCTCTCTCCTAGATGGCTACTCATGGTATAATTAGATAATGGTGAAATAAGATGACCAATTCAAGATGGCTTTCACCACCAAATGGGGCACCTATGCCTACAAGAAGATGCCATTTGGGCTATCAAATGCTGGAGCCACTTTCCAAAGGGCAATGGATATGGCATTCAAGGGATTGATCAACAAAATAGTTCTGATATATCTTGACGACATCACTGTATTCTCAAAAAATGCAATAGATCACCTCTTTCATTTGAGGTAGGTATTTCAGAGGTGTAGAAGATTTGGGGTATCATTGAATCCCAAAAAATGCATATTCTTGGCTCACAAAGGAAAACTTCTAGGCCATATTGTTTCAAAGGAGGGGATGATGATTGACCCAGAAAGAGTTGAAGAAATTCAAGCATTGCCATTACCAAGTCACAAGAAGGATTTTCAAATATTCTTAGGAAGGATCAATTTTGTCCACAGGTTTGTTCCAAACTTTACAGCTCTCGTAAAGCCAATAACGCTGATGTTGAAGAAGAGAATGGAATTTAAATGGACATCTGAAGGCAAGGCAAGTTTCAAGGCAATAAAAGAGGCTATATCTCAAGCTTTGACTCTCGTTAATCCTAACTTCTCCAAGGACTTCATGTTATATGCCTTCGGTGGTGGAGACATAATTTCTGCAATCGTGGTACAGCAAAACAAAGAAGGATCAGAACAACCAGTTTCCTTCTTCATTCAAGGCTTGGAGGAATATGAAAATAGGTACTCTTTCATTGAAAAGCATGTCCTTGCAGTGATCAGGAGCTTAAAGAAATTCAATCACGTAGTCTCAAACAACAAGATCCAATTGTTGGTCTCTCATGCGGGAGTCAAGGACTTCCTTCTAAACAAGGATCTGAATGAGAAGAGTGCAGGATGGATCACTCATGTCATGGAATATGACATCGAAATTAAGCTCACTAAACTAGTACGTGGAAAAGGACTATGTGAACAACTAGCTTTGATTCGGCAAGTTGAAGCAGGTGATGAAAAAGAGACTATCTTGGTACTACAAGATGGTCAAGAATAGGAAAATGATGATGTACCCACTCCTTGTTGGACTCAGAATATGATAGACTTCCTATAGACAGGCCTATGCCCTCCAGAAATGAGAAAATAAAAAAGGAGATACTTCATATTACAAGCCATTCCATATGTGCTTGTTGATGGTGTTTTGTTTAAAAAAGACATCAATGGAGTTCTATTGAGGTGCATTGGGATAGGTCAAATTGAGAGGGTGTTAGGAGATTTTCATGATGGAGATTCTGGTGGAAATTTCACCCCACGAGTAACAGCTCTCAAGATAATGAAGGCAGGGTATTATTGGTCGACAGTGTTCAGTGACTGCTATACATGGATAAGAAAGTGCGAGAAATGTGCACTCTTCACAGGAAAAGAAAGACTAGCAACACTTCCATTGCAACCATTTTTGGTTGACCAACCATTTATGCAATGGGGATTGGACTTTGTCAAGGTCATCAATCCAAACTCAAGCCAAGGCCACAAGTGGATTCTCACGGAAACAAACTATTTCACCAAGTGGACCGAAGCAGTAGCGCTCAAAGAACCAAATGAGTCTAACATACTAGAATTTTATGAAGGAATAGTGACTAGGTTCAGTGTTCCTGCCACTATCATATCAAACAATGCATTGGCATTCATAGGTTCCAAGATTATAGAATGGGCTGTCAAGATTGGAATCTATTTGAGCACCTCTTCAAATTATTACCCGCAAGGTAATGGATAGGCAGAGTCAACTAACAAGAATTTGCTAAGGATCATCAGAAGGACTCTAGATGAAAACCAAAGAACATGGCATACCAAGCTAAAATCAGCAGTATGGGCTGACAGGATAACACCAAAGAGGTCTACAAGTAGTTCTCCCTACAATTTGGTCTATGGGAAAGAGGCAATATTACCTATATCATTAGAATTGCCAGCATTGGAGCTCATGAAGCAGTTGGAGTTGTTTAAGTTCAAACCAATGGATGTCAGGTATGCAAAGTTAATGGAATTGGAAGAAATAAGAGAGAATGCAGTTCAGATGATTGAGAAAGATTAGGCCTTAGTAAAATGATGGTTTGATAAGAAGGCAAGAGCAAAGACCTTCTAGGAAGGGGACCTAGTTCTGAAATGGGATGTAAATTAGGCAAAACCAGGAAGGCATTCCAAGTTTGATGCCATTTGGAGTGGCCCCTACATGATCATGGGATGTAAAAGTAGTAATTCCTTCCAATTGTCTACACTGGATGGAGAAGAACTCCTGATTCCGATTAACAGAATCTACCTTAAACATTGCTACTGAAAGGAAAAGGTTTACCCTTGTAAATATTAGCCTAGTTTTCAATTCCTCTAAGTACATATGCACATCTTCTTTTTGTAGTTAGGTTTTATTTTCCCTAAGTGCTTTGGCACAGGTTTTGTTGCTCTCAGGTTGAATTTCTATAGTTCAGCATGCTCTTAGAGAAGGAGTTGCGGGATCAGGCTCGGGATCAGATATCAAGTTGGTTTCAGGTTATTGCTTATGACTCCATGCCCAATGGATTGCTAAAAGGCCACTGATCTTCTACCTAGCAGGTAGGAAATCCCATTGAGTCACTAAATTGTTGTATATATCTCCCCCCGGGTAAATATAGACAAACAAAAGAATATGGAAATCAAAGAAACTCAAAGCCTGATATTTATTATGTCACCAACAGCTAAGGTGTAGGTTGGACGTGCACAACACAGAGTGTCGACATGAAAAAATTCACACCCAAGGCACAAGTTGGAGGCGCACAACATAGAGTGTCGACATGACAAAATTCACGCCCAAGGCATAGGTTGGAGGCACACAACACAGAGTGTCGACATGACAAAATTCACGCCCAAGGAACAAGTTGGAGGCACACAACACAGAGTGTCGACATGAAAAAGTTCACACCCAAGGCATAGGTTGGAGGCACACAACACAGAGTGTCGACATGATAAAATTTGCACCCAAGGTATAGGTTGGAGGTGCACAACACAGAGTGTCGACATGACAAAATTTGTGCCCAAGGCGCAAGTTGAAGGTGCACAACACAGAGTGTCAACATGACAAAATTCGTGCCCAAGGTGTAGGTTGGAGGCACATAACACAGAGTTTCAACATGAAAAAATTCACTCCCAAGGTGCAGGTTGGAGGTGCACAACATAGAGTGTTGACATAAAAAAGTTTGTGCCCAAGGCACAGGTTGGAGGCACACAACACAGTGTCGACATGAAAAAATTCGCACCCAAGGTGCAAGTTAGAGGAAAACAACATAGAGTGTCGACATGACAAAATTCATTCCCAAGGCATAGGTTGGAGGCACACAACACAGAGTGTTGACATGAAAAAATTCGTGCCCAAGACGCAAGTTTGAGGCGCACAACACAGAGTGTCGACATGACAAAATTCACACCCAAGGCGCAGGTTGGAGGTGCACAAAACAGAGTGTCGACATGAATTTTTTTTTCCCATGGCACACATAAGAGTATGTCAATATAAGGATGGATGTGCTGAGGCACATATTCAAGAGGCGCAACATTTTGAGCATTGACACCCCGACAGGAAGCAAACCCTGGCGCAAATGTTTAGATGGCCATAACTTTTCACAAGGAGCTCGGATTCACACAAGGTTGGACTTTTCAGAAATCTTACGAGGTCCTCTGTCCAACTATGTCTAGATATATTTAATTGGGTGAGAACAAGTTCTTTAAAAATGCAAAATATAATTCACCATTTTTTGGGTTTGCTAAGGTCCTCACCTACCACCATAATGACATGAATTAAATGCACCTTGGAGGTGGTTGGGGTAAATTTGGAATTCCTCTCTCTTTTCTCTCTCATTCTTCCTATAAATTATAAGGAGGGGTTTCTTTCTAAAGGTTGGACAATCTTTTTTTACCCCTCCCTTCCTCTCTTTAGCAGGTAAATTTGTGGAGTTCAAACCTCCCATCTAAAAATGTAATGCAACTTTGCCTCTTGGAATTTTGTAGTGTATTGTATAAATATTTGGAGAAAATAATGCATGTCTGTGGATGATTCTCAACCCTCTGTGTGTTCATTTGCATCCTCCTGATCATTCACTGCAAATCTAGTTATCTGTGCATGATCTTGCATTACATTTTAATGGTTTGTGTTTATTGGCAAGACAGATGTTCTTCATTCCTCGGTGCATCACCTTTGTCAGTTTAGGTTTATTTGTATGCATCTTCTTACCTTGTCTCCTTGGAAAGTTAGATTATGTTTTTGAGTAAACCCTCTGTACTTTGATGTGTGCATCTGAATAGAGGAATAGGAATCAGCCTTCATCTGGAGAGATTTTTCGATTTCGCAAGGTCCCACACTTAGGAAAAGATCCATGTTATGCAATCGCACTGAGATTCCATACCCATCGATTTGCATACATTCAAGGGTGCTATGATTCACCATCAACAGTTCCATCTTAGCTTAAGGTATTTACCTTACTAGTTTAGTAATAGGTCCTAGGTTCTCTCACGCTATTCAGTGTTTTTATGAATACTCAAGCCTATTAATTTCAGTAGGATGCTAAGCAAGGACACCTAAAATTGGATCCTTCAAATTTATAAATAAAACAAAACTCAGTCCCACTTCACCTTCCATTTCAGAATGCTAAGTCAACCAAATGAATCAGGTAAGGAGAACTAAAGCATACCTTGGATCAATGGAATTGATCTAAGGTTTTCTTGTCAACACAAAATGAGCTTAGACAACAACAACACAAGCTCATAATCCTTTTTTTAATGAAATAAAGATGTAAAAAAAGATGAATGGCCTCATTTTCAAGTAATCAGAAATCACAGCAATGTGACCCTCTTCATAGTAGTAATTTATCCATTGTAAACATGATTTCGAAATTTCATAAGAGTACACCTTCCTAAGACAAATCACATGTCAATGTTTGCAATGTCAAGAGGGAAAGTAATCACAGTACTATTTTTGAAAAAGATGTTACATACTTCCCTCCTAAAAAGAATCATCGTCCCAATGACTAACTTAGTCAAAATAATTGCATCTAGGAAAAATCAAATTATTATATTTCCATTAATATGTTCATAACAAAACTGGATTTTCAAATTCCATAATCAACATTAAAGTAGCTGTCCATTTTTAAGTAGTGTAGTATCTGTCCAAGACTGGTAGATTTATTAACATAAGATGAATAAAATATTAAAATTTTATCAGTCAAAAAAATCAAATATGTTCAAAAAAGTATGGAAAAACAATTTTCATATCTTCAATATTTTCCCAGTTTGCACTTTCTTTGTTAAACTGATCCCACTAAACCTTACATTAGCTTATTGCACAATTTCTTAAGTGCAACTAGTGAGTTTCCAGCACTCACATGGGTTTAACCATGATTATTCCCGAGTCTTGGACCTACAAGGAATTCCAATTTAACACATGTGATAAATTTGGAACATATTTCTACATCATGCATTCATGATAAAGCAGGAGGTAAAGCTAAACAATAAGCTACATGCTTGATTACTTCAACAATTTCAAAGGGTCCCACATAACGAGGTGGTAACTTGGAAGCCTTGCCAAAATTTATAGAGCTCTTTTTTGGTTTAACCCGAAGAAAGACCTTCTCACCAAGTTCAAACTTCTTATCAACCCACTTTAAGTCTATGTAACTCTTTTTTCTATCTATTGCTTCTTTCAAGTGTTCACGAATCATTTTAACTTGTTATTCCATTTATGTAAGGATTTCAGGTCCAATCACCTCTCTATCCTCTATGTTGTCCCAGCTAATAGGAGTTCTGCATTTCCTTTCGTATAATGCTTCGAAAGGTGCCATTTTCAGAGAGGCGTGATATGTGTTATTATAAGAAAACTCCACTAATGGAAGGTACTCTTCCCATTTATACTATTGATCCATGTAATACATTCGTAACATATCCTCTAAAACCTTATTAACTCTTTCAGTCTATCCATCCATTTTCGGGTGGTATGCAGAACTAAAATTCAACTTAGTCCCTAGGGATGCATTAAGTGTTTTCCAAAATCTAGATGTCATCCTTGGGTCTCTATCAGATATGATCAATTCAAGTGCTCCATGTAATCTAAAAATTTCATGCACGAATATTTTTACTAAAACAGGTGAATCATCCTTAAGATTACCAACGATAAAATGAGCTACCTTTGTTAGTTTATCAACAACCACTAGAATAACATCATGTTTATTTCTTGACATAGGCAACCCTTGTACAAAATCCATGCTTATTACTTGCCATTTGTATTGCGGTATGCTGTGAGGATATAGTAAGCCAGCTGGATGCATATGCTTAGCTTTAACACGTTGACACTTTAAGTAGTGTGTCACAAATTATATCACATCCTTTTTCATCTCTTTCCAAATTTTTTTTTATATCAGCAAGCATTTTCATAATGCTAGGGTGTCCAGAAAAAGGTGAATTATGAAATTTAGTTAACAATTTCTTTCTTAACTCATTTGACAAGGGTATGTATACCCTATTTTCAAACCGCATGATTCCTTCATTATCAAAGTGAAAACCTTTATATCTCACATCATTTAGATCTGCAACAAGTGCTTTCTTTACTTGCTGAAAATAAGAATCAAAATCCATGACACTTTTTACTCCATCTTTAAACCGAGTTCTCGGTGTTATAAAAGAAGAAATGTGCCTTCTACGACTTAGACCATCTACTACTCTATTTTCTTTGCCTTTAATATAACTTATGTCAAAATCATACTGAGATAGAAATTCTAACCATCTTCATTGTCTTGCATTCAGATTTGGCTAAGTAAAAATATACTTCAACCCAAGATGATCAGTTTTTAGTTCAAAAGGTCTACCAAGAAGATAACTCCTCCATACCTAAAGTGCATGAACAATGGCAACAAGATCTAGGTCATGTGGGGCATAATTCAATTCATGTAACTTGAGTTTTCTACTTTCATAAGCTATAACATGATCCTTTTGTAACATAATACCTCTGAGACCTTCCCCGGATGCATCCGTTACAACAATGAAGTCTCCTTTAGGATCAGGTATAGCGAAAATAGGTTGCTTGAAGTTAACTGATCCTTCAGAGTCTTAAATACATATGCGTATTTTTCATTCTATAAAAATTTCTTATCCTTCCTCTATAATGAAGTTATTGGTGTAGCAACCTTAGAGAAGTCTTTAACAAACTTCCTGTAGTAACCAACAAGACCCATGAAGCTTCTAACTTTAGGTACATTCTCTGGTGCAAGCCACTCAGTTATTGCAACAATCTTTGAGGGATCTACTACTATTCCATATCTTTGCTTATGACATGACCCAAATAGTGCACTTTCATATAATAGAAAGAACATTTAGACAACTTACCATACAACCTTCTCTTTCTCAAGATTTCAAAAACTAATTTCAAATGCTCATGATGTTCCTCGATGATTTTAGAGTATATGAGAATATCATCCAAGAATAAAAGCACAAATTTGTCCAACTATTCTTAAAAAATATTATTCATTAAATTCATAAAAGATGCAAGTGTGTTTGTTAATCCAAATGGTAAAATTATGAATTCATAATGTCCATACCTTGTTCTAAATTTTTTTAATGAATATTCTCATCCTTTATTCGTAACTGATAATACCCAGATCAAAGATCTATTTTAGAATACAGTCATGCACCAAACATCTGATCAAATAGATCATCAATTCTATGAAGTGGATATTTGTTCTTAATTGTTGCTTTGTTTAACATCCTATAATCATGCACAATCTAAGTGTCCCATCTTTCTTTTTCACAAAAATTACCATTACTCCCCAAGGCGAGACACTTAGTCTAATCAAACCCTTAGACAAAAGTTCTTGTAATTGTGCCTTAAGTTCTATCATCTCAATGGTAGTCATTATATAAGGTGCCTTGGAAATAGGTTCGGTTCCCGGTTTGATCTCAGTTATGAAGTCAAACTCCCGTTTGGGTGGAAGACCAGATAACTCTTCTAGAAAAACATCACTGAAATTTTGTAACAGCGGATATCTTTCCTTGAAGTCACTACTTTCTTCAATTGTTTCAGAAATTTTTACTGCATACAAAGTGCAACCTTTGTTTTTGGCCTTTTAAAGTTGCATAGTTGACAATTTCCTAACTGAAATCTCACGTTTTACACCATGAATGTCTATTGTTTTCTGTAGATCATCCAAACAACTAATATGTTTTTCAAAACAGTCAACCTTTTCCTTATGCTCAGCTAGCCAATTTACACCTATGATTACATCATAAGACCCCAAAGGGGCAACATAAAGTTCAACCTCATTGGAAAACTAGGCAAGTCAAGGACTGCTCCAAAAAGACACATATTAACTGTGTGAAAAGTATCATTTCCATAATGTAAAACCCATGATTTATCCATTTTTTCAGATTTTTTTTAATGTCAATGCTAATTTAGTAGAAATAAAACATTCAGTAGCGCTAGTATCAAAAAGTATAGTTACAGGTATGTCAAATGACTTACCTGGAACCTCTATGGGTGTGACTTGATTTTCAGCATGTTTGTTCAGCTACTGCAGCGTGTATCTTGTGTTGTTGATTACGGTCATCCTTCTTCAAAGGACATTGATTTGCATAATGATCCTTGCCACAATTATAATAGCCTCCTATAGGTCCCTTTTTAGGCTCAAATTTATTTCCAGCTTTAAAGTTATCATTCTAACCCCCATAGGACTTTTGTCCGTTATTATTGCTCTTGATAAAGTTATTTCGCACATTATCAGCAGGTTTATTTTCTACTGTTTTCTTTTTATTTTCAGTTACAATTTTTTTTTTCATACCAAACTTCTTCCATGGCCCCTTCTTAGGTGTAAGAGATGATGAAGAGTTTGAAATTTTCTTTCTAATTTCCTCCTTATGGGCAAAGATTACTTTCAATTTATGTTTCGTCCTTATGGATTTCTCAACTACCCCTTCCATAGTGGTTGGGTTGTGAACATCCACTTCACCACCTATAATGGGGTTTAATCCCATGATAAATTTTTGTATCATGAACTTCTCATCACTTTGATACTGAGGTACATACTTAAGGAGTTTAGTAAATTGCTCCCAGTACTCTGTTACGGTAAATTTTCCCTGAGATAAGTTCTGAAATTCAGTAATTTTTTATCATAGTAAATTTTTGGCAGCCATCGTTGCCTAAAATAAATTTTAAATTGATCCCAAGTAATATCTGTTTCACCAATGTTTAACTCAGCCTTGCGGGTGTCCCACCATGAAGATGCTTCTTGGGAAAGTTGATAAGCTCCCCATTTTACTTTTGTTTCTTCTGAGAAGTTCCTTATTGCAAAGTACTTCTCCATCTCATTGAGCTAGTTCTCAGCTCCATCACCCAAAGTAGTGCCATCAAACTTGGATGGACTTATCCTTTTTATATCATTAACGAGTTCAGTTTTCAGTCTTTCGTTTTTATTTTCAGGTTGATTAGGTAAATTAGCATTAGCATTGGCTGCATCATTTTTATCAATGCCTAAATTTCTAATATTAGTGTTTTCCACAGGAGGTGGTTGATTGTTGTTACCAAAATATTCCTCCTCCTCCTTTTCCCATTACTTGATGTTCAAGTACAGCCAAATGATCTCTTGTGTCCAACAAGGCAACAAGGATCTCATTGATTTTTTGGGCAGTAGTTTCTTCTCCACCTGGTAGTGGGTTGTTTGCAGCATTTCCTCTTGTTCTAACCATTTTTTGCTAACAAGAAAAATTTAAGCTTTATCATATTATCGACACAATAGGTTCAAGAGCTGCAACCTTCAGCTCTGATACCAAGATGTAACATTCTCATTTTAAGACTTTATAAACAAGGGGAAAAATATTTATATAATAATGTTCTCTGTTCTAAATAATCCAACTTTAGAACACACATTCCATGCCAATCAATTTCATAATAGATAACCATATGCAACTGTAATGACTCGGTAAAATGTTGATCTCTCATTTCATGACTCGGTGAAACATCAATCTCTCATGTTAACTCATTGAATTGTATACTAGGTATACTTGGTTCTCTTACCCTTTTCTGAGTATTAAGTTTTTTGCTTAAGAGGCGTTCTTGAATATTTGTTACCAATATTCATCTGAAATATCACTTCTTAAACTAGGTGACATAGGACAACGCAACCAACATCTTGCGATACTTTGGCCAAATATTTCCAACATACTGTTCATATTACTATTCCTAGACGGAATACTCGTCAAACAGAATATGTCCCTCACCCCACTTCATCTATTATCTAGAATGGTCTTTACCAACTCCTATCAGTCCACTTGTTACAGGTTTTACCCTAACCATGGGTAGCAACATCATTTAGTGTAGAGGACTACTTGTAAGGACTAAGGTTACATAGACATACTCGATCGACCTAAGTCAATCGCGTGTGTCTAATTATCCTAAGTCATCGAGATGTCCTTGAAACTAAATCATGCTTCTAACCTAACCTAGGGTATAACTAAGGACAAGCCCGAGTTATGTAAATCTAGTTGATTCAACTCTGAAGGGTGTTGCAACATGTCAATTGCAGCACAAGATCCTCGCGAAGATCCAAGACTTCACAAAGGTACTACACTGTAGTTGGCATGTGCCAACATCCGTTTGAGTCATCCCATCTGGATGTACATAACCATGGAGAAGTTAATTACTTAATTATTTTTTATAATTAAGGTATAATTACAGCAACCCTACTGAATCCCTAGATTCATTAACCCCTAAGGTTGCCAACCATAGTTGAGTTGTAATTACTTTGCGGAAACATCAAGATTGATTTTTTAATCATTAACTTCCAACTTTAGGATTCAGTTTAATAAAATAGAAGAAGCAATCAAACAATATGGTTCACTTATGTTACTCAACCACTCTTAGCTTGTTTAAGTTCCAAATTAGATTCCTTTATATTAGACTTCATTGAGATGAAGTCTACTTATTAAATGTGCATGTTTACCTTTCATTTGTCTTATACCTTTAAAGGTATTGGTCAAGAGGTAGTTCATCTTCCTCTTTCCCAGACGACATTAGGTTTAACTCAAAAGGATTCTAAAACAATCCAGATTATCATTTCGAAATAGTTTTCTTCCTCTTTCTTATTAAGAATTAGGGTTCATTTCAACCCCTTACATTATTCAAGATATCATAATGAATTTACACTTCCATTATCACCATTTTAATAAACTGTAGTGATTTAGTTAAATTATCAACCATGAATGTCAACTTGTTAAGTTACATTTAAATATAGGGATAGTGTATCTAATTCCCTTACCACCTAATTCATTTTAAGTCAACTAAGAGGGTTCCATACATATAGGAATATGAGAGAATAAAGATAATCTTACACTTCTCTTCCCATAATGTACAAAGAGAATGGCACATTAAGTACTAAAAAAACCCCATAGTCTTTTCCATTCATCTAAGTGGAATACATAATTTACAAGTCCAAACATTTCAGACATCTTTAATGTCAAACAACATCAATAAGGTCAATTAAGAAATACAACTTTTCCTTTTACAAATACATTTCAAAATGAATCATATTTGCTCATAAAATTTCCATTCTTTAGGTAACAAAAGTAACATCATAAAAGAACTTGTCTTCTTTTATCACTCACAAAGTCCATCTACAAAAATTGCTAGCATGGGTCAGTTAATTGAACTGAGCATGATAAGCACTAAGCATTAAAACGATGTGCTTTCAACTAACTATTTCATAAAAAGAATGTTGTTTTTATGAAACAGTTAAAGCATTACAGAAAGATACATCATAAAGAAATAACAGTCAGGAAAGGAAAAACAAAGTGTTATACCATATTACCATTAAGTAGAGATCAGGGTGTAATCAAAACAATGTTCAACCAATGATTTCATAAATAATTATATCAAATAAGTAATATTCCAACCAAATTACTTACCACATTTCTACTATAGATATTTATAGTTCATCTCTTGATTCATTCTATCTAAATCAAAGAAAGACACTAACTCTAATAATTCATAAAAATAGAATTATTTTTAAGAAGTAATGATCCACAATACTTGGCATTAACTTACTCCATCTTAAAATATCTAAGGCCAAGCTCATTCAATATTTATGATAGAATTTAGGATGAACCATCAACATATTAGAGTAAGAGCTTCCTATTTAAGAAACTACATCCAAATTCAAAGCCAAACTCTAGCCTAAGTTTGGGTTAAGCATAAACGGGTTTGATAAAGGATATTTTTCATTTACATGCACTTGGAATTGGTCACACATCACCATAATTAGATCCCTGTCAAAAAATTAGTCAAGGAGAAGAAGATAAAGATTTATCCTCCAACTACCCACTCTGTAATTTTCTTCAAACTATTACAACCGAGCAGGTCATATCCTTACAAAGGAGTAATACCGAAGAGAGAATGAATGACAAGAGTTAAAGGAAACAACCTATACCTGCTTCAGAATTCAGAGAGGCTAGTTTAGTGAATACCTTAACTCAACATAGATGAAAAGGATGTCAGCAAACAAGGATGAGATAGGATCTCATTATTCCTTCCTAAGAAGAGGAATACAAACTGGAATTAAAGAACTGAGACAGATCCAACCAAGAAACATTCACTCTAACAACCATTGTAACACGAATAACTAGTCGATACTGAATCGATATATATGACTGAAACAAGGAAGTCAGAAACTGAAAGTGAAGTTTTCCCATCATACAATGAGAACATCCACTATAGCACATAAGCTACAACTGCAAATGGTTAATCAAATGTCTTATTTTAAAAACAATTCCTTAAGCAACAGAAAAATAACAACAATTGAAATTAAATTCTTTCCAAAATTTAACACCATCAGCCTAGAAGTTCTCTAATTTTTCCAAACAAAGAGAGACAAAGAAGCGTTGAAGTAAGTCATCCTTATGCAATCCTGATTTCTTTTCAAGTGTCAACACGCATAAAAAAATGAAGATAACTGAATACAAGATTTGACAGTCACAACTTACATTCAAGCCAACCTAGATCCCCTACTTTATAAGAATCAATGGAACAGGCTACAGGTTCAAGAAGGAAATAACCCAACCCCGATTTGGCCAAAAGGAAAAATGAAAAAAGTGACATGACCCCAAGTCAGGTGCTCAAATTCCAGCCTAAAAGGAGAAGAGTAAAACCAAAAACGTTCCAACCCATTTCCTTAAGATATTCAAGACTGAACTCCAAAATTCAACTTAGATATCCCATTCCTACAATATCTTCTATATATCAAATTTAAATGTAAGGATCCAGTAAATATAACAAGATGAACCGATAAGGTAATTCGTGTAGCACAAAATATCATTTCATAAAATATGCATAAACATTCGATAAGCCTTTCCAGAATGACAACAACAGGATAACTATAAACCCTACTATCATACAAATTGCAACAAGGAAATTCGTTCAGACCTAGAATCAGATAAGTCATCAACAAATCTTCTCACAACTTACAGGAGCAAGTAAAAAAATTGACGTCGTATAAGTTCAAGTAGAAGCTAACATGATTTAATCAAATTTCAAACAAGGGAGAACCAAAACCTGAAACATAATTCTTCCATAGCAATGACTTCTAATATCTAACTTTAGAACAGTCCCATAGGAGTTCCCAGAATCAAATCATCTCAAACTCGGTAAAAGTAGAACATGTTACACTTATTTTCCAACCAAAAATGACTCCCAAAACATTGAATCAAACTATCTATTTTTAGCATAGTTCGAATAGATGTAATAATATTTGAAATAATCTCGAGCTTAATAAAAGTAACATGTTTCAAACCACCTCAAACCCATCTTTATTATCAAACAGAGAACCCCTCTATTCCATTTTTGTATAGTCGACATAAGTTCACAAAAAATTTCAACATTCCAGTTCAAACAATGGTTAAAGCATGATTCACTCATTTATCCAACAAGGAACAACCCAGATCTTATTTCCTCAAACAGTGAACCCAATTAGAAGTATATAGTAAAAATATACAAACATGAATGAAAGATAAACCTCACATAAAAATCCATTGTTCCGTAAGAGCAAAGTTGTTTTAATTTTAAAACTTAGGAAAAAGTAGAACAACTTAATGGGTAGAGCCTATCATGTTTGATAGAGCTTGTTATCGATTCACAGAATATTTCCATCCAAGCCTCCACAGTCTCTTATTTTTCCAAGAAACGTTAACAACTCTAATCTTCATACTTCCTCTTAGACTTCCATAGGATCAAAAAATAGCTCATAAATGCCGAGAATATCAATGGATCAAAAATGGAAATGCTGCTTTGAAGAACCGAAAAATCCATGCAGAGCAAAAAATCAAAAAGAACAAAAGATCAAACAACCTTTCCAAAATTCACCTTGTATCTCTCCTAGGTGGTTTCTTCACCATAACCGAGACTAATTAATTCCAGGACTATCAGTTCTCCCTCCTATTTCTCCATGCCACCATCATCCATGTTTGGAAAAATTCAATTCAAAATTTACATGTAAGTCCCATTTAGTGGTGATGCTAACTAGGCATCCCCTAACTCTCCACACCTCCTCCAAAATTGGCAGTTCAAAAGGTCATTAAAACCAAAAATAAATTCTCATTAATGCCTTGAAAACTAATGCCACCACCCTTACCACTTGCCAAGTAGTCCTTAGGTACCCCTTAGATTAGTATTAGTTTAGGTTAGATTATCATTAGGTTAGAAATCAACCTTAATCCTTAGGTAAATATTATTTGTCTTAGGTTGTTTCAAAACTCCACAACCATAAAACATTCCAACTTAGGTTAGGGTGTCAACCTTAGTATTTTTTTATTATATCCTAGGTAGTTCTTAATTACCTTAGGTTAAAATCCAAATAGTATAGAAATTTTCCATCTTAGGTTAAGGTATTTACCTTACTAGTTTAGTAATAGGTCCTAGGTTCTCTCACCCTATTAAGTGTTTTTAAGAATACTCAGACCTATTAATTTCAGTAGGATGCTAAGAAAGGACACATGAAACTGGGTCCTTCAAATTTATAAATAAAACAAAACCCAGTCACACTTCACCTTCCATTTCAGAATGCTAAGTCAAAAAGATGAATCAGGTAAGGAGAATTGAAGCATACATTAGATCAATGGAATTGATCCAACATTTTTCTGTCAACACAAGACGAGTTTAGAGAACAACAACACAAGCTCATAATCCTTTTTTAAAAAAATGAATTAAAGTTGTATAAAAAGATGAATGGCCTCATTTTCAAGTAAGTAGAAATCACAACAAATTGAACCTCTTCATAGTAATAATTTATCCATTGCAAACATGATTTCAAAAATTCATAATAGTACACCTTCCTATGACAAATCACACGTCTATGGTTGCAATGTCAAGAGGGAAAGCAATCACAGTAATAGTTTTGTCAAAGATGTTACAATGGTATCATGAGCCTTCTCAATCAAACCCTACACCACATGAAACCCAACAAGGGACTCAATCCTCTCCCAATGATCTTATTTCTTCTTTAGTAGGGATTATTAGAGAAATAGAAAGTTCCCAGACTTCACAACCAACACATGTAGTAGGGAAGTACAAGGGATATCTAGTTGACAACAAAAGATACATCCCTTCCAATGAGAAACTAATGCAATATCTTGTAAAAGAAGGTTATCTGATTCATTCAAATCCAGGTGATCTTCTCACAAGGTTAGACATATTAGGGATGGATCCTCATCCTTCTTGAGCTTATCCTATACAAGTAATGGCCAAAAGTGCGTTCTTGAATTTTGACACAATAGGCAATGCGGAGTTCCCTAGTTTTGTGCCCACTAGTCCATATCCTAGTACTATTCCACCTTACATGCACATATATTAAAAACTCCACATATGGAACCATATAAAATTCCTACTCTCTACATGCCATATCAAGGGACTCCATACATTCCTGTTAATGCTTATAATGTAGCTTATCCAACTCCTCCTCCTCCACCTCCTCATCAAGGATCTTCAATGGTGGAATCTTACGCAATGGGTACATCCATTGAGTAATTAAAGGAGCCTCTTAACTTCACCATATGTGGTGTCATGCTTCCATGCCCATTGTCAAATCTTCCAAAATTTAAGGGAGAAGGAGACCTAAACAATCATTTCAAGGCCTATGCTACTACTATTAGAGAATTAATTCCTTGGGATGTTGTATTCACTAATATCTTTCCAAATACTCTCAAAGTAATCGTGTTGGATTGGTATTACCATATTCCGAAAGCTTCAATATATTTCCTTAAACAACTTTTTCCCTAGTTCATCAAATAATTTGACATGAACAAGTTATTGTGTATAGGGATTAGGGAGTTCTTACATATTAGATAGGATAAAAATTAATCTACCACCCATTTCATCCAAATATGGTTCCAAGTTATCTATTAATATACAAGTGCTCCCAACATAGAACAGATGGAACTTTACGATCTTTTCATTCACTCGCTCAATCGAGAGACTAAGGAAGAGGTCCAAAATTTTCCTTTCAATAGTTATGAGGAAGTTTTGGAGGGTGCACTTCGGATTGACCAAACCACTATAGACAGTTGGCATAAGACATATGGCCCCAATAGGAAATTGGTATCCCCAAATAAAAATAATGTAAGGAATTAAAGGTGTGAATAATAATCAAGGTGCTACCATGAATGGTGCTATGGATCAAGCTAAAAACAATAGTTTTACAAACAAAAAAACACTAAAAACAATAATAATAATAAAAAATCATGCAATCAAAGAGCCCCTAAAACTATCTCCTCAATCAACATAGTTGATATAAACCATCCCTCTAAAAAAAATCAAACCCAAGGACCAAACTAGTATCAAAAATCTTGCCAAGGGGTAATGAATCATCGTTATAAAAATCAATTTCATAATTATAACTAAGGTTATAATCAACAACAGAAAGAAACTTATCAAAGGCCAAGAGATTACAACCCTAAACAATATTGTGGTTTCGATAAGGTTCAAGGTCATGATGATAGGACTTGCTGCTATTGCAAATTTTTTTTGCAAAGACTTCCCAAAAACCAAAGGCATCTCTTTGTAGATATGTTCCTAGAAAATCCTGAAACAAACTTACAACCTAGCCATACCAGTCTTGTCACACCTCAAAATTTGAACCCTAAATGTCCTGGGGATTCCTAAGTGAATCCTAAAAATATAAAGAAGGATATTCTTCTAGGAACCAATGATCATGAAGCCTCAAATTTTTAAAACTCTCAGGTTTCTCCTAACCTTTGTTCAAACGATAATATAAAAATCTTTGGGTTAGTCAACCTAGAGGTCGAGCTAGAATTTAATGCAACAAATCAGACAAAGGAGTATGTTTCATAACCCCTACCTACTATTTCCTTCCCCCAGGATGACGTTCCTACAATCTCAAAACCAATAGGATCCTATTATTTAATATTGAATTTGAACAAGACCTTTTCTCACATTTCATTTCTATATTTGCTGAAGAATTCACCTGCACATCATTCTATGATGCTTAATTCACTAGGTCTTGGTCATCTAATCCATGTTACATCACCTCTTAGTGCTTAAATAAATCATATTGAATTTGACATAAATCCTTCACAATAGAATTATAGGGATATTGGGTTTGTTTTTTATATAGATAAGATGTCATCTAACACTTAAATTGACCAAAGAGGTGATCTTGCCTTATTTTTACAAGTCTGGGTTTATAAAAATTGCATTAAGAGAGCCATGATTGAAACCAGGGATGATGTAAATGTGGTTCCCTTCTCTTTCTTACAGAAGTTAGAATACAGAAAGACAAATTTTTCCTCTACAAGAAACATGTTACGGGGGTACGACATTATTAAATTGACCTCAATTTGAACCATAGTTCTTTCAGTCATGCTTGGTCCAAAAACCATCTTGACAGAGTTTTACATTATCGTCAGGGAAAAAATTTATGACATGATGCTTGGGAGACCCTGGATTCATCAAATAAAGGATATCCCCTCTACCCTATTCTAGGAGATTAGATTCATTTATTTGGGAAAGGTCTTCATCACTCAAGGGGATCCTAAGCCCTTTAATAAACACTTAGAAAACCTCAAGAAGAAGAAAGGAGTCCATATGGAGTATGAAGTTCCTATGAATCAATTAAACAAACAACCTCCATCAAAAGAGTTAGTCACAATTCCCCTGGTGTGCCGAAGGATGAAATCATTGACCCAAAAACATTTGAGCTAGAAAAAAATAGATAAGGGTAAATCAATATCTTTGGAATAAGTGTCCACTAAAACAACAACGGAAATTATGAAACTCTTATAGAGTGACAATCTGATCTTCCTCTCATTTGAACCACAGGATATAGGTAGTCTTTTCAGTTTATCATCTCTTTCCTTTGACAACCTAGGTCTAGGTGAAAACAAGATAGAATTAACAAACAAAGAAGGGAAATTTGAGATTGAAATGATGCCCATCAAAATCATCTCTGGGGGTTGTTCTATTCTAAACCCTGGTTTTAACCCATGTGTATTTTAAATTAGGATTTCCATATCCATGGGGCGATGCCTCATCATTAAGCATTTGTCACAAGTAAACACAATGATCGACATAGGAGAAAAGGTTGAGAAGCATACTCATGCTCACCCACACACCATGTCTCAATAATGTGGCAAAGAGGTTCATGAATGCATCTTTCAAACAAAGGATTTTAATTATTGGACATATACACTTCTGGGAAAGGGTTGTAATTTTAGACCCAAAATGGTAGGTCCTTGTCATGAGAATGAAAATTTTGAGGATGATGGTTCTCTGTTGTGTACTTTTAGGGGTGAAGAATTTGATATTCATCAAATTTATTCACCTTAGCCATCATGAATGTAGTTTCACCTATATTTCCACATGTACATTAATACATATGCATTGCATTTTCATCTGCTAGTTCATTTCATAAATTTTTTTATCAAGGGACTTATTCTTATAGTAATTCCTAACAAATTATAAAAACATTGGAAAAAATTCAAATCATATCTCTTTAAATCCTCATGGTATCATCATTTTTTTCCAAATCATTTCATCAATTCAAGCAAAATAAGAAAAAGTCCTGACGGTAACCATACCAAGGCACGTATACTTGGTTTTACTTATAGTTTCTTCTAGATTAGGTGTCTTTTCCCATAGTTTGTTCTAAAATCTTCATGGTGTCACATCTATCCCATATACATATCTTTGGAAATAATAACATTATAGAAATTTTTCCTAGATAAATAAGTTAAATGTAAATCTATAGAATTTTGTTTTTTACACATTTATTTACCCTACCAACCTTCGGTGTTCAACCTCCATCTATTACTAGTGATGTAGGGTTGGGAAAGGAGAGAAGTGTCCTTACTTGCCTATGCCTTTTCCATGGTGATGAGGCCATACCTCCTACTAGTAGCATAGGGAAAGGTGTAGGGGGTCTCTTTGATAAATTTGAAAGTTACAAACAATTCATTCAAATGCTGAGAAATCTTAAATCAAAACAAAGTGAGTTAGATGTTCAAATTTGAAAAGAGTTTAAAACCTCAAAACTAGATTTTATCAACAAAGTGGCCATCTACAGATCTAATTCTAGATAAAATGGAAAATAATTCACATTTTAAACTATGAATAAAACTTGAGCAGAATGAGGTTCTAGGGTCTCAATTTGGTTTTGCCAAATCCTTGTCTTTCTCTCATCATTACCATTCAACAAATTTCTATAATTTGTACCCCCTCTAGATCTTGGTGTTGATCCCTCACATCTTACCGATTGCGTGGAGTTAGAAGTGGTGAAATTTTGTTCACTTATCATATAAATATTTCACCACATTTTTTCCAAAACAATACGAAGTATCAAAAATTTCTTAGACAAACTAAAGTTGAGCATTACAGTGTATTTGCATGGTCATGTATCAACATTAAAAAACCCAAAAAAATAAATCATTCTGTTAGCATGCATATCCACTACATACATTCTGAAAAGAATATAAAAATGGAAGTTATAAACATCTATAATACACATGTGAAGTGAGCCAAGAGGAAGTCAACTCTATCCAAGGAATAACCTATCCAAAAAGATATATCTATACATATCATGGTGTGTCATAGTTTTGTATAATGCCATGACACACTAGATGTATTCAAAACACTCACAATGAGCCCAAAATATATAAAAAAATCATATAAATTCTTGAAAAAATGAAAACTAAGCAATAAAGGAACTCTTCCAATCCTTGAGCCCCCTTATGACCAATCTAGCTACAAATTTCTTAGGAGTTCTTCTCAAAAGAATTCAAACAGTAAAGAGCCAATCCTCATGCAAAATACCATTCTTAAATCCATTCCAATTCAACCATACTCACAAATTAAATAGTCACCATGGGCCTAGAGATAAAAAAAATCACAACGAGAATATGTACAAATGAATTAAAAATAAGTTTTTTTGATATGTGTGTGTGTGTGCGCGCGCGCACGCGCGTGCTTTGTTTTAAAACTTATTTCAAGTGTATGTGTCCATAGGGCTGGAGCATTAGTGCACGTATATTCCTATCCCCACATAAATGGTAAGTCCTTTTGGCATTTCAATTTAGTGTTTATTTTTCGATATCGTATTTATCTACACTTGAGTCTTCTTTTCATTTTACAGGTAGTGGGAGTTTAGACGGTTCCATTTTGGAACATGGGCATGTCAGGTATAGCTTCTAAATCCCCATTTTGGGAATTCCATACTCGGACTCTACGTTTTATGCCTCTTAATGGCTAAGATGATTCTCTAAGGGGGAAATATATATGCACTCATAATTTCACGTGCTACATTGTCAAAAAAATAGTTACAAAAGGTCCCCAATGATTATCCATATCCTTTCACAAGGTGTTTGAGTTCCTAAACCCATTCACACTACATATTTATACCCTAGAAACCCTTATGTAGCCTTTTCATGCTTTCTTCTAGCTTCCCACGTCATTTTATGCATGTTTTGACCTTAAGTGTCAAAACCACCGCCCTTCCTGTGTGGCGATTCTATGTTTCTCACCCTACTTGGGCGGAAGTTTTGAAACTACCTCCAAGGCTTGGGAGGCATTCTTGAGACCACCTCCTAGGCTTGGGAAGTGGTACTGAGACTTCCTCCTTACGCAGGGCAGCGATCCTACATGATTTTGTAGGAAATCTTCATGTATGGTTTTAACATGCGATGCTTCACTTAACTTGACTTCTAGGGTGTGTTTGTGAACCAAATTACCCAAAAATGGTCTTGTTTGCATAGTATTCCTTCCCTCTTATATTTTAAAATAGATTTAATTAGTTCTAACTCCTTCTAAACCTAATGATTTGGCACTACAAGGTTTCCTTATGTATGAAGGAACATCCTAGCCAATTCCTATATAATCAATGCTTGTATTCAAGAAAAGGGCCTGAGAATTTTGTGTATCTTGCATAGTATTACTACCACAATCCTGTTCAAAATTCCATAGCCAAGATTTTTTTGCTTCTTCCATCCCTCTTCCACTTGCATTGTAATCAAACTTCCTTCAAGTTGTCATTTCTCAAGAACCTTCTCTTGATGTTACCTTTGCATTCCCAATTCCTTGGACTCGTATGGAAGCACAAAGAAAGAAAGGGTAAATTGATGGGAAAAGTCATCACACAACTGGATTTACCTCTATTCTATGAATTCTAGGTTGGATTTTTTGTTTTATTTCCTTCATTTTTGTAATTGATCATTGTTACATCATATCAAATAGCATACAAATCAATTTCCTTCCATTTGCAAGTAATTACTTAATTTCCAAGAGGGTTTAAATCATTAATAGAAGATCCCGGTGACACATCCTCTTCTTCCCATCCCTATGGATCTGAAGGAGATAATATTTGTAGGAGGTTGTCTACATATCATAGATCATTTGGAAAAATTTTGGTTTTAAGTTAGCTTAGTTTTAATACACTCAGCAGAGGTGGATAACCACAACAAGTTATTTTTATTGTTTATTTTTAGTGTAGAATTAGATTTGATTATTTAGAATAAAATATAATTGTTGTTTGTGATTATGAGGTTTCAATTTTGTTGTTTTGTTTAGATTAGTTTCTCTTTCACCAATAACATAGATTTTTAGTTTCATTTTAGTTAATTTGGACACTGCAAAATTGTTCAACATAGATATTCAATTAGACAAACCATAGGGAATTTATGCTACCCGTTCATATCCTCTAAATCTTCCCTTTTCCAACTTAGATACCAGGAGATCACACTAACAGATCTTAGTCATTGATCCTCTTATAGTTAGCCACACATATTTCCACATTGGTTGCTCTGGCATGAACTTGGAGGGTCGAGTACGGACTAATATTGCATGTCAATTTTCATTTGTACAAATTGGTGAACCTAATGTGACGTATGAATTCCTTCTTTTTTCCTTTTCTTTCAGTTCAATTACCTCATCTTTCCATTTCTTCCCCTATTTTGGTAGGTATTTTATACTTTCTAAAATATGTCTGGAAGAGATTTTGGTGTGCCATTTGGCTCTAATATATATTGCACCAATGATAAACCACAATATTCCCCTTCTCTTTCGAGATGGGGCAACAATTACACAAGAAATGTACAAACCTCCCCTAATTACACTTCAAACCCCGTTAGCTATGTAAGGATGGAGAAGATTGATCAACCACAAAACATGTGATATGGTCAAATCAATGAAAACCACATTTTTATCATTAATGGAATAGGTTTTTACCATAGATTCTTTTCAAGACCTCACATTGACATGTAATCAATAGACAATGATATATTTACACGAATAGCTAATCCTCTTCATTAGATAGATGAGTCTTTAGATAGAATGAAGGCTACAACCTATGAGATTTTGAGTTCCTATCTTAATATTCTTACTTCTAAGGAAAAAAAGAATTATAACATAAAAAAAATCATGATAAGGTATCATGAGCCTGCTCAATCACACCCTACACCATAGGAAACCCAACAAGGTACTCATTATTCTCCCAATGATCTTATTTCTACTTTAGTAGGGAGGATTAGAGAACTAGAAAGTGACCAGACTTCATAAACAACACATGCAGTAGGGTCAAACATGGGTATCTATTTGAAAGAAATTGATACATCCCTTACAATGAGAAACCAATGAAATATCCTATATAACAAGGTCACCTAGTATATTCAAATCCAAGTGATCTTCTCATAGGGTTAGACACACTAGGGATGGGTCCTCATGCTTCTCAATCTTATCCTACGCAAGGGTTAGATGGAAGTTCATTCTCGAATGCCACTAGAATAGGCAATGCAACATTCCCTTGTTTTATGCCTGCTAGTCCATATCCTGGTACTATCCCACCTTACATGCACATGTATTCAAAAAATACGTAGATAGACCCATAAACCATTCCTTCTCCCTACATGCCATATCAAGGGACCCCATAAATTCCCATCAACACTTATAATGTAGCTTATCCAACTCCTCCTCCTCCACCTCCTCATCAAGGATCTTCAATGGTGGAATCTTACGCAATGGGTACATATGTTAAGTACTTAAATGAGCCTCTTGACTTCACCATATGTTGTGTAATTCTTCCATTCCCATTGTTAGATCTTCCAAAATTTAAGGGAGAAGGAGACCTAAATGCTCATATCAAGGCCTATGCTACTGCTATCAGATAATTGCTTCCTTGGGATGTTGTAGTTGCTAATATCTTTCCAAATACTCTCAAAGTAATAAAACTAGATTGGAATTACTATATTCCAAAATCTTCTATACATTCCTTTAAACAACTTGTTTCTAAGTTTATCAAAACACTTGACATGAAAAATTTGTTGCATACAAGGATTAGGGAGTTCCTATATATTAGACAAGAGAAAAATGAATATGTCACCCATTTCATCCAGAGATGGTGCCAAGTTCTCTATTCCTCTACAAGTATGCCCAACAAGGACCAGATGGAAATTTTTGATATTTTCCTTCACTCACTCAATCAAGAGACTACGTAAGAGGTCCAAAAGTTTATTTTCCATAGTTATGAGGAAGTTTTAGATGGTGTGCTTTGTATTTACCAAACTGCTTTAGATAGTGAGCATAAGATCTATGGTCCCAATGGGAAATTGGTATCCCCAAATAAAAATAATAAAAATTATCAAAAAAATGGTGCCAATAACAAAGGACTTAAGGGTGTGACTCTCACTAAAGGTGTTACCGCAAATGGTGCTACAGATTAAGATAAAACACTAGTTTTATGAACAATAGTAACACCACCAAAAAATAACAATTAAAAAACTTAGGAAATCAAAGAGCCCTTAACAATGTCTCCTCAGTGAACATAGTTGAGGTAAACCATCCCTCTCAAAAACAAAATCAAACCCAAGGCCCAAACCGGTATCAAAACTCTAGCCAAGGGCTAATGAATCATGGTTATAAAAATCAATATCAAAATTATAACCGAGGTTATAATAAACAAAAACAAGATGCTTATCAAAGGAAAATATATTATAACCCTAACCTATACTTTATTTTCCATAAGGTTTGATGTCATGATGATAGGAATTTCCATAATTACAAGTTTCTGCAAAGACTTCCTAAAAACCAAAGGCAGCTCTTTATAGATATGTTCCTAGAAAATCCTGAAACAAACCTGCAACCTAATCATACCGGACTATCACACCTCAAATTTTGAACCCTAAACATCTTGAGGATTCCCATTTGGATCCTCAAAATATAAACAAGAGTATTCCTATATGAAGCAACGATCATGAAGCCACAACTTTTGAAAACTCTCAGGTTGTTCCTAACCTTGGTTCAAATGATATTACAAAAATATTGGGGTTAGTCTAGCTAGATGTCGAGAATGAAATTAATGCAAAAAATCAGACAAAATGAGTATATTTCATAACCCCTACCCACTCTTTCCTTCCCACTTGATGATGTTCCTATAATCTCAAAAATAGTAGGAGCCTATGATTTAATATCGGATTTGACCAAGACCTTTTCTCACATTTTATTTCTAGATTTGCTGAAGAATTCACCCATGCATAATTCTACATTGCTTAATGCACTAGGTCTTGGTCATCTATTGGGCCCCTAAAAATATTGACTAATTACAAAAAGGTGCATAAGCATGCAAGGCCTAATTTGAGGGGTTGGCACGCAAGGCAGGGTTCTAGGAGGGTTTTAGAAGGACCCGTGATACACGCTGGTAGAAGAAGGTATCGAGACTTAGCCGTATTTGGTGTATTGGGTAAGACACAAGAAAAGTGTGACCCACATGTGCATGATGAATGGATAAGGTGTCATCCTGGTGACAGGTTGACCTAGGAAGGAATATACCCTACGTTGGAAGCTTCTAGAAGACCATCATGGCAAGGGGTGGAGAGCTCAGGCCTAGAGGAGCATGCTCCCATGGAGTACCACATTGGGACACTTGAATCCTCAGAAAGGTGGGTTGGTAGTTCAAGAGGCCTATAAATACAAGTGCCCATAGAAGAAAAGGGTAGTAGATCAATAGAGAGAGGAGCTCTGTAGAAATGTTATGAGGAGTTGTATTGGGTTGGGTAGATAAAATATAGGAGAAGGATGCATCAAGGGGCTTGAGATTGTAAATTTTATTTTTGAGAGCTAAGGGATGTAATTCTAGTTATGATGTATGACTTCATTCTACCATATTGTGATTTTTTGTAATGTATCTAATGGATGTAAAGAGGTTACTAACTTATTTGAATATGATCATTAATGATTCTGGTCCATACATATATCTTTATAGTTTTTTTTCATGTATGTTTATGGAATGAGTATGAATCCTTATGCATTTTCCTTTATGTTTTGGTTCATTCTTGTATTCTATTAAGTATCTTTCTATCTAGAATGATTGCAATGGTCTAGAAGCTATTGTGAGCTCTATGATGATTGCATGTCTCGTTTCCACTCACTCTACTTAAGTTCCTATCATAGATGATGTTTCCCACTAAAATCACATAAAGGATAGACTCGGAACCCGTGCCTCGTGTGAGCACCCAATGCCCACTGGGTGATAAGCCGACACACATGGGATTCCCTTTTTCTTTGGTGGGTGTAAAAATGACTACATCTTGGTTCTGTTGCTGAGACCTCTTTTCAAAGTTGTAGTGGGAAATAACATACATCATGATATGTGCAATGCGTGATGACAAAGCGTTTAACTTTCAAAGGTGTTGAAACATGGTTTAAGAGCAGGGAGGATAAATTTATTTAGAGATTCAACACTAGACCTGAGTTTGATGCACGTAAATGGGTAGAAGAGAACCTCTACCATGATTTATATGAAACATTTTTTTGTTGCTTCCCAGTAGAGCTGTATGAATGGCTCTCAGTGTATGCGTCTAGATCAAGTTGGCGTTATGGATCGCGCGTGTGGACCCAAGAAGATTACCAAAGGCTGCATGATGTAGATCTGACGCGGGCCCGTGCTATGGATCATTGGTGGAAAGGAGTACTAGCTAGCTATACTCTAGAGTATGCCATTCCCACATATTCTTGTTCGAAGGTTGCTGAGTTTAAGTTTTTGCGGGAGCCTAGAGGATCATTTCTACATGTTATCCCTCTGGCAATGAAGATTCTGGTTGTTACTTTGGGTTTAGAGGCGTTTCCAATGGCCGGTTAGACCATTCTGAGCATTGGGTGAGGGAGCTAGGGTGGAGGAAGATGGTAGATATTACGACGGAGAAGGAAAAGGAGGAGAGATGGCTCAAGTATAGTGAAGCATGCATGAAAGGGAGATTGTTAAATGATGTGAGGCTGTAAGTGTGATGGATCTATGGAGGCAGACGTTGCAGGAAGGAGTCAAGGTTCACGCGGAGGATGTGGAACCTGAGTAGTTTGTGCTACCCCATCTTGGCAAGCACATAGGAGAGACCCCTTTGGCTTCTGGTGATATTTCGTCGTGTGGAGACAAAAGAGTCGTTGGCACGTATCTGAACCCACCCAGTGACCAAACCCTGGTGCTTGGTTTTCCAAAACTAGGAAGGAGTGTCATTAACCCAGTTGATATCAGTGGAAGTGATAGATCTGCACTCCTAAAAGGTACAATTTTTTAGTTCCCACTTCTATGGCTGTGCACACTATTCCATTATTCAGAGGAGTCTTTGGAAAAGGAGCTAGTATACAAGCCTTCGGGTAACTTGCATCTGGGGAGTGGCGCGGGGTACACATAGTGGTAGTAGGGCACTATCTCACAGACCATCGACGTACATAGTTCAGTGGAACCGTGGGGACACTTGGCATGACCTACTACAAGGACCATGGTGGGTCACGGGGCACAGGACCTGGTGGACCTAGTGGTTTTGGTGTATCTGGTGGCTTGGGAGGCATAGGACTTGGTGGACCTAGTGGATCTGGCGGTGAAGGAAACACCGGAGGGAACCAAGGATCTGACTCAGGAGGACAAGGGCCCCAGCCACCCCCTCAAGTCTTCTTTGAGATGTCGTTACACTTGCTAGATTACAGAGGTATTGAGGATGCTACGGAACATGTTCACAAGTGTGAACTGCTATGGCGTGCAAAGGGTATCACAACCCTAGAGTGGAAGGCTAGTCAATTTGCAACCACGTTGCAAGGGCGCACGCATAGCTGGTATAGGAAATATGACCCTCATCAAACAGTGAGGGATTATACTGCTTTGAAAGATTCGCATTCTTAGACAGCATTTCACATCCATGAGTTTGAACATAGAAGAGCATCAGTCACCCTTGAAGGAGATTCAACAGGGAATGGCAAGAGAGTGTGTAGAGAGTATGATGTGCATCTTTCAAAACTCTCTTATCTAAATTATCATATGATATTCACCCTTCACAACATGTTCAGTGGTTTGTTGGAGGATTGATCACACATTTCAGAAGGGCTTTATCTCATAAAACTTGCACAGACCCTGCAAAGCATTGGAAGCTGCTCTGCGCGCCGATGCTATTGGTAGTATTGATACTAGTGTTAGCTTGTTCCTAGAGGCTCAAATTGTTGTTATGGATAAGCAACTGGAAAATTTATCTACAAAATCAGCCCATGAGACTTGCAGTGGTTTATGGTGCACAGATTGTGAAGTAGAGGGGCATGTCAAGGATAATTTCCCCTAGAGGACAGTACATGCCGTGGCAATAGACTGTGAAATTTATCGTGGGGACCATGATGTAAGTAGATGCCCCTTTTTACAATGTGTATTTCAGAAGAATGTGTCTTTCTACTATAAGATTTACACCTCTACAACCCATGATACTAAGGACTGTAGTCTCATTGATCAGATCCATGAGGCCATTGATCATGGGGTGCACCAGACTAGCATTGTTAGTAGTTCCAAGGGTGATGATTGCCATTATGAGGAGCGCGTAGATGGAGGCGTGCGTGGAAGGGGTTTTTGAGAAGGATTTTTTGGTCATGGTAACCACAAGGGAGGAAGGACTGAGTTCCCATGTGGAACCTGTTTCAATTGTGGGTCTACATAGCATTACAAACGAGAGTCCTAGACTTGGTGCTCATGGTGTGGAAGGAAGCACAAGTATGAGGAGTGCTCGGAGATGTTTGAGCAAATGAATCAGTAGCACTGGAAAGAAAAGGGTGTTGCAATGGTCAGCATTAAAAAAGTAGACATGCAGTGGATGCCATGGGTAACACGGGATGTAGGTTTGGAGTCATTTTTGGTAACAACAAGAGCAGAAGCCACACGCACAAAAGATATACCAAGGCAGAAGAACTTGGTTTCGAGGGAGGAACTAGAACATGAGAAAGTACCCAGACCCAGTGCGTCAAAAGGAGGTATATCAAGACACCATGGATGTCATTTTAGAGTTTACAATGGAGAGATCCAGTGTCTAAAGGAATAGTCCAGGAGGGAGGAGACGAGGAAGGAAGAGTCGAGGTGCCAAGGGATGACTTGGATGAGGTCAAGGAAGTATGTAAAATGCTAAGGCAAGAGAATATTATTCCTTTGCTAGGATCATGGTTGAGAGAGAAGGTACCACACACCGGAGGAGAGCGCGAGAGGTAGGTATTGCATGCAAACCTTCCCCCTCACATCCTTTACTATGACAAGGAGATCACATTGAATGCAATTGTAGATGGATGGCTCCTTAGTAATATCTTCATTCACACAGGCACAAAGGTCAATGTTCTAAATCTGGATGCATGACATCAGATGGGAAGACCTGCATTAAAACCATCTTCGAATGTGTTGTATATGGAAAACAAGACTAAGGCAATGACCATCAGTGTCTTAAAGGATGCAAGCTATCACTATCCAGTGAGCTAAGTTTACTGGGGACTTCAAAGTCTTGGCACTCACCGAGGCAGACAATTTTATAGCACTACTTGGGTGCCCATGGTGTTACAAGAACAATGCGGACCTTTGGTTCAACAAAGGGTACATCAGATTTGAAAATAAGGAGGAGCGGGTCATTATACCCCTAGCTGATGGGAAGTCAACACCCTATACTGAAATTCTAGGAGAAGAAGTTCTGGACATGATATATGTGCACTCAATCAGGGACCTAGAGATAATCCATCCTACTGACGGAATTATCCAGTTTGAGGATGCTCAGTTAGTAAGTGAAACCACTAGCCTAGCATGTGATAATTGGGTGCATGGGACTTATGAATTGATCAGACTGCAGTTGAGAGGATTGGTAACAAAAGTAACAAAGGCACATGCATGGTCCGGCGCCTAGGAGGAAAAAAATTACCTAATTTTTCCAGGAGGGGCCTTCTTTGAGATCTTTTTATAGGAGATGGAAGATCAGTGGAAGGAGGAGAAGGAATGAGAGAGGGATGCTTAAGTTATGTCCTACTCGGCATAGTGCAGCATGGGTGGTGGGCTACACATCAGGAGATCCTTTTGGAATGGCGACGAGATGAGAATTGCCTCTCTCTGTCAGGTTTATCTAGAAGCAACAATGCCCACCGTGACTATAAAGGACTACCATGGAAGAGAGATTGCTTCCTTCCATATCAAAGCATGTGAAACAACCTAGATGGGAAGTGCAGTAGCATTACTACCTTCATTATGGGTTCACAATTTGTACTCCACCCCACAAGATTGTTCATGCGTGTGGTATATCCACTCAGAGAGAAAGAATTAGCGGCTGATTTCATTCAAAATTTTGAGTATCAGAGTAAAAAACCCTTGGTGTATAAGGTATTACAGGTTATCAAGTGCCTTACCATTGGGGATAGTGTTATGGTGGAAAAAAGAATACAAGAGTTGCTAGGTGAACCTAGCCTAGAGGTGCGCTTTGAAGAAGAAGAAAAAAAAGATATATAGTTTGAGCATGCTTGTATAGAGAAAGAAAAGGGGAAGATGGTGTATGTTATTGATGTAGAAGAGGCCGATAACTTGGATGTTAAATACTTTGTAGGGACACAAAAAGTCATAGATAGTGTTTATGAATGAGTGTGCACCTACCATGAACCTTTAAAGATAAAGAAGGTTAACATCATCTCAGAAGAATATCCTAAAGAGGCTATCATCGGAGACTATTGGTCAAAGAGGGAAGTCTCCAAGATCATTGATATTTTATGTGAGTTTGAGGATTTAATCTCACATGGGTATCATGAACTCAAATTCATTCACCATTCCTTGGGGGAAATGAGAATTAAGTTGAAGGAGGGTGCACACCCGGTATAGAAGAGACCATATTGAATGAATCCTAACCTGCACATGAAGGTAAATGAAGAAATAGATAAGATGATAACATCAGGAATCATTGAAGTTGTTAAAGAGTTAGAATGGATAAGTCCAATGGTGATTAGTATAAAAAAGGATGGAAGAATAAGGATCTATGTTGATTATAGGGACACAAATGCAGTGTGTATCATTGATCATTTACCAACCCCATTTACTGAAGAAATATTAGAGGGAGTGGTAGGATGCGAGGTATTCTCTTTCACATATGAATTCTTGGGCTATCACCAGATAAGGATCATGAAGGAGAACCATAGGAATATAACTTTCACCACTGAGTGGGGATGTTTTTCCTATCTATTCATGCCTTTTGGGTTGAATAATGTGCCTACTATGTTCTCGTACATTTTCGTACATGCCTTTTAGGACTTCATCCATAAATTTCTTCAAGTCTTCCTAGATGATTGGATATTATATGGGTTAGTGAAGGACCATTGTGACAACTTAAGGTAAATGTTTGAAAGGTGTTGGTAGTTGAGGATATCCCTCAATATTAGTAAATGTGTCTTTGCTACCTCATTTGGAATGTTATTGGGACACATCATATATAGGGAGGGCTTACTAGTAGATCTCACCATAGTTGTAGTAATTGTGGGATTGAGGGAGCCTACTAGTCAAAGTTTAGTGTGTGGGTTCCTTGGGCACATAGCTTACTACATGAAGTTCATTAAGGGATAGGCCAAGATCACCAAACCTTTAGAAAATTTACTTACACACAAGAGTGGCTACCATTGGGGAGAGGCACAATAGAAGGAATTTGACACTTTAAAGGATAGGCTTGTCATTGCACCCATACTATGATTCCCCTCTTGGGATAAGCCCTTCCATGTTCATGTTGATGCCTCAGGAACTGCCATTGGAGTAGTGCTTGCACATCCTAGTGAAGGGATTGTTGATCATCCTTTGTGCTTTGCAAGCAGGAATTTGACACCAGTGGAGCATAATTATACTAAAACTAAGCACGAGGCATTGTAAATGATCTACGCACTTCACAAGTTTAGATAGTATTTGCTAAAAAATCCATTTATATTTTACACTGACCATATGGAATTGAAATACTTGGTGCATTCTATAAGGGCACATATGTTGGTGGGTACTATTGTTCCAAGAATTCGAGTTCACGATAGTTGTCAAACTAGGTAAAAGTAATTCCAGACCTGATCATTTGTCTAGGATTGATTTAGGAGAGGAAGCACAGAGAATTGAAGAGACTATGCCAGATGCGCAATTATTTAGGTTGTGGCATGCACCCTCAGATTTGGAGGAAATCATGGTATTTCTTAAAACAAGTGTGGTGCCAGATAGAATGTAGGCCTTAGAGAAGAAGAAATTGGCCATACGTGTCGCGCCCTACGTACTAATTAGTGGAGATCTGTATAAAATGGGTCATGATGAGGTTCTGTGCTGATGCATACTAGAACATGAGTGAATTAAAATTATCGAAGAGGTGCATGGTGGGATTGCAGGAGGACACTATGCGTGAAATATGATTGCATGGAAGATTCTACTCACAGGGATTTGGTGGGAGACCATTTAACAAGATTGCATTGATTTTTTAACACCTGTGACCATTTCCAGTGCCTTAGCAAACCTAGAAAAAATGATGAAATGCCCTTGCGACCAATAGACAACATGAAACCATTCAAGATGTGGGCTATCGACTTTGTCAATCCAATCTCACTAGTGGCACAAATGACTAGTTCACAGTATATCCTAACTTGCATTGATTATTTGACAAGGTGGGTAGAGGCAGTGCCTACAAAGGATTGTAAACCAACTACAACTGCTAGATTTTTATGGGAAAACATAATCATCAGGTATAGATGCCCACTGATTTTGAAAAGTGATAGAGGTATGCACTTCCTCAATGAAACGGTCAGGATTCTATTATTAGAATTCATGGTGGCCCATCATAAAACTACTCCCTATCACCCTTAAGCAAATTAGAGTAGGTGAAATCCCTATTATAAATAAGTCTTCTTGGTGTTTGTAATAAGGCATTATTTCTAGTTAGTTTAGGATTTCCTTTTGTGCTTTTCCTTTTTTTGTGTTTTCCTTTCTCATTATTGTTTTGTATTGTGCCTTGGGCGTCGGTAACCTCATTATTTTTTTCAAAGGTTGTGAATTTGTAGAGGACCGCACATCATTTTAGTATGGGGTAGAATAATATGGAGGAAAGTGCAAAGTGTGAAGTACCAAGAAGGATTGCATTGGAAATCCCGGTTGAATAGCCCTAAGGAAGGAAGTGCATGGAAGGAAGGGTGAAAAAAAAGGATGGTTGGTGTCAGGGTAAGGCTACACTGTGAATCCACATACAAGAGAGGAAGAAGCGTAAAAGTAACACGAGGTAGGCAAGAGAAAAAATCATGATAGAAGTACCTTCGGTGCTAGTGACGTGCACGCAAGAGTCTCCTATCAAGATGAATTGGTTGTGCACTAGAAGGTTGGGGAATTGTCCACGCAAGCTTGGGTGCATGAGTTAAGGTGCTAAAGTCAGGTTTTGTTAAAAAATCACATTAAGTGTTGAAGTATGGTGGTAGGTGAGGTAGCATTTAATGTTAAAAATTGGGAAAAAATATAAATAGAAGGTTGGACATTTCATTATTTACATTGAAAATACGAAGAAGGAAGAGCTTTTGTGAACTAGTGTTTCTAGAATTGATCCGTGTGAAGAAAAATTGGAAAAATTTAACCATAAGTGACTAGTTTGGATCTAAAAACTAGGAGGAAAATAGTTCATGGGCATAGAGAGAGTTTTGGAGAAGTGCCGTATTGTGAAAGGGATATTCCAGTGAGGGTTTGGCAGCTAGGGCACGGGTTGAAAAGGATTTTCTTCACAAGTTTGAGATCTAACTTTGGAAAGGGTAGAGAAGTAGAGCAAGAGAAGTTAAAGTGCAAAGATAACCTACACAATGGCACCCAAGAAACTAGTTATAACACCTAAGAAGGGAAAAGGAAAGGGCAAGGGAAAACAACAAGAAACTACCGTAAGTACCAATGAAGAATGGTGTGCAAAAATGTAGTACCCATATGGGGTTTTGCTTGGAAAGGAGTGGCAGTCCCATTTAAGAAAAATTATAGTAAGTGATTATAATCATTGCAAAAACGTGATTGAAAAAGAAATGGCATTGGAGTTAGTACGCCCAACAAATAAGAGGAAACCATAAGGGTTACCCATTTATAGCGACAAAGTAAAAGTGAAGTTGGAGAAGATGGGATTATCACAACTCTATGAGTTGCCCTACTTTGGGAAGCCTGAGTACCTTTATCAGTGGTTAATGCCACACATACACGAAGACCACTTTCACTTTGTGGGGTGCAAAATGTGCATAAATCGTCAGCTGATTTCAAAATTCACAGGTCTCATCTGTGAAAGAGAAAGTATAGAGGATGACCTATGCGACAAAGAAGCCATCAAAGAAACTGTCACCACATAGGCATACAAGAAGGGGTCAAGGTACTTTGATATTACAGTATTTCCAAGACCTGGTGATGAGAATGGCCGATGCGCCTGTTAACCAAACTTAATGACCAAGAAAGGTGGACGTAAGGTGAACAAGTCATCGCTCAATATTTATAGAAGGATATCAAAAGGTGCCATCTAAAAATTGTCCTTGTACATCACGGATGAAATCATCAGCAGCACGTAGGAAGGTGACAAGATAATTTTCTAGAAATTTCCTCTTAACTATTGTGCTTTTGGAAGATCGGAGCTCCTAGATGTGGCTAGATAAGCTTCATTTAGGAGTACCCAGAGGAAGACCCCTTGCCTGCAAAGAGATTCAAAAAAATACACTTGCGATAGCATGACGACCATTCACAAGGTGCATCTAGAAGAAGTGGTATACACACTTGAGGAATGTGTTTGAGGTCAGAGTGGAGGATCTCAAAACAACTGCCAGCACTCAAAGAGGGAGAAGCTGAAATCGTAGTATACCAACACTTCTGCATTGGAAAATTTAAGTTGGCTGATGAAAGCATGAGCCCATGGTGTAAAATTCCATTTTCCTTCACCACTTAGTACTTCTAGGCAGGAGTAAACAGATTCAAGGAATCCAAGAAGCTAGAAGTTTGACCTTGGAAATATGGATTGGGACCAAAGGGAGATGCGCAGGACATTGGTCTACCCCAACAAGTGATGCATATGTGGAAAATTACGTATCGCTTGAAGTTTAGATGGTGAGGCCTCTGAACTCTGCCCATTGCAGGGAGGTTCGTGGCACGAAGTGTGTATACCTTCACATAAGGCCCAATGTTTAAGAAGGGCGCTTATCTTGAAAATGATATATCTATACCTAAAGACCCAATGGGTAGAAAGAAGACCGCGCCCAAGAAAAAGGAGACATAAGAGATAGAGACAAAGGTACCTAGTGTATAAGTTACACAAATGGTGGGTGCCTTGAGAACAAGTGCTGGAAAAAGTACTTACACGCGTAGGAAGAATTCTCCCGGTCAAAGAGGAGGTGCTAGAACAAGAAAATCCTATTGTAGAGGAGAAATCACCAGAGGAGGAAGAAGAAAGAGTCGAATCCCCTATACTATAATCCCCAGTTAGGAAGAAACAAAAGGTGATAAAGGAGGTTGATTCAGAGGAAAAAGAGAGCTTAGAGAACTACTAGGGGTGTTAGGGATGATGAAGAAGAAGATGAACTTGAAGGATACCAAGAACCACTTGTTTTCAGTGTGCACAATTTGGGAGAAGAAGGCGAAGAGGAGAAGAATGACTATCACTTTGTGTGAAGGAAGGGAATCTAGGAGGAGGAGGGCACCCAGGAAATGGGAGGAAGTGAAGAGGTTAGCACAAAGGATAAGATGACTCCAAGCCTCACGCAGGAGCAGATAAATGAGGCAACAGAAATAGAAGCAACAAAAATCATTAAAGCCTTGGTAGAACAATAGTTGGAGCGCAACGCTGAAATAGTGATGAATGAAGATAAGGAAGAAAGTGTAGAAAAAGATCATGGCATCGTGCGAGAAGACCCAATCTAATAGTAACTGTTCCTAAGGGCACGCACACAAGAGGAAAGTGTATGGAGATCCAGAGACCAAGAATGAGCTATATTGATGATCCAAACAAGGTGTTGCACACACGCTTCCAAAGCACAGTACCAACAGATCAAATCTTGGCAATAAATCTGTTTGATGAAGAAGGTGCATACCCTTAGATGAGGAAAATTATTTCTTGGGTAATTAAGTCACACATCCATGAGACAAAATTTGAGGTAAGCCAAAGGGAAATAATGAAGATACCTAAGTCAAGAGGAGACAACCCCTTGGTGAGTGCACCAACAAATGGCTTTCGGATGAACAATTCTATAATGCGTTGAATAAGGTCTCAGTTAAACTGGAAGCCAGGTTATTTAGGAGGAATGAAATGGTAAAATTTCTAGAGGCAGAGCTAGAGAAGAGGGAAGAAGAGCTAGAAGAAAGAGACAAAGGACTTAAATCAGGAGGAACTAATTAGTACACAACTAAAGTGTGAACTAAGGGATCAAAAGGAAAGGGTATGTGAGGTATACAAGAAGGTAGAATCCATCATAGATGCCATTATTTTGAAGAAACTAGACCTATCACTACCCACGTAAAAGTATGGATCTTCCCTTAAGTGCCTTGAAGACTTATCATGCATCCTCACCATGGAGAGGCAACCTCTAGCCTTAGGATATTTGGAAGAAGTAGCAGCGTGCCTGGAAAAGGAGGAAAAATTGAAGGTTATAGCAATCATTTTTGAGTACAGCAAGGTTCTTGCTAATGTGAAAGTGGCTACCCATACTACTGAGGCTGCATATGACAATTGCATAGATAGATATAGAGTGATGAGTATCCTGGTCTCCCCTCATGAGGTAGAGCTCAAGGAATTCTAAGAGAAGAACAAAGGAAATAGAGCGGAGTCAAGAGAGGATCCTAGCCGAGGTTGTGAAGAATTCAAAAGCCATTGAAACCTTATGAGGTTGAATTAAAAACTAGCTGAAGGAGTTATACCCACAGATTACAAGAAGGATGGATGTGCTTCAGGACGTGGGAAAGCTATTGGAAGGAATGGTTGAAATAATAAACACTCGAGGAGATGGAATGGGTTTTGAGGAGGTAAATTCCCTAGTTGGTGACCTTTTTTAGAGAGCACAAAATGAAGTCAATGCCTAGAACAAGTTAGAGGCCAAATTACAAAGATATTTTCCTATCTTGTTGCAGTAATGTCAACACTTCCCCATTCTTTCATCTTTCACAAATTATTTATTCCTTTATTATTTTCCCAAGACGATAAGTCTGTTGTAATTTTTTATTTTCTTCTTTCTTTGAAGAAGTGTTCCTGAGGCCGGAGAATAGGTAAAGTGTGGGGTGATGTTGGGCCCCTAAAATAATTGACTAAGTACAAACAGGCACATGAATGTGCACAAGGCCTAAGTTGAGGGGGTGGGCACGTAAGGAGAAGGTGCATGCAAGGTAGGGTTATAGGAGGGTTTTATAAGGACCTCGTGATATGCATGCTTGCAAAACAAGGTCTCCGGACTTAGCCGTATTTAGCGTATCAGATAAGACATGAGAAAAGCATGAATTTCCTGCACATGATGAATGGATAAGGTGTCACCTTGGCGACAAGTTGACCTAGAAAGGAATATACCCTATGCGTTGGAATCTTCTAGAAGACCATCATGGCAAGGAGTGGAGAGCTTAGGCTTGGATGAGTGCATGCTCCCATGGAGGACCACATTGGGACACTTGGCGATGAATCTGAAGCCTTAGAAAGGTGGGTTGGCAGTTCAAGAGGCCTATAAATACAAGTTCCCATAGAAGAAAAGAGCTAGTATATCAATAGAGAGCGGAGCTCTGCAAAAATTCTGGTGAGGAGTTGTATTAGGTTGGGCATAGATAAAATATAGGATAAGGATGCATTAAGGGGCTTGGGATTGTAAAAAAAATTTTTGAGAGCTAAGGGATGTAAATCTAGTTAAGATGTATAACTTTGGTCTCCCATACTGTGATGTTCTGTAATAGGTCTAATGGATGTAATGAGGTTACCAACTTATTTTCATATGATCATTAATGATTATGGTCCATACATATATTTGTATAGTTGTGTTTCTTGTATTTTTATGGAAGAGTATGAATCCTTATTCATTTTCATTTTTCTTTTGGTTCATTTTTATAGTCTATTAAGTATCTTTCTATCTTGAATGACTGCATTGGTATAGAATCCATTCTAATCTCTATGATGATTGCATGCCTAGTTTCCACTCACTCTCCTTAAGTTCCTATCATAGATGATGTTTCCCACTAAATTCACATAAAGGAGAGACTCGGCACCCACGTGTGCCTCGGGTGAGCACCCAACACTCGTTGGGTGATAAGCTAATGCGTATGGGATTCCCTTGTTCTTTGGTGGGTGTAAAAATGACTACATCATCTAATCCATGTTACGCCACCTCCTAGCACTCAAATAAATCATATTGGCTTTGACATACATCCTGTGGGACAAAATGATAGGGGTATTGGGTTTGTTTTTTATATAGACAAGATGTCATCTGATGCTAAAATTTCCTAAAGAGGTGATCCTGCCTTATTTTTACAAGTACGGGTTTATAACAATTACATTAAGAGAGAAATGATTGATGATGTGGATGTTGTAAATGTAGTTCCCTTCTCTTTCTTGCAAAAGTTGGGATATGGAGAGATAAATTCTTCCTCTACAAGAAACATGTTATGGGGATATGACAGTCTTAAAGTGATCTTGATTAGAACCATAGTTCTTCTAGTCATGCTTGGTCCAAAAACCATATTGACATAGTTATACATTATCGATAGGGAAAAAAGTTATAACATGATCCTTGGGAGACCTTAGATTCATTGAATGAAGGATTTCCCCTCTACCTTATTCTAGGAGATTAGATTCCTCTATTTAGGAAAGGTCTTCATCACTTGAGGAGATCCTAAGTCCTTCGATATACACTTAGAAAACCTCAAAAAGAAGAAATGAGTCCATACAGAGTATGAAATTCCTATGAATCAATTAAACAAACCACCTCCATTAAAAGAGTTAGTCCTGATCACCACGTGTGTTTCGAAGGCTTAAGTCGTTGATCCAAAAAAAATTGAGGTGGAAAAAATAGATAAGGGTAAATCAATATCTGTGGAAATAGTGTCCAATAAAATCACATAGGAAATTATGAAAATCTTAGAGAGTGAAGATTTGATCTTCCTCCCATTTGAACCACAGGGGATGGGTAGTCTTCTTGGTTTAGCATCTCTTCCCACTGATGACCTAGGTCTAGGTGAAAACATGATAGAATTAACAAAGGAAGAATGTAAATTTGATATTTAAATGATGGCCATCAAAACCATCTCTGGGGGTTGTTATATTCTAAACCCTAGTTTTAACCCATGTGCATCTGAAATTAATCTTACCATATCCATGGGGCAAGGCCTCATCATTTAACAAGTGCCAACAATAAACAAAATGCTCAACATAGGAGACAAGGCTGAGCAACATAGTCATAGCTGAGAAACATAGTCATATTCACCCATAAACCATGTCTCAAGAACATGACAAAGAGGTTCACGAATGCCTATTTGAAACTAATGATTTTAATGACTGGACATATACACTTATGGGAAAGGGTTATAAGTTTAAACCCATAATGGTAGGCCCTTGTCAAAAGAACGGAAATTTTTAGGATCATGGTTCTCCGCTGTGTATTTTTAGGGGTGAATAATTTGATATTCATCAACTTTCTTCACCTTATCCATCATGACATGTAGTTTCACCTGCATTTCCACATGTACATTATTGCCTCTACATTGCATTTTCATCTTCTAGTTCATTTCGTAAATTTTTTGATCAAGGGACTTATTATTATAGAAATAACTACAAACTTCTGAAAATAATGGCAAACATTCAAATCATATCTCTTCAAATCCTCGTGGTATCATCAATTATTTTTGAATCATTTCATCAATTCAAGAAAGATAAGAAAAAGTTTTGACAATAACCATACCATGTCCTGCATACTTGGTTCTACTCATAGTTTCTTCTAGATTATTTTTCTTTTCCTACAATTTTTTCTAGAAGCTTCATGGTTTCACATCTATCCCATATACAACTCTTTGGAAATAAGAACATTCTAGACACTTTTATGAGATAAATAAGTCAAATGCAAATCCACAGAAATTTTTTATTTTACACATTTATTTTCCCTACCAACCTTTGGTGTTGAGCCTCCATCTCTTAATAGTGATGTAGGATTGGGAAAGGAAAGAAGTGGTATTACTCGCCTATGGATTATCCATGGCATTGAGCTCATACTTCCTATTGGTAGAATGGGGCAAGGTGTAGGGGATCTCTTTGAAAAATTTGAAAGTTAGAAATAGTTCATTCAAATGTTGTGAAATCGTAAATCAGAACAAAGTGAGTAAGTTGTTAAAATTCCAAAAGAGTTTAAAACATCAAAACAATATTTTTTCAAGTTTCCATCTATGGATCTAATTCTAGATAAAGTGGAAAGCAATTCACATTTTAAAATATGAAGAAAAATTTAGTAGAATGAGTTTGTAGGATCTCAGTTTGGTTTTATGAAATCCTTGTTTTTCTCTCATCATTACCATTCAACAAATTTTTATAACTTGTGCCCCTTATGGCTCTTGGTGTTGATCCCTTGCATCTTATCGGTTACATGGAGTTATTAGTGGTACAAGTTCATTCACTTATCATATCACTTTTTCACCACGTTTTTCCAAAACAACAGTGTATTTGCATTATCATGTATCAGCATTACAAAAAACAAAAAATAAATCATTTTATTAGCTTTCGTATCCACTACATACATTCTGAAAATCATATAAAAAAGGAAGTTCTAAACATATAGAGTACACATGTGAAGTGAGCCAAGAGTAATTCAACTCTATTTAAGGAATAAATGAGCCAAAAAGAGATATCTATACATATCATTATGTGTCATATTTTTGTATAATGCCATTGCACACTAGGTGCATTCAAAATGCTCGCAATGAGCCTGAAATATACATAAAAATCATATAAATGCCCAACAAAATGACAAATAAGTAATAAAGGCACTCTCCCATTCACCTATTTGATCCCCCTTATGACCACTCTAGCTATGAATTTCTTAGGAGTTATTCTCAAAATCATTCAAACAATAAAGGGCCGAACCTAACAAAAAATACCATTCCTAAATCCATTCGAATTCAACCATACTCACAAACAAAACGATCACTGTGGGTCCAAAGCTAAAAAAAATCACAATGAGAATATGTGTAAATGAATTGAAAATAAGTTGTTTTGATATATATATATATATATATATATGCTTTGTTTTAAATCTTGTTTCAAGTGTATGTGTCCACAAGGATGGAGCTTTGGTGCAGGTATATTCCTATCCCCATACAAATGGTAAGTCCTCTTTTCATTTTGATTTAGTGTTTATTTTTTGATATTGTATCTATCTGCACTTGAGTCTTCCTTTCGTTTTGCAGGCAACGGGAGTTTGGATGATGAAATTTTAGCACACAGATATGTCAGGTATAGTTTTTAACTACCAATTTTGGGAATGCCATACTCAGACTCTACGTTTTACACATCTTCATGGATAGGATGATTCTCTGAGGGGGAAATATGTACGCACCTAAAATTACACATGCTACATTCTTAGAAAAACAGTTGCAAAATGTCCCAAATGATTATTCATATCTTTTCAGAATGTGTTTGAGTTCTTAAACCCATTCACAATTCATTTTGTAGCCTAGAAATCATTACTTAGCCTTTGCACACTTTCTTCTAGCTTCTTGCTTCACTATATGCATGTTTTACCTTCACTGTCAAAACCACTACCTTGCCTAGGTGGTGATTTTTAAACTGTAGCCCAGGCTTGGGCGACAGTTTTGTGTTTGTCACCCAGCTTGGGCGGTGGTTTTAAAACCACCTCCTAGGCTTGGGTGGTGGTCTTGAGACCACCTCTCTACATAGGGCGGTTGTCTTGCATAATTTTTACTAAACTCTTCATGTGTTGTTTTAACATGCGTCGCTTCACTTAAATTGACTTCTAGGGTGCATTTTTGAACCAAATTGCCTAAAAATTGTCTTATTTGCATGGTATTTCTTACCTCTTCTATTTTTAAATAGATTTAATTAGTTTGAACTGCCTCTTCACCTAATGATTTGGATCTCCAGGGTTTCATTGTGCATGAAGTCACATCCCAATGAATTCATATATAATCAATTCTTGTATTAAAGAAAAGGGAATGAGAATTTTGTGTATCTTACATAGTATTGCTGCCAAAATCCTACTTAAAATTTCATATCCAAGCTCTGTTCACTTGTGATATCCCTCTTCCACTTGTATTGCAACCACACTGCCTTCAAGATTCCATTGCCCAAGTGCCTTCTCTTGTCACTGCCTTTGCATTCCCAATTCCTTGTATGTGTATGGACACACAGATAGAGAAAGGATAAACAAAGGGGGAAAGTCATCACATAATTGGATTTACCTCTATTTTATGAATTCTAGGTTGGATTTGTTGTTTTATTTCCTTCATTACTACAATTTATCATTGTTACATCATATCAAATATAGTAGAAATCAATTTCCTTCCATTTGCAAGTAATTAGTTAATTTCCAAGAGGGTTTAAATCAATAATAGCAGCTCCCAGTGACGGAACCTCTTCTTCCCATCCCTATGGATCTGAAGGAGAGAATATATGTATGAGGTTGACTACATATCATAGATAATTTGGAAATTTTTTTGTTTTAAGTTAGTTTAGTTTCAATACAATCAACACAGGTGAATAACCACACCGGGTTATTTTTCTTGTTTAGTTTTAGTGTAGAAGTAGATTTGATTATTTAGAATAAAATCCAATTGTTGTTTGTAATTATGATATTTCAATTTTGTTAATTTTTTTAGATTAGTTTCCCTTTCATTAGTATCATATATTGTTAGTTTCATCTTAGTTAATTTGGACACTGAAAACTAGTTCAACATTGATATTCAATTAGGAAAACCATAAGGAATTTACACTGCCCATTCATAGCCTCTAAATCTTCCCTTTGCCAACTCACCTACCAAGAGATCACACTACCAGATCTTAGTCACTGATCCTCCTATAGTTAGCCACACCTATTTCCACATCTGCTGCTCTAGTACGACCTCGAGGGGTTGAGTTTGGTTGAAGGTTATATGTCAATTTTCATCCGTATAGTACCTCACATTGATGGATTACTTATTTGATCCATTTGGTTATGTATTACAGTACTTGTGGTAGGATGTTCTTACTATTGAATGTGAATTATTGTTTTTCTCTCTTGAAATTGTGTTAGATATTGCTATGAATTGAGGCATGCATATAATATTTTTGGAAACATATGAATGTTTGTCTGGTTCCTATGTTGGGTATGTGTTGTTTATGTATTTTATGCTTAAGACCTGTTTGAGTACTATAATTTGTACATTGTATTTTCTTCCCAGTTGTGATGATTGATTTAATTTTCTTTACCATTGTGTAATGTGGGTTTTTTTTTGTGTATTGTTTTGGGTGGTGTATGACCCCATGATGTTTTTTGCTATTGAAAACCCCTTGGAGACAATGAAAATGATTAAGAAACATGAATCAATGAAATTATACTACTGAGAAAATTATTATTTTGGATATGTTAATCATGAAACTAATAATTTAGAGTTGATAACTAGATGATATGGGAAATAACTACCAAAATAATGATAAAGTAGCTATGGACAAAGATAACTACCAATATTCATAGAAAATTAACTGTTTAAAAGAATTACAAAATTTTGTTGTCCATTACTAGTCGTATTTTAGCGAAGAAGGTCATGTTGACCCCTTTTTCTCACATATTCTTCTTGTAACCCTATTGTTGCATCATATCAAGGACATTTATTTTATAAGGGGAGGGGAATGTAATTCCCCACTACATTGCACCAAACCGGCGAGGTGTGTGTTCTACCTTCCCACTTGGCCAGCTAGTATGAGAGCTCATCTCCCCAGCTACTTGAATGATCAAGATTTTAGATCCCATGTGAATTTTCATCAAATATAATGTGGAGCTACAACACCGAGAACCAAATTCCTTCTTGGTTTTCGTTTTTCATAATTTCAATTTCGATCTAGGTGTCGATTGTATCGTGAATTGTGGAAAATTTTATAATAATAATAATAAATCAATATTTAATGTATAAAATAATAATAATAATAATAATAATAATGAACAGTGAAAATAAGAAATTTAGATTAAATTTAGGGGGTTATTCTTGCAATCTATTTGGTTAAGTTTGAAATTTGGGAACCTATAATTTACTAAGTTTGAAATTTGAGAGAGCAATCCAAAATCTAGATTTTGCATATGATCTCTTTGATGTCTAAAGCCACTTTGAAACATCCTAAAAGTATATACATAAAATATAACTTAAAGTATAAAGTTATATATATATATATATATATATATATATATATATATATATATATATATATATCCTTTTATTATTTCTTATACTTGAATGTTTATTTTCTGTATATGTTTCCTTCTATGAAATAATAATTGCAAAAAGAGGGTAAAATATGACTCGTAAATTTTATAACAATGGAAAACTCATGAAATCCTAGTCGATTGTAGACCAAATTTCTCCATAAACAAGTGTATGTGTGTGTGTATATATATATTCTATAGTTTATAGAATTAAAAAAATACAATAAATAAAAGTAGAAAGAGCCTGTAAAGGACGAATTAGGGCAAGAGAGTTTCTTCTTGTTTTTTCTAGTTTTTTTTCCTTCTCTTGGACAACTAGAGGCGGCCATAAAAAATAAAATTTTATGGAAAGGAAATATATAGGTCTTAAGATATACTCCATTACCTACCATGTCCTCCCAATTTGTGCCTAAATGGGAGCTTTAACTAGAGAAGGGATGTCCACCAAGCATTGTGGAAAGGAATGTTTTTAATCAAAAATTTAGGTGCAGGTGTGTTGGAAGAGGTATATGCAATGTGGATAAAACAAGGCGTGTGGACTATTTGACTAAATTTATGAAAGAAATGAGATCATGTTTGTTGTGGGCATGTTTAAAATATTTTAGATCTACTTCATGGGTTTTTTTAAGGAGTTGAAGATTAAAAAAATGTGTATTCTCATGAATGATGGAAGCATATACCAAAAATGATTTATTGAGAGAGCCTTGTAATGTTGGGGAAAATGAGGCCACATGGATAGAAATGATTTCATAGTATGCACAAAGAAAGTTTTTTTTACATGTTATAGTAGATATATAAAATGTGGAAGAATGCATTTGGCATGCAAACCATTTGACGAAATACTTGGATGAAACGTGGTCATAGGATCACCTAAAATTCCTTTCTTATTTGTCCACACTTGGATGGAATATGTGGATGTATGGTTATTTGGAGAGTTTTTTCGACATCCGTCATTGTATAAAGGATAGAGGATCCTTATCAAAGGTTATAAATGATAATGCCTTGGAATATGCTTATGTAAAATATGAAAGAAATTAGAAAGCATCTAATTTATTTTACAAAATTCCACAAAGGAGTGTGACCATTTAGTGGCCATGAAACTCCTCTTTTCAATATGTAAATATCATACATGCATGGTCTTCTCTTACCTCTCTTGCAAAATTATTACATTCCTAGTTTATCTTTTGTAATGTTATTAAGCAAATGAAGTAAATGAATATTTTTCTCTTAGATGATTTTAAAGAATTGTAGCTAGAACAAACAATTATTCTTCTTTCCACGTAAATGAAGGAATATTGTTTTAGTACAACCAAAAAATTTGAATCACCTTTTTAAATGTTTGGCTATCTCGAATAGCCATACTATATCGCAAAACCCACTAAAATCTTGAGGCAAACTTGTCCCCAATTTATAATGGTCTTACTATTAACCTTACAAAAGTTATTAAATGAAATATTCGACAACATATAAAACACCTTTCTGAACCCCAAAATGAGAATTTTAAGATTTAGAGGGGTATCCTATCATGTGGAGTACTGTATTGAACCTTTGAATGACCTCACAGGTTTATTTGTGTACTTTTGGTAACCCTTCTAGGAGCTTTGTTATCCATTTTTGCAGTCTTGGGAAGCCACTAAAACTTATAAGTTGAGTCTTGTGGGCTAGTGTTATAAGAGGGTTTTACAGGCCTCTGGTCACTAAATGACCAAGTCGAGCTAGTCCAACTACGACCAGTGGGCTTGGAAAAATAGTCACCATTTGTACCCTATTCGCCAATTTTGAGTTACATCAACTATAGTGAATTCCCTCTATATAGGTGAATGTAGAGGATTTTTATAATGGTGCCTTGACCATTAGAAATCATTTTTCAATATAATTTTTATAGCCACTTGGGCTAAATTTTGATGTTATTTTTGTAGACACAAAATCACACACTTTGGGTATCTATCTAATCATGTTCGCATACTACTATTCATATGATTACTAAGTAAGAAGAGTACTAATTAACCCATGTCTTTAGCCATATGTTCTTTCTTTTTGTTGCCACTTTTGGTCTTAAACACCTTCTTTCTAAGTTTTACCTCTGACCCTTTAGTTTCTCTATGTTTCAACACCAGTGCCTTGCCAGGATGCTATCGTACTTTATTAACATATTTTGGGTCCTTTTTATTCGTTTAACATCTTATCTTATTGGAAGTCAACATTATCAGGGTTAATTACAAAATTCAAGAAAGGAAATCATATAAATATAAAGTTATGTGGTAATAATTAAGGACCAAGCACTAAGCATTAGCTATCACTTCCCAAGGTTACATCTGAAGGCTATTCAAGAGAATTCAACCATCCATTCAAGGGAAAGGGATTGCATTATTCTGAATACATTTCATAGGAGGGAAAGTTCATTTTATTCCATGCACATATCTACTTATATTTTTTACATATAGCTATTGCTCACTATAAAGTGCGATACACATAAGATCCACCTATGGCACGATTCTACACACACACACATAGAACCACATTGGGTCTAAAATATAGTGTAGAACTCAGTCATAAGATCACTTGTTTGACAACTGAGGATAGTCTGACCCGTCATTTGCATTCTTTTCTTTTTGGGATTTGATGCACTTTTGAGGGTTTTGTAGGTGAAATATTTATTGTAGGTTATCAACAACATCAATGAACTTGATGTGACATACTAGAAAAAAAAGAGTGAAGGAAAAAGAACATACTCTGACCCTCTGAAGGAGGTTTTTTGAGGTTTTGGGAAAGCATAAGCATCCAGAAATAGTCTGTACCACCCAAAGGCACCCCCAGTCTATCCAGATCATGTGGTCCCACAAATTTCCAAGCTCCTGTGTGATATTTATACCTCTTTATTCACCAGTTCATCATTTTGGTAAGATATAGATTTAATTTCAAAACAACTAATTCATTTTAGCTCCTCTTTGCATTTGGGGTTTTGAATCTTAATTTCTTATTTTCTTGGGTTAGATTTATTTCATTACATATATGTCTATTACAACTGCTACATGCTTGGATTAGGCTTAAATTTTATTCTTAAATAAACATTTTTTCTTAATCATTTTGGTGAACCCTGACTCTATCACGCTTATGATCCTCATTTTATTTTTCTCATTTCTTAGGATCTTCTCATCATGGATATTTTTAGTCATGATTTTCTACTCATCAACCCTGTATTAAGAGTTAAAATGATCACTCTCTTGGCTACTACTCATGTTCAATCTGATATCCATTCAGATGTAGTCTATAACACATTTGTAGATGTATTTTCTTAGCACATCACTTTTCCATCTAATCCTCCTACTAATCTTGTTTTTTAAACAATGACCCACCTTTATACATCATAATTCACATCAACAATTTTAGTGTCAAAAAAACTATTATCGATAATGGGTATGAGATTAACCTTTGCACACTATCATTCATTGAAAAAATCATCCTTTTTACCACTGATGTTAATCCCTCATCTATTTCTCTTCAGACATATGATGCTTCTATTCACCCATGCATAGGTCATATCAATTTTCCTATCACTGTCGAGCCAAAAATGCTTCCAATGGTATTCTTCATCATTGACTTCCCAGTTCAGTATAATTTCTTACTTCGTAGACCATTACTTCATGTCATGAAATAATTATCTTCTACAATACATCGGTGCATTAAGTTTCTACATGAAGGCATAGAATACACAATCCCTAGTGATTGCCACCGATTTGAATATTTCAGTCATGATCCAACAACTACACTTCCTACTCCAACATCTGACACCACTAATGAACCGTTGGATTCTCCGGATCACTTACCACCACTTGAAGGTGTTATTTTCATGTTCGACATTGTCCCATCCACATTATTTCCCCCTCCTACTTCTAAAAATATTATGGTACTTTATCAGGGGCCTATCTAAATAATGGACGTCGTTCCACCTACTTTATATTTTCATGATAAACCATTAACACGTCCCCCATTTACATGTGCATTGTTCATGAATGATTCTTATTGGTAACACATTCCATATAAACCTAATTTATCTGATACTATATGCACACATGATAGATTGACTAGGATTGGGTTTACAGTGGATGACATATTTACAACACCTCATGATCCTCATCGTTACCATGGATTTACTTGTATTACTGTTGCTTATGGTCTTTACATATTTTACCTCACTGTATTTTTTGCACATGCTCCTTACATTTATCCACTTACACTTGGAAATTCTTGGATTTATTGCACTTTGGGAACACTAGACCCTGATCATACTGATATCTCATTCCCCATGCCGTTTGGTAACTATTTCATTTACAATGACTCATTCCTTAGATATTCACAAAACCTTACTCATTGGTATACACATAGATGTCCATTACCACATTTCATGAATAGAAAACACACCATGGGAATGTACAATTTATGCCTCAATGGCTCTCTACAAAATCAACCTGACACAATTGCTTACTAGGTCTCTGATACATTTGCATTCAACTTCGACCATGAAAGTAAAGATCTCCTAGATGACATTACTTGATCCATTTTATGATCTTCATACACTTGGGGGCATCATTATTCTTCTCCCCATCACTATAATTTTTCTTCCATCTCCACTACTACATTACATCTAGTATCTCACATACATCATCCATATATTGATACATTATGATATCATCATTTCCTAATGACACACTCATGTTCTAACGGTTATTACATGAATGTTGAGGGATATATTACAATAAGAACCCCATTTCATATTCATATTACATCCTTCATTTACATATCTATCTATTATATTATCACCCATCCATATATACATCTATCACCATCTATCCTTATTCCTACATATAATACAATCTTTCATCAATTATCACATCAACTATACACTATCCATTACAATTTATCAACTTCACACCTCACCTATATATTCCAAACATTATTTCATCGAATAAAACACTCATCAACACACGCTTGAGGGGCATCAAACTTACTCCCCCCACACCTTCTAACATTATTAGTTTTCATACATCTTACACCAATCACATCTAGTCTTCTATGTTCATCATACACATCTTGATGCATTTCTATCATCACTCATTCCCTGATGATGCACTCTTGTGATTTGGTTCACACTTGACTTTTTAGGGCATACTATACACATGAACCTCACATGGTACACACTACACATTTTCACACACTTGAAACATTCACAAAAAAATCTTCTCATTACTTGGCCGCATTACATTATACATGTGGCACATTTAGAACATATATATCTGGAATTTATTAGTCACACTACATATTGAAAACATCACACAACATGCATTATATACAAATGACATCTTCTTCTCACATATTTTATCACACACTAGGTGCATTACTCACTATACTCATCTACTCTCACATGATGCACTCATTTCCTTATGATGCACTCTAGTTCCACGGTTCATACTTGAATACTGATGGTTTCAATATAAAATGAACCTCACCACACTCACTCACTCATTTAAGCACTCTATCACTCACACACTCTCTAAAATTTAATCTTTGACGATCACATCTTTCTATCACACAATTCACACCATTTCCCGGTGATGCACTCTTATTCTACAGTTCATTCTTGAATCCTTAAGGGGCATGTCTAAATGATACTCATCACACATGCATACTCATTAACATTCACTCAAGGGACATGTGACTCCTATTACACTCACACTGTATTCCATTATGTCTAACTCCTTAACATACTACATATCTTGGTCGCATCTATTCTTGCTTACTTTTTCTTTTAAATATACACTCTTTTATGCATGTTAGTTAGATATATTATATTTCATTATCTTTTTCATAAAAACATGCATGTTCACTTGATTTTCTATTTTTGATCATAGACTTTACAAATATATCCACACACAGCATGGATGCTTGGCAAAATACCTCATACTAGTCCCACATTGGCTCCTCAGGGCATTCACTTTCCTATACTACAAGTTCTATTGTTTCCTTTTTTCATAGCACATTACTTTATCATATTATACAAATTTTTACATAATTTTTATCTCTCTCTAATGCTAATGGGTGCTTCATTTACTAACCATTTTTTGCATTATTTTTATTATTAAGAATTTACTTAGCTAGATTAGTTGTAGTTGTTTTTTTCTTTGTAGGATCAAAGGAAGTGAGGTGTTACCAAATTTGGATCAGAATGCTAAAGTTTTGAGATTTTTGAGATTTTTATTATAAAAACTCGTGTTTTGAACACCTATAGGAAAGCCTCACATTACTACTTAAAGGTTCCCTCATCTACTTACAGGCTTGTGCATATGCTTCTCTGGTCACGCATACGTTTACCATGCATAGGCAACACTCTATTATTTAGCCTATAACTAGACTCTATAACTTTCTCTATAACAGGCTCATGTATATGCTCTATGGCTCATGCATACGCCTCTCAAGTCATATATATGTAACAATGAATGTTTTTTTGACAGAGAGTCATGCATATTAGTTAATCTTTGCACATACACTCTCTGGCTCACACCTATGCTCTTTGGATCGTGCACATGCTCTCTACTTTTTGGTAGTGCATTTTGTGATGGTTTTTACTCATTTCAAAGTTTGAGTTTCTGATGTTTTGTGTTTTCTTTTGGTTGCATATTTTTCTAACTATTTTCTATAGGTTTTAAACATTTCTAATTAGATTTATAAAAAAATTTCTTAATATTTTATGAATGCTTTTGTTTCCATGATTTTCATGAGTTTGGGATATAATTTTTGTAAGTTTTTCTCTTACACCATTGTGTGATCTTGAGAATCAAAAACAGATTTAAACCTTCTTTTACTAACATTAGAGTAAGAGGGAAATTTCATTATTCATTTTTATGCTGAAGGTAATGAACTTTTTATATGTAATTTGTATGATACTTTAATTTAAGAGCTTTTCATTTGATAAACAATTACGCTAAATCTTATGTATGCTCTTCTCTTGCACCATTGTGTGATCTTGAGAATAAAAAAACTTTAGTATTTCACTAAAAAGCACTTGGATTAATTGAGAATGAACTTTATAAGCATTATGGTGGTTATTTGATTTAAAAAAATTTCATTGTTATCTAGTTGGGTTACTTGTTGTGTATGTTCTTATCTTACATCCTTAGATGATCTTGAGAGCCAAAAACAATGTTTAGTCCTCTTTTTATCATATTGTAGATATTTTTGGATAACTACCAACTATTTGTGTGTACAACCTAATGATTTCCAAAGAAAAGAAAATCTAAACAAAACTATGACTACACATGTGTTACAGGTTGCCAATGGGGGTCTAAAACAAATTTCTTAATCCAAAAGATAAAAATATACACCACATCATTCAACAATTGTACTTGTAGGTTTCAGTTAATATCTACGGCTCATCCTCTTTAAACTAGGAGAAGTGCCTTGGCATAAGCTTCAATACTTGTGAGGATGCTCCTAGCAACCCCAAAGTAGTCCATGGAAGAGGGAAACTTGTGGACGAAATGGAAAAGTGCTCCACCACCCAATTTATTAGTACACCTTGTAGAGATTAGAGTCAAAATCATCTTCACGTGACCCTAGTGAGATAAAAATGAATGTAATTTATTGCTCATTGTATTTAAGGGGTTAAAGTAAATTTGGCATACTCCAAGATTTATTTAGTGAAAATTTCTTGGAAAACCATGCTCATAAAGATATTTGTGACACCTAGAGAGTGAAGAAATAGGAAATGTGTGGCTTGAAGCCAATTTGACTTTATCAATCATGTTCCAAAGATCTCTCACAATAATAAAAATTTATTGGTTTCAAAACATTATTATTTGAATAAGCAGAGAGTCCATTAAATTTAAAACTTTGTGTTATTTCATCAAAAAAATTTACGAAGTATTACTTTGTCCTAGTTTTTCACTTGTCCTAAGACAAGGTGAAACTCCACCAAAGTTACACCAAGTACTTTTCATCACCACTTGGTCTACTCATTTGTTTTCTTTTTGCCCATTTGGGGAAAATGAGAACATACCTATGTAGTGTTATTGATTGATTGTGTCCACCAATTTTGTGCCCGTTTACATTCCTCATTAATTGAGACTAGATGGTAAACATTAAAATTATGTTGGTACATTTTTATATCTTGGTAGCCATCATCTTGATACCCATAATCGAGATTTCATATTGTAGCTAGGTTTTCTCATCATTGACTTCCTTTGATTTATTACACTACCCACATTATAGCCATATAATTTTGATACTTATGTCTTGTTTCCATTGTGAAACGTTGTCTAAGTCTCCAAATTGTATTGTTACATTACTCGCACACATAGCAACTTATTTATATAATTAGGCTTATTTTTTTATCCTAATATGGCCTTGAGGTTCTAAAAGTGTTGGAATTACGTTCTTCACATTGCGATAACATCATTTTGATACTAAAATCTTGCTTTCATCGTAAAGATTGATTAACATGTCCAAATAGTGTTGTCACACTACTCACATTTGTAACTTCCATTTTCAAAGACTTAGACTTTGTTTGTGTCCAAAAATGGTTTAGGTATACCTTTTTAGGAGATTACATCAACACTTTTTAGTATTTAGGTATTGTTTATTTTAAAACTTGACCTAAGTGGTGATATTGTGTTGTCATTATTTTCTCTAAACTTGTCTTGGAAAAACTTAGGGAGTAAAATATTTTTGTGATTGGATTTATAGTCTTGTCCTAGATAGTTTTCTTATCACATATGTATTACCTTGTTAGTATATCATTATTTATTATTTGGGTTCCTTGGGTTCAAATTGATCCTTTATATTTGTGAACATTTGTTATTCCACATTCTTTATGATGAATTGAGGTCCTTATGGTGTGTAAATTTACCTAGGGTCAATTTTAGTCAACCTTAGTGAAATATTTCACGTGATGCCTCCTACTACAAGAATGGGGCACTAAAAATTAGGAGCATATCCTTTTAGAAATGAAAACCCTCTTTTTTATGAAAATGGCATGGTTGATCACAGTGGTGGTGAGGATAACTCTCCTCATGCAGACTATGAGTTTAATCCCGCCCAAATCAATAATTTCTTGTTCCAAATAAAACATGAGGTTCTTATGCACATCATAGAGATAGGAGCTAAGTTACCCTCTATAGTTTATCCTTCTCTCATTTCTAGTATGGTTCATGGAGAATAAGTAGAGTGTCCTTGTCACATTATTAACGACATCTAAAACTCATTTCATGCCTCTACTTCTAGAAAAAAGAATAATGAGGAGATACATTTCCAAAATGATGGATACTATCACATACCTACTGTTAGAGTTAATTTTTAGGACCATGAAGAGAATTATCATCATGAGGAACCTCCTCCTCATGAAATTCATAAAGAGGTACCCAATCAAGAAGTAAATTTAGAGCAACAATTCTAAACCAAAACCTTTGTACCATGAATTCTATAAAGATACTCATCGTCAAGAGGTCCGTAAAGAGTATTATGAGGAATTTTATACAAACAATAAAGGTGGGGACATGACTAGAATTAACCATTTTTATAGTTCAATGCCACCCACACAAGACCAACTCTTCAACCAATTGAAAAATGACCTTATAGCTTTACAAGAAGGCAATATAGGAAATAACAAAAAGTACCAATTTGAGGAGTTATGCCATTATCCCTTTGATAGGGATATGTTACATGTACCTTTCTCGCGTCATTTTTTATTTTCCAAATTTCAAATAATACAAGGGAAATTTTGACCCCAGAGACCATATTAAAGACTTTTATATGGCATGTCAAGAGGTCGCATATAGCGATAACTATCTCATCCACCTCTTCCCATGAAGTTTAAAAGGTCAAGCGTTGGATTGATTTTTACACATCCTTAAGGGAACTATCTCTACATGGCCAGATTTAGCCAAATACTTTGTACGTCACTTCTCATTTAATATTGAAAGTGACATCACCGTGTTAGATTTATGTAACGCAAGACAATAGAATAATGAGAACTTCGCTAGTTTCATATAACGATGGTGAGGGTTAGCTAGTTGATTCCCTTTCTCTATACAAGATAAACAACTGATCAATATATTTTTGCCCAAATTACATCCTAAAATTACATTCCACTTGAAAATGCGTTGTGGTAACACGTTTGAAGAGGGGATCGAAAAGGGTATTCAAATAGAGAAAGTTGTGTTAGCCAAAGGGACCTTAAAACCCTTTTCACGTGATCAAAATGATTTTGAACCTAATGAAAAATCAAATTTTGTTCCCAATAAGAAAAAAAACATTGTAGGTGATGGAATAATAGACTAAACGAGTGTAGGAATTTCAGAACCATGTTCCCTTGAAACTTGCAAAGGGAACTCTAGATACAGAATACAAACATCATGCCTTCACCCCTCTGTTTGACTTTATGTCATCTATATTAAAACAATTAGAGGTGGTTATCATCATTAGATATCTTAAAACTATACCTTATCGGGATGATGCACCTAATCCATCATGGTTTAGGGAAAATGAATATTGTTGGTTTTACCACATCAAGGGTCATAAAACCGATAAGTGATTATAATTGAAGCACTATATTTAGGACCTAATCAATAGTGGTGATGTGGAAAATAGATTCTGATACCCCTAGAAAATATCCTAATGTGAACATGGGGATATATAAAGAACCTTTCGCAAAGCATAATAAAGGAAAGTAATAGTTAAATAAAGTGTATTCTTCTCAAGATAATAATGCTAATTATGTTTCAAAGATAGACCATTTTGATGCCTTAATAGGTTGCATCAATCCACATGTTGAGCATATAAAAAAAATAAAAATTAAATCAAGGGAGTGTGTTATGGCAGCACAATGTTCTCACCTTGTTACTTTATAACCTCCTCCATCTATTCCTCAAGACAATCACTATGACATTTTAGAGAAATTATAGAAAACTACGGGTAATATTTTGATCATAGACATTATTAAAATATCTAATGTTCATAAAGAAATCATTTTTAAGATATTACAGGAATCAGGATTGTCTATTGATATCAACCCAACACACTTCCAAATAGTGGTAATGAATATTCCTCCTATAGAGCATATAACGTTTAGTCCAACAGAAATCCCAGAAGAAAATCCATCTCATAATTTTCCCTTACATATATAAGTCATAATAAAATGTAAGAAGGTAAAAAGAGTGAATGTGCACAGAAGATTGGGTTTAACCATTTGTACTCTAAAGATAGTTTGACAACTAGGGTGTACTGAAGATGATTTAGAAACAAAGGTCATCACCATCAAGGCATATGCCAACTAAGAGAGGAATTCAACATGCATGATAACTTTCTCACTAGAAATAGGTTCTATCAATCATGATATGAAGTTCCATGTCTTAGAATTGGAGCTCCCTTATAACATATTTCTTAGTCACCTATGGATCCATTCCATACAAGTTGTACCTTCCAGGTATCATCAGTGCTTTAAGTTACATCATGAAGGGAAGACCCTAATTTTTCAGAGATATCCCAAACCTTTTCCTCATTACAGAGTATTATCGAGATATTTCCCCACCATTTTCGAATGTCCTTCTACATAGATAGATGTTCCTATTAAATCAAAGGTTCTCGCTTCACAAATGGATCCAGATACTTTATCTCCCAATGATAATGATGCCTCTACATTAGAATCTCCATTTGCTATATGGGATATAAAGGTTATTGTGAATGGTTGTGGAGAATATGATCTCCAATAGGAACTTTTAGTTTCTAAGCTAGATCTATCACCCAAATCACATCGTAGGTCATGTTACAAGTATCAACACTCTAGGGAAAAATGTAGTTTCAATGATTTCACTCCTGGTGGATTATTAGTAGATGAAAAATTTCTCAATAATATCGTATCTTATCCTTCAGATGATGAAATGGCTCAATGTTATCAATCAACCTAGTATGTTATCCCCAGTAAAATGATTTATGTTATGGGATATAAAGAACGTGACTATGGCATCAATAAACAAGGTACGATGGAAGCTCTTTCGGTACCTCATCATAAGATTTGTAAATATGGTATAGGCATTCGGCCATATGGCTCTCATCACCTAGAGATTGATGCTTCCTGTTCTGAGAAAAAAGATAGTTCTTCCAAATGAAAAATAAAAATATATTCTTTGTGTAGTCTTTATGAAGAATTTTCCTCCACAAACCTATTTTTTAACATAATCATCCTAACTATAACTCTTGCCATATCCCTTACCGTTCTGACACTAAACCTTATTTTCCCATGACTTGTGAATTGGGACCAAAAATAGCCTGTGACAATTTATGTTTTTCAGAATGATGAAGCTATTGGTGAGTTCCTAGGTATTCATGAAAACATTCCAATAGGTGATTACAAGAAATGCTTCTCTGTCAATTTTAATGCACGAGCATATTTTGGTGAAGAGGTTGATCTATGCTATCATCTAAGCAAAAAATAAGCAAGGGAAGATTTTATACAGAAAATCCTTGCAAAAATAACAAGTCCAAGACCTATAGTTAAAACCTATTTGAGGTGTTTGTAGATAAAGAAAAGGAACAATCAACATACAAAATAGTTGACTAACATGAAAATATCATTAAGAAACCTTTAGAAGAAGAATATCTTAATCTCCCCCTGATCTTATGCGCATGGAGGATGAGTCCAAGTTACTAGTGGAGGAGACCATAAATGTAAATATTGGTATAGATGAATTTCCTAGAATATTCAAGTTGGGAGCTTCGCTCTTGGATCAAGAACAGTAAATATTTGTGTTACTTTTGAGAGAATTTTCAGATATCTTTACTTGGTACTATGCGGACATGTTAGGGATAGATATGAAACTAGTGGTGCATAACATTATTTTGTGAAAAGATGCAAATCACATTAAACAAAAGATCCAAAAGATGAATCCTCGCATCGTCTTATTGGTCAAAGTAGAGATAGAAATATTATTGATAGTAGGCTTTATTAGGTCTATTGACTATTCAAACTAGATTTCAAATGTAGTCCTAGTGCACATGAACCTGACAGTATTATATTTTGTACTAATTTCAAAGATATAAATAAATCTTGTCATAAGAATCAATTTCCTCTTCCTAACATTAACATGATTATTGATTCGATAGCTAGTTATGAGATGCTTGTTAGTGCAAAATCACAGCACCCCTGGATGTAGGTCAGGTTTCTAGGTCGATCACTTTGGCATCCAGTGTGATTGCATAACATGGAAACCTCTCTCCAAGCATGGGACTTGTGAAACTGAGAGAGGAATCTCCAGAGAAGGCTGGTTCCTATTCCTCTGTTTAGATGCACACGAAATATGCAGAGGGTTTTCTCAAAACCTAATCTAATCTGCCAAGGAGACAAGGTAAGAAGATGCATAAAATAAATCTAAGCTAATAGAGGTGATGCACCGAGGAATGAAGAACACCTATTTTTCCAGTGAACACAGACCATTTGAATGTGATATAAGATCATGCACAGATGACAAAACCTATAGTGAAAGACCAGGAGGATGCAAAAATGAACACAGAGAGGGCCGAGAATCATCCACAGACATGCATTACTTGCTCCAAAGATTAATACAATACACTACAGAATTCCATGAGGCAGAATAGTATTACAGTTCAAATGAGAGGTTCGAACTCCACAAATTCGCTCGAGTAGAAGAAGGGAGAGGCAAAACAGAAAAATGTTTGACCCTTGAAAAGAAGATCCTCTTTACAATATATAGAAAGAATGAGAGAGGAAAGAGAGAGGGGGAAGCCAAATCTACTCCAACCACCTCTAGGTTGCATTCAGTTCATCTCATTATGACAGAAGTGGCGGATCCTGGCAAAACGGCGGGCTGTCCAACAGAAGCAGCGAACTGTCTGTTGTATTAAAGTTATTTGTTGAAGCATTACTTCTGCTTGTTATTTCATGCCAGAGTTGTTTCTTGATTTTCTATCTCCAAACTAAACCAGAATGCAAGATTTACCCCAGAATCGTGTAGAGAATCTCACAAGCTTTCCGTTGATATAAAGAACGTGCAAATTCGAGCTCTGGATCGAACGATATGTCGATCTGAAGATTTAGGGCACAAAACAAGCAAAAACAGATTTTTAAATTTCTTCCCACGCTCTGCCACCTGGATGACACGTGGTAGGTTCTGATTCGCTGACCAACTCTCTCTCCTCCACCTCTCGGTAGGCTTTCTTTTGAAATTTCCTTGTGGGCCCTAGCTGGGAAACATGGCACTATCCCATTGGTTCGGGCTGACCCTTCAAATCTCACCCTTTGACCTTTTGACCTTTTCCCTTGTGACACGTGTCATGATTTGGTTGGTTCTCAGCCCTTTCAGCTCCTTCACATCCACCACGTCCATTTGTCCCAGATGTCCTAGTGCTACTTGGGACAAAATCCTCTGGTTCACCCGATTCGGTCGGTTCGCGTCCATTTGTCCCACTTGTCCCTGTGCTTCGCGGGACAAATTCTTCCGGTTCGCCCGATCCGGCCGATTCGCATCCTCACGGCCGAGATGTCCCATTTGTCTCCGGACTGTTTGTTCTCATTTCGGCCGAACCGACCGGATCGCGTATCTTTGTCCCAGATGTCTGAAAGCAGTTAGTGTGAAAGTTCTCCTTTTCGGCCGATCCGGGATTTCCGTGTCCGCCGCGTCCATTTGTCCCACTTGTCCCAGTTTTCCTTGTGCTGAAGTTTCTTGTTTCGGATGAACCGGCCAGTTTGCGTCCCTCACGCACTCTTGTCCCACTTGTCCCTTTGCTGTTTGGGTCACCTGTAGGCTTTTCGGCCGATCCGCGCCTTGACGTCCCAAATGTCCCCGACCGTCCCGGGGACTAGGACTTAGCCGATTTTCACATTTTTTCTGGCCTAAGCTTATCTTCTGCAACTTCTTCGCATCTTCTCAGAGCTTGCTCTTTTCAACCTGGATGGGAGAGTTAGAAAAATTTCTGAAGGGACCCTAGAAACATGACTTTTTGCCCTGAATCAATTTATTTACCTGGGACTTGAGAATTCTGATGCATGTTATCAAATTAACCCTGGGGGGTGAATTTTGGATAACAATCTGGTGACTCAGTGGGGTCACCTGCCTGCTAGGTAGAAGATCAGTGGCCTTTAGCGATCTATTGGGCATGGAGTCATAAGCAATAACCTGAAATGAGCCTGATATCTAATCCCGAGCCTGATACTACAACTTCTTCTCCAACAACACTCTGAACTGTAGAAAACAACCTGAGAGCAGCAAAACCTGTGCCGAAGCACTTAGGAAAACTGAAACCTAACTACAACAGGACAATGTGCACAAGCACTTGGAGGAATGAAAATCTAATTAATATTTACAAGGTAGTGAACTTCCCTCTAGAGGAAACACTTGAGATAGATTCCATTGACTGGAATCTGCAGTTCTTCACCATCCAATGAGGCCAATTGGAAAGCATTGCTGCTCTTGCGCTTCGTGACCATGTACGGGCCACTCCAAATGGCATCAAATTTTGAATGCCTTCCTGGTTTAGCTCTATCCATATCCCATTTCAACACTAGATCTCCAACTTAAAAAGATCTATCTTTGGCCTTCCTATCAAAGGTCTTCTTGATCAAAGCTTGATCCTTTTCCATTGCTTGGGATGCCTTATTTCTGATCTCTTGCAGCTCCATCAATTATGCATATCTCACCTCCATAAGCTCAAATTCAAGCAACTCCAGCTGCTTCATGAGTTCCAATGTTGGCAACTCAAGTTACATGGGCAAGATTGCCTCTCTTCCATAGACAAGCTTAAATGGAGAATTACCTGTGGATCTTTTGGGAGTGATCCTATCAGCCCATAAGGCTGATTTCAGTTTGGTACGCCAAGCCCTCTGGTTCTCATCAAGAGTCCTAATGATCCTCAGCAAGTTCTTGTTTGTAGACTCGGCCTGGCCATTACCTTGAGGGTAATAGTTTGATGAAGTGCTTAGGTAGATCCTGTTCTTGACAGCCCACTCAGTCACCTTAGATCCAATGAATGCCAATGTGTTATCAGAGATTATTGTAGCAGGTACGCCAAATCTGGTAGTTATCCCCTCGTAAAATTCCAAGATGCTAGACTCATTCGCCTCTTTGAGTGCTACTGCTTCTATCCATCTGGTGAAGTAGTCCGTGGCTGTCAAAATCCATTTGTGCCCTTGGCTTGAATTGGGATTGATGGCTCCAATGAAATCTAAACCCCATTGCATGAATGGCTGGTCAACTGAGATTGGTTGTAATGGAAGGGTAGCGAGTCTCTCTTTTCCTGTGAAGAATGCACAATTCTTGCATCTCTTGATCCATGCATAGCAATCACTAAAGATTTTAGGCCAATAATAACCAGCCTTCATGATTTTTAGAGCTTTCAGTCTTGGTGCAAAATGGCCACCAGCTGGTCCATCATGAAACTCTTTTAATACCCTTTGGATCTGACCTGTGTTAATGCATCTCAGCAGTACTCCATTCACATCCTTCTTGAACAAAACTCCATCAATGATGGTATATGGAACAGCCTGCAACCTGAAGTATCTCCTCTTCGCTTTGCTCATTTCTGGAGGGCATAGGCCTGTTTGTAGGAAGTGCATAATGCCTTGGGTCCAGCAAGGAGTCGGGGCAGCATTGTCTTCTTCTTGTCTGCCACTCAGCTCATGGCTGTCTTGAATTGTCAAAACAGCCTCTTCTTCGTTGCATACTTCCTTTTGCTTCCCCAAAACCAGCTGCTCACACAATCCTTTCCCTCTTACCAGCTTGGTGATCTTGATCTCAATTTCATACTCCATGACACGGGTGATCCAACCTGCCCTTTTCTCATTCAAATCCTTGTTGAGGAGGAAGTCCTTAACCCCAGCATGTGAGACCAGCAATTGGACCTTGTTGTTTGAGACTAAATGCTTGAATTTCTTCAAGCTTCTGATTACTGCAAGCACATGATTTTCAATAAAAGATTACCTCACTTCGTAGTCATCTAGGCTCTGGCTGAAGAAGGCAATCAGCTGTTCATCATTATCTTTGTTCTGCTGTACCAAAATGGCAGAAATAGTGTCATCACCTCCAAATGCATAGAGGATGAAATCCTTGGAAAAGTCTGGGTTGATGAGAGTGGGTGCTTGGGAGATGGCTTCTTTGATCACTTCAAAACTCTCCTTGCCATCTACCGTCCACTTGAAAGCCATGCTCTTCCTTAACATTTTGGTGATGGGCTTGACAAGGGCTGCAAAATCTGGGACAAACCTCTGAACAAATTTTATCCTTCCCAGGAAACTCTGAAGGGCTTTCTTGTGGCTTGGCAATGGTAGAGCTCTTATGGCTTCAACCCTCTCTGGATCAATCGCTAATCCTTCCTTGGAGACAATATGGCCAAGGAGCTTCCCTTCATGTGTAAGAAAGATGTACTTCTTAGGATTTAAGGACACTCCGAACTTTCTACACCTATGAAACACTTGCCTGAGGTGAAAGAAATGGTCTGCTGCATTCTTTGAGAAGACAGTAACATCATCTAGGTATACTAGCACTATCTTGTTGATCAAGCCTTTGAATGCCATATCCATAGCTCGCTGGAATGTTTCTCCGTCATTCGATAGTCCAAATGGCATGTTCTTGTAAGCATATGTGCCCCATTTGGTTGTGAAGGTTGTCTTGAACTGGTCTTCCTCCTTTACCATAATCTGATTGAAGCCTGAGTAACCATCAAGTAGTGAAAACCTTTCTGAACCAGCTACAACCTGCAATATTTGCTCCATGGAAGGGAGTGGATAATGGTCCTTGAGAGAGGCTCTATTTAAATCTCTGAAGTCAACACATAGCCTAATCTCTCCATTCTTCTTTCTGACTAGAACTAAGTTGGCAACCCAACTAGAATGCTTGATTGGGAATATGATTCTTGACTCAATCAGCTTGTCCAATTCTTTCCTCATGAGAGGCTCCATGTGTGGATTGACTGGTCTCTGTTTCTGCCTGATAGGCTTAGTATTTGGATCCAATTCGATGGTATGCTGAGCTAAGTTGGGATTGAAAACTTTCAAGTCTTCATAGCTCCAAGCAAACACGTCAGGGAACTCTTGACATAGCTGTATGAACTCACATCTTTCTTGCTCAGTTGTCATCTTTCCAATTTGCAATGGCTTGTTCTCTTCTACCAAGATGGATACCGAATCTTCTCTCTTGACCTGAATGTTTGCTTTCTCCTTTCTAAACTGATCATTGGGGTTAAAAATGGACTCCAAAGTGATAAGCCCCTTGGGCAGCTTGTCAATTCTCAGCTGTATCACTTGGTCACCATATTGCTGTTCCAACTTTTCTTGATTCTTAGCTGAGAACTCAGCTTCTTCTTGCAAGAAATGGATGATTTTCTGGTCATTCTCAAATACTTGCCAACTGACATTGTTATCCGGCACTGAAGGCCTCACAATCATGTGGATGTTTGGTTGTACCTTGTCTTGTTGAATGTTTTCTACAATGTCAAAGGCTGCCCCTACTATTGCAAGCTTGTCAGCAGCTTGATTCTCTTTTCTAGGAATGGCTTTAATACCGAAACCCTCAAAATCTTCCATGAGGTCCCACACCCTGTTCTTGTAGCACCTGAGTAGATCATTTTTGGCCGCATGCTATCCCTTGACCTGATTTACAATCAATTCACTGTCCCCAAAGACTTGCAAGTTCTTTATTTTTTTCTTGATTGCCCAATGCATCCCTTGCACCAAGGCTTCATATTCAACAGTGTTATTGGAGCATGCAAATTGAAATCTAAAAGTTGAATAGTACTTTACTCCTTGAGGTGAAACAAGCACGGCTCCACCTCCTGCACCTTGTCTACTCCTTGATCCATCAAAAAACAGCTGCCATACCTCATTGTCATCCTTGTGGTTTGGCTTAGTGATGCTAGGAATAGGTTGAATTTCTTCATGTATACAATATACTCCTAGCTCAGATTCTTCTATTCCTTGATAAGGATCAAAAGCATGCACCTTGCTTGCCCATTCATCAAGATTTAGATCCAGGATGTTTCCAACTTTAGTGTCAGTTTCATCCGTGCTTGAGTGATCTTCTTGATCAAATGTCGAGTAATTGGCATTAATCTGACTTGGAGTGTATGGCTCAATATGGAAGTTTGCAATAGGTTCAGACCTGATTGTGGTATTAGTTCCATATCTTGTCCTGAATAGCATGTGAGACCAATCAGCGAAAAAATATCCCCCAATCTTGGCAGTGAAGTCCCTTGACAAACATAGGGCAAAGAGTGGTGGAAGGTCTATGACTGACACATCTTGTAAAACAACAACATTTGGACATGCGTGAAAGGTAAGACTCAAATTTCTAATCACTCCAACTATTTCTATTGATGTCCCATCCAACTGCACTACCCCTTTGGATGTTGTTTCATACTGAAGCCCTAGCTAATCAGCTATTTGTTTGGGCATGAAAGAGCTACTTGCTCCAAAATCAATCATGCAATTATGCACTAGCTGATTTCCAATGATTAATGAAACATAGAAAGGAGGGGGTTTCAACATCTTACCTTGTTGTCCTCCATGATTTCCTTCAGATTGGGCAGCATTTGTAAGCACTTTGTCTTGCATCTGCTGATTCGAAGCTGGCCAGTCGTTCATGGTAGCTTGCAGCAGATCTCTTTGGCCTGGGATGGATAGGGATTCCCACATAGATATATTGACATTTGTCTTCTTCATCTGATCAATTATACTGAATGGTGATGAAGGATCTCTCTGCTGTCCCTTGGTTTGCACATTTACTCCTTGTATGTGGGCAGCAACAGCTGGCATTTGAGTTGGCCTAGGGGCTGTTCTTGGCTGCCCTTGTGCATTTGAAACGGGACTTTGCTTGCCAATAATTTGTGGAGCCGTGGAAGGTTATGGATTGGCTGGGGCTAATGGCTGCTCATCACCCAAATTTCTCCTTTTTGACCTTGTGTTTGCTGCAACACCTTGAGAAAATGCTTGGTTCATGCCACAAAAATCCTCTGCTTGCCAATTTACCAATGTGGTGTCATTTGGGGCTGATTGCTGTTGGAATGTTTCTTGTTGTTGGCTGTTTTCTTGAATATTCTCACCCTCCACACCAGTAGTTGTTACCATTAAATCTTGAGTCAAAGCACCATTGAAGCACATGGATTGATTATGAGGCTCATTACATGGAAAACACCAATCATACTCCTGGGAAATTTTGTTTTGTGCTGGTACTAATGCCTTAGAGGCAGATATGGCATTTGGATTATAGGGCTAGAATGGTCTATTGGCAGGAGGCCTTGCTTGATTCTGATTTGCAGCTGGATTGGGTGGCCTTTGAGGCTGATATAGCTGCCTATTAGGTTGAGGTTGAGGCTGATACGAAGGTCTAAAACCTTGAGCTTACTGTCTCTTGAGTGTAACCAACTCATTACCTAAATTTTGCAGTTGCTTCATGACCTCCTGAAGCTCATTTGGGGCACTTGGAGATGAAGTGGAAGCTTCATTTGAACTCTGATTTCTAGGAGTGGGAGAAGGAGCTAAGACAGGTACTTGACTAGTACCTGGGTTCTCTAAACTTGGATATAATGGCATTGGAGGCCTAGGAGCCAATTTACCAGCTTGAATAAGATAGTTTTCGGCTCTAATGGCAATGCTATAAGCAGAAGGTAAGGTTGTGCCTCCCATTGATTGAATTAACATAGAAATATCAGAATTCAAAGCTTTAAGATAGTATAGAAAAGCACCTTCTGCTGTTGGCCTGACTGCCACTGGAATCCTATCCCAAGACTTTTGAAATCTGAAGTTGAAGTCAGTCAGCTGCTCATTGGGAGCTCTCTTGATAGTTGTTAATTGTTCCAGTAGAGACAAATTGTCTCCCTTTTCCCCAAACTACTCATGGAGAACTATGCATAACTGATTCCAATTTGTGATAGAACCAGCTGTAAGGCTCCTGAACCATTGCAATGCCTTCCCTTTGAATGATGATGCCAGCAATTTGACAGCCACATCCATTTCATTTATCTCATGGATTACACAGACATTAGCAATGTCTTTGACATGATCACCAGGAGTGGTATGATTTTCTCCAGTGAAAAATGGAATGTTCTTCAACGCTGCAATTGGAACTAGATTCTGTGCATTGAGGGCAAGTGGGCTGCTGCCAGTGAAATTGACAATTGGATTTGCTGGTTGCGCCATTCTGATTGGTTGAAGGACTCTTGAATACTAAATTAAAGGCCGAGTAGGTGGAGGATTTGTGAGAGTTCTGTTTGGTGGAGATGGAGACCTTTGAATCCTTCTTCCTCTTTGCCTTCTTCTTGGAGATAATTGCAGGTATTCAAACAGCACTTCTTCTTCTCCAACTCTTGACCTTGTGATTCTTCTCATAAGCTCTCAGGCCTGCACTGCTAAAACCAGTTGATATTCCTTTTGGAGTCACCAGATATGAGAATAATAGCTCTTTTCAAGCAAGAAAATTGCAGCAGATGCATATCAACTTTGCTGCAATAAAAATGAGACCTCTAGGTCCCACCGGGTGTGCCAAAACTGTTAGTGCAAAATCACAGCACCCCTGGATGTAGGTCAGGTTTCTAGGTCAATCACTTTGGCATCTAGTGTGATTGCATAACATGGAAACCTCTCTCAAAGCGTGGGACTTGTGAAACTGAGAGAGGAATCTCCAGAGAAGGCTGGTTCCTATTCCTCTGTTCAAATGCACATGAAATATGCAGAGGGTTTTCTCAAAACCTAATCTAATCTGCCAAGGAGACAAGGTAAGAAGATGCATAAAATAAATCTAAGCTAATAGAGGTGATGCACCAAGGAATGAAGATCACCTATTTTTCCAGTGAACACAGACCATTTGAATGTGATATAAGATCATGCACAGATGACAAAACCTACAGTGAAAGACCAGGAGGATGCAAAAATGAACACAGAGAGGGATGAGAATCGTCCACAGACATGCATTACTTGCTCCAAAGATTGATACAATACACTACAGAATTCCATGAGGTAGAATAGTATTATAGTTCAAATGAGAGGTTCGAACTCCACAAATTCTCCTGAGGAGAAGAAGGGAGAGGAAAAACAGAAAAATGTTCGACCCTTGAAAAGAAGCTCCTCTTTACAATATATAGAAAGAATGAGAGAGGAAAGAGAGAGGGGGAAGCCAAATCTACTCCAACCACCTCCAGGTTGCATTCAGTTCATCTCATTATGACAGAAGCGGCGGATCCTAGCAAAATGGCGGGCTGTCCAACAGAAGCGGTGAACTGTCTGCTGCATTAAAGTTGTTTGTTGAAGCATTACTTCTGCTTGTTATTTTGTGCCAGAGGCATTTCTTGATTTTCTCTCTCCAAACTGAACCAAAATGCAAGATTGACCCTAGAATCGTGTAGAGAATCTCACAAGCTTTCCGTTGATATAAAGAACATGCAAATCCAAGCTCTGGATCGAAAGATATGTCGATCTGAAGATTTAGGGCAAAAAATAGGTGAAAACGGATTTTTAAATTTCTTCCCGCACTCTGCCACCTGGATGACATGTGGCAGGTTTTGATTCACTGAGCAACTCTCTCTCCTCCACCTCTCGGCGGGCTCTCTTTTGAAATTTCCTTGTGGGCCCTAGCTGGGACACATGGCACTATCACATTGGTTCGGGCTGACCCTTCAAATCTCGCCCTTTGACCTTTTGACCTTTTCCCTTGTGACACGCGTCATGATTTGGTTGGTTCTCAGCCCTTTCGGCTCCTTCGCATCCACCACGTCCATTTGTCCCAGATGTCCCAGTGTTGCTTGGGACAAAATCCTCCGGTTCACCCGATTCGGCCGGTTCGCGTCCATTTGTCCCACTTGTCCCTGTGCTTCGCGGGACAAATTCTTCCGATTCACCCGATCCGGCCGATTCGCGTCCTCATGGCCCAGATGTCCCATTTGTCTCCAGACTGTTTGTTCTCATTTCAGCTGAACTGGCTGGATCGCGTATCTTTGTCCCAGATGTCTGAAAGCAGTTAGTGCGAAAGTTCTCCTTTTCGGCCGATCCGGGCTTTCCGCATCCGCCGCGTCCAGTTGTCCCACTTGTCCCAGTTTTCCTTGTGCTGAAGTTTCTTGTTTCGGCCAAACCGGTTGGTTCACGTCCTTCGCACACTCTTGTCCCACTTGTCCCTTTGCTGTTTGGGTCACCTGTAGGCTTTTCGGCCGATCCGCGCCTTGACGTCCCAAATATCCCGACTGTCCCGGGGACTAGGACTTAGCTGATTTTCACATTTTTTCTGGCCCAAGCTTATCTTCTGCAACTTCTTCGCATCTTCTCAGAGCTTGCTCTTTTCAACCTGGATGGGAGAGTTAGAAAAATTTCTGAAGGGACCCTAGAAACATGACTTTTTGCCCTGAATCAATTTATCTACCTGGGACTTGAGAATTCTGATGCATGTTATCAAATTAACCCTGGGGTGGTGAATTTTGGATAATAATGCTATCACTCATGGATGGATATTTAGGATATAACCAAATAAAAATTGCTGAGGAGGACCAACATAAGAAAAAATTTACAACCCCATGGGGGAAATTCTATTACCAAGTCATTCCCTTTAGCATTAATAATGCATGAGCAGCCTATCAATGGGTAATGATTATCATCTTTCATGACATGATCATTAATATAATAAAATTTTATATAGACGACATATTGGCAAAATACAAGAATCGAGAAGATCACCTAGGGATCTTACAACACATATTTCAATGTCTAAGGGACTAGAAGGTTCAACTTAACACAAAGAAATGTGTCTTTGGTATACTATTTGGAAAACTATTAGGGTTCATTATTTCACGGAGAGGAATAGAAGTAGATCTTGCAAAGGTTACTGCTATAAAAGAAATTCCTCCTCTGATGAATATTAGACAACTGTGAAACTTACAAGGAAATATCCAAGCAATTAGAAGATTCATCTATCATCTTGCAGACAAGTGTCACACATTCACACATATTCTAAAGAAATATGTTGGTTTTCACTAGGGTCCAGAATAGTAGAAAGAATTTTCTTTGCTCAAGAATTTTTTTGCCAAATCCCCTATTCTAATGTCTCTCATGTCAGGTGAACCATTATTAGTCTACATTTCTACCATGCACTTTGAAATTGGGGAACTATTATCCCAATATGATAAAGAGAAGAAATAAAAAGTTATGTATTACCTAAGTCATACATTGATTGTATACAAGATCAACTACCCATAGATACAGAAGGCTTGCTTGGCCGTAGTTTTTTCCTTTTAGAAACTATGTCATTATCAACTAAATAATAAGTTCAAGATAATATCTAAATTTTATCCATTAAAGTAATTATTTTTAAGTCCACACTTAAAATAAATATTGCCAATTGGATCATCTTACTCAACAAGTTTGATGTCGAATATATTCAATAGAAATCAGTAAAATGGCAGGTTTTAGAAGATCAACTAGCTAAACCCCCATTTCCAGGTACTGAACCTTTGAGTCTATAAATTCTAGATACATATAAATTATACCTTGAGGAATATATTATATGGTAGGTATACTTTGATGGCTCCTTTACCTTTCATGGCTTAGGTATTGGTGTTGTGTTGATCACTCATTTAAAAGACTTGATCCCTCAAGCATTCTGACTTGGGTTCCCATGTACAAACAATATATTAGAATATGAATCCCTTATTGCAGGGATGATAATGGATATTAAGTGGGACATCAGACAAGTGAATGTGATTGGTGATTCCATATTGATTATCAAATAGGTAAAAAACAAGTATAAAGTTAAGGATGAGAAACTTCTTCCTTACAAGAAAATGGTCAATTCTCTGAAGAAGTTATTTGAATAAATTATGTTTGAACAAATTGTAAGAGGGTAGAACATAGCAGAAAATGTTATGACCATAGTAGGGTCTATGTTTTGCATCCCATATGGGAACAATGATATGTCATTCTTCATCAAACATCTTCGAGTACCAACAAAAGACATGCCAGAATCTTATTTGGTATGTGAAGTTGTTGGCCACTTTCCCCCTTGGTATAGTGACATCTTTAACTACCTTCATGATGGAATGTTTCCCACAAACATTTCTCTTTCTAATAAAATAAAACTTATCCCACGTATAGCCCGCTATATATTACTTGGTGGAATTCTCTACCATCAAGGATATGACAAGAATCTATTACATTGTCTTGATTCAGACGAATCCATCCTAGCGGTTATGGAGGTGCACGAAGGCATATGTGGGGCCCATATGAATGTGATCATCTTAGCTAAGAAGATACTATGATTAGGTTACTATTAGCCTACCATGGAGAATTATTTCTGAAAATATGTAAATAAATTTTTGCAATGTTAGAAGTATGAAAAATTTGATATATGCACCAGCATAATCATTACAGGCTATCATGACACCTTGGCCTTTCTCAAAGTGGGGGCATGATCTTATAGGTAATCTTCACCCTACATCCTTCGATCACCACTTCCACCGAGTACTTCACAAAGTGGTTAGAGGTTATTCATCTTACTTATGTTAAAGATGCGTATATATCTAAGTTTATAATGAACCATATAATTTTCCGATATGATATTCCCTCTACCATTGTAGCTGACAATGGTAAGTCCTTAGAAAATAAAACTATGAAGATGTTGTATCAACACTTTTAAATAAATCTCAAGTATTCAAACCCCTGTAACCCTCAAGTTAATGGGAAATATGAGGCTTCCAATAAAACCCTTGTCTGTATTATAGAGAATATGGTGAACAAAACAGACCATAAATTTACAGATTCACCCTTCCCTCTGGGCATACAAAAAATTTATCCATACTGCTATGAGTGTCACTCCATATTCCTTAGTATTCAGCGTCAAATTTTTATTACCTACAGAGATCAAGCTCCCCTCTTTGCGTATAGAGCTAATAGATTACCCGAATGAAGAGGAGGACTATAGAGTGGCTCAACTAGACTAGTTGGATCTACTAGAATAAAAATGAATTCATGCCCTCGATCACCTAAAACTATATAGAAATTGAGTGTTGTGAAGTTACAATAAAAGAGGGATACCTTGTTAATTTGAGGTAGGATACTTGGTGCTAAAATAAAATCATTTTAACACCACTAAGGATCATGAAAAGAAAGTAAATTTTTAGCCTAACCGGTTAGGGCCATATGTTGTGGTCGTTAAGTTTGGTTTAGGTTCCTACAAGATTGCTTACTCGGATGGTTAGGAACTTCAGAATCCCATGGATGGAATGCATCTTAATAATTTCTATTATTAAATGTGTGGTACCCAAAATATCATAAAAACAATAGAAAAATATATAAAAAGAAAAAGAAAAGAGAAATAAGTACGTCCAAAGGTGAAAACCACACAATTGTGGCACTTTGGACAAGTCCTGAGGTGAAAACTTGTTTCTGGTGCCATTGGAAGGTCTGCTATTCACAATCATTTTAGGTTTAGGATTATGATAGATTTATTCTAAGTTAGTCTTTCCCTACATCTGAGTTACTTTTGAGCCTATCCATCTGGACGTTGATCTGGCTTATCCTATTGTTGTATGTGAAGAGTTTTCCTTTTTATATTCCCATATAAAATTGGGGGAATCCATGTTTCTTTAATTCCTTGCACTTAGCTTATAAAAAATTATAGAAAACTCCAAAAACAATAGATATTTGTCTCAGAATAATCCCCAAAAACAAAGAAAATTGTTTGAAAACTATCCCACAAAAATAAGTAGTTTGCTTACTTTAGTTGTTATTTTGTATATATTTTTTGTTGCATTATTTTTTCATCTTGTGTGATTTAAATTAGATTCATTTGCTTAATTATATTGAGTGTTACTTTAATCTATTGTCCATTACATTGAGTTAATTTTATCTTGCATACTTGTATATAATTGTGTTGTCTTGATTATATTTGATTAATTTGTGCTTGTTGTTTTCTTGTAAAGTTTGTTTTCATATCATCATCATATCATCTATCATATATAAATAAATGATAGGCTACATGATCATGAAACTAAAAATTAAACATGTACGCTATGTTAACATCATATAATATCACCAAGAGGGGCAAGAGGGATCACCTTCTGCCCCCCCTCAAACATAGACCATGATAAAAATGTGGATTAAACATGTTATCTCATAAAAAATGTGATAATTAAACGCAGTCCATCATCATCATAAATCCATATAAATATAAATGTTTGTGTACAAAATAACTTGTCTAGATATACATCAGATATAGTGGCATCATGGGCATCTATAAAAAAAAGTGTGCCTTTATCACGAGCCATAATAAAAAACAATACATAAGTACATTGGTATAAAAAATGTTCCTTCATATCGAGGCGTACATGAAAAAGAGATACATCTAATACAATATAAAGAGTAAAGCATGAATCTCTCCTACCTCTAGACTACTTGGCCTATGTCTAGGAGGTGGCATCTGTTGTAAGCACTGTGATGGGGTAGCCTACTATGGACAATACGGTGGAATTACCTATTGTGCTAAAGGCATATGTATTGATCTCACAGATTGAGATGGTCTCTATGATCTAGATCTAGATATGATAATAACAAGTTTACTATAATTTGGATCCCTCTGAGCTACTAGAGCTGGTCCATGATATAAAATCCTATAGTAGGTAACCTCTCATATAATACCAGCACTCTCAAGGACTAAATATTATACTTCAGATGTTGATATTTCTTTATGGAGTTCATCATGATCCACTATGACACTGGCTAACTCAACTTGTAGTTGGGCCATCTACGTTGCTAGATGATACCTCTCCACAGTCACCTAATCCCTCTCTATAATAATATGTGTCCACTCTATAGCTAACTAATCTCTCTCTGAAGTAATCTGGTCTCTCTCAATAATAACTTAAATTTGTTATACAACCACCTACTGTAACTATTTCTGCAAGGCAACTAACTCCCCTACATCTTATATATCCTGTCTCCGTCCCCCACCTACGAGACCTTATGGTAGGTTCCCCCATCCATCTCCCTCATCATAGGGTATACTAGTTGCATGAGGTGGTGGTAGTGGTGTTTTTACCACTCCCTATTGTTGTACTAACACCTACTTTTGTACCAATACCTGTGGCTATGAACCCTGTGGTGCATGTACCTATCCCTGTCCCTCTCCCTATCCTTATCCTTACGGTATCTATATATCATGTCCCCATAATGCAACCTTAGCCTCTTGCTATCCTAATCTCACTCTATCTCTAAAATATTGAACCCATAGACCCTATGCTGCTGTCATTATCCCCATTTTTTTCATAGCCTATGGAATGGTAATGCACAAGGGAAACACTATCACATACCCTACTGTGTAATCAAATGTCTCCCTGGGATCTACTACTTAAGGTAATAGAACCCATAGTTGCAGCACAATCTGAAGAAATTTCTCCAAGGCCCGCTATGACCTAATCCATGGTCTCATGTCAAATATCTCACGCGTCCTACACACGTACCACATCTCACCATCCGAGATGGCTTGAACATGGCCGAATTGTATCTAAACCTAGTCTACTATGTACCAATATTTGATATGTCCCTGAATCCTAATAATAAAGTGGTCTATCTCAGCAACACACAACTATAGGCCATCATCTTGCCATCTGTACAATTTTTAACGATGCCATATAACCATGCGTAAGTAAAAATCATCTAAAGCATGCCTATATTAGAGGGTATCTCCTAGGTATGAGCATACATCATCACCTACTAGCTACTATCCATAAATAGAGGGCTCACCTATATCCCTTTCTTACAGTACTTCGTGTGGGCGACCTATACCTATATGGTCCCACACCCATATCTGTAATAGAGTCCCTAATGAAAGGTTCTTATGACCTCGATATACTATTAAGTGTAAATCCCAATATAATTCGGCCAATAAGCATTGTCCCCAACAAAGATGCTCTCCATCTGTAAGTGTGTATATAACCCTAATCAAGACCAATGAAAAGTGTTCACCCATCTTGTCAGGCGGCATGATGCCTCCAAAATGAGCCATCAAATATACTAGTATTCATGCGTACTACCAATCATCGAACATAGAATAGATATCAAATGACATACCTTGTCACGGAATATCTCATTGCAGAAACATGTCATAGAGGTAGGATCACATCCGGTCTCGATGTCCATGATACTCTATCAAATCACCTCAGATATGTAATTGAAGAATCTTCCAAAAAATTTATAGTGTAACAATCATGTCACCCATGGGTAGTCTGAAACACTGAGTCTCACTATACTATCTCTCTATTAAGGTAGTAAGTACAGTGTGATCTAGTCAAATTGTGGGCATGTATGTGACATAGTCTAGGCATTTCACCTGCAAGACAGAAATCAACCCACACTGCTCTCATCTATTAAATACCACCTCAAAGGTTCTTAGTCACCCAAACCACTCCCATGTATCCAAATTGCATAATTTCACCTGCAATATTGTACAAACACTTCATTAGAATAATTTATTCTAAAAATATCTTCCTTAGGTGGTATTTTTACTTCTATATTCTTATATTTTTTCTAAATTTTTCACTAAGGTTTTATTTTTTTAGGATTTTTCTTCTACAACTGGCCTACAATAAAAATTTTGTGCATGTGTGCCCCATTTTACAATTACGCAGACCTTTTCATACTTTCACACCTTTTTTGTACCTACATTACCCATGCACCCATGTGCATCCCTTATTGCATACTCTTGCCCATTTTCTCGCATGCGCACACCCTAGCAGCTAAGCCCTTGTTTTGCATTTGCACACCTAGTTTTGCATATACTTATCCATTTTTGTGCATGTGCACCCCCTTCCAAACCTAGTTCTTGTGCCCGTGTGTCCCATTTTTTGCATGTGTAAATTCTTTTACATGCATACCCAAGGTCTCATGCATGCACGACTTCATGATTTTTACCTAGTTATAACATGTAATAAATACGCTTAAATGACAAAATTTCAATTGTTACCGGAGTGGGGTCATGGGTAGGCCACCCAAACTCTCAAACTCTATCTTCACAGTGTACACGTCTCTTAATTTGCACCATAACTCTCGACGTCAAAGTTCTCTCTCTAAAAATTTCAGCAAATGAGGAGTGTAAATGAACTAGACGTGATGGTTTTCCCCCCTAAAAATACATGTTTATAGATTTTCTTCCCCCCTTTGTGATGTTTTAACTTGTCGTGATGGTCGTATATGGTGATGTGATCGCCATGTTTATTTTGGAGTTTTTTAGCACTTGTCGCGATGGTTATTTTTAATAAATAATCATTTTTGGCACGTTTTTGCTACGTTGGGGCATATTTTTATCTCTTAGCAACCCTTTCTTCTACCTAGGGTATATTTTTATCTTCCAATATTTTTTGATGATGTCATATGACTTAGTTATTGTTTATACATCATTTTCTTCTATAAAATTCAAAAAACCAAAATATTGTAAAATTAAAAAAAATATAAAAAAAGGTAAAAATCATGAAAAATCCAAAAAATTTGTAAAAATTCAAAAAAATCTCAAAAATTGGTAAAATGCATGCATGTAGCTGAAGTATGTATCAAATACATTGTCCTCATACATTGAAATTTGTTCTATAAAAAATATTTCTTACGTTATTGCTTATTTTGTCACGACGATTTGTAGATAATTTTGATCTCCCTCAATTAACAAAGCTAGTTTCCTTACTATGTCGGTACTTCCATGCAACAATGAGTTGTCAGAGACTATATCACAACACATGAATGATTTTCCATGGGATTAGTTGTGTCCTCCATTATTCCGCTCACATGTATCCTTACTTGGGGCACCATTTTTAACCCTTGTTGTTAAAACAAAAATATTTGAGAACTAAATCTGGATTAAAAAAACATTGGTACAACTATCTTGAATGTTGTTTGTTTGAGTATGTGTGATTGTCATTATTTATCAGTTAGTTTAGTGGGTTTACTTTCTCGTATTGCATTGCATTATGTATGTTGCATGGAGTTACGCATTTTTAGCAATGAACAAATGTTACTATTAAAGCTTTTCATGTTATTTTAGACTTTTGTTGTATGCATTTATTTTAATAAGGGCCGATGATGTAGATCACAAGAAACATGATGAAATAGAGTTGTTTATTAAATGATTGAATGAAAAATCTATTCCTATATTCTTCACTGTCATGTCTTATCACTATTCATTTTTCTTCCAAAACACTTGGGGCAATAAAACTCATTTTTATCCCCACCCTATTTCTTCTATTTGTTTCCCATAAAAAATTTGATCGTTGAGTGACTTATTCTACCACCCCATCAAAACTCGAGGGGCCATCCTTTATTCTACTAATTTTTCTTCAAAATTTACTTGTTTATGCTTTTCTACTATATTTTTAGTGACATCACTTACTTCACCTCAAATATGGACAAATATAAAAACCTAAATTTTGCTTACACAATTTTATTGCTAAAACCACACTAATTACCCTCATTCCTACCATTTCCATTAGAATTAGTGATGTCTGCTAATTAACTAATGTTTCCCTGTATTTTGGTTAATTAACAATGCTTTGTTGATTAAATAACCTCTATCATATTCTGGATGTCAATCGACGACACATCGTAACTTATTATCCTCTTCCAAGAAAATAATTAGCGATTATTAGCTAATTAAGCATGTTTCCCTTGTATTTGATCAATAAACCCTATTATTGGTTAATACCCCTCTTCTAACCATTCAAAATAACCCCTTCTCCCTCCAAAACATCTGTAAAGGCTTCCAAATATTATCCTAGCCTCTTAATTGACCCTAATTAGTTAAGGCTCCTCACATGCTAATCACTTGTTAATTTCACTAATCATGATTAATAAGCCTTAATCTACTTTATCCCTTTTAGTTCCACATGCACAAAGATGCAATATTTCCCCAAACATAAAGCTATAAAAAGGACCAAGATCCTACCTTCATACTTCACACTAATCATATAAGACATATGAGCAAGAGCCTTTACTTCCATTGATGGATTATCTTGCTCAATATTTTCATCCAATATCCATGCTTGGTTAGTAAAGGAATATCTAATATGGCCTTATAGCCATTATTAGGGAGATCCTTTCACCATTTTGAAGTAGTAACAACCCAATTTGGTCTGCTAGTGGTCTTCATAGGTCCATCTTAATTATCAATTCATACTAACTAGGCATGATTTAACTTAGATTGATTGATATCATGTTGGTTTCCTTAAGCATTCCAATAATATAAGATCTTGATGTTACTATTATTAATTCCTATATTTTCTAATACACTATGTGGTGTTAGTCTGTTTATTTAGGCTTACATGAGTTTTTAGAAGTGTACACCCATGTTTGAAACCCTCTTTTCACAACCTTCTTTGTCTTCTTATGCCTTGTCTTACATATCCCTTCTTGATTATTAGCTTACACATTGTCTTCCACATACATGTTTGTTTTTTCTTTCACTAACACTTTTATACTAGCCTTTTTTTTTGCACGTGCCTTGGTTTCTACTAAGAACATTCCCTCCCCCTGCAAGGCATGAGCTTCAATTCAGAGGTTGGTAATCCTTTTGGCCATATAATCCTCAAGGAATTCACATGCACCCAAAATGAGTGGGGAATAATTTAGGAGATTAGTCAGCCCATACAATTTCTTACATTTAGTTTAGTACTGGTACAACACAGTCATCAATCTTAGATAGGGTTCAAAATCAGACTTGGGTCCTTATCACAACACAAACACCAACACCTAGACCTAGACATTAGTTCCTGGGCACCCCTGACCCTTCCTACATGCCCGTGACCAGGGGGAATTTACACAACATTTTATAGCTCAACACATTTCTTAGCATGTCATACATCAGCTTTTATAGGGAACATAGTCCTTATCACTCAACATGCATGAGCTACACATCATTTTCTATTTTCGCATTGGATCAGAATTGTTTGAAATGGATAAAATTTTCACACACCATCTACAGTGGTTTTCTACATTGCGGGAAGTAATTAAAGGTTATAGGGTGACACAAGACTTTCATCTCTACACTTCTTCCATGTCTTGGCATGGGATCACCCAAAAAAATTACACTCAGCACAATTGGCATGAGATCGCCTGTAAAACTCACTGGTCTACATTATCTTTAAGATCCTTTCTACACTCTTTTCTCTTCATGGATTAGGTGCACATGTTACTTTTTCACATTTTACATTCTTCCTTACACACTTTCTACACATTTTCATCATATACATGCATATTTGACTACTTGTTTGTTCTTATCTTTTGCAGGTCCATCCTTATGGGAAGCGGTATTCACATGATCATCTCACATCATCACATCAACAACACACAACAATTGACATCAACAAAAACCAAATCTCGACACCGACACATATGCTCTTGTCCTAGGGTCATCATCATCACTTTTTGCACTTCCTCTTCTTTAGCATCCATGCTTCACATTTTTTATCATTCCATATTTTTTATTGCCTCTTAGAATGTTTATCTCCATCAATCTACATGGTTATCAGATACACATCTTTAATCTACTTTATGTTATCAATATTTTTTTGAACAACATATAGTGAGAGAAAATATATATGCAAAATCACACACTTGGTTATCTTTACTTGTTTTCTATTGCCACTTTTGCTTTTATACACCTTATTTCCTAGTCTAAGAACTACCCCTTAAGTTTCTTTGAGTCTAGAAAATAATGCCTAGCTAGGACACCAACGTCATGTGCCCTAGTCCTCACTGGGTGCCCCTAAGATATTTGTACATTTTTTAAATATTTTCGGTTTGCTTAGGCATCTTATATTTTTTGTAGTCAACCTTTCCAGGGTTAATTATGAAATTCAAGAAAGGGAATCATTTAAATTTAAAGCTATGTGACAATAATCAAGGAACAAGCACTAAGAATTAGCTATCACCACCGAAGGTTACATCCAAAGGATATTTAAGAACATTCAAGCATCCATTCAAGAGAAAGGGAGTGCATTATTATGTATACACTTCATAGGAAGGGAAGTTCATTATACTCCATGTACACATATAATTAAATTTTCTACATCTAGTTATTGCTCGCTATTAAGTGAAACACGCACAAGAGCCACCTAGGGCATGATTCTATACACACAAACATAAAAATACATTGGGCATGAAATGTAGTGCAACACTCAGTCATAAGATCACTTATTTTACAGCTGAGGAAAGTCTGAGCCCTCATTTCCATTATTTTATTTTTGGGATTTGATGTACTTTTGAGGGTTTTGCATGTGAAATATTTATTATAGGTTATCTATGACATCAACTAACTTGGTGAAACATACTAGTGACAAAGAGGAAAGGATAATGAACATCTCACGACCCTCCAAAGGAGGTTTTTTGAGGTTTTAGGAAGACATAGGCACCTAGAACTAGTCTCTAGTACTTGTAGGTGCCCCTAACCCATCTTAGGCACCTAAATCTAGGCAGATCATGTAGTTACATAATTTTCTAGGCTCCCGTGTGAAATGTGTACCACTTTTTTCATCAGTCTGTCACTGCGGCATAATCTAAATTTAATTGTGAAATAATCAAGTCATTTAATATCCTCTTTACACACAGGGTTTTAAATTTTAATTTGGTATTTTATTAGGTCATATTTATTTCATTACATACATGTCTATTACATCTACTACATGCTTAGATTAGGAAAAAATTTATTCTTAAATATACATTTTTGCTTAATCAACTGCAAACTAAAAACAGATTCCGAAAACACTATCATGGAACCTTATTAAGTTAAATATCTAGAGGGTAAACATGTAGGCACTAACATATGATTTCATGAATCTCGATTTGGTTTTTTGTTTCTATAAAAATTGATTTTGGGAAAATGTGATGTTGTTTCTCTCTCCTCTCTCTAGTTTTTAAAATGTAATGAAAATGAAAATGCATCCCTTACCTGTCCTTTTATCTAAAGTGTTTCTATCTTTAAAAATGGAAAAATAGTAATCAAAAGTTGTGTTAAATCGTGGTAGAATTCCATGCTAACAGTAATTGCTGACCCATGCTCTAATGGTTGTTGCAAGTTGTAGGTAGCACAATAAGTAAGATAAATGAAGGAATTTGAATTTATAATTGTATTTAAAATTTAAAAATGTATAAAATGGTGTGACATATTGTACATTTGAATGATTGTAATTATTTTCTATTCTGAAAGGAAAAAATCAAAATAAATTAAAATTTAGCTATTCCACATGTGTGTATTTAAGGTTGTATGCAGTTGCAATTGAAATTTATACAGTGATACTAAGTTATTAAATCAACTATTTATCATATTAATTGTATTTTTTCAATCTTAAAACTTAAATTTTTTGTTAAAAATTTCCTTTACTTGGCCACCTAATGATACAAGTTTATAACCCTCTTATCATACCTTCACTCCTAGTCAAATATTGTTAAGTACGAAAAACCTTATCATGTTAAGAAAAGATTTAAACCTATTGCAAGTTATTTTCTCATTTTGTTCTTGGAACAAGTGTCAGTACACCATTTCCATGGATTTTTTACTTTTGTGGGAGGAAATGAATACATAGCATGTACCCTATCACTTTGATTGGGAATACGATCACTACTCCTAGATGTCATAGTTCTAGTTCCCCCTTCAACAAACTATTCTCCATGTATATATGATACTTAATACTCTTGTGAGTATCCAAAGTCATGTTAATATATTTGGGGTGTTTCACTCCCAAATGATCTCATTAAATAAGTTCAAAAGATGCAATTGAAACCTAGGTCCTAGTTTCCTACACTTGGAATTATGGAATTTGAACCCCTTAAGTTCCTTGCAAATAGAAGTGTTACCTTTGAAAGAATTATCTAATTACCTTATTTTGTGAAAATTTTTGTGAGGTATGAATCAATGATTGCTATAAAAAAATTTCTCACAGTAGATCTTGGATCCCTTTGAGTGTTAAAAAAGATAATACATTGTGGATCTCTTATTAAGATTGTTGTTTAATTACCCTTAATGCATGATTTCCCAATGAGAGGAATACTGTCATAGAAAGAATTTAAATTAGTATTATTATATTGAATTCCCCACATGTGAAATATATACCTTAAAAATTTGAGCTATTGAGTGCCATAAAATGATGTGATTTGTATGAGATAACACCCCTTGGTATCTTATTTTCCCTAAGTGAAGAAAAATGTATATATATTTTGTAGTGTTTCTAAAATGATTCCAACCTAAGAAAAAAGTAAATGAAATTAATTTTTGTGTGATTGTGATAAATATATCACACACCTCGAACAAAATCAAAATGGTTAAAAAAGTTTTATATGATCTTAAAATAAATGAAAATAATGGTACACATCCTAAGTGATCAAAATTCTAACAATGGAAATTTTCTTGACCATATCGAGCCCTAAGCGTTCCTTTACGAACCCTATCAAAGTTTTTTGTGGGACCTTCTCTCTCTACTAATAGTGAAAATGGTTAAAGTGACACGGGTTTGGGTTCTTAGTGGGTGGTTTCTTCTCCCGCTCCTTCCTCAGTCAATGACGTTGTTCAGGTTGGTATCGGCGGCTAATTTGTGGGGATTTGTTTGGGTGGTGGTGGTTCTCATGTTGTGGTTGTGACTTGCATCATTGCTCCTTCTTGTGTTTTTGTTTTTCAATACCCTTAGGATATTCCTCTCCATAGTGGTGTTTTCCTTTAAAATGGTAGCAAAGGAAAAAATTTCCCCTTTGCTCTTCCATTCAAAAATGTTCGCTTTGATTCTATTTCTGGGAAGATCTCTTAAGTTGCATATTCTTCTCCTTCATTTTCTAAATCTCTCTCTACTGCTAAATCTACAACTTTGATCACTTTTGGGGACTCAGTGTGAGAGGGTGAGGATTTTTTCTCCTCAAACGGTTTGATCTGCCACTTCAATAGACTCTAGCTTGGTCATGCACTCCTTTACTCATGGATTACTACAAACTTACATGATTTTTTCAAGTAGAATAAAAATTTACCCTTGTGTAAGGGTTTTTTTATTGTATTTTTTACCTCTGGGGATGATAGGGATACCATTATCTTAAATATATAGGAACTATAGAATCATCACTTGTTGATGAAACCATGTTTCCCAAAATTCAATCCTCTCATTGCATCTTTCGATGTTAAACCATTTTGGATTCATTTGACCCATATTCCATTATAGTTTTGGGGAGAGGAAGGTTTAATTATTATTGGAAATTCTTTGGGTAATTTTTTATCCATTGAATCCAATATGGAATTCTACACTCACACTACTTTAACACGGATATTATAGGATCTGGATACTTTGCTTGATCTACCTTCTTCTATTGATCTCAAAGTGATAGATAGGGTTTGGTCAAAAACCCTTGATTACAAAGGATTTCCCTTCAGATCTAGAATTATTTTTAACCTAGGACATCTTGTTTCAGATTGTCAGATGGTAAAGTAAAAATCTAAAAATGAAAAGGTATCTTATTGGAATGGCTCTCATCAAGATCATTTATTTATTAATGTGGAACCTGAGTCATTTTCTCATACAAAGGTTGGTTCTGATAAGGTTTCCATTCCAAACTCATCAATTGCACCTTTAGTGGATGATGCTAGAGTAACTATGGTGGATCAGGTGTTAAAAGTGATTACAGATGTCAGTGTTAACTATGCTTTTACCAGATTCAATAATGAGAAGCCCAATGTAGAAGTTTGTCTTCCTATGAGATTTGAAATCCAACCTACTCAAATGAAAATGCAGATCCTAATAGGATTGATGAATGGACTATCATTACAAGAAAAAATAATGCCTTTTTATGTATCTAAGATCCCATGTAATGGGTATTATAAGGTAATATGGTTTCAACAAAAATAATGGGTGTTGCAGTCTTTATGGTTTTCTTCTTGTTGTTTTTTTAACATTTTTTCGCTCCCCTTAGATGTTGGGGGCTTCCTCTTTGTTACAATTTAATGCATTATCTGGCCTTGAGGGCTTATTGTACAAGGATTAAGGTCCTTTAAAAACCCCCAACTTTTACCAATTTCTAAAAAAACATTCTAATAATGGAACCATGTAATATTCAAGGAAGGAGCCTTGTTCACATACATAACCAAGTTTTTAAAAGAAGGTGGTAATTGATCAAGTAATCTAAAAAGGAAAAGTGAAATAGTTTATTTTATGTATCTTAGGGGTAGCCATCTCTTTTATTCATCTATTGGTACCTCCTTATAGTTGTTACTATGTTTGTTGGATCCAATGTGTTGTGAGTTATTATTACTACATTTATGTGGTTATGATTTTGAATAAGTACTAATTCCCTTAAGCCATGTTTAACACACATACTCTATATGACTATAAAGTAAGCCATGTGATGTGCTTAGTAATGGTCAAATAACTCTCTCTCTCTCTCATGATTCTTATAAATTCCTATTTTTATTTTTCTAGCATTTGATGGGATTTACGTTATTTAATTCTCATTTGAGTAGTATGTGGTTTTCTTATATGTTGTGTACTTGTTTAGTACTCATTGTGAGAATAACAAGCATTTTGTGTGTATGCGGGAAATTAGGGTCATTATGGAGGGATAAGTAAATATAAAACTGAGGTAAACCTTGTGTGACATTATGGAGGAACCATAGGTATGTGGGATTTATTATAGTGGAGCGATAAGTGGGTTTGAAATAAACCAGGTGGAGGGATAAGTGACATACACTTTATTTTACTGTAGGAACCAAGAACTTATGCCCCATACCTTAGTTGATTGATAAGTGGTACAAATTGACCCTAGTTCCCTTTACACAATAGTAGAGGTTTGGTAGTGCATGTTAATTTTGTGAATTTTCCTAACCCTCTATCTTTAATCCTCTTACAAATTCTTGACATGGTGATATATATTTGATTAAATTTATTTTCTCTTTCTCTTAATGATAAACCCTGGTGGAATTAATTGGTTTCTATTTGGAATGCATGTGCATTGATTGATGTGTTATATTTTCTTGTGTACATAAACATGCTTTGTATTTATGCCTGTTAAGGACTTTCATTGCCAAATGTGGAGGGATAAGTTTCATTATGGTGTATTGGGTCTCTTTTTTATTTTTGTGAGGAACCAAAGGTTGGTGAAACTAGTCTTAGTGGAGTGATAAGTGTAGAGGGATAAGTGTGTTTTCATGCATGGTTCATGAATTATTGGAGGAACTAAAGGATAGTCTCCCTTCCTTAGTGGAGGGATACATTTAAGTATTGACACCATTTCCCCTTGAAAAACCATTTTAGGGCTTGGTTGTATTATGATTCTCATTCTAATATTTAGTAGTATTATCATCTCCTTGTTTTGGAGATACATGTGAAGTGATGCATGTTGTTATTGTTATGTGGGCCCAATTGATAATGTAAGTGTTTTTGATAGGTGTTATAAGATTTTAATATTTTAAAAAAATCATATTTTGGATTTGTTGCTAGTGTGGGAATTATAGATACTTAATTTTCTCTAACCAAAAAAGATACATTCATATGTTATTATGAAGGTATTACTAAACTATTTTGTATGTCAAGATTTTACAAATATAATTTGAGATAATTTATATTTTCACTGATTATAATTTGAGAGTATGAATGCATAAGTTGTGTGTGTGAATTATTAAAAAAATTATTGTAACAACAAATTGAGCAATTTTTATTAATCAAATATGTATTCCTACATTAATTATGAGCATTCTTGAATAATTTTTTTTTTCTTCCAGAATAAAAAATGTATACCAAATTCATGTGTAATGAACTAACTACAACATGGTTTGTAAATATTCATCTCCATGAAACATTTCATTCGAGTCAAATATTTTTCTACAAAAAAATATTTTTAGGAGAATAAGAAATGAGGAATGCCTTATGAATATTTACCTAATTTTTTATTATTATTGGCAAATAGTTTTTTGAAAGGGACTATACCCTTGTTTACAAAAGAAGGCCTGGAAGCCAGAATAAGCAAGAGAACTAGAGAGAAAAGGATCAGAATTCAAATGTTACAATGAAGTTCAAAGTAGCCAAAAAATAGCTACCAAGACGAAACAAAATAGCAAAATTACTGCAAAAAGCAGTAAAGGGTCCGCAAAAAAACATACAAGGACAGCAGAAGCATCTACAACTACTTTTTAGTAGCTTTGTCAATGATGGTTTTGATATTCTTCCAGGATTTGAACATACCCAAAGTTGTCATGTGGGCAGCATCATTATAATCCAGCTACTCCACGGTCTTCTTACATTCCTTATCATTACCCCAAAGAGTTTCTGGAACTCCACTTAGGTTGGAGACACTTTTGACGTGTTGCTCTATGAACCCCTCAATTTCCCTAAAGATGGCAATGTTGTAATCCTGTCGAGTTTTGGCCTTCCCTAAGTGGGAGTCTAAGGAGTGCAGCTTCTTGTAGATATCTTCAATTTGGCTGCTGTCAACATCCTCCTCCTCCTCCTCCTTCTTCCTCCTTCTTCCTCCTTATTCCTCCTTGGCTGGTGAATATTTACCTAGTTCACCACCTACAACCATTTGATTTTTGATATAACAAAAAAAAATGGACGTGCTTTTATTTTTGTATTAATTCACCTCCCTCAACAATTTTTTTTTCTTCATTTGTAAATAAGAACACATCCAACATGAAACTGCTAATATTTGATATAAACAGTGTTTTGGCACACACACCATCCACAAGGATGATTGGTCACACAAGTTAAAAAATATTGGTAGCATGCTAAAAACAAAAAATTATTTTCTTGGAAATAATGTGAAAGATTTATTGTAAAAATGTAAAAAATATTTCAAAATAACACTTTGAACATTGGCGAGAAATTCAAATGTTGATGACATGGTTCCTTCATTCCCTCAAAATATTGGCTTAGAGGTTGGAAGTTTCAAGTTCATATTTACATAGGAAGATTGTGTTGAGTCCAAACACTTTTATTATGAAGTTTATGGGAATCCTAAATTATATCTCAATAATCTTAACTCCATTTGGTGGTGGTTTAATACATCTTACCATTGTAAAAATACAATGCTTATAGATGAATATTTAGATTAAAAAAAGTTCAATGATGTGGGGAACTACATAATTGCTAAAAAAAATAGTATAAATTTAAATTGAGAAGACAAATACTTGTTAGATGAGTTGTGGCCTTTGTTGCAACCATTGAAAGATGTGGAATATGTTATTAGATCAAAAACCTAATTATAGGGAATTGTTTTTCAGATTTACCATGATTTCTATTGTTAATTTGGGAGTCCATCTTTGGGAATAGTTTTACAATAAAATTAAAAATATTCTTAATTTTTTTACTATAATTCTACCTTTAGTAAAGGAATATTAATTTTTCATATCTTTATTTAAATACAAAAATATATCTGGGATGGTTTTACACTTAATTTTAATTAGTTTCATATCCATATTTAAATACGAAAATATATATGGAATGATTTTACAATTAATTTGATATCTAAATTTAAATATGAAAGTATATCAAGAATGGTTTTATAGTTAGTTACATTCTCCTATCCTAGATCGTCACCCTTTGATATTTTCTTTATAATATCTTCAATAATTATTTGGCAATGATGAGGTTCAATCATATCATACTAAATAAATGTAGAAGTGTCTTACATCCCTTGAATGTCATTAGCCTAGTGGATGTTAGGCCATAAAGTGTTTTAATTATTCAAATATGCATAGTTTAATCTTAAAGACATTTAAAAACTGATAAGAACCTTATTCCAATGTTAAATAATGCCTAGAGGAAGCTATTCCATGTAAAAAAGAAACATGTTTTGTTTATTGCTTTACATATCAATGTTGGATTCCCTAAAATCATTAAACACCATTTCCCATATTCATTAATATAATCTGTAATATATAATATAAGAGTGGTGGGGAATAAGGGTAGGAGGATATTCCATGTTATCATTTGTGCAAAATCTCAAGAATCTTAAGAGGAACATTAAATTTTGGAATAAAGAGGTGTTTGGGAAAATCTTTGAAAGCGAGAAGAAGATAAAAGAATAACTTGAAGCTCTTGAAAAAAGAGTTTCAGAAAAAGGTATGGATGTGGAATACTATTACATGGAAAAGGAATTTCTTGCAGAAATTTACACATAGTAAAAGGTAGAGAGGAATCTTATTATCAGAAAAAATATGGGGCTCTCTGGTTAAAAGAAGGGGATAAGAACGCCAATTTTTTTCATATGATGGAAATCCAACATAGAAGATCTAATAGAATCTCTAAAATTATTACCAAATATGGAAAAAACAATAAAGACATAAAAGTTATAAAACAAGAAGCTATTTATTTTTATAAATAGCTTTTGAATGGATACTCCAACCATGATGAGGTGAGTATGGATAGATTTATTACTTACATACCTTCTAATATTTTTCCAAAGAACACCTTCAAGCAACTAACTGACAAAAATACATTAGATGAGCTCTAAACATTCATTTTCTCTATGAAAGAAGATAAAAATCCTAGCTCTAATGGCTTCTCAGAATTTTTTTATCAAAAATATTGGGAAATTTTTAAGGAGGATCTACTTAATCCCATCAATGAATTATTTAGGACAGGTAACCTTCTAAAAGAGATCAATAATAAATTTATTGTGTTAATCCCAAAAAATAAGGGGGCTAAACAGTTCAAGGACTTCAAGCCTATCATTCTATCTAATGTGCTCTATAATATTTTTACTAAAATCGTCACTTCTAGAATCTAATTGATTCTTCCTCATCTTATTTATTTCCAAAAAGGTTGTTTTGTTAAAGGAAGATTCATATAAGATGGCATTATTTTGGTGTATGAGACCATTCATTCTATGGAAAAAAAAAATAAGGAAGGAATCATTGTGAAGTCGGACATGAATAAATCCTTTAACTGGGTTTCTTATAAGTTTTTAAACAAGTTCATCAAAAAATTTGGATTTGATTCTCACTTTAGAAAATTATTATAGACCTACATATTTACTCCAAGTTTCCTAGTTGTCATCAATGGAAATCCTATAATTTTCTTTAATATTAGTCAGGGCACACAACAAGGTGACCCTCTCTCACCTCTTCTCTTTATTCTTATCGCAGAGAGCCTTAACAGGGGACTGTTTCTTAAATTCATGTAGGTCATCTCAAGGTAAATTTCAACCCTTCATCTCATGATCTCAAAGTCTGTAATCAACATTTCACTAACAAAACTATCTTCTTATTGATGGTCTTTATTGTGGAATCTAGAATAATTAAATCTCCTCTAAATGGAGATGAATAATTTTAAAGCTAGCTTATCAATTTTGATAAAAGTTTTGTTATTTTCCTTAATACTCCTGAGTATAAGAAAATAAATATTTCTAAGACTCTTGGATGTAACATTAAGAAGTTTCCTTCTTCTTATCTTGGGATTCCCACCTTCTCTGGAAAATATCCTATGGAGGTTTGAATATTTCTCATAGATAATTTCAAGAGGAAGCTTAATGGTTGGAAAGGTATGATTTTCTCTCAAGAAGGGAAATGTATTTTAATTAAGATCACATTGCAAAATATTCCTATTTATATTATGTCTCTATTTAAAATCCCTAGCTTGATTATTGAAAAATTTGAAAGGATCCAAAAAAAATTCTTGTGGGATGGGTTTTAAGAAAGAAATTGATCCCTCTTATTACATGGGAAAAGGTGTGTCTACATAAAATTGGTGGTGGAATAGGCATCAAAAATCTAATATGGATGAAGAAATACATGATTACAAAGATGGGCTGGAGGTAATTAAAGGAATATTCTCCCTAGGTGTCAATCATTAGGCAAAAATATCTTGGGAATTCCAAATATCTGGATTGGTTGTACATAAATGATATTCTTATAGGGTCTACATTTTATAATTCCCTTATTATCTGCAAAAATATTATCGCAGGAGGAAGTAGATGGAAGATAGGAAATGGAAGGGAAATTCATTTATGGAAGGATAAATAGATGTATAACATTCCCCTTTGTGATTCGAAATATGGATACTATGTGTTTTATCATTTCCAGCTACAGATTAGCGAGAGTGCTAGCAGCTACATAAGTAATTTTAATTAGATCCAATTTCTACACCATAATGATGTTTCCTTCAATTATCAATACATTGGAAGGATTAAATCAATTCTTCAAAACTAGCACATTCCTAAAATTGATAATAATGAAAAATTCATATGGGATAACTCTTTTCATGGTAATTACACATTCAAGTCTAGGTATATGATCCTCTCCTCTCCTCCGATTTCTAATTTTAACTGGAGTAAAATCTGGATAAAGGAGTTGACTCCCAAGGTTAATATTTTATTATGGATTATCATACAAAACAAAACTCTAACCATGGAAAATTGGATAAAAAATTACAGATCATCCCAAATAGATGTATTCTTTGCAAGAAAAATGAGGAGTCAACTAACCATCTGTTTTAGCATTATTCATTTGATTCTCAAATTTGGGGCTTCCCTTCTGGATTCATGGAGATAAAGTGAACCCTTCCATCCATTATTGTCCAAGTTTGGGAACAATGGAATTTTCCCTCCAATAATTCAGTGATTAATTTTTTTTGGACCATTTCCTTTCCCCAAGTAATTTGGTATATCTGAAAAACAAGAAATGTTGCCATATTTGAGAATTAAATTATATCTATTATGTAAATTACAAATGGTCTTTAAATGAATGATATAAGGAAAAATGTTATCAATTTTAGGCCCCTAAAAATATCTTAGCACCAAAATGAAGATACCAGGATTCTTCAAAAGTGGAATATTAACATATTTTCAATCTTCAGTCATCAACATAAGATGGCTTCTAGAGAACATATAAAGTGGCATCCTCAAAAATCATGGTGGTTGAAAATAAATTATGATGGGTCCTTTAAAGGTAACCTAGGTAAGTCAGAGGGATGGGGTTGTATAATAAATGAACATGGTCAGGAGGATTAGATGTGGTTTGGAACCCGAACAAGTTCGAGGTAACTTTGCTAGTTAAGAGAGATAACCATGTGGCGGTGATGATGAGAGATCTTGAAAATAGGAGTATATGGGTTCTTTCAAATATCTATGCTCCCACCCATCAAAAATAAAGGAAACAAATTTGGCACCATCTTCTATCCTTTAATCACTCTATTAAAGGTTCTAGCTAGATTGTTATTGGGGATTTCAACACCCCAAGGGCTCTGGGGGAAAAGAAAGGAGGTTTAAAGGAGTTCTTAGTTGGCATGGATGATTTTAATCATTTCATAACATCTTCCCAACTCCACGATATCGATATAAAAGGCAGAAGTTTCACATGGTCTAACAGAAGGACTGACACTCAACATTTTCAAGTTAGATTCGACAGGGCTCTGGTTTCAAAGGAATGGTTAATCTAGGACATCTCTCTCTTTTCTCTTCCTCAGATTGGATCTGACCACAATCCCATTCTTCTTCAAATTAATAACCCTTCTCGAAGAATAACTCCCTTCCATTTTGAGAAGATGTGGCTCTACAGTGAGGATCTGAATGATCTCATAAAATAATGGTGGAAACTAAAGGTTAAAGGTACAACGATGTATAGACTCTCCAAAAAACTTCAGAATCTGAAAGCCCACCTCAAAGTGTGGAATAATTTTTTTTTTGGAAATATCTTCCAGAAGAAGTCAAAAATCAGACATGAATTATAGATTGTCTAAAGAAGAAGTGAAAGATAGGGTATCAAGAATGATCCTGCTGATCTAGTTAAGGAAATATCTCTCCTGGCGGACTACCACAATATCCTGGGAAAAGAGGAAATCTTCTGGAGACAAAAATCTAGAATCACTTGGTTAAAGGAAGGGGACAAAAATTATATATTCTTTCATTTATCCACCTTAAAGCATAAAATATTTAACAAAATTAACAAAATCAGTAAAGAAGGGGGTATTTTTGTGGAGGAACAAGATGAAATTGACAAAGATACCATATCTTTCTTCCAAAATTTTCTCTCTAATAGCAATGAACAAAACCTTATGAAATAACAGGACTTCTTAAATTACATTCCTAAGTTAGTCTCAGTTGAAGATAATGTGATGCTCTCAGCGATTCCTTCCATGGAGGAAGTGGAATTTACTGTCAAACAACTCAGCCCGGATAAGGTGCCAGGGCTTGATGGATTTCCTACTTTCTTCTTCCAAATTTTTTGGGATATAATTAAAAAAGATGTTTATGAAGAATTAGAATTTTTCAAGAAGAAGTTTATGTTAAAGAACATGAACTATACCTTTCTGACTCTAGTTCCGAAATGTAGTAATGCAATGGAACTAAAAGACTTAAGACCTATAAGTCTTTGTAACACTTCCTATAAAGTTTGCATGAAAATTCTGGCCCTCAAGCTTCAGATACTCCTACCCATTATCATTTCTGAACAACAAGGGGGCTTTTTCATAGGAAGAAAAATATAGGATGGGATAATTACTATCAAAGAGACTATTCATTCAGCAAAAATTAGTAAGAAGCCTACTTTTTTTATTAAAACTGGATATGGCAAAAGCTTATGACAGGGTATCATGGAGCTTTCTTGAAAAAATTATTGACAAGTTTGGCTTTGATATAGCATTGAGACATCTGGTTAAGGCATGCATCTCAAATGCATGGTTTTCTATCCTCATGAATGGAAGTCCAATTGGTTTCTTTCCTAGCACACAAGTATTGTGGCAAGGGGATCCCCTCTCCCCATTCCTCTTCATTATAATGGAAGAAGCTCTCAGTAGAAGACTTAATGTTGAGATGGAAAAAGGCTTCATCAAAAGGATTTCTCCGGCACTTGATATGGAAAAATTTACACACCAACACTTTGTTGACGACACTTTCGTGGTGGGGGAAGCTGCTGTACCTGAAGCAAGAAAACTAAAAACCATTCTTGATGACTATATGGGTGTCTTGGGGTAGCTAATCAACTTTAGAAAAAGTTCTCTTTTCTTTCTGAATACTATGGACAGCCGTTATAAGAAGCTTGTACAAATTTTGGAATGTACCTATAAACCCTTCCCCACCTTATATTTAGGAATTCCTCTTGGGGATAGGAGACCCTCCTGTTCTGAATGGAACTTTCTAATTGAAAGGTTTGAAAGGAAAATGGTTGGATGGAAAGCTAATCTGTTATCCCAAGCCAGAAAAATCACTCTTCTTATTAGCTCTCTCTAGAGTCTTCCTGTGTATGTCATGTCCCTATACCAACTTCCTATAGCAATTGGGGAAAGGTTGGAAAAGGTCTAGAAAAGGTTTTTATGGAGTGGAAATGAAAGTAAAGATAGAATCCCTTTAGTGGCATGGAGTAGAGTGTGTAGACCTAAAAATTTAGGAGGACTTGGTCTTAAAGACTGGTCCAAGATGAATAAAGCTCTACTTGCTAGTATTGGATGGAGACTAACAAATGAAAATGGAGTTTGGGCTAGAATTCTTAAGAAAAAATATTGGCTAGATGATAATGATAAAAGATGGATGTTTAAATAGGAAACTTCCAATGGCTCATGCATATGGAAAGCCATTAACTTGGCCAAAGAAATTGTGAATAAGGGAAGCAGATGGAAAATAAGAAGAGGCAATGAGATAGGTGTTTGGAAAGACAAATGGGCTGGAGACTTCACCCTTCAAGATAAATTTCCACAAATCTTTGGATTACTGGAAGATAAGTATGGAGAAAAAGTAAACAACTACATGGCTAATGAAGAGAGATTTCAGACATGGATAATTCTGGAATTGGATAGATAGGAACTAAATGATCACTTAAGAGGGATCAATGAGTTTTTAAAAAATTATGTATCATCTAATAGAAAGGATCAAGATAGAATCATTTGGGATAAGGAACCATGTGGAATTTTTTTTTTCAAATCATCCTATGCCCTTTTTTTAGGGACAAACTGGAGAAGAAGATTTAATGGATGGAAAGATTTGGAACAAGAATATAACACCAAAGGTTAATGTGTTCAGCTAGCTCACTTTTATAAATAAAATCCTCAAGGTATATAATCTTGTAAAAAGAGGATTCCATTGGGTTAATAGATCTGTGCTATGTGAAAGGAAAATAGAGTCAGTAAACCATATGTTTTTACAATGTCAGTATGCACATCAAATGTTATCCTCCATTCTAGATTGTTTCTTGGTTAACTGGGTCATCCCCAAAGATATAAAGGAAGCTTGAACCCAATGGAAGATCCCCTTTCATAGTCAAGGGTTAAAAAATATATGGGCCATGAGCTTAAGCCATCTTTGGGAAATATGGAAGGAAATAAGCAAAAGGATATTAAAAAACAAGAAACTTCCTATCAAACTGTCTATAAACAACCTCTTTCAGGAAGTTAGAAACAATTTCTCTATCCTCAAGAATAAAGAATTGGAAATCTTGGATAATGAACAAAACTTCTTAATGAATTGGAATTTTCCTGGGACCCCTCAAACAAATAGGCCTAATCTCAGGTTGGGGATTAAGTGGAATCCTCCTTGTGAAGGTTCTCTAAAAATCAACTTTGATGGAGCGGCAAAAGGGAATCCTGGGAAAGCTGGGGGAGGAGGGTTCATATGGGACTCTCTTGGTTGTTTTATTATTGCTTATTTATTTGACCTTAGACATTAATCAAATAATGTGGCAGAGGCAACTATGTACTGGGGGTGAAGATCACAAAAGAAAAAGGTTTCAACCTTCTCGAAGTGGAAGGTGATTCACTGTATATCATTTCTTGTATGAAGGGTTCATCCCAACCTATCATGTCTATAGAAGACTTCACTAGTAAAACTAACTTTTTTTACCTTCTTTTGTGAATATTTCTTTCAAACATGTGTATAGGGAAGGTAATGTTGGGGATGAATTTGTACCTAATCTGGGGGTTACCGCTAGTGGTCTCCAAGTTGTTGAGCACCTCATTGGTATGAATGTGAAATTCATTGAAATCATGAAAATGGAGGGAGCCTCTTTCACTCTTCCTTCCAATGATAATTTATTAAACCCTCCAACTCGTGCCAGTATCCTCTCATGATTCGTAATTTCATGTATGAGTTGGTTCCCTTTCATCTCACAGGTAGTTTGGACATTTTGGAATTGGGGAAGTGGAAAGACAAAGCTGAAAATTTTGTCTAGTATCTGAGTAAAAAGAAAATTGGGTGTAGAAGGATGGGGGGGACCTAGTTCGCAATGAACCTTCTAAGTTCCCAGAGATCTCCAGGGAAGCTGAAGCTCTTTTGAATTTTGCAGGGTTGTTGTTTTTTCTCCACACTTTTTAGGGCCATGATGAAAGTCTGAGGGAAGCGGTCGCTAAAACATGGAATGAGGGAAAGGTACAGGTTAGTAAATTCTCTCTCACAATAACACCTAAGCTTATAGCTAAAGTGGCAGGCCTCTCTTTGGCTGGTAGATGTATTTTCAAGACAAAATAAGACTACAGTCTGGAGATAGAATGTTTCTTGCAAGGAAAAGGGGATCCCATCTCTCTTCACAATGGATACACTCAGAGTAAGTTACCTTACCCTTTTGATGAAATAGGTAAACTGATAATGTCTTTCATAACGTTGGAAGGAAGATATAAAGTTATTTATGATTACCAGTTCCCCATGTTAAACCATATATGCAACTCCAAACCCTATAACTTTCCTTTCTACCTATTTTATTCTTTGGAAAAATCAATTGCAATGGTGAAGAATGGAAATTTCATTCTCCCTTTACACCAAGGTCTGATCAAATATATCATTTGGCTAAGCTCTCCCTTTTTGGGAAAAAATGATAAATTTGGGGCTTCGGATTCAAACGAATCTCTGGGAAAAGGGGCAATGAGTTTGGACCCTAAGGAAGGAAGCTTTGATGATTTTGTGCCTGGGAATCCGGTGGCCAAACGTACCAGGTCAAGCATGGGCAAAGTGGGGGATAAGTTTCAGAACAAGAAAGAGAAGGGTCCCTGTCAGACTAAGGAGGAAAACATTACCATTGTTTCAAGTGAAAGACCTAGAGTTATCCCAACCCAAATGGACTCCTTTCATGACAAAGTCAAAGGGGAAGGAGCAATAAGTGAGGATGTGGCCAGCATGAAAGAATAGGAGTCTTCCAAGGGTAAGCATTCCAAGAACACTGAGGAGGATATCCACATTCTTCATAATCTTAAGATGGCTTAGAGGGATCATTCTTGGCCCAAGAATTAACTATTAAAACCCATGCTTTTATGAGAGAGTTTGAAAACTGTAGACTAAAGACTGATATCAATAGGCACAAAATCAGCTTGATCTTCATGGACCTTAAGGAGCTGTATGAAAAAGTGGATAAAATGTCTTCACTTATCCTAAGTGAAAAAATGAAAAATGCCAATGCCAGAAGCATGGAAATGGAAATCAAGTTATTGAAAATGAAAGGTATTATTATGCAAATCAGGGATGTACATATCCTAAATGTGAAAATTACTATTCACCATCTTAAACTACTGGCTAAAATGATCCATTCCATGGAGTTGGAAAAATAAAAGGAAAAAGAAGGTACAGGGCCAAAGGTGGTGATTCAAGAACCAAATTACAAGTACTGGAAGGAGACAATAGCTACACTGGTCAATGAATGGAACGGCTGTATGGAGACGGTGGGAGAACTGATCAGAGAATAATGTTAGGTTTTTAATTTTTTGTTAGTTTATCCCTATGCTATTTGTATAAACCTTTGGACTGTTATATATTGTAATTCTTGTCTTATGGATATATTAAATTGTAGTCTTTGTTTTTTGATTTTTTGGAACATGAAGGACCTTTAAAGGTAAAACCATTGGCCAATATGTAAGGTTGCTGCAACTTTATGTAATGGGGTAGGGTCCCCTCAACCCTAATTTTTACCACTAATAAAAATATAAATGAACATGGTGAGATATTTAATTTTTATACTAGACCTATGGGAATTAATTATAATCATCATGTCATTGCCCTTTCTTCCCTATGGGTGATTAGGATTACAAGAGATCTGAATGCTAGGGAAATCATTAGTGAAGGTGATTCACTTAATATCACTAATTTCTTAAGAGGAAATTATCATGTTATTTTCTATATTAAAAGTATCATTGAATAAGCTCAACAAATTCTTAACATGCTCCAAACTTATGAAGTGCACCATACTTACTATGAAGGGAATCAACTTTTAGATGTTATGGAAAATGTAGGTGTCATTATTAATGACTTCAAAATTTGGAATGATGATGAGACTCCTCCATATACTACTAATAATATTATCAAAAATGAAAAATAGGAGCTCGATGGTGAAATGTGAGTGGCACGTGTGGAATTATCATTACACTTCATCCTTTATCCTTGTCCTCTTTAACATCTTTTGTAATAAGTATTATTTATTCTTACTATTTTCAGAGGATGATATGGGGAAAAAGATGAAGGATTGAACCCATGAACATCAATGAATGGAGAAATAATACAAATATTTTGGAGATTTTAAGTAAGGGTGGATTCACTTGATTCATGGAGAGGATTAAGGGACATGACCTACACCTATCATAGGAATTGGTGAAGAACTAGAAAAATCGAACGGTCACCTACAAGGGAAGAGATTTTGAAATCAATGTAGAAATTATTGCTAAGGTAACTGCATTCAATATAAAGGGGATTAATTTATATAAAAATAAGATATATTTTGAAGTAGAGGAGAAGAAATTTATGAATGAAGGGGAGTCTTTGGTTCATAAGAAAGGAGAGTTTGTTCAAGACTCCCTACCACCTCCATTCAATAATGTGGCGGTGGAAATTATGAAATTTATTACAATGGAGGGTAGATAATCCATCATTCCATTTTACCAAATTTTTTTCCTTAATCATTTTAGGGGAATATATGTTATTATTTTTCCATTTTTATTCTCCATTCTCAAGATAATTATGTAGATTTGGCTAAAAGGGGAAAACATATCTATCATCTTCACCATGTTGTTATCCTTCTACTCTTTAAATAATTTGATTCTTTCATCCTTTATCCTCCTCTGTCAAGCATCTCTTCCACCCCTAATCCCTCCATTCCCCCTCTTACCACCTCTACATTTCCCTTGCATACCATTTCCTCTTTGGCCTCCCACTCTTCACCCATCTCTTTAGCTCATATCACTCTTCCCGTGCCTCCTTCCCTCACTTCCTCTACCTTTCCTATTGTCTCCTCTCTGCTTGGATTCTCTTCCAAAAAGCATATGAGTGACTCCACTTTATACAAGACCATAAAGAGTAAGAGGGATAATTTTTATATGAAGTACATGCGTCTAACGTATTGCAGGTTCGAAGGGGAAGGGGATGCTATGGTTTGTCTCATGAATATGGGGAAAAAAGGAAAATCCATCTCTACTGAAGGCCTCAATACTAGTTCGAGTTCGACGATCAATTATAGGTAAAATTAGAAACTTCAAAAGAAATATTGAAGCAATGGTCAGTGGTGAGAACCTATATGGCAAGAATTTAGTGCTTAATCTACTCATTCTGGTTAATCAAATGGAAAAATAGGTGGAATGAATAAAAAATAAATAGTGTGATTTTCTCAGTATGCACAAGATTACTCTTGATTTCCTTTCCCTTTTCATTTCCCAATTTGACATAATTAGTAAGGACAAAAAAAACAAAGGTACAACTTTCAGAGAAATAAAAAAGAGTCCAAAGAATGTCAAAAATATTTCTTAGAAGATTTTGAAATAGTTTGGTTGGTGTTTTATCTTTACTATATGGATGTTGATTTCATGTTAAATTTGTGATAACTTTCAGTTTATTTTGGTTTTTCATTTGGCTGGCTTTTCTACTTTTTATCATCTCCATAGTTGTGGTCTTGGTGCTTTCTTTTCACTGAAGGCTTGTTTATTTTGTGTTATTTTATTCTGGTTTCTTTCCCCAAACTTTTTTTACTACTGATCTTTCATTGTAAATCTAGGCGTTAGAATTTTTTATTCCTAGGTAGGATTCCAGTAAAAAAACCTTTACCCTTAATAAAAAACATAATCTATAATATGATATATTGGACTCTGAAATGAGGTATAATGGGTATTGATAGGTTAATTTTTGAATTCCAATATATGTGATTATTGAGTATAGTAAATTCCAATATATGTGATTTTGGATTCCAATATATGTGGTTTTGGACTCCAATATATGTGGTTTTGGATTCAAATATATGTGATTTTGGATTCTAATATATGTGATTTCGGAGTACAGTAAATTCCAATATTTAAAATTTTGGAATCCAAAACTAGTAATATTGGATTCCAATATTACCTATATTTGTTATTTTATTAGATTGGAATAAGTCTAGATTGTGTGAAATAAGCATTATTGTTGTGCCCTTCATATTCTATCCATCTTGTGCATGGAGACTACTCTCTACATTGGTCTGGTGCAACGTTGTTTCACAAGATTTGTGAATCTATTATATCATATGATAATTGGTTGTGTCATGACTATGTGCATCATAAATTTTGCAATATAAAGAAACATTCTTCTACATAGCTTTTTGAAAAAGTGTATAGTCATGAAAAACATGGTTTTTATAAAAAAATTCACAAGATGTAAATATCCCGTACATATTCCTATGCAGAAATATACCCTTTCAATGTCCCTCTACTTCATAATTAGTGCACCATAGTCCACTACATGTTTCATGAGATGGATTGGCAGATAAATTTTCCAACGGAGTGGCCATCTATGTAATCTAAACCCAAATAAATGGTCTTACTCTATTATTTACACTTCCAACCACTTCTATGTGCAGTGTTTCATCCTAATCCTCACACGTGTTGGTAAATGTCATATGTGATAACACCCTTTGAAAAGGTGTCACGAATCCTCCTACAAACCACTGTGCCTACTGAATATGATGAATATCATAGGAAAGATTGGATAACAAGATCTTGAAAAGTGTATCATACTCCCTAACACTCTTATAAAAGCCTTGATTTATGTCTTTCATCATGCTAATGCTCTATTTCTCAAATTCATGTATGTACAAATCAACTAAGAAGGTGACACGTAACGCATCATAGTCCATTTGTCTCTCGTTTGGATCATACTTCCTATGTTAGCTATACACGTGACCCTCAAATGTTATTACAAACTTATTATCCTTCCGATCTAGAGTTGTTATTCCCTTGGCCCTCTAAAACATTTGACACTTGTGCACATACTCTGTTGCATATTCTACAACTCGATATTCTGGAAAATGAAAGGACATCTTGAAAAACATCTAAGGTGTTTATTGTTGTTTTTTTCAAGGTTGTTTTGTTGGTTCTTGTTTTCCTTTTCCTTAAGTAGGGACAGATCATGATCGTGAGCCTCCACTAGGATTTCCTCCACATAGTAGAAGGATTGATCCTTCTGAGCCTCCTACTGCAACTTGGGGGCCTATAAAACTAATACCTTGCATCCTTGTAGTAGTGTTAAACTATAAAGTAACCATTTGTCCCACTACTCCACCTATAGGATTACCTATAATGGGTAGCACACCACTACTTTGTTATATCATTGGGTCTACCATATTGCTTCCAAAAAAATTATAACCAAACACGATAGTTTGTTATGGTTCCATACGTGCTACTTTAATCTATTGTTCCTCTTTTGATGATACTAAAATGTTTCTTCTTGTATCTCCAACCTAACGTGACAATCCTTGATTTTTTTATTACTCACCAACACTATGATGATGTTCTATAAAAACTTTTGAATTCCAAACACCAAGCACAAGGGATAGGTGTCTAGATTTTGTCAGATACGTGCCAACGGTTCTCATTATTTCCTCAGACTCACTCTCATCCAATTCCCCAAAGGAATCAATATTTTGTTCTTATCAAGTAATGGATGGACATGATGTTGCGGACCCTCTCCATCTACATGGTTATCATCACTTCCACTCAACATCATTTCTATTAGTCTTATTTCCTCTTCAACTACCCCACTCATACATCATTATATTTACACAGTCTCTCCTCTGTATCTCTTTATTCTGCTTGGACCAACACCATCCTTCTGAAACCTGCTTCCAACCCCTACGCGTGTTGGATTTTAAGCCTACCATAGGTAATTTTTCCATAACCATATAAATCATCAATATATTCCTTGTTAAAGGTAGCACACATAAGTATGATCCTCTTATATCACTCAAAAACTAGAACTTTTCCTCCTCTGGACACGCTTACTTCAAAATTATGTACTCTAAGGTATAATTGCGTAGCACACCTTCCCATCAGTGATTTAAACTTTGAGTCCACAACTCACACAAATTAGAGAGTTTTTGGTACTTATCCTCACTCCATACTTATTTACCACCTAGACATGTCTATTCCATGCATAATATTCTAACCAATCATATAAATTTACCTGGAAGAAAATGAAGAATCCATCATATAATGAATCCTATAGATTATCTTCCACCCATTTGCATGCACTGAAATCCCGTATAATGTTGTATCTTTGAGAAAAATTTTCCGTTGTTATCTACCCAATGATCAATATTATCTAGTGAGATTCGAAATACCATATGTGCGCCACATATTGATGAGAAGAAATGGAATGAGGTCTCAACATTGAAACCAAAATGTAATACTTTTATTTACTAATGTTTATCTGGGCGTGTTGGAAATTCATTCAAAAAAAGGTATGAACGCTCACTCGAAGCATGCGTAACCACTAGGTCCCTATTTAAGTACTTATATAGATACGTTTTATGGATTTAATAATTCATCTCATGTGTAAGATAGTATTAAAGTAAAATTAATAAAGATAACATGCAAGAATATAGCTTAAAAAATCATTAATAAGTATAATCAACCAACAACATTTTCTTTATTAAGATATCCATCATATGACCAATCCATTATATTTACTTACAACTAATTACATCCATATGTGCATCACTTTGTGCTATGAGCTTATATATCTCTATCTCTACACACACTTATATACATCCTTACACTCTCATATCTCTCACACACTTTCATAACACAATTATACTATCAACCTATGCATATCTCTTCACCCCATATTGCAAAGAGGAAAACATGTGTTTATATATGGTGGGGAATTTCCCTTCACCTCTTACATGCTTTCATCCTAATAATAGATGTCCTAAATATATTCTATATCCTCGTCCCATGCCCAGCCTCATCCCATGCTTTAATATTATAATTAGATCAAACTATAAATATCCTAGCCTCATCCCATGATTTAATATTATTATTAGTTGTCTTCCTTTCATGTGTTTTTCCTTCTGCTGGTTGTTTATACTTTCTTTGGATATTTATAGATACACCTTGCATGTTACGCCCTCTATGATTTTCCTATTTTTTGCCTTTACAGGGAATTTGGTTAACTCCTAAAACCCATGTGCATGTGGAGACCTTTGCACGCTCACCTCCATTTTGTGTTGCTTGCACTGAACTGTATTTTTTATTTTTTACATATTTGAGCCCTCCTACGCATGAACTTCATCCTCCATACATAGCCAATACTTAACCAATTTTTCTTCCTAATAAAGATAAAGTAAATAATATTAACACATAAGTAAGAACAATAAGATCTTAGATCATTCATTCATAAATAAATAATAGCAGGATTTATATGCCAATTACATTATGTTCTCTTCTCCTAACCTTGAAAACCCATATAATTTTACCCATTATAAATACATAATTAGTACATTAAGACAATATTGGTTTACATAATCAGTAACCATGTCCACACCTAACTCACTCATATGTCCTGTCAAGCATCTAAAATCATATATATAACATATGAAACACAAACACACACACACACACACACACACACACACATGTATGTATATATATGGTAGGAAATTTTCCTTCACCACTTTCATGCTTTACTTATAATAATAGGCATCCTAATTATAGATTGCATGCCTCTCCACTTATACATTACTCTCAAGTTTGCACTATAAATATCTCAATCATATCCATGCATAATACTTGTCCATATTGCATGTGTTTTATCAACGTACATGTGCTTTATCCTTTTCAAGTATATTTCTGGACTTATCTTTCTTGATACACCAACTTTCTTTTTTCTATTCTTATCCTTTTCTAGAAATTCAAGTAACTCCTGGAACCTGTATGTTTGTGCATGGACCTTCATGCCCTAATTTATCTATCTTTTATTTGAAACTTCACACATATGCATTACTTCCGTTTTATCGTGTGTTCTTTTTTATGTTCCCACATGACCTCTTGGTACCTTCTAAAGGTTCATGTGTACACTCCTGCACGTGGTTTCTAGCTTTCTTTCACATGGCTTAAACTTATCCACTTCCTCATCCCAAAATTATCTAGTGGTTGGTGTCATATGATAGTCCTTCCTATCATCTATTCACCATCATCCACATGACCATGCATGATTTTCCTTGGTCCTTCTTCTACCAAATTTGATAATATTGTTTCACCTCATGCTCCATTCTACGGATTCATTTCTTAATGCTTTTGCACACTCCTTTTTATCTCCTTGATTATTCTCCTATCCACTATCCTTTATTCCTTGATGTCTCCTTGTAGTTATGCTTCTACTACAGTATGCTTCATCTCTCTCTTTGTCTCTCTCTGGTGTGTGTCTTTGTTCACCATTATCTTTCCATCTTCTCTTAAATATTTTGGCTTTTTCTCTTATCTTGCCCACTTTATCCATAGGCTTACTCCTCTTGTGTGTTATTCTTGTGTGTGCTTCTCCCATTGTATTTTCTTCTTATCGTGTTCTCCTATCATATTATTCTTACAAATCCTTTTCTCTACATTGTTTAGTCATGTGGTCTTATTTTGCTCCCACTTCCTTTTACACATCTCCTATAACTACCTTTTCTCACTCTCATCTTCTCTATGCATCTTCTTCATTACACACTCATGGGTTTGGACCCATTTCTGACCACTTATGAGGGTTATCAATCCTCAACATTAATAATTTCAATCCAGGGTAGGTTTGTAAAGGCTATATGAAAAAGGAGAAAGATATATTTGGAAATGATACCTTATACCAAATCCAAACTTGCAAAAATGTAAAATATGCTTGCAGGAATTTAAAAAAACATTTTTGGAAAGAAAATGCATACTTGCATGAAATTAAAACACACTTTATTGAAAGGAAAACAAACTTTCATGACAATAAAACACACTTTCATGAAAGGAAATTACTAGATTTAAATGAAAGGATAAACATAGAAAACACCTCTAGGTTTACAACAAACTGTAAATTACAAAAATAATTACATGAAACAATAAAAATACAATCATAAATATATTTACAAAATGGAAAAAATAAACATGAATATAAAAATCTAGCTTCCTTGAAATGAGTGGCCAACTCATTCCTCAAAAAGAGGAATTCAATCTACACTATTTACATATGGATGAAATGGAATATCAAAATAAATTGATCATAAAATTGGAGATTACATTCATAGGTGTGGGAGGTTACATTTATAATTTCATGCTTCTAGCCAACTCCTCATTTTAAGGCATATATATTTATCGACTATGATTTCAATCTATCCAAAAAGCATCAATCTCCATAAACTATGGAGATAACTTTTCTAATAGTATGACTCTTTTATTTTATTGTTGAGAATCAAAATGAATATTGATTCTTATTTATTTACAAATAATAAAATACTTAGAGAAATATCTATTTTTAGAATGACTTCAAAAAATAGTTAATAATGTCACCCTTAGAGTTATGCTCACCTCTGTACTCTAATATTCATCCCTAGATCTCTAATATCCAATTTTGAAGTAAACTGAGGAGACTTTGAAGTAATTTGGGAAGAATTTGAAGTGATCTAGGAAGACCCTAAAGCAATCTAGGAGGATTGCGAAGTAATCTGGGAAGACTCCAAAGTGATCTAGGAAGAATCCAAGGTGTTCTGGGAAGAATCTGAAGCGTTTTGGGAATACTTAGAAGTAATCATGGTAGACTCTGAAGACATACGAAAAAAAACTATAAATTTTTCATATGAACTCAAATCAAAATGGTTTTTTTTTAAACTTGCATAATTTTTCAAGAGGGATCTAAACATCCAATGAAATTTGGGTTTATATATTTTATTGATAATTATTTTTCACTATTTTCCAAACAAATGCTTGAGTCACTCATATAACTATTGAACATTTCTAGAGCTAGTGAAGGAACCCTTGAAGCTAATGCATTATTTAAATAACAATATCTGGAGATGATATGAGATATTTTGAAGTTCCTTCAAGGTTGGTTGTATCTAGTGCTTAGTGTTCAAAATTTATTATTCAACAATTATAGAAAAGTATGAGCTACATATGCAAAAATTTACATATTTTTCATAATAATCATTAGAAATATAACAATGAATTCTAAATAAATAAACGTGATATGTACTATCTATTTTATCCTAAATAAACCATAAGTTTAGAAATTACACTTACATCCAAATTATGTATGCAATGGAAAATAATATCAAATCTTATATAAAATGGTCCATTTTTGGGCTCATCAACCACTTCTGGTCTTCTCTTCATCCTTCACCCTTCACTTCTGGGATTCTCTTCCTCATGCATCTACCTTTTTTCACACTCTTCACTTAATTTCCTCATCCGTATCATTCTTCCTACACCCTTTATTTCTTGACCTAGTTCTCACAACCTTCTTATTTTCCCCTTATGCAAATAACCTTGTGTACCACCATTCATCTTATACACATTCCTTCTATGCATAATTTTTATTTTTTTGCTTTAGTACACCCCTTTTTGTCACTATTTATTGCATCTCCTTTTCCTTTTGACTAGTTTCCTCATGTTTAGGGATCTACCATTCCTTGAAAACTCCTCTTTCTATGGTACTTCTTGTGTGTTTCCATGATCCTTTCATAGATACTAGCCACTTCTTCAATATGTGTATCTTTTCCATGACCTTTCTCTCATATAATTATTTCATGTGTCTCCTTTTGATTATTTCCTTTTTCTATTGCATGCTTCTTTCTATAAACTATTTGCTTCATGGTCAACAATCTACTAGTCTTCCACACATTCCTTGTGCAGCTTATACTTATTGTGTGCACCTTCCTCCCTTAATGTATGTCTTATTGTCTTCATCCGAAGATTCCACTACATTAAACACTCTAAGTAATTAAAACTTTAGGTCCTCCTCAATTGGATTCATTTAGTTGTAAAACCACCCTTTAGACAACTATTCCCTACTTCTTCATCCATTGATCCATTTCTTTCTTTCTCTTGCACTTTCTCCGGTACCTCTTCTAGTCCTTGGTCACCTTTATGTAACTTCTCTACATTATCTTGTGTATATTTTTGATCTTATACTCATCATAGCTCAATCTCTTTTTCTAAATGGATTTGTCTACTCTATCCTTTGCAAATATCTCCTAACTATCACCTTTCTCTCGCATAAGTACCTTCTTTACTTGAACCATACTTTTTTCTTAAGGATTCTTCTATGATCCTTCTTATTTTTGAGTTTCCAAATGTCTCCAAATCTTCCATGTGTATATATTTTTTTCACTCATGTCCTCTTTTGTATTCTTTTCTACCAATGGACTTATCCCTCCTTCGATCACCCTACCATTGCAAATTTTTTCACAAACATATATCTATGTATTACCCCCAATACAAATTTTCTACACATCTGTATCTCCCTTTCCTACATAAATATTGAGGGATTTTTATACCCCTCACTTTTTGGGCTCTATTTTATGGCACTCTAGATGATGGCCTTGGCCTCCTTCTACCTCTTGTTTTGGAAAAAATTTCACCCCTTTCTTCTGTCCCATCTCTTCCTCATATGCCCTCCACTTTGCGTAAGACTTCTAGAGTGTCTTCATAGGTTGAATCCTTGAGATATCAATTGATCTTCTCTCCTCCTTATGTTCCTCTTTCTATGCACACATTAGTAACTATATTTAGTTTCTATGCATTTGTTACCTTCAGAGAAACATTTTTTGGCTTGGAATGCTCCCGACCTCTCTCGATCATGGTTTTCTCCTATACATTGTCCCATAGTTCTTTTGATCTATCTTCAAAATCTCCTTAGCTCATGCACTTTTCTTATTCATCCACTCCTCTACATACCTTTTTTCAAGATCTTCATGTATTTACTTATCAGGTATGCCCTTTTCATGCACACTCTCACAATCTCCCAAGATTTCTCATATTCTCCTATAATTGTACTCCCATTACTTCACACATTTTTATCTTCATGCTCTTTTACTCCCTTTGGAATAAGATTATTTGTGCATCTTATTGCTCTTCTTCTTCCTACTAGGGTCTCTTCCTCTACATTCCTTGTGGCACATTTCACCTTCGGTGTGCTCTTCCATGCATCTCCTGTGAATTATGGGAATGTATCTTTAGTGCACATGCCTTGTTTATTTTCTTCTTCTTTCATTTCCATAGTCTCCTCTAGTGGATTTACACACGTATTTGTGTGCTCATGGTATTTTCCAACCATATCTCTTTCATCCTTAGCATCTTATTTCATTTTTTTGATACTCTTACATGTTGTTGATTGGTGTGCCTCCACTTACACTTCTTCTTGTGGTACTCCCATAGGTGAACCCTCTTCTTTTAGTGGTACTCCCACATTGGGTTATTTAAATTTATTTTTATCTTCACGTGAACCCTTTGGCTATGCCTCCATACAAGTGTTATTCTAATTCCCTCCAGGAATCCCTTGTGCACTCACTCTATCATGCCTTTGACTCTTTTCTGATTCCTTCACCTCTTTACCAAAATTTTTCATGAGATCTTTCTTCCTTGGGTTGTTTTATTCCACATTTTTTAGTCAGGTCCGCACCTCTCAGAGTTCCTGAAGATCCTTAATAATTTCCTTAAGAATCTCCATTAGGGTTGTGTATGATACACCTTCCCATTTTGGTGACATATTACTTTCTTTTGCATTCTATAACAACCTTCACTCGATGGAAAATACAAATTCTATACTTGCTACCTCACATTTATCTATATTCTAGGATTTTTTTAATTCAATTTCTTACAAGAAATAACTATATTTGATAGCACTTAATGGTGCATCAGGTATCTACTGGTTAGTCCCTGTGCTTAAATTTTCAAAGTTAACACATTGGATGGAAAAATCATTTATGTTTCTCTCTTATTATCAAATGGCCATCTTGCGTCTAAAAATTATTCACCTAAGGGATATACAATTTTTGGAACCTCTTAGGGATAACAAGAATTACATATCACTTCACATCTACATCCAATATTTTCCTTAACCTCACAACCCCTCGTATTCTCTCCTACTCTTAAACGAATTCTCCTTTCAACCCTTCTTCATACTATTGTATTACACACGAAACACTGCCACTTCAACCATTTCCATAAATACTCACACATTCTGTCAGAATGGCCAATAAATAAAACAACCATAATAATAGAAACCCTCCTCTTTGGTGATCCTCATCCTTTTAATAGTTGTGTTTGTCTGATATTTCCACTTGGCTCTCCTTTGCGATAGATCCTCTGAAATTCCCTCTCAAATTTTTAAATTCAAATATGGTGTCTTTATTTCCCTTATCTACATAATATTCCTCCAGCCATTCCCTTCGCGCCACTTCATATGGTATTTGGTGTCATCCAATGATTATTCTTATCATCTAGTCACCATCATCCACGCGGCCATGCAAGATTGTCCTTGGTCCTTCTACTGCTAGTTTTCATTCTATCTTTTCAACATTGGCTTCATTATATGGTTTCTTTTCTAAATACTTCTACGTGCTCATTTTTGTCTCCTCAAACCATCTCCTATTCATAATCCTTCATGCCTTATTGTCTCCTTGAAGTTTCACTTCTGATCTCTCTCTTCCACGTGTCCTTATTCACCCTTTTCCATCCATTTTCACTTAAATCATTCAGACGTTTCTCCTCTCTTTCCAAATTTATCCTTAGGATTCATCCTCTTCTGTGTTCTTCATGTATGTAATTATATTTTCTTCTCTTATTCTCCAGTCACATTCTTCTTACGACTCCCTTTATCTATGTTATTTGGTACTATGTGTTTCTTCTACTCCTTCCTATTGTGCATCTCTTGGCGCTTACTCTTCTCTGCACATCTTCTTCCTTGTAAACTTATGGGTTTGGACCCATTTTCTACCAATTACTTCTAGTATTCTCTTCTTTTACCCTTCACTATATGGGATTCTCTTCTTGATGCATTTACCTTATTTCATGCTCTTACCTTACTTTCATCATGCACATCATTCTTCCTACATTCGTTTCTTCTTGACTTGTTTTTCATGGTCTTATTCCTTTTCTATTACACAATCACCATTTTGTACCACCATTTTTCTTATATGCATTTATTATGTGCATACCCCTTATTTTATGGATTTAGGTCACTCCTTTCTGTCGTTATCTCATGCATCTTCTTTTCCTTTTGAATAGTCTCCTTACAGTCAACAATCCGCCAATCCTTGACAATGGCACTTCTCATATCCTTTCATGATCCTTTTGTGGCTACTATCCACTTCTTTAATCTTTGTTACTTTTCTACAACCTATATCTCATAAAATTATGTTACACATATCCTTTTCACACTTTCCTTTTTCTCTTGCATACTTCTTTCTCCCAACTATTTTCCTCATGGTCGACGGTCTACCAGTCTTCAACGCTTTCCTTATGTGCCTTATAATTATTATGTGCACCTTCCTCCCTTAGTGAATTTCTTCTTTTCTTTTTCCCAAGGTGCCCGTCCATCATTATTACTATTTATAATCTAGATAAAATTAATTTCTACTTCCGAAACTAATGTTTTATTTTTTTGATGGAGATTGAATCAATTCACCATGTTTTCCTTGACTCCTCCTTTACTTATAAAGTTTTTATTATGTAATATAACATTTTTTGGTGTCATTAGTCTACAAAAACTCCATGTTTGAATTGATTATCTAGTAGATTAACCCATTATTCTCTTCATCCTTTCTTTCCAATATTTTTAAATTGTATCTTCCCTAACTATATTGTGATCATTGGTCGGAAATAAATCTTATAAATTTTAAAGATTTAAAACTTAATTCATTATTATGGGTTATAAGATTGTGTATTCAATCAAGGATAATTTTATTTCTTTAAATAAGGTAAGTTTGGTTCAATTATCCATTTTAGAACTGTATATTTTTATCTAAACCTCCCCTCTATCTAGGTAACCTTGCTAATCCAAGTAAACCCACTAAATTTGATAGAAATATGGCTATGTCTTCTAAACCTCCTCTTTCTTGGGTTAAAATAAAAAATTATGGAGTGTTAAAAGGTAATCTAGGATGTGTTTTGGGAGGAGTTTCAATGTTTTTAATAGAGGATTTTAGGTAGATTATGGTGGCTCCTTAGGTGTTTAAACTAGTAAATTTATAGATACGAATACAAATTTCTAGGGAGTCAAGATGGAAAAATAAATGTACATTAATTTTTTGGTAATTATGTTTTTTTGTTGAATATTATTAATGGTATAAATAGGAATTCCAAGTCAAGCTATAAAATAAATAATGTGCTAAAGAATTCTTGGAACCTTATTCAAAAATTTGAAAAGGCTGATATTACTCATGTGTTGAGAGAGGGTAGAAAGAATGTAGAGTGGTTTTCTAATGTGGGGGTTACTTTGATCTAGTTGGTCACTTGTACCATAAATGCAGGTATTTTATCCCCTATTAAAGACTTTATTAGTGAAGATGGTTCTATTGCATCCTAAAGGTTAGATTTTTGAAGATTATGAAACCTCAATTATTTTCCTATGTTTGAATCTCAAGAGAAGTATTATTACACCTAACTATCCAATTATTTTGAGTAAAATATATTTAATGATTAGGGATATTTAATGATATTGGGAAAATCAATGCAGGACTTGCGGGAATCCCCTATAAGATACTAATATTGGGAATGGTGGGAAATAATTTCACATGGAATATAACATTTGTAATTCAAAAGTGAACTTCATTTTGTTTACCTAGAATACATGTGTTAATTATTCACTACTCTTCTAAGTTAGAGACAACATAAGATAAATTTTGAGTATAAACAAAGAACAATAATAAGTGATGGGGGAGGATGCAAAAAATTTGATCCATTTCCTAATGAAATTTTCAAAAGAAATGAAATGGTTTAGAAAATTATAAAGGGAGGTGTCTTAGCTTCATATATTGATGAGATTAAGGGATTTTATGTACACATATCTACTCACTTAACTAAATCCTCTAAGGAAATATTGATCAAGATGAGAGGTTTTGTGGTGGAAGTGTCACACATAAAAATTTCTATAGTAACTAGCATGTGTATGGAAGGATTAGAATTGTATAATGACAAGAGGAGGAAGAATGAGGAAATAAATTCCTTATATAAATAACAAGAAAGGATTTGTGAATTAGAAGAAATACTTCTTATAATATTTTTTCCTTCCCTAAGATAAGTTATGTAAATTCATCATGCAATATGTTCATATATGATGTAATGGAGGTACATAAATATCTATTTCTATAAATTTACATTACTTAATCTCTTTTTACACAATATACTATTGATTATACCATTCCTCTTACTCATGTCCTCAAATAATTATATCTTGGAGTTCAAGGATAATAAGAGTGATATGTTATTGTCTTAATCTACCTTGAATCCCAACCATTTATACCCCTAAAGGGACCCATGCCTCTTTATCAAAACCCAACTATAAAAAGGGTGAGGGTAAGTCTATTCATCAAGAGTAAAAATGGGGGAAGTTACAACCCAAGAAAATTAATATAAAAACACCTCAGCCCCAAAACTAGATTTTTTTGAGGAAAATTCTAAACCCAAAGACAAATATCCTGTCAATAAGTTCAGAGCTTCAATTATGCTTGGAAATAGATAAATCATATTGAGGAATAAGTTGTTGATTATGTGAATGGTTAAATTTTAAGGGTATTTCCTAAAGGTAGAGATACAATTACACCTTTGAAAGTATAATATAATTTTCAAAAATTCTAAAGGGTAGGGAACATAGGAATAAAAGGGTATATGGAATAAATATTAGATAAAATGGAGAAATACCTGTGTATAGACCTCATTTTGACACTTTAAACCATTTCATTTATACATGGGATATTAATGCTTCTAAATCATGAGTGTGTGCCCTAAGAGGCCTATAGGATTTGGGTGTGATCAAATTTGGTCACATCCAATAGACCAAAAAAATTGAGAGATGTCACTATTATAAAAAAATTACCCTACATTTTCCTTGTTGCTTCCCTTTTTCATATATTACACCCATCCTGTCCACTTAGTTTATTATGCCTACTTGTTTATTCTTATTAAAAAATATTATCCATACTTTAAGTCACTCGAACTTTCTAAATTTTCCTTCGTTCACCTTATGACATCCATCTCCCATATTTTTCACCCTTTGACGTTAGTTTTTACCTTAAGGATTATACCATCGTCCAAGGGTGATGCTATTAGTTACAGATTTTAAATCACCAAAAAATTGCTTTTTCAATACATGAAGGAACTTATAACTCACATACTTTCAAACTATTTCACACCTACTTGTTGACAGGTATTCTTGGAGACTGCCTTTGTGAGTTTGGGTCACTATAGTGGGTTAGGACTAAAGATCTTCTTGTTGATATTTTCCCTTCTCCACTCAATGATTCCCGTATAGAATTATTGTCTCTGGGGAGGATTATGCATCAAAAGTCACACATATGCTACATGTAAGTATTTTATATTACACATGTATGTTTTATATTTATCATTAATTTATATAGACTGTAAAGTAGATATATGTTTAATGTTATCCTCTACCTTGTATTACTATATTACATCCCTTGTCTTTATCCAAACCTTAATTACTCCTTTTTTAAATCCTAGAAGGATACCTATCTTATCTTAGATATAGGCCTCAAAAATATATAACTGTCCTAGGTTTAGGATCACTATCATCTATTATTATAACACGAACACTCCTTGAGCACATTTATATCTATATCATGTGTCTAAACTTATATTATATCCTTACATTTGAGAACATATATAAAAACCTATCATTTCCCATCATACACTCCAGTGAACCTGATGCAAACCTTTATATGCCCTAAATTTGGTAATATTTTCTATATTCCTTAATTTTTCCTAATTTTTCTATGCCATTGGCTCTTGTGCTGAATCTAATGCAAAAATTTTTTTTTTTGAACTTTGATCATTCTACCCTTAAGACATCATCCCTTGTGAAGAACCCTATTGCATGACCGATCTTATTCATAACTTTCTCACCCAAAGCCTTACACATTCAACACCTATGAATTTTAGCACTTCCAATCCTATTCAAATGTTGGGAAAAAAGTTATGTCTTCTAAAAGTCATCTGGCTCATTCTTCATAATGTATCCTCTAAGGATAATCCTAGCCATCTTGAACCATTTTATATTTTCCTTGGGCTATTCCTTGATCTTTCCATAGAAAAATCAATTTATATGTATCTATTTATTCTCCCTCATAAACCAATGCCATCAAATTCTACATTGTACTAAGGCTAATCTTGTCTAAATATAACTCTCCATTAGCTAATGTAATTTCCCCTCTGCACCAAGATGATCAATCCCTTTAGAAACGAGTATTATAGTTGAATATAATGTAGTAGAAATCACAAGAGTTGACCTTACAAAAGTTTTCAATAATTTGAATAGTAATAAATTCTACAAACCTAAATATGAAGGTGAATTAATAAAGTTTTATAAAGGCATAGGTCCCATGAAGGAAATAACCCTAAAACCCCATTAAAAACTAAATGACCATAACAAGCCTTCTATAACCGGAGCTACGTCTAATCAATCTCCAAAAAATCCACTAAAAAATAGAAGGAAAATGATTCTTCATCTAATGGGCTAGTTATGTAAAAAAAGTAGCACCCTGAGATTTAGCTATGTAGATCTCTACTTGTTGCTAACATGGGATCATCTGTGAAGTTGTGGGACTTACTACTTGAGATGGACCTCCAGAGAAGGTCGTCTTCCTTTACCTAAATATAATGCTAAAACTCCTCATATGGAAGAAAATGCAACTAACTAATCCTAAACTAACCATACCAAGGGACCACGGAGAGTGAAGATGTTTAAAAATATACATGAAAGGGAAATCCTAAGATAAAAGGTGGTTACAGCACCAAAATAGGGTGAAAGACATTGAACAAAATCAAAATGGGGCCTACAAATGACAGAAATATGCACAATCCATTATAACAGTAAGAATTTTAGGAAATACTACAAATAAAAATGAGCTAAGGCAGACAAAACGTGCCACAAAACAAATTTTCATTGCTTAAAATATTCACAATCCATTATAGTTGAAATAGAATGTAAAAATCATTTATAGAGGCTAGAATGAAGGCTCAAATTTCATAGCTTCTTAGGAGACCATTTTTACATGGTTCCCTTACAGATCAGAATGTCCATCCTTTTCAAAATGAAATATTTTACAATATATAATAGAAGAGAAAGAAAGAGAGAAGAGAGATAAAAAAAATTAGATTTTATCTTGCTAATAATGAAGATATCTGCCTTGAAACATGACTTCTAATACTCAACCACAATCAATCTATATTGAAGTCTTTTGTAAAGGAAATGCACACTCTACAAAGCCATTAATATGCCTATTTTTTCCTACAAAATGAAATGAAGCCATACTTCATTAATCATGATGATTGAGCTACCTTATTTGATCATTTGTGCGCTCAGGATTGCTCTTTCCTCCATGAGAATATGTGTTTTGTATTTTTACCAATTAAATTCCACCAAAATAAAAATTTTGATTCTGAGTTGAAGGGCTCCAGGAGATATTTCCAATGAAATAAATTTTATTTGATTTAGAGCTTGCAGTCAAAAGATATGGAAAATTGAAGTTTTACATGTCAAGATCAACATGAAGTTGCCATGTGGTAGCCTCTGATTAGCTCGGGGATTGGTCTCTGCAAATGTGTGCTTGAATTTTCCTCTTTCTATGTGTCTACCTTCTGTTGGGTTGTGGGGTCAAGCCTTACTGCTTTACCTTTTCCTTTTCTTTCTTTCCTTTGTCTTCAATATGCGACCTTTATGAAATACAGGGCAATAAGATCATGCCATGCCTTTTCACGGTGTCGTAGTATCCTTAGAAATTTTCAATTTCCTTAGAAATGTGAGCCAATGAGAAGGCTCCACATTTCATCACAATTCACCTTTCAAAGCCCTTTGAATGACCATTGCAGAGTGTAATAAAATGAGAAGGCTCCACGTTCTTTGCATGTTATTCCTTTTTATTTTATCTTCTGACACATTCAAAACATCCATCCAATGAGATCATCTAATGCACCTTCAAGCTTTCAGAATATTTTATAGTCTCATCTAACAATTTTGAAATGTGAGCTAATGAGAAAGCTTGACTCACTTTGCATTTTTAGTCTTTTCATTATCTTCCTCTTCCTGCTCCAAAATATTGGACAAAAAGAAAAAACCACGCCTCTCACGATGTTAGACATATTTTACCTTCGTATCTATGATTTTTAGAAGATGGTATCCAATGAAGGGGCTCCACGTAGCTCTTCAGGCTGCAACATTTGAGCCCGAGGGACATGGAAAATTTTTCCTCTTTGAATTGTGCCATCTATCCCCTAGACCTCGCTAACTTACCCAAACCCAATGAATTATAAAAACCAGATTATTCTATGGAGATGAGGTTTGCGAGAGTCCACTCACCCTATAAATTTCTAGAATGACAACACGTTTCTTTCTCCTCACCCGCTGATCTTCAACCACCTACAATTTCCTTCACCCACCACATGTCCCATTGACTTGTCTTGACCCAAGCCAGACTCGAAATATTATCCATTGTGGTTTATTTGGGGAATTGAGGTCCACAAAGCCTAGTCACTTTGAAGAATGCTAGAGTTCTACAATGTCTCCCTGCTTGGACCATTGATGTTCGGCCACCTAGCTCCTGTGATGATGGCATTGCATTTGACAGGAAAATGAACATTTTTTAGCTTTTTCAATATACCTCATTGATGAATAAGTTTTCCCCCATAGTTTTTTAAATACCAACGGCTAGTTTTTTTGGGTAGTGGAATTTAGCAGCCGTTTAAACTTCTCATACCCATAAAAATGGCTAAGTCCATTTTTAATGATTTATCAAAATTTAGCTTGGGGGTAGATTTTGGATAACAGTTTTGTGACCTCCAGGGGTAATTTTTAAGTCTAAATTTGACCGGTAGCCTTTATGCAATCCATTAGGAATGGATTCAAGCCCAAAAACTTTAAAATTGATCAAAACATTGAAATTTTATTACCCTTGGGACGTTATGAACTTAGCACGAACTCGAAATTCCTAAAATTGATATGTGGACTTTGGATCAACCTTATAAGCTTCTAACTATCTAATTCTGCCATTAAACCTACTCAAACTAAACTAGGGATACCTTGGTTTACTCTGGAAGCTGACTACTTGGGAGTTCTTGATATATTTTTAAAAATTATGAAAAAAACTATGTATTATGACCAAGGAAGAGGCACAGGAACTATGAATTGAACTGATATCTTGGGGCCAAAAAAGTTACACTTTGAAAGTTGCCCCAAAATCTGATTTGGCCAAGGATACTACCTAAACTGGATTGAACTATGCAGAAGTAATAAAACACCATAAATACTATGTACAAACATATAAAAATCATACATGCTTCAGCGGAAGACATGTAGAGTGTGCACAATGAACTTCTTTTGCTAACAAAAAACCTACCTAATCTACTCGAACCAGAGGCAAAGGGAGTTAAAATAAACCTACAACAAGTTGTGAGAAATAACTACCTTTCCTCACAAAATATGGCCATTTGATCTGTTTAGCAACAAAATCACATGGTGGAGGTGAAAACATGATCCACACTTCTTATTTCTTCAAATTATTAGCTAAAAACAAGATGTATACCTCCTTTAGTTGTTCAACATTTGTTTTGAGGTGTTGGAGCTGAACTTTGACACATTAAACCTCATTCTCATGCTCTGAAATGAGCACGACTTGTTGCAACTTTACTTTTGGCTTCAAGCTAGCCAAATACCTAATTGAGCAAGGGAATTTTGGAACCAATGGGTTCATCCCTGTTATTTTCTCATTTCTTTCAAGCTCAATCCCATAATTGGGATCATCTAGTAAACTTTCTTGAGGGGACTTACTTTCAAGTTGATCCTTTGAACTTCACTCTTCCTCTACAAAATTTTTTGTTTCCTTCAAAACTTCCTTCTCCATGATGATTGATTTAGCAATGGTGTCATCATATTTCTCATGCTCAAGTATGAAGTTTTAAATATCAAAACCTTCTTTATTGTCTTCATGAGGACAGATTTCAGCAGGCTCTTCCTTGATGTTCTACTCTAGGATAGGTTCATCAACAAAATCAGATTCAACGAATGACAGGAAGAAGATTCCAATTGTATATTCTTCATCTAAGTCCTATGAATATGATTTTCTCTCCTCCATGTGTTCCTCTTATTTTGGAACTGATTCTTCCTTCTCTTTGAGATGAATCAATAACCTCTGGGAATATGGTGCCAACATACACACTACATTCAAAGTAGAGAGATTGTTGGTCATCTTATTATTGTGCTTTCTCTTCTACAAAATCATCTTTGAACTTTTTTTCTTCAGTCCCAACCTCTGTTGAAGGCTTAATTAGATGTGGTATTTTATTTATTTCAAATTTTGAATCCCAATCCTTCGTATTTTCTACAAGTTGTTCTCTGATAGATTCTTCAACTTTCTTCCCTCCTTGACTGATTTTCTTATTTGTATCTTCCCAAAATGGGTTTGGGAAAGCAAGAGGAGGGGTGGGTTGGGTCTCAACTAAATTTTGCATTGTTTATGGTGGAGGGGAAGGTTTTACATTTTCTTGTTGAGGGGATTTGGATTTGGAAGAGAAAATAGTGGAGGATAGAAGGTGGGGTGGAAGATAAGAGGATGGAGAAATGGAATCCAAAATGGGGGTAATGGGTAGGAAGATAGGGGTCTCAACTTTAGGCTTGGGTGGTTGATAAATAATTTGCATTGGATACTGCCATGACAAAGGATTACGAGAAACCCATTGACAGAGTTCTTTGACATTAGATTTCTTAGTCTCTAGTGTTAATAATGATGCAATAAAATATTTTTTTGAGGGTAGGATTCCTTCATTACCTCAAGCTTCTGTTCTGGGCTGAACCAACTAGGCATAATACCTTCCCATAGATATAACTACCTAAGGATAGGATGTTTAACATGTAGTCTTTGTAGTTTTTCTCTGAGTTCCTACCAACTTTTATCCAATCCTTGAAATTTGATTTACCATTCTTCTTTAGGTGTAGGATGGCCTCAAAAATCTTCATATTCATGCTTTTGAATAGTTTTATAGTTTGATGAATAACCAAACTAATTTATACTTTGATCGTATCGATATGTATAATGATTCTAAATTTTCTCATAGAACTGATTTGGAGGTGTGTTATAATAACTTGAAGATCGATTTGAATGACACTACTTTTAATGATGATTCCATGATGGAAATGAAGTCATGATTAAAAAATTTAATGAATGAAAGGGAAATGAATGATACAAAAAATAAAAACGGATGGAAATGGATGAAAAGGGAAGGTCTACAAATCATAAAATAGGTTATTTGGATAAATGGAGTCTCTAGATGTGATTAGAAATGTGCCTCCAAAGGATGGATCTCAGCAATAAAAAATCAAAACTATTGAGATGAAGAAGTATAACTCCTCAAACTTATCCCAACAAGCTTGCCAAAACTGTTATGTTAAAAAATAGAACCCTGAGATTTGGCTATGTAGATCTATACTTTTTGCTAACATGGGAGCATATCTAAAGTTACGGGAATTACTACTTGAGATGTACCTCCAAAGATGGCCTGCTTACTCTACCTAATCCAAATTATATACTACTCCTAGAAGGGAAAATGTAGCTAAATAATCCTAAACTAACCATTCTAAGGGACCAAGGAGAAATAGGTATGGTTAGAAAGGTGCATAAAAGGGAAATACTAAGATAAAGGTGATGGTAACACTAGAATTAGGGGTGGAATAAGGAAAATGCAACAAGCAAAGGATAGATAGTTGTGACACAAACCAAGGATCCATTCACCATATTTTATCCATGAAACACAACAACACAAACCTATAAATGAGAAATACATGCACAAAATAGAGCAATAAGAATAGAGAGGTAAGGAGATACATTAAAATGAATGTTAGGGTTAAAAGAACACAATAAAACAAAAATTTTATTGTTCTTAAAACATGCACAGTCTATTACATGAGTAGAATAAAGGCACAAATACACTTACAGAGTCCATGTGAAGGCTTAAAGCTCATAGACACTAAGAAAAAAATTGGACATAATTTCCCCATATCCTAGAATATCCCATATCTTTCTCAAATGAGAAGTGATTAAAATTTATAGAAGAAGATGGAAAAGAGAGAGAGATAGAATCCATAAATTCCCCCTTCACCCATAAAAAAATTTCAGTAATGCATTGAAAAAGGTGTTGATAGCCCTAAAATACTCATTTCCTAATGTCCTTTTCCTTATTGGAGAAGAAAAAAGACCATACTTCATTAAATGTGGTGGTTGGGCTTCCTAGAACTATTCATCTCATGCTTGAAGTGTTTTTGATGTTTTCTCCCATTTACCTTGCCAAAATTATATTTTCATGATTCTATGGTGAAGAGGAGGTCAAGGCATTTCTAGAAAGTCCAATTTTGTAAAAGAACGAGCTCCCAGTCAAAATTTAAGGCCATTTACTTCCTCTAGTTCTATAAGAATCCGAGGTGCCAGTACTGCCTACTTCACCCTTCTCTTACAAGTTTTGAGGGCCACTCATCTTAAATTAAGCTTTCAAGATTGCTTTAATTGAGCCTACAAGCCCCTATTTCTTTGTAGTAAAGCTCCATTATATCCACACAAAATTATGCCCATCGGCTTGTGCTTTAGTTTTGCGGGCCTTCAGAATTTCTTAGCTTGGGTTTGTTAACCCATATTACTTTAAAGTAAAGGCCCATCCCGTTTGCACACAAATCTACGTTTTTCTCTATTTTGTACGTTTTGGATATCACTTGACTTGACTCAAGTTTTAGAGGGTGTTTAACTTCACAGTTTCTCCCCTTTGATTTCCCACACTTAACCCCACTTCTACTCATTTGGTTTTGAGATAAGTCAAGGATCTAGAGAACTTGTGACCCCATGGAACATGTTCTACCTCAGCTTCTTAGGCCCGGAACAAGTCTACCACCCACAATACAAACATATTCATTCTACCCTTTATCCTGCGGCTGAATTGGGAATTCGAGGAACACTTGACCCGAAGGAATAAGTACCTGTTAGGCTCAAAATATCCTACTTATCTGCATAACACTTCCCTCACATAACTCCTTCACAAATCACTCATTTTGGTGAATTGGGGAAACTTGGGACTATAAGAACTCATTCCACTTAGGACGTTAGGATCTGGTTTATCTGTAAAACACTCAACCCTTTACATTTTAGATCCAAAAAAAAGGCAGGGAACCTTTATACTATCCGCATGTGTTCCATCCATAGCCCCCAACACTACAGAATGTCATTTTTCCATTTTCTCCCAAAATTTCTAACTGTTTTAAATTTTTCACGCACTAATGAGTTAGAAGAAAGGAAGAAAATTGTCCCTAAAGACATATTATTCAAGTTTTTCCATTTCACTCAAAAATCGGATATGTATGAACTTTGACGTAAAGGTAAATGCCTCTAAATAATTTCAAGTGCCCAAAATAGCATGAATTCCTGTATTTTTTATATTCTCCATTGAAGCCCTATTAACTGCCCAAGTCCAATTTCTTCCGAGTTGTCCATTTTTGTCGGACAAAAATGGATAACATGCTGTAATCCACTAACTATCCTAAGATCATGATTATCAAATTGTTGGATCAAAAGGACATTGTGTGATCATCTATTACTTATAGTATGTTCCATGTACAAAATTAAATTTTACTAATGGCCTTTCATCCATCCCAAGTTGTTATAGGTCCTAATCATACGTCAACAACTATTTTGTCTTTGGATGCAATTGGGATTCCCATCCCTCCAATTTAAAGTAAGGTTATTCAAAGATTACAAAATGAAATACTAGTTCCTTACATTATATGGATACATGGTGGATACCACCCACCATTTATTATTATGGGTCAATTGACCCAAATATATATGTATTAGTGGTTTTGAAACATCTACAAAGACTATATTGAAACAAATACTACAACCAAAATCCTCAAAAATACATTTATAGGGGACACTATAGAATGGTATAATAAAATCCCTTCACAGTATTTTTTCAGGATAGAATGTTGGTCCAAGATTTAGTAAAGAAGTTCAAACAACAAGATCTTCCTAGAAATGTATTTCAAAAATTCAATAAATTGAAGCAATACATTAACGAATCGGGTCATGATTTCCTCATGTGATGGAATAAGCTATAAAATCAATTTGACCATTATCTTGATAATCAAAATATTTTACAAATAATCCTTAAATATTTTTCCCTCATCTCTAATATATTATCTTATCCTTCTCTCCCACCAAATTGGAAGAGTCTCTCAAGTAAGCCAATGGTAGGATTACCTTATGTAATAATTCAAACAACCACCCTTAATAACCCTTAGATAAATTTCTAACTCCATCAAATCTTAACCCTTTTCTAATGAAAAATATTTTCCCTCTTGAAATTATAATACTATTTCTCCTAGCTTGCAGCACCCACCTCTGTTGCATGGTGGGTTATTATAACTCCTTCCTACCCTTCATAATTTTCATCCTATTGAAGAACCATAAAATTTCTTTAATACTAATCTCTTTTATTGGTGGAATGTCACTAGAGGCCATTCCCATGATGATTTTTATATATTAAGGATACCCTTAATTTCCTCCTTGTAACTCACTGAGACACTAATTCTATCATTTAAGAATGTTATGAGAAATACCAGTCCCTTCTTCAAGCTCAAAAGTACCATTAATATAGGATTAACTATTCGAATTTTGTTTTCATTAGTGTCAAAAGGGTTCATCATGCAAATGCATAATGGTTATTGATTTCAAAGATGAACTTGTGAAGCTTGATTAGAAGTGAGTGAGTGACTTATAGTCATTGATGTCAAAAAAGAAGTGCATCACGTGTGAAGGTTTATTGGATATGTGTGAGAGAGAGAATTTATATATATATAGAGAGAGAGAGAGATAGAGAGAGATAATTTGAAGATAACATAAGGGTTGTCAAAAGGTCAACATGTTTGAGTACAATTCATTGTGTCAAGTGCCAAGTGCTTGATTAGCCTAGTTATGGCCCTATCATGGCATTGAGATACTTTTTGAGAAGGTATGAGCATGGTACCTTGGTAAGATGAGTGCACATATGTATGAGAGAATGTACATGACACTATTTGAGATTGGTGAACATGGTTTAAAGTGTATGGACAAAGGAATGAGAGTTAGTCTCGATGCGTGATAATACAAAAAGACCAAGGTGTAGAAGGAAAGGTGAAGAAAGCATGGCCTAATGAGGCATGATGCTTAGTTTCTAAGGTAATTATGAGTGTGAGAATTGTTAGAGGTGTATCAAGTTCTCCCAAATGTGTTCATAAAATTTTGAGGTTAGGGCTTGAAGAAAAAAGAATTCATTCATTATTAAACCTACATGTCATAATGAGGTAGGATGATCATTTTCTAGATAAAGTATGTTTATGTGAGGATGGAAAGAGGTGATACATGTTACTTCATGTATGTTTATGAAGTTTCAAGTCAAAATTTAGATCATTTTGAAGAATAATGTATTTTTGTCCTATTTGAGCTCATAAAATGAAGACACCAAAGTTCAGAGAACTTTTTGATCCTCATTTTCACGTTAATCCTCTACATAGGAACCTATGTTTTGGGGGAGATATTAGGAAGGGTCCTAACTAATATTTCCTGGCACTATTTTTGGATTTGATATCCTATTCTTTATGAAAATTTGTTAAGACCAAAACTTCTCAAAACACCTTCTAAAACCCTAGTAAGGACTCAATAGGAAAGATATTACTCAAAAAAGCTCAAAATAGATTGTATTTCCTATTTTTATGATTAGATCTTGTAATTTATTGTCTGAGGTACCTCCAAGTGGCATTGAGTTGTTAGAAGAGTGAATGGACCTTACAGAAAAAGGATTTTTTCAGTAGATGTTGATGTAGAAGTCAAAAGTTGCATTGGAAATATTAAGAAAATTTATGGAGGTTGAAGCTTAAGAATCATGTTTCACGTCCATGAAGGTTTTTAGATAGGTTATAGTTCTTAAGAGTTCTAAATTGGTGATCCAAGTCAGGTATTGACTAAAAGGACTAATGGAGAAAATGAAGCTAACTTTTAGAAGAATGTTATGAGGTCTTTGCATGATAGGTTGATAAAAAAATTATATGGATATTCTATTTGGGACTTTTGTGTCTTATTCATTCTTAGCACATGATTTGAAAGTGGTCATATAGGTGTTGAAGATCAAGTTCCTCATGACTGGTTTTTGAGGTAAGTTGATAATTTTGAGTGATCACGGTGCAAATATTTTATTGAGCCCTTATGTGTCGAGTTAAAGTGTATAATTCATATGGTAATGGTGTTGAGGTCATAAAGTATCTTTCTATAGGTTCTATTTTTCATGATTGAGTGGTTCAAGGTGGTATGATCCTTATTCTTGAAGATAGGGTTTTTTGGGTATATAGACCCAATAGGACAACAAACCTAATGAATAATTTCATGGTGTAAATAGAAAATGCAAAGATATTCAAGCATGGAGGAGGTAATTTGTGCACAAGAAATAGTTATCTATGAAAATAAAATCAAGACTAATACCTAATAGTCTCAGTATAATGATAAACTAAAATCTATGCACCATCATGCTAAGAGCTAAACAAGTAATCAACATCAACATTATGCGTTAGAACCTTGAAAATGAGCTTCAAAATAACATGTAAACATTTATTTCTCTACTATTTAGAAAGCTAAATCTATGAAATAGACCTATGTAGATCATTTAGCTATCAAAGGGTTGATATTTATTTGTTTGATCCAAGATAATAAAAAATGGAAGTTCATCAAGACATGGCTTATTAGGCCTTTCTTGATTAACTCTATTGTTCTTCACAAAAAATCTTGGATGATTGAATGTAAATGAAAGATGCTTAGCTCCACTAATGGAAGAATGCTCTAAGATCATAAAATGGATATAGATTATGCTATAAGCTCATTTAGGTGTAAGTAGAAATGTAGGAGGGGATCAGGGGTTCCTTATATAGCCCAATGTATACAATAATACCTACATCCCTTTACATGTGGGATAATAGAGAGTTTGGGTTATGTTGGACCCCAGAATATCGGCTAAGTACAAGAAGGCATTTGGGTGTGTGGGACCTATTTGAAGAAGGGAACATGGGTTAAAGGCACATAGGGAAGGGTTCTAGAAGGGTTTAATAGAACACACGGTGTGCGCATAAGAAAAGATGGTTTTAGGAATTATCCATATTTAGAGTTATAGAAAACACACGAGGAAAGCATGACTTGTCTAGCATGTGGAGTGGATAAGGTTCTAGCCTAACAGCTGTAGGATAAAGAATGGAGTATTCCATGCATGTGATGGAAGGATCTAGAAGGACATCATTGCATAGAGTGGAGAGCTCATATCAAAGGAGGCATGATCCTTTAGAGGACCACTTAGACACTTGGCAGTCAATTTGTTACCTCAAAAGGCATGGCGGTAAAGGCATAAAAGCTATATATAGAGGTGTGTGAATAGTATAAAAGAGAGATCAAGGGAGAGTAGTGCACTAGAAAGAGGTGAATCTCTATAAAAATATCATGGAGGATTCTATGGGTTGGGATCAAAGGAAATATAGGAGTGATGGCATATTTAGAGGGATGAGTCTATGTTTATCCTTGTAATATGAAGGACATAGTTTATTTTCTGATGCATGACCTTTCTTTGCATTGTTATATGGGTTTGTTATGGCCTCAAGGAATGGAATGTGGTTATTGAACATATTAACATGAATATAAACATTATAGTGTGTGTGTGTGTGTGTGTGTGTGTGTTCGTTCATGAGTATAATCCTAGTGCATCTCCTTTATGTATGAATTTCTTCCATATGTTGTTTGATATTTCTCTTTATGGAATCATTGATATGATAATTCGTCCTAGGTTCTCATAATGATGCATGGTTCTTTTCAATTCTTTTGCACTTACGTATTGTTTCGCATGGAATGTTTCATCTCTGTGGAATAGACTTGCTTCTATCCTTTCATTCCTTTGAGAAACAGATAAGGGTTAGGGCTAGGAGGAATACCTGTTGAATGTCGAGATGGTGTGCGCATACCGTAGAGAAAGATCAGATCGATTACGAAGAACTCCTTTTTGTCTTGGAAGGACTACCTGAAAGTAAGAATACAAGACCACCAGATTTTAATTAGACAATAAATGAGGGAGCTACCTTAGGCCCAGGAAATATAAAACTTCCTTTCGAAGGTGGTCAGTTCCCCTTTTAATATGAATTAACACAAATGATAACAAAGAAATCTATTGCAAAATCATGATTTAGGTACCTCGTTACAAAGCAATAGACGCTAAACTGTCAATAATAAAGAGTCACGTTGTTTGTTCGGTTACTGGTCGTTGATACATCCAGGTTGAGTTACAGGGATAAACCAGACTGGGCCTCTGAGTTTGTTAGGTGACAAATAGGTGAGATGGAGGTTTTGGGGTATAAGTCATAGTGACCGATGTCGGTCACTGGCTAACTGACCGCGGTTAAAGAACCGCTGCCAGTAGGGGATAAACGACACCGGTAGGGTCAGTAATCTAGGTGCTTTTGGATAGAGGTTTGTTGCAGGGTGATTGTGGGGTTATTAAGACTAGCGGATGGCTGAGGGGAATAGTGAGAGGATAGGTAAGACTCAGAGTGTGATAAAATGGTCTTCCGGGAAATACAAGGATGTATGGATGACGGTTAAGTGCAGGGTGCTGATAGGTGGTAGATCTAAGAATGAGCTTGTAATTACTATCAATCCACAGGCTCAAAAAATGGTGCTTAGAAACATACAAGACACTACTTACTCGTTCCTGATGAAGATGCAGGTTCTAGGACTATGATGACGAAGACAAGGCTCAAACAGGATGATCTGACAATCCAAGATGAGCTATCTCCTCTTCTGATGCTCGGATGAGTGTCACTGGGCTTTGGTTATTCAGTTGCAGTCTTGGGCTTGATGTCCTTTTCTGCAAACTCTTCTTGTTTCTTGACTTGTCTCTGCTCGGCCAAGTAAAATCTGGATTCTTTCAATGATTTCTCCTCTTCTCGATCAAAATGAAAATCCTGATCCCTTGTTTTTGGTTGGAGGTGGTCATTTACAGGGAATCAATGGCGGTTACGCAACCGACGGCGGTCGAGTAGGAACCGGTATCGGTCAGGTCAAAGTTGGCTATTTTTGGTAAAATGGCCAGCTTTCCCTCCTTTTCTCCCGAGGGTTTAGTTGCGGGCTTGGTCAAGTCATTATGAGGTTAGTTTTGGATGCGGGTGAGGAGTAATTAGTCATGGGTGTGGATGTGGACCAAGTTATAGGTCTTAATTAGGTTAGTTTAGGGTTAAGACTTGGTCATGATGAGGTGGCAAAATGAGGGGTGGCAGGTATGGCGATGTGGATTTATTAATTATAAGGTAATTAATAAATAATTGTGTAAGGTTTAGGTGATGAGGTTAGGTTGCGAAATGGGATGCGGGGTACAGGGGGTCGTAAGACACAAATTTGGTGTCTACAATAGCCCTTTGTTGTTGTGTAGCTTGTCTTGTTAAAGCTACACGGACAATAATAAGAAGTGGTTACCCCTGTTAAGGGTATAGGTAATCCCCCTCAAATCTATCATAGAGTGAGGGAGCGTGAAATCAGGGATAGGTTTGATAAAGGGTAAATGGTGTTTAGATAATGGTAAGATGGCGGGGTAGGTCAAAAGAAGCAGACGCATGCTGACATGTAGTAGTGCGACCAGGGTACATGATTTGAAGAGCAAACAAGCAATTCATAGAAAAAGGTCGATATTTTATCCAAACAAGGGTGATATAATCCTGGTATCCAAGGAATAGGAAGTAGCTCCAGGGGATATAACGGGTAAGGTACAGGAATGTTTAGGCATGTTCGGCAGTACCAAATGGTTGGTTTTGTTGAGATAAATGTCACGGTCTTGGTCTAGGCAAAGTTGGTCGAATGATCAAGTCAAGGACCCTAATCATGCTAAAACACGAACAGGTGGGCTCGATTGAATAAAACGTGACATGATGGGTGGATAAAAGTGTATTGTGTTGATGTGTGGGCGAGGTATTTAATTGGTGCGGCCTTAGGTCGGGCCAAATGGTTGGGTGCGGCCTTGGGTTGGGCCAAATGGGTTGGTTGCGGCCTTGGGTCGGGCCAAATGAGTTGGTTGCGGCCTTGGGTCGGGCCAAATTGGTTGGTTGCGGCCTTGGGTCGGGCCAAATGGTTGGTTGCGACCTTGGGTCGGGCCAAATTGGTTGGTTACGGCCTTGGGTCGGGCCAAATTGGTTGGTTACGGCCTTGGGTCGGGCCAAATGGTTGGTTACGGCCTTGGGTCGGGCCAAATGGTAGGTTACGGCCTTGGGTCAGGCCAAATTGGTTGGTTATGGCCTTGGGTCGGGCCAAATTGGTTGGTTACGGCCTTGGATCGAGCCAAATGGTTGGTTGTGGCGTTGGGTCGGGCCAAATGGTTGGTTGCGGCTTTGGGTCAGGCCAAATTGGTTGGTTGTGGCCTTGGGTCGGGCCAAATGGTTGGTTGCGGCCTTGGGTTGGGCCAAATTTGTTGGTTACGGCCTTGGGTCAGGCCAATGAAGTTAACAAAGGGTGTTCAGCCAAGGTGGATATAGGCGATGTTGTGAGAAAGGGCGATTAGTAAATAAGGTCAGAAATTGGGGAAGAGGTGGGATAAAACCGATATCGATTGTCTATGACCGATATCGGTTAGGTGACCGATACCGGTTCCTTAGGGCACAATATAACCGGTATCGGTTATAGGTCGAAAAACCTATAAAAAGAAAAAATACGGCCTGTCATTGTCATATTGTCAATTTGAAACCCAATTTGAGTTGTCTGAGGTGTATTGTTGAGATTGGAGCATTTGTTGGTTGAGGTGGCGCTATTTGAGTGGAGAAGTGAGTGATTGGTGGACCCTAGTGAGTAGGAGGCAGCATTTGATTGGTGGAGGACCCAGCAGAGGAGAGTTTATAGCCATGGCTCAGCCAGGAGGAGCAGGAGGTGCTGGACCAGCTGGACCACCACCACCCATCCCACCACGACGACGTGTCGTCGTACCGGTAGGTTCGAAACCTCTCACGGAATGAATTTGATGTTGTTAAGCTATTTTTGGGGGTTTGGGTAGGAATCCATGTTTTTGAGAAAATAATTAATAAATGGAAATTATTTGAAAAAAGGAGAGGGTAGATGGGTGAAAGAGGGCAAGGCGGCAGGGTGGGTAGATTTTTAGGGTGTTTGGGTGGGTAAAGAGGTATAAATAGGCAAAAAAAGGATTTGGGGGGGCCGCGTCGGGTTCGGCTCCGTGATTTTTCAGTGACCGATGCCGGTCACTAAGCGACCGGCATCAGTCAAGAAAATTTTAGGGCAGGGTGAGTTGTAGGTGACCGGTGTCGGTCGTACGTCGACCGGCGTCGGAGATGGAGAGGGGACCGGTGGCGGTCATGGGTGACCGGTACCGGTCCCTAGTGAGGAATATTTATTTTGTTGGTTGGTTTTACTGTGGTTTGGGATGTTTGGTGGTTGTTGGGGCTGTTGTTTGGGTGTTTAGGTATTAGTGGTTTGGGTTTTGTTATTTGTGGGGGTGAAGAGGGAAGGGGTAGAGGTTAATAGGAAGGGTGATTGGTGAGTGGGGGAAAAATGGGGCGATTGTGTGGTTGGTGCGGTTCGGATAGATTAGGTGTTGGGCATGAATGGGGAGGTGTTAAATTGGTAGGGGCATAGGTAAATGGCGAGAGTAGAGCTGAGTGATTGGTAGGGTGCGAGATAAGGCAAGGGGATATCATAAAGTTTTTAGGGTAAAATAGGTGGGTGTAGGTGTGTGTTATAGAGTCGGGTTGTGGTCGGGTGGGTAAAAGGGGGTATAGAAAGTTAAAGTAGTTGTTTGAAAGGGTAGGTCTAATGCAGTGGGTGATTTTGTGCAGGCACGTCAGCAGCTGACTATGCGGGATAGGATGCCTCCGTTGTTGAGACGGATGCGGCCACACGTGTCCGCGGTGGACTGGGCCATCATGCGCGAGGTGGGACTCGGCGGAGTCCAGCGTTATAGGGCGATAGAGAGGGATCACAGTCTTATGGTCGCCCTCATCGAGAGATGGGATCCGACGACCAATGTGTTCCATCTCCCGACTGGAGAGATGACCATTACATTGGAGGATGTGTATCGCATCCTTAGATTACCGATCGATGGAGAGGCAGTCTTCCAGGTGGATGCAGAGACAGCCATGGACAGTATCTTACAGGTATTCGGGGATGCAGCCGCGCTATTGACTTATCACAGCGCGAGCATCACCTATGGGGATATGTATCATGCCCACCGACATGAGACACGGCTTGCCGTGTTGATGATGATCGGCATTACATGCTTCGCCCTCCCGGACTTAGAGGGAGGCCGCTTTCCACGGGCGCTGATGGGGGTATTACACGAGATGGTTGAGGAGCATACATGTTATGCTTGGGCACCAGTATACCTGGTGCAGTTATACCGAGAGCTGTGGGGCTACCGCCAGATGAGGCGATTCGGGATTTGTTCTACGTTTTTGTTACACTGCTGGGCATATGAGCATATCATATGCATTCGACCAGTAGGGCTGCCCCAGCAGCCAGGGCCACAGGTGATTTACAGATATGGCTTTCAGAGGTGGCTGGGGGTCGTGGGCCAGCCACGGGTAGTTCTTTTCCGGACGGGATGTAGCATATTACTGGCACGTATTAGAGGGCGTGACTACCCTGGATATTGTATGGAGGCCCTACAGAGGTCATCAGCCCCGCGGAGGAGCCCGATCACAGTTACGGTGGATCCAGTATACATTCTGGATAGCGGGATGGAGGCTGGGAGAGTATGAGCGGATACCCCTGGAGAGGGTACGACGACAGCTGGGGCTACGACAGGATGAGCCACCTCCCTTCCCTCAGTACCGGAGGGATGATGTAGAGGCTCCACTTCCTGCACCACAGCCTATGGACCCAGATTGGGTAGCCGAGCGGCAGGCAGACGATACAGTGGATGACGCCGGGTGTACAGGATCATTTTTGGTATGGTGGGCAGGGGAGAGAGCCGCGAGGAGAGCACAGCCCGCACAGCCAGACTTGGCGGCTGTTAGAGCAGAGAGGGACCAGCTCAGGGGATAGGTATAGTTGTTACAGGGGCAGCTTGCTGCCGCACAGGCACAGATAGGTGTCTTACAGGGGCAGTTAGCCCAGGCACAGGTACAGGTACCACCACAGGTACCACTACAGGTACCACCACAGGTATAGGTACCGCCACAAGCACCACCAGCGGCACCAGCACAGGCACAGGTACAGGCACCACCACCGGCATAGCCACAGGCACCACCAGCAGCACCAGCACAGGCACCCATATAGCCACAGGCACCAGCACAGGGGGCACTATTATTAGGAGTCAGGGGACCAGCCCCAGCAGTGATGGTGGCACGGGCCCGCTATATGGAGGCGAGAGCGGAGGCCCGGTATTATCAAGATGTTCTTGATGGTACCGGGGCTGACTATCAGCCATATGCGGCGCATAGAGCTGAGACCTCATGGAGTCAGAGATCCCAGGGGGTGCAGCCACAGCCGGTGGGTCCGTTACAGGGAGGAGGTGAGAGGCGGCACAGGGACCAGCAGGGAGACAGGCGGAGGGCGGTGGAGAGAGCTGAGGGATCCCTACAGAGGAGATAGATTTTTGTGTTTGTACATTGGATATGGACACCGGTCTGCGAACCGGTTATGTTTATAGAGGCCTGCGTGCCTACACATGATGTATTCATTCATTTATTCATTTATTGTATATACCGGCCTGCGAGCTGAGTACGGGTTGTACAGTTGATACCGGCCTGCGAGCCGAGTATATTTTTGATATGAGAGATCGGCCTGCGAGCCGAGTCGATATTTTGACAGTTGTTGCGGCCTGCGTGCCGGCTTTGTATTATGATGAGATCACAGAGGCCCTTATGCAGGGCACATTGTATATTTGAAACTTTTGATATATAGATATGATGATTTTGACCCACATGCTGTGTTTAAAATGTTTTAAGTGTTTTGTCGATGGTTTGTGATATTTAATGTATGATGAGTTTGATCCACATGGTTTATATATTGATGGTGTTGATGTCTTTTGTTGATGGGATGTATGTATATATAGATGATGAGTTTAATTGACATGATGTGTTATGAAATGTTGTATGTGTTTTGTCGCTGGTTTGTGAAATTGAATGTATGTAGCTGCTGAGTTGGATCAAAATGGTGTATAGATTGATGGTGTTTTTGATATCGTTTGTTGATGGCTTGTTTGTTTTTGTAATATAGATAGATGATATTGATGTAATTGTGATGAGATATGGATTTGATGAAAAATTATAGATAATGGTGTTGTTTATGCAGGAAAAAGGGACGGGCGCCACAAAAATTTGCAAAAATGAAGAAACGGCTTAGGTTTAAGCAACAAGGGGGTACATGACCGACATCGGTTGTGTAACCGATGTCGGTAGCTATATGACCGATATCGGTTATGTAACCGATATCGGTTATGCAAGAATTATTTCCCTAAAAATAGAACTGCTGGGTTGGCAACTTAAGTTCTTATTTTTAGCATTCTTATTTTTAGAGTCATGCAACAAGTTAAATATGCGAATGCGACGCTGTTTGACGACTGCTACAGGTAATTGCATGAAAGAATTTGAGTGATAAGGAGGAAAGAGACAGGTGAAGTGAGTGTGGGCTGAGATTCAGAAGGCAGAAAGACAAGTTATATTTGAAGAGGGTGGTGAACATGGCTGAACGAGGAGAAGCATCCAGCAGGCAGGGACGAGGGGGAAGACATGTTCCACCCAAGCTGCTGCATCCAGAGAGTTAAACTGTTTGGTTGTAATTTGACTCTTGCATGTTTTGTGAATAGGATGAGAGAAGTGTAAGTGGGTAAAAATGAGAAAGAAAAGATGATAGGAAAGGGTTGGGGATGGGGTGAGTGCTATGGGGTAGGTAAATAGGGTGGTCACGTATGTTTTTAGGTATAAATAAGAGTAAACGGGAAAAATAATTATTGTAGGTGTATGTTTTAATCAGGGTAGGTACATTTTTGACAGTGACCGATATTGTTTAGGGATAACTGGTATCGGTTAGCAAATTGGTACCGGTTATCTATAACCGATATCGATTTCTGTAGGAGTTTCCAGAATTTTGAGAAAAAATCCGTGGAGATTTGTTTTATTGAATAATTATGTGTCATTTTGATGTATGCAGGCGGAAGTAGGGTTAAGGATGAATGATATGGTACCAGCATTATTATCACGAATCCAAGCAGATGTAACACCAACTGAATGGGCATTGATAAATCGTTTGGGGTTAAGTGGAATCCACTATTATTCAAGAATCGCACGTAACCATGCTATGTTGCAGGCGTTGATTGAGAGATGGAATCCAGAAAAGAATACCTTCTATCTGCCAACAAGGGAGATGACAGTGACTTTGGAAGATGTGTTCCGTATTTTAAGACTCCCAATGATAGGAAAAACAGTGTATCAGACGTTGCCTATCGCGGGGCAAGTAGCGATAATAGCAGTATTTGGTTCAACTGCACGAGATTTGACACACTGAGGTTTAACATTTACATATGGTACAATGTATGCAACACACCCTGAGGAGACAAGGTTGGCCGTGTTATTAATGATAGCAGTGGGGTATTATGCATTACCGAGGGCGGAAGGTGGAAGATTTCCCAAAGCATTGATGAGTGTTATTTGGGAAATGATAGAAATGAGCGTGACTTTCGCATGGGCACCCGCATATCTGGCAGAGTTATATAAGGGTTTATGGGCCTACAAGCAAAAACACAGGACGACACTGGATTGTTCGTACTTATTACATTGTTGGGCCTATGAGCATATTGTTTGTGTGCATCTAATAGGCTGACCCATCTAGTTAGGAGAAGCAGGAGTGCAAAGGTTGGGATTCAGACGATGGGTCCAGATAGAACAAGAAGCGAGATCCCAGGCCGTGATAGATGACATCGAGTATTATAGATAGGTATGGGAGATGGTGACGATTGCAGATATTTGTTGGAGGCCTTACGGGAACTATATGGTGACAGAGCACATAGTTGAGGAGTTGAGGGGTGTAGAGCGATTGAGGTGGATCGCAGGGCATAGGCCAGGTGAGTACGAGAGGATTCATGTAGATCACGTGCGGTGACAATTTGAATTTGTTCAATATATACCCATGGCTTATAGACCATACATGAGGATCGACGCTGAGGTAGCATTCTCACCTCCCCGGCCGACACCTCCAGAAGGGCCAGAAGAGATAGCAAGCCGATCATAGGGTAATGGACGCGGGAGCGACAAAGGCTTATAGATTATGGTGGGTAGCAGAACTATGAAATACACGTGAGCATCCTGACATAGCTGTGATTACAGCGGAGAGAGATCGTCTGCAGGATTTGGCTCACCAGCTTCAAACACAGGTGAATGAGACAATGGGATTGTTAGAGGTTTCACAGTTACGAGTGGAGAGACTGTAGGTAAGATTCCTCCACACGAGAGGACGTATTCATATGTTATAGGAGATGTTGGTGGATCAATGGGAGGAACCAATGGCAGTGGCACCTTTGAGGATGGAGATGCCAACTGAGAGGCATCGACGATCACGATCACCACCTGATTCGGGAGGAGGTGCAAGGGTCTAAGTGAATTTCATAGGAATATAAGAATAAATAAGGATGCCGACCTGCGAGTCGATGAGAGAGAAGATGTATTTGTTTAACATCTAAAATAAAACTAAAGATGTATGTGGTTTTGAGTGATGATAATAATAAGAATGGTTGTTTTTTTTTAATGTTGTTTTTGTTTTGTTTGTAAAAAGGAAAAAGATGAATGTTGGCAAATAGAAATACACAAAAAAATATTTATATTTGCAACACATGATAGGGTATGGTAGGGGATGGTTGAGCTAACCTTGGGAGACCCCATGTCTCCTAAGTGCTGCCTACATAGCCCATTGCACAAAGCAAGGAGGGGCCTCAGACCAATGTAGTTCTCCCTTAGGACTAGGGAGAGGTGAATTCAGGCAATTTGGTTGTGGTTAGGCAATTTGTTGGTTGGTAAAAATTTGATGTTGGTAGGGTAATGTTGTTGGTGTTGGTAGGGTAAAGTGAAAGTTAGCATACCCAAGCAGTAGGGAACCGTGTCCTGATTAAGGTCAACACATAATCCTAGAGTCGAGCAAAAGAGGCCAGAGTGTCCTGTAGTTGAGAAGAGCTAAAAAAACCACATATTAATATAGGATGAGCTTGAGTCCCTAGGTACCTTGCATAAGTGAGAAGTCAATAGGTGAAAAGAGTGGTATAATCACAATATATCGGATATACGTCACATCCCTTCAGTTTTGTTGCTTTGAAAAATGGTGAGGTGAGGTGGTTGATGTGGGCGAGGGTGTAGAGAACTTATTATAAGATGATTATTTTGACAAAAGAGAACCAAACCTAAATAGACAAGTCCATGACTCAAAAGTGTTTTGAAATATTGCTTTTATTTTTATTTTATTTTTCTGGATATAGACTGATCGATGTGGGAAGTCTACATGGGATATGTATTTTGTTGTTCTTGAGGTCTTCACGAAGCTGATCAATGCGAGAAGCTTCTGAGAAAGGCTGACTGTGTATAGCTGTCCTTCAAGGGAGCAGTCTATTTATAGTAGCAGATGCGGTGTTTATGTATAGCTATCCTTCGGGGGAGCAGTCTATATATAATAGTAGCAATATTTTGGCATATAGCTGTCCTTCAAGGGAGTAGTCTATTATATAATTTAAAGGTCTAGATGTCTGTTGGGCATAAAGCATCTAGTTTTTGTAGGAAGTTTGACTCAAGAAAATCCCATAAGTGTTTTAATTAAGAATGTTTCATTTTGATACTTTGAAGTCATGGAATAGACTAAAAAAGGGGAAGACGTCTTTTAAGGGGAGGTGATAATCAAACTATGTGAGCCTAATTTGATTGTGAGATGTAAGAAACCAAGTGTATGCGGTGGTAAATGAGCTCAAGGGACGAGCGTAAGGTAGATAAGAAGTGATATAACACTAATTTCAATAGTAGAATGGTCGAAGATGCAAGGCATTAAGGGGCTCAAGCTCAGGTTTACCATTAAGTGAAGCTAAACGATAAGTTCCTGATCCATAAGTGTGAGTGATAATGTAAGGCCCAATCCAATTAGGAGTAAATTTTCCACGTTTTCTCTTTTCTAGTTTGGTTACATGTTGATTCTCTTTGAGGACAAGATCACCAACCTTAAAGGTATGCTCATGAAGTCATTTATCATAAGCACGCTTGATGCGTTTTTGGTATATTTGAAGGTGGTCAAGAGCCGTAAGATGACACTCGTCAAGAAGCTCTAATTGGGCTAACCACTCTTGGCAGAAATCATCGTTGGTGAGAATATCCTGAAGAGATATTCTGAGGGAGGGTATTTGTATTTCGAGAGGCAAGACAGCCTCGGTACCATATACCAAAGAAAATTGTGTGGCATTAGTGGAGGTACGAATGCTAGTACGATAAGCCCAAAGGGCAAAGGGAATGTGATCATGCCAATTTCTTCCAGAATCATTAACAACTTTCATGAGGATTTTGGTTAGGGTTTTATTAGAAGATTCAGCTTGACCATTGGCCTGTGGATAGTAAGGTGATGAGAAACTAAGTTTGATACCAAAGTTGTCACAAAGGTCTTGTAACAACTTATTTTTGAAAGATTTACCACTATCTGTTATTAGGCGATGAGGAATACCAAAACGATAGATAATGTGATGGTTAACGAATTCGACAATTTTTTCTTTTTTGATTGAAATGAGTGGAATGGCCTCCACCCATTTTGTGTAATATTTGGTTGCTGTGATAATCCAACGGCGACGTTGCGAAGAGGGTAGGTGAATCTCACCAATAAGGTCTAAACCCCATTGTGAGAAAGGCCAAAGATCTCATGTGACCTGTAGCGGATGGCTAGGAGTATGTTGAAGGATGGCATGTTGTTGACACATAACACAACACTTAACATATTTGTAGCAGTCGTTATTAAGAGTAGGCCAATAATAAACTAGGCAAAGGATTCGTTTAGCCATGGAAAGGCCACTAAAATGTCCGCCACAAATACCGTCATGGACCTGTTGGATTGTATAAGTGACCTCTGCACCAGTTAGACATCGAAGGAGAAGGAGGATACCATCAAAGCCACATTTATAAAGGAGTCCCCCCATGACGACATAATGAGAAACATGTTTAATAAAAGTGCATTTGCCGGTACTAGTTAGGTCAGGTGGGAGAACAAAGGTTGTAAGGTAGTCGTGAAATTGGTGGTACCAGGTATCCTGCGAATTAGCAGACACATTATTTATCATACAAACAACTAGGGCTGAGTAGGATGGGGTAAAGAGTTGTTAGATCAAGACGAATATGTCAGAGTCAGTTGGTGAGGTAGGAATTTGTGAGGCTAAGCAAGCCATAGTATCCACAAATTTGTTAGTGGAGCATGGAATGGTCTGGATAGAATAACGAGTAAATGAGGTCAAAAGTGAATCCACATAATGTTTGTACTTTTGAAGTTCCTCATTTTTACATTGATAGATGCCCATAACTTGATTGACTACCAATTGAGAGTTGCCAAAAATATTAATAGATTTGACACCTAAGTGTAACGCAACCCAGAGACCCAAAACAAGGGCCTCGTATGCCGTTGTATTATTAGTGCAGGGGAAATCGAGCCGGAATGAAAGAGGCATAGGTTCAGCATCAAGAGGAATGAGAACAACGTCGGCTCCTCTGCCGCACTGGCATTTGGATCCATCGAAGAAGAGGGTCATTGGATACGACTCTTCCCTGAGTGAAAGAGTGGTGATGAGTTCGTCGGGGAAATTAAAATTGGTGAATTGTTCCCCAGGTAAAGGGGCCTCCGCAAGTTGGTCTACAATAGTTTATCCTTTGATTGACTTCTGGTGTATAAATTCAAGGTCAAGGTCAGCGAGGAGCATAAGCCATCAGGTGATGCATTGGTTTAGATTTGGTTTGGCATACATATAATGAATGGGGTCCGCATTGGTGATGACAAAAGTTTTGTGATTCAGGAGGTAGTGTCGGAGTTTGGTGGCTATGAATGATAGGGCTAGGCACAATTTTTCTACATGTGTATACCTAGTCTCGTAATCCACGAGAGTACGACTTAAATAATAAATGGCTTGTTCTCGATGCTCATAGTCACGATGTGTGAGCGTGGCTCCTATGGCGTGGTTGGTGGTGGAAAGGTAAAGGTAGAAAGGGTGATCATCCTGTGGTGGGATAAGCACGGGTGGCTACAAGAGATAGGCTTTGAGAGCTTCAAAGGCTTGGTGACATTCTTCGCTCCATTGAAAGGCAATGTCCTTTTTGAGAAGGTGATGGAAAGGTTGACATCGATCCGAGAGTTGGGAGATGAAACGCCGGATGGATTGAAGTTTACCCTGCAAACTACGTAATTGTTTGAGGTCTTTGGGTGGGGGCATTTCTAGGATAGCTTTGAATTTAGATGGATCGACCTCAATGCCACGCAAAGAGACGATAAAGCCAAGAATTTTTCCTGAAAGAACACCAAAGACACATTTCTTTGGTTGAAGCCAGACTGAATATTGTAACAGGCGATCGAAAATAATGGTTAAAACATCGAGATGTTCACTGTGATGTTTAGATTTGCCAAGAAGATCATCGACATAATCCTCAAGGATAGTGTGCATAATGTCATGAAAAATGTTAAGTCATAGCCCACTGATAGGTCACACCAGCATTCTTAAGGCCAAACATCATGACATGATAATAGAAGGTTCCTCAAGGAGTTATGAAGGCAGTTTTATGTTGATCGGCCCGGGGCTACCAAAATTTGATTGTATCCCGAAAAACCATCCATGAGAGAAAGCATTTCATGGCCCACAGTGAGATCAACAAGTTGATAAATACTTGGGAGGGTAAAGTCATCCTTGGGGCAAGCGAGGTTAAGGTCTCAGAAATCCGTGCATATCCGAAGTCCCCCCGTTGCTTTAGTGACAGGTATGATGTTAGAAATCCATTGAGGATAGTCAATAGGCAAGATGAAGGAAATAGAAAGAAGTCATTGAAGCTCTTCTTTGACCAAGAGGGCAATGCGTGGATGCATTCTTCTCAGTTTTTGTTTGACTGGTTTGGAATCGGGATTTACTGTGATGTTATGGACAGCAATGTCAGGATCAATTCCTGGCATGTCAGCATAGGACCAAGCGAAAGCTTGGTTGTGGGTACGGAGAAAGGTAGTAAAGGTGACTTGTTCTAATGCACTAAGGGATTGTCTGATATTCACAATGTGAGGATCCTCCTCTATGTGGATGTTGATTTCTATAGTTGATTCATTCAACATGGTTTGAGTTTCAGATGGTATGGCGCGTTGAATATAGGAGTCATCCGCACCAAGGTAAGTGAGGATGGAGTCATCATCCTGGCACTCAACAACATTAATCGAAGGTGAATCCTCTTCGATCATGTCTAGATACAGAAGGGGAAGAGAAGATGGGTCCTCATTATCGCGTTGATAAGTGAGAGGACCTATGAAGATAACATTTATGAAAAAAAAAAGTTAGGAGGGATAGATTCAGAGTCTATCGACTCTGTGGGTGATGATGGAAAAATGGGTGATGATGGTTTGGTAGGGGTGACGTCATCATCTTCTAGGATACAACTGACATGAGGTTTCTCGGGTGTAAGTGTTTCAGGAAAACCAAGACCACTACGATCATTGTGTTTGCATGTAGTCACAGGAATGAGTGTATGTCGGCCTTGTTCATAAAGACCAAAACCAAAGCCTTTCCAAGCACAGCGAGTCAAGAAGGTGAGGGAAAAATGATGATTTTTCAAGTATTGAAAATCCGATTGGAAGGGAACCACACCAAGAGGAGGTTCAGGGGTAATGGAGGATGCGTCAACACCCCCATACGTTAGGTTGGTGCGGCAATGGGGTGGTCCATAAGAGATTACCTCCCCCACGTGACGGTTGTAGGTGGGATGTACATGTAACTGTCCATACTCTTATGGGGTATGGAAAGAGATGATGTTATATAGGTGGTATTTCCCCAGCATAAGGCATTGGAAAACATCTACTAAGGGGTCGGAGGTTGGGATGTTATCTACGGGAAAAGAAGTGATATTTGTAACGGCGGTTTCATTGGTTGAAGGTGTAGGTGCGGTTGAAGTGGATGGCTGGGTTGGATGAATGGGTGTCTTGACTGGTACAAGCACATCATTAGGGCGATACAACATATTGCAGGTTTTGAAGGGGGGAGGATCAGATTTTACGGTGTAGGACTTCCCCTCGTACTCAAATTTTATGCATCTATGTAAGGTGGAAGGAACACATCCCATATCCCAGATCCAAGGTTGGCCTAACAACATATTGTATTGGAACTCTCCCTCAAGGACATAGAAGAGTTCAGGTAAAGTGCGTGGCCCTACATGAATGTTAAGGATCACGGTGCCTAAGGTAGAAGTAATAGCATCATTGAATGACCGCAACATGATGGGGTTGGCATACATGCAACTAGAAGGGATATTCATTTGTTGGAAGTATTTTGAAGAGATGATGTTTAGGCTAGCACCCCCATCAATCATAACATGACGTACCCGAATGTCCCGGATGTAAGCTGAGATGAAAAGAGCAGGGTCAGGATCTTCGGTACCAAAGTCGATAATTTCGTCTTCGGAGAAACTGACAGCAGCAGCTTGCTGTACAGAGACTAGAAGTGGTTGGGGAGATAGATTGTTTGGTGAGCGAGGCAACGTGATTGGGTGTTAGAATAGAGGTAACAGGCAAGGTTTCATTAGGTAAGACCTCAATCCCTTGAAGGATTTCAACGAGAGCTTGTCGATGAGATTCAGAAGTCTGAATGAGATCATACAGTGTCATTTTTACAGGTGATTGGTGAAGCTGTTTGATCATAGTTCGGTGGGCAATTCCATTAGAGACGGGATAGGCGGGTCTGCATGAATAACCACTTTAGGGGGTGGTGCAATCGGGATGGTGGACAGAGAAAGAGATGCCACAGGTGTGTTTTCTTTTGCTTTCCCCATTGTTTTTCTGCCCTCGAGTAGCAACACTAATCATATTGATCTCGTGAATACGAGAGGAGGAAGATGGTAGGGATAGGTCATGGTCTTCGAGAGGTGGGGCTGTAATAATGATAGATCTTGGTGAGGCGGGGACAGGTGGTATAGGAGAGGGAATTGAAGCTAAAGGTCTCTCTCTTCGTAAGTTGTCTTTCTTAAATTTTCTATCTGAGAGAGGTGACTGACGAAGTATGGCTTTCAATGCTTTGCATCCCTCTACGTCATGTCCTGGTGTGTGGTGGTAAGCGTAGATTTTAGACTCATCGTAACCTATAGGTCGAGGTTTAGATGGATCATAAGGTCTAAGTGGGGGTAGGGAAATGGTCGCATTCTCTACCAACATAGCAAGGATTTTGGCGTAAGACCCTTTGAGTGGGTCAAAGTCAGAGGAAGAGGAGGCTATTGACTGGGTCGATTCTGGTGATGACGTGGTATGGTTGGTTTGTATGGGTGGTGGTTTAGCCAAGGAGTTTTGATAATGGGTTTTAACTAAACGTGGCTTCTTTGACGCAGAAGCTATGTTTAGCTGGTTGGATGATGAGGCCACAGATGATGTGGTATCAGAAAACAACCACGGAGAAATAGGAGTGACAGAAAACAAATCTTTTGATGATGGAATTTGTTTAGGGTTGATAGGTGGACAGGATACACGGGGTGACGGTGTTGCTATACCCTTGGATTTCTGTATGGGTACCGAAGGCGTAGGTTGCTTTAAATAAAACGCAGGAGGTATGATATATTGATGCAAGGTAGAGGGATGGGGTCCCAATATGGAAGGTAGGTGTGACGACGAGGGTTTTAGTTGTGATAGTGGCATAGATTGAGGAGATTGAGTCTGTCTCCTAATGGGATGGACGACTTTATTTTTAGATAAATCAAGCCGCTTAGGTGGGTGTGTTAGACTGGGTATTGGTGAGGTCCCAAGCGTAGGGGAAGATTTGGTTAGGTTAATAGAAGTGGATGAGGTATTCGGTAGAGATGAGGAGGTGAAGATGAGGACATAGGCATTTTAAGCTTCTGTAAACACTTCGGGTATATGGTAGAGGCATCTGGATCGGTCATCTGCATTTGAGTAGAATATGGCGTACTCAAACGTTCCCATAGGACCTGTCTATCTTCTGGGGAATGACAGTCCCTCACGTGTGAATAGGAACTTTTGTATGGAAGAAAGGTGGGTTGTGATTCTGGTCCACTGTGGGTGTGATACAGGGGGTAGATGAGGCACTGTATCAATGGGCGTTAAGAGGTCAACGGGTCGCTGAAAAGATTTAGGTGATGAAGAACTAATAGGTAGGAGGGCGTGTTTGAGAGGATCTGTCATGTTTAAAGAATGTGGTGATGTCGGTTCAAGAGGTTTCTCGTCTAAGGATGACAAAAGAAGTGGTGAGCCTTCCTCCTGTACAACAAGAATGGTAGAAGGAGACGTTTGGGAAATAGATAAATTAGATAACATCCGCTCACAGTCTTGCAAGGATGTGGTGTAGGAAGGCTCATTTGTGAGAAGGGAACTCTGGGTGGTTAATTCCTTGATGGGTAAAGGAACGGCAAGGATTTCAGTTTGTCTTGATGGTGAGGAAGGGGGTTCGGATTCCTGCGTTAGTGAAGAGGCTTGATTCAAAATTTGTTCGATAGAGGTTTTTGGTTGGGAGTCGAAGACTGCATGGATCTCATGAACACTCTCCTCGGCTAAGATATCTTGGTTTAGATTACTGTTAGAAGAATGATTCGGGAATGGTTTGTTGAATATTTTCAAATTTTGGTTAGCAGGGGCGTTAGGATTATCGAGGGCTATATCCCCCGCATCAACCATTTCCTGCACTATGTTTTTCAACATCTTGCAGTTTTCATGACTGTGTCCCTTCACGCAGTGGAAGTTACAGAAGTCATTTTCTTTGTACCAAGAAGGTATGGTGCGAGTGGAATCAAACCCGGAGTGAGGTTTAACAGGAGGTAAGGTAATGGCTCCTGCTTTAAGCAATTTTTCCAATATCACACCATATGTTTCTCCCAAGGGAGTGTAGTTGATGGGCTCTGCTTTATACTTATAGGTGGTTTTTGGTGGGGTATTAGACGGTGGTTGGGATTTTACCATCACCGCGTGCATGGCCCCTTTTGATTTCGAAGCAGATCGATGGGTGAGGATTGGTGGTGTTAGGTTTGTTGGTGGAATCTTGGGTTCAGAAAGTGGGGTTTTTGTTGCGCAACCGCAATTTCTCTTCCTCTAAGGCTCGAATCTCTAGTTTTCGAGCCATAGTAAAGGCCTCGTCAAATGTACGGAAAAGTTTGAATTTGGAGGGTAGGAGAGATGTGCTTAGCGCAGGCCCGTGTAAACAGTTTGATAAGTTCAGCCTGAGGTAAGGCATACGTAAGTTGGTTGATAAGGCCCTGCCATCGTCCAACGAAATCTGCAATAGATTCGTCTTCAAATTGTCGGATGGCATAGAGGTCGGTGATAGATACTTTCTTGGCAATGTTAATGGAGAAATGATCCAAGAAAGATTGGGCTAGCTGGTTAAAAGAGAAGATTGAGTGCTGGGTTAAAGCACTGTACCACTCCAAGGTGGGTCCTGATAAGGACATGGGAAAGGTTTGAAGTAGTAAAGCGTCATCATGAGCAATCAGATAACAGGCATGTCTAAATGATTGCAAGTGTTGTTGAGGGTCCTCCTTACTATTAAAATGGGTAATTTTTGGTAATTCCCATTGAGGAGGATATGAATGAAGGGGGACTGAAGGGTGGATAGGCTCCCAACAAACTTGCTCATATGTCAAGGTGCTACGACTTCCTAAAACAGAAGCCTCTAGATTTTTCATTTTGTCCATCATTTGTTTAATTAAATCAGTAGTTGGATGAGATGATGGTGTGGTTGTGGTAAACGGAGGCAAATTGGGCCAAGGGCCACCGCTAGACAATGGTGGGGTTAAATGTTGATAAGGTATGGAGGACGAATGTGTTGAGGCAACCGAATAGGGATGTCCTATATAAGACGTTGAGGTTACCGGATATGTGTGTGGAAATGAAAAGGTGGGCGGAGCTTGAGAAGGAAAGCTCGTGTGGATAGGTGGTAGAGAGCAAGTCATGAACGGAACAGTCTGCAAGAGAGACGAGGTAGGAGCAGTCAGTGGTAATGACATGTTGGGCCCAAGATTAACCAAAGGAAAGCCAATCTGTGCCGTATGAACCCCTGAAGCTGCTGAGTTAGGAGACGGGACTAAGGATGCGGAAGGCAAAACAGAGTTATCAGGCGGAGAAGGAGCTAAATGAGTAGCTATACTGATAGGCATGCCAACAAGGAGTTGACCGTCGGGTGTACGGTCAGGGGCATGAGACAAATAGTATTGTACAGCGCTAGGATTAGCATCCAGAAATTTGGCAAATTCTTTATCTCCTACAGGAATTTTAGGAACCTCGCTGGTGTCCATAGGATTCCCCACAGAATGTGAAGGGGGTGATTCAGGAAAAGGCATAGAGCAAGCATGTGAAACCATGGCGGTGAATTTCTTTCGAGTGATAACAACCATAGACATGAGTACACATTAGGGTTTCTTTCTATCAGGAATAGAAACAGACAAGAAGATGTTTGAAATTGGTAGGTTGCTGGTTTCGGAAACTGTGAAAGACAGCAACCGATATCGGTCAGGTAACCGATGTCGGTTAGGCTATAGCCGACGTCGGTAAGCTAACCGATGTCGGTATAATAGAACTGGTGTAAGAAGGAGTAAGAATTTGTTGATTTGGTGTTAATAGTAATTAATATGCCTACCAAACTGTTCTGTAGTGATCACAGAAAATAGTGTATGACAGAGAAACAGAACAGAAAACAAGCAAGAATGCACAAAAAAATTAACAGACTAACCCTAGGGTTAATTTTAATCAATTTGGGCTTATGCCTTTAGACGCAGAATGATGTCAATCCTAAACAAAATACTTAGGGGAAATGTCAAGTTTGTTTTGGCTTATAAGGTTACCTCAATCGGGCAGGAGGAATACCGTAGGAAAAAGGGGGGATGTTTTGAGCTGTTGTGTTAATTATGAAGTGATTCAGTATGTGTTGTGCAGTGAAAGTAAGATTAATTTCCTGTCAATACTGTGGAAATCACCCCCACGTGTACGACCTGTTACTTAGTCTATGTTCACTAGAATTGAAAACAGCAAGAAAGAATGTAATGCACGTGTTTTAAACCCAAATCGAAAATGATATTCGATGAAGCAAAAGGGATGACTTTCACTAATGCAAAGATGTAAAAGCAAAGCAAGTTATTTTACCAAAATAACAAAATACCTTGTGAATATCTTTAGAAGAAGAAAACAGCAAGTATGCTCCCTATATGAAAGCAAGCAAGAGAAACAGAAACCCGAAATGGGTCCCACCGGGCGTGCCAAAATGTTTCGGCACGGAATGTTTCGGCTCTTTGGAATAGACTTGCTTCTATCCTTTCATTCCTTTGAGAAACAGATAAGGGTTAGGGCTAGGAGGAATACCTGTTGAATGTTGAGATGGTGTGCGTGTACCATAGAGAAAGATCAGATCGACTACGAAGAACTCCTTTTTGTCTTAGAAGGACTACCTGCAAGTAAGAATACAAGACCGCCAGATTTTAATTAGACAATAAATGATGGAGCTGCCTTAGGCCCAGGAAATATAAAACTTCCTTTCGAAGGTGGTCAGTTCCCCTTTTAATACAAATTAACACAAATGATAAAAAAGAAAGCTATTGTAAAATCATGATTTAGGTACCTCGTTACAAAGCAATAGAGGCTAAACTATCAATAATAAAGAGTCACGTTGTTTGTTCAGTTACTGGTCGTTGATACATCCAAGTTGAGTTACAGGGATAAACCAGACTGGACCTCTGAGGTTGTTAGGTGAAAAATAGGTGAGAGGGAGGTTTTGGGGTATAAGTCACAGTGATCGATACCGGTCAGTGGCTAACCGACCGCAGTTAGAGAACCGCTGCCTGTAGGAGATAAACGACACCGGTAGGGTCAGAAATCTAGGTGCTTTTGGATAGAGGTTGGTTACAGGGTGATTGTGGGGTTATTAAGACTAGCGGATGGCTGAGGGGAATAGTGAGAGGATAGGGAAGATTTAGAGTGTGATAAAATGGTCTTCTGGGCAATACAAGGATGTATGGATGAAGGTTAAGTGCAGGGTGCTGGTAGGTGGTAGATCTAAGAATGAGCTTATAATTACTATCAATCCACAGGATCAAGAAATGGTGCTTAGAAACATACAAGACACTACTTACTCGTTCCTGATGAAGATGCAGGTTCCAGGACTGTGATGATGAAGACAGAGCTCAAATAGGATGATCTGACAATCTAAGATGAGCTATCTCCTCTTTTGATGCTCGGATGAGTGTCACTTGGCTCTGGTTATTCAGTTGCAGTCTTGGGCTTGATGTCCTTCTCTGCAAACTCTTCTTATTTTTTCACTTGTCTCTGCTCGGCCAAGCAAAATTCGGATTCTTTCAATGATTTCTCCTCTTCTCAATCAAAATGAAAATCCCAATCCCTTGTTTTTGGTTGGAGGTGGTCATTTATAGGGAACCGATGGTGGTTACGCAACCAACGGCGGTCGAGTAGGAACCGGTATCGGTCACGTCAAAGTGGGCTATTTTTGGTAAAATAGTCAGCTTGCCCTCCTTTTCTCCCGAGGCATTAGTTGCGGGCTTGGTCAAGTCATTATGAGGTCAGTTTTGGGTGCGGGTGAGGAGTAATTAGTCATGGGTGTGGATGTGGACCAAGTTATAGGTCTTAATTAGGTTGGTTTAGGGTTAAGACTAGGTCATGATGAGGTGGTGAAATGAGGTGGCAGGTATGGCGATGTGGATTTATTAATTATAAGGTAATTAATAAATAATTGTGTAAGGTTTAGGTGATGAGGTTAAGTTGCGAAATGGTATGTGGGGCACAGGGGGTCGTAAGACACAAATTTGGTGTCTACACGTATCTGTCATAGATGATGTATTCTAAAAAGACTCACATAAAGGAGGAACTCGATGCTCGCGCATGCCTTGAGTGAGCACCCATTACCCACTAGGTGATAGGATAGTGCACATGAGATTAGACTATTGTTCGAAGCATATAAAAATAACATCTTGGTTTCATTTCACGGACCTCTTTTCAAAGTTGTTGTGAGAAATGACATACATCTTGGTACCTGTGATGTGTGATGACAAAATGTCTGACCTTGGAAAGTGTTGAAGCATGGTTCAAGAGCACGGAGGATGAGTTTTCTCAAAGATTCAACATTGGACCTAAAATTGATGCATGTAGATGGGTAGAAGAGAACCTATACCATGAGTTTTATGAGACATTCTTATGATGTTTTCCAGTAGAACTATATGAATAGATTTTAGCATATGCATCCAGATTGAGCTGGTACTATAGATTACACATATGGACCCAAGATGATTACCAGAGGCTAAAGGATGTTGATCCTGACTTAGACGCATGTTGTTGATCACTAGTGGAAAGGATTATTGACTATTTATACTCTATAATATGCCATTTCTACGCATTCTTACCCAAAAGTTGTTGATTTTGAGTTTCTGAGGGAACCCAGAGGATGATTTTTACATTCTATTCCTTTGGCTATGAAGATCTTGGTCATTACCCTAAGTTTAGAGGTATTTCCCATGGCTGGCTAAACTTATATGAGTGCTAGGTGAGGAAGCTAGGGTGGAGAAAGATGATAGACATGGCAGCTGAAAAGGAAAGGGAGGAGAGATGACTCAAGTATAGCAAATCTCATGAAAGGTAGATGACTATACAATGTGAGGTTGCAAGTGTGATGGATCTATGGAGGTAGACATTGTGGGAAGGAGTTGAGGTTAAAGAAGAGGATGTGGAACTTGAGCAGTCTGTCCTACCCCATCTTTGAAAGCACAAGAGAGAACCCCCTTCAAATTCTGATGAGAATTCATCACATGGAGAACTGAGAGTCATCGACACACATCTGAACCCACCTGATGACCAACCCCTAGTGCTTGGTTTTCCATATCAAGGGAGAAATATTGTTAATCTAGTTGATATCGGTGGGAGTAACCTATCTATTCCCATGAGATATAATTTATCATTCATAATATCCATGGTTTCATAAAACATTATGGTATTTGGGGGAATTTTTAGACAAGGTGAAAGTATGCAATTTTTTGGTATCGCGTTTGGGAGTGGCATGGGACACAAATGGCAGTGGGGTGATATCAAAAACCATTGGTGCATAGTTCGATGCGATTTTTGAGACACTAGGAATAACCAATTTAGGCCATTTGTTGGCTATAGGAGCTAGATATAGTGGGTTAGGAGGAACAATACCTGGTGGATCCAGTGGATCTGGTGTAGGAGGAAACACCAGAGAGAATCAAGGCTCTAGATCAAGAGGACAAGGGCCTCAGCCACCTCCATAAGTATTTTTTGAGATGTCTTTTCCCTTAGTAGACTAAAGGGGTATTGAAGATGTTGTAGATCATGTGCACAAGTGTGAATTACTATGGCATGCGAAAGGGATCACTACCCTGGAGTGGAAGGAAAGTCAGTCTACAACAACGTTGCAAGGGCACATGCATAGTTGGTACCAGAAGTATGACCCCCATTCAATTGCATTAGAATACACTACATTGAAGAATACCTTCCTAGTAGAATTCCATATCCCATAATTTGAACAGAAGAGAATCAATGCTTTGAAGGAGATCCAACAAGGAATGACAGAGAGTGTGCAGGAGTACGATGCATAGTTTAAAACTCTCTTTTCAAAACTATCTTATGACATCCAACCTTATCAACATGCTCAATAGTTTGATGGAAGATTGATAACACCATTTAAGAGGGCTCTACCACACAAGACTTTCACGAACCCACACGAGGGCACAATGAGGCTATTGGGAGCATTGACACTGGTGTTAGCCCTTTTTTGGAAGCTCAAATTGCTGCAATGGCCAAGCAGTTAGAGAATCTGTTTGTAAACTTAGCACATGAGTTTTATAGTGGGATTTGGTGTACAAACTATGAAATAGAAGGGCATGCAAAGGATAGTTTCCCTTAGAAGTCTGTACGCGCTATGGCAGTAGAGTGTGATATTTTCCATGAGGATCATGATGTAAGTAGATGCCCCTTAATACAACGTGTAATATTTAAGAAATTTTCTTGCTATTATGAGATATATACCTCTACAACCCATAATACCAAGAATTATAGATTGATTGATCAGATCCATGATGATATTGATCTTGGTGTGCACTAGAATAGTCTTGCAAGAAGTTCCAAGGATGACGATCATCGATATGAAGGGCGTGCACATGGAGGGGCACATGGAAGAGGTTTTTACATAGTATTTCTTGGTCACAGTAACCATGGCGGAGAATGAAGTGAATTCCCATAAGGAACTTGTTATAACTATGGATAAATAGAGCATAAAAAATGTGAGTGTTTTTAATCCATTACAATGCTCATGGTGCAAGAAGAAACAAAAGTATGAAGAGTTTCTAGAGCTTTACGAGCATATGAACTAGTAGCACCTGAAGGAAAAAGGCACTGGGATGGTAAGCATCAAGAAGGCCAATTCAAAGTGGATGCCAAGAGTGGCACGTGAGTTAGGACTAGAACTTGTATTGGTGATGACACAAGTAGAGGTTGTGCATGTCATGGAGGTGCCAATACAAAGGACACTAGTTTCAAGAGAGGAAGTGTTACATGGAAATTATTTGGACCCTTCTCATCAGAAGGAGGTGAATCAAGAAACTATGGACGTGATTCATAGTTTGCAAGGGGAGATCTAATGTCTAAAGGAGTAATCAAAGAAGTTGGAGCAAAGGAAGAGTGTTGAGCATAAAAGGTAGGTTCTGCATGCAAACCTTCCTCCTCACATCCTTGACTATGATAAGGAGATTACATTGAAGTTAGTTGTTGATGGATGGATTTTGAGTAATATCCTCATCGAAACAAGAGAAAAAGTCAATTTTATTACCTTGGATGTCTGACATCAAATGGGAAAGCTCACATTACAACCATCTTCGAATGTTTTTTGTATGGAAAACAAGACAAAGGTAATGCCCATTGGAGTATTGAAGGATTCAGTTATCACCATTCAAGGGGCCAACTTCACTGGAGATTTTGAAGTCTTGGCGCTCACTAAGGTAGAAAAATTTCTTGCATTACTTGGACGCCATTGGTGTTATAAAAACAATGTTGACTTTCGGTTTAACAAAGGGTATATCATCTTTGATAAAAAGGAAGAAATGGTATTTATTCCTTTAATAGATGGGAAATCAATGCCCTGTAATGAGCCCTTAGGAGAGGAATATCTCACTAGAATCTATGTGCACTCCATCAGAGATCCAGAGATAATTCATCCCACAAAGGGAGTTATCCAGTTTGAAGATGCTCATTCCTTGAGTAATACAACTAGCATTGCATGTGACTATTGGGTGCATGGGACTTATGAGTTGATTGGGTGATAATTGATAGGATCTATAACAAGGGTAACGAAGGTGCCCTCAGTCAAACATCTAGGAGGGAAGAAGTTTCCAAGTTACTCTCAAGGAGCATACCCTGAAATATTTTTGTGAGAAATAGAGACTCAGTGGAAGAATGAGGACGAGAGAAGGGTAATGCTTAGTTATAACCTAATCAGATCTACAACATGCTAGTGGGCCACTCATTGGGAGAGCCTCCTAGAATGGTGCAAGGTAAGAATCGTAGTTTCTATAAGGTTCTCTAGGAGCAACGTGCCAACTATCATACAAGATTACCATGGTAAATAGACCACCTCATTTCATGTACAAGCGTGTGAGAAGGCCTAGATGGGAAGCACAAAATCTTTACCACTTTCATTATGGGTTCATAATTTTTATTCCACCTTACAAGGTTATGTGTGTACTTGGTATACTCATTCGGAGATGTGTTGTCAAATATGTAATTGGCAGGAGTTGGCAGCTTATCTCATTCAAGATTTCAAGTATAGGAGTACCAAGCCATCAGTGGATAAGTAATTGTAAGTAATCAAGCACCTTATAATGGGAGATAGATCTATGGTAGAAGATAGGCTACTGGAATTGCTAGGAGATTCTTATTTAGAAACACACCTTAATGAAGAAGAATAATATGAAGTGCAACTTGAGTGCACATGCATGGAAAAGGAAAAAGGGTAAATGGTCTATGTAGTAGATGGAGAAAAAATGGAAACTTTAGATTGTAACCATTATAAAGGGACATGTGAAGTCATAGATACTGATGATGAGAGAGAATTCACCTACCATGAGCCCTTGAAAACAAATAATGTTAACATTGGGATAGAGACAGAACCTAAGGAAGCTATCATTAGGGACTATTGGTCAGAAAAATAAGTTTCAAAGCTCATTGATCTATTGTGCAAGTTCCAAGATTTTTTCCCTCGCGGTTACCATGAAATCAAACACATCCTTCATTCCTTAGGGGAGATGAAGATAAACTTGAAGGAAGGTGTGCACCTGATTTGGAAGAAGCCTTATTAGATGAATCCAAATTTGTGTGTACAAGTCAAGGAAGAGATAGACAAGATGATAGCATCTGGTATCATTGAGGTAGTTAAAGAATAATAATGGATAAGCCTAATGGTCATCAATATCAAGAAGGATGGGAGGATACAAATTTGTGTTGACTACAGGGATCTGAATGCAGTATGTGTCATTGATCCTTTTCCAACCCTCTTTACTGAGGATATTTTAGAGGGAGTAGTCAAGCGTGAATTCTACTCTTTCACGGATGTGTTCTCATAGTATCACCAAGTTAGGATTGTAAAGGAAGACCAAAGAAAGACAACTTTCACCACTAAATGGGGAAGTTTTTCCTACATGGTTATGCATTTTAGATTAAGAATGTGCATGTTGTGTTCTTGCGCATTATGGTACAAGCATTTCAAGACTTCATCTATCAATTTCTTCAAGTTTACCTGAATGATTGGACTATGTATGGGTTAGTAAAATACCATTGTGACAATTTAAGGATGACATTTGAGAGATGTCATCAATTGAGGATATCCCTCAACATTAAGAAATGTGTCTTTGCTACTCTATTTAGAACCCTGTTAGGACATATTATATGTAAAGAAGGCTTACTAGTGGATCCCACCAAAGTTATAGTTATTGTGGGATTAGGGAAGCCTACTAGTCAAAGCATAGTGAGTGGATTCCTTGGGCATATGGGGTACTACAAGAAATTCATCAAGGGGTATGCCAAGATCACCATGCCCTTAGAGGAATTACTTAAAACAAAAAAGTGCTTTTCATTAGGGAGAGGCACAACAAAAGGTGTTGGACACATTAAAGGATAGACTTGTCATTGCATCCATACTACATGCTTTCCTTATTGAGATAATCCCTTTCCATGTGCATGTTGATGCCTTAGGAACAACCATTGGAGAAGTACTAGCATAACCTGGTGAGGGGATTGTTGATCATATCCTTGTGTTTTGCATAGTAGGAAGCTAAGACCAGTAGAACAGAATTATACCACTACTGAGTGTGAGGCACTATCAATGATTTACGCGCTGCATAAGTTCAGGACACTAACTATTGACAAACACCTTGTAATATTATATACAAACCACATGACATTGAAATACTTGGTGAATAAGTCAATTCTGAAAGGGAACATATGTTGTTGGGTCCTATTATTTCAAGAATTTGAGTTTTCACGTTGATGGTAAAACTAGGGAAGAGGAATTCAAGACCTTGACCACTTATCGATAGGATTGACTCAGGAGAGAATGCATAGAGCATTGAGGATACCATGCTAGATGTGTAACTTTTTAGGTTGGAACGTGTGCCCTTAGACTTGGAAGATATTGTGGTATTCCTAAAAATAGATTTGGCGCTGGATATGAGATGAAGGCTTTGGAGAGAAAATAGTTAACAATATGCGTTACGCGCATTACATGTTGATTAGTGGAGATCTGTATAAGTTTGGATGTGATGAGGTTATGCGCCAATGCAGTGTTGGAACATGAGCACATGGAAATTATGGAGGAAGCACATGGTGGGATTGCAGGAGGACACTATGTAGGAAATGCTACTACGTGCTGAAGTTTCTTACTGGAAGGGCTCTGGTGGGAAACCATCTACTAGGATTGTATTAAATTTTTCAAGGCCTGTACGACCATTGTCAATGCACTTGGGAAAACCTAGGGAAGAGGGATGAAGATGCCACTAAGTGACCAGATAGAAATTGCTAGAGCCATTTGAAATATGGGAAATCAAATTTGTAGGGCCAATTTCACCTGTCGCGTGAAGGACTGGTTCACACTACATCATTAATTTCAATGATTACTTGACAAGATGGGAAGAAGAGACACCTACAAAGGATTGCACTACAGTGATAACTGCTATATTTTTATGAGATAACATAATTAGCAGGTATGGATGTCTTTTGTGCTTGACTAGTGGTAGGGGTACACATTTTCTCAATGAAATGGTCAGGATTATGCTAGCAGAGTTTATGGTGGCCCATCACAAGAATACCCCCTATCATCCACAAGAAAATGGAAATACTAAGGCATTTAACAAGAATCCTAAGTCACACATTGACCAAGATTTGTGATGTCGGAAGATAGGATTGGGATGAAAAATTATCATCCATCCTATGGGAATACAAGAAAAACCTACAAAGAGATTGAACAAGGCCACACCATTTCAGTTGGTGTTTTACACAGAGGCTATGTTTTACCTGTTGAATTCATGTTACCATTGCTGCGTATAACACATGCATGAGGTTTAGATGATGAACAAAGTGACTTGAGGAAAGGATTGACAAGATTGATGCAGTTAGATGAAGAGGTGATAACTTGCTAGATGAATTCAGAAGACTGAAAAGGCCAGACAAAATTCATGGCATGATTGTCATATCAAGAACAAAAAGTTTGAGCTTGGGTAGATGGTTTTGCTTTATGATTCCAAATTTTTGTGCCATCCTAGGAAATTGAAAGTACTATTGGTTGGGCCCTTACATCATCTCATACATCCTTGACTCAAGCAGCATGTCCAGTTATAAGCACTAGATGGGACAAAGCTACTTGGCCATTTCAATTGGAGTAGACTGAAGCCCTACTATAAATAATTCTTCTTGGTGTTTATAAATAATGTAGTATTGCTAGCTAGATCAGAATTTCCCTTTATTGCTTTGTTTTTTCTTATGTTTCCCTTTTCTTGTTTCTTGTTCCTTTCCATTGTTTCATTTTGCACCTTGTGTGCCAGTAACCCACATTATTTTTCAAAAGGTTGTGTATGCGTAGTGGACCGTGCATTTGTTTTAGTGTGGGGCGGATTAGTGCACAGTGAAGCATAAGCTGACAGTAATACAAGTTAAATGGCTCAGTAGAATAAAGTGCGTAAGAATGAGAAAGCGTGCATGGGAAAATGGTGGACAATGAATGGTATGGTGTCAGGATAAGGCTTGTATAAAATACCATGTATACAGGATGAAGAGAATAAGCATAGGAACAACATGAGGTAGGTGAGTGAAAAAATTGGGATAAAGGACAGAAGATGTGACTTCAAGGAACTGCAGATGTATGCACGTAAGAGTCTTTGGATTGAGTAAGGATTTTTGTGCGCCAGAAGGTTGTAAAAGTTTTTTTTCATGTAGGATTGGGCGTGTGGGAAAGAGTGCTTAAATTCTGGATTTAGTAGAAAAATATCACATTTAATGATAGGTATGTTGGTAGGTGGCATGGCATTTATTGTTGGAAAGGAGGAAAAACTATATAAGTATGAGGTTGTGTGAATCATTATTTCTACCTTACTGATTGCGAAGTGGAAGTAGATCTTGCGAACTAGGGCATCCAAAGAAATTCGTATGAAGGAAGAAGAATTCAAGAAAGCTAAGTGGGTTACTAGAATAGATCTACAAACCAAGAGGAAGGACTACACAGGTGTGAGAAGAATTAGTTTGTAGTGTGTCATCTTGTGGAAGGTTTTCATAGTTAGGGTTTGGTAGCTAGGGCACGGAGATAGAAGGATTTCTTCCAGGAGTTGAGTTTCGAGATTGAGCAGAGTAGTAGAGTAGAGTAAGGAGTTTTAAATTTTTAAACTAACAAAAATAATGATAGTAAAGAAGGATATTGTTTCACTAAATAAAAAAAGGGGCAAGGGAAAAGGTAAATAAACCACTATTGTCATGAGCTCCAATGAGGAATGGTATGCAGAAATGTAGTACCTAGATGGAGTGTTGTTTGGAAATGAGTGGGTAGTTTACTCAAGACAGATGACTGTGAGTGATTACAACCATCACATGAGCACTACAGAGAAAGAAATGGAGTTGGAGCTAGTTTGTCTAACTAACAGGAGGACACCAGATAGGATGCCAATTTACAATGACGAGGTGAAATTAAAGCTAGAAAAGGAAGGGTTATTGCAACTATATGAGTTGCCTTACTTTGGCAAGCCCAAGCGGCTTTATCAATGGTTGATGTCACGTGTGCATGAAGACCATTTCTATTTTTTAGACTGCAAGATGTGCATAACACTGTAGCTGATATCCATTTTCACTAGCCTAGATTGTGAAGGAGAATTCATAGATGATGATTTGAGTGACAAAGAGGCTATCAAAGAGACTGTAACAGCTTATGACTATAAAAAGGGTTTGTGGTACTTTGACATTGTAGAAATTCCAGACGCTGTTATGAGGATGGTCGCACACTTGGTCACCAAGTTTAATGATCAAGAAATATGGATACAGGTGAACAAGGCATGGCTAAATGTATTCCAAAAAATATCAAAAGGGACCATCTATAACTTGTATACCTTTATTATGGATGAGATCATAAGCAACATGCATGAGGTAGAAAAGATCTTATTTGGGAACGTCCTCCTCACCATTTTATTTTTGATATTAAAGTACTAGATGGGCTAGAAAAGTTTTTTTAGGAGTATTTATAAGAGAAATCCTCTCCCGCGAAAATATTTGAGAAGTACACTTGTAAAACCATGGCGATCACTCACAAGGTGTGCCTAGAGAAGTGGTATAAACAAATGTGTGATGCATTTAGGGCAGAGTTGAGGATCCCATAGTAGTTTCCCATGCTTGTGGATGGAGAATCATACTTTGCAATTTACCAAAAATTATGCATTGACAAGTTCACTTTGACAAATATGACTGAGAGCCCATGGTGTAAGCTTCCCTTCTCCTTCACCACGCAATACTTCTAGGAAAGGGTCAAAAAGTTCAAGGAGGCCAAAAGGCTAAGGTTCAACCTTAGTGAGGTGGACCAATACCACCGTGAGCTATGCCAAAAGCTCATTTACCCTACCTTAAGAAGCACACGTACATGGAGAAGTATGTCTACCATGAAGTACAAATGATGAAGCCAATAACACTTCTAATCACTGGAAGGGCTATAACCAGGATATATCTACAAATAAGGCCAAAGTTTAAGAAAGGTTCCTATATGGAGAGTGATGTTTCCATTCCATAAGACCCCAAAATTTAGAAAAAGGATACGCTGAAAAAAAAGGGAAAGGAAAGAAGCGCAGGAGAAAAAGGCACCAAGTGTGCAAACCACACAATCTGTGGGTACACTGAAAGAAGTCATGAAGCCTAACACTTAAGCACATAGAAAGAAGTCCCCAGTCAAGATGAGGACCCTATAAGAAGAGGCATCAGAGCATGAAGATCCCCTCACACATGAATAATCTCCAGAGAAGAGGTCTCCTGTTAAGGAGAAGGAGAAATAAGAATCTCCTATACTAGAATCACCAGTTAGAAAGAAGAATAAGGTGACAAAAGAGGTAGACTCAGAGGAGACAAAATTTTTATATGCCTACATTATAGACAAGGATGATGAAAAACATGAAGGAGGTGAAGACTATACAATGTATGATATACATGATTCTGAGGATGAGGGAGATGAAGAGAAGAATGCCGAGAAAGAAGAGGATAAGAATGAAAAGGAAGAAGAAGAGGATCAAGTCAAGGGGGTGAGTGAAGAGGTAAGTACCAAGAATCAGGGAACTCCAAGCCTCACCAAGGAGCAAGTGGAGAAATCCATAGAGAGAGAGAAGTGGCAGGCATCATGAAGGATTTGGTGGGATGGGATTTTGACTGAAGCGCGGATGAAATTTTGAAGGATGTAGAAGAAGAAAGCATTGGGAAGGAATATGGCAGCATGAGTGGGAATCCAAATTTGGTGATAAGCTTCCCAAAAGCTACGTGAATAGGTGGGTAAGGCATAGTGGTGGCACACGCATATGGAATGGGATACATTAATGATCATATCAAGGTGCTACACACACACTTCCAAAGTAGCATACCAATGGAGCAACTCCTAGCTATGTCATCATTTGATGAAGAAGGTGCATATCCCCTAACCAGGAAGATGTTATCCTACGCATTCAAGTCTCATGTAGATGAAACTAAGTTTGAAGTAAGTCAAAGAGCACTGATGAAGGTGTAAGAAATAAAAGGATTAAATCCCTTGGTGAATGCTAAAAAATTATCAGATGAGAAGGTCTGCAACGTGCTCAAAAATGTTTTAGTTGAGGTTGAGGCTAGACTATTCAGAAGGAATGATAAGATGAGATTCCTGGAGGAGGAATTAGAGAAGGAGAAGAAGGATCTCACTGAGAATAGAAAGGAATTGAAGTAGGAATATCTTATCAGCGAGCAGTTAAAGTGTGAACTGAAAGAGGAGAAAGAAAGAGTGCGCAAGCTACACAAGAAGATTGAAATGATTATGAATGTTATTGTTTTAAAGCATCCTAACTTAGCGCCACCTAAATAGAAATATGAACCAACCTTGCAGTGTCTGGAGGATCTGATACACATCCTCATGATGGAAAGGTGACCACTTGCCTTAGAATATATAGAAGAAGAATTAGCGCACCAAGAGAAGGAAGAGAAGATGAAAGTTGTTGAGATTGTTTCTTGATATACTAAACTCCTTGTAGAGGTAAAGGCCACCACGCAAGTCATAGAAGATACATATGAAAACTAAACTAATATAGATAGAGTGGAAAGCATTCTGGTCACCACTCATGAAATAAAACTTAAGGAATTTCAAGAAAATAATAAGAGAACAGGGCTGAAAGAGATAAAATACTAGCCAAGGTAGAAAATAATTCAGAAGCTTTCGAGACCTATCGAGGCTCAATCAAAATACAATTAAAGGAGTTATACCCCCAGATCACCCGCAAGATGGATGCGTTTGAGGACTTGGGAAAATAGTTGGAAATTATTGTTGAGAAAATGAGCACCAAAGGGGGGGAATTAAGTTTTGAGGAGGTGAGCACCTTATTCAGAGACTTCTGTCAGCAAGTGTGGAATGAGGTTGATGCTTGGGAAGAGCTAGAGGTAGAAATAGGGAATGATTTCCCACTCCTTCAAAAAAATCATTTGTTCTTCATGCTCCCTATTCTTTCATTATTTCTCCCAATTATTCATTCCTTCATTATTTATTCCCTATTCGGAGCTTTCCATTCTTTAATATTTGAAGGGAAGTGTTTCTAAGGATGGATAATAGGCATAGTGTGGGGTGATTTTGGGTCCCAGAATATTAGCTAAGTATAAGAAGGCGCATGGGTGCGCGAGACTTGTTTGAAGAAGGCTATGTGGGTTGAAGGCATGCAGGGAAGGTTTCTAGTAGGTTTTAGTAGAAAAGATGGTGTGCACGTAAGACAAGATGGTTTTAGGATGTAGCCATATTCAGATTTCTAAATAGCACACGAGGAAATTGTGACCCATCTAGTATGCGAAGTGGATAAGGTGTCATCCTGGAAGCTGTAGGATCAAGAATGGAATACTCAATGCATGCGATTAAAGGATCTAGAAGGACATCATTGCACATAGTGGAGAGCTCAGATCAAAGGAGGAATAATCCTTTGGAGGACCACTTGGACACTTGGTAGCCGATCTGTTACCTCAGAAAGCATGGCGGTGAAGGTAGAAAAGCTATATATAGAGGTGCGTGGATAGTAGAAAAGAGAGATTGAGGGAGAGTAGTGTGCTGGAAAGAGGTGAAGCTCTACAGAAATATCATGGAGGATTTTATTGGTTGGTATTAGAGAAAATATAGGAGTGATGGCATATTTAGAGGGATAGGTTTGTGTTTATCCTTGTAATATGAAGGACATAGTGTAGTTTCTAATGTATGACCTTGCTCTGCATTGTTCTATGGTTCTGTTATGGCCTCAAGGAATGTAATGTGGTTATTGAACATATTAACATGAATATAAAATCCATTCTAATACATATATGTGTTCATGAGCATAATCCTAGTGCATATCTTTTATGTATGAATCTATTCCATATGATGTTTAATATTTTTATTTATAGATGCATTGATATGATAACTCGTCCTAGGTTCTCAGAATGATGCATGGTTGTTTTCCATTCTTTTTCACTTAAGTATTTGTCGTAGATGATGTATTCTCACAAGAATCACATAAATGAGGGGTTCAGTACCTATGCGTACCTCAAGTTAGCGCCCGATGGGTGATAGGATGGAGTGCATGGGATTAGGTTGTTGTTCTAAAGGTATAAAAATGACTACATGTTATTTATGGATAAGGATGGTTTAGGGATGGTTGAGTCAACCTTAGGAGATTTTAGTTTGTCCTCTAGTGACTCATGGGGATTGAGGGGGTTTATTAATTAACCAAAGTGATTAATTAATAGGTGTCCAAGCTTATAGAAGCTTTTTAGAGGAATAATTAGTATGAATTATGTTATGAGATTATTTTAATCAAATAAACGATTATTTATTGATTAAATAGAAGAGAGAATTAATTATTTAAGAATAATTAATTAATCTAGATAGAAAGGGGTATTAATTAATTATAATTAATTAATTAATCTAGATAAAAATGGTATCTTAATTAATTATAATTAATTAATTAATTGAGATAGAAAGGGGATCTTAACTATTTAAATAATTAATTAATCGAGATAGAAATGGAAGCTTAATTAATTATAAATAATTAATTAATTGAGATAGAAAGGGGAGCTGATTAACGGAAGGTCGTTAATTGGTGTCATTGTTGGATAGAAGACTTAATTAACTAATGTAATGTAATTGATTAATGATGATAACACAGAAAATGTGTGATATTGATGATATAAATGTGTGATATTGACGATATGTCGTCAATTTGCAGGAAAGGGTATAATTAGCACAATTTAAGTATTTAAATTACTCAAGCCAAATTATAGGTGTCTACATTTACCCCTCTCTGGTGTGGCATAAGTGATGCCACTTCAAAGATAGTAGACAAATAAAATTTTGAAGGGGTAGAAGAAAAATTAGTAGAAGTGAGATATGCCCCCTCGAGTGCTGATGGGGTGATGAAAGAAGACGATCGATGATTGAAAAAGGTGAGAGAAATGGATAGAAGAATGGGTAGGGGTAGGATGTTCCAGGTGAATTAGAAGAATAGTGTTGATAGGAGAATGATGTAGAAGAGGAATGAAGACAAAGAAAAGAGAAAGCTTTCATCTAGTGTATCGAAACAACTTAAATGTCATCATATTACCAAAGATCAACATCATCAGTCCTTATTAAGAATATAAACATATGACAAAAGTAGAATGAAATGAAAATCTATACTATGAACAATTTTCCATTGTTGAAAACACCAACTCCAATGCAACATATAAAAATCAATGCAATATGAGAAGGAAACAAGCTCATTTAACAAGGAAACAAGTACAAACACACATACTCAAACCAATAATGGTCAAGACAATTGTACAAATGTTTTGTTATCAAGCTGAAGATCCCTAAATGTTCATGATTGATGAAAATGGTGAAAAATTATGCCACTAGTAAGGATACATGTAAGGGAAAATGATGAAGGACACTAGGTCCACCGATAAAGTGTTGTGCACCAAAAAAGAATATTAGGAATTTGGATGTGCCCCAGAGTACCGATGAAGTAAGTAAGATAGATTTTTAAATGGTTGTAAATATGGTCATCCACAATTCATTTGATTTTTGAACACGTGAAAATTCTAGAAAGATATGGAATGAATACTATTTGCAAGACACAAGTTTTGGCCGTTATGTGTTGTTTACCTATTTTTCTTAATTTGGTAGTTTTTAGGATTTTTGAGAAATTTTGAAATTTTATGTGTTTGTATTTTTCTATGTTTTTTGAAAAAAAATCAATTTTTGTAATGTTTAGGGACTTTTTATTTTTTTATAAGAAATCAGAAAACAGGAGATCGCCTAAAAGAAAAAAAATCCTAGGGAGACGAAATTGGTGATAGTTAGCAAAATCAGGGCCCAACATGGCGACAGGAGTTTCAAAATTATTAGTTATAAAACAGCCATTCGGTTGATAAACAAAGTGTATAAGTGATAAAAATGGCAAAACATGCCCCTAGGGCCTAAAGTGGTTAAAAATCCAAATATACCCCTCTCGAGGTGTAAATAATCATTATCAGTATATTTTATCCCAAACCCTACCAATTTTTATCGTAGTTACGTGAGCGACGATTAGTGGCTAGGGTGAAGATTGCCTATAAAAGCACTATACCATTCAAAGTACATTTGGACATGATGACGATGACCCATCATAGTACCCCAAACTTTTTTTGGTCTTTTTATGCATTTAATTTCCGTATTTACTACGTATTTCGCTTTAGACATCCACATATTTATATGATTCATTATGATTACTATGGTTATGGATAAGATTGGATCGGATGTTGTCTGATTTTATTTCCTTATGTATGTGACCATGATGGATATTGATGACATATCACATGTGTTTGATTTTATGAGAGATAGATTATCTCAATTATTGTATATGTGATGGTTCTAGATTGGGGTATATTGTGATGTTAATCTCATATCATGATGATATGATTATATTGGTGCATGGGGATATATTTTTATATTTACGATCCCTCTTCCTCATTTGATGTGATTCAATATATGATGATTAGCTTAGGCATACATGTATGATTTAGCAAGTAGCATTTATTTATATGTGATTATAGATGACGTTAGATGTGTTAATATCTTGATAATTGCTGGATTGATAAAAAAAACTTAGGTACATGGCACAAAAAAACATATCAAATGTTTAACAAACCTATAAAATATACATGGCTAAATGACATATTACACAACTATGTACAATTATTTAGAAGCTGCAAAAACACACTTCTATGTCAATAAGAATGATATCTCTAGCAATAAAAATGAATCCAAAAAGTCATGTTTAGTGAAAAAATATACAATTTACAAACAGATAAACTATACAGCAATTAATGTACAGAACCTACAAACAAAGCAGAAACAAGATAAAGCAAGTAATCTAAAGCTATGTTTTTTTGTAAGATTGTTTTTTTAGTGCATTTTGTGTTTTTGGATTTGTGAAACAATTTTCTATTATTTGTGTTTTTCTATTTTTCTATGTTTTTTGAAAAAAAATCAATTTTTGTAATGTTTAGGGACTTTTTATTTTTTTATAAGAAATCAGAAAACAGGAGATCGCCTAAAAGAAAAAAAAAATCCCTAGGGAGAAGAAATGGGTGATAGGTAGCAAAATCAGGGCCCAACATGGCGACAAGGAGTTAAAATTATTATTTAATAAAACAGCCATTACGGTGGATAAACAAAGTGTTAGAGTGATAAAAATGGTCAAAACATGCCCCTAGGGCATAAAAGTGGGTTAAAATATCCAAATATACCCCTCTCGAGGGTGTAAATAATCATGATCAGTATATTTTATCCCAAACCCTACCAAATTTTTATCGTGAGTTACCGTGAGCGACGAGTTAGATGGCTAGGGTGAAGAATTGCCATAAAAGCACTAATACCATTCAAAAGTACATTTGGAATGATGACGATGGACCATTCATGAGTACCCCAAACTTTTTTGGTCTTTTTTATGCATTTAATTTCGTATTTACTAGCGTTAATTAGCATTTAGACATGCCACATATTTATATGATTCATGATGATTACTATGGTTATGGATAAGGATTGGATCGTGATGTTGTCTGATTTTATTTCTTATGTATGTACCATGATGGATATTGATGACATATCACATGTGTTGATTTTTATGATAGATAGATGATATCAATTATATTGTATATGTGATGTTCTAGATTAGTATATGTGATGTTATATCATCATATCATGATGATATGATGATATTGGTGCAGGGGGATATATTTTATATTTACGATCCCTCTTTCCCTCATTTGATGATGCAATATATGATGATTAGCTTAGCATACATGTATGATTTACAAGTAGAATTTTATTTATATGTGATGTATAGATGACGTTAGATGTGTTAATATAGATGGAGATATGATGATGTGATAAAAAAACTATGTACATGCGACAAAAAAACATAATCAAATGTTAACAAACCTATCAAATATACATTGCTAAATGACATAAATTAACACAACTATGTACAATTATTTAGAAGCATGCAAAAACACACTTCATATGTACAATTAAGAATGAATATAATCTAAGCAAGAAAAATGAATCCAAAAAAGTATGTTTAAGTGAAAAAATATACAAATTTACAAACAAGAAGAAACTATACAAGCAATTAATGTACAGAAACTAACAAACAAAGCAAGAAACAAGATAAAGCAAGTAATCTAAAGCTATGTTTTTGTAAGATTGTTTTTAGTGCATTTTGTGTTTTTGGGAATTTTGTGAAACAATTTTCTATTATTTGTGTGTTTTCTATTTTTCTATTGTTTTGGATTTTGAACATTTTTGAATGTTTTTCTGATTTTCAGCATATTTGATTTTTTTGGATTTTCAGCATATTTGAATTTTTTATGGTTTTCTAAGGTTTTTCAAAGCTATATACAGGAAACTAAGAAACATCGATGCCCCTAGCATTATATGGATAATATACAAGGGCATGCACCATGTATTTATAAACATGAAGTTGAAAGTGCAAAGGTGTGTTGTCATTTTTATGCCCTTAGAACAATAGTATAATCCCATGTGCATCAACCTATCACCCAATGGGTGTTGGTTGCTTAGCTGAGGTACGTGCAGGTGGTGAGCCCCTCCTTTATGTGATTTTTTTCAGAATACATCCCCTATGGATAGAATCTTAGATGAAAGAAGGGAAAGAACCATATATTCATTTTGAGGGTCTTAGGATGAGTTAATATATAAATGCATCTATTTAGATAACTAGGAAATACCAACCATATAATAGATATGATAACACAAATAAAAGGCACTAGGGTTTCTACCCGTGAACAATGCATATATTTTAAAAGAAAGTGATATATTCATATTACTCTTAGTAACCACATTACATTCCTCAAGGCCACTACAAACCAAATGTCTTAATGTAGATAAGAATTATACATCAGAATCCTAAACTATGCTTTCTAGATTACAAATATGTTCATATACCCATCACTCTAGATAATTTATCTCTCCTATAGCCTCGCTAATGAGAACCCCTAGAACCCATCCCTATTTTTACAGAGCTTCACCTCTCATCTTCTTATTCTCTACCTCTCTTGATATCTCTCTTGATGCCCTTGTCCTAAAGAGATTTTCCTTCCTTCTACCCAAGCATGTCTATATATAGATTTTACATCCATCGACATGTCTTCCTTAAGTAGTAGATCAGTTTCCAAGTATCCATGTGGTCCTTCAATGTAACATGCTTCTTCCCATCTGAGCTCTCCACTTTCTAAAATGATGTCTTTCTAGATCCTTCCATTACATGGAATATTCCTTCCGTGACCATCAGGTTGTCAGGCTGGTACCTTATCCACTCTGCATGCTCAATTATGTGATGCTTTTCTTATGTGTCTCTTAGGACACAAAATATGGCTAAGTCCTTAAAACCCTTCCTTTTCCTAGAGCATGAACCTTGGGTTCTGATAAACCCTTCTAAAACCCTATCCTGTGTGCCTTCACCTTGCATACCCTTCTTCATATAGGTCCCACGTGCTTTCGCACCTTCATCCTCTTAGCCAATATTCTTAGGCCCAAAATCACCCACACTACGCCTATTCTCTATCCTTAGAAAAACTTGTCTTCAATGAATAAAGAAAGGTGGGTTCTGAATAGTTAGAAAAAGAACGAAGGAATGAAGAATTGGGAGAAATAATGGGGAAATGAAGGAGAACATGTTCATTGTTGAAGGAGGAGTCAGAAATCCTTCCCTATATCTTCCTCTAGCTTCTCCAAGGCATTAACCTCACTTTGTGATTGCTGACAGAGGTCACATACTAGGGTACTTACCCCCTCAAAGCTTAGCCCTTCCCCCTTGGCGCTCATTTTTTCAACAATTCCTTCTAGTTTTTTTCCCAAATCCTCGATGGCATCCATCCTGTGGGTGATCTGGGGGTATAACTCCTTCACTCAATTTTTAATCAAGCCCCACTCCGATCCGTTCCCCTTATATCTTCTCTTGGAACTCCTTGAGTTCCATCTCATGTGTAGCAAACAAGATGCTTTTTACCCTATCTCTATTAGCACAATTATCATATGCATCTTCAACAACTTGCGCAATGGCCTTCACATTGACAAGGAGTTTGGTATATTGAGCCATAATCCCTATGACCTTCATCTTGTATTATCTCTTTAGCACGCTAGTGCTTCTTCTGTGGACTCTAAGGTGAGTGGGAAGCTCTCCATAGTGAGGAAATGAGTTAATTCCTCTAGGCACTAAAAGGTTGATTCATATTTTTGTTCGGGTGATGCTAGATCAAGTTGCTTTAAAACAATAACATCTGTAATCATTTCAATTTTATTGTGTAATCCACACACCCTTGCCTTCTCCTCTTTTAATTCATTCCTTAATTACGTGCTGATCAGTTCTTCTTATTTTAGGTCCTTTATTTTATTGAGAATCTCCTCCTCCTTCTTCTCGAACTCCACCTCTAGGAATCTCACCCTATCATTCCTCCCAAAGAGTCTGGCCTCAACCTCAACTAAAAATTTGTTGAGTTCACTACAAAATTTTTCATCTAACAACCATTGATAATTAACCAAGGGATTTACTCCTTTCATCTTTGGAACCTTCATCAACACCCCTTGGTTCACCTCAAACTTAGGTTCATTGACATGGGACTCAAACGCCCAAGATAGAATTTTCCTAGTTCATGGGTATGCACCTTATATGTCAAATGAGGGCATGGCTAGGATTCTTTCTATTGGCACAATGCTCTAGAAGTGCGTGTGTATCACATTTTTTGGATCATTGATGTAATCCATTCCTTTCCCTAGTTCTACGACTACACTCTTCCCACCTATTTGTGTAGCCTTTGGAAAACTCACTGCTAGGTTGGGATCTCTACCCATGTTGCCATACTCCTTTCCAACATTTCTTCCTCAATATCCCTCATCACTTCATATGAGCTACATTATAATTCCTATTCCACTAAATTTTTTATGATTCCTGCCACTTCTCTCTCCACGGCCTCCTCTATCTGCTCCCTAGTGAGGCTTGGGGTCCTCTGATCTCTTGTGCTCACTTCTTTTCTCACCCCTTTGCCTTGAGCATATACTTCTTCCTCACCATTCTTCCCTTTGCTTCCTTCTTCTGAATCATTTATATCATACATGAGATGATTATAAACTTCTTCATCCTCATCATCATCCTTCTCTCCCCTATAGACCTACAAGTCCTCTATTTCTTCTGAGTATTCCCTCTCTACCACCTTCTATTTCTTCCTAACTAGTGATTCCAGTAAAGGATACTCTTCCCTCTCTTTCTATTCAATGGAAGACTCATTCTTTGGAAAATATTCTCTTGTGAGGATATCCTCTTGCTCTGGCACCTCTTCATCTAGGGTCTTCTCCTCGAATGGGGACTTCTTTCTACACACATAAGTACTTGGCTTAGTGCTTGTTTCCGATGTGCCCATGGGTTATGTTGTCTACAAACTTGGTGCCTACTTCTCCTGCACCTCTTATCTCTCCCTTTTCTTTGGCATGGAATTATTTCTTCCCATGGGGTGTTCTAGAATGGAGACATCATTCTCTAGGTAAGCACCCTTCTCAAAATTTGTCCTTATGCACATATATACCCTTGTTGCAGCCCTTATGACGATCAAAAATGTTATTGGTTTCATCATTTTTACTTTTTGGGAGACATATTTCACCACATATTTTTGTTTTGTTGTGTATATGAGATTTTTTCATAGCTTGTGGTGGTCTTGGTCTACCTCACTAAGGTTAAACCTTAGTCACCTATCCTCCTTAAAATGGTTGACCCCCGCTTAGAAGTATTGTGTGGTGAAAGAAAACGGTAGCTTGCACCATGCACTCTTACTCCCATCTGTCAAAGTGAATCTTCCTATGTATAAGTGTTGATATATAGTAAACTCAACCTCTTTATCTACGATCATGGGAAAATGACCAGGTATCCTCCACTCTGCACTGAATGTGTCATGCATCTTCTTGTAGCATTTTTCTAGGTGCGCCTTGTGAGATATTTTCATGGTCTCATAAGTATATTTCTCAAATATTTTCACGGGCAAGGGATTTTCTACTAGATACTTCCGTAAGATAACCTCTAGCCCATTAGACACTCCAATCTTCGAGAAGACGATGGTGAGGAGATTTTTTTTAATAATATCTTCTCTTCTTCCTATGCACTGCTAATGATCTCATCTACAATGTAGGTGGATAAGTTGTAAATGGTGCCTTAAAAGATCTTTTGGCATATATTCATCCATTCCTTATTCACTTGTGTCCACCTTTCTTGATCATTCATCTTGGTAAGCAAGCACACGACCATTCTCATAATAGGTTCAGGGATATCTAAGATATAGAAGTAGCGTGAAGCCTTCTTGTAGTCATAGGCCTCCATAGTTTTCCTTTATGGCATCTTTATCATCTAAGTTTTCATAAATGGAGTCTCCTTCGCAAATCAGGCTAGTGGACTTTGATATGAGTTAAGGAGTTGTGCACATTTTGTGGCCTATAAAGTAGAAGTCGTCTTTTTGTACGTGTGACATCAACCACTGGTATAACTACTCGGGCTTGCTAAAATAGGGAAACTCATAAAGTTGCAACAACCTGGCCTTATCCAACTTTACCTTCACTTTTTCGTTGTAGATTGACATTCCTTCTAGTGTCCTCTTGCTAGTGAGATGAACCAATTCCAATGTCATCTCTTTTTCTGTAATGCTCATGTGATGCTTGTAGTTGCTTACATCCATCTTCCTTAAGTGTGATTCCCGCTCTTTCCCTAGCAACACTCCATCTAGGTATTACATTTCTGCATACAATTCTTCATTGGAACTAGCAATGGTACCGGTTTGTTTTCCATTTCCCTTGCCCTTTTGTTTCTTTGGCGATATGGTTTCTTTCTTTGGTTTCATTCTACTTGTTGGATTAAAAATTAAATGCATTATTACTCTTCTCTACTACTCTACTCAACTCCAAGGCTCAAATCCATAAAGAATCCTCCTACCTCCATGCCCTACCTGTCAGACCCTAACTAGGAAAACTCTTCCACAAGACAATGTACTTTAAACAAAATCTCCCCACACCCATGTACTCCTTCCACTCAGGTTTGTAGATAAACCTTAGTCACACACTTAGATCTCTATGAGTATTTTTCCTTCGCATAAATCTCTTTGGGTGCCCTAGTTTGCAAGAGCTCTTCCACTTAATAATTGCAAGGTAAAATAATGATTCGGATGACCTCATACTTATAGTTTCTTTCTCCTTTTTAACAATAAATTTTATGCCACATACTAATGTACTTAGCATTAAATGTGGATTTTTCCACTAAAGTTGACCTTAAGTGCCCTTACCCACACACCTAATCATGCACGAAAAACTCTTTACAACCTTCTGACATGAAAAAATCCTTATTAACTGAAGACTCTTATCCACGTGTATGTGGCACCGAAGGCACTTCTTCTATACTTTAACTAATTTTTGTGTTTACCTACCTCATGTTATTCTTACACTTTTCCTTCTTTATACGTGGTCTTTATAAAGCCTTATCCTGACACTAACCATTCTCATCCACCATTTCCATGCACAATATTCTATTTTTTGCGTCTTTAATCCTTTCATATGGGCCTTAAAGATTTTAGTGTCAGCTTATACTTCACTTTGCACTACTCTACTGCACACTAAAACAGATGCGTTGTCCTCTACACATGCACAACCTTTTGAAAATAATGTGGTTACCAAAGCACAAGGCACAAAACAAAATACAAAGAAAGGAACAAGAAATGAGAAAGGGAAAAACAAGAAAATAAAATGCATAAAGGGAAATCTTAAGCTAACTGGAAATATTTCCTTATTTAAAAACACAAGGAAGGCTTATTTATAGTAGGGCTTCATCCTACTCCCATTAAAAATGATCAGCTAACTTCATCCCATACAGCACTTGTCACTGATATGCGCCTGAATCAAGGATGTATGAGATGATGTAAGGACCCAACCAATGGACTTTCAACTTCCCAAGATGGTGCAGATACTTAGAACCATACATCGGAACCATTTGCCTAGCCTCAAACTATTTTTTTATATGACAATCATGTCATGCCTTTTGTATAGATTTTTCAATTTTCTGACTCCATCTAGCAAGTGATCACCTTTTGTCTAATTGCATCAATTTTTCAATCCTTTCCTCAAGTGCTTTTTCATCATCTAAACCTCCTATGCACACTATATGTAGTGATGGTAACATGAATTCAACTGGAAAGACAGCCTTTTTGCTAAACACCAACTGAAACGGTGTGGTATTATTCAACCTTTTGTAGGTTTTCATGTATGCCCATAGAACGGTTGATACTTTGTCATCCCAATCCTATCATGTATTCCCATAGAATGGTTGATACTTTGTCATCCCAATGATGGTAACCTATCTTCCAAAATCATAAATCTTAATCAACATGTGACTTAGTATCTCTTTAAATGCCTCAGCTGTTCCGTTTTCCTTTAGATGATAAGGGGTATTCTTGTGATGGGCCACTATAAAATTTGCTAGCAGAATCCTGACTGTTTCATCGAGAAAATGTGTATCCTTATCACTATTCAAGCTCAAAGGACATCCATACATACTAATTATGTTTTCCCATAAGAACCTATCAGCTGTCACTGTAGTGAAATCCTTTGTAGGCGTTGCCTCTTCCCATCTTGTTAAGTAATCAATACAAGTAATGATATACCACAAACTAGTCCTTTGCATGGCTAGCGTAATTGTTCCTATAAAGTCGAATGCTCACTTTTTAAATGGCTTTGTGCAGGCTATTGGCCTTAATGGAATCTCATCCCTCTTTCTAGGTTTTCCCAGGCACTGATAATGGTTACAAGAATTTCAAAATTCAATACAATCTTGGTAGATGGTTTCCCACCAAATCCCTCCCATTAGAATCTTTTGCATGGTAGTGTTTCTTGTATAGTTTCCTCCTACAATCCCACCATGTGCTTCATAAAAAAATTGCCACGTGCTCATGTTCCAATATGCATCAGCATAGAAACTCATCACGTCCTAACTTATATAGATCTCTGTTAATCAACATGTAGGGCGTGATGTGTATTGTTAATTGTTTTCTTTCCAAATCCTTCATCTCATCCAGTGCCACACTTGTTTTAAGAAATACCAAACTATCTTCCAAGTCTGAGGGTGCACATCACAACCTAAACAATTGTGTTTCTAGTATGGTATCCTCAATGATTTGCACGTCCTCCCTTGAGTCAATCCTTGATAAGTGGTTAGGCCCTAAATTGCTTTTTCCTTGTTTTACAACCACCATGAACTCAAACTCTTGAAAATAGGACCCAACGACATATACGCCCTTGCAAAGTGGGATTATTTACCAAGTACTTCAGTGCCATGTGATCTGTGTAGAATATAAAATGTGTTCCCATCAGATACTTCCTAAACTTATCCAGTGCATAGATCATTGAAAGTTCCTCGCGCTCAGTAGTGGTATAATTATTTTCTACTGGTGTTAACTTCCTACTTGCAAAACATAAAGGGTGATAAATAATCCCCTCTCTAGGATGTGCTAGTAATACTCCCATGGTTTTTCCTGAGGCATCAACATGTACATGGAAAGGCTTATCCCAAGAAGGAAAATGTAGTATGGGCGCAGTGACAAGTCTATCCTTCAAAGTGTCAAACACCTTCTACTAACCCTCTCCCCAATGAAAGGCACTCTTGTGCTTTAGAAATTCCTCCAAGGGCACGTTGATTTTTGCATATCATTTGATGAACTTCCTATAGTACCCCATATGCCCAAGAAATATTTGCACTGGACTTTGACTAGTAGGCTCCCCCAATCCCATAATAATTGTAGCTTTTATGGGATATACTAATAATCACTCCTTACATATAATATGTTCCAACAGGGTTCTAAATGGAGTAGAAAAGAAACATTTCTTAATATAGAGGGATATCCTCAACTGCCGACATCTCTCAAACATCAGCCTAAAATTGTCACAATGGTACTTCACTAGCCCATACACCGTCTAGTCATCTAGGTAGACTTGAAGAAATTTATGGATAAAATGTTGGAATGCTTATACCACGATGCACGAGAACACAGTAGGAACATTCTTTAATCCAAAAGGCATGACAATGTAGGAAACACTTCCCCACTCAGTGGAAAAATTTGTCTTTCACTGGTCTTCCTTTGTAATTCTAACTTGGTGATACCTTGAGAAACCATCCGTGAAAGAGTAAACCTCACGCCCGGCTACTCCCTTTAGAACTTTTTTAGTAAAGGGGGTTGGGAAAGGATCGATGATACAAACTACATTTAGCTCCCTGTAGTCAACATAGATCCTTATTCTTCCATCTTTCTTGATACTAATGACCATCGGGCTTATCCATTCTGATTCCTCCCTAGCCTCAATGATGCCTAAATGTGATCATATTTATCTATTTTCTCCTTGACCCATATGTGTAAATTCAGATTCATCCAATAAGGTCTCTATTCTTAAGCGGGCGCTCACCTTCCTTCAAATTGATCCTAATATCCCCCAAGGAATGGTGGATGCCTTTGATTTATGGTACCCACATGGTAACAAATCCTGGAACTCGTACAATAGATCAATGATCTTTGAAACTTCTTTCTCTGACCGATAGTCTCCAATGATAGCTTCCTTAGGTTTTGTCTTTGTCCTAATGTTAACCTTCTTCGATTTTCAAGGGCTCATGGTAGTCGCATGTGCTCACTCATTAGCGCTATCAACTGAATTCATGTACGTACCTTCAAAATGGTTAACATCCAAACTTTCCATTTCTTCACCATCTACTACATAGACCATCTTTCCTTTTTCCTTTTCAATGCACACATGTACTCAAGTTGTATTTCTTCTGATACTTCTTCATTGAGGCATGTGTCTCTAAACTAGGTTCATCCAGCAACTCCAGTAACATATCTTCTATCATAGCACTATCTCCCATTGTAAGGTGCTTGATAACTTGCAATGCCTTATCCACTGATGGCTTGGTACTTCGATATTCAAAATGCTTGAATGAGATCAACCAGTTAATTTTTGTCAATTCCCTTTCTGACAGACAATGTCTCTAAATTGAATTTACCATGAACGCACACAACCCTGTAAGGTGGAATATAACTTATACACCCATAATGAAGGTGGTGAATGCTTATGATGCCCTCCGTCCAGACCTTTTCACATGTTTGGATATGGTAATGATGTGGTTTCCTTGCCATGGTAGTCTTGGATAATAGTGTGTGTGTTTCTTCTATAGAATCTTATAGAGAAAGTGAATCTCACCTCATGCCACTCTAGGAGACTCTTGCGATGTGTTGCCCACCATCGTGCTACAATTCTGAGAAAGTTATAACTAAGAATACTTTTCCTTTTTTCCTCATTTTTAAACTGAGCCTCCATTTATTATAAGAAATCATCAGATTTTTCCCCTCCAGAGTAACTTGGTAGCTTATTTCTTCCTAATCACTTGACTGAGCACACCTTCATCACCCTTGTTACATATCCTCTCAATTATCACCCAATAAATTCATAAGTCCCGTGCTCCCAATTACCACATGATATTGTAGTTATATCACTCATCAACTGAGCATCTTAAAATTGGATAACCCCTTATGTAGGATGAATTATTTTACGGTCTCTAATGGAGTGCATATAGATTATGTCAAGGAATTCCTCTCTTAAGGGATCGGTATAGGTGCTGACTTCCCATCTGTTAAGGGGATGATCACCCTTTCTTTTTTGCTCTCGAAACTAATATACCCATTATTAAACCACATGTCATAATTGTTATTATAACACCAAGGGTGCCCAAGTAATTTTGGGAAATTATCTTCCTCGGTGATTGCCAAGACTTCAAAGTCCCCAGTGAACTTGGATCATTTAATAGTGATATCCGCATCTTTCAAGACTCCAATGGGCATTCCTTTTTTCTTGTTTTCCATATACAACACATTCAAATATGGATGTAATGCGGGCCTTCCCATTTGATGATATGCATCCAACATAAGAACATTGACCTCCACTCTCATGTAGATGAGGATATTGCTTAGAAGCCACCCATCAATAGTTGCATTTAATATAATATCTTTATCATAGTCAAGGTTGTGAGGAGGAAGATTGTCGTGTAGAACCTACCTTTTGTTTTCTCTCCTGGCGTGTGGTACCTTATCCCTTAACCATTATCCTAGAAAAGGAATGATACTCATCTACCTTAACTTTTTACACACTTCCCTAACCTCATCTAGACCCTTCTGCGGAGCCTTGAAATTCTTACTTTTCTCTAACTTCCTTGACTACTCCTTTCAACTTTGGATTTCCCATTACAAAATTTGAATCACATATATAGTCTCTTTATATACTTCCTTTTGATGAGTTGTTCAAAATTACATAGGGTGAATTTTTGGACATACAACACTTATTACGTGCTAACAACTTCAGCGGTCTATCTCTCGCATACTGACCTTGTGCAATTCAGTCTCTGATTCATGCTGTCATGACTTTAGCTAGTCTATATCCTGGATGAACGAGGGATCACTCTATGGCATCCATTAAGAGGTTGACCACGTGCATTTAGGTTGACCATCCAGTGCCTTCATCTTTCTAGTCTTGCAGGATAGATGTACGGATAAACAACTGCAGGGCAGTTGTTTGTAGTTATAGTTGAAAAAGGTCAGTAAACGCCATGAGGACTGCAATAGAAAATCCCAAGACACTCACCGACTTATAATGACTTTGTAGACCCACAGTGATAACTAGGTTCATCACGTAGAAACTCACAAATTCCTCAAAGAGAGGTTACAAAATAATGACAGAAAAATAATATAAAAGAGATCCACTTCAATATGATCCTCAAATCTACCGTTACAGATAAAGTGGTAATCATTAAAAGGCCTATCGGCCAATTAATATGCATTGGCTAGTCTGAATGTATACACCAAGATCAATAGCAGAGATCACATCTGGTCAAAAGTCATCCTGAAATCCATGGTATCATGGGTCATAGAGGTAAAAATTTCTATTCATATCAGTAAGAAATATATATGTATACAAGATGAGCTCCTACATAGATAGACAGCCAACTCTGCATCATTCGAAACCCACATGGAAAATCTCACAATCTATCTCCATGAGACATATTGACTCTCAACAACCCAAACAATCCTCTGCATGCAATCATATCTCTCGTAATCTTAGTCTATGCGATGAATCACTCACATACGATATCTCATGCGATGAATTTTCAATAATCTTCACTTAATTCATGGCTCATTGAACCAATTTTTATTCTCTACGTGGTTTTTTTAACACAACTGCATTCACATTATTATTTGAACACTACCAACTAACCTATAAGCACAGGGTGGCTAACAACGCAAATTCATTTACATGGGTCACAAATATATTATTTTGTGTATATTTTCCATTTTAAATTACATTAGTAAATCCCATACAAACATAATCATGGATCACTAATGACAAGGTTGAATATTATAGTATACATGTGACACTATTTGAGATTGTATATGAGACTAACATGCATAAGAGTTTCGCACAGTTTCTGAGACTTATTCCTTGCATAGAAGAAAAACGTGTAGAGCGCTAGAGGATCTTATTCATAGAACTACATGGATATGGAAGTGCTACCAACAAAGGTGCACAAACATTTGGAGATGTATGAATGCATAATACAAGTACCATGCATAAATGAAAGGAGACGTGAAGTTCCAATTTTAGGTTGTGACGGATTTAGTCCTTAGCTCATTTCATAGAAAACTGAAATATTTCTTACTATGGGGAAGTGATTCCCTATAATAAGTTGATAGTGGAAGAAAACTAGTGTACCATAAGTTGTACAGCATCCATAAAATAACAATGTAGGATTAAAAGTGTACAATAAATATCTAATAATACTTGTGGAGGTGGTTCAATTCCCTCTGTCCACATGACTAAGAACCTTGGTTTAGATTAGACGTGTTTCCTCTACAACCAAACTACTTGCTAAGACCAATTAAATCACTGTTCCTCCTAACCCACCAAATCCTTCAAATCCACTAGGTCCACAAGGTCCTCCAACTCCTACACCACCAAATCCACCTCTTGTATCTAGAAAAGGGCGTGAAGTGGTCATGCCCAGTGTCCGCAACGTCCCACTAAACTACGTGTTGATGGTTTGTGATATTGTCTCCCTACTAGTTATGTGTCTCGTGCCACGTCTAGACATGATACAAAAACCTTTTGTATTTGTACCTTGTCCAAAAATTACTCTAAATATGGGAATGGTTTGCGTGGCCATATACGTCTTAAATAAGAAATTATATCTACTAGGTGTAGATCAGTTACTTTCACCAATACAACCTAGATAAGTAATACTTCTTCCTTGATCTAGAAAACCAAACGCTAGGGGTTGGTCACCAGGTGGGTTTATATGCATGCTGATGACTCTCCTTTATCCATGTAACAAACTCTCATCAAAAGCTGAAGGGGATTCTCTCATGGAACTGACCAAGATGGGGTCAGCATCAAGCATCAATCATCTATTAGGTATACCACATATCCTTTGTTATCAAGCCACACAATTGTCTAGCCATCTCCCTGTGACGAGATTCACAAATGGAAGTCGAATTGTCTCTCTATCTTCTCATAATGGTTCCTTTAAGCCTGTCAATATCTCATAATATATCCTCCAACATAGTTTCCTATAACAAACTGGATCATAGAATCATATAGCCAGCCATAGATAATTCAACTCTATACATATCCCTAATGATGAAGATCTTCATATGTAAAGGGATAAGACATATTAATAATGATCCTATGGGCTATTTTAAAAACCTGAACTCAGTTAATTTTTGTATCCAAAATGAGCCCCTTGCTCATTTTGTGGCTAACTCCCTTCATTCTTTCCTCTCTTGTGCCTCAGTCATAATTTTTTGCTTTTCAGGCACTCAAAACCTTCTAGAAATGGCACCATTAGATAGAGAATTTTTCTCAGCTTTCCAGAAAGAAGTAAAGTTTTCCTCCTAACTCCATGTATTTTTGAAGTTATGGCTTGGTGGAGTTTTGTGGGAAATTTTCCCTAGACAAGCCAGGGCTAATAAGGTGAGGCCACGTGTCCTCGGAAGGGCAGAGACGGAGGTAAACTTGGAATTTTTACCAAGTGTTTGGCAAGATTTTAGAAGGAATTTTTTGCCCGATGGCCCATGATGAATTGAATGCTCATTCCATCTGTCCAAGGTGGAATTTAAATTAGGAAAATTTCCTAAGTGTTGGCATCATGGAAAAATCTCTAGGCCAAGGCCCGCATCCAATCACATTGTGCCACGTGTCCTTAGGCCAAAGGAGTGGCGGAGGGCGGAGATAAAATTGAAAATTTGGCAAAAATTTTTTGGTGAGAGGAAAGGAGAAATGCTTTCCCAAAGCCTATGGGCCAATGGGAGTGTGCCACGTGTTCATGGGGCATTGGAGCTTTGGCCACCAAGGAGAAATTGGGATTTTTTCCCAAACAATAGCGCAAAGAGAAGTTTTCACCCCTATGGCCCACAACAAATGGAAACCCGCCACATGTCTTCAACTGGCAGAGCATGGGGAAAAAATTGGAAGATTTTCCCAAAGCAAAAGGTCAAAGAAAATTTTTAAAGGAACCAATCTCGCCCCCCAAAATGTGAGCCAATGGGATCGTGCCACATGTCCAAGTGGTAAAAAATAAAAAAAAAGTGGCTCGACAGGATCCCACAGGGGTGAAAAATGGTAAGGCAAGCCCACAGAGAATTTTGAAAGTCCAATGGGGTTTTACCACATGTCTAAGTCAGAAAAGATGGTCAAAAGTGATGAAATAGACAGAGAAAAAATCCCATGGCAAGATCACATCGTGCCACGTGTCCTTGGGTCATCCAGCCGGCGAGAGATTTTTTGGAAAATTTTCCAATTTCGGCCAAAACGATGGAAAATGAAGTAGGGAAGAGCCCACGACCAATGGAATCATGCCATCGTGGCACCAGGAGTGGTGGAGCATGGAGATTTTTGGGAAAATTTTCCCAAATGCAAAAAGTGGGAAATTTTCAAATTTTCAGCCCGCCATCCCGTTTTGGCCCTGTTTTGCCCTAAATTTTCAAATGAGCATAACTTTCGATCCAGAGCTCAGTTTTTCACGTTCTTTATATCAACAAAAATCTGGTGAAATTATCTACATGATTCTAGGCTCTTTTATTGTATTTTAATGGATTTTGGAGAGAGAAAAATTGGGAAAAAGTACTCTCTGGCACGTGGTGGAATCAACAGAAATGACATTTCAACCACCATTTTTAATGAAGAATGGCTCGCATTCTCTCCCCAACATGGTGAAAAATGTCATGGAAATGGACCTTTAAGGATGCCCATGTTGTTTTATGGCATTTTTTCGGTGGTTGAAGCTCCTCTCATGTTTTCCCATGTTTCTCTCTCCTGGGCTCATTTTTGCATTGTAAAAGCCAAGATTTGGCTCATTTTTGAAGGGTTGGACATTTTTTATGTATTGTAGGCTCCCTCTTCCACCCAAAAAAGTGATTTTGTGGAATACTAGACCTCTTTCAAGGCTACAACACATTTTCTACCTTTCTGTTGATGTAATGCCTGTATTTTGATATAAAAATTGACAATGCAAGCTCTGTGAATGAGTTTCAGTCCTCTTCTTGTGTTGTTTGATTTACCCATGATCTTTCATTACATTTTATTAGTTTGTGTATGATGTTTTGTTGCATTTCTATAATCTATGTCAATCTGCATAAGTAAAAATGCTCACCACTCCTTTGGTGCATCACCTTATTAGCATTAGTTTCAGTTCTTTTTTACATTCTCTATCTCTGTCCCCTTGGAATTTAGAGTAGGATTTTGAGTTTAAAACCTTCTGCAACTTGCAAGTAATACACCTGATCAGAGGAGTTGAGGAACCAACCTCTAACCTGGAGATTATTTTCCCATTTTTACAAGTCCCACACTTGGGGAAAAGATTCAATGTTGTGCAATCACACTGGATGTCCAAAATGTCAAACTAGAAATATGATCAACATCCAGGGGTGCTGCTGATTTGCACTAATAGTTTTGGCATGCCCGGTGGGACCTTAGAGGTCTTCATCTTCATTGCAACAAATAGATGTGCATTTTTTACAAATTTCTTGCTTAAAAGAGCCCTGAATTGCACATCTGGTGACTCCAAGGAAGAAGAATCAATTGGTTTTAGCAGTGCAGACCTGAAAACTCATGAGAAGAATCACCACAAGGTCAAGAGTTGGAGAAGAAGAGGTGCTATTTGAGTATCTATAATTATCTCCAAGAAGAAGGAAAAGAGGGAGGAGAATTCAAAGGTCTCCATCTCCACCAAACAGAACTCTATCAACTCCTCCACCTGGTAGGCCTTTCATTCAATCAACAAGGGTTCTAAGGCCAATCAGAATGGCACAACACAACCCCTATGTCAATTTCACTAGCAGCAGCCCACTTGCTCTCAATGCACAAAATCCAATCCCAGTTGTAGCATTGAAGAACATTCCATACTTTACTGGAGAGAATCAGACCACTCCTGGTGATCATGTCAAGGATATTGCTAATATTTGTGCAATCCATGAGATTAACAAGATGCAAGTTGTTGTCAAACTGCTGGCATCTTCATTCAAAGGGAAGGCTTTGCAATGGTTCAGGAGTCTTGCCTTAGGTTCTATCCAAAATTGGAACCAGCTATGTATAGCCCTCCATGAGCAGTTTGGAGAAAAGGGAGATAACTTGTCCCTTTTGGAATAGTTGACAACCATCAAGAGAGCTCCCAATGAGTAGCTGACTGACTTCAACTTTAGGTTTCAAATGACTTGGGAGAGAATTCCAGTGGTAGTAAGGCCAACAGTAGAAGGTGCTTTTCTATATTACCTTAAAGCTCTAAATTCTGATATTTCTATGTTAATTCAATCCATGGGAGGCACAACTATCCCCGTTGCTTATAGCATTTCCATTAGAGCTGAAAATTGTTTGATTCAAGCTGGCAAGCTAGCTCCTAGGCCTCCAATGCCATTGTATCCAAGTTTAGAGAACCCAAGTACTAGTCAAGTGCCTATTTTAGCTCCTATTCCCACTCCTAGAAATCAGAATTCAAGTGAAGCTTCTACTTCATCTTCTAGTGCCTCAAATGAACTTCAAGAAGTCATGAAGCAATTGCAAAATTTAGGCAATGAGCTGGTTACACTCAAGAGGCAGCAAGCCCAAGGTTTTAGACCTTCTTTCTAGCCTCAAGCTCAGCCTAACAGGTAGCCATACCAGCCTCAAAGACCACCCAATCTAGTTGTAAATCAAAATCAAGCAAGACCTCCTGCCAACAGACCATTTCAGCCCTATAATCCCAATGCTACATCTGCCTCTAAAGCAATAGTGCCAGTGCAAAACAACATAGCTCAAGAGTATGATTGGTGTTTCCCATGCAATGAACCTCACAACCAGTCTATGTGTTTCAACGGTGCCTTAAATCAAGCATTAATGGTGACAACTACTGGTGTGGAGGGTGAAGGGAGTCAAGGAAATAACCAACAACAAGAAACATTCTAGCAACAATCAGCTCCAAATGATACCACACTTGTAAACTGGCAGGTAGAAGATTTTTGTGGCATGAATCAAATAATCTCCCAAAGTGTTGCAGCCAACACAAGGTCAAAAAGGAGAAATTTGGGTGAAGAACAGCCATTGGCTCCAAGTGATTCACAACCTTCTACCACTCCACAAATTATTAGCAGATAAAATGTAGTTCCAAACAAGCAAGGACTGCCTAAAACAGCTCCTAGGCCAACTCAGATGCCAGTTGTTGCTACCCATGTGCAAGGAATGAATGTGCAGGCCAAGGGACAGTAGAGAGATGCTTCATCTCCATTCAACATCATTGATCAGATGAAGAAGACAAATGTAAACATATCAATGTGGGAATCACTATCCATCCCAGGCCAAAGAGATTTGCTACAAGCTGCCATGAAGGACTGGTCAACTTCAAATCAGTAGGTCCAAATGCAAGAGAAGGTACTCACAAATGCTGTCCATCCTGAGAGGAATCATGGAGGACAACAAGGTAAAATGTTGAAGCCCCCTCCATTCTATGTTTCATTGATCATTGGAAACCATCTAGTACACAACTGCATGATTGATTCCGGAGCAAGTAGCTCAGTAATGCCCAAGCAAATAGCTGATCAGTTGGGGATTCAATATGAAGTCATATCCAAAGGGGTAGTGCAGTTGGATGGGACAGCAATAACGACAGTAGGAGTGATCAAAAACTTGAGTCTTACTTTGCATGCATGCCCCAACGTTGTTGTTTTGCAAGATGTCTCGGTAATAGACCTTCCACCACTCTTTGCCCTATGTCTGTCAAGGGATTTCACAGCCAAGATTGGAGGGTACTTATCTGTTGATTGGTCACACATGTTGTTTAGAACAAGATATGGAACCAAGGCCACAATCAGATCTGAACCTATTGCAAACTTTCACATTGAGCCTCACACTCCAAGCCAAATCAATACCAATTGTTCAACGTTTGATCAAGAAGATTATCCAAGCACTGATGAAGCTGACACCAAGGTTGGAAGTATCCCAGATCTGACTCTTGATGAATGGGAAAACAAGGTGCATGCTTTTGATCCTTATCAAGAAATAGAAGAATCTGAGCTAGGAGTCTATTGCATGCACAAAGAAAATCAGCCTATTCCTAGCATCACCAAGCCAAACCACAAGGATGACAATGAGGTATGACAGTTGTTTTTTGATGGATCAAGGAGTAGAAAAGGTGTAGGAGGGGGAGCTATGCTTGTTTCACCTCAAGGAGTTAAGTATTATTCAGCTTTTAGATTTCAGTTTGCATGCTCTAATAACACTGCTGAATATGAAGCTTTGATACAAGGATTGCATTGGTCAATCAAGAGAGGAATAAAGAACTTGCAAGTCTTTGGTGACAGTGAGTTGATTGTCAACCAAGTTAAGGGGCAGCATGCTGCCAAGAATGATCTGCTCAAGTGCTACAAAAATAGGGTGTGGGACCTCATTGAAGATTTTGAGGGCTTTGGCATCAAATCCATTCCTAGAAAAGAGAACCAAGCTGCTGACAGGCTTGCAGCAGTTGGAGCAGCCTTTGATGTTGTTAAAAGCATCCAAAAAGACAAGGTACAACCAAACATCCATGTGATTGTAAGGCCTTCAGTGCCAGACAACAATGTAAGTTGGCAAGTGTTTGAAAATGATCAACAAATCATCCATTTCTTGCAAGAAGAGGCTGAGTTCTCAGCTAAAAATCAAGAAAATTTGGAACAACAGTATGGTGACCAAGTGGTACAGCTGAGAACCAACAAACTACCAAAGGGACTTATCACTTTGGAGTCCATTTTCAATCCTAATGATCAGTTTAGGAAGGAGAAAGCAAACATCCAAGTCAAGGGAGAAGATTCAGTGTCCATCTTGGTGGAAGAAGGCAAATCACTCCAAGTTGGTAAAGTGACAACTGAGTGAGAAAGGTATGAGTTCATACAACTTTGTCAAGAATTCCCTGATGTGTTTGCTTGGAGCTATGAAGATTTGAAAGGTTTCAATCCCAAGTTAGCTCAACACACCATTGAATTGGATCCAAGTACTAAACCCGTCAGGCAGAAACAAAGGCCAGTCAATCCACACATGGAGCCTCTCATGAGAAAAGAATTGAATAAGTTGATAGAGTCAAGTATCATATTCCCTATCAAGCATTCTAGTTGGGTAGCCAACTTGGTTCCAGTTAGGAAGAAGAGCGGAGAAATCAGATTGTGTGTTGACTTCAGAGATTTGAATAGAGCATCTCTCAAGGATCATTATCCACTTCCTTCTATGGAGCAGATTTTACAAGTTGTTGCCGGCTCTGAGAGGTTTTCATTACTTGATGGCTATTCAGGGTACAATCAGATTATGGTGAAAGAAGAGGATCAGTTCAAGACAACCTTTACAACCAAATGGGGAACTTATGCATACAGGAAAATGCCATTTGGGCTGTCCAACGCTGGAGCTACTTTCCAAAGGGAAATGGACATGGCGTTCAAGGGTTTGATTAACAACATGGTACTGATATATCTTGATGATATCACTGTTTTTTCAAAAAATGCATCAAACCATCTCTTTCATTTGAGACAAGTGTTCCAAAGGTGTAGAAGATTTGGAGTATCCTTGAATCCTAAAAAGTGTATTTTTCTAGCCCATGAAGGAAAGCTCCTTGGCCACATTATCTCCAAAGAAGGATTAGAAATTGATCCAGAAAGAGTTGAAGCCATAAGATCACTACCATTGCCAAGCCACAAGAAGGCCCTTCAAAGTTTCTTGGGAAGAATAAATTTTGTTCAGAGGTTTGTCCCAAATTTTGCAGCCCTAGTCAAGCCTATCACCAAGATGTTAAAGAAAAGCATAGCTTTCAAATGGACAACAGAAGGCAAGGAAAGTTTTGGAGCAATCAAAGAAGCCATCTCTCAAGCCCCAACTCTCATTAACCCAAATTTCTCCAAGGATTTCATCCTCTATGCATTTGGGGGCGATGATACTATTTCTACAATTTTGGTACAGCAGAACAAAGACAATGATGAGCAGCCAATTACTTTCTTCAACCAAATCTTGGAGGACTACGAGGTAAGGTATTCTTTCATTAAGAAGCATGTTCTTGCAGTAATCAGGAGCTTGAAGAAATTCAAGCATCTAGTTTCAAACAACAAGGTTCAATTGTTGGTTTCTCATGTGGGAGTTAAAGACTTCCTCCTCAACAAAGACCTGAATGAAAAAGAGCAGGTTGGATTACTCTTGTCATGGAGTATGACATTGAGATCTAATTCACCAAGTTGGTTAGAGGAAAAGGATTGTGTGAGTAGATGGTCTTGAACAAACACAAGGAAGCATGCAATGAGAAGGAGGTTGTTTTGGTGTTGTAAGACAACCATGAGCAAGGAAGCACTCAAAAGGAAAATGATGGTGTCCTCACTCCTTGCTGGACCCAAGATGTAATGCGCTTCCTAAGCATAGGTCTATGCCCTCCAGAGATGAACAAGACCAAACGAAGACGCTTCAGATTGCAGGTTGTCCCATATGCCCTTGTTGATGGTGTTTTGTTCAAAAAGGATGTGAATGGAGTGCTACTGAGATGTATTGGTACAAATAAGATTCACAAGGTGTTGGAAGAGTTCCATGGTGGATCAGCTGGTGGTCATTTTTCACCAAGAGTGATAGCTCTAAAGATCATGAGGGCTGGCTAGTATTGGCCCAATATTTTCAGTGATTGTTATGCGTGGGTCAAGAGGTGCGAGAATTGTGTATTTTTCACAAGTAAGGAGAGACTAGCTGCCCTTCCATTACATCCAATTTCAGTTGACCAGCCATTCATGCAATGGGGTTTAGACTTCATTGGAGTCATTAATCCAAATTCAAGCCAAGGGCGCAAATGGATTCTAACAGCAACAGATTATTTCACCAAGTTGACTGAAGTAGTGGCACTCAAGGAAGCAAATGAATCTAGCATCTTAGACTTCTATGAAGGGATAGCAACTAGATTTGGCATACCTACTACAATAATATCATATAATGCATTAGCATTCATTGGGTCCAAGGTAACTGAATGGGCTGTCAAGAATGGGATCTACCTAAGCACTTCATCAAATTATTACCCTCAGGGTAATGGCCAAGCTGAATCTACAAACAAGAACTTGTTAAGGATCATTAGGAGGACTCTTGATGAAAATCAGAGGTCTTGGCATACTAAGTTGAAATCAGCCTTATGGGCTGATAGGATAACTCCCAAGAGATCTACAGGTAACTCTCCATTCAAGCTTGTTTATGGAAGAGAGGAAATTTTTCCCATGTCACTTGAGTTGCCAACATTGGAACTCATGAAACAGCTGGAGTTGTTGGAGTTTGGACCCATGGAGGTTAGATATGCAGAATTGATGGAGCTCCAAGAAATCAGAAATCAGGCATCCCAAGCAATGGAGAAGGATCATGCTTTGATCAAGAAGACCTTTGATAGAAAGGCCAAGGATAGATCTTTCCAAGTTGGAGATCTAGTGTTAAAATGGGATGCAGACAGAGAAAAACCAGGGAGGCATTCAAAATTTGATGCCATTTGGAGTGGCCCATACATGGTCACAAAGTGTAAGGACAACAATGCCTTCCAATTGTCTACATTGGATGGTGAAGAGTTGTAGATTCCAGTCAATGGAATCCATCTGAAGCATTGCTACTGAAAGAAACTCTCCACCTTGTACATATTAGCTTAGGTTTTCATTCCTCCAAGTTCGTATGCACATTATTTTTTTGTAGTTTAATATTGCTTTCCCTAAGTGCTTTGGCACAAGCTTGCTACTCCAGGAAATGTGTTTTGCAGGCCTTGCTCCAATCAGATACTGTTCTACCCTCCATCTTCCTCCTTGCAGTTTTCTAATCAGTTGGTGTACCAAGCAGAGAATTTGATGACCCCATGCCTAATGATTTACTTCAAAAAACTAGTAACTTCATCTAGCAGGAATATGACCCCTCTGAGTCGCCAAAACTATTATCCAAAATGAGCCCCTTGCTCATTTTGTGGCTAACTCCCTTCATTATTTCCTCTCTTTTGCCTTAGTCATAATTTTTTTCTTTTTAGGCACTCAAAACCTTCTGGAAATGGCTCCATTGGATAGAGATTTTTCTTAGATTTCTAGAAAGGTAAAGTGTTCCTCCTAATTCCATGTATTTTTGAAGTTATGGCTCGGTGGAGTTTTTGTGGGAAATTTTCCCTTGACAAGCCCGGGTCAATAAGGTGAGGCCACGTGTCCTCGAAAGGGCGGAGGCGGAGGTAAACTTAGAATTTTTACCAAGTGTTTAGCAAGATTTCAGAAGGAATTTTTCACCCCGAAGGCCCGCTGAAGAAATTGAATGTTGCCACATGTCCAGGTGGAGGGAAGATAGAAAATTTGACTAAGTGTTGGTGTCATGGAAAAATCTCCAGGGAAGGTTTGCACCCAATCACATTGTGCCACGTGTCCTTAGGCCAAAGGAGTGGCAGAGGGCAGAGATAAAATTGAAAATTTAGCAAAGTGTTTTGGTGAGAGGAAAGGAGAAATGTTTTCCCCAAGCCTGCGGGCCAATGGGATCGTGCCACGTGTTCAAGGGGCATCGGAGCTTTGGCCGCCAGGGAGAAATTGGGAATTTTTCCCAAAGGATAGTGCAAAGAGAAGTTTTTGCCCCCGTGGCCTGCAATGAATGGAAACCCACCACGTGTCTTCAACCAGCGAAGTGTGGGGAAAAAATTGGAAGATTTTCCTAAAGCAAAATCAAAGAAAAATTTCAAAGGAAAATCTCACCTCCCAAAACGTGAGCCAATGGGATCGTGCCACGTGTCTAGTGGTGGTAAAATATGCAAGATAGGCTCGTAGGGAAAAATGGCAGGTAAGGCCCATGTCTAAGGGGGTTTTGCCACGTGTCCAAGTCAGAAAATATGGTCAAAAGTGATGGAACGGATAGAGAAAAAATCCCATGGCAAATCACATTGTGCCACGTGTCCTCGGGTCATCCAGCCGGTGGAGTTCTTGTGGAAAATTTTCCAAAGGCCAAAATGATGGAAAATGAAGTAGGAAGAGCCCACAACCAATGGAATTGTACCACGTGGCACCAGGAGTAGTGGAGCATGGATATTTTTGGGAAAATTTTCCCAAATGCAAAAAGTGGGAAAATTTCAAATTTTTGGCTGAGCGCCATCCTGTTTTGGCCCTATTTTGCGCTAAATTTTCAAATGGGCATAACTTTCGATCCAGAGCTCAGTTTTTCACGTTCTTTATATCAATGAAAAGCTAGTGAAATTATGTACATGATTATAGGATCATTTTTATATTTTGATGGAGTTTGTAGAGAGAAAATTTAAAAACACCTGTGGCACGTGGTAATCAGTAGAAATGATGTTTCAACCACCATTTTTAATGAAGAATGGCTTGCATTCTCTCCCAACATGGTGAAAAATGTCAAGGAATGGACTTGTAAGGATGTCCATGTTGTTTTATTACATTTTGGTTAGTGCTTGAAGCTCATCTCATGTTTTCCCATGTTTCTCTCTTCTGGGCTGTTTTTTTGCATTGTAAAAGCTAGATTTGGCTCATTTTTGAAGGGTTGGACAATTTTTATGTTTTACAGGCTCCCTCTTTCACCCTAGAAAGTGATTTTGTGGAATACTAGACCTTTTTTCAAGGCTGAAACACATTTTCTACCTTCTATTGATGTAATGCATGTATTTGATATTGGAAAATAACAACTCAAGCCCTATGAATGAGTTTCAGTCCTCTCTTGTGTTGTTTGATTTACCCATGATCTTTCATTACATTTTATCAGTTTGTGTATGATGTTTTTGTTGCATTTCTGTAATCTATGTCAATCTACAGAAGTAAAAATTCTCACCACTCCTTTGGTGCATCACCTTATTAGCATTAGTTTTATTTCTTTTTAATTCTCTATCTCTGTTGCCTTAGAATTTAGAGTAGGATCTTGAATTTAAAACCTCTGCAACTTGCAAGTAATACACCTGATCAGAGGAGTTGAGGAACCAGCCTCTAACCTAGAGATTCTTTTCCATTTTACAAGTCCCACACTTGGGGAAAATATTCAATGTTGTGCAATCAAACTAGATGTCCAAAATGTCAAACTAGAAATCTAATCAACATCCAGGGGTGTTGCTGATTTGCACTAACAACAACATTTGGGAAAGAATACGTATAAATGGCATATTATAGAGTATAACTTGTTAGGAATCCTTTCCACTAGTGATCAACATCATGTGTCCAAGTCAGATCTTCATACTGTAACCTCTAGTAATCATCTTAGGTCCATACGTATGATCTATAGTACCAGCTTGATCTGGATGCATATGCTGAAATCCATTCATATAGTTCTACTAGAAAACAACAAAAAACAAGTCTCATACAAATCATCATACATATTCTCTTCTACCCATCTACATGCATCAAACTCAGGTCTAATGTTGAATCTTTGAGCAAACTCATCCTTCGTTCTCTTGAACCATGCTTCAACACTTTCCAAGGTCAGACATTCGGTCATCATGCATCAAAAAAACTAAGATGTATGCCATTTCTCACAACCTCAAAAAGAGGTCCCAACAATAGAACAAAAATGTACTAATTTTTATGCCCTTAGAACAAAATTCTAATCCCATGCACATTGACCTATCATCCAGTGGGCACTGGGCGCTCACCCGGGGCATGCACGGGGGCCGAGCCCCTCCTTTATGTACTTTTTGTGAGAATACATCCCCTATTGATAGAATCTTAGATGTAATAATGGAAAGAACCATGTATTTATTCTGAGGGTCTTAGGATGAGTTAGTAAATAAATGCATCTATTTAGATAATAAGGAAATATCAAATAGATAACATATTTGATAATACAGAGAAAAGGCACTAGGGTTTATACCTGTGAAAAATGAATATATTTTAAAAGAAAAACATATATTCATATTACTCTCAGTAACCACATTACATTCCTCAAGGCCATTATAGACCAAATATCTTACTGCAAATAAGACTTATACATCAGAATCATAAAATATGCTTTCCAGATTAGAAAGATGTTCATAGACCCATCCCTCTAGATAATTCATATCTTATATAGCCCCCTAATGAGAATCCCTACAACCCAAAACTATTTCTATAGAGATTCTATTGGTGTAGGTGTTTTATTATCACTTTATTTAATTATTTAGTGTTATTTCCACCTACACCATGTGAGTCATCTCACTTAGGTGGACATGGACTTAGGTGTCATTTTAGTTATGACATATTCTCTTACAGAATCTGTCATATGTGTAAGTGTGTCATAGGAGTTACATTCCCATTTGGGAAAGTAACTCCTCTTCTCCATTATGGAGGAATATTTTCTTACATGGGAGTTACCCCTTCACTCCCCTATTTGTACTCCTCTTCTTTTTTGTCCATGGAAATCCAAGACCATTTCATTCCATTCCATTTTCGAATCTTGAGCTTTCTATGCATGCACATTGCTTCTTACAAGTTTTCTTTCCTTATCTTGCAACTTATTTATTGGTGAAGTGTAGCTATTTGGTGCATGTGTATTCCTTCCAGACCCTCATCCTACACTCCTTCATGGTATCAGAGCTTGGGAAGTGGAATCATGCTAAGTACTCGCCTTTGTTGCTGCTCCACCGTGTAGTTGCTTGTGCAAGTTTTACTTTCTGCATGTGCTTTACTTGCATATTTCAGATTCTTGTGGTTATTTTTTAGTGGTTTGATTGTGTGTTTCTTGTTGGTTTACATGTAATCAGGGCCAAAGAAGAATTCTATCTAGCTTATTATGTTGGAGAAGCAAGGAAGAATACAACAGTATTATTTTACACAGTAAAACTCAGTTCTGTGTATTGAGTGGTTCAACGTTGAAGGGTAAAACGTTTTTCATTGATAAAAAAAAAGGAAAACTTGTTTGGATGTGCTCTTTGATGCTGCATATCTTCTATTATTTTTTGTAATACTTCTCCATGCACTGCACTTCTCTTCCTCTCTTCATCTCTTCGTTGCACCTGTGCACTCTTCCACGTCGGCTTCTGGCTTCATCCTACACTCCCTTTGTGCGGATCTATTTTTTTTTTGAGTTGGGAAAGTGGAGGATCTGCGTTATCTTGCTGAGTTGGGGGCAGTAATGGATTTGCATGTTCTTGTTGACTCAGGATTCTAAACCACTCCTTGCTAGCCATTTCTTCTGTGCCCTCATTCCCAACCTGCATGTTTTTCCACACTCTCCTAGTCTGATCTGCCCCTACACGTGGACTGGTCTGCTGGAATGGGACATGGGAACAACAAATGTTAAACTATATTCCCTGCCTGGGCTTTTTTTGGCTGCTCCTCCAGCATCAACATGGTCTATTTTCTGGCGTTGCACACAGCAACTTAACCTACAACACAGCACATTTCTCTCTACTCACCACACCACGTGGCCCTAGTCCACCCAGGACTTGCGTGGAATCTTCTTGTGCACCTCTATTTGGAACCTGCAGTGGACAACAACATTGGATGAAGCAACAACAACTTTGACCAAGTGGTGTACAAGAAAAAATTGTTGTCTACCTTCCAATTCTGCTCGCTTCCCTTGGTCTCCTACACCGTGGCACATAAACCACACTAATTTGGGTAATGGCCGCTTAACACAATTCATTTTTTGATGTTTTTTAAGGTAATATAAAAATAAAAATAAAACATTTATTTTTGGCTTGGGGTTCCTCTTTTTCGAGTGTCAAAGGCGGAGGGTGAGGTCTGGGATTGGCAGGAGGCTAATCCCCCCTCGTAGTCAAAACAAACCCCCTCTGAAATTTGATGTTATTTCCAACGGGCACAAACACGATACCTTTTGAATGTGTTTCAGGAACTTTTTTAATGTTTTGCAGGGATAACTAGCTTTTTTTTAATCAGTTACGGGAATTTCTTTAAGCCACAACTTTTGACTCGTTGCTCCTTTTTGACCACTTCTTTAGTCAAAATTGTATTTTTTTATGCAATCTACATGATGGGAATATTAGTTTTGTAAAATGAATTATGTTATAAAGTGCCATTTTTTGGGGGGCTATCTTTCCTTTTTCGCACATTTCTTTTCTGTCATGGATAATCATAGTGTTCCTTTGCTAACCCCATTCAACTATCAAGAATGGATGAATGCTATGAACACTGCCTTAAAAGGAAAGAAATTATTCCACATTGCCACCGGTCTGCAAGATGAACCTGATGATGAAAGAGACAGAGAAAAATGGCTTGATAAGTGTGATGAAGCCATTGGGTTCATGACCATGTGTGTATCTCCAGAGCTGTGTTTTCACATTTCCTCTTCCACCACACCCAAAGAGGTTCTGGATACTCTCCAAAAACTTTTTGGGAAACAGGATGAAATGCGGGGACATGAACTTGAGAATAGCCTAATAAGCCTTAGTTCCAATGATTTTGATACCCTTCAAGACTTCTTCTCCAAATTCATATCACTCAGATTGTGGAATAAAGAAAAAGGAATCTCAACTCATTTTATCTATCCTTACCCAACTTGGTCCTGAATACTCTATATTTGTCTCCACCTTCCATGCAACAAAAAGGGAACTTGGAAAAATTTGGTCTATGCCCTCTCTTGATGAGTTTATTGCAGATTTGATCAGGGAACAAAGTAAATTGATTCAAATGGGTAGCTTGAAATCCACAAAATCCCATGCTCTCATTGTTGGAAAGGAAAAACCGAGAGCTTCTAAGGAGAAGAAACTGGATCATCAAAAGAAGGAAAAACCCCAAAATAACTCTTACACCTCCTCTTCCACCTCCCAAAATTCCAAAGAACGAATCAAATGTGGATACTTCCATGGCATGCATGATGAAGAAAATTGCTTGAAGAAAAAGATTGCTCTCCACACTGATTTTCTTGAGAAGCACAATATTGGAGTCCCAGATTCTCTCAAAATGCCTTCATCATCCCACAACAGTTCTAAGGAATAAGAGAGTGAAAGAGAGAAAGTACAAGAGAAAGAAAAAGTAAAAGAATCCAACAAGGAGAAACCAAAGGGAAGAGCTCTAGTGACAATTGTGCCACCTACCCCTACATGGATCATTGATTCAGGTGCAACTCATCACATGGCATCATCAGACATTGAGTTTGATTCACTTGAGCCATGTGACATGTCCTCTATTCAGCTTGGTGACAACACCACTACACAAGTTTTAAGAAGAGGATCAGTTGAAGTGGTGGTACTTTCAACAATGTTCTAAGTATCCCTTCACTCTCAACAAATCTTCTTTCAGTCTATCATATCACTCATCTTGGGCAGGGCTTGTGAGTTGAGTTCACTCCAGACTCATTTTATATTAGGGAGCTTCACCATGATGCTATTGTTGTAGTTGGTATAGCTGACCATCACACTCGGCTGTACTCATTCTCTCACTTTTCTCCTCCTTCAGATTCTTCATCCGACTCATCTAGACTTGAGGATACTTCTGAGCCCATTTCTGATGTTTTGGACATCTCTTCTAGCATAGTTGATTGCCATGATGGGGACCCACCTCCATTATCCACTCATCACTTGCAACATCTTGAGGGGTTGTCTCTTGATCTGCCCACTTCTGGTCCACTTCAGACACTTTAGGGAGTAGGCACTATGATTCAAGATTCATCAGGCATTAGGTACACTTCTTCACAAGTTCAGAGCTTTCCACCTTCCTTCATTGCCACTGCTTCTGGATCTACACTTCTTCATAGAGTAGCTAGATTTTCCACCTCACATATGGAGCATTGTTCCCTTGATTGGAACAACACCTTGGCACTTCGAGGGTCCTCTTCCTCCTCTTCACTCAGCATAGGGTGGCTCGTGAATGGATCATCTTCTTGGGAAATAAGATAGTCTCCTTCTTCTCTCCTTCTTCTTAGTAGTTTAGGAGAGTTTTGTTTGCTATCTCTTGTAAGTTAAGGTTTTTCCCACTGGGTTTTCCCCTCACTACTTGAGACCTTTTGTGCATGGGTACCTCATCAGGCTTATAGCCAGGATCCATTTCTTGTTTGTCTTGCTGACTTACCTTGCCCCATCCTAGTTTTGATGAAGGGGGGTGTTGGTGTAGGTGTTTTATTATCACTTTATTTAATTATTTAGTGTTATTTCCACCTACACCATGTGAGTCATCTCACTTTGGTGGACATGGACTTAGGTTTCATTTTAGTTATGACAGATTCTCTTACAGAATCTATCATATGTGTAAGTGTGTCATAGGAGTTACATTCCCATTTGGGAAAGTAACTCCTCTTCTCCATTATGGAGGAATATTTTCTTACATGGGAGTTACCCCTTCACTCCCCTATTTGTACTCTTCTTTTTTGTCCATGGCAATCCAAGAGCATTTCATTCCATTCCATTTTTGAATCTTGAGCTTTTTATGCATGCACATTGCTTCTTACAAGTTTTCTTGCCTTATCTTGCAACTTCTTTCTTGGTGAAGTGCAGCTGTTTGGTGCATGTGTATTCCTTCCAGACCCTCGTCCTACACTCCTTCATGGTATCAGAGCTTGGGGAGTGGAATCACACTACTCGCATTTGTTGCTCCACCATGTAGTTGCTTGTGCAAGTTTCACTTTCTGCATGTGCTTTACTTGCATATTTCAGATTCTCGTGGTTATTTTTTAGTGGTTTGATTGTGTGTTTCTTGTTGGTTTACGTGTAATCATGGCCAAAGAAGAAGTATATCTAGCTTATTGTGTTGGAGAGCCAAGGAATAATACAAAAATATTCTTTTGCACAGCAAAACTCAGTTCTGTGTATTGAGTGGTTTAACGTTGAAGGGTAAAACGTTTTTCATTAATAAAAAAAAGGAAAACTTGTTTGGATGTTCTCTTTGATGCTGCATATCTTCTATTCTTTGTTGCAATACTTCTCCATGCACTTCACTTCTCTTCCTATCTTCATCTCTTTGCTGCACCTATGCACTCTTCCACGTCGGCTTCTAGCTTCATCCTACACTCCCTCTGTGTGGATCTGGTTTTTTTTTTGAGTTGGGAAAGTGGAGGAGCTGCGTTATCTTGCTGAGTTGGGGGCAGTAATGGATTTGCATGTTCTTGCTGACCCAGGATTCTAAACCACTCCTTGCTAGCCATTTCTTCTATGCCCTCACTCCCAACCTGCATGTTTTTCCACACTCTCCTAGTCTGATCTGCCCCTACACGTGGACTGGTCTACTGGAATGGGACGTGGGAACAACAAATGTTACACTATATTCCCTACCTGGGCTTTTTTTGGTTGCTCCTCCAGCATCAACGTGGTCTATTTTCTAGCGCTGCACACAACAACTTAACTTGCAACACGACACGTTTCTCTCTGCTCACCACACCACGCGGCCCTACTCCACCTAGGACTTGCGTGGAATCTTCCTGTGCACCTCTATTTGGAACTTGCTGTCTACCTTCCAATTCTGCTCACTGCCCTTGGTCTCCTACACCGTGGCACATCAACCACACTGATTTGGGTAATGGCCTCTTAGCACAATTCATTATTTGATGTTTTTTAAGGTAATATAAAAAATATATATATTTATTTTTGGCTTGGGGTTCGTCTTTTTCAAGTGTCAAAGGTGGAGGGTGAGGTCCGGGATTGGCAGGAGGTTAATCCCCCCTCGTAGTCAAAACAAACCCCCTCTATAATTTGATGTTGTTTCCAACGGGCACAAACACGATACCTTTTGAATGTGTTTTGGGCACTTTTTTAATGTTTTGCAGGGATAACTAGCTTTTTTTTAATCAGTTGCGGGAATTTCTTTAAGCCATAACTTTTGACTCGTTGCTCCTTTTTTAGCACTTCTTTAGTCAAAATTAGATTTTTTTATGCAATCTACATGATGGGAATATTAGTTTTGTAAAATTCACTATGTTATAAAGTGCCATTTTTTGGGGGGCTATCTTTCCTTTTTCGCACATTTCTTTTCCCTTCACTGATTTACAAGAGGAGAAATATCTAGATCAAGGCTTGATAGGATATGCTCATAGGGAATCTCGGAGACCAGAGTGGAACTAGCCCTAGGCTAAGTAAAATTATCCCCTAAAAACCAAATGATTGTGAACAACAAGTTCTCCTAAGGTGGAAGAAACCATTTTTCACCAAGGGATCTATCCAAAGTGCCACAATTGAATGGTTTTCACAAATGGATGACCTGCTTTCTCTTTTTCTTTTTCTCTTTTTTGACTTTTTTGTATTTTGATCCTTTTTTACTTTTTTGTTTATTTTTTTATTTTGTGCCATGTTTAAGCATAGAACCTCTTAAAGTTCATGGAATTTATAGGCTCACGGATCTCATCTCCATTGGGATGAGACAATTTGTATGCTCCTATTCCATATTTTTCCATAATGATGTAAGGTCCTAACCCATGTGCTTAAAACTTTCCTTTCTTCTCTCTTTCTTCCCTTATGTTGAACTGATTCTCTTTAATGACCAAATCTCCTACCTCAAATTGACGAGGTTTGATTCTTTTGCTGTAGTTCTGGGAGACTATGTTTTGACATACCTTGAGATGGTTAAGGGCACATATGTGCTTTTCATCTAGGAGTTCCAATTTTTCCAGCATGGCCACTCTGTAATCCTCATCTTTGTCCAGATAATCCCTAATGGATATCCTTAGGGAAGGAATCTCTATTTCCAATGGGATGATAGATTCTATTCCAAAAACTATGGATTAAGGTGTCACACTAGTAGGAGTGTGAATGGAGGTCTTATACGCCTAGAGGGCTATGTGAATTTGTAAATTCTAGTTACAACTTGTCTTACTCACCATCTTTTCCATGATCCAAACCAATGTTTAATTAGTGGCTTTAGCTTGCCCATTATCCTAAGGTTAATATGCCTTATATCACTTTAATATTATTTGAAACCGGTGACAAATATATTTCATCGTCTTTTTCTTGAATGATTTTCCATTGTCAGTAACTATGGCCACAAGAATTCCATACCGGAAAATAAGGTGATTCATGATGAAATTTGATATTTGAGCACCTGTAACATATGTTAATGGAACAACCTCCACCAACTTAGTGAAATATTTTTTGACTATGATTATGTGGGTATGAAAATCAGATGAGGTAGGGGTGAGCTTCCCTATTAAATATAGTCCCCATCTAGAAAATGTCTAAGGTGTTGTAATTTGTTACAATGGTTGTGATGACGCATGGATGAAATTTCCATACTTCTGACATAAAACACATTTCATGACATGGTTGCAGTAATATGTCTCCGTAGTAAGCTACTAGTATCCCACCCATAAAAAATTCTTTCCTAGAACCATTCCATTTGTATGGGTGTCACACATCCCTTCATGTACTTTTTTGATTGCTTGGACTAACTTTGCTACATCTAAACCATGGAATAGATTACCATCATATCCATGATGATAGAGCATACCTCTTAGGAGGGTGTAACAGGATATTTGGCAGATAAGGCTTTGTTTGTTAGATCAAGAAATGTCAGTAGGGAAGGTACCACTTTTAAGGTAGTCATAGATAGGTGCATACCAAGGGGAGTAAGGACCAAAAAATTCACATGCCAAACATGATTCAAGTATATCATGTGTAGGTTGACGTATATTTTCAACAAAAAATGCCATATCGGTGTTTTCTAGCAGAATTCATAGCATAGAATCAACTTTCACCATTACATCTGTAGATCAGTTTTGTGCCCTTGGAATTTTCTCAAAGGTAATATGCACAAAGTATTCTTTCAGAGTTTCCACCAGTTTCTTGTATGGGATGAGCTTTTCCTCCTTGACCTTACACTCATTGTTGAATTGTTTGATAATTAGTTGTGAGTCACTAATGACCTTGACATGGTGGATATTCCACTAGATCGTCAACTTCAACCTAGTGACGAGTGCCTCGTATTCTGTAATATTATTTTTGTAAGGAAAACCAAGATGGAAAGCTTGTGGTATGGGTCTTATGAAGGAGTGATTAGTACTACTCCTGCCCCTAACCATGGAAAGTGAGTGATCCGTAAAAATGGATCTGCCACATGACAGATTCTTCAATATACATTAGTGATGAATATAGCATCTCCAGACCTATAGGATCTATTCCAGGTAAAGTTACTTATGCTAATTGGTTGACAAGTACTCATCCTTTAACTAATTTTTGGTTTACGTATTCAATCTAAATTTCAGTGAGCAGAATGATCCAATTAGTCATTCTACCTATAAGGTAGGGTTTTGACAATAGGTATTTAAGTGGGTCAACTTTAGATATAAGCTTGGTTTTATATTTCAATAGGTAATCACAGAGTTTTTGAAAATACAAAACAACATCCAGACAAGATTTATCAATTTGGGGATAGTTGGGCTCATAGGAAATCAGGGTATGGATAAGGTAGCACACAATTTTTTCTTTTTTTCTTAGTACATATTGTGTAAGCAAAGCGCCAATAGTAAATTATGTATCAAATATGTATATAAAAATTATCTCACCTAGGGTTGGAGGCTTGAGGACAGGTGGATTGGCTAGGTATTATTTAAGAAATGTAAAGGCACATTGTTTCTATATTCCCCAAACAAAATCAACATCCTTTTTAAGCAAATGAGTAAAGAAATGACACTTATTAACAAGCTACGAAATGAAGTGGAAAATGGCTTGTATTTTTCCTTACAGGCTTCACAACTATTTCATATTATTAGGAGGATGCATTTTCATAATGGCAGTGAATTTGGTTGGGTCTAACTCAATCCCTCTCCTTGATACAATGAATCCTAGCAACTTCCCTGATAATACTCCAAAAAAACATTTCTTTGGATTCTATCTAACCTTGTATTCCCATAGACGTTCAAAGATATGTCACAAAAATTTAGGGTGGTCTTCTCTTGTTTTGGAATTTCCAAGGATATCATCTACATAGTCCTTCATGATTTCATGCAACATATCATGGAATATTACTGTCATGGCCCGTTGATAGGTTACACTGAAATTTTTGATGCCGAAGGGAATTACCTGATAAAAAATGTTCCCCAAGGAGTTGTAAAGGCCATCTCATACTGATCTTCTTCTTTTATCTTGATTTGGTTGTATCCTAAAAATCCATCCATAAGAGATAACATTTCATAATCACGTCAAAATTGGGAAAAGGAAAATCATCTTTTGGACATGCCTTATTACTGTCCCAAAAGTCTGTTCAAATTTTTATGCCAACTGGTTTATTTTATACTGGTTCTACATTTTATATCCACTCAGAGTAACCAATGGGTCTAGTGAACCCTACTGCTAACAATCTGTCTAAATCCTCTTTAACAAGAAGTGCCCCTCACGGATGTATTTTCCTTAGCTTTTGTTTAATAGGATTTGCATTTGGATGCACTACTAAGTTATACACCACCAAATTTGGATATAAGATTGATATATCTTTATAATACCATATAAATATGTCCATAAATTCTTTGAGAAGCAAGGTGAATGTCTTCTAATCTTGTGCTAAAAGCAAAGCTCCAATCTTGATTATATTTTTGTCTTCTTTTGTTTCGATGTTTATGTCAATGGTTTCTTCTACCAAAATTTTTGACATATCCTCCATAGGCTTAGGACCGGGAGGAAGGTTGAGATAGTCTTCCAAGGACTATGTGACTTGGATTTTTTTTATCGAGGCTTTTCATTAGAACTTGTTCCCTCTCTTTTTCTTAATTTCTCTAACCACGAAGCTCAAATTCCTCTCTGAAATAGTCATAGGTATCTAAGTTAATGTAGAAACCTTTCTTATGGTCCCCAATTGAAATTTATCTTGTATGCCCATAAAATCTATAATGACCTCATCATTCTCAAAAAGGTCCAATGAAACATGATGTTATTGGTCCCAATCAAGAAGGGAAGGGTAGACAAGGTCAATTTTAGACTCAGTGGGGGTTAAGGTAAGGACACCGGTATCCATGAAAATTTTCGTGGAGGTAAGATCCTCATATTGGCTATAGTGGGAATCTGTGTCATTGTCTAATTAATCAAAACTATCCTCATGCTCAAAACCGGCAGTGTCTTGATCATTGGGGTGCGATCCATAGGGTCGAATGTTGATACCATATCTTTCTATTTTGAAATGTGGAATTGGAATTGGTTCTCTTGATCCTTGTTCATTATTTCCACATCCTAGGCCCTTATAGCCCATATAATACATCATTCGACTAGAATTTTCATACTTAGGGATTTGGTAGTAGTTCGGTTGAGTTTCCTTAAAGACTCAAGTTATAGGTGGGTCTAGAAATTTCTCTTCTACAAATAATCCCTCAGGTAAGAATGTCCCAATAGTTTGTTCATCTCTAGACTATTTGAAAAGATAGTTGGTTCGTCCTATGGTTTTTGGTGACAAAGATAGGTATAAAACTAGGATAATTTTTTGTACATTGTATTCTCCATAACCATACTTTAGAATTTTCATCTCCCATGAATAAAAAGGATAAGTATATGTAGAATCTTCTTGAGTGCAAGTGTTGAGGGAGTTTGAATCAATTTGTGATTCCATAACTTTTGATTGAAGGGGAATAACTATATCAACATAAGGACATGCACATTTACCCTTACGAGAAAATATATTGAGAGCTCTGCAATGAGAAAAAGGTTCTAGGTCTCATTGTATTGTAACATTATGTCTCTCATGTTTTAACTTGATTCACTTATGTAATGTTGAAAGTATGGCCTAGATGGCATAAATACATGGGTGGACATGAAGCATATTATATGGAAGTTCCAAATCTAAGACGTGAAACTTGGTATTGTGACAAGTTGGTCCTACCTCCATCGGTAATGTGATTGTTTCACCTAACTCCCACTCTACGTTGTAATAAATGGTTATGGTAATAATATGGGATGATAAATCTTCCTTTGTATGTCCTAATTGTTTAATTAGTTTCAATGTGCATATAGTCAATCCCACCCATTATCCACAAGCACCAATTTTATCTTCCAGCAGGTAAAAAATACCTCTATATATAGGGGAATATTATGTGTGTGATCGTCATTGGGGATTTCCTTGTGGTTAAAGGAGATATGTTTATTTGGTGCAATATTTTCCACCACCTCTTGTAAATGCGAAGGGTCTACTTCCATTGGTACTCTTGACCCATGGATATTTTTGTATAATATGTCCTTATGTACATTTAATATCCTAAGAAGATCTAAGATTGAAATCTTGGTAGATGTCTTCTCAAGTTGTTCTAATAGGTTGTACTAACCTTCCTGAGAGGTTGACTGAGAGGGTTCTAGGATCATGAGATGGGCACACTTTGTTACCAAAACACAATCCTTTCCTTTGATCCTAATGGTATTCACATGTTCATTAGAAGAGTGGACACATCCAATGAGTGAGTCATGATGATTATTTTCACTTTTAGTTTATAGGTAGTTTGCAGCTTTGTAGCTTTGGGATGACTCTCCTTGATCCAGCCTTTTCTCATCTTATTTTCCATGTTTAGGGAATGGTTATTTGAATATCCCCATCTTTTCATTTGGATTTTGATTTCTCTCTAGGATGTCAACTTCTATCTCTCCATTTTCAATGAGATCTTAGATGTAGTGGCGAAGTCATAGGCACTTTTCTATCTTGTCCCTTTACACAATGAAAAACACAATATTCATGCTCTTTATACCATGATGGTTTAGGAGCATTGCCATCAAAAGGTTGTGTTGTAGGATGATTCACCATGTGGACTACATCTAATTGATTCAATATTGTAGACAAAGACTCGTTAAGAGGAGTGAACGTTCTACACTTAGGTGGTGGTTGAATAGGTCCTTTGGTCAGTTTAAAAGGTTGAACTTGAATTATTTGTACTCATTTGGAATCTATGATTCTGTCTCCCACCACATTCTTTTTTTTTGTTAAATATATTTCGATTTTTCGTTGGTTTATCATTTGGATTATCTTTAGAAGGTGATTTGGTTGTTCCTTTTACAATGAGGGATTTTTCTATTTGTATGCCCTTTTCAATGACCTCTTCAAAGGTACAAACACAATGAATTTGCAAATGAAAAGTGATGTCCAAGTTTAGATTAGGCATGAAGATGCTCACAAGCTTTTTTTCAGGAGACACACAAGGGAAGTGGTTGGCTATACCTCACCATATTTGTAAGAAGCTAGCATAGAGAGTTTTTTAGTAATACACAAGTCTTCCATAGTTATGTTATTTTCTATGTTATCTGAGAAATTTCAAACAAACCTTTATGCTATTTCAAGCCATGAAAAGATAGGTCCACAAGGTAAGTGAGTGAAACATTCCAAGGTTTGTACCCCTAGAATCTTTGGAAAGAGTTGTATGAGGTAATTATTGCTATATGCCACTTCTTGGAATGCCATGTAAAAATATTTCACATGATCTCGCAAGTCACCTTTGCCTCTGTATTTTTCAAATTTTCGCATGTCAAACTTCTTGGGAAAGGGTGGAAGCATTGTATCTTTATAAAATGGATGGGGGAATAGCTCTTTGTATTGGTATTTTTTTCTATTCCCAACATTACTTTCATGAAGGCTTGTAAGTGTTTCTTTCATGGATTACATTTCTTTTGTAAGTAATTTCTTTGTAGTAGGAGAAGCAAGAATATATACATGACTTTATTCCATAGTTTCTCCTTCTTGGTTTTCCATGTGAAGTTCACTATCTTTGACCTTAGGCTTTGCCTTATGTAAAATTTTTTCATGTACTTCTATACATGAGATGTTAGTAAAGCTAATTTTTGAATAAGGTTTTGGATTTGTTGTTGAATAGTGACTTCTTCCTCAAGAGTTTCTTCTTCTTCTTCATTCCGTGGATGTTGTTGTGCATTTTCATTTTCTAATATAACTCTACGTGGCATCTAGATGAAGGGTATTTTATAGCAAACCATATTATCATTTCCTATGTTAGACATGGAAGCATGCCTATGTGTTAGGATATATTTCATGTTAATGAGAGGTTTTTCCTCTTCATTAACCTCATTCATGGGTGTGATTGTCTCATATTCTATAGGCATTCTAGCTCCTAATTCCACCACTCATGCTAGCACCTGATATTTATTTCTGTAAAGGAATTCATCTAATAAGGTGGGGTCAAATTCAAATTCCACATGTGGTGACCCAAACTCATCACCACTATGATCTACCATCTCCTCCAATTCCTTCTTTGTAGAAAATAAAGGCCCGAGATCATGGCCAATAAAGGGATTTGACCCTTGTTTGTTTGAAGTTTCCCGAGTTTGTGTTTGTTTCATTTCAAATGCCTCCTTTTTGGTTCTCAATATTTTTCTAGGGGACATGATGTATGTGATATTTACCAAGGTTTTTTGAATTTTTTCAAAAGGTATTGATTAAGCCTAAGTGAAATGTAAAAATAATGCCAATAGTTCAAGAGTTATAATGAATGTCGAAGGATAAATGTTCTCAAGTGATTGTTATAAAGAAGTCAAAAGGTGATAAATAAGATACAATCACATTATTTTTAGCTCCAAAACCAATCAACCAAATGATATAATTCCTAAGTCTTCTTCCAAAATGGTAGTTGGTGTTTTAAGATGATTAACAAAATGTCACTACTTATGTCGAGTTCAAAGAAATGAACAAGACATAAGTAATAAAAAGGAGTTAACATGATCCCCAAAAAAAGTATACTAAAAGCAAGCTTGAATCCAATCAATACTTATATTCCAAAAAGTGGTAGGTTATGATTGTGAGTGACACAACAATTCCACCAAGATACGTTGACCAAAGTTTGCGAGAAAGTAAGGTATTAATATCAATATGATATTGATAAAATGCGCACAAGTGGTAACACTCAACACTTTTAAAAATTGAGAAAGTAATTGAAAACAAAATAAATCTAGAGTATACCTAGGAATTGTTAAAGTGTATATAGATTAACATCACAATATAGATATTTAGGTCAAGTTTACAAGAAACAAGACGTAAATACAAAAATTGTAGCGACATGATATAAACAAGATAACGGTTCAAAGGAAATTCAAGGTGATGAATCAAACCTAACTACGATGATGATATTGACTTGGGTATCAAGATGAAAAAGGCTACCAATCATTTGAAAATGTCTCCATACACTTCAGATGTTTAATAACCCAGTCGCAAACATGGATGAGCATAAATAGAAACAAAAGTGGCTAATGCAATAAATTAACAACACAAGGGTAGTCACTCTTCTTATAATCAACAAAGTTTCAAAATAAAGTGAAGGAAGTAGATCAATTGGGGGTGAAAAATGTTGGCCTAATTTTGGCAGAGTTTCACCTCATCTTAGGGCGAGTGAAAAACTAAAAAAAATAGCGCTTCAACGTTTCGTGATAAATAATGGATCTCAAATCCAATTGGATTTGAAATGGTCAAAGTTGGCTCCTCATCAAAGATAGTATCCTAGGAGGTTCACTCAACCAGGTGTTGAAACTTATCTAAAATAGATCCCAATTTGCTAAGGTTTTCCAAGGATTATCTTGGATTTACTTTACCCCCTTTAAGCACAGTGGGCAATAAATGTGTCCATCATGTACTCTCACTGGGGTCACAATAAACATAAATTTGACACTAAATATCAAGTGTATGCTAGTCAATTAGGTGTGTCGATCACTTATCATTTTGTCTACAAGGTTCCCTCTTGCATGGACTACTTTGGGGATCCTACGACCACCCCCATTGTTGTATCTTAAGGCTTATGCTAAAGGGGTTATGTCCTAGTTTTAAGCAGATGGGATGTACCCTTATCTAAACCTACAAATCAAGTGTTTTGAATGTGGTGTTTTTTTTTAATCTTTTAGACTTAATGTGGTTTAGTCCTTTTATATTTGGAAACCTGCAACACAAATGTAGTTAGAAAAGTTTTTTTTGAACTCCTTTCTTTGAAAAACATTTTTAGGTCCTGCACTCAAGCGTAAGTAGTTCTCCAAGAAAATCACATTATTTGAAAGAGGATTAAGAGTTAATTTTGATTCTCAAGATCATCCAAGGATGCAAGAGAAGATCATACACAATAAATAAGCCAACTAAATAGTAAAGGAATTTTTTGTAATTAACGAACCATAGAAAAAGCTTGATAAATGTTCATTCCCTTAAGCTAAAAATGAAAGATGAAGTTTCCAATTAACCAAATGTTACAAAATGAATTCTAAAGTTAATTTTGATTCTCAATATCATCCTAAGGTGCAAGAGAATAGCATACAAAAAATTTAGGCCAACTAGATAGAAATTGAAAACTTCAAATCAAAGGACCATAGAAAAAATGCTTTGTAAAAGGTTCATTCCCTTAAGAAAAATGAATAATCAAATTTCCAAGTTTATCCAAATGTTAAAAATATAGATATCAAAGTTGTTTTTGATTCTAAAGATTAAAAAAACGTGAAAAATAAGATCATACATAATATTTTGTCTAAATCAGGTAAAGCATGGAAATACAACATTCATCAAAACATTAGACATGTTAGAAAATGACCAGTTTTACAATAAAGGAAAAACCTACAATTTTTGTAAGTATAAATCCCAAATTTATGTTTTCATTTCATAGTTCACTTAAATACCTTTCCAACACAAAAAAATGGAGTCATTTTGAGTTTGGGAACAAAAGAAATAGCCTCCAGAAGATGGGTTATGCATATGCTCTTATGCTCATGGGTATGCACTTAACATGTATTCAAAAAAAGTGAAAAAAAAAACGTTCCTTAATCTGCAAAAAGGTCAAATTATTCCAACCAAGATTCAATTTTCACAACCCATCACATTAGTATATGAAAAGAATACTTGACACTATCAAACATTAGCATTCATGATAAAAAAAACTTAACATTTTAAAGTAATTGACAAAACTAGCATGTAGAATGATGAAAAAGTAAGCTCTAAAAATGAAAACATGTAGAAATCATGAAATTTTCTCACCAAGATTAAATTTTGACAGCAACCCACCACATTAATATGTAAAAATAAGACTCAACACTATCAAACACTAACCTACATGCTTAGGAATTTAAGATTTTGAAGAAATTGACAAAATTAGCATATAGAATGTTGAAAAATGAAGCTCTAAACATGAAAAACATGGAGGAATTGTAGTCATTTTTATGCCCTCTCAAAGAGCAAGGAAATACCATGTGCACCATTCTATCACGTAGTGGGCATTGGGAACTCACCTAAAGCATGCGTGGGTACTGAGCCCCTCCTTTATGTGATTTGTGTGAGAACACATTATTTACGACAGAAACTTAGGTGAAGATAATGGAAACAAACCATACATTCATCTTAGAGCTCAAAACGGGCTTCTAGACCAATGTATTCATTCAGATAAGAAAAGAATTATAGAACATAGATCTGAATCAAAATAGAAAGGAAATGTACAGGGGTTTATACCCACTCATATGAAATATATATAAAACCGATCCATATAGATATAACTAAAAATGGAACCACATATATCCATATTAAATATGTTTGGTAATCACATTAAAATCATTGAGGCTATCACATATCTATATAATAATGTATATCAAATTCATGCATAAGAATTGAACTTAAGCCCCTTATAGTACAAAGAAAAATATTCAGACCCATCCCCTTGATACATCATACTTTTGCGGATCCTCTAAACCCAACCCATAGAACACCTATAGTACTTCTGCATAGATTTGCCTCTCTTCAACTCTCATTCTCTCCTTCTCTATCGGGCTCTTGTATTTGTAGCCTCAGCAAACACCACCATACCTTTTTGAAGTTGTAGATCATGTGCCAACTTTCCAAGTGGTCCTCCATGGGAGCATGCTCCTTTAGACGTGAACTCTCAATTCTTCACCATGATGACCTTATGGAATATTTTGTCTCAAGGTATAATCCCTTCGTGGGCACCAAGTTTCCAGGCTGGCACCTTATCCACTCCACATGTGTAGTTGGGTCATGCTTTCCTCATGTTCTTCCCAATATGAAAAATATGGCTAAGTCCCAAATTCGTTGCTCTACTTTGCACGTGCATGCCACTGATTCTACTAAACCATCCTAAAACCATGTCTTGTGCACTTTCACCTTTCGCACCCTTCTTAAAATAGGCCTTGCACATCTACGCACCTTCTTATACTTAGCCAATATTTTAGGGGCTCAACATCACCCCACACTACACCTGATCTTTTCCCTCATGAACATTTTATCAATGAATAAAGAATGAGTGTTCCTGAATAGTTTGGGGAAAGAATAAAGGAGTGAAGAATTTGGGGAAGAATTAAAGAATGGGGAAACTATGATTACTTCTACAAGAGGAGAGGAAAATATTTCTTCAAGTCTTCCTCCAACTTATTCTAGGTAGTGACTTCATTTTATTCCTATTGACAGAGGTCTCCGACTAGAGTGCTCACCTCTTCAAATCCTATCCCTTCTCCTTGGGTATTCATTGTTTCCATAATCCCCTCCAATTTTTTTCCCAAATCCTTGAGCGTGTCCATCCTTTGAGTGATTTGGGGATACAACTCCTTGAGCCAGTTCTTAATTGAGCCCTAGAAGGTCTCAATAACCTCTTATTTATTCTCAACCTCAACTAGAATTATATCATGTTCTACTTTATTACCCTTATTCTTCTCTTAGAACTCCTTGAGCTCTGTTTCATGAGAGGTGACCAGAATTCTTGCCACTCTATCTCTATCAACGCAGTTGTCATAGGCAGCCTCAACGACCTAGGCAGTGGATTTCACATTAGCAAGGAATTTATTGTACCGAGAAAAAATTACCACAAACTTCATCTTTTCCCCCTTCTCTCTACATGTTGATGCCTCTTCTATAGATTCCAAGGATAGTGGTCTCCTTTCCATTGTGAGGATGTTGATAAAGTCCTCTAGGCACTCCAGGGTGGATCTATACTTATGTGATGGTGGTGTTAGATATGGATACTTCAAGACAATGACATCTGTGATCATCTCTACTTTCTTGTAAACCTCTTGCACCCTTGCATTCTCTTATTTTAACTCATGCCTTAGTTGAGCATTGATTAGTTCCGCCCACTTTAAGTCCTTTGTTCTTTCCTCGACCTCTTCTTCCTTCTTCTCTAGTTCTTCCTCTAGGAACTTCACCCTGTCATTCCTCTTGAAGAACCTAGCTTTTACTTTAACTAAAATCTTGTTCATTGCATTGCAGATTTGTTCATCTGATAGCCACTGAGAGTTTACGAAGGGGTTGACTCCTTTTGAATCTAGTACCTTCATTATTTCCCCTTGGCTTACTTTGATTTCCAGCTCATCGATGTGCAACTTAAATGCCTAAGAAAATATTTTCCTTGTTCGAGGGTGTGCACCTTCCTCATCAAATGATGCCATAGCCAAGATTTTTTCCATTGGTACGGTCCTTTGAAAGCATGTGCAAAACACCTTATTTGGATCATCAATGTAGCCCACCCCTTAAACTTTTGATTCTTCTATGCTCTTTCTCCCCGCATGTGTGGCCTTAGGAAAGCTTATAGCCAAACTGGGATCTATTCCCATGTTGCCATATTATTTCTCTAGGCTCTCCTCCTCTGCTTCCTTCATCACCACATCCACATTGCATTCCATCTCTTGCTACTTGTTCCTTTGTGAGGCTTGGGTTCCTTTGTTCTTCTGTAACTTCGTTTCTTACCCCTATTTCTTGAGCATCCTCCTCTTCCTTTTCATTCTTCCACCTAAAAAATATGTACTCATTTTCTTCTTTCTCTCCTTCCTCCTCTGAGTCATGTACTTTGAATACTGGAGGGCCTTGAACTACCTCAATTTCATCTTCATTATCATCATCATCTCTTTCAGCTCTATAGGCCTCCAAGCTCTCTGTATCCTCTGAGTCATCCTCCTATTTCACCTTCTACTTCTTCCTGACAGGAGATTATACTTTCTCTTCTTACTCCTCTAGTGACTTCTCCTGAGTGATGGATTCTTCATGCTCCAGTGCTTCTTATTTTGGAATCTTTACTTTCACTAGGGACTTCTTTCTCTGTGCATAAGTACTAGGCTTAGGACTTGTATCCAATGTGTTTACTACTTGTGTAGTCTGAACATTTGGTGCTTTTTGTACCTCTTCTCTTTCCCTCTTCCTAGGTGTGGACTTCTTCCTTCCTATAGGGTCTTTAGGGATGGAGATTTCATCCTCCAAGTAAGCACATTTTTCAAAATTTGGCCTTATGCAAAGGTATATCCTTATTGCATCCCTTCTAATGATTGGAAATATTATAGGTTTCATCATTTGTATCTCATGGAAGACATATCTCTCCACGTACGCGTACTTCTTAGGGAAGACTAGCTTTTGTCATAGCTCACGGTGGTCTACATCTACCTCACTAATGTCGAATCTTAGTCTCTTTACCTCATTGAACCGGTTAACTCCAACTTGGAAGTATAACGTGGTGAAGGAGAAGGGTATTTTGCACCACGAACCCATGTTTTCATCTGTCAACCTAAATCTACCAATGCAGAAATGTTGATAAACTAGGAATTCTTCCTCTCCATTCATAAGTGCGGGTAACTATTCTGGGATTCTCCACTCATCCCTGAACGTGTCCCTCATGTGCTTCTAAAACTTCTCTAAGCATGCCTTATGAGTGGTTGTCATGGTATCACAAGTATACTTTGCAAACCTCTTCAGAGGTGAAGCTTCTTCTTCTGGGTACTCCCAAACAAACCTTTCCAGCCCATCGGGCACTCTTATCTCTGAGAAAATAATTGTGAGGATGAAATTTCCAAATAGTATCTTCTCACCCTCTTGCGCACTACTAATGATTTCATCTGTGATGAAATAGGACAAGTTGTAGATGGTCTCCTCAGATATTTTTTGGCATACATTTAGCCATGCCTTGTTCACTTGAGTCCATCTTTCTTGATCATTCGGCTTTGTCACCAAGCGCACGGTAATCCTCATCATAGGGTCTAGAATCTCTATGATTTCAAAGTATCGCGATCCTTTTTTGTAGTCATATGTAGATATTGTTTCCTTGATGACCTCCTTATTGTTTAGGTCATCACCAATGTTATCCCCCTCATAGATAAGGCTTGTGAACTTAGAAATCAACTAAGGATTTATGTGAATATTGTTCCCCATTAAATAAAAATGGTCTTCATGAATGTGCACCATCAGCCACTGATAAAGTCGCTCATTTTTTCTGAAGTAGGGTAATTTGTAAAGTTGCAGTAACCTTGCCTTATCCAATTTAACTTTTAATTTGTCATTGTATATGGGCATGCCCTCCAGTGTCCTCTTTTTGTTGGGTGAAACAACTCTAAAGCCATTTATTTCTCTATCATGTTAGGGAAATGATTAGAGTCACTCACAGTCATTTTTTGTAAATGAGACTCCCATTATTTTCCTAGCAATACCCCATCCAGGTATTACATCTCTGTGTACCACTCTTCATTTGTGTTTGTGATGATAGTCATTTGCTTCCCCTTTCTTTTTCCCTTCTTATTTTTAGGTGAGATGGTTTCTTTCTTTGGTGCCATTATTCTGGTTAGGTTATTCTTCAAACGTATTCTACTTGCTCTACTCTACCACTCTATCCAACCCCAAGACTCAATCTTGTGAAGAAACCCTCCTAACACTGTGCCCTAGCCGTAAAATACTAACTAGAAAAATTCTTCCACAAGATGACACTTCTCAACAAATTCCTCCATGCCTGTGTACTCCTTTCCTACTAGTTTTTGGATCTACTCTAGTCACACCCTCTTATATTTCTTAATTTCTTCTTCACACAAATCACTTTTGGATGCCCTAGTTTGTGAGATTTCCTTTTCCTCCGTAAACGCAAGGTAAAATAGTGAATTTCCCGACTTCTTATTTATAGTTATTTCTTATTTCTAGCATTAAATGTTATTTTACATACCACCACACTTGACACTAAATACGTATTTTTTCACCAAGTCGGCCTTACGCGCCCAATCTTGGGTAAAACATTCTACAACCATCTAGCGTGTAAACAATTGTATCTTCAAAGTAATTACTCTTATGCGCTTGTCAACAATGCCATGAAGGCACTTCTTCTTGTCCACCTGATTTTTTTCTCTCACTTACCTCATGTTGTTCTTACACTTCTTCCTCCTCTGTACGTGGTTTCTCTGAAAGTCTTATCTTAGACACCACAGCACCAAATTTTTCATCCACCTCTTCTTCCATTACAATTCCTTCATCTGTTAGTATGCTTTGTATCCATCAACTGGGCCATTCAGATACAACATCTACTGCTAGTTGTAACTTGAAAATATTATAGGCCTATACTTCACATATCACTCTACCCCACACTAAAACAAATGTGTGGTCCTCTACGCATAGGTTTTTAGTCCTTCAAAAATTAATGTGGTTACCAATGCCCAAGGTGTAAAACAAACAATATAACAAACGACAAGAAAGGGAAACACAAGAAATGAAATAATGACATAAAGATTGAAAAGTTCTAAACTAAATGACAATATACTTTATTACAAAACACCAAGAAGACTTATTTATGAGTAGCACTTCAGCTTACTTCCATTGAAATGGCCTAGAAATAGATGTCCCATCCAAGCATTCTCAAATACCAACATGCCTAAATTAAGGATGTACAAGATGATATAGGGCCCCAACCAATGGAATTTTAACTTTCCGGGATGGTGTAGAAACTTGGAATCATATAACAATGCCATTTTCCTAACCTCAAATTGTTTTTTTTTATGTGGTGGTCATGCCCTGATTTTTGTTTAGCCTTTTTAGCCTTTTGAATCTACCTAGCCAATGATCGTCTCTCCTCCAATTTCATCAATTTTTCAATCCCTTTCACTCCCAAAATACTTGTTCATCGGCCAATCATCCTGTGTGCACGCTATACGCAAAGAAGGTAATATGAATTCAATGGAAAGGAAAGCCTCTTGTGCTAAACACCAATTGAACTATGGTGTCACTTTATTCAACCTCTTGATAGGTTTTCCTATACACCCATAGAAATTGTTGTATACTTTTTCATTACCAATCTTTTCTACCAACGTCACAAATTTTGCTCAAGGTATGACTCTGTATTTTAATTAAAAGCCTTTCCAATACACCATTTACTTGTGGATGGTAATGGGTAGTATTATGATGAGGCACCATGAACTCTGCTAATAGAATCTTGATGGTCTCATTTAGGAAATGTATACCCCTATCACTAGTTAAGCTCAATAGGCATCCATACCTTGTAATAATATTTTCCCATAGAAACCTAGTTATTATAGCCATTGTACAATCCTTGGTAGGTGCTGCTTCTGCCCATATTGTCAAATAATCCATGCACGGTTGCTACCATCGTGCGCAAGGTTGGTGAAATGGGGCCTACAAAATCTTTGGCCCACTTTTCAGGCTGACTTGGGATAGGGTGCATTTCATCCCTCCGCACTGAGCCATTGTATAATCCTGTAGGTGTTGGATCTACCCATATATAATTCTTAAGTGATTACATAGCGTGATCCCATCCTATGCGTGGATGGCAAATATGGGGCCTACAAAAATTTATGTCCCACTTTTCAAATGGCTCTATACTTGGACATAGGGCGCAAAGGAATTTCATCCCTCAACCCCTATTTTTCTTATAAGCATTGAAAATGATCACATTCCTTGCACTAGAGTCTTTGTAATCTTGATATAGGGTCTCCCATAGATAAACCATCTTTGGAATATCTTGTATGCAGTGGCATCCCCATGCATAATGATCCACTTGCACTTCCTCCATGATTTATCCTCCATATAGTTCAGGCGCTCATGTTCTAGCATGCACATATTATGTAACTCTTCATCATGTTCCTAGCTTGTACAAATCACTTACTAACCTAACATGTAGGGTGCGGGGCAACGTATGGCTAACTATCTTCCTCTCTAATGCTTTCATCCCTTTTGGCACCCACACCCATTTTGAGAAACACCATTTATATCCTCTTAGTTTGTCAGGGCATTCTGCCGTAACCTAAACTCAATTATGCTTTCTGGCATGGTATCGTCATTTGGTCTTTGCGCGTCCTCTTCTGAGTCAATTCTAGACAAGTGATCTAGTCTATAATTAATTCTTTCTTATATTAGACAACCACTATGAACTCAAATTCTTGTAATAATCTAATTACCCATCGACATATGCACCCTTGCAGAATGGGATTACTTTACCAAGTATTTTAATGCCATGCAGTCTGTGTAGAATACAAATGGTGTTTCCAGTAGATATTTCCTGAACTTGTGCAGTGCATAGACCATGGATAATGCTTCATGCTCAGTAGTGGTGAAATTTTGTTCTACTGATGTTAAATTTCTTCTTATATAAAAAATGATGGTCAATAATCCCTTCACCAGGTTTTTCCAGTACTGCTCCAACCGTTGTACCAAAGGCATCCACATGAACATGGAAAGGCTTATCCAAAATAGGGAAATAGAGTATGAGTGTAGTGACAAGACTTTCCTTCAAAGTTTCAAATTCCCTTTGTTTCACCTCTCCCAAATGAAAGGCACTATTATGTCTAAGAAATTCCTCCAAGGGTGCGGCGATCTTGGCATATCCCTTGATGAACTTCCTATAGTAACCCGTATGCCCAAGGAATCTGCACACGATGCTATGGCTAGTAGGATCCCTTAAACCCATAATGGTTTCAACCTTGGTGGGATCTACTAGTAAGCCTTCCTTGCATATGATATGCCCCAATAAGGTTCCAAATGGGGTAGCAAAGACACACTTCTTGATGTTGAGGGATATCCTCAACTGAAGACACCTTTCAAACATTAGTGTTAAGTTATCACAATGGTCTTTGACTAGACCATACACAGTCCAATCATCCAAATAGACCTAAAGGAATTTATGGATGAATTCTAGAAAGGATTGGACTATAATGTGTGAGAACATAGTAGGTGTAATCTTCAACCCAAAAGGCATGACCGTATAAGCGAAACTTCCCCATTCAGTGGTGAAAGTTGTCTTTCTTTGGTCTTCCTTTGCAATCCTCATCTGGTGGTATTCTGAGAACCCATCTGTGAAAGAGTAGACTTCATACTCTGATGAGCCCTTAAATTGGCCATAAATTACCATTATTTTTTCCTTCGAATTTACCTTTGAAAGTGGATTTAAATGTAATATATGAACTTATAGTTTGCTTAAGATAGAATATAGGATATATATCTTGTTCATTCTTTAGAATATCTTGTTACTATTTTGTTGACTAATCCTATTGATTATTTGGAAAAAGATGTAATGTCTTATGTATATAGGCCATAAAGGAAAGATAATTCTAGTATTGATAAAAGTGGAATTGATCATGGATGGTATATATAAACTCAAATATGATTTGATATTTGGATTCCTCTCAAAAAATTATATAAGTTCAAAAAAAAATTCATCTCAATCCGAGATCGTATGAAAAATTTATAGATATTTTAAGATTGATCCAGAACTCATAGGCTTAGTTTTAGAACTCACAAAATTGGTTCCGGAACTCGTAGATTTAGTTCTAGAACTCACAGGCTTAGTTCCGGAACTAAGTAGATTTTGAATTTTTTTGAGGAATTGTGAAAGATCAGAGAATCCAATGGAAAATATGAGAGAGGTTTTTTTTCATGGCAACGTGTTTAACAAAAAAATCATTCATATTTACCACAAATATTATCAATAAAGAGAGATCTAACTTTTAGTGAGCTGCAGTCTGAGCAAAAGTGTATCAGACGAGCACTAAAAGATCCATAAACAGAAACAAAAAATTCAAATGTAAAATATGAGAGAGGTTTTTGTTTATAGAAATGTGTTTAACAAAAATCTCATTCAAATTTGTAACAGGTTTTACCAATGAAGAGAGATCTAACTTTTAGTGAGCTGTAGTCCGAGGAAAAGTGTATCAAACAAGCACTAAAAGTTCCATAAAAAGAAATAAAAAAATTCAAATGGAAAATCTGAGAATTTTTTTTGTTTATAGCAACGTGTTTAACCAAAACCTCATTCATATTTGCAATAGGTTTTACCAATGAAGAGAGATATCACTTTTAGTGATCTGCAGTCTGAGGAAAAGTGTATCAAACAAGCGCTGAAAGTTCTATAAACAGAAATAGAAAAGTCAAATAGAAAATATGAGAGAGGTTTTTGTTCATAGAAATGTTTTTATAAAATAATTCATTCAAATTTGTAACAAATTTGTCCAATGAAGATAAATCTAACTTTTAGTGAACTGCAGTCCGAGGACAAATTGTATCAGACAAGTGTCAAAAGTTCCACAGTAAAAAATAACAAAGTCAAATGGAAAATCCAAGAAAGGTATTTTGTGAAAATCATATTTTGATAAAAATCCTCCTTCCATTAATGTAGAAGAATAAAATAATTATGATTCTTGTTACCAAAAATCAATGAGAATATTTAGGAGAAAATATTCCTAAAATAAGTAAGATAAGATTTGACCTCAATAATATATCTCTCCATATTTTGTGGAGATAGACGTCTTACTTGTTAGGATTGGAATAAAGAAAAGATCAAATTGTATTTCCTAAAATAAAGATTTTGTTGGATGTATGAATTATAAATATAACCTTCTACACTTAGATATGTAATTCATTTCTCCCAAGAAAAAAAGATTTGTTCTTTCTTTCTAATCTTTTAAAGTAAAGTTATTATGCAAGTTCTTAATTAAAAGTATGAATTAAATATTCTTCCAAGGAATGAGCTAACCACTCATTCTAAGGAAGATGGATCAATGTGTTAATGTTTGTTTATTTATTTCTACTTTTTTTTCTTTTGTTGTAAACTTCTGATTTAATGTTATGTGATCCTTTTTCAGTATAATTTTTGTTGTGAACTTGCAGGTGTCTTTTTATTTTTCAATTATTTCCAATTTAGCAATTTTAATTTATGCAAGTGTGTTTACATTTTTGCAAGTGTTATTTCCTTTATGCAAGTGTGTCTTTATATTCCTTCAAGTGGGTTTACATTTCTGCAAGTGTGCCTTTAAATTTCTGCATGTGTGATTTTTTTATGCAAGTTTGGTTTGTGTTTAAAGGAGTTATTTTCTAATAGCTTCTTCTATTAATGCATACATCCTTTGGACACAAACCGGGATTGACATTATTAATGGCGAAGATTGACGAACCTCATCACGCCCGAACACTCCTAAACTTTCTTTAGTAAACGGGGTTGGGAAGGGATCAATGACATATACTACATTCAGGTATCTGTATTCAACACAGATCCTGATCCTCCCATCCATTTTGATGCTAATGACCATTAGGATTATCCATTTTGACTCTTCCACTTCCTCAATGATACCTGATGCTATCATTTTTTCTATGTCCTCCTTGACCCATACGCAAAAATTTGGGTTCATCCGATATGGCCTCTTCTATATGGGGTGTGCACCTTCCTTTAGTTTTATCCTCATATCCCCCAAGGAATGTTGGACACTTTTGAGTTCATGATAATTACGAGGGAATAAATCATGGAATTCATGCAACAAATCAATGGTATTTGAGACTTCCTTCTCTGACCAATAGTCTCTAATGATAGCTTCCTTGGGTTCTCCTATTGGAACATAATGATTAAGTGGTCTAGCCAACCCTTAATTTATATGGGACCATCACTAATATATAGGTTAATATTTAATAATATGAAATATTTATTTATTTATTATTAAATATGTTAACTTAGGTATATACTTTAGGTTAAATATTTAATATCATGAAATGATTATATTTCTAATATCAAATATTATAAACCTAGGTGTATGTGTCAACTATTTTAGGTTGAAAAGGTGATTCGGGAGACATACCCGGCCACCTTATATAAAAAGGACTTTATGTCCTCATTTGATATATTTGGAAAATATACCAAAGGTGTACAAATCAAGTGATTTTGTTTTACCCTTGGTAAATAGGGTTTTAAAGGAGGAAATGATCTTACTGGATGTAAAATAAGTTCTCTGAAGTAAAAAGGATATTTTCAAAGTTGTTTTTACCCTATTGGGGTTTTCCACTATAAATAATGTGTCACTTATGTTATTTATTTCTTGTAAGTATTTCTTTATTTACTTATGTTATGTTGTAATGTTTATTTAAATATTTATTGTAACATTATATAATATGTAAGTTGATTAAATCTGTATTTATTAGAATCCTCACATTCTAACATAGTAATAGAGCAAGGTAAATTAAATAAATTAAGATCAAATGTTGTGTATTTTATTTATTTAATTTATACGGGTTTTTTCAACCAACCTGAAAGGGTATTTAAAAGTATCTGGATCCCTTCTTTTTTCTCCAATTTATTTTGGCATTATATTTGTGTAATTAAACTCTCGGTAAAAATTTTAGGGTTTTTAATTTTAAATCCCTAATTTTTTGGGGGGGAGAGATGTAATATGATATGATTCTTACTTTCATTTACATTTTGCAAATTATATGGAATTAATGTTTGTTTGGAGATTGATGTGTGCATAGGTGAAAGAGGCTTCAAATATTTACCTTCATGAAAATCACATATAGAAAAAGAAAGAATTTATTACTATATGAAATAATTTTCATGTTTTCTATAATTTCAAATGTTTGCAGGTTAAATATTTCGGAAGGTAAATTCATACCCGTGTTCTTTGGTCCCCTCTAAAATGATTCAATTTGAAAAACTATAGTTTATAGTTAATCTATAACTATATCCTATATATATATTATTTTTAAATAAAAATATATATAATATAGAATAAGGTTTATATAAAAATTTATATAAACATCATATTAAAATTTATATAGCTTTGAAAAAAAAACTATATATTAAAATCCTTTAACCATATTAAAATTACATGGGATTGAGGGAAGAGTCAATAGACCATATTATGAGCCTATGTTTAAATCATATTTTATATATATGGTTAGTTTAAAACGCTTAAAATATAAATTTTATTACATTTGGTTTATATATGTTTAAAAAAAAATTAAGTTCTTACTTTTTTTGGGAAAGGGGGCTTGTATTTATTGCTTGGCCATGAAAGGATTACTTTTTAAATATTAATACTTGTTAAATAAAACTTAACATGTGTTCACAACCATTTATATTATCCATGTAAAGGGGTGGCCCCATTCATTTATATCTTATAGTTTATAAAAACTATATAAATAAACCTATTTAAAGGTTTTTATTTTATATAAGAGTGGGAGTGGAGAATAAAACGAGATAATATCTTAGGAATAAATGTGGAATTTTCAAGTATAAATGGAGAATTAAAAAAAAAAGGGCTAGTTTATTGGTGGCCCACATGAAGTGTTGTAAATATTTATTAAAGTATTGGTAGTTATAGCTACATAAAAGTTTTAAAGTTTTTAGATTGTAAGAATTCTATAAAATAATTTACAATATTTCCATAGTTTTAAATGTGTGCAGGGTAAAATTAAGAGTAAATAAAGGGAGGAGACAAGGTTCATGAAAATAGGGATTTGAATTTATTTCATTGGTTGGGTGAAATTACTTGTCCCCTATGTAAAATATGCAGATTAATCTATACTCTCATAAGTCTACTTGCACCTGGTAAAATTCTTTTAACCTGGTCTATGTCCTTTAAACCCCTTTAATAAGGGTTATTTGTTTTTTTATATAAAAATATATACTATAGTTTAGAATTTTTATGAACTTTATGTTGTTTTTTATTTACATTCTATACACTATATACCTTTAAAAAAAAGTGTATATATTTTTACATTATAAATTATAATAGGTTATTATAATGTGTTAAAATATAACCTCCCTAATATTATACAAAAGAAGAAATTTTGGAATTTCACATTCCAGAAATACAAAACAAATTTTGGCTTCATTAAATTTAACGGTCAAATGACCGTCATGGTAGACCAAACATAAGATAATATGATGGTCATTTAGACATCAAATTTGAGCTCATAGGTTCCAGGAAACTTTCATTGTGTTAAAATTGACTGTCATGACAAACCAAAAAGTAAGCCATTATGACAGTCATTTAGACGCCAAATTTAAGTTGGCCGGATTTTTGTCTACATTAATTTTTTTTCAGAAATTTGAAGTTGTTATACATTCTTAGGGGTCTCTTCTTCACTTCTATATGGTCAAAAATATTTTTTATATAGATTTGGGGTATAATGCAGAGCCCTTTTATATTGTGGGTTATTATTTTGATCATGGGAGGTTAATTAGTATGTATTGTAATAACAAAATTAGTTATGATTAAATAGTTTGTTTAGATTTATAAAATTTAGATTTGATTCTATTAAAAGTTTTGTTTTTATTATCGATAAATATGCATCTAACTCTATGGTACATTGTATATTATAATGAGATGTGTTTTACAATTTTAGGAAAACTACGGCATCCAATTATTTCTGTCTTGACAAAAATCAAATCCTGAATGAAACCAACTACAACATTTAGGTCAAAAAAAAATTATGGTGAAAAAACTCTAGACGATTGTTTCTGGATTTGAGGTTGCTCCCACCGGTTGTCAAGAAATTGTAGATAACATGAATACATTCTTGCAACAAATGCATGAGGCTCTTTCTATGATTCTATTCAATGTGAACAATGAGTACCTTCTACACATTGGTAATATCAAACATCCGAAAGAGGTATGGACACAACTAGAATCCATGCATAAAATATACTTGGTATATCAAGGATAGTGATGAGAGTAAAATAGATAAAGGAATTCAAATAAATGTTCTGTATATTTTTGATAATTTTTCTTTTGCATCTTATTTTATATCTCAAAGTTTGAATAATTCAAAACTATGGCATGAAAGGTTAGGAAATGTTAATTATAGAAGCTTTCATGAAATGTCTAGATATAATCTAGTGAAAATTTTACATGTGTTGTCTTCTTCTCTTGAAGTTACTTCATTAAATGCTTCTAAATGATGGTTTTGATTCTGATTTAGTAAATGGTCATGATGATGTTTTAATGTTATAGATGTTTCTGAAACTCTTATTTTCCTAGATAAGAAATTAAATTAGGTTCAATCTATGCTAGAAAGTTCAAATCCTATTAATCTTAGGAAAATGACCAGAAGCCATCATATGCACCATGCATTAATTACCTTATATGAATTTGAGACATGAAGTATTATAGAGTCTAGGTGGATATACAAAGTAAAATATAATGTTGATGGTAGTATTAACAAACATAAAGCTAGACTTGTTGCTAGAGGTTTCACTTAGAAACTTGGTATTGATTATGTTAAGACCTTTCCTGAAGCTAAAATGAGTACTGTTAGGGACTTATTTGCAATTTTCACTCAATTTAGGTGGGAAATCCACCAAATGGATAAGAATTTGTTTTTTTGAATTGCGATTTAAAAGAAGAAATTTACATGTTTCAACCTAAAGGATTTGAAGAAACTAGTAAAGAAAACTATGATTGTAAGTTGAGAAATCCTTGTATGGTTTAAAACAAGATCATAGAGCTTGGTATGTGAAAATTGTTTCCTTCTTTAAACTGTTAGGTTTTGTTAATTCTTCTTCTAACAATGATATATTCATTAAGTAATAAGGCTCGCATATTATCATTATATGTATATATGCTGATGATTTTCTTATGATTGGTGAAAATTATGATTTAATTCATATGATTAAAGAGAAATTGAAGCAGTACTTTGAAATGAATGAGTTAGGTCTCTCACATCATGTTATTTGTATGACTGTATTTCATTCTATTGTTATTTTTCAAAAGACAATATGCAACTATTGTATTGAAAAAGTTTCTTATGATTGATTGTAAACCATTTTCTACTTCAATGGAAGTTGGAATAAATATTGATCCTAAATATGCATATGAAAAAGGTTGATCCTATTTTATATACGATGTTAGTTGATAATTTGATTTATCTAACTATAAATAGATTAGATATTTCCTATACAGTAGGAATTACTTCAAGGTTTATGCAGGAACCTTTTTTAGAGATTATTGGAATCTTGCAAAAATAATTTTTAGATATTTGAAAGAAGCAATCAATTATGGATTACATTATAATAAGAATGAAAATGTTATCTTATATGGATTTTATGATTCTAACCATACCAATGTTGTGTTACAAAATATACTAGATATGTGTTTAAGTTTTTTGGTGTAGGAACCATTACTTGGAACAAAAAATGCAATCAACAGTCTCCATTTCTTCTACTGAGGTAGAGAAGTACAATAGAAGAAGTAAAGAAGCCATGTGGTTGCAATGACTGTTGGTAGAGATACACATGGAAGCTAAAGGAAGTATTTATCTTCTATGTGGTGGTAAGAGTTATATTACTCTTGATTAAGAATCTTGTTTAAAATCAGAGGATGAATAACATTGAGATAAATATACGTTTCACCCGTGAGAAGGTGCAAAGTGATGAGATAAATATCAAGTTCATGTTGACTAAAGAGCAGGTTGCTGATATCTTCACAAAATCCCTAAGTTCTGTAAAGTTTTGTCACTTTCGTGAAAATCTTGGATTGTCAGAGTTTCCATTAAGGGGGATTGTGCATGACAATGTCACCTTCTAATGGAACTTAGTTTTTGTAAACAGACCTTTGGGCAAGTGTATAAAAAGACCTTCGGGAAAGTGTAAAAAGACCTTTGGGCATGTATACCTCCTCGGTTTATTTCTTAGAAAGAAGTGTAGAAAGCTCTTATAGACGGTCTTTAGTAAACTTTTTAGTGCTATTGATTTTACTAGTAAACATCTAGTACAAGCATATTTTTCAGGAGGTCCTTGGTTGTAAAAGGCTCCTATATGCTTGGGTTCAATAGCCTTTTATGAAAACCTGTGAGAGCATGTAAAACTCATAAATCATACTTAGTCACTGATTATGGGATGATCTTTGGGATTACAAATCTTTTTGTACCAAAAGGTAAATTGAGTATGATGAAGGTGTTATAATTCCTTCAACCGATATGCTAGCCTAAAACCTTTAGGGTCTAAGGATTGTAAATCTTGTAGTGTACCACTGGCAGGTAATCTATTGGCATATGTTATATTATCCCACTTAACATTAGGGGGGTGTTGGAACATAATGATTAAGTGGTCTGGCCAACCCTTAATATATATGGGTCCATCACTAATGTATAGGTTAATATTTAATAATATGAAATATTTATATTTTTATTATTAAATATGCTAACCTAGTTTTATACTTTAGGTTAAATATTTAATATCATAAAATGATTATATTTCTAATATTAAATATTATAAACCTAAGTGTATGTGTCAACCATTTTAGGTTGAAAAGATCGGTTGGGAGACATACCCAATCACCTTATATAAAAAGGACTTTAGGTCCTCATTTGATATATACGTGAAATATATCAAAGGTGTGCAAATCAAGTGATTTGATTTTACCCTTGGTAAATAAGGTTTTAAAGGAGGAGGTGATCTTACTAGATGTAAAATAAGTTCTATGAAGTAAAAGGTTATTTTCAAATTAATTTTTACCCTATTGAGGTTTTCTACTATAAATAATGTGTCACTTGTGTTATTTATTTCCTTTAAGTATTTCTTTATTTACTTATGTTATGTTGTAATGTTTATTTAAATATTTATTGTAACATTATATAATGTGTAAGTTGATTAAATCCATATTTATTAAAATCCTAAAATTCTAACATCTCCTTCTGACCCAATGTTAACCATTTTTGTCTTAAGGGGCTCATGGTAGGAACACGTCCTTTCATCAGCGTTATCTATAACATCGTGTGTACCTATATAGTGGTTTACATCTAGACTTTCCATTTTCTCTCCATCTATGACATAAAACATCTTTCCTTTTTCCTTCTCTAAGAATGTGCACTCAAAATACATCTCCTCTGACTCATCATCATCAAATTTTGATTCTAAATTGGGCTTACCTAGAAATTCTAGTAGCTTGTCTTTTGCCATGGCACTATCCCCCATCGTAAGGAACTTGATCACTTGAAATGCCTTATCAATGGTGGCTTTGTGATCCAATATTCAGAAGTTTAGATGATATTATTTGTCATCTACTGTTAATTTCCCGCCCAGATGCATGTTTCTAAGTGGATATACCACATGTACACAAAACCTTGTAGTGTGGAATATAACTTATGTACCCATAACGATGGTGTTAAGGCTTATGTGCCTCCTTTCTAGGCATTCTCACACACTTGAATATGAAATGAAGCGGTCTCTTTACCATGGTAGTCTTGTATGGCCGTGGGCATGTTGCTCCTAAAAAAACTTATAGAAAATGTGATTCTTACCTCATGCCACTCCAAAAGGTTCTTCCGATGTGTAGCCCACCAGCGCTCTACAGTCCTGAGTAGGTTATAACTGAGCATCCATCTTCTCTCGTCTTCATTTTTCCATTGAGCTTCCATGTCCTATAAAAAAAATTCAGGGTATCCCCCTCAACAGTAACTTGGAAAGTTCTTTCCTCCTAGGTGCTTGAGTGAGTGTGCCTCGGTCACTCTTATTATAGACCCCCTCAATTGTCACCCAATTAACTCATAGGTCTCATGTACTCAATTATTACATGTCATTCTTGTTGTATCACTCACAGACTAAGCATCCTCAAATTGAATAACTTGTTTTGTAGGGTGAATTATCTTTGGGTCTCTGATGGAGTGCACATAAATTCTATCAAGGACATCTTCTCCCAAAAGTTTAGTGTGAGGGGCCGAATTCCCATCCGTCAAAGGGATGATGACCCATTCTTCCTTGTTCTCAAAACTAATATATCCTTTGTTGAACCTTAGGTCAACGTTGTTCTTATTAAATGATGGACACCCAAGAAATGTTGGAAAATTGTCTGCCTCGGTGAGTGTCAAGACTTCAAAGTATCTAGTAAACTTGGCCCCCTGGATGGTGATCACTACATCCTTCAATACTCCAATGGTAATTGCATTAGTTTTTTTTACCATATACAACACATTCCAAGATGAATGTAATGCGAGCCTTGCCATTTGATTCCAGGCATCTAATGTAAGAACATTGACTTCTAATACTGTGTCAATCAAGATGTTGCTCAATAGCCAACCATCCACAACTACATTCAATGTGATCTCTTTGTCATAGTCAAAGCTACGGGGAGGGAGGTTTACATGAAACACCTACTTTTTGAGCTCTACTCCAGTGTGTGGTACCTTCTCCTATAGCCATTCTCCTAGAAAGGGAATAATATTCTCTTACCTTAACATTTTTCACACTTCCTTGACCTCATCCAATTCTTTCTGTGGATCCTTAACACTCCTCTTTTGCTCCTGCTACCTAGAGTGCTCCTTTAGACATTGGATTTCTCCTTGCAAACTTTGAATGACATCCATTATTTCTTGATACACTTCCTTCTAGTGGGTAGGGTTTGGATACTTCCCGTGCATCACTTCTTCTCTTGAGACTAGGGTCCTTTACCTTGGTACTTCCTTTGAGTGCGCAGCCTCTGCTCATGTTATCACCAAAATAGGTTCTAACCCTCACTCCTACACCACTCTAGGCATCCAATGTGTTTTGGACTTCTTTATACTCACCATCCTAATGCCCTTGTCCTTACGATACTATTGTCTCATGTGCTCAAACAACTCAAGGAAATCCTCATACTTATGCTTTTTTCTGCACCATGAGCACTACAATAAATCTAGACACTTGCACCTGTAATGTTCTATAGATCCATAGTTACAGTAGGTTCCTCATGTGAAATCACTAATCCCTCCTCCGCAGTTACTAAGACCATGATATCCTTCACAAAAACCTCTCCCATGCACCCCTCCATTTATGTGTCCTTCACAACGGCGATCATATTCCTTGTAACTGCTAGCAAGGATGGTCTGTACACACCATGATTAATGATCTCATGGATTTGGTCAATAATCCTAAAATCCTTAGTATTATGGGTCATAGAGGTGTAGATATTGTAGTAGCAAGGCACATTCTTCTATATTATGTGATGCAACAAGGGACACCTACTTGCATCATGGTCCTTGTGACAAATTTCACAATATACTTCTATGGCACGTACTGACTTATAAGGGAAACTATCCTTGGCATGCCCCTCTACTTTACAATCTATGCACCAAATACCACTATGAGTCTCATGTGCAGATTTTGTAGACAACTTTTCTAACTGCTTGGTCATTGCAGCAATTTGAGCCTCCAAAAAAGGGCTCACACCAGTATCAACACTCCCAACTACTTCAGCGCATAAGGCAGCCTCGTGTGGGTCAATGAATGTTTTTTGTGACAATTCCCTCCTAAATGAAGTGATTAACCCTCCAAAAAAGCATTGAGCATGCTATGAAGGGTGAATTTCATATGAAAATTTTGACAGGAGAGTTTTAAACCATGCATCATACTCCCACACACTCTCTGTCATTCCCTTTTGGATCTCCTTCAAAGCGTTGATGCTCTTTTGCTCAAACTCTTGTATATGGAACTCTACTAGGAAGGCATTCTTCAATGCGGTGTAGTCTACCACCGTCTGATAGGGTTCATACTTCCTATACTAGCTATGCGCATGCCCTTGCAACATTTTTGCAAAATGACTTGCCTTCCACTCTGAGGTAGTGATCCCCTTCTCTCACCATAATAATTCACACTTGTGCACATGTTCTGCAGCATCCTCTCTACTTTGGTAATCTGGAAAGTGTAAAGACATCTCAAAGAACACCTAAGGAGGTGGTTGAGGTGCCTGTCCTCTTGATCAGAATCCTTTGTTCCCTCTATTGTTTCCTCCTCCACCAGATCCACTGGATCCACCATATCCTGTGCCTCCAGATCCTCCTATAATCAGAAATGGGCCTGAAGTGGTCACGCCTAGTGTTCCCAATGTTCCACTAAACTATGCACCAATAGTCTATGAGATTTCTCCACTACAAAAAGTGTATCACACACCACTCCTAAACATGTTTCCCAAACCTTGCATACTTGCACTTTGCCCAAAAATTCCTCCAAACACTAGAATGGTATGTGCAGCCATTGATGTTCCAAATAAAAAATTATATCTCTTGGGCACTGATTGGTCACTCCCACTTATACTAACTAGGCTATCAGTACTCCTCCCTTGATTTGGAAAACTAAACACCAGGGGTTAGTCTCCAAGTGGGTTCAGATGTGTGCTGACAGATCTTCTTTCTCCATGTGATGAACTCTCATTAGAAGATGAAGGGGCATCTCTCATGCGCTTTCTAAGATGGAGTTGCATAGAATTATCAAGCTTCACATCCTCCACATGAACTTCAACACCCTCTCACAACGTTTGTCTCCATAGATTCATCACACTTATAAAATCATGTTGTCTAGTCATCTCCCTTTCATGAAATTCAATATACTTGAGTCGTCTCTTCTCCCTTTCCTTCTCAGCCATAATGTCTTCCATCTTCCTCTACCCTATATTCTTAGCCCAACACTTAGACTAGCTTAGTCAGACATGGGTAAAGCTTCTAATATTAAAGTAACAACCAAGATCTTCATAGATAGAGGAATAACACTAAAAAATGATCCTCTAGTCTCCCTCTAAAACTCAAACTCAACAAATTCTGGGAAATAATACGTTGAAATTACCTATTCTAAATTGTAACTTACTAGCACTCCCTTCTAGTAGTGATCAATAACACACATCTAAGTTATATCTACATCCTGTAACCTCTGATAGTCATATTGGGTCCATAGGCATGATCTATAGTACCAGTTTGATTTGTATGCATATACTAAAATCCATTCATATAGCTCTACTGGGAAGAAGAGAAATACTATCTCATATAGATCATCTTAGAGGTTCTCTTCTACCCATATACGTGCATTGAACTCAGGTCCAGTGTTGAATCTTTGAGAAAACTCATCCTCGATGCTCTTAAACTAAATTTCAACACTTTCTAAAGTTAGGTGCTCTGTCATCACACATCAAAAGGACAAAGATGCATGCCACAAAAACTTCAAAAAGAGTTCCTGGCAATAGAACCAATATGTAGTCATTTTTATACCCTTTTAAAGAACAAAGAAACCCCATGTGCATCGGCTTATCACCCAGTGGGCGCTGAGCACTCACCCAAGGAATGCCCTAGCACTGAGCCCCTCCTTTACGTGAGTTATTTGAGAATGCATTATTTACGATAGAAAATTAGGTGAAGATAATGGACATAGACCATACATTCATCTTAAAGCTCAGAATGGGCTTCTAGACCAATTTATTCATTCAGATAAAAAAAACATTACAGAATAGATCTAAATCACAATAGAAAGGAAATGTACAAGGGTTTATACCAACTCATATGAAATATATATAAAACATATCCATATAGATATAAGTAAAACTAGAACCACATATATCCATATTAAATATGTTTAGTAATCACATTAAATTCATTGAGGCTATCATAGATCCATATAATAATGCAGACCAAAGTCATGCATCAGAACTAGACTTAAGCCTCTTATAGTACAAATAAAAATATTTAGACCCATCCCCTTGATACATCATACTCCGACGAATCCTCTAAACCTAACCCATATAAATCATATAGTATTTCTGCATAGCTTCTCCTCTCTTCAACTCTCGATCTCTCCTTCTTTGTCGGGTGCTTGTATTTATAACCTCAGCAAGTACCACCATACCTTTCCAAAGTTGTAGATTGGGTGCCAAGTGTCTAAGTGTTCCTCCATGGGAGCATTCTCCTTTAGAAACAAGCTCTCCATTCTTCTCCTTGATGACCTTCTGGAATCTTCTATCACAATGTGTATTCCTTTCGTGGGCACCAAGTTATCAGGATAACACCTTATCCACTCCACATGCATAGACAGGTCATTCTTTCCTCATGTTCTACCTGATATACCAAATATGCCTAAGTCCCAAATCCTTTACACTTCTTTACATGTTTGTGCCACTGGTTCTACTAAACCTTCCTAAAACCATGTCCTGCATGCTTTCTCCTTGCGTTCCCTTCTTCAAATAGGCCTTGTGCACCCATGTGCCTTCTTGTACTTAGCCAATATTTTAAGGGCCCAACCTGAATATTAAATTTTTCCCATCAAGATCCAATTTTGACAGCATTTTGCCTCATTTATACCTACAAGGAAGACTCAACACATGCAAACTCAACAAAAACAAGTTAAGAAAAACAAGTTAGATCAACATGTGCAAAAGAGGGTTAGTAACCAAAATTAAAACATAACTACAAAAAATTGAAATTAAGTGTTAACGACAATGGATTAAGTCCCACTGGGCATGCCAAATGTGTGCAAGAATTAGTTAGCTTTGTAAATAAAATTAATACTAACACCTAATAGGATCAATAAAATGCTAAATTAAAATTAATGAACCATCATGTTAAGAGTTAACCAAGTAATAAAAATCAACATTATGCATTAGAACCTTGAAAATGAACTTCAAACTAACATGTAAACATTTATTGCTCTACTCTTTAGAAAGATAAATATATGAAATATACCTATGTAGATCCTTTATCTATCAAAGGGTTGATAGTTGTTTGTTTAATCCAAGATGATAAAAAATGAAGGTTCATCAATCCATGGATTATTAGGGCTTTCTTTATCAACTCCATAGTTATTCACAAAAAAACTTGGATGATTGAATGCAAATGAAATATGCTTAGCTCTAGTAATGGAAGAATTCTCTAAGATGATAAAATGGCTATAGCTTAGGCTCTATGCTCATTTAGGTGTAAGTAGAAAGGTAGAAGGGGGGCTCCTTATATAGCCCAATGTATAAAATAATATATACATCCCTTTACATGTGCGATAACAAAGAGGTTAAGTTAGTTGTTGATAAGGAAGGTTTAGGGAGGGTTGAGTCAACCTTAGGAGAGTTTAGTTTGTCCTCTAGTGAATCATGGGGATTGATGGGGGTTTATTAATTAACCAAAGTGATTACTTAATAGGTGTAAAAGCTTATAAAAGATTTTTAGTTGAATATTTAGTATGATTTATGATATGAGAGGATTTGAATAAGTTAAATGATTATTTATTGATTAAATGGAAGAGATAATTAATTAATTAAGAATAATTTATTAACCTAGATAGAAAGGGCTATTAAATAATTATAAATATTTGATTTATTCAAGAGAGAAAAGGGATATGCTTAACATAAGGTCATTAATTGGAGTCGTTGTTGGATAGAAGAGTTAATTAACTAATGTAATGCAATTAATTAATGAAGATATTAGAAAAATTGTGTAATATTGACGATATGTTGTCAATTTGTGGGAAATGGTAGAATTAGCACAATTTAAGTATTTAAATTGTTAAAGATAAATTATAAGTGTCTACATTAGTGAAGTTAAAGAAAAAATTTAAATTGGATAATTGATGATATTGGAGAAGAAAAAAAATCTTATGATGTAATTATTTCATGTTTTCATATTTTATCATACATTTTGTGTGACCAACCTAAATTTATTAGGCATGTATGACTGGTCTAGTTGGTTTATGTTCTTGATTCATGTATATAAAGACAAGAAAATTTTAGGCCTAGACTAGTTGTGTGAGTGCATGAGAAAGCTACAATTCTTGAGAAAGATAAAGGAGGTATTGAAGACCATATGAAGAGATATTATATAGAGTATCATTAAGGTAGTCATCTTATAAAAGTAAATTTATGCATGTCCATGTCCAAGTGAAGGATATTAATGAGTGAAGAAGTCTATCATGTAAGTTTGAGAATTGATCAAGAGAAGATGGGGAGAGAGATGATCATCATTTATTGATCAACACTAAAGGAAATGTGAAATTTTTTTATAGGTTTCTGAGTTGGTGTTGAGTCACTTATGGAGTTGTTTCTTTCTTGCAAGTGGGTGCTTGCTAAAACCATTTCATGTAGGTACTTGGAAATTTAAGGTTGGGATCCATGTGGAGTTGGTCCTTCATTAAATCTTGATTTTGTTTTATAGGATATTTTTCCAAATATAGAGATAAGTGGGGTTTCTTTCCTTTAAGGGTTTACCACATATATATTTGTGCTCGCTCTTATTTTATGTTCTTGTGAATGACTTATTATGCATTATAAGATCACTTTGGTTAATATGCATTTAATTTTTTTATTGATAATTCTTGGAAAACGCTCTAAGGGCCAAATACATGTAGTCTTATTTTCCCAATTAAAACCCTATACACGCTGGCAGATCACTCAAACAAATATGATTGATCACCCAAATCATGCAAAGGTACCAGGTCCCTCTTTGTTACTATCTTACCATGGAGTTAGCATGCATGTTCATAATAAATAGATCCCAAAGAGCATCGTCCATTCTTGCAATTAGATCCATGAACTCAAGTTAGAAACACACATAATAAAGGACATACATATCACATAAAGATAAATACCAAATTCACTATGTAGTAACCATCAAAAGAGACATCAAATAACAATATCCATCTTCAAAGATCCATTATATTACTTCATCACAAATCACAATAGTTGAATATATCATAGTTACCATCACAAAGTCATGTGTGAAAAATCATACCATCATAAATTTGTTACATACAGTCTGATCTCCCTGACAAACACACACACACACACACACACACACACACACACACACACACACACACACACACACACATCTATATCTAAAAACCGTGTAAATCGTTATGTATATATAGGGGTGGGAAATTTCCCTTCACCTCCCATGCACTTCTCAAAATAAGTTGAATACTAAGAATAGCCATGTGCCACTTCATAATAATCTAAGGAAGCATGCAGGATTCACCTAATAATAGATCATATATACTTAAATTTACTTATAATTATACTATTAGCTCCATGCTCATGCCTGAATTGCAAGTTATTTCATCAAAAGTAGATTCTTCTTGACTTCTCAATCCTCCTTGCATGTCACATACTCCAAGTCTATACTTAGCCCCATTTACTCAAAATTCACTAAGTCTTCTTCCTTAATATCATGATCCTCACATGCATATCCTTTCATGTTCCACACACAAACCCTATCCTTCAACACCTGCATCTCCCACAAGTTTCTTTTATAGCCTATCCGCGCATTCATGTATCACTACAGTTGGTACCCAAATTTTTTCTCCTTTTTAGTCTGAACAACATCAAAGATATGGCATGAAGCTTAAAGAAAGATAGATCATGATGTATGTTTTTTTGTATCTAGGGATGTGATCTAACTGACACTCAGATTTATGGAGAGATGGATAACATTCAAATAGGACTTGATCTTGTCCTAACTATTTTAGGTTATGCCTTTCAACCAAGGTAAGATGACCTATTTTGTAACCCTCAAATGGTGAAGGAGATGAAGATATCCCTAAATTTGTGCAAATAGTATGAGGGGCCCTTGGTAAAATATGAACAAAACTCCAAATTTGACTTACACAAGTTTTCACTTCCATATTATGGAGATACTTTCAATGTAAGGCAAGGGTTACTGAAGACATTTTGAAATCCTGATCTGTTCTACATACTTTAGCAAATGGATTTTGTCTTTTGTGGGTATATAGGTCAAAACAAGGGTAGTATGGGGTAGGATTAGTTGTTTAGAATGATTTTTGGTGGGATATTGACAAGATAAACTTGACTATGCCAGATCTTTGACAACCTCTACAACATTTAAACAACTATCAAATAAAATGCTTCAAAACAGTTTGGATTTTCTTTCAACCAGAAGAGATACATGAATGGAGGTCCAGGTTTGCACACTTCACACAATCTTTGAGACCTCAACACAAAATCTTGAGTTAAAGGACTCAATTAAACATCAACACAAGCAATCTCTATCAAAAAATTAAGGTGAAGTGATTTTAAACTACTTATTTTCAATGCTAGATGAAAGCTCTTCTGATAAATGAAATTGAAAATGCCACTAAACTATCAGATTGCAATAAGAACAATGAAAACTATTTGTAGACATTTAAACATGATAACATACATCATATTGCCCAAAATAAGATAGATTAATTCAAAAGCTTGTTAGATTCATCAGTAGGGGAGAGTTTCAGGAACAATCTTAGAGCTGTGTGATGGCTATACACTTGTAACCAACTCAACATGAATGAAGATATAACACAGAAGATATTAACCAAGTTTTTTTGGAGGGTTTCTCAGAAGATGAGATTCTCTCAAAATTTTCTCATGATTTTCAATTTCCTGACATTTTACATGTCAATAAACATGCATTATATAACATTTGTTTACATCCAAGCATTCTTTCCCAAGAAAATAATATGTCAAGCATCAAGTTTGTTACAAAATTCCATCATGATTCATAGACAGGGATGTTTAGCATATTTGCAACAAAAGTTGCCAAGTTTTTTGAAAAAAGGTGAATCATTGAGGATTTTTGCATCATAGTTTCAAATTGGAGAGCATTTATTCTCCTTTCATGCAACATGCTCCTCTTTCATTATTTCACCTTTACATTTTCCAAATTTTCCTCTGCAACTTTTGGATCTGATGTTTTACATTTTTGGTTGGGTTAGGGAAAAAAATTATTCCAAAAACATCTCTGATCTTCAAATTTATCCTCAAAACCAATTACATTGGTCCTTATAGGAACAAACGACATGAATTTGTCAAAAATTCAATGAAAATTGATGCAAAAACCACATCTCCAAACTTCTTGGAGCTCAAATGATGACCAAACTGAAAAATGCACAATTATTGTTGATTTTCCTTTCTCCCTTTAATCTGAGCCCTCCACATGTCAAAATGTGATTGGAAATTGGATCGGGATTACTTTTGAAATTTTAATAGTTTTGGAAAAATATAAAAATTTGACATTTTTCTCCGTCCCTCCACCCTTTGAAAATGACCAATTGACACGTGTCCCAATGTGGGTCCTAGCGGAATCACGGCTTGATTCTACACATTTCTATCTTTTTTGGAAAAAGGAATTTTTTTCCAAACTATCCCCATGGCCCTGCACCTCCAATTTTGTCCCTAACACGTGGCACAATATGACTAGATATGGAGTTGCGGATCAATTTTAAACATTTTGCCTCTTTTTTGGAAAAAAGAAAAAAAATTCAATTTTTCGTCTGCGGCCCCGCCCTCCCACAAGACATGTTTCCTCACTTGATTAGCTGCAAGTTAGTGCTCTTATTTATATTTTAACAAATTTTCACCAAAGGAAAATTTTCACCATCTCCTCCACACTCCCACACCTCTACCTTTCCCTACCACGTGTCCACTCCTAATTGGCCTGGAGGACCTGCGGCCCTTTTCACAACTTTTGTTCCCTTTTGCCAAAAAGCAAAAAATTTCTAAGTCCTCCTCTAGCCTTTCATCCTGCTTTTGATGAAAACATGACATGTTTCCTTCTCTGATTAGATGTGAGTTTACAGTCCAATTTTATACTTTAACTCCTTTTCGCCAAAAGAAATTTTTCCACCATTCCTCTGCAGCTCCGTCCCTCCACTATTTTGACTTTTCTAACTACCATGTGTTACCCTATGATTTGTTGCAGGCCCTAGGAATTTTCTTTGCACTTTAACTCTTTTTCCAAAATGTCTTAAGGAACAAAAAGACCCGTTGCTCCTCCTCCAATCAAAACATGCCATGTAAACAACATTAAGACCAATCATAGTAAAGCAGAGCTATGGGACCAAATTCACCCTTTTTCCAAAAAAGCAAAAAGTGATAAGTTAGAAAAAATTTCCACCATTCCTCAGCCAATTAAAACAAGCCACGTAGGAGGAGATTTATGAGCTAAAATCTGATTGGAAAAGGACACCCGTATGACCATCAAAAAACGTAGAAATTTCCAATGATGCCCTAGAATGCTGAAGATGAAATTGATGGGAAAATGACGTCCATCTAACCGTCAAAACATAGAAAATGCCAGGGATACCCTAGAATGCTGAAGATGAAATTGATGCACAAATGATGCCTGTCTAACCATCAAAACACAAAAAATTCCAGGGATGCCCTAGAATTTGATTTTTTCGCTAAGGACGACAAATTTCTCAAAATTGAACCAACTGAAACATGCTTTTAAATAATTTTTATCATGGAATTATATTTTCAATGGCATGCAAGTGCAAATCGATGAATTTTTAGCTCTAAAGGCCGGGAAAACACAGGAAAAATAGCAGAGGCATTTGAATGGGCAAAATTAGGGAAAAATGCAGGGAAAACTTAGAGATTCCACAAAATGGTGCAAGAATGGAGAAAAAAAGAATAACTCAAAGCATTTAAACATAGATATGAGTTGTTTTTCATCAAATTTGAAGGATGGGAATATCCAAAGCCATTTTTTCTTAGAAATAGGGAAAAAATGCACTTCTCCTTAGTAAATTAGGGAAAGGTAATGAATTTGCAAACAATCCAATGCACAAGAATGGAGCTATAACTTCACATCATCGATTTCATGAGGAAAAAATGTTTCAAACCATAAAGAGAAAAAGGGAAACATTGAAAAATGGTAGAGGATAAAAATGGGCACCAACATCAGCTCCTGCTCGGGGATGGGCACTCCTAGTGAGTGCCATAAGAACAAAAGTAGACCAAGTGCCAAAATAATCCATTGGGAAAATGAGTCATGAGCCAAAGCCACCAGAAAATTAGCTGAGAAACTAACAAAAATGCATGCCACACACCAAGGCAAACCATGAACTTACAAAACACCAAAAACAAAGAAAAATCCATACACTATACATTGTATAAGTGGTGCATACCTCATATTTGGGGATTAATCCAAGAAATGCTTCAGATCCCTGTCATCAATAGGCAATTCAAGCAATTCCCCATCTAAGTCCTTGAGAAAAAAATTATCTCACCAATTCTGATATCAATGAAGTAAGGTCCCATCCACAATGCATCAAATTTACCATGTTTTCCCTTATCTTCATGCCTACTATCCCACAACAAAACTAGATCTCCAACATTGAAAGCCCTAGGAGTGACCTTCTTGTCAAACAACCTCTTCAACTTCTCTTTAAATCTGACATGCCTTTGGTGGGATGCTCTTCTTTCTTCATCCAGCTCAACAATCTGATTAATCCTTGTTTCATACAGATTGACCTCTTGATCTTCAATTTGTTGAACAAACTAAAATGAAGATAATTGTAGATGTAAGGGAAACAGAGCTTGAGTTCCATACACCAAATTAAATGGGATCTTACCAGTAGCTCTTTTGGCAGTGATTCTATCAGCCCAAACTGTAAATTTCAATTTTTCACGCCATTTTCTCTTGTTCAACTCCAAGGTTCTCCTAATAATCTTTAACAAGTTATTATTACTAGACTGAGCTTGTCCATTTCCTTGGGGGTTATATTTTGAAGCATAAGTCAGATTGGTTTGATACTCCTTACACATTGCCATTAAGGGCTTAGCTCTGAAACACATGGAATTATCAGTAAAAATATTTACTGGCACACCAAATCTGCATATGATATGATTCAACAAGAAGTCCATAACAACTTGGTGTGTTTGTTTCTTGGTGGGGATTGCTTCTACCCACTTAGTAAAGTAATATGTGGCTACAAGCATCAACTTATGTCCAGCACTAGAAGGGTCTGAAATCTCACCAATGAAGTCTATTCCCCATTTTCTGAAAGGATATTCAATTGATACATGCTACAAAGGAAGGGATCCTGAAGCTTTCATTCTTCTAGAGAAACGTTGGTAGCTTTCACATTTTCTAACCAGTAGGGTTACATCTTTGAAGAGAGTACGCCACCAATAACCAGCTCTCAAAATTTTGTGTGTTGTAACCCTTCTAGCAAAGTGTCCTCCACAAAATCCCCCATGGAAATAAACAATTATTTTGGGAGCTTCATCTTTAGTTACATATTTCAAAAGGACACCTTCAGGGTTCTTCTAGGCCAGCCCAAATTTAGTGATGATGTATTTTTGAGAAGCCATCTTGAGGGATCTTTTCTATTTTTTATTTAGATAATAAGGGCAGCATAGGTGTCTAAGGTAACATATTACATCCTTGTACCACTTAGAACTTACCAACTTCATAAGAAAATCTACCCTTTCTTCCTATACTTCATCCACCTCAATTATCTGCAAGTTTCTCTCATACCATGAGCTTAGCAAGACCCAAACCTCTTACCAACTTTGTGGTTTGGATATCCATGTCATATGCCTATAGTTTGTTCACCCATATACATATTTTGCTTGATATCTCCATCTATGATAAGATGTCTTTTACCATGGTGTGGGGAACATGAGCAACAACTTTTGAACTTAAGATATAAGGCCTGAAAACCTTTATTGTTTTCACCAAGTAAAATGCTTGTTTTTCCATGATTGTGTACTTTAACTTAGCAGCCTGTAAAGCCTTTCTAAATAAGGAAATAGGCATCTCAGCCCCATCTTCATCCTTTTGTAGCAAAATAGATGCAATGGTATTTTTAGAAGCAAAGGAGAATATTTGGAAAGGCTTCTTGTAATTCAGAGCTACCAAGACAGGTCCATGTTTCAATGCTTCTTTGATTCCTTCAAAATCCTGAATAATAGCCTCCTCCCATTTGATAACTTGGTGTTTCTTTAACATGCATGTAATAGGAAGAGTTAATTTAAAAACATTAGACATAAACCTTCTAATAAAATTGATCTGCCCAAAGCAGGATTGGATGCCCTTCTTTATTCTTGGAATTGGAACCTTTTTGATTGCTTCTAGCCTCTCAGGGTCAATCATGACACCAGCCTTTGAAAAAATATGACCAAGAAGCTTGGCCTTTTTCACCCCAAAGTGAAACTTCTTTGGATTGAGAGAAATTCCATATTCTCTACATGTGATCAACATTCTTTCCAAGTGTTGCAAGTGATATTTTCTGCTCCTTAAAAACACAGTCACATCATCTTGATAAACTACAATGAGTTCATTTATGTAACCAACAAAAGAACCATCCATTGCTCTTTGGAAGGTAGCTCTAGCATTCATGAGACCAAAAGGCATTCTTACATAAATATATGTTCTTGTATGATACAAAAGTGACATGCGAGCATGAGAATCTACAAGTAGCTCTTCTTCATACCTGACCTCTCGAGGTCGTGCCAAGACAGCTGGTGGAAATGGAATATATGTGGATATAGACAAACTAGTTGGGAAATCTTATATCCTCAACAAACAATAATGGAATCTGTGAATCTAAGGAAAAGAAAGCTCTTCTAACTTGAATTGGTTTAATGGAACATTCAGATATAATAGCTACTCAAAGGCTCTAATCAATGTCAAGTTCTGCCGAGATCCTATCTATTGGTTTTTGGATATATGGAAAATGACCTGTAGGTGCTTCGTGTATATTTCCAGACAAGGTCATGAAAAATGGTAATGAGAGGTGTAGTAGATTTATAATAAAATATGAGTGGTTTTCTGGTCTAGCCTAGAAAATGTTGGATTGATTGGCTTCTATTTTTAATATGGAAAATTATGTTATGATATCTAGCAGGAGAGGTGATGATCGAAATACCAACATTCGTAAACCGATGTCAATACTTAACTAATTTGCAGGCCCATTGGGTTGTGGGACCTGGGGATCATAACCATGAGTTCATGGTTGTTGTGGACCTATTATGGTCATGTGAAGAATCAATCTCTTCTTCTGACTATCTAATGGTTATAAGCCTTTTTAGCTTCTATGTTTAGTACCAAGAGTTGTGTGATCTTCTCAGAATACCTTATGGGGGTTCTGGTAACTTGTATACATAACCCTGTGTCTATGTCGATAATAAGGTCTCCTTCATTTGGCTATCTAACTAATGGATCACAACCAAATATTTTTTCTCTTTCGGGTTCTTGTATGGTTATGCGGATATCTTATCAAGGAAATCTATAGTTGGGTTGACTTAACCAAAATGTGTATGCTTTTTCATCTTCAATATTTAGTTGTCTCAATTGTTCACTAATTTCTTTCTAGCTTGTTGTCATTTGAAAGACCTGAATCTTAAGCCCTTGATCTACATTTGTTAACATTGTGAAGAGATTTGGCTAAGATATTACCGGTTCGAATACGTATTCCCTGGGCTCTCTGGGTCCCGTAATTTTCATGCAGAAGATAATTTAAGTGAAATGAAAAAATTTACCATGAAAGATATATCTACACTATAATTATATTCCTTTTATTTTTGTATTTTCAGTGATGTGTATTTGAACGAAATTGAAAGAGTAACTATTCTAATATATTCAGAAAATGGACAATTAATCTAATAACAAAATTAAAACAAGAAAGGTATCCTGGTATAGCTATTTTCCTGTGCAGTTGTGAATTTATCCTAAATATTTAAATAACTAATGAGTTTAATCGAAAGACTTAAAATCCTACCTCAGAAGTGAGGAATGAATCATATTTTCTTAGAAACTATCATTCCCCACAGCTTCCATGGAAATATCAAAAGTGAGATTTAACTGAAATGAAATAATTTACTACTCTATTTGATATATTGTAACTACAAATTTGATATCTCAAACCTGGAGTTTACAGAATAGTGGTAAATCTAGCTGTGTTGTGACTTTTCCCCTCAGTGTGATCTCCTCACTCCTTCGTGTTCTCGTGAATCCAGAAAAGTGTGAGTGTGATAGTGTTGAAAGAATAAGATACTCGAACAATGATAGTGTTCTAAGTAAGAGAGGGATAGTGCAAGTGAACAAAGCTTGACTATGAAATTCCTATCAAGATTTATTGTGGGGATATAACAAAAATATGCCGAAAATTCTGGGATCTATCTCTTGTGATAAACAAAACCGGTAACTCTAAGATGGATTCTAATTTAAAAGTGAAACTACCTTATGTTAAATTGATTGTATGAGACAACAATGAAGTAAGATGAAAGCAAGAAGATCAAATAATCTCTAAAGTAGAAAGGAGAGACTGATAATTCATGCAAAATATAAAACTATTGAAACTAATGCAAGAACTTCAAAAAAACTGAATAATCAAACACAAAAGGAGAGGGGCCCTTTGTTTGGAAGCAAGATGTGTATTTATAGCATTTGAATTTATTAGAGGGTAAGTCTAAATTGATCTCTTCTAATATAAACAAACAGAAAACACTATTTACGGGGTAGCCAAGAAATAAATGAAAGCTTTAGTGGTTGAGGAATGAAGATAGAAATTTGAATTTTATGTTTGATGAAATTGTCAGAACATTCTGGAAAACACACATAGGACAGTCACCCTCCGTAGGGAGGTAGTTACAGGACCGCCGCCCTATCCTGGGTGGCGGTCATGGGACTGCAACCTAGGAAGGGTGGTGGTTTTGTAACTTAAAGACAAAATGCAAGGAAAAAGGGACAGAGGTTAGATCAAAACATGTAAAAGCTAGACAAGGATTTCTAGGATGTAAATGTACACTTGGCAAGCCTTTCTGGATTCTGAACACCTTGCAAAGAGATCTGAATCATCAATGGGGTTTCCATAACCTCTTTTCTATAGTACAATACCTACATTTTTGGGTACATATATATTGCCCCCTCAGAGAAGAATTTTAGCCATAAAGGGGTGTAAAATGGTGGGTCCAAGTATGGTAGTCCCAAAATGGGGAGTTATAAGCTATACCTGACACACCTGTGTGTCGAAATGTCACCATCCAAATTCCTGCCATCTACAAAATGAGAAGAGGACTCAAGTGTAGATAAATAAAATAAATCAAAAAATAAATACTAAATTAACATGAAATGAGGAATTAGCATTTGTGCGGGGATAATAAATTACCTCTGTCGGTGCTCCAACTCTGTGTAAGAACACTCAAAACAAGATTTAGAATATTATATATATATATATATATAATGATCTCATTTTACTATTCATTTACACGTGTTGATTTGGTGGTTTTTGAGCTCTGGGACCCACGGTGACCATCTTTTATGAGAGTGTGGTCAAAACATTTTTTGCGAGATCGTGATCACACCTCCGAGAGCAGGATATCGACCCGTGAAGTCTCAAGTTGCTTCTCCTCAATTTATCATTTTTAAACCTAAAATGTAGAAATCTTGAAATATTTGTCTTGGGGGATTATTTTTGAAAATGTTAGTTTTAAATGAGTCTTTAGGGGGGGCACCCATAGGGAAGGTCTTTATTTTAGTTAAAATGGTGCATTTTTACTCTTTTTAAGTGTTTTTAGGGCTTTAGAGTCATTCAGTGATTCGGGACAGGACCGCTACCCTACATAGGGTGGCTGTCATGGGACCACCACCCTATAATGGTGGTAGTTATGGGACCACCACCTCAATATGTAGTGGTTATATAAATGCCACTTCAGAATGTGGTGGTTAGGGAATCACCTCTCTACACAGGGCGGTGATTTTGAACAGAATGCAAAAAAAGATGTAGTTTTTAATTTTTTTTGCATTTTCGACATTTTTATATGTTCTTGATGATTTTTCTAGTTGGATTATGTTACTAACTTACTCTTTTTATATGTTTTGGGTGGATGCAGAAGGATAAGTACATCAGATGGAGTAGAGAGAGGGAGTGTGATTGGCTCCTAGCAGTGTTAGAGGCACTTTCCCAGGCAGAGCAAGATACTCTACAGAGGGCTGACATTTGGAGGATTGTGCAGGTCCCTCATGTCACACCTGCTAGTCACATATTGTGTGACTTATTTTCATACTAGGATATAGATCAGAACACTTTCCAATTTCTAGGAGTTAGGAGTGAGTGGACTATCACCCTAGAGGACATTTATCACATATTGGGGGTCCCGATTATTAGGAGATGACTATCTTTCAAGACAGTAGTATCCAAATCTCAGATGGTTCAGTGGGCCACCTACATGAGAGATGTTGTTGTTTCCATGGGCTCAAGGAAGGGGGTGAAGGTCCATTTCATTGTTGATTCTCCTATCCTTGTGCTCCGCAAGGCTATTATGGGTATCTTGGCTTCACGATTGATTGGGGACAAGGGAGGAGATACTCTCTTATACTTCTGGGCTCCCATTATCACATAGATTGAGGTGCATGGTTGTGTTTATGCTTGGGGAGTAGACATTATTGGGACCACCTATCATGACTTATATAGGGTGTTTAGATTATAAGGATAGTCATTGAGTCACCCTACTCTAGTTATGAGTTGGGTGTATGAGCGCATCATTCCCTATGGGAGAGGTGTACAGGAAGAGGATCTCAGGGCTATCAGGGTAGCAAGGTGGATAGGGATGACTGTACTTAGGACACCACACCAGTCAGTGCCTTCTCTAACTATTGTAGACATGGAGGCCACTCCTTATTAGGCCATGACAAGGTTATGGGGAGAGGAGACACATACACTGATCTCCTGCTATACTACCAGCCAGCTGATAGACAGGATGGGGAAGTTAGAGATCCACCCCTTTGACAGAGTACCATAGTAGTTTGGCATCCCATATATTTATATGTTTCCTCCAGTGGGGCTAGTATATAGGTCTGTTCATGAGGCTAGGGGAGGTCCTAGAGGCCAAGGTTGGACCACGATCACTCATGGAGTTCCCACTATAGCTAGGCAGGTGATTCATGCCCAAGGGGTAGCCAGTGCTCCTTGAGAACCTTTAATTTAGATAGGATCTGATATTTCTCATAATGAAGAGGGATATGATCCCATTGATGTGGAATCGGACTCTGAGGAGTTCATAGGAGAGGAGACAAAGGAGGAAACGAAGGGAGGTGAGACAGGTGGGACGGCTAAGGTTGATGAGAGCAGCTCTGAGTGGCATGACACTCAGGATATCTTGAGGGCTGAGAGGGTAGAGGACAGTAAAAAGAAGGTGATCCTGATCTTAGAGGAGTTTCCTTCTCAAGACATTGAGGGAGATGATGAGTCTGTAGCAGTATGTCATTTCTTTCTAGATTTGGGGGAGGTTCCATAATCGGTGGCAGCATCAGTGGTAGGCACAGATCCTAGAGATCCTACCTAGAGGCTTGGAGATCTGAGTAAGTTACTACTCTTTTCTCAATTTTGTTTTAGCTAGAAATGTGTATTCGATATTCCTCTTTTGTTGTTTCATTTTTTTACCTTATTTTGGACAATTTTCTAACTTGTTTACTTCTCTTTTTTATTTGCAGCGACTGTTGAGGGATGGTGAGACTTAATTTTCTAGGTGTGCATGGACACCCTGTTTCTCCCTTCATAGGGTACTCAGGCTAAGCTTACTAAGGATGTTGGAGAGCCTTCAGCAGTTGGCTGACATACTAATGTGTTTGCCCCTGTCTGGAAGGTGGCAAAAATCATGACCTCCCTTCATACTGAGTTGGCTGGATATAGAATTGTTGAGCGCTTGATGAGGAGGAGCTATTCTCACAGTGAGACCACAACTAATAGCTGTGATCATGAGCCCTTAGTTCATTCAGAGCATCATCACTGTAGGATTCCTAGATGTAGTCGTACACCATCTGAGGGATCCCACAGGGATTGAGAGATCATGGTGTCTTTTTGTAGTGATTTTTGGTCGGATGTTTATATGAGTGTTTTTGTATTTTCTGAGCTCATTGAGCATTTTGACCATGCCTAGTGCATGATGGCATTGTATATAAAACATGATATATATATATATTTTTGGATCTAGATCTTCTTATATCTATAATTTTGTGATTCATTTCCCACATGTATACTAGATGTTTTTAGAATCTTTGTTTTTATATGTTTTTTAGAATGTATGCAATGGATGACAAGTGATAATATAATGTTTCTCTTTTTTATTTGTTTTTGTAATGCTGATATGTGATGATGTAAACATATTGTAGTACTGAACTTTTGGATTCTTTGGGAAATGTTCGTTGCTTATTCTTGTTTCGAAAAAATGTGATGGATATATAGTGATAACGAGATGAACTTGCCCCACTCCTAACTCCACGCAACTAGTAAGATGTGAGGACTCATCACCAAGAGTTGGGAAGGGTGCAAGTTGTATAAGTTTGAACGAATGGAAATGATGAGAGAAAGACAAGGTTTTTAAAGAAATCAAATTCAAACTTGCGTACTTACTTTTACTCAAAACTACTACATAGTTCAGAATGCATCTTATTTTCCACTTTATGTAGACTTAGATCCATTGGATGGCAACTTGGTTGACAAAATCTAGTTTTGAGGATTTGATCTCTTTGGAATTTGGATATTTGACTTCACTTAACACTTTGATTTAAAATATTAATATTCACTAATTTGCGTGAATTGACCCCCGCTACTAGTAGGAAGCATGGGCTCATCACCAAAGGTCGGACATAGGTGAGTAAGGGCACTTCTTTCCTTTCTCAACCTTGTATCACTAATAAGAGATGTGGGCTCATGACCAAAGGTTGGTGGGGCAAAGAAGTGTGTAAAAATAAAATATTCTATTTGGTTTAGCATTTTTTATTTAACTTGACACTTTTGATTTGTGACTTTGGAGTATCCTTGTTTCAAATATTTGTAAGAAGGATATATGTGACACCAAGAAGCTTCTAGAATATACCATAGGTAAGAACAACTTAACCAAGTAGAAAAAAATGAGTATGACCAAGTACGCAGGCCTTGGTATGGTTTTTGTCAAGACTTTGTCTGTCGATTTAATGAAATGATTTTGGAACCATTTGATGATATTGTGAAAACTGAAGAGATATGATTTGAATTCTTTTGCCAATATTTTCATAAGCTTGTAATGAATTGCTTAAGAATAAGTTCCTTGACCACAATAGTTATGAAACGAGTGAACAAAATGAAATAACTAAGTGACTAAATGCAATGTAGGTAGATATAATATACAAATGGTGACGCTGATGCCTTATGTGTAAAACTGTTTAAGATGCAAGGAATTGATAGTTTCATTGAATTCATCACCTTCTAATGTACAAAATAGATATACACCATTTATGTAATCTTTCATGACTCAGTATGGACCCAACCACTTGGGCTGGAATTTTCTTCCTTTGCTGGTTTTCTTATCAATCAAGCTGTCTAGTCTTAGAACTAAATCTCCCTCATATATTTCTCATTCGTAGACCTTTTTGTTATATTTATGGCACATCCTGTCCATGTAGACTCTATGCCTTTGTTCATAATTTAGCCTAGCCTCATGAAAGCTTTCTAGTTGAGAGAGGCATGCCTCTCTATAGGCTTCTTCTCCCAAAATCCCTTGTAATGAGATGCGGAGACTGGGTATTTCGACCTCAAGTGGGAGAACTACTTCTGCTCTGAATACTAATGAGAAATGGGTTTCCCCCATCAGTGTTATTATTGAGGTTCAATGGGCCCAAAAGGCCAGGTATAATTTTAAATGCCAATCCCATTTATTCTCCTTAAATGTTTTGAGGAGAATAGCTTTTAATGTTTTGTTTGTGGCTTCAGCTTCTCTGTTGGCTTGAGGGTAGTAAAGAGAGGCCATATGATGGTTTCTCTTGAATTTACTGTATAACTCAGAGACCTCATCATTCTTAAAGGATGTGCCATTATATGAGATAATGACTTGTGGGACACCATACCTGTAAATGATTTGATTCAAAATAAACTTAGTGATTAGAGAACTTGGTACGGTGGTGAGAGGCATGGCCTCTACCCATTTGGTAAAATATTCTGTGGCCGTAATTATAAATTTATGGCCATCTATTGATGAGAGGGATAATTTTCCTATCAAATCAAAGCCCCACATGGAAAAGGGCCATGGGGTTGCGATTGGTTGTAGAGCTTGTTCTGTCATGCGAATCTTGTGGGAGAATTCTTGGCATTTATGGAACTTGCACACAAAATCTATTGTGTCATGTTCCAGAGTGGGCCAAAAATAGCCCATCTAATGTATTTTGTGAGTAGTGGCATGAACACCAAAGTGGCCTCCACATATCCCACTATGGGATTCGTACATAATCTTTTTGGATTCTTCAGTGTCAACGCATCTTAAAAGCATTCCATCGAAGGCTTTAGGATAGATCACTTGTTCTAAGATCACATATTTAGCAGTGATAATGCATAACTGTCTTCTTTGTTGTGATGTGGCACCTTCTGGGTACGTATGGTCCATGATAAAATTGATGATGTTGGTGTAACAAGGGCATGTAGAGATTGGGGGTTTGGTTTTGACAAAGTATATGCACTCATTGGAAAAGTCCAAATCTACCAGATTGCCTCCATCTAACGGATCGTCAGATAACTAGTCTGCAATGATTTGTCCCTTAACATATTTTTGGTTTATAAATGTTAATTTGAATTCATCCATTAAGGTTATAAATCGTCTAGCATTTTTAGATAAATACCCTTGCGTGAGGAATGTTCGTAGGTGATCTTTCTTTATAATGACCCTTGTTTCTTAATTTAACATCTAATGTCTTAAATGTTTCATTACAAATACGATGGAAAGGCATTCTCTTTCTGCTTGTGTATAACATGTTTCATAATCAAGAAACGTCTAGCTAATAAAATAGACTGCACGTTCTCATTTATCATTTTCTTCTTGAGCTAGCATGCAGGCTAGGGAGACATCAGTAGCCCGTGAATATAAGATAAAAGGATGATCTAGTCTAGGAGGCATTAATGTGGGAGGAGACAATAAGAAGCATTTAATTTCCTCGAAGGCCTCGTTACATTCTTCTATCCAATCAATGCTATAATCTTTCTTTAATAGATTGTTGATTGGATGAACAACAAAACTTAAGTCCGGAATGAACCTTCAAATTGCATCGATTTTTCCATGAAATGATTTAACACCAAACTCGTCTGATGGTGGAATCATTTCGATAACAACCTAGATTTTGGCTGGATCCTCGTCAATCCCTCGTGAAGATATAATGTAACCAAGAAGCTTGCATCCTATCACACCAAATATGCATTTCTTTGAGTTTAATGTGATGCCATATTCAATCAATCATGAGAGAATGATAAAAAGTACCTCTAGGTGATCACAGTGCTTCTTGGACTTGGCCAACAAGTCATCTACGTAGGATTCCATAATTTTATGAATATCATGGAATATGTACATCATTTCCCTCTAGTATGTAGCATTGGCATTATTAAGACTGAATGGCATGACAACGTAACAATAAGTTTCCCAAGGAGTTATAAACGTGGTCTTGGCTTGATCCTATTTAGATATTTTAATTTCATTATACCCTAAGAACCCATCCATGACGGACAAAATCTCAAATCCAGTTGTTGCATCAACAATGGCGTTAATGGATGGCAATGGGAAATCGTCTTTGGGACAAGCTTTGTTAATATCCCAAAAGTCTATACAAATGCATAGCTTCCCATTTTTTTTAGAACATGGATGATATTAGATACCCATTGTGAATAGTCAACTGGTTTGATGAATCCCACTTAGAGAAGTTTCATTACTTCTTCTTTCACCATGAGAGCCACTTTTGGCTTCATTGGTCTTGAATTTTGTTTAATTGGATTTGCATTTGGTTTGGTGACAATATTATGTACCGCGATATGTGGTGTAATTCTTGTCATTTCTTTGTAGTTAAACGCGAAAGCCTTTTGATGTTTCTTGAGTATTTGGGTGTGTATTTCTATCTCCTCTTGAGTTAATGAGGATCCTAACTTCAAAATATTTGGTTCTTCCTCAGTTCCAATGTTTGTGTAAATTGTTTCTTCGATTAAGGAATCATTACCTTCTTCAAATTTAGGCGGGGTTGGAGGTAGTTCCAAAATTTCTCTGTTCTCTACCTTGTAGATATTGAGATCCTTTTATGGAGGAGAATCTATCATAGGATTTCTAAAATAGGAAGAGGAGTGTGGGAATAGGGAAATATCCACTATGTGATGAGTGAGATGTAGCTCCACATAGATGTTTAGATATCTGAGAGTGATTCTATCACTGTCAAAGTGATTTAGGATAGAAAACTCATTCTCATCTTCTATATGCGTCAGAAGTGGGTTTGTTGGTATTTTATGCACCAATGGTTTAGTACGAAGTGATACTATGAAACTTGTTTTTTTCAACTCACTGTTTGGATTGAAATGGGAAGCTGGGGTTTCTATTGAATATGTGAGAAGGTTTTGATCTCATCAAATTGCTTCAATTGATATAAATTTGAATCCTTTGGTTAGATCCAATACCACCATTTTATAGAGTTGTAAATTCTTAGATCTAGTCTCATATACCACAGAGACTTGGTTTGCAACTAGTTGCGAGTCCCCTAGCACTCTAATGTTATCAACACTCATCACTTTGGCTATGATGAGGCCAAAGAGGAGGGCTTTGTACTCAGCCCCATTGTTTGTACACTCAAAATTTAACTTAAAGGTAAAAGGTAGGATCTTTCCCTCAGGAGAAGTAAAGATCACACCTGCCCCATCTCCAAAATGAGATCTAGCTCCATTGAAGTGGAGAGTCTAATATTTTCTTGGAAAAATGGATGTTGGGACATTCCTCAAGTCTATTTCTTTTGCCTCAGTTACTTCTACCATACAAACTTTTTCTGATGGAAAGGAACCAATTCCTAGGGTGTATCCCATACCCATAGAATCAAATGGTAGGAGAATGGGTAGATGTTTCTCTAGTAATTCTACAATTTTTTTGGTAGTCCCTAATGATACCATTTTTATGACATTAGTCTCATTTTTGAGTCCTGGAATGCCTTCGACTAGATTTGTAATTTCTAATTCTGTTGTAGGTATCAATTTCTCTTCTGGTTTTGAATTAATTGGTTTGATAAGTTGATTCATTGGGAGTTCAAACTCAGAGTGAATGCCTAGTATTTTATTCAAGTCAGCTAGGTGTATATCAAATGGTTTTGGGTCACCTTGTGCCACAAATTTTTTTCCTAGGTGTAAAAATATTATTTCATGGAATAACGTGGAAGGGATTGCCTTCATGCGGTGTATCCATGGTCGACTGAGGATCATATTATAGTTGGTTTCCTGATCTATAATATAAAATTTGGTGAGGACTGTCTTGGGTCCTAAGGTTACTGGTAAAAATATGGTTCCAATTGAAGTGGCTTTGAGGCTATCATAACCTCCTAGTGTATTTCGTGTTGTGGAACAATTTGTTTCTCCATATCCTAGATTTTGAAAAAAAGAAAAGGGGAATATCTTAATTACTACCCCATCATCAATCATTACACATTTAACATAATTATTGTAAACCCATACCTGTAAATGCAAGGTTGGGTCACCTCTACGCATAATTTCAGCATCTGTTGGCATTTTGCTTATATCAAATATAAACTCAGTATCCCTATCTTGATGCCTTGGAGGGTAGACATCAAATTCTACATGGTTTACTTGAATTTCCAAAGGAGGAGTGATGTTGATTAAGTGACCAAGGCCTAATGCTTCTAAGAGAGCACCTCTATGGGTGGGAGAGTTCTTCAACAAATCCAAGAAGGAAATGTGAGAGAAGGTCTTTTTTAAGTCATTAATTAAATCATAAGTGCCTATGAGTTTTACCAATGTTTGTTGAATGTTGTCTAGTTCTAATGGATAGTTTAGAATTGGTTGAGAATGAATAGTCTCGTGTTCTTGTTATGGTTTCTATGGGTAGCTAGATGTCTAACTCTACCAAGCCAACTATCTTGGTTTTTGGTCGAGTTCCTTATTGGGGTGCGACTGGTGGACTTAATGAAGTTGAAGCTTCATGATCATTATTTCTTGTCTTTACACCCTTATTCATTATGCTTGGATCTAACCAGTTATTGTTAGAGTGATTTGGGAGTAGATTGTTAAAAATCTTGAGGGGTGCATTTTGAGGGGAGAATGCCCCTGTGTAAGTGTTTTTCATGGGTACTACAAAATTTGCTAAAAACATGTCTATGAAGAGTTGTCTTTGGTCTTCGGGAAAAAGCTGCATGGATTTATTGTAGTAACAGAAAGTCCTAGTATCATGGCCTTGAATCTTGTGGAAACCACAATACAAGTTGGGATTATAGTTTCGAGGTTGTTGATTTGAAATCTTGCTGTGGCCCAAAATTCTAATAAGGTTGCTGGTTGTTAGAGTTAAAAATTTGAGGCTGTTGCCTTTGGTTTTGACTCTGATATGTAGTTGGGTTTTGATTTGGGCCTTGTTTTTGTATTTTTCGTTGTTGTTGTTTTTTGTTGTTGTTGTCATGGATGGATGATTAAAATCCACCACGTTGATTGTCGGAGTAAATTTGTTATTTCACTGATTGTTAACAAGTGGTGAAACATGTTTACGACATGTTTACCCTTTTAACTTGGTTAGTTACTCCATCTGTTGTTACCCCATGATTTTTGTTAAGGATTTTGGGTCCTTGATTGGTATTGCTGGCACTAGGATAGGTTGTAGTGTCTTGATTGGGAGTGATTAATTTCCCGTTTGTTCCATATGTCTTACAACCACCTACCTATTGCCACTTGATCTATTGGGAGAGCACTCTCGAGTACTTAATCATAAGTTCTTAATGGAAACTTCTGGACTTCTTCCTTTATCTCTCTATTGAGGGAATGAAGGAATAAATCACATAGTTCCATCTGATCCATGTTTGGAGCACTTGCTGATGAGTAGAGAACTATACGCCATCTTTGAATAAAATGAGCAACATATTCATTATGCTCTTGTTTAATATGTAAGAATTCCCTAATTCCTATTCTTAATAATTTGTTCATGTCAAAAAATTTAATAAAATCTGACACAAGTTGTTTGAACGAGTGTATTGAGGCTTCAGGTATTCTGTAATACCAATCAAGGGCAATACCCTCTAAGGTTTTAGGGAATATATTAGCAACAACCCCATCCCAAGGAAGTAATTCTCAAATGGCCGTGGCATAGGCCTTGATATGTGCATTTGGATATCCCTCCCCTTTGTATTTGGGTAAATTGGGAAGAGGCCTTGGAAGCTTGACATTTCGTATGGTGAAGTCTAGGGGCTCTTTTAAATATTTTAAGAAAGTCCCTACCACATAGGATTCAACCATTGATGGTGCCTGCTAAGGGGGTGAGGGTGGCATGGGTTGTTGATATGGCATAACATATGTATTTGCAGGGACATAAGGAAATCCCTGTGGTTGAGTGAACATCCCAGGAGAAGAGAACATGTCTCCCTCTAGTGATTTTGAATAAATGTTTAAGTAGGGAGGAGCATTTCTCTAGTATGGATTGTTTGGTGCTGATCTGGGAGGTATCATATTTTCAACTGGAGTGGCATTTGAAAATGTGGTTCTAGTTGGTGTTTACTACTGATAGTTATACGAATGTTGAGGAGTCATACCTAATGTTCATGTTCCTGTGAGGAGGTCAACTTGGCTGGGATGATGCAGAGGGTTGGGGATTCCTACTTTCCTGAAATATGAATTTTGATTTGCTTGAGCTAGTTCTAATCCTCTAACCTTTTCAACTAAGGCTGAGATGACCTTGATTGGTGAAGATGTAGTGTTTTTCCTTAATGGCGGTTATTGTACGCCTTGAGGTTATAAAGGGGTATGATACCCTTCTATGAATTGATCATTACCCTACCAAGCTTCACTGAGAGAATTTCCCATAGGTGGAGGAATGGGGGTGTTTTCATGGAGTAGGGTATCGGGTTGTGTTTGCAAAATCCCTAAGGTGGGTACATGTTTTGGAATCATTTTTCACTTCTAGCGTAGTGTGCTAAATACTCCTCATCCAAAAATGGGAGTGGATCTGACTGTTTACTAATTTGTGGTCTGAACAAAACCCGAGGAGATGAAGTAGACTCTCCAGTAAACGTCATATTGTTAGAGCCTAAGGGCTATGGTTGTTGCGTTTGTATAAGCTGATCTAACTCCTCAATTCAGAATGAAGAAATAGAGCTAGTTCTTTGAGGAGGAGTTTGTGACGACAAGTAATTACTTGAATAGTTATCAGCCCATGTAGAAAGTGAGGGTGACGGTTATCTATTTGTTTGACCATAATGCACTTTGAGTCCTAAGAGAGGTTTGTCATATGTGTCATATCTCGACATATTCGGGGGGTATATGAATACCCACAGAATAATGGGAAAGAGTGAAGATGGATAAAAATAAACAATAAAAGGGGAATAGTTGTTTGTTTCATGTCAGGTTCACCAATTTTGTTGGTGAGGTTGATGTGAAGGCTAATGAGGTAGAGAAGATGAATCAATTGGAAGAACTAGTAGGAATCTGACTTTGGATCAGAAGGTTGTGTGTTCAGTTCACGTCGGGTTCACCAATTTTGTACAATAGAAAAGTGACATGCAAGCATGAGAATCTACAAGTAGCTCTTCTTCATACCCGAACTCTCGTGGTCATGCCGAGACAGCCGGTGAGAATGGAATATATGTGGATACAAACAAACTAGTTGGGTAATCTTATATCCTAAACATGCAATAATGGAATATGTGAATCTAAGGCAAAGAAAGCTCTCCTAACCTGATTTGGTGTAATAGGACCGTTTGGATATAATAGCTACTCAGAGGCTCCAATCAATGTCGAGCTCTGCCGAGATCCTATCTATTGGCTGTTGGATACGTGGAAAATGGTGGTAGGTGCTTCATGTATATTTCTAGACAAGGTCATGGAAAATGGTAATGAGAGGTGCAGTGGATTTATAGAAAGTATGGATGGTTTTATGGTCTAGCCCATAAAATGTTGGATTGATTGGCTTCTATATTTAATATGGAAAATTGTGTTATGATATTTGACGGCAGTGGTGAGGATCTAAACACTAGTGTTCGTAAACCGGTGTCAACACTTAAATGACTTGCATGCCCATTGGGTTGTGGGACCTGGGGATCATAACCATGAGTTTGTGGTTTTTGTGGACCTATTATGGTCATGTGAAGAATCAATCTCTTCATTCAACTATCCAATGGTCATAAGCCTTTTCAGCTTCTATGTTCAGTACCAGGAGTTGTGTGATCTTCTCAAAATACCTTATGGAGGTTCTACAACTTGTATACGTAACCTTGTGTCCATGTTGATAAGAAGGTCTCCTATATCTGGCTATGGAACTAATGGATCAAAGCCAAATATTTGTTCTCTTTCGGGTTCTTGTATGGTCATGTGGATATCCTATTAGGGAAGTCTATAGTTGGGTTGACTTAACCAAAATGTGTATGCTTTGTCGTCTTCAATATTCAGTTGTCTCAATTGTTCACTAATTGTTTGTTGATTTTTTGTCATTTGAAAGACCTAAATCTTAATCCCTTGATCTATATCTATTAACGTTGTGTAGAGATTTGGCTAAGATACTACCGATTCAAATACATATTCCCTGGGCTCTTTGGGTCCCATAATTGTCATGCAAAAGATCACTTAATTGAAATGAGAAAATTAACCATGAAAACTATATATACACTATGCTTATATTTCTCTCATTTTTGTATTTTCAGTGATGTGTATTTGAATGAAATTTAAAGAGCAGCTATTCTAATATATTCAAAAAATGGAAAATTAACCTAATAACAGAATCAAAACAAGCAAGTTAGCGTGACATAACTATTTTCCTGTGCAGTTGTGAATGTATCCTAAATATTTAAATAAATAAATAGTTTAATCGAAAGACTTCCAATCCTACCTCAAAAATGAGGAATGAATCATAGTTTCTTAGAAACTATCATTCCCCGCATCTTACCTGGCAATATTGAAAGTGATCTTTAATTGAAATGAAATAATTTGCTACTCTATTTGATATCTTATAACTACAAATTTGATAGCTCAAACCTGGAGTTTACAGAATAGTGGTAAATCCAGTTGTGTCATGAATTGTCCCCTCATTGTGATCTCATCATTTCTTCATGTTCTCATGAATCCAAAAAAGTGTGATTGTGATAGCATTAGCAGAAGAAGATACTCTAACAATGGCAGCTTTGGATATAAACTGAATACAATGTAAGTAAAAGAGGGATAGTGCAAGTGAACAGAGCTTGACTATGTAATTCCTAGCAGGATTTATTGCAAGGATACAACGCAAATACACCGAGAATTCTGGGATCTATCTCTTGTGACAAATAAAACCTGTAACTCTAGGATGGATTCTAATCTAAAAATGAAACTACCTTATGTTGAACTAATTGTATGAGAGAACAATGAAGCAAGATTGAAGGAAGAAGATCAAATGACCTCTAAAGTAGAAATGAGAGACTGATAATTCATGTCAAATGTAAAAATATTTAAACTCATGTGAGAACTTCAAACAAACTGAATAATAAAACATAGAAGGAGAGGGGCCATTTGTTTGAAAGCAAGATAGGTATTTATAGCATTTGCATTTACCAGAGGGTAAATCCAAATTTAACTCTTCTAATATAAACAAATGGAAAACACTATTTACTGGGTGGCCAAAACATAAATGCAAGCTTTATTGGTTGAAGAATGTGCATAGAAACTTGAATTTTTACGTTTGACTAAATCGTCAGAATGTTTTGGAAAATGCGCACCGCCCTGCGCAGGGACTACCACCCACGAAGGGCGGTGGTTTTGTAAGTTAAAGACCAAATGCAGGGAAAACGGGGGTTAGAGACTAGAACAAAACATAAAAAAGCTAGATAAGGATTTATAGGATGCAAATTTACACTTGGTGAGAATTTCTGGATTCCCAACACCTTGCGAAGAGATCTTGAATCATCATTGGGGTTTTTGTAACCTCTTTCCGGTAGTACAGTACCTACATTTTGGGTACATACAGGGTACGTACAGAAAGAGAAACCATCCAAGGTGGACAATAATTCAGATCCATAGTCACTAACTACAGCATGTTTTCCATGTTTGGAAAAGGATAATTTTAATTTAATGAAGCTCTATTCATATTTCTGAAGTCTACACAAAGTTTGATATCTCCATTCTTCTTTCTGATTAACACATGGTTTGCAACCCAAGATGAATACCTTGTGGGCTGAATGATCCCTCCCTCCTTCAATTTCTTCAATTGATATTACATTTTCATGGAGAGGAGTGTATGAATTGGCCTCTAATTTTTTCTGAATGGTTTGGCATTTGTTTCAAAAGGAATCTCATGTTGAAACAAGTCTTCTCTGTATGCTTTCAGCTCTGAATAAGACCAAGCAAGACAATCCTTATATTTTTTTAATAGTTGAACATAGGATTGTTTTGCTTATTTGTTTAGATTGCTACCCAACCAAACTTTTCTTGGTTTATCATTAGTTCCCAAGTTATGCTCTTCCACATCCCTTGAGGAAGACATGTTTCTATTGAAGATGCAATCAACATTTTTAAAATTGACTCAAGTGCAACAAGACCTCTAGGAATGGTGTTAGTTTTCAATTGGATAATATCCTTTCCAAAAAAAGTCCCCTCCTTCAGTCACAGATACAATTTGTTCCCAATCAATATTCTGATATGCAAACTCTCCTTGATTTTGTAAGAAACTTTGCACTTGAGCATCATCATTAAACACTTTCCAATTCTTGATGTTGTTAGGGATAGATGGCCTTGTTAACACTTCAATATTGTACTCACAATAAGGTGAAATGGTGCAATTTCCAAATATTGACCCCAAGCCAACTTGTCAGCAACAACATTGAAACTTCTGTCATGATGCACAATGTTGAAGGAATCAAACATCTTAATTAGATCCCAAAATACACGTTTGTACTGTTTCATCCATTGATTTTTTGTAGCATATAGTTTTCTTATTTGTTTGACAACTAGCTCTGAACCTCCTTTTACAAAGATGTCCTTGACACCATACTTCCATGTAATTCTCATACCCAGCAACAATGCTTCATGCTCAACAATGTTATTAGTACATTCAAAATTCAGCTTGAAGGAAAAAATAAACTCTTCCAAGCTAGGAGAAATTGGAATTATACCAGCACCATTTCTAAATTTGGAGCAAGCTCCATAAAATAGCAAGGTCCAAGGAGAACCTACCTATTTAAGGAACCTAGAATGATCCATCTTGTACTCCTTACCATCAACAAACCCAATAAAATTGTCAACATCAACATCAACAAACAACACCTCATAGGAAGCATTGTTTGGATCCTCAATTAGATGCAACATCTTCTTTTCTCCATAGATCTTGACAAGGCTGCTTTCAATGGGAATGGTGGAAAAAGACATATCCATTTGGACACTCCCTCCAACAATTGCAGCCCACTTTCTTGAAAAAATCATACCCGACTTGGAAGGGAAATCAACAATCACAACGTCCAATTTTAAATTCCTCCCAGGATAAGATGCAAGCTGCACCACCATACCCTTCACACAACCAACTACCAACACTTCTCTTGAGTTCATGGTAGTAAAATTTCAATAGGTTGTTGTCACTTTGATATCCAACTCATTCATGACTTCTAAAGGCATGACATTGCATGATGCACTGAAATCAAACATACAATTTTGAAGTAGTCTATCCTTTATGATCAAAGTTGTAAAGAATAGATCAAAATTCAATTGGGAATCAAAAAAGGATGTCCCCAAGTATACCTCAGGTGTTTCTCCAAGATCCTCTTTCAATCCCAAGTACTCAAATGATATTTTCTTGTGCTCAAGAATCCTAAGCAACTCAATGATTGGAACACTCACTTTGATTTAGCTCAATACTTTGGATATGTTAGAGGGAACATTCTTTGGCAAGGCAGCATTGGAAGGGAGACAAGCAGATTCATTAGATGGCATGGAATTCTTGGTAGCTTGGGCATGACGAGGACTGTAACTTTTACTTGGGACAACAAAGTTTTTGGTAGGTGCTTCTCTTCTAGGATATTCTTTGGGAATACTTGTAAGAAAGGGTGTTTTAGGTTTGGCTTAAGGCCCAACTCCCTTAACAACTTTTCTCCTAGTGTTATACTCTTTCTTTTGAGCCACAACAACATTCATTAACAATTGTCTATCTTCCTCCGAAGGGATACCACCATCATACTTTTTAATCATCAAAGCTCTTAAGTACTCAAAGTCATTTTTAGGAATTTCAAAAGATTTCACTACATCAACTTCAAGAGTATGAGGGGGAAGAAAGACTTGTACCCAGTTGATGCAATCCCAAAAGGTTGTAGCTGTCCTTGCACTTATTACCTTAGTTAATGTCACTCCTTCTTGTGAGCTTGAAGAAAAACCCACCATGTAGATATCATCATCAGTACCATCATCATTATTAGCTTTGCCATCTTGCTAGTCCACTTCACATGGAGGATGGGGCAGAAAACACCTATCACACCAATCAATATCAGCAACTTCCTCAATAGTAGCAACCCTAGCAGTTAGGGGATCAGGTAACACTCTTCCCTCACGTGCTTAAGGATGTCTATTTGTTAGACCCCATGGGTCCTTTCCCTTTATCATCAGATCTCTAATCACCCCTAGAATGATTGGAAAATATATCATGGTTTTGTGCTTTTTTCTGACCTTGTGAAGTCTGCCCTATTCCCTTCTCAGCTCTAGCCAACTTGTAGGAAATCTCTTTGACAAGCCCTGCTAAAGTTTTCACCACTTCCTCTAAGTCTACACTCTTTCTTTCTTGAGGATTTTCAGGATTTATTAGCTTTACACCATCTCTCTTGAGAGGTTTCCCAATTTCCTTAATGTTGCTTTTCAATTTGTAGTGCCATGGTAAAGGCCTACCTCAAATTGGCAGGGTTCTTGTCTCTTAAGTAGTAGGCTGCCTTCTTATCAAATACATCTGACATATTTGATTAAACAAGATTGATCACAAGGCCTCAAATTAACTAGCAGCCTTATTAAAGTTTTTTTAAACATTGTGTTGAAGTCATGAACTGATTCATTGGGGTTCTTCTTGATATTTTCAAATTCAGACAATAGAAACCTAGGATCAGTTTTATCACCATATTACAACCTAAATGCATCACTACATTTCAGTCCATGAATCAATAGAATTATCAGGCAGAGCCTTGTACCAATCCCTTGCATCCTCTTCTAATGTATGAATGAACAATTTAATATACACATCTTCATGCTCATTCTCAAAATCCTCCATCATGTTAACAAAATTTTTTAAGTGTTGATCACCAGTTATTGCATTGTTACATTGGAACTTTGGCAATCTATTTCTGATATCTTGAGGGACAACATTAGGATACCCAACCATTCCTCTAAAGTCTATAGGACCAAAGGTGTTAACAAATAAATGGAGGTCTAGGATGAGCCATATTTTATTTGAGGTGATCTTGGGGGTAAAACAAACTGATGAGGAGTGCGAGGTCTTTGGGTCTCAAGAATGTGGTTCACAAGATTGGTATTCTCTAGGTGCTGATTTTCTTGGAAATTTTTACTAGAATTGAAACACACAGGTGCATATTGAGAAAATAACTTACCAAGAACAACACAAGGACCTTCACTAGTTGAGGTAAACAAATTTTTGAGAACATTGTTTGAATCAAAATCACTGGAAGAAGAGTGATAATCCCCTACTAAAGGCTGATCTCTCTCACCAATGGATATACCTTTTCCTAATGTCTGACCTTCAACAGTCTTCCAAACTTTTCTTTCCTCTAAAACTATCTTTCCCAATTCTTGAAATAACTTTCTAATTGGGTCCTCCCTAAAGAGAGATCTTCTTCTTTCCAGTTTTGCAAATATTAGCAACACAAAAATAAATGATAGAAAGCCGAGACACTGGAATTCAGCAAGATCAAATCAGCATGGAGTCACCACTAAGGACTTTCACCCTAGTTGTGCAAATGCACTAAAATAATCTGTTAAATACCTATAAGCACTGAAAATCTTGCAAAAATTTATAGATCAGACCTTCCTTTTCTTGAATCTGTCAACCACATGAAAATGAAGTGCAACTACTACTGTAAAATGATAAAATTATAGAAAAAGTTTGAAACCTTTGCATACACCTTGCAAATCTAAGTATAGAATGATGCTTTAACAATATATTTGCAGACAGAACTTGCAAGAGACATTACCAAGGCTTGATATGCATTCAAATATCTCAAATATGTATACACATGGATCATATTGAATTAAGATTGTCCTCGGCAATGGCGCCATTGGTGTTGGTACCCGAATTTGTTATCCTTTTCAGTATGAGAAGTATCAAAGATATGGCATGAAACTTGAAGATAGATAGATCATGATGTATGTCATTTTGTAGCCAGGGATGTGATCTAACTGGCACTTAGATTTGTGGAGAGATGGATAGCACTCAAATAGGACTTGATCTTGTCCTAACTATTTTAGGTTGTGCCTTTCAACCAAGGTAAGAGGCCCTATTTTGTAATCCTCAAATGGTGAAGGAGATGAAGATATCCCTCAATTTGTGCAAATAGTATGAGGGGGCTTTGGGAAAATATTAGCAACACTCCAAATCTAACTTTCAGAAGTTATCACTTCTAGATTATGGAGATAATTTCAATGCAAGGCAAGGGTTACTGAAACATTTTGAAATCCTAATCTGTTCTGCATACTTTAGCAAATGGATTTTGATCTTCTGTGGGTATACATGTCAAAAAAGGGGTAGTATGGGGTAGTATTAGTTGTTTAGAATGATTTTTGGTGGGCTATTGACAAGACAAACTTAACTATGCCAGATATTTGATAACCTCTACAACATTTGAACAACTATCAAATAAAATGCTTCAAAACAGTCAGGATGTTCTTTCAACCAAAAGAGATACATTAATAGAGGCCCAGGTTTGCACTCTTCACACAATATTTGAGACATCCACACAAAATCTTGAGTTAAAGGACTTAATTAAACATCAAAATATATGATCAAATCATGCCTAAGGTACCCCTAAAGGCTTACAAGCAATCTCTCTCAATAAATGAAGGTGAAGTGATTTTAAATTGCTTATTTTCAATTCTAGATGAAATCTTTTCCGATAAATGAAATTACAAATGCCACTAAACTATCAATAAGGATGAGATCTATGTCATTCCTAAATATTTCCATGTAACATTGTAATAAGAACAATGAAAATTGTTTGTAGACATTTAAACATGATAACATACATCATATTGCCCAAAATAAGATAGATTAATTCAAAAGCTTGTTAGATTCATCAGTAGGGGAGAGTTTCAGGAACAATCTTAGAGTTGTGTGATGGCTATACACTTGTAACCAACTCAACATGAATGAAGATATAACATAGAAGATATTAACCAAGTTTTTTTGGAGGGTTTCTTAGAAGATGAAATTCTCTCAAAATTTTCTCATGATTTTCAATTTCCTGACATTTTACATGTCAAAAAAATGCATTATATAACATTTGTTTACATACAAACCTTCTTTCCTAAGAAAATAATATGACAAGCATCAAGTTTGTTACAAAATTCCATCATGATTCTCAAACAGGGATGTTTAACATATTTGCAACAAAAGGTTCCAGGTGTTTCGAAAAAAGGTGAATCATTGAGGATTTTTACATCATAGTTTCAATTGGGAGAACATTTTTCCTCCTTATTTCATGCAACATGCTCCTCTTTCATTATTTCACCTTTACACTTTCCAAATTTGCCTCTGTAACTTTTGGATCTGATGTTTTACATTTTTAATCGGGTTAGGGCAAGAATTTATTCCAAAAACATCTATGATCTTCAAATTGATCCTCAAAACCAATTACATTGGTCCTTACAAGCACAAATGACATGAATTTGTCAAAAATTTGATGAAAATTGATGCAAAAACCACATCTCCAAACTTCCTAGAGCTCAAATGGCGGCAAAACTAAAAATGCATAGTTACCATTGATTTGCCTTTCTCCCTTTAATTTGAGCCCTCCACGTGTCACAATGTGATTGAAAATGGGCTTGGGATTACTTTTTGACATTTTAATAATTTTTGAAAAATGTAAAAAATTGACATTTTTCTTCACCCCTCTGCCCTTTGAAAATGAGTTTGACACATGTCCCAATGTGGGTCCCAGTGGAATCGCAGCTCGATTCTACACATTTCCATATTTTTTGGAAAAATAATTTTTTTCCAAATTATCCTTGTGGACCCACACCTACGATTTTGTCCCTGACATGTGGTGCAATATGACTGGATATGGAGTCGTGGCTCAATTTTAAACATTTTGCCTCTTTTTTGGAAAAAGGAAAAATTTTCAATTTTCCTCTGTGGCTCTGCCCTCCTGCAAGACATGTTTCCTCACCTGATTGGCTATGGGGCAGCACTCTTATTTATATTTTAACAACTTTTCACCAAAGGAAAATTTTCACCATCACATCCACACTCTCGCACCTCCACCTTTCCCTGCCATGTGTCCACTCTTGATTAGCTTGGCAGACCTGCGGCCCTTTTCACAACTTTTGTTCCCTTTCGTCAAAAAGTCAAAAATTTCTAAGTCCTCCACCAACCTTCCATCCCACTTTTGATGAAAACATGACACATTTCTACCTTTTATTGGATGTGATTTTGCGGTCGAATTTCATACTTTAACTCCTTTTCACCAAAGGAAATGTTTCCACCGTGCCTCTGTAGCTCCGCCCCTCCACTGTTTTGACTTTTCTAACTACCACAAATCACCCTATGATTTGTTTCAGGACCTAGGAATTTTCTTTGCACTTTAAATATTTTTCCAAAATGCCTTAAGGCACAAAAATACTTGTTGCTCCTTCTCCAATCAAAACATGCCACATAAGCAACATTATGACCAATCAGATTAAATCGGAGCCATGGGACCAAATTCTCCCTTTTCCCAAAAAAGAAAAAAGTGACAAGTTAAAAAAAATTCCCACGGTCCCTTGGCCAATTAGATCAAACCCCGTAGGAGGAGATTTATGAGCTAAAATTTTACAAGAAAAGGACACCCATATGATTGTAAAAAAACACAGAAATTGCCGACGATGCCCTAGGATGTTGAAGATGAAATTAATAGTAAAATGACACCTTTCTGACTGTCAAAACACAGAAAATGCTAGGGATTCCCTAGAATTCTAAAGATGAAATTTATGGGCAACATTTTTCTGACCATCAAAACATAGAAAATGCCAGGGATGCCCTAGAATTTGATTTTTTTTGCTAAGGACGACAAATTTCTCAAAATAGAACCAACTGAAACATGTTTTCAAAGCATTTATTTATCATGGAATTGGATTTTCAATGGCATAAAAGTGAGAATCGATTAATTTCGAGCTTCAAAGGCCGAAAAAACATGGGGAAAACGGCAGAGGCATTTAAATGGGCAAAATTACGGCAAAACGTAGGGCAAACTTAGAGATTCCTCAAAATGGTGCAAGAATGGAGAAAAAATCAATAACTCAAAGCATTTAAACATAGATATGAGTTTATTTTCATCAAATTCAAAGGATGGGAAGATCCAAAGCCATTTTTTCTCAGAAACAGGGAAAAAATGCACTTCTCTTTAGCAAATTAGGGTAAGGTAATGAGTTTGCAAACAATCCAATATACAAAAATGGAGCTACAACTTCACATCATCGATTTCATGAGGAAAAAATGTTTCATAGCACAAAGAGAAAAGAGGAAACATGGAAAATTGGAAGAGGATCAAAATGGGCACCAACAACTGCGTAATTAAATAATTAAACATTTTCTGGTGTACAACATTACTCCACAATAGGTATGTTGTCCATCCTTGGAAACACTCTTCTTGATCACACAAATAATGATAAAGAATTATTCAATTTATAAATAATAAAAGAATTTATGTATGGATTTCACCAAATAATGAAAGAATTTAAGTGCTACAGTGCAAAAAGGAGGGGGAATTCCTTATTCACTAATGCTTCCAATATTATCCACCCCTCTAATTTAATTATTTCTTGAGTAAAGGCATCGTCTATAATGGAAGTTACCTCTTTGAAGGTCAAATCCTCACCCTTTTCCTTCAACATTTCAACTAGAGTCTCTAACTATTTTCCTACATCAGTTAGTGCGTTCATCATGCATGTAACTTATGGCTAAATTTACTTTAACTTATTTTTAATTAAGGCCCTCAACGAGTTAATTTCCTCCCTCTTCTATTCAACTTTCACCAATATTTTTTCTCGTTCCACTCTATTTCCTTTATTCTTGGCATGGAATTATTTTAGATATACCTCATCTTTTACAATAAGTAGTTCCACTACATGATCCCTATCTTCACAATTATTATAGAAATTTTTTTCCATGTGAGTTGTTGCCTTTACAGATTCAATTAATTCATTGTATTGTGTAATGATGGTTTTAATCCATTATTTTTACTGTTACTTTTGTCTCACCAATACATCCTCTACAGATTCCAATGCAAGAGGTGGTTGTTGAGTTGTGATTATGCACATTAAATCCTCTAGAAAATTATAAGTGGTTTCATAATTGGTTTTACGAGGAGGGGCTAGATCTAGGTGCACCAGTAAGATCCCATCAGCTATGCATTCTTCATTTTTATAAGCCATGCATGTCTACCATTTTTCCTCCCTTAAATCCTATTTTAACTCATCAATAATATTTTCCTTCTCCTTTATCTCTGTCCCTTTCTCTTATCTCTTTATTATTTTCATCCAAATCTCTCTACATAAACCGTATATTATTTTTCTTGTAAAAAATTTGGACACCCACCTCCATCAATATCTTGTTAAGCATGTTACATGCTTGCTCATCTAATAATTACTGGGAATCAACTATTGGAAAAATCTCTCTAGAGGTTTCCTTCTCATGGGTATCTAGTAATGAATGGAATCTCACCTCAAATTACAGCTCCTCAATATGTGAATCAAGTTCCTAAGATAACATCTTCCTTGTGCGCATCAGTGCATCCTCCTTATTTAACAATGACAAAAAAAATAGTTGGTCTGAAGGTATAATGCTCTGATACCTAGCATGAAAAACCTTGTTGGGATCTTCATTATACTTCATTATAGGTCCTTATGTGATATACCTTTGTCTCCTACTCTTTCCTCAAACACCCTTAGGGAAACCTACAACAAGGTTCGATTCTCCACCCAACATCTCTTCCTATTCTTATTTCTTTCCTTCCTTTTTATTACACACCATCTCATGCTCCACTAGATGTATTATAATATTTGTGACCTCTTTTTCTAATTTGTGCTCTATCTCAAGGTCGAGAGTGTGCCTGACCTCATGCTCTATTGTCAGATCCATTTTTTCTCTTGAGGTGCAACTGTCATATGTCCCAACTTGTTCTTCTCTATCCATGTCTCCATAACATGTGTGTCCTCAAAATTTACACTATGGTCCTCCACATCTAGCTCATCCACCATATACACATGTGGACTCACCTTCAGCTCTAGTTCTTTGTCTCTCTTAACCTCATCTTCCTACAGGATTTTTGTCTCCTCATATTCCAAGCTAGGTAATATCCTTTATTTCTTCTACACTGAAGATATTCCACTTATAGGATACCTTCAGACATATGTGTTTGTCCCTGCCTCCTTATGTTCTGATGTATACCCTATAGGTGCACTTGAAATGGGATCTTATCTTTACTTCCCCCTTTACTTCCACTAACAAGAGTATTCTCTTCACGCTCTTGTTTCTCTGGTTCAAACTTCTTCCACGTGAATGGTTCTTCATGAATACTCACATAATCATCCATGAATGCTCCATCAATAAACCAATGATTTAGATAAATATATACCTTTTCTTCCATTATCGAGGCTATCGGCAATGTAACAGGTTTGTATAGATGAATATTATTTAATACATACCTTTCCTCATAAGGCTTCACACTTCTTGGGGTAAACAAATGTTTAGATCATCCCATGGTGCTCCTTATCCAATTTTCTTGGATCAAGTCTCAATTTTCATGCCTTCTTAAACCTATTTACATCTCCTTGAAAGTACTCTACTGTAAAAGAAAATGGGAGTTTACACCATGGAATTTTAGTACCATTAATTATTGTAGACCTCCCAATACAACATTATTGATAGACATATAACTTGTAAATACCATATACAAAAGAAGGTTACTCAGTTGGAATTATCCACTCTACATCGAACACATCACATATCCATTTATACCATTTATCCATATGCTCTTTATATGTTGGAGTCATCGAATCACATGTATACTTGGAAAAATGTTTTATAGGGGAGGGATATTCTTCAAGTTATTCTCATATCTTATCCTTCTTCTCATAGGGAACCCCAATATCAGAGAATACTATCACCAATAAAACATTTCCAAAGATAATTTTTTCTCTGTCATGTGCAAATTCAATGATTTCTTCTGCTGTAAAGGAGGAAATATTATAGATCTCTCCTTATGATATCTTATTGCATGTATGTAATTAATATTTATTCACTTGTTTCCATCTTTCTTGACCATTCAATTTTGTGAGTAAGCACGTGGCCATCCTCATTATAGGATAATTAAGCTTAACAATATCCATCACATGCCCTCCATTTTTATACACAAACTCCACTACAGTATTCTTCACTTTAGCATCATTTGATAAGTCATCATCAAATGCATTCAATCTACCAATCAAACAAAGACATTTCTCACTTAATTGCATGGTGATGCACATCCTTCTTCCTATAAACTAGAAATATTCCTCATGGACACATGACATTAACCATTAATATAATATTTCTAGATTCCTAAAGAATGGAAGCTCATATAACTGCAATAACCCTTCCTTCTCCAACAACCTCTTACCCTTTTCATCATACACATGCTTATCATCTGGGGTTATTTCCTTTTTCAACTAAAAGAGTTATAATTCTATGTTGCACACCATCAAATTTATAGGTCTTCAAATTTTACCCACATTCATTACTTTCCAACTACCACCGTACAACTACATTTAATTCAGATTTTCCACTTTAATGGCCTTTTCTGTAGTTTCCAATGTGCTTCTATCGTGATTTAATTTTGCATTCTAGCTGAAACCTTCAAGCATGCAAACTACTTCCACCACTGCATACCTCCTTTCGCACACTCCATGCACCGAAGTACATCAACCTCTATGCCTTACACAAAGTAGCTACCCATTTCATTGCCTACCTCACATTACATTGTGTGCTTATTCACCATACATGGATTTTTCCTTTGTGATCATCCTTATTATCACCATTCTCCCTATATTTTAGAAACCAACATTAACATTGACACACACACTCCTTTAATACTTAGGCCTTTATGAACCATAACTCTCTCAAATCTCTTCTGCATGCTTTTACCTATAATCCACCCCACACTAATTGTATATGCAGTCCTCTTTGAATGTAATCACTTATATAGTAATCAACTATGGGTGCACAAAGTGTGCTTGGTAAAAAAAAACACTGAACTGAATTGACAAAACATAGTAATGATGAAAGGAAACACATATAAAATGCATTAAAGAGAAATATAATCTAACTATCATTACTACCTTATTACAAACACCAAGAGGACTTATTTATAGTAGGGTTTCATCCTACTCCTATATAAGTAACCAAGAAATAAAGTGTCATCTAGTGCCTGTAACTAGAAAGTGCTTGATTCCAATATTTTATTTACAACAAAGGGTACCAACCAATGAACTTTTAGCTTTCCAAGGTCTCACACAAACATAAAATCATACAAAAGAACCATCTTGCCAACCAAAAATTCCTTGTTTTGAATATTTCTGTCATGCCATGCTTTCTATCTTCTGACTCCATTGAGAACTAGTGTTTCATTCATATAACTACATCAATTTGTTTATGCGCTCCTCAGCAATTTTTTCATCATCTAATCCTCCTACGTAGGTAATATGCAGGGATGAAATCATGAATTCTATAGGAAATACAACCTTTGTACCAAATGCTCATTGAAATGGTGTGGATTTATTCAATCTCTCATAGGTAGTTCTATATTCCATAAGTACAACAGATACTTTATCATCCCATTCTTTCCTTCCAACATCACAAATATTTGTCAATGTATGTCCCCGAATATTGTTGAAAGCCTCAACATTACCATTGGCTTGTGGATTATAGAGCATTGTATTGTGGTGTACCACCATAAAATTAGCCAATAATATTCCGATAGTGTCATTCCAAAAGTGTGGGCCCCTATCACTTGTCAAGCTCAATGGACATCTATACCCACTGATAATATTTTCCCATAGGAATCTCACTGTTGTAGCTGTCATGTAATATTTTGTAAGAATTTCTTCTTCCCACCTTGTAAGATAGTTTGTATAAGTGATAATGTAGTGTGCATTAGTCCTAGGCGCAAGTGGGGAAATAGGATGCAAAAAATCAATTTCCCATTTCTCTAAAGGTCTAGTAGTTACAATAGGTATAAAAATCATCTCATCTTTGGTTGACAGCTTCCCAAGGTAATGACAATGATCACACACCTTGACATACTCCTTGACATCCTTATATAAATTTTCCCACCATAATCCAACCATTATAATCTTATACGTGGTGTCATCTCCTAAATGATGACCTTATGTAATTTCACCATCAACTTCTTCCATAATTGCCTCGTGCTCATGCTCTAACACACACCAATGTAAAACATTATCATGGAAAAAATTGTACAAGTAGCCACTTATGAACTGGTTTCATGCATATTGCAAGTTATTTTTTCTCTAATGTCTTCATTCCCTCATGCACTTTTCAAGTACACAAAAATACTGAAATATCTTATAACTAGGTGGGTATGTGATTCAATATAAATATTTGTGCATCCAAAATTGTGTCTTCAATAATCTACATGTCCTCACCATTATTAATCCCCGATAAGTGATCAAGACCTGAGTTAGTTTTTCTTGGTTTGACAATAACTCTAAACTAAAACTATTGAAATAGTAGTATCCATCTACAAATTTGACCTTGTAAAACAGGCATGTTTACCAAATACTTAAGCACCATATTATTTGTGAAGAAGATAAAAGGTGTCACCAATAATTATTTTCTAAACTTGTGCAAGGTGTAAATCATGGGCAAAGCTTTGTGTGTAGTAGTTGTATAATTATGTTCAACGGGTATCAACTTCCTTCTTGCAAAACAAATAGGGTAGTCTAAAATTCATTCACCTAGTTATGTTAACATAACACCAATCACTATTCTAGAAGCAACAATGTGAACATGAAACATTTTGTCTCATGAAGGAAAGTGCAAAATAGGTGTAGTGGTCAGCCTTTCCTTCAGTGTTTCAAATTCATGTTGTTGCACCTCGCCCCAATAGAATTTTCCCTTAGACTTCAACAGTTCCTCCAGGGATGTAACAATCTTTACATAACCAATTCACTTTTTTTTATGTTCCTCCAAGCCCAATATTACAACAAGCTTGGCTGGATCTAACAACAAGCCTTCCTTACAAATAATTTGCCCAAGAAAAGTGCCAAAAGGTGTTGCAAAAATAAATTTCTTTATATTCAAGAATATGCTTAACTACTGGAATATTTCAAACATAAGTCTCAAATTATCACAATGATCCTTAAACAAACCATAAAATACCCAATCATCAAGATACACCTATAAAAAATTATGAATGAATTCCTAAAATGCTTGTACAACAATGCACGAAAACACTGTAGACACATTCTTCAGTCTAAAGGTAAAAAATGTGTATGCAAAACTTCCCCACTCAGTGGTGAAATTAATAGTCTCTTGATGTTCCTTTGCTATGGGAACTTGATTATATCCTAAAAATCCATCAGTAAGAGGGTAGATCTCATGCCTTACTACACATTCTAGGATTTCCTCAGTAAATAGGGTAGGAAAAGGATCAATATCACATGAAACATTTAGTTCTTTGTAATCCACACAGATCCTTATCCTATCATATTTCTTTATACTTATCATGATTGGAATAACCCACTCTGACTCCTCAATGGATGCAATGTTTCCATATTTCAACATCTTTTCAATTTCTTCCTTTACCTTAACATGAAAATTAGGATTCATCCTATAAGGCCTCTTCCTAATCAGGAACATGCCTTCTTTAAGTTTGATTCACATCTTACATAAAGAAGGGTGTAGTACTTTCAATTCATGATAACCTTTAAGAAATAATTCTTGAAAGTCACGCTATAGCTCAATAATATTTGCAACCTCTTTTTTAGATGAATAGTCCCCAATGTTAACCTTATTTGTTTTCATAGGCTCATGATAGGAGCATGCCTTCTCATATTTTGTTTCCATTACCTCTCATGTACCTTTTATGTGGTTAACATCTATATTGTTTTCCTTGTCCTCTTCACCATCTATCAAGCATACCAACTTACCCTTTTCTTTTTCTTCCTAGGTTTGGATCGTTTCCTCTTCTTTAGTCTCTTCAAGGTCAAGGCATGCCTCTAAATCCATCTCTCCAAACATGTCTAAAATTAGTTTCTTAGATTTTGCACTATCTCCCAAAGTAAGGTAATTCATAATCTACAATGCTTCATTGACTTGAAGTTTTATAGAAAAGTAATCAAATGTGTAAACCATACCTAAGTTCATCTCTTACCAATTAATTGTATCTTATGTCAACTCTGCATGGACATACCATGCATGCATGTAGCCTTTAAGGGTTACGTAGAACTTATGTATCCAAAGTGATGGTGGTAAGGCATCTTGCCCCTCCATCCAGAGTCTCTCACAATTCTAAACTTGGTGCAAAGAAGAATCCTTCACATGGTATTCAATAGTGTTTTTTTGGCCATGCCAACGGAAATCAAAAGTTGAATTTAACTTACTCTCCTTGAGGTGAAACAAGCATGGCTCCACCTCCTGCACCTGTCTACTCTTGATCCATCAAAAAACACCTGCCATACCTCATTGTCATCCTTATAGTTTGGCTTGGTGATGCTAGGGATGGGCTGATCTTCTTCATGTATGCAATAGACCCCTAGCTCAGATTCTTTTATTTCTTGATAAGGATCAAAAGCATGTACCTTGTTTTTCCATTCATTAAGAGTTAGATCCAGGATGCTTCCAGCCTTGGTGGCAGCTTCATCAGTGCTTGGGTGATCTTCTTGATCAAATGCTGAACAATTGGCATTGATATGACTTGGAGTGTAGGGCTCAATGTGGAAGTTTGCAATAGGTTCAGAACTGATTGTAGCTTTGGTTCCATACCTCATTTTGAACAGCATGTGTGACCAATCAGTAGACAAATATCCTCCATCTTGGCTGTGAATACTCTTGACAAACATAGGGAAAAGAGTGGTGGAAAGGTCTATAACTGATACATCTTGTAAAACAACAACATTTGGACATGCATGCAAGGTAAGACTCAAGTTTCTAATCACCCCAACTATTGTTACTATTGTCCCATCCAGCTGCACTACCCCTTTGGATATGATTTCATATTGAAGTCCTAGCTGATCAGCTATTTACTTGGGCATCACTGAGCTACTTTCCCCGGAATCTATCATGTAATTGTGCACTAACTGATTTCCAATGATTAATAAAATATAGAAAGGAGGGGGCTTCAACATTTTACCTTGCTGTCCTCCATGATTCCCTTTAGGTTGGACAGCATTTGTGAGCACTTTCTCTTACATCTGAACTTGTTGATTCGAAGTTGGCCAATCCTTCATGGTAGCTTATAGCAAATATCTTTGGCTTGGGATAGATAGGGATTCCCACATTGATATATTTACATTTTTCTTCTTCATCTGATCAATGATACTGAATGATGATGAAGGATCTCTTTGCTATCCCTTGGTTTGCATATTCACTCCTTGCATGTGGGCAACAACAAATGGTATTTGAGTTGGTCTAGGAGTTGTTCTTGGTTGCCCTTGTGTATTTACAACTAGATTTTGTTTTCTAACCATTTGTGGAGCCATAAAAGGTTGTGGATTGGTTGGAGCTAATGGTTGTTCTTCACCCAAATTCCTTCTTTTTGACCTTGTGTTGGTTGCAACACCTTGAGAGACTGTTTGATTTATGCCACAAAAATCCTCTGTCTGCCAGTTCACAAGTGTGGTGTCATTTGGAGCTGATTATTGCTGGAATGTTTCTTGTTGTTGGTTGTTTCCTTGACTTCCCTCACCCTCCACACCAGTAGTTGTCACCATTAATGCTTGATTCAAGGCACCATTGAAACACATAGATTGGTTATGAGTTTCATTGCATGGAAAACACCAATCATACTCCTAAGCAACATTGTTTTATGTTGGCACCAATGCCTTAGAGGCAGATATAGCATTTGGATTATAGGGCTGAAACGGTTTGTTGGCAGGAGGCCTTGCTTGATTTATATTTGCAGCTGGATTAGGAGGTCTTTGTGGTTGGTATGGCTGCATGTTAGGTTGAGCTTGGGGCTGATAAGAAGGTCTAAAACCTTGGGCTTGTTGCCTCTTGAGAGTAACTAGCTCATTGCCTAAATTTTGCAATTGCTTCATGACTTCTTGAAGCTCATTTGGGGCACTTGGAGATGAAGTAGAAGCTTCATTTGAACTCTAGTTTCTAGGAGTGGGAGAAGGAGCCAAATTAGGTGCTTGATTAGTGTTTGGGCTCTCTAAACTTGGAAACAATGGCATGGGAGGTCTAGGGGCTAGTTTGTCAGCTTGGATCAAACAATTTTCAGCTCTAATGGCAATGCTATAAGCAATGGGGATAGTTGTACCTCCCATGGACTGAATTAACATAGAAATATCAGAATTTAGAGCTTTGAGATAGTAAAGAAAAGAACCTTCTGTTGTTGGCCTGACTGCCACTGGAATTCTCTCCCAAGTCCTTTGAAATCTGAAGTTGAAATCAGTCAGCTGCTCATTGTGAGCTCTCTTGATGGTTGTCAACTGCTCCAAAAGAGACAAGTCATCTCCCTTCTCTCCAAATTTCTCTTGAAGTGCTATACATAGCTGGTTCTAATTCTGAATAGAACTTGAGGCAAGACTTCTAAACCATAGCAATGATTTCCCCTTGAATGAAGATGCCAGCAATTTGACAGCCACTTGCATCTCATTGATTTCATGAATTGCACAAAGGTTGGCAATGTCTTTAACATGATCACCTGGAGCAGTCTGATTCTCTCCAGTGAAGTATGGAATGTTCTTCAAGGATGCAATTGGAATTGGATGTTGTGCATTGAGAGCAAGTGGGCTGCTGCCAGTGAAATTGACATAAGGGTTGTTTTGTGCCATTCTAATTGGCCTTAGAACCCTTGTTGATTGAATGAAAGGCCTACCAGGTGGAGGAGTTGAGAGAGTTCTTTTTGGTGGGGATAGAGACCTTTGGATTCTCCTCCCACTTTGCCTTACTCTTGGAGATAACTGCAGATATTCAAACAGTGCCTCTTCTTCTCCAGTTCTTGACCTTGTAGTGATTCTTTTCATGAGTTTTCAGGTCTACACTGCTAAAACTAGCTGATTCTTCCTAGATGTGTAATTTATAGCTCTTTCGAAGCAAGAAAATTGCAGCAGATGCACATCAAATTTGCTGCAATAAAAATGAGACCTCTAAGGTCCCACCGGGCATGCCAAAATTGTTGTTGCAAATCAGCAGCACCCCTGGATGCAAATCAAGGTTCTAAGTTGATGTTTAGGGCATCCAGTGTGATTGCACAACATTGAAACCTCTCTCCAAGTGTGGGAATTGCAAGATGAGAGAGGGATCTCCAGATTAGAGGCTGGTTCCTCAAACTCCTCTGATTAGATCTATTATTTGCACAACTGCAGAGGTTCAGATCCTAATTTTATCTTAATTTGCAAGGAGACAGGGATAAGAAATGCAAAAATTAAAACTAAACTGATAAGGGTGATACACCAAAGGAGTGGTGAGCACTTCTTACTCATGCAAATTGACACAAATCAGAAATTGCAACATAAAACATCATACACAGGTTGATAAGCTGTAAACAAGGGTTTGAAATGAAGCAAACAACACATACAAAGGACTGATAGCATTCACAGAGCCTGCATTGTGATTTTCAACATCAAAATCCTTGTATTCCAACACCAAAGAGGAAAAAAAACCTATTACAATCCCTGGAAGGTCTGATACTTGCCAAAATCACTTGTTGAAATTGAAAATAGAAGCTTGTTGTGCAAAAAAAGTGTTCCCCTTTAAAAAATGAGCCAAATCTGGCTTTTTCAGTGCATGGGTCAAACCCAGGAGAGAGAAAACATGAAAAAACATGGGAGCCATTCCTCATTGACCAGAATGCATTAAAAATAGCATGGGTGACCTGAAAAAACCATCCCCTGACATTTTTGACCATGCTGGAGAAGAATGCGACCCATTTTGCATTAAAATTGGTTGTTGAAACGTCATTTCTGTCCATGGGCGCGTACCAGAAGAATTTTTTGATTTTATTCCTCAAAAATAAACCAAATTCAAAATTTACCATGGAATCATTTAGATACTTTTACCATCTTTCCATTGATATAAAGAACATGAAAATCTGAGCTCTGGATCGAAAGTTATGGCCGTTTGAAGATTTAGGGCAAAAACAGGCCCAAAACGGATCGGCGGGAAAAAAATTCGAATTTTACCTCTTTTTTGCATTTGGAAATTTTTTTCAAAAATCCCCATGCTCCGCCACCTCTTGGGACACGTGGAAATTTCCTATTGGCTCCGAGATTCCAAGGGGAAAATTTCCCAAAAGAACTCCGCCGAGCCATAACTTGAAAAATATGAGGAGTTAGGAGGAAAACTTTACCTTTCTGGAAATCTGAGAGAGAGATCTATCCAATGGTGCCATTTCCAGAAATATTGGAGTGCCTAAAAACCAAAAAATGGATACTGAGGCACAAGAGAGGCAAGAACACAAGGATTTAGCCACAAAAATGAGCAGGGGCACATTTTGGATAACAGTACTACCCACAAACATAACGACTGTAGTGGTATCAGCTTTCCTGAATCACCTACCAAGAAAGCCCACATTTAACTCATCAAGGACATCAACCCTTATAAAACTTCTTCACCCACTTCGTCTTCATCACCACCTTCATCAACAAAGTCAATGGATCCTGAATTTATCCCTCCTAACTTTTTTTTTTCATAAACACCATTTCTTTGGGGCCTTTGACTTATCAACACGAGGGTAGCGCTCCTTCCTCTCTTCCCTTCCTATATCCTAAAATGATCGATGATGGTGCACCTTCAATTAATGTCATTTAATGTCAAGATGATGAATCTATACTCACCTACCTTGGTGTAGAAGACTCATATATTCATCAGTCGCTACCTTCTAAGACACAAACCATGTTGAATGAATCAACTATCAAAATCAACATTCATACTCAGGATGACCCACACATCCTAAAGATCAACCAATCTTTGGATATTGTTGAATAGGAAGCCATCACTTCTTTTCTCAAAGATCATAACCACGCTTTTTCTTGGTCTTATGCAGACATGCCCGGTATTGACCCCACCATAGTGGTCCATAATATCATGACCATTCCCAATGCCAAAACCATCAAACAAAAGCTGAGGAAAATATACCCTCACATTGCCCTTCTCGTCAAAGAAAAACTTCAATGCATTCTTTCTATTTCCTTCATATTACCCATTGATTATCCTAATTGTATTTATAACATTTTCCCTGTCACTAAGGCAATAGGGTACTCCACATTTGCATGGATTTCTGTGACCTCAACCTAGCCTACCCAACAAATGACTTCCCCTTACCCGGTATTGACCAACTAGTTGACCTTATCACTAGTCATGAGAAGTTATCACTCATGGATGGCTTCTTGGGTTATAACCAAATCTTGCTTGCCCCGGAGGATCAACACAAAACCACATTCATCTTCCCTTGGGGGACCTTCTGCTACCGAGTCATGCCTTTTGTCCTTAAAAATGCTGGTGCCACATATCAGTGGGCTATGACTTATATTGTCCATGATATCATGCATCATATATTGCAAGATTATGTGGATGACCACCTTGCAAAATCTAAGAGCCACTCCGAGCACCTTGCCGTCCTAAAAACCTTTTTTGACCATCTCATTAAATATTACGTTCACCTTCAGCCTAAGAAGTGATTCTTCACTGTTCTCTAAAGAAAACTCCTGGGCTTTATCATTTCCCTCTATGGTATAGAATTTGAACCTGCTAGAGTTAAGGCCATTCTCGAAATGCCTCCACATACTAACCTTAGACAACTCCGTAGCTTGCAAGGTAAGTTATATTCTATTCATCATTTCATTTCACAATTATCTGATGGGTGCCAACCATTTCATCATCTGATCAAGAAGGATGTCTCCTTTAAATGGGATGATGACTGCAACAAATATTTTGAGGCCCTAAAACAATACCTTCTCCAACCACCCGTACTCATTCGACCTAAATATGATCAACCTTTCTACCTATACATTTTAGCTATCGATCACTCCTTGGGAGCCATGCTCACTCATTGTGATGAACAAAACAGGGAGCAGGTAGTTTATTACATAAGCCGTATTGTTTTAGACTATGAAATCCAATACACCCATCCTGAAAAACTTTGATTAGCCTTAGTTTTCGTTGCCTCCAAACTCTGCCATTACCTACTTAACCAAAAAACCTATGTTGTGACCAACACCAACCCCTTACACTTAATGTATACCAAACCTTATCAAAATCATCATGCCACATGATGGCTTATACTTTTAGCTTACCTCGACCTCAAATTCATTCATAAAAATTCCATCAAGGGCCAAGCTACTGACCAATTGGCTGACACACCTATTACTAGGGATCAACCCTCTAATTTTGAATTTCCAGATGAGTCAATTGCTACCCTTTCCCTAGATGAACCCGCTTACAAAATGACACTCTTCTTCGATGGTTATAAGTGTCAGCGTGGGGGTGGGTCTGGTATTATCCTCATTCCACTTGATGGCGAACCCATGCCTTTGTCTTTCAAACTAGATTTTGATTGTATAAACAAAATTGCCAAACATAGCGCTGGTATTAGGTCTCCTAGCCACCTATGCCCTAGATGTCAAATCAATCAACATCTTTGGTGATTCTCAATTGGTTGTAAACAAAGTCAATGGTATATACCAATGTCGTAACGAGATAATTCAAAAGTATAAACATCATGTAGACATACTTTTGACCACCTTTGACCATTACACCTTGCAAACTGTCCCTCATTCACCAACAAATTTACAGACACCATGGCCTATTTGGCTTCTCAAGTACCCTCTTCACCATTGATTCTAAAATATTTTTCATTGTATAATGACTCCAATCTCCCTCTTAATTAACTCACAACATTTCTTGCATTGGAACCATCACCCCTGACTCAAGTGACCTTTGGTACAAACAATACTCCAACTATATTTCTCTCTCCATTTTACCCCCTGATCTCACCCGTAATGGACAACGCACCTTCCTTAAAAAGGTCTCTCATTATGTCATCATGGGGGTCCCCCCCTATAAGTGTAGTTTTGATGGTATTCTCTTACGATGCCTCATGAGTTTTGAAATTCCTTACACCATTAAGGAATTTCATGATGGCATATGTGGAGGTCACTTTAGTGGCCTTGTTGTTGCTAAGTGTATCCTTCGCTTAGGCTATTACTGGCCAACCCTTAACCATGATTGTTGTGACTATCTCAAACATTGTGTAAAATTCCAACAACTTGCCAACCTTCATCACACACCCACTCATGCCTTGCAGGTCACCCATGACCTTTAGCCCTTCTCTCAATAGAGTTTGGATCTTGTCAGAGAGATCAACCCCCATTCTTCCCAATGACATCAATGGATCATCACCACTACCAAATACTACACAAAATTGGTGGAAGCTATACCATTCATCTCCATGAAAGTTGAGAAAATATGTGACTTCATCAATCATCACATCATTTGTCACTTCAGTGTTCCTCATCACCTCATCACTGATAATGGAAAACAATTCAAAAACAAAACCCTACAAAAACTTTTCAATGCCTTCCACATTAAACTAAGTTTCTCATCACCTTATTACCAAAAAACCAATGGCTAATCCAAATCCACTAACAAAACCCTAAAAAAAAATCTCATGAAAGTGGTTAACGATACCAGGAAGGATTGGCATACACACATTCCTTTTTCCCTATGGGCATACTGCACTAGTATTTGCACTTCCACTGCCGCTACACCTTTTTCTCTGGTCTACAGTATAGAGGTTGTTCTTCCTCTAAAAGTATAGATCCCTTCACTCTGTATTTCTCTCCATGACATGCTCAATGATAATGACTTTCATCAGGACCGTTTAGCACAGCTTGAGTTATTATACAAATGTCATCTTAACACTCTTAATCACCTTCAAGTTTACCAAAAATGTATCAAACATGCCTACGACAAACGTGTCCATGAACAAACCTTCCAAGTCGGTGACCTTGTTTTGAAATAAAATCAACATGTAACCAAAGTAGAAAAAGGTAAACGGGGCAAATTTGCTCCTAATTGGCTTGGACCATACATCATGACTCATACTTATGGATCAGGTGCTTATCATTTATCTTCACTCGATGGTAAACCTGAACGTGAACCCCTTAACATGTTGCATATTTGACCATTCTATTGTTTAATTTTAGACATACCTCACCTTTTTCTTCTTTCCATGCTCATCCCTTGAGTGCTACCCACTTCCTACATCTCACTGATGACTAAAAATGAATCATGTGAGTACCCATCACTTATTATCTTCTCTTGAATGTGTGTACCACAACACTGCACATATCATGATTCTCATGGATACTTTTCGTCTACCTTTAGATGAGATCCCATGGTCTTTTCACCCTACTTTCTGAACAAGAATCCTATTATTCACCTTGGTCTTTTCCATGACTTCAAAGCCCCACATGGGACCCAAATCCTTTGGTCAAACTTCTAACAAAAAGATGAATCCCTCAAAAGGACATCTTCCTCTCAGTAATCGTTGTTGTAAATAGATTTCTCCCTCAAAGGAAAGTTATATAAAGCCAAAAAAAAAGGGTGAGATAATTTGAAGCTTCCCGCATCGATCAACTTCACAAAGACCTCAAGGAGTTAAACTCCTCATCCCATATAGACTTCGTGCATCGATCAATCTATCTCAAATACAAATCAAAACAGAGAACTTTTTAGTCATGGACTTGTCCATTGTGACCTCGAATCTCTTACCCAAAGAGTGTGCCACCTCATACCATATAAAAAATTAACCACCTTTGACCCTTCTCACCATGCCCACTCCCATTTCCTACCGCCTCAAGGGACCTCTTGGAAACCAAGACATTTGGTGATCATGTGACTACTTTTCACCTTAGAACAATCAATAATGAAATGTCTTTAGGGTCTTACATTCATCACCTCCTCTAAGGTATGATCTACTCGATATGATCCTAACCAATCAGGTGGCTTTATTTCCTCCTCTTATCTTTTAAAAAATGTTATTTATGTTTTGATTACCTTATATAGGATTTGGTCCTCTACACTTACCTTTGGGGTAATCTTATTCTTTTTGCACAATCGACATCACCTATATCACTTTACCTATAACCCCCACACACCTAACAGACCTAAACCCACAACATGCCTAAAACTTACTAACTCATTCTCATACCTCATCATATTCTTCCCTAACTCATAATAGAACTAAATTGGCCTGAGGTCCCTTTTCGTTGGGACTATGTAGGAAGAACTTCGAGAGCATGGGGCCCTTAGAGGTTAGCTTGGCCACTCTCTACCCTAACCAATCCATATTTCATATTCCTAAAATACATTTTACCTCACTTAGTTTCCTTTTTATATCAAAAATTGAAAATTAAACCACATAAACAACAAGTTACAACCCATTTTTATCATCATCACAACATACATTTATTACAACTACCATTTATCTACCATCATCAGGCATGTATTATACACATGACCCATATTATCATTCATTGCATAAAATAATGAATCACAACTTCAACTACATTAAACACAACCATGCCTATGACCTGACTCAATCCATGCCTAAACCAACTTGACTCAATCTATGCCTAAGACCTAACTAGATCCATGCCTAAACCAACTTGACTTGATCCATGCCTAAACTAACCTGACTCGATCCATGTTTATGACCTAACTCGATCCATGCCTAAAACAACCTAACTCGATCCATGCCTAAGACCTGACTCGATCCATGCCTAAACCAACCTGACTTCATCATGCCTAATTCACCTAATTTCCATTCATATCACAACAAAAAATAAAAGTTTCATCAAAACACCAACAAATCAAGAATCTCACGTATATCATCATATAAATAAATATGTATCTCAATACAATGTACACAGGATATCCAATCATGTCCATCATCTCAAAATCTTTGGCATGCAGGCCAATACTCAATACAAAATGTCATCAGCACACAGGCTGGTATCATATACACTGAAACAATAAACCAATACAAAATCACTTCGGAACCCAAGCCAATATATGCTCAAAATATACAAAAAATCTTATACATCCTCAGTATCTTCAGCACATAGGCTAGTATATATAAAAAAATAACTATAATACATCAAAAATCAGGAGCCATATCTCAGGCATCTCAGCACACATCCTCCGTATCTATGTCGCCTATACCCTCTGCCTCCTTAGCCCCTGTCCGGGTCCCTATTAGTGCCTCACTTGGAACTGGTCTCCGTGATTTGGTGGCCTCTCCATGATCTAGCCTTGGAGATCGATGGCCTCCTGTGCTCTCTACACTGTGAGTGTGGGATCTAGTCCTCTCACTCAAAGCTTGTTGTTCCCAATACTCTCCATAGGATAGAAAGTCTATCCCGGCCACCATCAGCTGGTCTTAGTAGTATCTAGCCTCACCTAGGGCATCCCGTAACCTAGATATAGGCATGGTCTGTGGTGGTCCCATACACCTTGGCCCCTATACATATCCTATGGAACCTTGTCCCGCTCCTGCCTATGAACTGGGACCCGGTCTCGGTGCCTATGGTGGTGCCCTTTGCCCCTGTGCCTGTATCTAGGAATGTAAGGCCCCAATTTATGCCTAAGCTATGGCTAATTAGCCCTGCAGTCCTGTCACTATAAGGCCACCACCTGACCATCATCCTCATCTGCATCTCCACTCCCACCCCCAGCCATCTAGGTCTACAGACTAGCCACCTGTACATGTAGCTCTACTACCTCTACCTCTGAGATCGCCAGCTATGTCTACACCATACCCATGGGTAATCAGAGTAGCCACATGCCCTTGTATGGCATCTCTCTACACCGTGATGGTGGCTAGATCTGGCTACCTTGGTCTAGGTGATATGGCTTAAAAATGAGTTGTTCACCACTGTCTATACCTATCTGTGACCCCAGCATCATCAATCCTCCGGTCTACCACCTGCTCCTCCTGCCCTGTGGGCACTATAGGATGTGGTAGAGGTAAGAGCCTCTCCACATCATCTCTCCTATACTACGGGAAGGGAAGAGGTATGTCCTGTAATAGCCCAAATTGTCACCCGACTCTATCAATTGGGATCATCTCGTGCTCCCAGACATGATGACCTTGTATCCATCTTAGTAGCTGCAGCTCATCCAACTCATCACATATCTACCTATATGAGGGGAAGCCCACATAAATCCTCCAAATGATATCCACCACAGAAAACCCCTCCAATAGTTATCAAAAATAGGCCAAATCATGTGAGGGCATGGCTGATCTCCATTGTCCAATAGCGGGCACCCATCACCTATACCCCACTCGTACATAGCCAGGTGGAAAGGAATTGGCCCGAGGCATGCCCACTGGACGCACATAGAAAATGTGCTCATATACCCAACAATGAAGTATAAATGTACAACACAGGCTGAACCTACGCAGCCGTCCATATGCCCATAACTCCATGTATAGCTGCACCAAGAATGGTGGCACCTAGGAGAAGCTAGTCTTATCCATCATCATATCGTGTAGTAACCCCATTAATGATTGGGGAAATATCCCACCCTCTACATTTGGTAGTGCAAAGCAGCACACTGTCTCCATCAATAAAACTACTAGCCTCATCTCCTTAGGATGGGCTAGGTACATCTCTTGATAGCAAATGCTGGAACTATGGAATGTCATCTTGTCCATCCCCTCTCCAAACACTGTCAACATCAGCTCCTCCGAGACATCAGAGGATATAGAGTAGACCTGTATACCCAATATGGGTAGCCGTAGAATCTTGAACACATCCTCTAGAGTGACAGTGATCTTACCTATCGGCATGTGGAATGTGTTGGTCGCGGAATCCCATCTATCGATGAGCATGACCATCAAACTAGGCTACCGGACCACATGTGAGTAACATCAGACCCAACTCAATCCTACCACCTCCACATGTCGTAGCTCTACATTGGTTACTGCACCATGGAATTTCACAAGAAGGGGTGGAACCTTGTCCCACATACATAACTGATCTTTCCCCTACATCCAATACTCACAACACATTAATCTACATTTATCACACCCATACTTTCCCCCTATCATTTTCCAACACCTTATTTTATCCCTACCCATCTCAGTCACTCAACCTATGGCACTTTTGACCCCTTGCCCTCCAAAATCTAATCAGTGCCAGTTTTCTCTAACTGACCCCAATCACCCCTAAATTGGCATCGGTCACCTGTTTCGTGACCGATACCGGTTTCAGCCTACCAACGCCAGCTTATCCTGACTGACGTTGGTCACTATCGTGGTGAAAAACTGCAACCCCCAAACCCCCTTTTTTCAAAAACTTCCCACCCTTCCCCTTTTACCCACCTAAACTCACCTAAACCTCTCCTTACACCTCCTCCCCTCCCCCCTCTCCCACTTATCTCTCTCCCCATTCCTATTTTACGCACCTTACCCTCCCATTTCCAAATTTTTATTTTTTTCCCCCTCCCAAAATACAAAATAAAAACCTAATTTTCAAATCACCTAATCTATCTAACCAAATACAACTAGAGTTAGATGCTTACCTCATCATGTTATTGTCATCACGGTGACACATCTGGTTGTTGCACCAGTGGCCTACCTAATCCCTCTCTGGAATCTACCGTCACCTAATCTTCACCCATGTCTCTAACCAATCGAATCACACACACTGATCCTATTGACCTACCTCTCACCAACTAATCACCCACCATCCAGACCGCCAACTCAACACTCCATTCTATCTGGACACTTTTCCCTCTTTTCTATTTCTTTTTTCATTTTCTCAATTTGCTAAATGACAAATGAATAACAAAAAACATAATTTTTTTATTTTTATAACAAACCCGACCTAACTGACGCCAGTTTACCCTTCACTAGCATCGGTCGCGTTCCCTACCTTACCATGGTCGATTGCACCATACCGGCCTCGATTACCCCTAACTGACATCAATCACCCTCTCTTGCTAAAAAACCAACATTTTACCCTATTACCCTACCTATCCCTCCTTTTTCTCACACCTACCCTTTACCCTGACCATTTCCCTCACCCAACCTTTACCCTGACTATTTACCTCACCCTCCTGACCTCATCCTTTACTACCTAACCTCGTCCTCCTTTGGGAACTCATTTTTTTACCCATACCTTAGCCTTACCCATGCTGTGACCTAGATATTTAGACCTAGACCATTGCTAGTGACCTTTTACCTCATGTGTTCGATATACCGTATAGCACTGTTGCTTGTATTGTAGACCTAGTGACCTTACCCCTCCTATTTCTGTGACCATTTATCCTGACCCTACCTTTGGTGTACTGGAACACACCTAAACATTCCTGCACCTAACCTACATTGTGTTTCCTGACCATATCCTATACCTTGGATACTAGAATCACTTCAACCTTGTTTCGATAAACCTATCAACCTTAGACGATGTAGAGTTTACCTGCTCTTCAACCTGGTAATGTGTTACAGTTTATACATGTGCGTGCATTCAACTATTCCTACCTTTGACCCTGACCCATTACCTATATTTCCTGAGTTGACCTTTTTCCTTTTTCCACCCGCTCCCCACCTTTCCCTTTCTCACATTTACCTTTTATCAAACCCCTCACCGATTCTACCTTCTACCTCATTAGTTCTTGGTGTGAGGGACATCACCTTCACCCACACATGGGGCACCCACATCTTATTTTTGTTAGTGTTGCTTACCAATACAAACTATGCAACAAAAAAGGGGGAAAATGTAGACACTAAAATTAGGTCACACTCCCCTTTGGTTCCTCGACAAATAAATACCTTCATCACATTCACCTAGCCATGGACCTCTTCACCCCACTAATATTAATTTAATTAATTCATTAGCCTCACAATATTTATTATTTAAATCTCCTAATTTAGATAATGCCCACACTTACACCTCACCTAGACACCTCATCAAGCCAACTAACCATAAGACCTATTCTTAGTAAGTTGTCATAACTAACTAATACTTACCCAAACCCTAAAAATCAATGCCTACATTCCCTCTAACCACATTCCTACATGCTTATAAGAAGCTTCTATCATAATCCATGGGTTAATGACAATAGATCCCAGAAAATCAAGGGGATCTACCTAGTTTTAGTAAATGTAGGAAATCCTGCCTTTCCTGACACTGGTTACCCCTAACCATCACCGGTTAAGCCAAAATCATCATCAGTCACCTTTTAATCCATAAAATAACCTTATTTTTGAGGTTGGAAAAAATTGGAAGATTCCTGAGAGATATCACATATTTTGAGAACAAGTTTCCACGAGAACACCCATGTACGGAAGGAGTATTTTCTCTTGCACATGCATCCAACATTCACCTGGAAACCATCCAGCATTCACCCCAATAAATATTTGATCCAATCAGGCAATAAGGAGAGCACATGCAGCCCATGCAGGAGCTTTCCAACGTTTGGTGATCCTTTGCAGCCTTCAACCTCTTACAAGCACCTTCATTCATCACTCACAGACATCCAGAACCTGATTCCAAGTAAGTAGAAGATTGTACTCCTCTGGTTCATTCATTTCATCATTGTATTGTCATCCTTTGTTCTCTTATCCCCCCATTGACCTCTTTTAATACTCACCCCTCCAAATACCCATCAAAACCCCGCCAAACCCCATCCAAAAATCCTAATACCTCATTCTAGCCAATCAAGTCCTTTGTGCAAACACAAGGGAGACCCAAAAGCTCATTTTGTGGCATTCCCAATTTTGCACAGTAACTAGCACCAGTTCTCCCTAGTCAGTGTTGGTCACCCTTAACTGGCATCGGTCTTTGTATTTACCAATAGAGTTCATAATAGTAACCTATCCATCTATTCTCACATCACCCTTAATCACCTGTGACCTGCCTGAGACCTCTGTCAGACCTGCAGAGAACCAAAACCAACTACTTGACCTTCTGATCTTATTTTAACCTAGTCTATTAGATTAGATATTTTTTATTGTTTTTTTAATGAGATACCTAAAATATTACAAATTACAATATGATTTACTTCATTACTAGCATTAATTTTATTTAAATAGTAGACTAACAACCATCTAGTAAGTATCACACTTCTCAGATCTAGCACACACTAGGTAGTTCACTGCACATATTGTTTAACTCTTTCTGGTGGTCTTGTGTTCCATTTCAGGTAGTTCCTCCTAGCCAAAAGGAATCTCTTATGATCAGCTGTGGATCAAGGAGTCAACATGTGCACAACAACCTATCAACCAACATTTCAATAGGTATTCCTCCTACACCCATTACCCTATCTATTTCATCACTTTCAAAGAAACGTCTAAGAATCAGATGAACCACTTCCCATCTAATTCCAAGTGTCAAAAGTGATTACATGAACTTCTACACCTATATCTATAATAATGTTTCTAAAAATACACCCATCAATGACCGCATTCAATGTAATATCCTTTTCATCCTCATGATTATGCGGAGGAAAATTTATGTGAAGGACCCATCTCTCACACTCATGTCTTACATGTGGTACTTTCTCTCTGAACCATTCTCCTAACATAGGGATTATGTTCTCCTGACGCAACATTCTAAAGATTTCCTTCAAATAATTTGTCTTTCTACAAAATTTCAACATTCTTAGCTCGTTCCAACACACACGCTTGCTCTTTTTAAATCTGAATTTCTCCCTGTAAATTCCTAATAACGTCCATAGTCTCAAAGTGAACTTCTTTATGATGTTCAACATTAGGATACTTTACATTTATCACTTCTTGCTTCATTATAGGTGGATTGTAATTTGGAGACTCATGAGTGCGTGTAGTCTTAACGCATGTAGTAACTAGCACAAGGTGGAATTCATAATTTAGCCCAGCCTTCGGCATTCATTTACCTCCATCTGCGTGCTCAATATTAATCATATTTTTTTTCCCTTATCTTTCTTGTGTTGTTTTATCATATTCTCATAGAAGTCAGGGCATTCTTCAAAATTATGATGTTTTCCACACCAGGAGAAAACCATATTTTGAGGAAATTCATGATGATGTTGGTCACGAGATGCATAACTAAAACAAGTTCATATAGGAAATCCTCCCCTTCCACCACCATGACCTTGACCTTTGTAACTGCCATGGAATAATTTTTTCCTGCTATCTCCAATATTTCACCCTTCGTTATATTATTCTCCTTATTCCTTAGATCCACTTACTACACTAGTCTAGTACAAAATAGTTTCAATTTCCTCATGTATGTGATCAATCACTTTATAGTTAAATGTATCATGGGTATAATTTTTGCAAATATTACAATACATGGGTACATTCTTATGGATTGTGCATTACAAAAGAGGCATTATGGTCCAAATGAAAAATATCGTAGTCCAATAACATGGTGCACATGAATTATGAGGGAAGTTATCCTTGGTGTGTCCTTCAACCTCACAATTTGTACAATAATACCACTACGTGTCTCATGAGCTGAGTCAATAGAGATATTTTCTAATTGTTTCATTATAGTTGCAATCCGCTCTTGAATAAATGGACTCACACCGGTGTCCACACTCTCAACTACCTCAGCACGTAAAGTTTCCACCAAAGTATCATGTGGGTCTACAAAATTATTATCAGATAGCACCCTTCTAAAGGGAGTCAATAACCCTCCAACAAACCACTGTGGATGCTAACTAGGATGCATGTTATAAGATATCTTTGACAACAAAGTTTTAAAATGTGTGTCATACTACCGAACGCTTTTTGATAATCCCTGCTTAATTTCCTTAGGTGCACTGATACTCTTCTGTTAAAAATTAGGGATATGGAACTTGATTAAAAATGTAGACCACAAAGAACCATAATTGACTGAATTCTAGTGTGGATCATACTTTCAATACCTGCTATGTGCGCACCCTTTAAGAGTAGTAGTAAACTAACTTTCCTTCCTATCTAGAGTAGTGATTCCCTTAGCATGCCATAGTATATTGCACTTGTATAAATAATTTTTAGCATCTTCAATACCTTTGTATTATGGAAAGTGAAGATACATCTCATAAAACACCTAATGGGGTTAATGGGGATGTGGGCATTATCCTTTAGATCTAGAACTAGAACCACCACAAGTATTTCCTCCACCACTATAACCACTTGATCCCCTTAATCTTGAGCCTCCTGACCCACCTGAAAAGCCTCCTACAGCAAGTGAAAAACTAGTGGATATAATTCCTTGCATCCCAACAGTGGTACTAAACTGAACTACAACATTATGAGAAGTTGCAATACTTATAGACATGTTCCTAATGTTCTGCGCCCCCACACTCAAACCTGGTGACGCTCCAGAAAATATTAATCCAATCGGTCCTCTAAACAACAAAGATGTTGTCTCTTTTGATGCCATAGATATTTTCTAATGCACCTCTGTATTCAACAGAAAATGATAACTACTTGAAACCACTAGATTACCTACACTTACTAGTTTATCAATAGTTACTTCTAGAACTCAAACACTAAGTGGAAGGGATAGGTTTCTAGGTGGGATCAAATGTGCGCACACAGTCCTTAATATTTCTTCATCAGATGCACTCTTAATCAAAATTCAGAGGGGATTCTCTATTGCGCTTTCCTAAGTGGGGGGATCCTGATGCTTTGGCTCCATATCCTCCACATGAGCTTTAAATCCTTCATGAGAAATCATCCTCTACAACTCAACAAACTCCTCAAGATTACATTTCTTCACCAATTACGTCTCTCACATCTCATTATACTCAAGCCACCTTTCCTCTCTCTACTTTATTACTACAAGGTCCACCATCTTTCACCATAATTGTTCCTACCCCTACATGCGGTGGGGTATTTTATCTAGCCATAGGAAGGTTCTCTAAGCTCAGCACCACCATTAAGATCTTAATTTCCAAAGGAATGCCACAAAGGTAAGATCCTCTTGGTTTGCGTAAGAATTCAAACTCAACAAATTTCATACAAGTATACATAGACACTACGTACTCCAAAGTATAACTGCACACAACACCATCCCACCAATGATCAATATCATATGTCCAAGTTTCATCTACATCGAACAAATCCTGATAATCTTCTTGCATCCAAGTATTTGGTCTATAATACCAGCTCTTTTTAATGCATACGCAGAAAACCACTCGTACATCTAAAGTAGCAATAGAATGACTCATAAATATCATGGTAAATATGTTCTTCAACCAACTTGTGTGCATTGAAATTAAGTCCAGTACTATATCTCTAAGAAAAATGATCTTGTTTTCCAATCACCTAATCTTCAATGAACGCAATAGTTAACCAATATGAAATCATTATGAAACATCGCAGTAAACTGTTTGAAAAGAGGTCTTAACAATGGAACCAAAATGTAGTCTTATTTTCCCACATAAAACCCTTCATGCATTGGCACATCACTCAAAAAATATGAGTGCTCACTCGAAGCACACAAAGGTACTAGGTCCCTCTTTGTTATTGTCTTACCATGGAGTTAGCATGCATGTTCATAATAAACAAATCACAAAGTGCATAATCCATTCTTACAATCAGATCCATGAACTAGAGTTGGAAACACAAATAATAAATGACATACAAATCACATAAAGATAAATACCAAATTCACCATTCAATAACCATCAACAGAGACATCAATGACCAAAATCCATATTCAAAGATCCATTATATTACTTCATCACAATCACAATAGCTAAATATATCATAGTTACCTTCAAAAAGTCATGTGTGTAAAATCATACTAGCATAACTCTGTTACATACAGTCTGATCTCCCTCACACACACACGCACGCACGCACACACGCACGCACGCACGCACGCACGCACGCGCGCACGCGCGCGCACACACACACACACACACACACACACACACACACACACACACACACACACACACACACACACACACATCTATATCTATATCTCAAATCCATGTAAATAGATACATATATAAGGGGTGGGGACTTGCCCTTCACTTCCCATGCACTTATCAAAATAGGATGCATGCTAAGAATAGTCATGCATCACTTCAAATACATATAAGGAAGCATGTAAGATTCTCATAATAATAGATCATCTATAATTAACTCTAGTTCTGATATTATTATTATATCCATGCACATGTATGAACTAAAATTTATTTCCTCAAAAGTATACTCTTCTTGACTACACAATCCTCCTTTCATGTTGCATACTATAAGTCTATACTTAGCCACATATACTAAAAATTCACTAAGTCTTCTACCTTCCTATCATGATCCTCACACACATCTCCTTCAGTGTTTTGTACACAAACCTTGTCCTCCAACGCGCTCATCTCCCACATGTTTCTTTGATAGCCTATATGTGTGTTTGCGTATCACTACATACTTCAATACTTAGACCATTTCTAGTTCTCAACAATATAAAATATATATTAGTGAATCTCATTATTGGAGGTGACAATGATTGAGAGGGGGGTGAATCAGTCCCTTATAAAACTTACTCACTTGTGCTTCAAACCCTAACAACATAAAATCATGTAGAACACATCAAAGAATAAAACCTTCTATAATGAGGTTAATTGGATGTAAGGAACATAATACAATATAAAATACACATATATTTATAATCAAATATGATCCACACACTTATATATATGCTCAAATCAGATCATAAAGACTAGTATCTTAAACAATGAATCACAAGAGTCAATTAAGTGTTCTCAAGACAATCAATGTCTCTTGAATATATAGGAAGAAATAAAACTATGTGAATGTATTCAACCTTAAATATCAAATCTTAAAAATCATTCAAAACCTGAAAAATTACATCAACATTCTATGAAGGTAGCATCAAAACAAAAACATCCAAATCTGCCCTACTCGAACTCACTTTCAAAGAAACAACACTAACTTTGTCTTTGCTCAAATCATCCTCATAAAAAATCAACTAGATTCTATCCTAGAATGGAATTCCAATGGTTTTGGGCTGGGCCCAAATATTTTTTCTTTACAGAAAAATTTTCTTCAAAAGAAGATGAAAAGGGGTTTCATAAAAGCTATAAACAATATGCCCGTAACTTCATTTTTATAGCATCTCCAAGGCTCAAATTAAAAATCAGACATTTTTCCTCCTTTGGATGGACCCATGCATCATAAAAACATTATAAATTCAAATCATAATATTCAAAAGTGACCCAAGTAGGTTGGCCTAGCCTAAACCATCATTTCATGTGCCAAAAATGGCTCAAAACCCCATGAACACAATCTTAAAATTTCCCTGACATTAGTAACCATAATTTTTCATGAACCATAAAACTCATAAAACATGTTTAAATTAACATTTTGAAATAATACATGGTCACAATTAATATCAACCAATCAAATTATTCTCATTTACTGGGCCTAATGCTCCTTTATACTTCTTAAAACAATTATTTCCTGCACCCTGTCAACACCCTGAAAACTTCATAATGCCACCAAATAACTTCTACTTAACCAAACCATGCTATGTGACAACTAAGTGTAAATGGAAGAAAATTTAGAAAACTTCTAAGTAAAGTTATAATTCATTAAAAATTCATCACTTCAAACCACAACTACCTTTTCCTTCAGTAAAACAACCTCCAAAAAATGTTGTTTCCAAAGGTTATCTCATAACAACATTTATACATACATTCAAGACCTAAAAATTGATTCATAGGATGTAAAATTAATCTATATTCATATTTTTTTAGGAATAATCACCCAATATATCACATGCTTCAAACAACATCAAACTTGCACCAAAACACATGTTGTGTTTAACAACCAAAAATCTTCCTATCCAAAGAAATCCCTAGAAATCCTATCAAATGACCTCATCATGCATAAATCATTATATATATGGAAATATATATGAATCCTCTTTCCACAAAAACTTTAATCATCTCAAAAATCCACCTGTAGTTTAAGTTATAACCATTTTACTGAAGACCCTGACTATTTGAGTTCCCAAAACTGTCCTTTGACAAGTCAACCTGTTTGGACCTCAAAACACCATAGAAAATTCTTGAACACGTCTCTGAAACCTCCATGGACATAAATAAAAACTCCCATAAATCACTCAGGAAACTCAATTTTTTCATGCTACTCCTTTTGAACCATCTTGTCCTAAAATATTCTTTCTTCAGAAACTATGCTATTTTTAGGTGGGGCTCACTCATGACCATGACCTCAACCATACATTTATGGAAATATGACAGAGTCCTCTATAACATCCAATAATCATCACTTTTGATGAAGTAATAACAAAATTGGTCACAATACTTCACTTTTTGCCAACTACTCCTAGATAAGGTTTAATTAGGGTTTTAGACCTCTTTTCCTTCTTAACATTCGTTCATAAAAACGTGATGATAAAATGATCTAATTATTATTTTTAAAACCTTATAAACTCACCATTATAATAATCCCTTAAAAGGAAAAAGGTCCCATGATAAATCAAACTATTCACAACGAGCATCATGAAAGTTGCAACTTCGAGCTGGAAATACGCTTGTTTTTTACCCTGTCTTACAAAAGTCATTCACATCTTACAAAATTCACATCATGGGAACCTGCAAGTTTTTACTAAGAGCACTCATGACTCATCCCTATAAAATCTAATATATCCAATCATCAATGTATCAATTCCATAAATCAAACTCTCTAGCATATCACATTTTCATAGGCTTCACCTTATGGATTCTCACTGTAGAAGCTAGGGTCAACTGAAATAATGCAATAACTAAACAAGAAACCTCTGAAAATGACCCAAAAATACCTATTATGCCATGATACACCTCAATTTCAGTTCTTCTATGAGCTCATATAGCTCCAATCCACAATGTCACACCTCCAAGCTGGCTATAGTTACTCCCAATGAGCACCTGTAACAAAGTGAATCAACTGTACCTAAACCATGCCACTACTATGAGTGCCTTAAGAAACCTCAAAAACTTATTATCCATCATGTCAACATGCTTCTTAAGCATCCAAAAATATCATACTGTCAAGTTGCATCATCTAGGGCACCTGTATACGCTTTCTAAGAGCAAGCATACTTCACTGAATCCCACTATATCAGCTCAAATAGATCTGAAACACTAATGTCAACATCATTATACATCATCATATGACATCAATGATACACCATTAAATTTGTCATTAATGTGGGGTTTACATCAATGAAAACACCTTATTAGGACACATGTCAACAATCTCCCCCTTTGTTATTAATGGAAAACACCCTGAAATGCTCCTCCATTTTTATATTAATTGAAAAAGGCATACCTGTATATCACCTTATTCACCTTATTCAGCTCCATACCTTCATGCTTTGGTTGAGAAACATCAACCAAAGGTCTCAAACAAGACTCCAGAACTCTTGATTTTTGCACTAAAAAACCTGATTCTTGCCTTCATTTGTAGGCATGCAAAGACCATGCTCCACCTGAGGAAAAACACTATCTAACATTTGAACATCATAAATAAGACATTAAAGAAAGAAAAATCATCACCTTATTAAGGAGCAAAAATACCAAACTTTCTACCATGTCCTAGGAATGCAAAACAAACACTTTTTCACCTATTTCTACCATGTTTTGTCCTTCTTGACAGGGCACTGTATCAACCTTTGAATCTAAGGGTCATAAACACCTTCTCACACATGCCAACAATGTCATGAATTCCCACTTAATACAAAAATATTTAAACCTTCATTCTTGATCAATTTTCACCACTTATCTAGGCAAGGACCATTTTTTATGCAAGGTATATACTTAGCTCTGCATACCATAGTTGCAACACTACGAGGTCCTAAACTAGTCCTTCTTAGTGTATTTCTCAACCAAATTTGATTCTTGTAACCACAACCTTTACAAATATCTCATGACATCAACAAAATATAAATCACTCCCCTATGAGATTAGGGATCTCCATCTACTAGCTTCTAGAAACAAAAATGAAATGCTAGCCTTGCTATCTTGACTAGCAAGTACCATCAACTACCTCTTGCTAGGTCACTAAACAATGTTCTGCAGTCACGTAAAGTGTACCTTTTAGCATGCGATATAGCAACTTTAGAGTTTGCAATCAATGAGACACATTTACAAAAAACATACCTGGTATGTCTTGAAAGCATCACATCATCTTCAAGAAACCAAACACAAACTCCCCTATTGTTACAGATCTCATACCACATTCCCATGAGCAACAACTGAGATACTTGTAGAAAACTCATTCTCATGCCATAGTAGCCTTGTTCCATACAATCTCTAGATGCACATTATGGGTGTAAAAAAAAATTCTTCAGTCATATTTGATTCCACATTTAAGCAAAGCTAGTCAAACATAGACCTTCATCTTCTACTCAACATTACAAAAGATACTTTCATAGGCATTTCTTGACACATATCTACCTATGACATTTGCATTATATAGTCCCTTAGAGCTTTGGATCATACCTGTAGCTATTGATAGCTCATGTCTTCAGTCATCTATATGATCAATATCACTTATGAGAACATTGAATCCCACAATACAATGACATCACTAACCTCCTTGTATTAGTTCAACCATAGAACACTATCCTGATGGATAGTCAACAGTAATACTAAAAGCTATCTTATAAACACACCATTGATAACACTTATTCATGAACCCTGTAGATGTGTGTTCACACTCATTCTATTGTAATTCACATAATACTAATTTTTCTTTTCAATCACTAGAGCACTTTGTCATAGTGAAGAGCACTTCATACATCAATACATTTAGGCTCTTGACAATCCCATTAAATTCATGACAGACCAATTGATGACTTAGAGAACATATGTATGACCATCTGAAAAACTTCTCACACCGTGTTTTACTCTTTTTAAGACCATTTCAAGCTTCAAACACACCATTCATACTTAGGAATATATGATCCTTGATGTTTAAGCTCATGACAAGATACATCATATGCATTTTAGCCTCCTGAGAATAGACACAATCTACATCCTTTCAATACACTTGATAACAATGTTATATACCCATTCAACCTACTGCAAAAAAGAGTTTTTTCATGACCTTTATGACACTACAAAAATTCATACACACCATGCCCACCACATAGAATCTAGAATTATACATTACACAAGCCAATATAGCACATGATACACTTTGACTAAATCAATCTAGAAGACTCATAGACATGGGAAGTTTCCATACTCTACTCAAACTGTAAGAGGACCATATGTGCAGCACATTCTTAGGTACTGAAATATCCATTGTCACATGTAGAGCCTTTTAGGTCTTGACACTTCTCATGAAAACTTGTCTCAGACCCAGGACACAGACTTCAAAACTTTAGTAACTGACACAAATGAATATCACCTATCTCCTTAGGGATCAAACATAACAAAGATTACTCATGTACCTCATACACAATAATAGCATATACAAATATGCTTAAGAATATTAGTTCCATCAAGACTTGACACACAAATACCAAGTGCTCATATCTCTCTCCTATTCCAGTGCAAACTGATCAGACCTTATCTACTTTGATCACCTATTATTCAATTTACCTTCAAGGACATTCATCAAAGATTACATAATCCACATATTTCAATGACACATGTCTAGTTAAAAAACACAAGAAATCATTTTCATAGATCCATTGCATAGACTTTGAGGAGTACTTGTGACTTTTACATTGACGAGAGATACAAAAACGTCATATGTCCAAGCCCATTTGTATCTCATACATTTACCTACTTCTAATCAACTGTTTTTCACATAATTCTGTAGCTCATGCTACCTTCATTAATAGTACTCATGATAATTGAGAGACTCAACTTTAACTATGAACATTCAATATCCTCAGTTAGTAGAAGATTAGGCCAATAATTTTGAGAGCTTCTAACCTTCTTTTACATCCCATATGCTCACTCAGGACTCATATGCAACCTTCTTAGGAAAGCTTTGACACAACATGAGGGTTTATGTGTTCAAACCCTTAAAGATAGCCATCAAGCATTCAATAAAAAATCCCTGAGCTTTAAAACATTTCATACATGGTAATGATATTAACTAAGTCTAAACTCAGACTTTTTTACACCGAGATAGAGACTTTAAACTAAGCCTATGTAGTTGCATTTACAACTTATTTAGGACATCTTCAACATCAAATTTCAGACCTTGATAGATGACATGTAACACACATTGACTTCTCCTTTCAATCTCAGAGTACCATTTTGATGAGCCATAATAATTTACCCAAGATCTGACAAATTACTTGTAGATTTCAAACTGTGATGTACAAATATATTCCTATCCTTTAACTTCATGATACCTTCACTTGAATAGACACAATGATTTCTAAAAAATAATCATGACATTTCTCCATCAAAGAGATTCATACACAAATGACCAGGCTTGAGAAACATTCTGGAGACACTATCCATGTTATGTTATATCCATTGTAGACACCCTACATATCTTCATTGGAAACATACCCAAAATTTGGATTTGAAGGTATATCCTTCACTCCACCTAGAGACTTACATGTAATGTGCTTCATTCATTGTTTGTCATCGTTTGAGGACACTTGATTTAGCACTAGTTGTCAACCCTGATACATAAATGAGCTTCAACCTTGAACCCATGTTTATGCTTGAGTGTAACATGATATCTTGACTAACCCTAGATTAGCTTCATACCCTAGTGAGAATAATATTCACTCCCACAAGCCTTGAAGACACACCTCACAGTGTATCAGTGTTCACGGTTACAAAAATACAACATCTCAATTAGGCCTCTTCTTGGCACTAAAAATGTCAGATTTGACACCAACTTCCAGATATTCCTAAAAAGTATACCCTTTAATGAGACTTAAAACTCTACTTGAATCCTCTTAGTCCATGAATTGTTAAGATGATACCACTGACCTCATAATTTTAGATCTAAATTCCATCATTCTGGGCCTCCAAAGCACTCACTTCTTAATTGATACCACTCAGAAACACTGTGAAAACACATGATCTAGGATAGTGGAGTAGCTAACATGCACAATTTGAGTTCTTAAGTACACTAAAAAATCATGGATCATGCATACTGAATACCTATCATCTACTAAACCTTATGAGAAATGTTTGTCTTGATTTGACAGCATGAGACATCAACAATACTCCATGATGACTCATAATTCTCATACACTACTGAACATTGTCATAAACTATGACACACAGAATCAGAGATCCACTTCATGAAGATCGATATGACGTATTATGGATTCTTATGACATGATGACAAGACTCGTGACCCACACACTATAACATTTCATACAAACAATATGGCATAAGAAAAGACACAGACTGACATGACTCATGCTCATACACCATATTGCTACATCACTAGACTTCATGATGCTTCGATATTCAAGAATAACCAATGAAACTTGACAACACACATGATGAATGACTTGAAGATGACTTACCTCAAGCACCATGGATAGAGACTACACACTGATTAAGACACATCTCCCCCTCACTCCAAAGCTTCATCTATAGCATATACACCTCTATGAAGCCTAGTAAAGGCATAGGTCACCATGGAGGAGCTTGATGAGATACCTAAGAAGGTCTCAAACCCTCTTCTTGCAACTTGACTGATTACTCCTTTCCTAATTTAACTTTTTTCACATCTAGATCCCTCCTTTTTCTCAGTCACAACCTTCAAATCCTCTTTAGCACTTTGGCTAGTCTCATCCTTATTTTTTTATGCTCGAGTTTTTGGCTTAGGTCTTTGAGTCTCTCTCTTCAATTGACCTGTATTACAAAACCTTGCAATGTGCCCTATCTTGTGGAACCTAAAGCATTCCACTTGTCTCCCATTGCATTCAACAACCATATGTCCATATCCAATACAAGAATAAAAATACATGTTATCCAAATAACTCTTCTAGTTATTTGGAAAAATTACATACATGTTATGGCTCTGAGATCTTCATTACAAGTTACATGCACATCAATTATCTCCTTGGCACATTCACTTGGTCATTTTTTCCTCACATACCCTTGCATGCTTCCCCTTCTCCTCTTTCCATTTTCCTTTTCCTATTTGTTCCACTCTTCACCTGTGTGCATCTTTGTGTGCATCCACCTTCCTCCTAGAAGTTATTCATCCTGTGCACGCACCTTGCACTTACTTCAATCAGTTAATTCCCTAGCCCTTTCACGTACCCCACACATTACTTTGTAATTATTTTGCCTTGACCATATGTTTCCCGCTAACAAGTTTTCCTCATTTCCTCCATGCACATTGTAATTACGCACACCTTTCTTATTTCTTTATCCCACAATTTATTCTTCCATGTGCATACTTTTTCATCATTCTATACCACATCATTCTCTGACATGCTTGATTGTGCCACACCCAAAAAATCAAAGCGTGCCATAGGGCTCCGAATCTTTACATCAAATAAACGAGTCACACGTGGTAGAAATTAACAAAGAATTTATATAGTTGGCCATCCTTTGAGCTAATCATTACATGCCACATGTTTTGTTTTCCCAAGAGGCTCTTACAAACTTCTAAAATTCATAACTTTTGCATCAGTGCTCAGATCCTAGCATGCCTTATCTCATTTTATAGTTGCTGACGTAGGCTACACTATTTGATATTCAAATTCAAAGTTTGGCGGATCGAGTAGGTGAGAAATGGGAAAACATATTTATGGGAATTGATGAGTAGATCTGATTTCTCCAATCACTTAATTTGTTCTAATATGATTTCCTTCCTTCTCCAAAATGGAAAAAAGACTTAGGGGAACCCATTTGATAGATTTGAAGGAAGATTTGTAGGAATTGAATGCTTCTTATTGGTGGTTGTATTTCAAATTTAGATTTTCCCTCCTCTTTTTCTTCTTCCATTAATTCATTAATAAATGTAAGAGTTGGCCTCATTTTTAATGTTGGGCATTTTTGGATCCCTACACTTTTTTTAAGGACTTTATTTTTCTGTATTCTAAGTCACAGACCTCTAGATCTAGCTCGTGCATATGGATATAAATATATTTCACCATTGTAACATATTTGGGAATTTCTAGAAGTAACAGAAGCATCATTTTGTGGATATTCTCTATCCTAAGAATTTTGATATTCCTTTTTCTTCCCTTTTTTATGCATTGTCTGTTTACTATGTCACTTTACAACCCTTGCAACTCTATTTTTAGTTGTGTTCTATGAAAATGATATGGTAAATGCATTTTAGTTTATGCTACACATGCCTAGCCTTATTTCACACATTTTCCTTTCTTTTTCAATCAAAATGGATAGTGTTCATCCCTATTTTTCTAGTGCTATCACCTCCCTCAGTTTACCTTTCCATTCTGTTATCCTTTTATCCCTAGTCCCTTCTCATTGTTAACTCTGTTTTCCCTTCCAATGTTAGGAGTAGCAGTAATAGTAGAAATAGATAGAGGAACCATCCTTCTCTAGAGATTTGTCTCAAGAATGAAAGTTCCCACAACTTAAAGATGGTTACATTTTTGTATCAAACATCTCAGTTCTTCCGTATCTGAGACACAAGTGCACGTTTGAATGACCAATAGTTTCTGGTATGCCTGGTGGGACAAGTATTGAAAGCTTAAATTTCATATTGCTTATTTTTTGTGTGTGGACTTAGTATTTCCATCCTTGGAGGCTCTTTTAACACATCTTACGACTCCCAACATTTCCAGATCTCTTGTTTTACATTCCTAAGAACCTTTCATGAAAATCATGCATACTAGATAGAGTGTTGCAACTAAAGGATCCTTTGAGTACCTCCATCTTTCATCAAGAATCACACACAATATATATTACACACATGCATCCATGTCTCCACTATGCCACATGCACTCTACTCCTCTTTAAATTAGACAAGTGCAACCTACCATGGCACTTGAATCTCCTCCTCGTCCTAGGAAATTTTCTAGTTTCACTAGCGGAATCCTACTCAATATTATTGCACAACATGACATGTCCATAACCATGCTCAAGAATATTCCATACTTCATTTGAGAGAATCAATTTACCCCTTTTGAACAAATTCAATATGTGGCCAATGTGTGCTTTGTTTACCTAATCACTCATGATAATGTTGATGTCAGGATCCTTGCAGCCTCTTTCAAAGGTAAAGAGCTTCAGTGGTATCGATGCTTGAGGCTTGCATATATTGCTACCTGGGATGAGCTTGGAATAAATTTATGTAATTACTTTGAAGATAAATCAAATCATCTACCAGTCATGGAGAAGATGACTACAAAAAAGTGCACACCCAATGAGAATATGACTAATTTCAACATTAGATTCCATAAGACTTGGGACAAAACTCCTTAAGTGGTAAGGCCTACATTCCAATAGGATTTCTTGTATTATCTAAGGGATTTGAATAGTGACATCTTAGTCATGATTCAATCCATGGGAGGTAGAAACATACCTGCTACATATAACATTTCCATAATGGCATAAAATAGTCTCATTCAAGCTGGTAAGCTGGCTCCTTTACCTCTCACGCCCTTATTCCTAGAGATGTATCTAGTTCCCTAGCCTTATATTACCCTTGTTCCAGTGTATAGCACACAACTAGTTGTATCCACATCCTATTCTCCCATGTAATAGAAAGAATATGAATAATTAAAGGACTTGATTAGAAACTTGTCCAACAAGGTCATATCGTTGGAGAAGAAATAGGCATAAGCATACAGAGGAAATTCAATCAGGTGCAAATCCAAAGTAATAAACATCGGTGGAATAAATATGGAAATCAGATATATAGGAAGAACCACCAAAATGATAGATGACATGCTAATGCACACTTTCCTTTGCAAGTTATTCATCTTGCAACAACTCTTTCAACACTCAGCAGAAGCCAGACACTTGTTCCAGTTCAGAACAACATGGTGTAAGAATCAGAGTGGTAATTTATTTTTAATATGCCTCATAGTCAATATCATTGTGCTAATGTTGCGGTGTGCAGGCCTATATGATTGAGAATACTTCAAACTATGATCTTTATATCACCATGGGAAAGCATGAGAGCCAAGAAAATCCATAGGATTCTCTCGAAGCAACTTGATATTCGTTGGTGCTGAGGATTTTTGCGTAATCAATCAAGTTACAGATAATGCAAGTAGACCGTGTACCTAGGTTGCAAATAACACAAGGTATAAAAGGAAAATTCTCAAGTCTAACACACAAGTTTTAATTCCAGCAACATAGGTCAATCCTCAAAAGAAAAAGGAAGTAGCTAAGGAATCTAGTGGTAAAAATTACCAAGTTCTAGTATGTGATGCTCTGCACAAAGCTCCTCCTGAAGTGGCATGCACGCCACCTTTGGTGGGTCAAGCCTATGTGCCCAAAAAATCAAGAAAGAATTATATTGTACCTTAAATGCAAGATTCATTGGGTCTTCCATTCAGCATTGTTGACCAAATGAAGAAAATAAACATAAATGTCACAATGTGGGATGCACTCACTATTTCATCCCAACGTGAAATGTTGCATGAAGCTCTAGCTCAACTCCTGCGTATTGATCCAGCCATCCAGAAGTCATGTGCTTGTGTCAACATCTTCTAGAAAGAGGATAAGAAAGTAAGTAAATTTTTCAAGACACCACCCTTCTATATGTCTTTGATGATAGGAAAGCATCTTTTCCATAACTACATGATTAACTCAGGAACTAGAACTTCTGTCATGCCTAAGAAAATTGATGTCTTGGGTCTTAAGTATAGCCCCTTGACAAAAGGAGTCCTAAAACTTGATGGTTCAACTATCACTACCATAGGAATCATTAAGGATATTTATTTAACCCTCCATGCATGTCCAATCCTCAAAATAACTCAAAATGTGTCCATCATTGAATTTCCCCCTTTGTTTTCCTTATGTCTGTCTAGGGATTTTACTGCTAAAATGGGTGGTTACTTGTCTTCTGATTGGACCCATATGTTACTAAGACAAGGTATGGTACCCAATTTACCATACAGGTTGAGCTAATATTTTCCTATCATGTAGAGTCATATGTCACATCCCCTCTCCAAGCCCACTATTTAATCCAAGAAGAACAAGCTTTAGTTTCTAAAGAGAAGCCTCTTCCACCTTCTATTCCTGATCTAGTACTTGACAAGTGGGAAGAGAGGTACCATAAATTTGACCCATATGCTGAAGAGCTAGAATCTTATGAAATTGGGCTTAGCATTTACTACATTCTTGAATAAGAAGTTGTGATGTCGCATGCCCTCGAAAAAAGTGAAGAGAATCATGGTCTATGGAAATTATACTTTGATGGATCCAAAAGAAAAAATGACGGGGAGTAGGATTCATTCTCATTTCCCCTAAGGATGAGAAAATATTTTTCACACACAGGTTGCAATTTGTATGTTCTAACAATGTGGAGGAGTATGAGGTGCTAGTGTGGTGTACCCAGATTTCATCCTAAAATCTGTGACTACCCTATCCGAATTTTTTTTGTAATTTTAAAACAATGGGTTGTTTTGTGTTTTTATTGTCTGAAAGTTCTTGTATTGCATCAAGATATTCCGAAATATCCATAGTAGCCATTTTCGCCAAATACCCAAATGCTCAAAATTGTTATATTCTGTCGTCGGGATTTGTCTGCGGGAAATTTGTATTTAATTATTTTGAGCCCCATTTGAGGAAATTTGCGCTCCATTTTAACCCTATTTTGATCAAACATATCATTATTCCTATATACCAGAAGGGTTTTAACTAAAAAAAGTTTTGGGCTTTATTTGTGACTTTTGGCAACTTTTTGTGTTTTTGTGTTTTCCCGTTTCATTTTCTGTGAAATTTCTCTACATCAATTCCTTTTCCAATTTGGCCTAGAGCATATGGAGAACATATATGCAAGTTATGCCTAGACGAATTCGCCATCGGAGGTCTGGATCACTAGGAAAAAGAAAATTCGTGCATAGAAAAGCCCCTGTGGGGTTGGGCACATTTTTGGAAAACAAAGGATTTAAGTTGCAGTGGGAAAAATAGAAGCAGCAGGAAGACCTACCTAGCAGGGTACTTTTTCCCATGATAGAAAATTCACTTAAGCTGCAGTGGGAAAACTAGAGGCAGCAGGCAAGTGGGAATTTATTGCCTACCTTGCAGGGTAAAAATTCCCATGGTGAAATAAAAGAAAAGTGACTTAAGTGAAATAATGGGATTTTATTTCCTACCTTGCAGGGTAAATAATCCCACTGTCAAAGTCAAATCACTTAAGTGGATCATGATATTTCCAGGGCTGCCTTGCAGGGTAAAAATTCCCATTGCCATGTGTTTTTAAAAATAGAATTCTATTATTCCAAAAAGTGCGACCCACCTTGGGTCAATAATAATGCATTAAATAAATAGTTGTTAGTATTTATTCACCCAATTTTGGCATCCAGACTTGTGGAAAAGTCAACAAAGGGAAGTGAACAAAAGGAATTTAAAAATAGAATTCAAAAATTAAATAAATTTAATTTATTTAATGCAGCCCCTTTTGAGAAAGAAATACTACTTTTTAAAGTATTAATTGATTAAATTAAATTCTCTTTCCAGTGGCTATGCTCAAAGCACACTGTGAATCTTAAGTGAAGTGAAGAGTGGATGATTTAATTGATTAAATTTAATTTAATGGATTGTTGTCCTTAAACATGCTATTTTTAAAGAGAGAAGCATGATTTTTAATTAATTAATTGCCAGGAATAGGAAGGGAAATTATTAATTATAGAATTGTGAGCGTTATATATGCATGGGCTGCCATATGGGTGATCTATTTAATTCACAAGTAAAGAATTGCAGTAAAGAGGAAAATTGTGCCCCATTTGAAGAAGGATTTTGCTCAGGCAAGGTGGAAACAAGGCTAAAAGCTTCCAAATTTGGTGCATTCTTTGAAGGAGGTTGATCTTTGTCTTCATAATTGTTTGCATAGGTGTTACATGTGCTCAGGTGTTGTTGAAAGGATCCATGCTCTCTTTACGTGCAAATTAAACATTAATTTTTGGGGCAGTAGACTTGAAAAGTGCATATTTTTACAATTAAAATTCACTGTGCATGCTCTGGTTGCTATCTTTGTCTGAATTAATTACAGGATTTAGATACAGGTGCTTTTATAAGGAAAAGAAACTTATATCAATGTCCAATACATTGAATATTTCCTCTGAATCTAAAGGATTATCCAAATCTGCACCAGTTTTGAAGAATTGTTCAGACAAAGATAGACAAAGCTATGGCGAAGAAAGATGAAAAATAAAGCACAACGGAGTCATGCATCACTTCTAAATTTGTAGATATTGGAGACATGGATCTAGGTCCAAAACCTCTTGCTGAATTGATAGAAAGATCCAGAGTAGGAAAAACTTCACTCATGCGTGCAGATTAAAAACAGTGGAATTATTCGAGCTGTAGCTTTTCCATCCATAGCCCAATTGCCAGAGTTTGTTATGTAGGTGAAAATCTACATTCAGATACAGATGAAAATCCATATGCAAATCCAGATCCATATCTCCTAGTTGCAAAATCTTTCGGCACAAAGGCTTCATCCTCTTGTTTCAAATGCAGCCCGTGAAGAAGTCAGTGCATGGAAAATTCCTTCCAAGATCTTGTGTAAATGCTCCCATCTTCTACTTGAAGCCTTCATTGAAGTTGCATTCACCTAGAGTGCTTTCTAAAATTTTTAAATTTTTCATATGCAATTAAAAATAAGGATGATGAGTTATCTATGACAAACATTACATTGATGTATGTACTAGAGAAGAATTATAAAATCTTTAAGGATAAAAGAGAAGACAAGGCAAAGGAAAAATCCAGCTGCTTCCAGTCACTTCCAGATCTAGCTTGCTTCTAGATCTAGCTTGCTTCAAGATCCAGCTACTCCCAGATCCAATTTTGTGAGAATCAAAGGCAAAAGAATCAGCTGCATGTAGACATGAAAACGGACAAGACTGCAACTTTCCTCTTCCTTCTTCTTTCCTTTGACAAATTGATTGAGTGATCAATTAAATTATACAACTTAAAGTGATTGGTTTAAAACCCATTACTTGAAGAAGTCAACTACTTGGAGATAGGTGACAAGTGTGTAATATAGAAGGTTCTATTTTCAGTTACAAATCATACATGTCATGCAAAGAGGAATTCCAGGATGGAGATTACCAGTTGTTTCTTTCCTCCAGCTTCCACATGTGCCAGTTTAACTAAAGCTTCCAACTTGTAATTGCCCCTCTAAATTCTATAAGCAGAGGAAGAACCTTTAGGTTATAATCAGAATTTGTAAGCAGTAATTTTGTGTTCTAGACTTTATGTTGAACCCCTGAGAGCCACTTAGAGCAAAGGAATACAAATGATCAGGTTTTCGGAGAACTTTGTGTCATGGTGTACTATGTTTCTTGCTTTTAATATTATATCTCTTAATAAAATTTGAGTTATTTTAGATATGGATCTAGAGCTACCTTTGTTTTAGATTTTTTTTTTCTATGTGCATGCAATCAGCTCTACCATCCATTGATTGGGATGCACATCTTACCCATTTCTTCTATGTGTTTATGTAATTACCTTCTTCTATAACTTTTCTTTTCTTTAAACAGTTGCTTACTTGCTGCAGAACTGTTCATTTATGGTTCATGAATTGAGTAGTTAAAGTAAAACCCCATTTAGATATTAGCATACTTAAATTGAAAAATCTGACACAAGAGCCTCACCGGTTAAATGATGGAGATTTATCTCATGACTACCTAGGTTTTTTGCTATGTATAAAATCTAGCCAACATTTTTTGGTGACTCTACTGGGGAACAAATACCTTTGCAGATCAAAGCTTATCTTTTGAAGATTAGAGTGTTTTGCATACAAATATCAACCTGGCTGAATGTCCATTCACCCGATCCCTTAAAGGCATAAGGAAGGATTGATCATTTCTTTAGACTACAGGAGCAATTCAATTTCAATCATCCTCCTCAAGTTAGAAGCCGTAGATATAGTCTCTCACCAGGTAGAAGAGTACACACTCATCCCGATCATGATCATCTTCAACATAATCTGGTAGCTTGAATTATTCATCAAGTATATTCTCAAAGAATACGTGCTCCTTTCATGATGCAAAATTGGCCACTTGCCCCTGCAGCACCTGTTCCATAGGGTGCAGCCTTTGGACCTCTGAATCTGACTCCTCATATACATAATCTACCTAAAGGGATGAGAAATAATTTTTTGAAATTTTTTGGAGATGGAAAGCAGAATCTAGATGACCACTTGGCTGCATTTTTCATATCCTGTGGAGTGCTTGCAGTCGAACATGAAGATGTATCTGTCAGACTCTTCATAGAGACTCTGCATGACTTGGCTGGAGAATGGTTCTATTGGCTAGCACCTGGCACCATAACCAACTGGGCTACTATGTGGGATGTGTTCTTGAAAATATTCAAACCAACTAAATATTCCAGTACATTGATTACTCAACTCACTCAGTTAAATAAGGAGCCACATGAGCACATGCAGGATTTTATTGCAAAATTCCAACTTCTGCTTCTCTAAATGATGAGAATCAAAAGGTGTTTTTCATCAACACTTTACTTCCTGAAGTAAGCTATCAATTGCAAAGAGTACACCCTACTAACTTGCTAGCAACCCAAAACATGGTGGTTGAAATTGAAGATGACATCATCATGGCTTGAAAGATAAAGGGCAACACTTCTAGAGCTGAAATTTCATCCTCTGCTACTACTTCCAATTCACTACTGCAAAAGTTAGAAAATGAGATGATTCAGATGAAGAAACAAATGGCTCAAATGGCTCAAGGCAACAATATTTCCCCTACTTGGAATTTCAACAACTAGAACCGCATTCCTAGTTCCCAAAGATTAGAAATTGAAGCTGCTCCTAGAAACAATGTGGAGATGAATGAAGAAGACCTGGAAGATGATGTTGATCAACTCGAGGATGATGATTTTATAGGTCCTACTGGCGACTCCAATATTAATTACCTAAACTACAAATATGAACATGAGTATGAGGAGCTTCTTGAAGATGATCATGGTCATGCATATGCAGTACTTACAAGATCAAAAACTCGCAAAGCTAAAGCATTTGAATCTATTTCTTATTTTAACATTATTGATCATGCCAAGAAAACTATAGTTTAAATGTCAGAAGCTGAATACCTAAGAGCTTTTCCTGAGCAGTTAAATAGGCTAGTCAAAAATGTACAATCACCAGGACAATCCAACACATCAAAAGGCCTTTTTCCTAAGCTCAAAGATACTCCTCCACAAAACATCATTGTAGTTGTTAAACCCTCGCCATCTTTTGATAGGGTGGAACCTTTATGTGTCTCCTTATTGCTTAATGGTTTCAAGTTAAGCAATTGCATTCTAGATTCGGGTGCTTCTGACAATGTCATGCCAGCTAAAGTTGCAGATGCTCTTGGGCTTACCTTGATAGAGACCATAAAAAGGTGCTACTCCATGGAAATATAAGTCCCTTTAATCAAAGTTTTTCCTGACAAAAGATTAAAGATGGCAATTCTAGCTACAAATATTCCTGTCTCCTATGGGATATTGCTGAGCAGAAACTTCTGCAAAGAGCTAGGAGGAGAAGTAAAGATGGATTGGTCCTATGTGCATATTCCTATCAAAGGGATTAACCATAAGATGGAGCCGGAAAAGAATTCCAAGTACACGGTTACAAAATTTGAGGATCCTAGATCTCAAATTATTTTTCAGGGATCTGACCGTGGGGTCTATTTCTTGGAAATGGATAAAGACATTCCAGAGCAAGAACTTCGACCAGAGCCAGAGCCAAAGTCAGCAAAAGAAGAAGAGAAAGATTGGACTTTTGAGTTTAAAAGAACCTGTTGTTCTTTTGGATCAGGAGGTGGTGCTCTACTAATATCTCCAAATCATGAGATATTTTCATACTCCCACAAGTTGATGTTCGAGAACACCAATAATATAGTGGAGTATGAAGCCTTGCTGCTAGGAATGGAGCAAGCTAAAAAGAAAGGAGTAAAAATCCTTAAAGCCCAAGGAGATGATGAACTTCTAGTAAAGTAGGTTCAAGGGAAAATTCAAGTCCAAAGATATAAGCTAGATCATTACAGATATAAAGTGCTTTCCGCCACATTCGATTTTACATCCTTCTCTATTGACTTCATTCCAATAAATCAAAACTCCAAGGAAGATTCTTTGGCAGTCACAGTTGTACTATTGAGTCTAGATATACCCCCGTCCATATTCAAGTAAGGAAACTATAAAGTGGAGATGGTCTACCACCCCAGAGTCCCTAAACAAACATCTGCATGTCTGCATGTTGAAGGGAGTGAATCACCACCACGAAAAACAGTCACAGGAAAAGCTGACCCATGTTATGATGATAATAGTGGATCAATCCAACCAAAAGGTAACAAAATTCCCAAGGGTTTGGTTTCCTTAGTGGAAAATTTCAATAAGCATGATCAGTACTTGAAGAAGAACAAAGAATATGGTGATAGTTCTTCCTCAGAAATGCAGCAAATAAATCTAGGAACAGAGCAAGTTGATGCAGACTTACCTACCATGGAGAGAAGAAATGATGAGCCACCACCAGATGAAGTTGATAAGGACTTGCCCAGAGTATTTGACAAGAAGGCTAGAGAAAGAAAGTTTAAGATCAGAGACTAGGTACTCTAGTGGGATAAGAGATATGAACCGAAGGGCATGCATAAAAAATCTGATTCACTCTAGAAAGGGCCATTTGTGATCAAAAGAGTTGTAGGAATGGACACTTTCTTCCTTGCCTACTGGGATGGAGTTGAATTGTCGTTTCCTTTCAATGGGTAACACTTGAAGCTATTCTAGACATGAGAAGCAGGGTAAAACCTATACGTACATAAATAAAACTTTGTTTATTTTTCCTTGTTTTTTTTTTTTGTGTTGTGTTTGTTTTCCTGACACCATGCCCAAAGGACAAGATATGAAACCAGAGATGCTAGAATCTCATCTTTTCCCTTGTCATTCTGACAGAGAAAAGATGTCCATAGATGAAGCCAACTGGTGTACCTAGATTTCATCCTGAAATCTGTGACTACCCTATCTGAAAAAATTTCATACTTTTAAAATAATGGGTCATTTTGTGTTTTTATTGTCTGAAAGTTCTTGTATTGTGTCAAGATATTCCCAAAGAGCCATATTAGCCACTTTCGCCAAATACCCAGATGCTCAAAATTGTTATATTCTGTCGTCGGGATTTGTCTGCAGGAAATTTATATTTAATTATTTTGAGCCCCGTTTGAGGCAATTTGTGCTCCGTTTTAACCCTGTTGTGATCGAACATATCATTATTCCTATATACCAAAAGGGTTTTAACTAAAAAAAGTTTTGGGATTTATTTGTGACTTTTGGCAACTTTTTGTGTTTTTGTGTTTTCCCGTTTCATTTTCTGTGAAATTTCTCTAGATCAATTCCTTTTCCAATTTGTCCTAGAGCATCTAGAGAACATATACGCACGTTATGCCTAGAAGAATTCGCCATCGGAGGTCTGGATCACTAGGAAAAAGAAAAGTCGTGCATAGAAAAGCCCCTGTGGGGTTGGGCACATTTTTGGAAAACAAAGGATTTAAGTTGCAGTGGGAAAAATAGAAGCAACAGGAAGATGGGAATTTTGTACCTACCTAGCAGGGTACTTTTTCCCATGATAGAAAATTCACTTAAGCTGCAGTGGGAAAATTAGAGGCAGCATGCAAGCGGGAATTTCTTGCCTGCCTTGCAGGGTAAAAATTCCCATGGTGAAATAAAAGAAAAGTGACTTAAGTGAAATCATGGAATTTTATTACCTACCTTGTAGGGTAAATAATCCCACTGTCAAATTCAAATCACTTAAGTGGATCATGATATTTCCGGGGCTGCCTTGCAGGGTAAAAATTCTCATTGCCATGTGTTTTTAAAAATAGAATTCTATTATTCCAAAAAGTGCAACCCACCTTGGGTGAATAATAATGCATTAAATAAATATTTGTTAATATTTATTCACCCAATTTTGGCATCCAGGCTTGTGGAAAAGTCAAAAAAGGGAAGTGAAAAAAAGGAATTTAAAAATAGAATTCAAAAATTGAATAAATTTAATTTATTTAATGTAGCCCCTTTTGAGAAAGAAATAATACTTTTTAAAGTATTAATTGATTAAATTAAATTCTATTTTCAGTGGCTATGGTCAAAGCACACTTTGAATCTTAAGTGAAGTGAAGAGTGGATGATTAAGTTGATTAAATTTAATTTAATTGATGGTTGTCCTTAAACATGCTATTTTTAAAGAGAGAAGCATGATTTTCAATTAATTAATTGCTAGGAATAGGAAGGGCAATTATTAATTATAGAATTGTGAGGGTTATATAAGCATGGGCTGCCATATGGGTGAATTATTTAATTGACAGGTAAATAATTGCAGCCAAGAGGAAAAGTGCGCCCCATTTGAAGAAGGATTTTGCTCAGGCAAGGTGGAAACAAGGCTAAAAGCTTCCAAATTTGGCACATGCTTTAAAGGATGTTGACCTTTGTCTGCATAATTGTTTGCATAGGTGTTACAGGTGCTCAGGTGTTGTTGAAACGATTCATGCTCTCTTTATGTGCAAATTAAACATGAATTTTTGGGGCAACAGACTTGAAAAGTGCAGATTTTTACAATTAAAATTCACTGTGCATGCTCCGGTTGCCATCTTTGTCTGAATTAATTATAGGAGTTAGATACAGGTGATTTTATAAAGAAAAGAAACTTATATCAATGTCTAATACATTGAATATTTCCTCTGAATCTGAAGGATTATCTAGATCTGCCCCAGTTTTGAAGAATTCCAGTCAAATAAGAAGAAAAAGAATTGTTCAGACAAAGATAGACAAAGCTATGGCGAAGAAAGATGAAAAATAAAGCACAACGGAGTCATGCATCACTTCTAAATTTGTAGATATTGGAGACATGGATCTAGATCCAAAACCTTTTGCTGAATTGATAGACAGATCTAGAGTAGGAAAAACTTCACTCATGCGTGCAGATTAAAAATAGTGGAATTATTCAAGCTACAGCTTTTCCATCCACAGTCCAATTGCCAGAGTTTGTTATGCAGGTGCAAATCTATATGCAGATGTGGATGCAAATCCATATGCATATCCAGATCCATATCTCATAGTTGGAAAATCTTCTGACACAAAGACTTCATCCTCTTGTTTTGAATGTAGCCCGTGACGAAGTCAGTGCGTGGAAAATTCCTTCCAAGATCTTGTGCAAATGATCCCATCTTCTAGTTGAAGCCTTCATTGAAGTTGCATTCACCTGGAGTGCTTTCCAAATTTTTTTAATTTGTCATATGCAATTAAAAATAAGGATGATGAGTTATCTACGGCAAACATTGCATTGATGCATGTACTAGAGAAGAACTGCAAAAGCTTCAAGGATAAAAGAGAAGACAAGGCGAAGGCAAAATCTAGCTAATTCCAATCACTTCCAGATCCAGCTTACTTCTAGATCTAGCTACTCCCAGATCTAATTTGGTGAGAATCAAAGGCAAAAAAATCAGCTGCATGTAGACATGAAAAAGGACAAGACTGCAACTTTCCTCTTCCTTCTTCTTTCCTCCAACAAAGTAATTGAGCGATCAATTAAATTAGACAACTTAAAGTGATTAGTTTAAAAGCCATTACTTGAAGAAGTCAAGTACTTGGAGATAGGTGGTAGGCATGCAATATAGAAGGTTCTATTTTTAGTAGCAAATCATACATGTCATGCAAAAAGGAATTCTAGGATGGAGATTGCCAGTTGTTTCTTTCATCCGACTTCCACATGTGCCAGTTCAACTAAAGCTTTCAACTTGTAATTGCCGCTCTACATTCTATAAGTAGAGGAAGAACCTTCAGGTTAATAATAATCATAATTTGTAAGCAACAATCTTGTGTTCTAGACTTTGTTCTGAACTCCTGAGAGCCACTTGGAGCAAAGGAATACAAAGGAGCAGGTTTCCAGAGAAGTTTGTGTCCCGGTGTACTGTGTTTCTTGCTTTTAATCTTAGATCTCTTAATAAACTGTGTTATTTTAGATCTGGATCTAGAGCTACCTTTATTTTAGAATTTTGTGTTTATATCTATTGAATTCTTCTATGTGCATGTAATCAGCTCTTCCATCTACTGATTGGGATGCACATCTTCCCCATTTCTTCTATGTGTTTATGTAATTACCTTCTTCTATAACTTTTCTTTTCTTTATACAGCTACTTACTTACTGCAGAACTATTTAGTTATGGTTCATGAACTAAGTAGTTAAAGTAAAACCCCATTTAGATATTAGCATACTTAAATTAAAAAATCTGACATGGGATCCTCACCAGTTAAATGGGGGAGATTTATCTCATGAATGCCTAGGTTTTGTGCTACGCAGAAAATCTAGCCAACATAGTGCATGGTCTCCTTATTGTTGAAAAGAAGAAGACTAAGGTGTTGTAGATATTTGGGGACACATAATTTGTTATTCACTAGGTTACCAAAAAATGCACATCAAAGAATAAGCTTATCAAATATTATAGACACAAAGTCTCATATCTCCTCGAGATCTTCGATTCTCTAAATCTGCAAGTGGTGCCATACAAAATGAATAAAGAAGATGATCAGATGGTTGCACATGGTTAACAGTTCTCTCCTACTGAGGAATTTGTCAAAAGAAACACTCAGCACAACAATATGTTGATTAGACCATCAATTCCTGACAACAATACCATCTAAAAATTGTTTGATAGTGATGCACAAATCATCCATTTTTTCCCGAATGAAGTTGAATTATTGTCAAGTATGAAGGATGATTTACATGAAAGTTACTGTGAACAAGTGATACAACTGAATAAAAGTAAGTTTCGTAAAGGGATAATCACCTAAGAACAAATGTTTATCCCTGATGATAAGTTCAAGGGTGAAGAAAAGTATATGTGCTCCATGCAAGAAGACTTCTCCCCAATCACTATTGCACACAGAAAGGAGTTTCTTCTCAGTAAAGCCTGTATGCATGATGAAAAGTAGGCCTTCATGTCACTTAGTCAAAAATAAATTTATATATTTTCATGTGAGTATGAAGACCTCAAAGGTTTTGATACAATTTTTTCTTAACACTCCATTGACCTTGATCATGGTATCAAGTTAGTCAAACAAAATTAGTGACTAGTCAATCCAAAAATAGAGCCCCTCATGAGGAAGGATTTATCCAAATTCATTAAGGTAAAGATTATTTTACCTATCAACTAGTCTACCTAGATCATGAATCTAGTTCTAGTGTGCAAGAAGAATGGTGAAATCAGACTCTGTGTTGATTTCAAAGATTTGAACAAGGAATATTTAAAGGATCATTATCCTTTTCCTTCAATGGAGCAAATTTTGCAGACTGTGGCCAACACACAAATATTCTCAATGTTTGATTTATACTCGGGCTGAAATCATATTTTTTTCAAGGAAGAGGATCAATTCAAAACAACATTTACAACCAAGTGGGGAACATATGCATATCAAAAGATGACCTTTGGTCTGTTAAATGTAGGCGCAACATTTCAGCACGCCAAGGACATTGCATTGAAGGGATACATCAATGAGTTCATTTTGTTCTACCTTTATGACATCACAATCTTCTCAAAGCAAAGCATGGATCACATGGCACACATGGAGAAAGTATTTAAGAGATGTAAAAAATATGGACTATCTCTCAAACCCAAAAAATACAATTTCGCAGTGGCATAAGGAAATGTTTTTGACCATGTAGTTTGAAAGGATGGCATAGCAATTGATCCTAAGAGTGTATCATCCATCCCGGCCCTATCTCTACCAACACACAAGAAATATTTCTATTCCTTCCTTGGAAAAATAAACTTTGTTAGTCACTTTATTCCTAACTTTGTAGGACTGGTAAGGCCAATCACCCTAATGCTTAAAAAGGACATAGCTTTCAAATGGACAGTAGAAGGAATATAAATCTTCAACAAGATCAAGAAAGAAATTTCTTGCACGCCAACAGTCATAAACTCGGATTACTCATAGGATTTTATCCTTTATGCTTATGGCGCTGATGCAAGTGTTGTTTTTATCCTAACACAAAAAAATGAACAAGGGCCAGGGCATCCAGTGATGTTCCTCAACTAAACAATGAAGGACTATAAAACAATGGGTGACTAAAATCATGGAGTATGATGTAACAATAAAAGCCAAAAATTTGGTTATAGGTAGAGCTCTCTGCAAGCAGCTTGCTGAGGATGCACAAAATGAACCCGAGGCTTCCTAGTTTTTAGATGAGGATCTCTCATGCTCATAACTTGAACAAAATACAGATCCTTGAGTGCATTATTGAATGAGGGACATGATCACATTCCTTTTTGAGGGCATATACCCTCCTAGTTTAAAATAGGAAAAGAGAAGACATATGAGTTTATAATTTATTCCTTATGTTTTGATTGATTTAATTCTCTTCAAAAGGAATCTTGATGGCATGTTGTTAAGGTGTATCTATGATACATAGACTGAAAAGGCATGAGAAGAATTTCACGATGGATTCTCTGGTGGAAACTTCTTTGCCAAGACTACAGTAATGAAGATCATAACGGCAAGTATCTTTTAGAATACTCTATTCGTAGATGCACAAAAGTGGGTTGTGAAATGTAAGGAATTCACTTTATTTTCAGGTAAGAAGAGGTTAGAAGCACTTTCCCTCTAACCAATCCAAGCGGATCAAATTTTTACATAATGGGTTCTCGACTTCATAGGCATGATCAATCCAACTTTAAGCGCTAGAGATAAGTGAGTGATGACAGCTATAGACTACTTCACTAGATGGAAAAAATCTTTCACACTCAAGGAATCAACTGATTCATTCATCCTTGACTTTCTTGAAGGTATCATGAAAATGTTTGGTATTCCTGAAACCATTATCTCTGATAATCCAAAATCCTTCCTTGGCACTAAAATCACTTATTGGGCTCTAAATATGGGAATCTATCTAAATACTTCTTCCAACTATTACCCTCAAGGAAATGGTCTAACAGAATCAACAAACAAGAACATAATTAGGATCATGAAGCACACAATGAACATCAGCCAAAGATAGTGGCATGCAAAGGTATCATGCACACTTTAGGTAGATAGAATCAAAGTTTAAAAAGTTAAAGGAACTTCTCCTTATGAGATTTTCTATGATAAGGAGGCTAATATTCCTTTGACACTTGATTTGAACTCATTAGGAATTTCCCAAGAGATGAAATTAGAAGGCATAGACTAGAGAAAAATAAGGATGGAAGAGCTATTTAATCTTTAAGAATAAAGGGAATCTACCATAATCAAGCTAGAATAACATCAACAAACAATAAAGGAGTGGTTTGACAGAAAGGCTAGGCCTCAAGCTTTTAAATTTGGGGACTTGGTCTTAAAATGGGATGATCACAGAGCTAAAATAGGGCTTCATTCAAAGTTTTATGCACTTTGGAGTGGACCATACAACATCAACTCATGAAAGGAGGCTAACTCTTTTAATTTATCTCATCTTGATGGAGGTGCACTAAAAATCCTAGTAAATGAGATCTATCTCAAACCCTTCCATTGAGTTTGCTGCATAATTTTGTATACATTAGACTAGTTACAATTCCTCCAAGTTGTGCACAAATTTTCCATTTGTACATATTTCTTTCTTATCACGTGCTTCTTACACATGCTCTTCTTTTTTACTTCCAAGATGTCGGTCTTCTTTCGGAAATTTTCAGCACTTTGCAGGATTTAGAATAGAGTTAAGAAACGATCCTTCAAGTAAATTCAAGGGAAGTTATTCAAATCTCCAAATCATAATTTCATGATCACATCGTAGACTCCATGCTCAATGGATGCTCCAGGATATTGATCTCCTTCATCTAGCAGGTAGATGGCCTTGAAAGTCACCAAAACTATTATCTAAATAACATATATATTCTTCCTCTAAGATCTTTATTTCAAGTTACGCACACCCCACTTATATCCTTGGAACATTCACTTGGTTTTTTTTTCCTTGTGCATGCTTATGCACTTCCCCTTCTCCCCTTTCCATTTTATTTTTCCTCTTTATTCCCGAGCACATCTTCTATGCATTCACGTTCCTTACAATAGTTATTCATCCTATGCACATGCCTTGCACTTGCTTCAATCAGCTAAGTCCCTAGCCCTCTCGCCCACCCCACACAGTACTTTCTAATAATTGTGAATTGACCATATGTTTTCCACTCACCATTTTCCCCATTTCCTCTGTGCGCATTGTGATTGCATGCACCTTTCTTTTGTCTTTCTTCCATGCCACATTCTTCCACACACATAATTTTTTTCCCTCCTCTACGTCATTTCATTCCACATAATTATATAACATGCTTGAGTTTTCTAAATGCAACCAATCAAAGTGCACCAATAGGGCACCGAATCTTTGCATCAAATCAATGAGTGACATGTGGCATAAATTGAAAAAGAATCTTCATAGTTGGACGTATGTTCATCTAATTATCACGTGCCATTTGTGTTCCCAAGTGGCTCTGAAAAACTTCTGACAATCATAACTTTTGCATCACTTCTTAGATCCTAACACGTCTTGTCTCATTCAATAGCTACTGATGTAGGCTACAATGTTTGAAATTCAAATTTAATGTTTAGTTGAGATGGTAGGTGAGAAATGGGAAAACATATTTCTAGGCATTGATGAGCATATCTGATTGCTCCAACGACTCAATTTGATCCGATCTTCCTTCCTTCCTTCTCCAACATGCAAAAAATACTTGGACAAATTTGTAAGTAAATTTGTAGGCATTAAATGATTTTTATTGGTGGTTGTATTTCAAATTCAATTTTTCCCTACTTATTTTATTCTTCTTCCATCGATTCATTTATAAATGTAAGAGCTGGGATCATTATTAATGTTGGAAATTTTTGGATCCCTACACTTTTGCTAAGGGCTTCATATTTGTATATTCTGAGTTACATACCTCTAGATCTAGCTCGTGCATGTAGATATTGGTCTCTTTCACCATTATAACAGATCTGTAAATTTCTGGAAGTAATGGGAGCATCATTTTGTGACTATTCTTTGTCCTAAGGGTGTTGATATTCCGTCTTCAGTAGTATTATAAATAGATAGAGGAATCAACCTTCTTCATAGATTTGTATCAAGTTTGCAAGGTCCCACAACTTAAAGATGATTCCATTGTTGTCTCAAATAGCTCGGTTATTCCATATCCAAGATACGGGTGCACGTTTGAATGACAAACAATACCCATTAAATTTTCTTACATAACTTATTGTGTTTGATGGCCCATTTTTGCAATACTTTACAAGGTGTCCCTTTTCATGACAATGATAGAATTTAGCTCCATATCTTTGACCTATTGTTTTCTCCTTATTGTCTTGACATTCATCTTCCTTATTTCCTTTACAACATTACTTTCCTTTTCCATCATCCTTATTTTCAACCTTACAACTACAAAAAAATCCCTATGTCCATAAGCACAACATTTTAACAATTTCCATGAAAAACACCATACATATATGCATTTGGATACCTAATACATGATCTTCTATGAGGTGGAAGCCTTAAATTCTCTCCCTTGTTTGGCTGCTTTATTTCATTAGATCCTTGACTTGATTATTCTTTATTCTTCTTGGATGAATCCTCATTGAATCCTAGGCCTATCCTATCACCATAGATCTTTTTATTTCCTAGAATCTTACTTATATTTTCAGAGTTCTCTTGGAAGGATAATACCTTACTTATCATGGTTGATAACTCCTTCTTCAGTTCCTCTTTCTCAGCCTCATGCTTAAGACGCTCTTCTCTCTTAATCTTCATCTCATCTTTTACCTCCACAAGCTAATTTATAGACACTTAACTACTTCATGAGATATAACTAATTTTTTAATCTTGTCTATATTCTCACCTACCCATTTCCTTATTTATAAGGTATTAATCTGAATTATCTCCAAATCTACATGTATCTTATTATCACCAAATATCTCCCTCTAAATTTTTAGGCTACTTCCAAGGGACTACTTTGATACCAATTGTTGGAGGTGACAAGGACTGAGAAGGGGGGGGCTGAATCAATCCCTATAAAAACTTACTTACTTGTGTTTTAAACCCTAACTACACACAATCATGTAGAACACATCAAAGCATACAACCTTATATAATGAATTGAAATCAATGTAATGAACAAAAATACACAAATATTTATAAAAAAATAAAATCCACACACTTATATAAATTCTCAAATCATATCACAAACAATAGTGTCTTCAACAATGAATCGCAAGATACAATGAAGTGTTCTCAAGACAATAAATGTCTCATGAATACATAAGAAGATGTACAACTACGAGAATCAATTTAACCTTAAATATTAGATCTTAAAACTATGTATAAACCTGAAAATTATATCGACATGCTATGAAGATAACATCCAAACAAAAGCATCCATATATTCCCTCCTCCAAATCACTTTAAAAGAAATAACACCAACTTTGCAAAATTGCTCAAATTATCCTCATGAAAACTTAACCAATTACTATCCTATAATATAACTCTATGTGATTTGGGATAGGCCCAAATGGTTTTGATTTTCAGAAAAAAAAATCTTTAAAAGAAGATGAAAAGGGGTTTCATAAAAGCTAGAAACAATATGCCCATAACTTCACTTTTATAGTCTCTCCAAGGCTCAAATTCAAAATCAAACATTTTACCTCCTTTTTCTTAACCCATGAATCATAAAAACATTATAAATTCAAATAATAACAGTAAAAAGTGACCCAAGTAGGTCTTTCTATCCTAAACCATCATTTCATGTACCAAAAATGGCTCAAAACCCCATAGGCACAAAGATTAAAATTACCTTACTTCAAAACCATAATTATTCATGACCCATAAATCACCACACATGTTTAAATTAATATTTAAATGTCACATATGGTATAAATTAATATCAACCAATCAAATTATTTTTTTAATGGGCCCACCGCTCTTTGTATTCCTCAAAACTATAGTTTCTTGCACCCTTCAACACCCTGGAAAATTCATATTGCCACCAAAGCACTTGTATTGGTCCAAACCATTCCATGTGACCACTCAATGGAAATTTAATAACCTTTATAACACTTATAAGTAATTTATAAATCATTAAACATCCATCACTTCTAACAACAACTACTTTTTGCTTCACCAAAATAACTTGCACTAAAAGGGGTTTCCAAAGGTTAGATAATAAAAAACTTTATGCATACATTAAAGACCTAAAAATTGATTCATTGGATGTAAAATTCACCCCTATTAATATTACAGGCTATAGTAAGTATCATCCAATCCATCTCATGCTTCAAACAACATCAAACTTACACTAGAACACATGTTGTCTTCAACTACCAAAATATTTCCTGTCTAAATAATTCCCTAGAAACCATTATAAATGACTTGATCATGAGAAAATAATTAATATATCTTAATTATATTTTCAACACAACTTGAATCATCTAAAAACTCCACCTGTAGATCAAGTTATAGCAATTTTACTAGACCCTACTATTTGAGACCCGAAAACTTCCCTTTGATCACTCAACATGTTTAAACCTCAAAAAACCATGTTCCTACATTAAATTACTATAAAAAATCATCTAAATAAATATAAAATCCTATTAACCATGAAAAATCAATTTTTTAGGTTACCCCTTTAAACCATCTTGTCCTAAAACCTTCTTTCCTAGAAACTGTTATTTTTAGGTGGGGCCCACTAATCACCATGATATCAACCATACATTTCTATAAATATTACACAATCCTCTACAACACACAATAATCAATTTTTATTAAGGAATAAAAACTAGTTCACAATAATTCACTTTCTATAAACTTCTCTTAGCTAGGGTTTAACTAGGGTTTTAGACCACTTTACCTTCTTAACATTTGTTCATAAAAACTTCAAGATCAACTAACCTGATTGTTTTTATGATTCCTTATAAAATAACCTTAGAATATTCCTTGAAAGGAAAAAATTTCCATGCAAATCACACTATTCCCAATGTGCATTAGATATTGCACTTCGAGTTGTAAATACACTTAATTTTCACCATGTCTCACAAAATTAGTCATATCTTGCAAAATTCACATCATGGGCACCTAATTCTTTTCCAAAAGCACTATTAAAGATCACAATAACATATATAATCATCATAATGTCAATACCATACTGCAATCTCTCCATTCTATCTCATTTACATAGCTTCACCTTAGGGATTCTCAATGTAGAAGCTAAGGTCAACTAAAATAATGCAATAACTAAATAAGAAACCACTGAAAATGACCAAAACATACCTCATATGCCATAATAAACCTAATTACATGCTTCCATGATCTCATCTAGCTCCAAACCACTCTGTCACACCTCCAAGCTACTATACTTGCTCCCAATTAGCACTTGTAACCAGTGAATCACTTGTACCTACAATATTCCACTACTGTGAGTGCTCAATCACCCTAAAAAAGTTCTATCCAATGTGTCAACATGATTCCCAAGTAACCAAGAAGCTCACACTACTAAGTTACATCTCCTAGGAACCTGTATAGGCTTGCTAGAGCAAACACACCTCACTAAATCTCAATGTATCAATTGATATACATCTAAAACATCATGTTAACACCATGAAGAAAATCATATGACCTCAATGCAACCTTCACTTTTTCATTAATGTTGTTTTACATCAATGAAAACACCTTAATATGACACATGCCGACACCCACAATAAATTAAAAAACATCCAACTAAAGTCTTGAGTCAAAGATAAATTGACTAAAAATAAGCCCAATCAGAGATCCAAAAATTCCCTAAAACTAAGATACATATCTATTACAACAATACAACTAAAAAATAGAGACAATCAGCAAAAATAAAATAAAATTCTACCTAGGAAGAGCTTCTCCTCGTCCTCAAGATTGGTCCCTCCTACTTCATCTAACTTCTGGGAGATTCATCAACCTCTGAACTACTTAGTACTAAATTCATCCTCTTCCCTTTTTCCTGAGCCACTTCAACCTACATGATATCCATCCTTTTCCCCAAAACCACTACCTCTATATTTGTTCTCTGAGCATTCCTAATCAAGTTCATATTTTCTTCCTTAATTTGTGCCATTATATCTTCCAAAGCTTCAATTTTGTTATCTAAGAAATTTATAAGACTATTTCCTTCCTTAAAACCAAAGGAAGTGCCCTCATCTAGATTCTAGTTTCCCAATTTTGGAGAACTGATATGGCATATAAGTCATTTTGATCCTTCACCTTCATCTCCATTAATTTAACCCTATGAGACAACGAAAGATAGTCCTCCTAGTCTTCACCAAACATAATGCTTAAAACCCTAGATTTCAGTTCAGACGTATCATGTTTTAATAGAACAAAAATGATTCCGTGGTGAAGAGGGGATACTACTTTTTCAGCTTGAAAATACTAGAAGCTTGCAGAGAACTATAAAAGAAAAAGGGAATACTGATTTTCTTGTCCCACCTAAAATGGTTAAGCAACATGAAATGATGTGAATGCAATTTCCTAATTTTTCCATCTAAAGTGATATACTTCATCAAATGAAAAAAAATCCTCTACCCATCATCCAGATAAATCCATTCAAGAAATGTTATCCTCCATGTGATGGATTTTTTCATCGTCTCCAAATAACATTTGAAATTCTTGAGTGATCCTAGCTTTATCATTAAAAAATTTACTTCCAGAACAATCCATAACAGTGACCTTTGTTATGGAGTCTTCGGTTACAAGTATGTTGATTCCTTTAACCTTGACAACCCCACTATCTGAGGTAGTCACAAAATATATAGACAATCTTTCATCATTCCCATTCAATCTTTAAATAAAATTGGTTATCCCTCCCTACTTAATAATTTCCCATATGACATTATCCCGTTGAAGACCTACACAAGAAGACAACTCGTATCTAACTCTTATACCCCCAATATTCAAAATTTGGCATTGAAACCTACACAAATGAGATGATGGAGACTAAAAATATTTAATCCCGACTTTAATATCAAAGACAAGTACCTTCACACAAAGTAGAAATTATCAAAATAAAAACCCAAATACTCTTCGTCCTCTTCATATGCTCCAAAATAAGATTACTTTTCATCATTTGAAATTGTTATAGTATTGTTAGGAAAGTTTCCATCTCATCTCCATTATGAATTGACATGGGCACAAACCCCAAAATTTTATATCATGTTTGCACACTTATTTTGCTCTCTATAGACATGCCTTATATAAATGTCATCAAACTTAGATAAAATTATAGAGATGTCCTCCATGATGGATAGGATGCTAATATGGGGCTTAACCTCAACTTTCATAGCTTTAATAATATTTAACGAGTCCCCCTCAATTTGAAGATTTTTTATTTGTTGAGAAGTAGCCCATATTATGCCTCTAAACACTACATAAGCTTCAACATAGTTGTTTTTCTTGTGACCTATTGGCTCTACATAAGATATAATAAGAGAACCCTCATTGTTCTGAATGATGCTTCCTATACCATCCATACTAGATCTTCCCTTCAAATGCCCATAAAATTTGAGTTTTTCCCAACTCTCCATGGTTTTTTCCCATTTAACATTATTACGGGGATCACCCTTCCATTTGGAAACTAATTTAAAACTCTGGTTAATACACAAAAATTTATTTCACTCCTTTTCATGATTTGGAACTCCCTTCATTTTTTTAACCTTAACAATGGAAATATTATTAGCCATAGTCCACAAAACAACATATCCTACCCTATATGAACTTATTTATTTATCCTTAAAGATTTTTTTTGTTCCTTTCCAACCAAATACCTCACAAAAAAAGAGGAAAGACTATACTCCATGCTTTAGATTAACATAGAGAGGAAATGGGTGATACCCATTACAGATAAAAGTCAACAAAAGATTCTAGGAAGACCCATGTAACTTGAAAAGATTTCAAAATATTGCTTAAAACTCTTCGTGAAAAATGAAATTATTGAAAAATATGTATTGTTTCACTATCCTTTTTACACAAAATTCATCAATTTAGGATCATCATACCTTCATCCTGCAAGTTATTAATGGTGAGAATTTTAGCTTTCACCATATGCCACAAAATTTTTTTTACCTTAGGAATCATAAATTTTTCCCATAAGTTATTCCAAAAAGGATTTGTCGGAGGGATATTACAAGCTACCCCATAATTTGTCTCAACTGAATAATCTCCATCATTAGCCCAAGCCCAGACAAGCGAATCCTATTTTGGAAGAGAAGAGTTATAAAGGCCCCTTAAATTGGTTTTCATTATCCTTATTAAATCCTTGATTTCATCATCTTGCCCTTCCCAATGTAAATGTTTTCAAGACCATCCCCAATAATTCTTTTTCCAATAATCTCTCAAAAGGATACCCATGGAAGTTGTAAAATGAGTAGCTAAAGCTCTCCATGGCTGATGATTTATAAGAGGGGATTATTTAATCCACCAATCATCCAAAAATATAATATTGGAGCCATCCCTAAATTCCTATTTTCTTCCTTTAAAAATAATACTTTTACATTTCCATAGCCCTATCCAGAAACAAGACCATTCAGGAAGAACATTATTAGTTAAAAAATCATACTGATCCATTTTCCCAGACAAATATTCAGATTTAAGGATTTTTTCACACAGACCCTCTTCTCTCATAAACCTTCAATCAAATTTTTCTATTAAATATAGATTCATTCTTTTTATGTCCTTAAAGCCAAGAATCCCAACATTCTTTGGAAGAGTAACCTTGTCCCATGCCACAAATGGAATCATATCCTTTGATTCCACTCCTGACCACAAAAATATTTACCGAATCTGAGTTATAATGGTTCTGATTTTGGAAGGCATTTTAAAAGTTGACATGAGGTAAACAACCAAGCTCTAAAGGAAGATTTGGAGCAATTGTAGCTTTCCATCTTGAGATAGAAGAGCTCCCTTCCAAGAGGCTAGTTTTTTCTAGAATCTACTAACCAAAGAATTCCAACTTTCCAAGACCATCCTACCCTTGAATAGAGGCAAACCTAAATAAGTAATAGGGATATATTTGATAGAGAAATCCAAATTAGTAGTTATTTTTCTTTAAATATATTCATCCACATTCATGAAAAAAATATAATTTTTGTTGTAATTAATAAGTTGACAAGTTACATTTTCATAGTCTTTGAGAATATCTCTAAAAACTTTATCCTCTAAAACAATAGGCTTTCCCAGAAGAAAGGTGTCATCTAAAAATTGCTGAGAGATATTAGATCTAGCCCATTATAAATTATTAAAAAATTTAGCATCTTCCTCTTCTTTTAGTCATCACAAAGTCTACTTAAATTTTATGTAACTATGATATACAAAAATGGTGACAACAGATGTCCTTCTCTCAATCCCCTTTTTCCTGAAAAGAAACTCTTTAGTTTAATATTGTTTAAAATTAAATATTTTGTGGTTGTAATACATCCCATTATTAGATTGATGAATTTTTCATGAAAACTAAGTCTCTCAAGAATGATGCACAAGAATCTCCATGACACCCAGTCACACACTTTTTTCTTATCAATTTTTAAAAGTGTTTCCTCTCTCTTAGATGCATCAACAAAGTGCACAGTTTCATGAATATTTATGAAACTATCTAAAATTACATAAACTAATAGGTCTAATATCATACACCTTTTCAGCTCCAGGGATCTGAAAGAAAAAATATATAAATCCATTTGTTCGAGGTGATTTATCCCCTTCCAGATTAAAAAAATAGATTTAATTTCTTCTAGAGAAGGAATTTTGACCATATCTACATTATCCTGATCAATGATGATAGGATGAAAAATATTGGCAAGACTTCTCTCCTTAACAAGGTCTGGATCCCTACACCCAGACAAAAAATAAAAAAAATTATGAATTCCTCATAAATATTAGAGCGATTTTTTGTCTTAGCACTTCTTCTATAAAAAAATTCCAAAATGGTGTTACTATTTTTATGAATGGAGGATCTAAGATGACAAAATTCTTTATTCATGTCTCCCTCCTTTAACCAAATCATCCTGGAATTTTACTTCTAATAATATGTTTCCTTAGCTCCAATGGTATGGTATCATGAAAGAAGAGATATTTCCTTACCCCTTAACTCTTGAATCAACCCCATATTTTCAATCTAATCCTCAATTTTCCTTAAATATCCAGCAAGTTGGGATTTTTGAGAAAAAATGTTGCAAAATGTATCCTTATTTCAAATTTTCATTGTAGCCTTTACATTTTTAAATTTAGCTACCAATTTGAACATTTCATTTCCTTTCACATTAATTTTCATACAAGATTGATTTACCTCCTTGATGTCAAGGTGCAATAATCACTTTTTTAAAAACCTAAAAGGTATACCTTGAAGCCCATCATTTTTAGAAAATTCAATGCAAAGTGGACTATGGTCTGAACCAATTCTAGGTAGATATGATAAAGAACCTCCATAAGAAGATAACCAAGAGGGGTTGATGAGAAATCTATCTATTTTTATATAAATGATATTATCCCCCACTCGATGATTAGACCAAGTATACTTAGCCCCAATTAACTCTATGTCCACAAGATTACATTCTACAATAAAGTCAGAAAAATCCTCCATACTATCACTGAATTTATTGGAACCCCTTTTTTTATCCTCCAGAATTAAAGGGGTATTACAATCCCCCCCATATAACCAATCCAAGTCCTTAAACTGAGACTGAAACTGCACAATGTTATCCCACAAGTTTCTTCTCTCAACATTAGATTTGGGAGCATAAATATTAGAAAAAATCCATAAGGATCAATTCTCCTTTTCTTTAAATAGAATTTCTAGATGGTTTGAAGAAACATCTAGGAAAGGTAATTGATAGAAAAATTATAAATATTGATTCATCCCCCCTTTTAGTGATTATGCTTCCAACAATTGGTATCAGAGCTTTGTCCTTTGGCACATGTCTAACAACTAGAAGGAGATCCTAGAATCACATGTATGGTTAGTAATCAAGTTCAAGGAGGTTTATCAACTACTATGGATCATATTTTCAATGAGACTAACTATGCATTTTGGATAATCAAAATGAAAAACTATCTAATGTCATTATGTTAGGACATATGGAAATTAGTGGTTGTTGGCTAGAATATACCTAATACACGCCTAACTGATGTAGAAGACAAGAAGGCTAGTGAAATAAATTATAAATAAATGAATGCTATTATATGTGGTATTTTAGAGGATGAATTTTCCAAGGTCATGTATTTTGATACAACCAAAGGAATTTTGGAGAAGTTACAGACCATATATGAAGGAAATACTAAGGTCAAGTTGGCAAAGTTCCAAACCCACTGAAAATAGTTTGAAATCTTGAGAATGAAGGAAGATGAGAACATTTATTCTTATCTATTGAGAGTAGATCAAGTGGTAAATATCATTAGAAGTTCAGGAAAAAATATGGAAGAATCAATAGTTTTCCAAAAATTATTGTGGTTTTTGACACCCAAGTTTGATTCTAAGGTCTTTGTTGTATAGAAAAAAGGATCTATACACATTATAGATGGATGAGCTTCATGACATCTGGACTACCTATGATATGAGACCATATGATGGAAGAACTCTCAAGAAGGATGTTGCATTCGAATATGAGAAGAATTCACAAGGAAAAAATTTCAAGGATTATTTTGATTCAGATATTGATGATGAGAAGATAGAGGCCATATTTATTAGAAAACTAAAGAAAGGCTCAGGTATGTATAAAGGTAATTTTCTATTTAAGTTTTTTAACTAGAGTAGTAATCATGACTTTGCATCCAAACTCCCTAAAAAATATAAGATTGAGCATGATGAGCATGATGCATGAAGAAAAAATGTCCTATAATCCTGACAAGAGAAAAAAGAAGTACAATAAGTATGAAGAAAAGAAAGGGTCATTCAAGAACAAGATAAATTTATGTACCAAAGAATACAATAGTTCATATGATGTAAGTGATAAAAATACATATAGAATTGATGATAAAAATGATTACAATGAAACTCTATTCATGGTCATACAAACAAGTAGTGAAGGATTAAAAAAGTTGTGTAAGATGAAGGTCTAGATGAAGAAGTGAATATGGAGGAAAAATTGTTGAGTTATCTATATGAGTTAAAGATAAAAATAATGAAGAATAATAAATTGAGGTCATTAATAAAGTATTATGAGGAAAAAATTAGTAGCATAGCTAATAAACATTATAAGATCATCAAATAGCTAGAAACGTAGGTTGGTCTTATAAAAACAAGTACTAAGACTAAGGAGGAAGAATACAACAATTTTATAATAGATATGGAGTCCTTGAAGTTAGGATTGAAAAAAGAAACTAGTAAAACGAATACTTATGAGACATTTGAAATAATAACTGAGGATATAAAAGAAAATTCTGAGTAGTCATAAGTATGTGAATGATAATACTATTCTTGTATTTAAAGAAGATCAAAAGGAGGAAGAGATGACTGATAAAAAAAGTCTTTAATGAAAAGTAAAGAAATAACTCAAGTAAAGGAGAATGCTAATATGAACAATAATTTCAACTTCAAAATAAACAAAAGAACTAATCCTATTAGACAACCAAATGCCATAAGGTACTCTAATTATTTCAAATTTTATTGTTATGCATGTAATCTATTTGGTCATAGAGAAAGAGAGTGTACAAGGCCCTCAAATAATGAGTACTCATGGGACTATGGAAAGAGTCACATTCCACATCAGTCAAGAGGTAAAAATGGTTTTGATTGCTATAATTGTCAAAATACTAGTCATATTACAAGATATCACAAGATGAGAAAGATGATAAATATTAGTCAAGATATAATGGTGTACACCATGAATTCAAACCATGAGGATAAGGTGAAGGAGGAACAAAAGAAATTCAAGATTAGTCTTGATCAGTCCACGATAAAAAGTGGATTTTTTTCTATGGAAAAGCATAGGCCATATACTAAAGAGTTCCAAGAGTGTATGATATCAGATCAGATAGAGGATAAGAAGGATAATAAAGACATAATTATAGAAGTGCCAACCAAGAACAAGAGGATCCTAAAGAAAAACTATCATCCTTATGATTGCAATTTGGTGAAGATATTGGAATCTCTTGAATTCGTATTATCCTAGAAATTTGTGAAATGGGGTGTCTATATTAGGCTTCATAGAGGAATTCATCACTCAAAGAAGCACCATAAATATGTGTTCCAGGGATGTTATTAGTGTATGAAGACTTAAGGTAGCTGTGAGAAGGAAAATAAATATGATTACAGAGATGTGTTACAAAGTATGTGTGTGATGAATTGATTAGACCAATCACATTCATGGCATTGTGTGACAAGGTGATGAGAATCAAGAAGGTTTTTGAATAATTTTTAGTTCTTTGAATTACAGGTTCAAGGTATGCTTAAAATAAGGGGTAGCTAATCAAATAGTTTACTAGCTCCATGAGAAGTAAGAAGTTCCAAGAAGATATGCAGAGTCATGAAGACATGTTGAATAATGTTGACAAAGTTATAAGTGTTGTTGATAGGTAAGAAAAAGTTTTTCCTTATTTCTAGTGATGTTGGTTGTTGAGTTTGATCCATGTTTATAATTTCTCAATCCAAATTTGATTCATATATGTGATGTCAAAGAAAAGGTGAGTGATCTTTTGTATCTAATTTGATTTGAATAATGTATGTATGGAGGTAGGGGGATCATGTCATGTTTGGTTGATGTTTCCAATAGATGGTTAATTCTTCCTAGTATGGTATGTTCTGTTGGTATCCCAATTGATTCTCCCTTAGAAACCAAGTAGCATCAAATATTTAATAAGACAATGAGAGACAGAAAAATTGTATTATGATTCATTTTGTAGCTAGGGATGGGATTCATCTGAATCTTTGTCACTCGAGCATCAAAGAAATGGATAGAACCTTTGTTAAGGATTTGATCTATCCTCACTACTTTAGGCTGTGTCTTCTGACTAGGGTGAGAGGAACCATTTTTTAACCTCTGTCGGTGAAGGAGAACGAAAATATCCTTCTTTACACAAATTTGAAAGGAGACCCTGAGAAAATATGATCAATGCACCACAATTTAACTTTCATGAGTTGTCACTTCTAAAGAATGGTGATATTTCCTAAATAGGGTTGAAGGTTACTAGAGACATTATGGAATCCTGATTACTTCTGCATATTTTGGTAGTATATTCTATACATTTGTGGACATATAGGGAAAACATGGGTAGTTCAGGTAGGATTCATTGTTTTGAATAATTATTTTGTGGGTGATTAAGTAGGATAAAATTGATTATGCCAGATCTTTGAGAACCTTCAAAAAAATTGGAATACTAAATGAAAGAAAGCTTCAGAATAGATAAAATATTCCTTCAACCAGAAGGTGTGCATCAATGGAGGCCTAGATTTACATGGTTTCACACAATCTCCAAGAATTTAACATGAAGGCTTGAGCTAAAGACTCAATTAAACATAAAAGACCCCTAGTTCCTCATGCCTAAGATACACTCAAATGATTACAGATAATATTTATCAACAAATGATAGTAAATTGATTTTAAATTGTTTATCTCATTGCATAATGAAGGCTCTTCTTGAAATTAAATTACAAATGCTACTAAACTATCACAGTGACGAGATCATGTGTGATTCAGAGGGAATTTAACATAAGATTGCAATAGGAATAAGAAAAACTACTTATAGACATTCTGAAATAAAGAAGACACAAATTGGTCCAAGATTGACACAGATTAATTCAAAATTGATTAGATTCATCAGCAGGGGAAATTTTATTCAAATAGTCTCATAGCTTGTCAATGGCTATATACTTGCAACCAACTTGACATGATTGAAATCTAAAACATAAGAAATTATCAGGTTTCCTGGATTTGTCTCTCAGGAAGATGAGCTCTCTCAAATTTTCTCTTAAGAATTCAACCCTCAACCTTTTGCAAGAGTATTCTCATTGCATTTATACATTTCACTCACTCACTCATCCCAAATTTCCCCCCCAAAAAATAAGAATATTAGAGGAACCTTTACTTGTTACCAATTTTCCTCAGAAAAGTGACATTTAAAAAATTCATACCCGCAGCTGACAGGTGGAAAAATCATGAACGGATCACGTTTCTCAGACCCTAGACTAATGACTAGGACATCATGCCACAACTTTTTAACAATCCTTCTAATAATTCTTATTCTTTCATGTGAGAAATCCCCATTTTAATCATTTTTCGGTGGCCCTGTATAGCTAGATCTAAGAGGCAATACTTTTCACCCTCGAGGAAACACCTTTTTCATCCTTTGTGCCTGCAACATCCATCATTTCATCATTTTCCCATTCTTTCCTCTGCAACTCTACTTTGTATCTAGCTTCCCTAGTAATTCACATTTTTGTAAGTACTCGAGAAATTCCAACTTCAAAATATCACCCTTTACAATCCTTAGACTCACAAATTAAGTTCTAAATCCATTTAATGGAACTTTGTAGACAAAAAAAAGAAGGAATTTCATCAAAAAATGATGAAAAAGAAGGCATATTTGCATCTCCAAGAGTATCAGAGAAAAAATGGTAGAAAAATAGATGTAATGGACAACAATCATTGATTCTTCCCCTTGTCAACTTTAGATTATATATGTCCACATGTTTCCTTAGCGCAACTACAAAGGTGGCATACAGAGGAAAATTTTCAAACAAGCGCGGGCCTTCCACGTGCCCTGGGCCCAAGAAAAATGAATTTTTGCCTTTGAAAAGTCTCAGTATAAAAGGAGCTAGCAGAAGCCTCCACGTGTCTCCTTGGTGCACCTTTGAGATGGTTCCCAAAATCAGAGACCCCAAACAAGAATGGGCTCAGCACGTGTCTCAGTCTAACAGAGTTGTTGAAAAAATTTAAGGACCAGAGGAAGGTGCCATGTGTCTAAGGTCTGAGACAATTTTCCTTTGCCGTTGAAAAGTCCAAGCAAGAGCAGAGTGAGGGGAAGATTCCACATGTCCCCATGGCACTCTTTCAAAAATAAAATTTAGGGGTATGTTCCCAAATAGGTGCGGGCCCTCCATGTGTCCCAGACCTTAGAAAGCCACTTGAAAATTTTAAGTATAGAGAGGATCCAGTGGAGTCCTACATGTGTCTCCTTGGCGCAACTTTGAGAGGGTGCCCAAAAGTGGAGACCCTAAACAATCACGGGCTCTCCACATGTCCCCTTAGCACAACTACTAAGGTGGGACCCTGAGAAAAATACTCAAATGAGCGTTGGCCCTCCACATGTCCATGGTCCAACAAAGCTACACCAGCCGCATGAAAAAATGTCTAAGTCTGGGCAGGGCCAATGGAAACCTCCACGTGTCTCCGCAGCATAGCTCTAAGGTCAAACCAAAAGGAAAATTTTTAGATGAGTTTCAACCCTCCATGTGGAAAATATTTGACTTGAAGCAAGCCCTAGAGTTTCAAAATGCCCCGCAGAGCCACATCTAATCAGAAAGGGACATGTTTCCTTAGCTGTTGAGATATAAATTTGATGGGGAAAACACACCCGTCAAACTGTAAAATGTAAGGAAATCACCATTTGTGCCTAGAAATGAATCTTTCTTTAAGGACAACAAATTTTTAAATGATATAAGTCCCAAATGTGATCCACTTAGCTACATTCAATTAGAAAGGACCACATTTCCACAAATATTGTGACAAAAATTGACAGGGAAAACAAATTGTGACTGTGGAAAAAAAAAATAGAAGGAAGGGGAAAAAACCTGAGTTTATGCCCAAGTTATAAATTCTTTCACATGGCTAGAGGAAAAGAAAAAAAAATTGGATTTAAAATGATTCTCGACTAAAGGAAAGGACTGATCATGGCAACTAAATGAAGGACAGAGCTTTCATGCACTAACACGGGGAGATAAAAAATATGACAGAGCCCACAAACTAAATAATTTCAAGGAAAAATGGGGTGAGATCAAATTGAGCATCAACATCAGCTTTGACTAGGGATGGGAACTCCCTCTGAGTTCCACAATAACAAATAGCAAACCAAGTTCTAAAAGATAAACCATTGGGAAATAAAGTCAAAGAACAATCTTGTAGAGTATAACAATAATAACCAACTCCCCCAAGGATGAACCAAGAAACAAACAAAACAACCACCAAGGACCAGGACGAAACAAAATAGAAAAACATGAAAGTAGAAAGAAACCAAAAGACTATACACCGTACAATGGTGTATACCTTGATTATGCGCAATCAATCAAGGAAATTTTTTAAATTCATTCTATTAACAGACAACTCAAGCAATTCCACATATAAGTCATTTAAGAAGAAGGTATGTTCACCAATTCAAATGTCAATTAAATAAGGGCCCATCCACAATGCATCAAACTTTCCATGTTTTCCCATATCCTCATGCCTATTATCCCACAATAGCACATGATCTCCCAAACTGAAAGATCTTGGAGTCACCTTCTTATTGAACAACTTCTTCAATTTCTCTCTGAATCTTACATTCCTCTAATGGGATGCCCTTATTTCTTCATCTAACTCAACAATATGATTTATATGAGCATCATAGGGACTAACCTCTTGATCTTCCAGTTGTTGAAGAAATTGAAAAGAAGACAATTACATATGTAGGAGAAGCAAAGCTTGAGTTCCATACACCAACTCAAATTGTCTTTTTCTAGTAGCTCGTTTAACAGTGATTCGATCAATCCAAACAACAAATTTTAACTGCTCACCCCACTTCCTTTTTTTCAAATCCAAAGTTCTTCTAATTATCTTCAACATATTTTTATTTTTAGACTCTTCTTGTCCATTTCCTTGGGGATTATAATTGGAAACATATGTCAAATTGATCCCATATTCATGGCACATGGCCACTAAAGTTTAGCTCAAAATCTCATGGCATTATCAAAAACTATTTTGGCAGGTACCCCAAATCTGCAAATGATATGATTCAAGACAAAATCCATGACAATTTGGTGAGCTACCTTCTTGGTGGGGATTGCCTCCAACCACTTGGTGAAGTAATATGTGGCCACTAGTATCCATTTATGGCCTGCACTTGAAGGATCAGAAATTTCGCAATGAAATACATTCCCCATTGCCTAAATGGGGCTTCAATTGATACAAGATGTAAAGGAAGGGAGCCTGAAGCTTTTAGTATTCTAGAAAAGTGTTGGCAAATCTCACATTTTCTTACCAACATAGTTATATCCTTAAAAAGAGTTGGCCACCAATAACCACCCTTTAAGATTTTATGAGTTGTGAATCTTCTAGAAAAATGTCCCCCACAAACTCCTCCATGGAGATCAGTAATTATCTTAGGGGCTTCATCTTTAGCAATACATCTTAAAAGAACTGCCTCAGGGTTCTTCCAAGCTAACCCAAAATCAGTAATCACATATTTTAGGGAAACTAACTTAAGTTCTCTTTTCTGATTCTTTCTCAAATGTTCAGGGAATTGTAGATGTTTGAGATAAAAAATGATGTCCCTGTACCATTCATAATTTATCAGTTTTTCAAGGACATTCATCCTTTCTTCTTCAACTTCATTTACCTCAATTGTCTACAGATTTCTCTCTGCCATAAGTTTTTCCAGGCCCAAACCTCTGACCAATTTTTTTGTTTGGATATCCATATCATACTCTTGTAATTTTTTTACCCATTAGAATATTTTTCTTGAAACCTCCATTTCTGATAGGATATCTTTCACCTTGGTGTGGGGAACATAAGAAATGACCTTGGAAATCCAAATATATGGCCTAAATACCTTTATTGCTTTTACCAAAGAAAATGCCTACTTTTCCATGATAGTATACTTTAGCTCATCTCCTTGTAATGCGTTACTGGAAAAGGAAATTGGTCTTTCAGCTCCCTTATCATCCTTCTGCAACAACACAGATATAATAGTACTTTCTAAAGAAAAAGAAAACATTTGGAAAGCCTTCTTATAATCTGGAGCTACTAAAATAGGGGAATTTTTTAATGCTTCTTTGATCCCAGCAAAATCTTGAATACCTTCATCTTCCCATTCGATACTTTGGTCTTTCTTCAGCATACAAGTGATTGGGATAGTTAGTTCAACAAAATTGGAGATAAATCTCCTAATAAAATTAATCTTCCCTAAAAAGGATTGAATTCCTTTCTTGGTTCTTGGAAAAGGGACTTTGATGATAGCTTATACCCTTTCAGGATCAATCATGACCCCTTCCTTTGACACAATGTATCCAAGAAGCTTTTCTTTCTAAACTCCAAAATGGCAATTCTTGGGATTTAATGAAATACCATACTCCCTGCATCTTAACAACATTTTTTCTAAGTGTTTCAGGTGGTCACTCCTTTTTCTGGAGAAAAAATTCACAGCATCTTTATATATAATAATAAAATCATTAATATAGCCAAATAAATCTACATTCATTTCTCTTTGGAAAGTGGCTCTAGCATTCATTAGACCAAAAGGCATTCTGACATTTACATATGTTCCCCAAGGAGTGGTAAAAGTAGTCTTGATTCACTCTGATTCCTTCACAACTACCTGGTTATATCGGGAAAAACCATCCAAAGTGGATAATAATTCTAAACTAGTAATCAATTGTAATATATTGTCCATATTTGGTAGAGGGTAGTTATCCTTCATTGATGCTCTATTCAAGTTTCTAAAGTCCACACACAACCTTATATCTCCATCCTTCTTTCTGATAGGTACCAAGTTTTGTAACCCATGATGAGTACCTTGTGGGTTGTATGATTACTCCATCCCTCAATTTTTTCAATTCTTCTTGCATTTTTTAGGGAAAGGAGTGGATTAATTGGCCTCTATTTCTACCTAAACGGCTTGATAGAAGCTTCTAAGGGAATTTCATGCTATAAAATATCCTCTCTATATGCTTTTAGTTCAGAATAATACCATGCTAAGTAGTCCTAGTATTTATTTAACAATTAGACATACAAATTCTTTTCTTCCTTGCTCAGATTGATACCTAACTAGATCTTATGTGGTTTATCTTTCGTGCCCAGGTCATGCTCTTTAACATCCCTTGAGGATGACATGTGTCTGTTGACAATGCAATCAACATTATCAAATTTTGATTCAAGTGCTACTAAGTATCTAGGAATAGTATTAGTCTTCAACTGAATGATGTCTTTGCCAAATAAAGTCTCCTTTGCATCAACCACACAAACCATTGGCTCCCAATCTATACGTTGATAGTAAAATTCTCCTTGGTTCTACAAAAACCTTTACACCTAGGCATCATCTTCAAACACTTTCCAGTGTTCAACATTATTAGGAACATTTGGCCTAGTCAATACCTCAATATTATACTCAGAATAGGGGGATACAATATACTTTTCAAATCTGGACCCCAATACAGCCAATTTATGTGCTAGAGTATTGTACTTCCTATTGTGATGTATTATGTTGAAGGATTCAAACATCTCAATGAAATCCTAGACTGCATACTTATACTGCTTCATTCTCTGATGTTTTTTTGCATACATTTTTCTAACCTACTTGAAAATTAGCTCTGAATCTCATTTAACAATGATGTCTCTAATACCATATTTCCATGCAATTCTTAAACCCAATAACAGTGCTTCATATTCAACAATATTGTTAGTGCACTCAAAGTTGAGTTTAAAAGAGAAAAAAAACTCTTCCTATCCTGGAGACATCAGAACAATACCAACACCATTTCCAAATTTAGAGAAAGCCCCATTAAATAACAAAGTCCAAGGAGAATTTACTTGATTAAAAGACTTGCATTGATCAATTTTATGCTCTTTACCATTAGGGAATCCAACAAAGTTATCTACATTAGTGTCAGTTTATAAAACTTCATAGGAAGCATTATTGGGATCCTCAATAAGATGTAGCATATTCTTTTCACCATACAACTTTACAAGGATGCCCTCAATAGGTACAGTGGCAAAAGACATATCTATTTGTACACTACCACACACACTAGAAGCCCACTTTCTTGATAACAAAATTCCCCATTTGGCAGGGAAATCAACAATAACAACATCTAGTTGTAAGTTATAACCTAGGTAAGATGAAATTTACACTATCAGATCCTTCACACATCCAACCACTGACACCTCCCTAGAATCCATGGTAGTGCACTTCCCATAAGCTGATGTCACTTTGATATCTAATTCATTCATGACTTGAAGAGTCATAGCATTACATGATGCTCTAGAATCAATTGTTTAATAACCTATCTTTAATAATCAAAGTAGTGAAAAATGGATCTACATTCAGCTGGGATTCAACCAAGGATTTTCCCAAATATACTTTAGGTGGCTCATCTAGTTCTTCCAGCACTTGGGGTTTTTCCAACTCTGCAATGGTAGGTGGAGTCTCAAAATTGTTTACATTTCTACCTTGGGTAATATTTTCTTCTTTCAATCCCAAATACTCAAATTCCCTTTTCTTGGGCTTAGGAATCCTAAGCAGCTCAAGAATTGGAACTGAAATCTTGATCTAACTCAAGACTTGGGCAATTTCATAAGGAACATATTTGGGCAAGGCAATATTTGGATGAAGACTAATAAACTCATCTCACAACAAAGGATTTTTCACGATCTGAAAATGGGCATGGATACCATTTCTATTTGGGGAAACAAGGCCTTTGCCAAATGTATCTTTCTTAGGAGTTTCTTTTGAGATATTGGTGAGAAATGGAATATTTAGTTTTCCCTTAGGCCCTACCCCTTTGACAAATTTACTCCTAGTGTTATATTCCTTTTCATGGCCAACTACAACATTCATTAACAATTGCCTATCCTCATCAGAAGGGATTCCTCCATCATAATTTTTAATCATTAATGCCCTTAAGTATTCAAAATCATTACTAGGTAATTCAAAATCATGTACCATATCTATTTCAAAAGTATGAGAGGGAGGAAGGGGAAATACCCAGTGGATGTAATCCCAAAAATCTGCAGTAGTTTTGGCACTAATTAATTCATTCAAATTTGCTCCTTGTGAGCTTGTAGAGTACCCTGCCATGCACACATCGTCATCAGTGTCATCATCATCTTCCTCAACTTCTTTGTCTTCATCACATGGGGCATGTGGCAAGAAACATCTATCACACCGCTCAATTTCATTGGATTCTTCAACAGTAGAAACTTTGGCAGTCAAAGGATCAGACATAATTCTATTCTCACAGACTTGGGGTTGTCTACTCCCTGATCCCATAGGCTCTTTACCTCTATCATCTGATCTATGATCACCTCTGGGATGATTTACAAATCTTTCTTGACCTTGGGAAATTTTTCCAATCCCCTTCTCTTCCTTAGCTAGTTTATAACATACTTCCTTAACATATCTGACCAAATTTTTAAAAACCTCATCCAGATCCAAAAACTTACTTGACTAAGTCTTCTCTAGATAAATCAGATTAATACCTTCCCTCTTAGGAGGCTTACCAACTTCTTTGATATTATTTTCAATCTGCAAAGCCATGGTGAAGGCATGCCTCAATGTTGTTGGGTTCTTATCCCTCAAACAATAGGCAACCTTCTTATCAAAAGCATTAGAGTATTTTATCAAACAAGAAACATAACTTGGCCTTAGGATCACAGGAAGCCTATTTAGGGTCTTATTGAACCTTGTATTGAATTCATGAATATACTCATTATGATTCTTTTTTATATTTTTTAATTTTGATAAAAGAAACCTAGGGTCTATTTTATCTCCATACTGCAATCTAAAAGTATTCTTCATCTCTGCCCATGAATCAATGGAGTTTTCTAGAAAGATTTATACCATTCCCATGCATCCTCCTCTAGAGTATGAATAAACAATTTTATGTACACATCCTCAAATTTGATCTCAAAATCTTCCATCATATTGGAAAAAAGTTTTAAGTGCTGATCCCCAGTAATGGCATTATTTCCTTGAAATTTAGGTAGTCTATTTCTAACATCTTGGGGCACACAATTTAGATATCCATCCATACCTCTGAAATCTATAGGACCAAAAGTGTTCACAACAAATGAAGGTCTAGGTGGGGGCTGGGCCATATTTTTTTGGGGAGGTGATCTTACAGGAGAAGTAGAATGATTAGGAGTGAGGGGTCTATAGGGCACAAGAATACAATTCTCATAATGAATGTTCTCTAAAAACTTTGTTTCTTGGAAAATCCTATCAACTTTAGAGAATACAAGGACAAAATGAGATACAAATTTTTCAAATACAAAAGAAGGACCCTCTCTAGTTAGATAATTCAAATTTATAATGAAACTACCTGATTCAGAAGCACTTGAGGAAGTATGGCAATATTCAATGACAGGCTAATCAGTTTCGACATTTGATAACTCCTTTCTTGATCTCTGATCTCCAACAAATTTCCATATTATTTTTCCTTATGAATTCCTCTTTCCTAGCTCTAGAAACAACTTTATGGTAGGGTCTCTAGTGAAGAAAGATCTTCTTCCTTCCAGCTTTGCAAAGATTAGTGATAAATTGCAATTAACAGAGGTTAAGACACTGGTATTTAGTAAAAATTCATTCAATACAGAGTCACCACTAAGGATTTTCACCTTAGTTGTGTAAATTCACTAAAATTGATCTATCAAATGTCTATCAACACTGAATTTATGTAAAGATTCATAAATATGACCCTCCTCTACCCATATTTAACATTGATGATGTAAAATTAGTGCAAAAAACCAACAAAAATTGGAAATATTACACGTAAAACTTGTAACTTTGCTTGATTCTTACAAATCTCAACAAAGGATGATGTTTAAACCATGTATTTTGCACTTAGATTGTGTAAGAAAAATTACCAAGGCTGAATATAAGATTGCAAATCAGATCCCTAGTAACGGTGTTATTCTGGTGTTTATATAAAAATTGATTCTCCCTTAGAAAATGAGCAACATCAAAATTTAGCAAGACAATGAGAGACAGATAGATCATATTATGAGTCATTTTGTAGCCGGGGTGGGGATTCGTCTGAATCATTATCACTCAGGCATCAGAGAAATGGATAGCACCTTCATTAAGGATTTGATCTATCCTCACTACTTTAGGTCGTTCCTTTCAACCTGGGTGAGAGGACCCATTTTGTAACCTTTGTTAGTGAACGAGAATGAAGATATCCTTCTTTGCACAAATTTGAAAGGAGACCCTAAGAAAATATGATAAATGCACCACAAGTTAACTCTCATGAGTTTTCACTTCTAAAGAATGCTTATATTTCCTAAACAGGGTTAAAGGTTACTAGAGACATTATGGAATCATGATTGCTTTTACATATTTTGGCAGTAGATTCTATACATCCGCGGACATACAGGGAAAACAAGGGTAATTCATGTAGGATTCATTGTTTTGAATAATTTTTGAGTGGGAGATTAAGAAAGATAAAATTTATTATACCAGATCTTTGAGAACCTTCACAACAATTGGAATACTAAATGATAGAAAGCTTCAAAATAGCTAAAATATTCCTTCAACTAGAATGTGTGCATCAATAAAGGCCCATATTTACACGATTTCACACAATCTCCAGGAATGTAACATGAAGGATCGAGCTAAAGACTCAATTAAACATCAAAGACCCCTAGTTCCTCAAACCTAAGATACACTCAAAGGCTTACAGACAATCTTTATCAACAAATGACATCAAATTGATTTTAAATTATCTATCTCATTGTAGGATGAAGGCTCTTCTTGAAATGAAATTGCAAATGCCACTAAACTATCGTAGGGATGAGATCCTGTGTGATTCAGAGGGACTTTAACATAAGATTGTAATAGGAATAAGAAAAAATACTTGTAGACATTGTAAAATAAAGAAGACACAAATTGGTCTAAGATTGACATAGATTAATTCGAAATTGATTAGATTCATCAACAGGGGAAAGTTTCTTCAAACAGTCTTAGAGCTTGTCAATGGTTGTACACTTGCAACCAACTTGACACAATTGAAATCTAAAACACAGGAAATTAAAAATTTTCTTAGATTGGTCTCTCAGGAAGATGGGCTCTCTCAATTTTTCTCTTAAGAATTCAACCACCAACCTTTTGCAAGAGTATTATCATTGCATTTATACATTTTAATCACTCACTCAGCCCAAATTTCCCTACCAAAAAAGAAGAATATTCAAGGAACCTTTACTTGTTACCAATTTTCCTTAGAAAGTGACGTTTAACAAATTCATACCCACAGCTACTAGGTGGAAAAATTATGAACTGATCATGTTTCACAGACACTAGACTAATGACTAGGATGTTATGCCATAACTTTTTAATAGTCCTTTTAATCATTCTTATTCTGTCATGTGAGAAATCCTTATTTTAATCATTTTCTTGTGGCCCTCTATAGGTGGATCTGAGAGGTAATCCTTTTCACCCTCGAGGAAACACCTTTTTCATCCTTTGTGTCTGCAACCTGCATCACTTCATCCTTTTCCCATTATTTCCTTTACAACTCTACTCTGCATCTATCTTCCTTGGTAATTCACATTTTTGGAAGTGCTCGAGCAATTCTAACTTCAAAATATCACCCTTTATAATCCTTGGACTCACAAATTAAGTTCTAAATCCAATTAATGGAACTTTATAGACAAAAATGATGAAAAACAATGCATATTTGCATCTCCAGGAGTCTCAGAGAAAAAATGGTGGAAAAACAGATGCAATGCACAACAACCATTTATTCTACCCCTTCTCAACTTTAGATTAGATCCATCCATGTGTTTCCTTGGCACAACTACAAAGGTGAGGTACAGAGGTAAGTTTTCAAACAAGCATGGGCCTTCCACGTGCCCTAGGCCTAAGGAAAATGCCTTTTGGCCTTTAAAAAGTCTCAGTATAAAAGCATCCAGCGGAATCCTCCATGTGTCTCCTTGGTGCACCTTTGAGATGGTTGCAAAAACTTAAGACCCCAAACAAGCGCGGTCTCACCACATGTTTCAGTCCGGAAAAGTTGTTAAAAAATTTTAAGGATGAGTGGAAGGTGCCATGTGTCTAGGGTTCGAGACAGTTTTCCTCGGATGTTGAAAATTCCAAGCAAGGTAAGAGTGAGTGGAAGATTCCACGTGTCCCCATGGTTCTCTTTCAAAAATAAAATTTATGGGCAGGTTCCAAAATAGGTGAGGGCCCTCCACATGTCCCAGGCCTTACAAAAGCCACTTGAAAAGTTTAAGTATAGAGAGGAGCTAGTGAAATCCTCCATGTGTATCCTTGGCGCAACTTTGAGATGGTGCCCAAAAGTAGAGACCCTCAACAAGCGCGGGCTCACCACGTGTCCCCTTGGTGCAACTTCTAAGGTGGAACCTTGAGGTGGATCCTCAAAGAAGCATTGGCCCTCCACGTGTCTATGGTCTAACAAAGCTACATCAGCCACATGAAAAAATGTCTAAGTCTTGGCAAGGCCAGTGGAAACCTCCACGTGTCTCCCCAGCACAACTCCAAGGTCAAACCAAAAGGAGAATTTTCAGATGAGTGTCGGCCCTCCACATGGACAAGCTTTGAGTTGAATTGGTCCTTAGAGTTTCAAAATTCCCTACTGAGCCACATCCAATTAGAAAGGGCCACATTTTCTCAGCTGTTGAGATATAAATTTGACGGGGAAAACACACCCGTCAAACCGTAAAATGTAGGGAAATCACCATTTGTGCCCAGAAATGAATCTTTCATTAAGGAAAGATAATTTGGAAATGATATAAGGCCCAAATGTGATCCACTGAGCCACATTCAATCAGAAAGGACCACATTTCCATAGATATTGGGACAAAAATTGACAAGTAAAACAAAACGTGACTGTGGAAAAAAAACATAAGGAAGGGAAAAAAAACTTGAGTTTACGCCCAAGCTACAAATTCTTTCACATGGATAAAGGAACGGAAAACAAATTATGGATTTAAAATTATCCTCGACCAAAGGAAAGGATTGATCATGGCAACCAAATGAAGGACAAATCTTTCACGCACTAACACAGGGAGATAGAAAATACGACAGAGCCCACAAAATGAAGAATTTCAAGGACAAAAGGGGCGAGATCAAATTGAGCATCAACATGTTATAAGTGTGATTTCAAAGGGGGGGAATCAAGAAGTTGCATATATCTCTTTTGTCATTAATGTCAAAGGGGGAGAGACATATTTTTAGGAGAATGTTGTATAATGTTCATAATTGAGAGAAATAGCATGATTTTCATCTAGTTTTTTAAGGAGAAGCATCTTCTCATGGGGATATTTATAGCTTTATATTGTGAAGTGTTAGGAAATAAGAGATAAAATATGTAGAATAATCCCTTACAGAATCGCAATAGTAGAAACTAATATGCAAAAAATATTACAGATCTCAAATAAAAGTGCAGAATAAATAACACAACACAGAGAGACAAGATTTAATGTGGTTCACCCAATTTGGGCTACGTCCACCAATAATCAATTGCTCATATTTTATTACAAGCCTCCACTCTCTCAATACAATACCCAGATCTGTTTAGAGCTATGCTCAACAAACTCTATAGAATTCACACCCGAATTCAAAACACATCTGCAATACATTTACTTGTACATCTATCATATGCATAAGACCATATAAATAGAAAACTACTTAATTATTTTGATACAAAACTGTGGGTATCAAAACCAAGGGAAAAAACTAGGGGTATCAAAAAAATGGGAAAAAGACCGAAAAAACCATGGGCCCAAAAACAGCCCATAACGGTTACCCATTACCCATGGGTTAATAAACCACCCATGAAAATTTTCTTTGGAGGCTTCACCCCCGAACCCCCCTGACCCACTCACCGGCAAGCGGGACCACCGTAAAAATACCTGAGTGTAACACATAGAAGGTGTACCACATTCTAACATGCAAATAGGCTCCATAAACATAACAATCTCCCACTTGGAGATTGATTTCCACTGAGCAAGCTTCTCAACCCTTCACTATCATTTACGAAGGCCAACCAAAGTTGAACATAGCTTTAGTTTATCCCTTGTGACCACCTTGGTCATCATGTCTATAGGATTCTGACTGGTATGAATCTTCTTTAACTTCAACTTATCTTCCTCCAAAGCTGTCCTGATGAAGTGATATCTCAACTATATATGATTCATCCTGGAGTGAAAAGTAGAGTTCTTAGCTAGGTGTATAGCACTCTGACTATCACTATATAGCTTACATTCCTCCTGCTTATGCCCCAACTCCTCAAGTAATTTTTGTAGCCAAATCACCTCTTTGCTTGCCTCTGTGGCAGCAACATACTCAGCCTCTGTGGTTGACAAAGCAACCAGCTTCTGTAGTCATGAAATCTAGTTCACTGTTGTCCCACCTATAGTATAAATATAACCTGTTGTGCTCCTCCTGCTGTCTACATCTCCAGCCATGTCTGAATCTACATAACCATGTAAAGTGGTGTTTGATCCAATGTAGCACAAAACTTTCCCCATGGTCCATCTCAAATACCAAAGGATCCACTTTACTGCTTGCCAATGCTCTTTACCTAGATCACTCATAAATCTACTCACAGCTCCCACTGCATGGGAAATATCAGGCCTAGAGCACACCATAGTATACATCAAATTGCTAACTTCTGATGAGTAAGGTACCTTTGACATCTGGTTTCTTTCTTACTCTGTCTTGGGACACTGCTCCTTTGATAACTTGGAGTGGCCTGCCAAAGGAGTCCCAACCGGTTTAGCATCCTGCATATTAAACCTCTCCAAGACCTTCTTAATGTAATCTTCCTGAGATAAAGTCAGCTTCTGTTCCTTCCTATCCCGAGATATCCTCATACCAAGGATTTGTTTGGTTGCACCCAAATCCTTCATAACAAAGGATTCACTTAGCTACTTCTTGAGTACTTTTATTTCCTACATATTTTTACCTACAACCAACATGTCATCAACATACAAACACAGGATAATATAACTTCCATCCTCAAATTTCTTTGTATAGACACAATGGTCAGAATGGCATCTGATATAACCTTGCTCCATCATGAAGCTATCAAACTTCTTATACCATTGACGTGGAGCTTGTTTCAGGCCATACAAGCTTTTCTTCAGTTTGTAAACCATCTCCTCTTTAACTTTGACCTCATAGCCCTCTGGTTGCTGCATATATAGTTCCTCCTCCAAATCACCATGTAGAAATGCAGTCTTTACATCAAGCTGTTCTAAGTGCAAGTCTTCTACTACAACTATTCCTAAAATAGTTCTAATAGAAGTCATTTTTACTACATGATAAAAAATCTCATCAAAATCTATACCTTGTTTCTGTGTAAACCCCTTGACCAGCAACCGGGTCTTATATCTTTTCTTTCCTCCTTTGTCTTTGAATCTGAACACCCACTTATTCTATAATTCTCTTTTACCTCTAAGTAGCTTCACCAAATCCCATGTCTGGTTCTCCATGAGAGCCTGATGCTCCTCATCCATGGCTTACTCCCACTTCTTCCTGGCATCTACCTACATTACTTCATCAAAGCTCTCTGGCTCTCCACTATCAGTGAGTAATAAATAATAAAGAGAAGGAGAAAAATGTTCAGGTTCTCTTCTTACCCTAGAATACCTCCTCAATATATAATAGTTTGGGGTTCCTGTTGAGGGTGTTCTTGAATTGATTCATGTGTCACTTTCCCATCTGGAATATCTTCTACCGCTGCATATTCTTTGTTGGATTCTTCCCTATTTTCCTACAACTATTGCTTATACATGACTTTCTCATTAAAGACCACATCCCTAGATTGAATTATTTTCTTGTCCTTAATACTCCAACATTTATATCCAAAGTCATCACCACCATAACCAATGAAAGTACATTTTTCTGATTTAGCCTCTAGCTTGGTCCTATCATCCTTGTCTATATGAAAAAACACCTCACATCCAAAGACTCTAAGAAATGAATAATCAACTTTCTTACCATACCAAGCCTCCTCAGGTATGCCTCCATCTAAGGCACTTGAGGGTCCTCTATTTATCAAGTACATTGATGTGCTCACCACTTTTGCCCAAAAAGAAAGAGGCAGTCCTGCATGTAATCTCATGCTTCTAGCACGTTCCATTATTGTTTTGTTCATCCTTTCTGATACCCCATTCTACTGTGGAGTTCCTGGAACCATCTTTTGCCTACGGATTCCATTCTTAGAACAGTAATCATTAAATTCATTGCTACAATACTCCCCTCCATTATCTGACCTAAGACATTTTAGCTTAAGACATGTTTCATTCTCTACCAAGGCTTTCCATTTAACAAAAGTGTCAAATACATCATATTTGTTTCTAATACAATAAACTCAAACTTTCCTTTTTGCATCATCAATAAAAGTAACATAATAACTTGAACCCCCAAGAGATGATACCTGAGCTGGCCCCCACACATTAGAATGCATCAACTCTAACTTACTCTCTTTCTTTGTAGTTCCAACCTTGAGAAACCTTACTCGCTTCTGTTTCCCATATATGCAATCCTCACAGAACTCCAAACCTATTTCTGTATATCCAAGAAAATTCTTCTTTATGATGTCCATGCCCTTATGGCTCATATGACCGAGCCTATAGTGCCATAATGTTGTATTTGCATCTGAAGCCACAAGATTACAATCATTAGTAATATCAATTGTTAAATACAAGGTTCCAACCTTCTTACCTCTTGCCACCATAAGAGCACCCTCAGTAACATTCCAAGAGTTAGCTGTAAATATCATAGTACAACCATCACTTCCCAATTTCCCCACCGATATCAAATTTCTCCTTAATGTAGGCACATTTATGACATCCTTCAATAACCATGTATTCCCATTCTGCATCTTAACCTGAAAAGAACCTTTTCCAACTATACTGCAAGGCTCATCATCACCAAGAAAAACATGCCCAAAATTCCCTTGAGCATAATCAACAAAATAATGCCTATGTGGAGTAGTATGAAAAGAAGCCCCTGAATCTAAAACCCAAGATTCAGTAATATTATGCAAAGAAAGAATCAAAGCATCTTGACATACATTACCCGATGACACATTTTCCTCCTTGTTTTCTTCATGTTGTTTCTTCTTATCTTGAAGCTCCCAACAGTCCTTCTTTGCATGCCCAGGCTTTCCACAATTCTAGCATATAATCTTGTTCTTGGATTTTGACCTTTCCCAATCTTTTGATTTTCCATAGTTTCCTCTATTCTTCTATCTCCCTCTAGTTTCCACTGTCAAAGCATTCCTTGAAGTAGAAGATTCCCTGGAGCTTTTTCTTCACATTTCCTCACTTAGAATCACCCCTACAACATCCTCAAACTTCAACTTTGAGTTAGCTGGAACCGAGTTACTTACTACCATTACCAGGCTATTCCAACTCTCAGGTAAAGAGCATAGAATTAATAAAGCCCTAAATTGTTCATAAAATTCTATTGTAACCAAAGCTAGCATATTCACAACTGTATTGAAATCATTTAAATGATTTGATACTGAACTATTCTCAGAAATCTTCATATTAAACAACTTTTTCATTAAAGATATCTTGTTAGAGGTAGAGGGTTTTTCATAAAAATTCCCTAATGCATCCATTAGATCTTTTGTAGTCTTTTCCTTTGAAACATTAAATAATACCGAAGATGCAAGACACAGCCAAGTTGTCCCAAGTGCCTTCCTATCCAGCAAATCCCATTCCACATCTATCATACTCAAGGGTTTGTTCACCTTCTCAGACAGTGGATTATAAAGATCCTTCTGATAAAGGTAATCTTCCATCTGTATCTTCCAAAGAATGAAATTCTACCCATTGAATTTATCAACCCTAGATCTTCCTTCATCTACCATAGCTCACACTCAAGCTAAAAAATTTCCCTATGATTCAACACTTCAGCAAACCAAACTAGGCTTTGATACCAATTGTTAGGAAATAAGAGATAAAATATGTGGAATAATCCCTTATAGATATCGCAACAGTAGAAACTAATATTCAAAAAATATTACAGATCTCAAATAAAAGTGTAGAATAAATAACACAACACAGAGAGAAAATATTTAACGTGGTTCACCCAATTTGGGCTACGTCCACCAAGAATTACTTTCTCAAATTTTATTACAAGCCTCCTCTCTCTCAATACAATACCCAGATCCGTTTGGAGCTATGCTCAACAAACTCTATAGAATTCACACCCGAATTCAAAACACATCTGCAATACATTTACTTGTACATCTATCATATGCATAAGACCATATAAATAGACAACTGCTTAAGTAGTTTGATACAAAACCATGGGTATCAAAACAATGGGAAAAAGACCGAAAAAACCATGGGCCCAAAAACAACCCACAACGGTTACCCATTACCCATGGGTTAATAAACCACCCATGAAAATTTGCTTCAGGGGCTTCGCCCCCAAACCCCCCTGACCTGCTCACCGGTGAGCGGGACTGTCATAAAAATACTTGAGTGTAACACATAGAAGGTGTACCACATTCTAACATTCAAATAGGCTCCACAAACATAACATGAAGTGTTAAGAAAATGATGTAGATTTCATTAGAAGTATGGTTTCTTAAATGTATAGTTCAAGTGTCCCAAAATTTATTTGCAAGAACTAATATTAGCCTAAGGTGAGTTTCTGACATCATTTCATTTTGTTATTGAATTTTAGATCCAAGGATAAGATAACAGTTTGTGGAAGACCCTTTTTTATTAAATTTCAAAAGGGGGAGATAAGAAGATGAGAAATGTACCATTCTGAAGTGATTTCATATTTTAGTGTGTTTTCCATCAATGAAAAAGGGGGAGTTTTTTGGCATGTTTTTATCATTTATGTCAAAAGGGTGCATCATGTAAAGGCATAATGAACATTGATGTAAAAGATGAACTTGTGAAGGTTGATTGGTAGTGAGTGAGTGCATTGTAGTCATTGATGTCAAAAGATAAGTGTGTCATGTGTGAAGGTTGATTGGAAATATGTGGGAGAGAATATTTGAAGAAAGAGAGAGAATTTGAAGACAACATAATGGTTGTCAAAGGTCAGCATGTTTTAGTATAGGTCATTATGTCTAGTGTCAAGTGCTTAAAGAGCCTACTCATGGATGTATCATGGCATAGAGAGACCTTGTGAGAAGGTATGATCATGATAGCTTGGTAAGATAAGTACACATAGGTGTGAGAGGATGTATGACACTATTTGTGCATGTGAACATGGTTTAGAATGCACGGACAAAGGTATGCAAGTCATTTTCAAGGCCTAGTAATGCAAAAATACCAAGGTGTAGAATGAAAGGTGAAGAAAGAATCACTTAATGATGCATAATGCTCAGTTTCCAAGGAAATTATGGGCACGTGAGATTTTTCAAAGGTGTATCAAATTGTCCCAAGTGTGTTCATGTAATTTTGAGGTTAAGTCTTGAAGGAAAAAGTATCCATTCTAGGTTTGCATTGTGACCATTCTTAAACATTTCCTGTCCAAATGAGGTATTATGGTAATATTTTAGAGAAATTATGCACATGCGAGTATGGAAAAGGTTTAGAAATTTTATTTCAAGTATGTTGATGATGTTTCAAGTCAAGGTTTGGAGGATTTTACAAGATAATGCATTTTTATCCTACTCAAACTCCTAGAATGAAGAAACCAAACCCACGAGACATTTTGCAATGTTCATTGGCATGTTAATCCTCTGTATGGGAACCTAATATATTGGGGGGGAGATGAGGAAGGTTCATAGATATAATTTCCTGACATTAGTTTTGGATTTTAGATCCTATTTTTTATGAACAATCGTTAACACCAAATATTCTCAAAAACCCTTGTACAACCCTCATAAGAAATCAATAGGAACGATAAGGATAAAATAGTATTGTAATGTATTTTATTTCCTATTTTTATGATTGGAGCTTGTAGTAGACTCTCCTAGGTACCCATAGGTGGCATTGAGTTGTCATATGAGTGAGTGGACCCTACAGAAAAAGGCTAAGTTGTGAATATGTTATTGTTGAAGTGAAAATTTTCATTAGACATACTAAGGAAATTTAGGAGGTTGAGTGTTGAGATTCGTGTTTAATGTCCATGAATTTTTCTATAAGGTTTTAGTGCTTAAGATTTCTAAATTGGTGATCCAAGCCAAGTATTTGCTAACTGTTCTAATGGAGAAAACCAGAATGACTTCAAGAAGAATGTTATAAGGTATTTTCATGATATGATGATAAACTAAGTATATGGATAAGTATTTTGGGAATTTTATGTCCTATTCATGCTTGGTAGAGGCTTCAAAATTTCCCATAAAGGTGTTGAAGATCAAATTCTTCATGATTGGTTATTAAGGTAAGTTGAGTGATAATGGTGCAAATATGTTATTGAGCCCTTATTCCTTGAGTTGAAATGTCTAATGCATATGGTGATGGTTTTTAGGTCATGGAATATCTATCTATAGGTTCTATTTTTCATGATTGAGTGGATAAAGGTGGTACAAGATTCATTCTTGAAGATAAATTTTTTTTGGTATATAGACCCACTAAGGAAAACATGCCTAATGAATAATTTCATTGTGTAATTGAACAATGAAAACCTATTTAAGCATGGAGGAGGTCAATGAAGATCAAAAAATATATTTTTTTGAAAGGATTTTGAGTTGTAAAAATAATCACAAGCACCTAATAAATTCATGGTGCTTCATTAAATATGAATACCTAGTACAAGTAGGTCTTCATGAGAGCTAAAGGAGATTATGATGTGATTATTTCATTTTTAATATTTTACTAAGGATAGACCTAGTAAAATAAGATTATGATGTAATTATTTCATTTTTAATATTTTATTAAATATATGGTATGGCTTAACTAAATAGTTTAGGCATTTTATGACTAACTAAGTTGGTTTATGTTATTGAGTCATTTATATAAAGGCACGACATTTTTAGGCCTAAACTAGTTTTGTGAGTGCATGATCAAGTTATAGTGATTGAGAAAACTAAAGGAGGTCTTGAATACCATGAAAAGAGATATTTTATAGAATATCATGAAGATAGTCAGCTTATAAAATTCATTTTTTGCATTCCCATGTCAAAGTGAAGGATATTGATGAGCGAATAAGTCTATCACCCAAGTTTGAGAAGTGATCGATAGAAGAAGGGTAGAGAGATGGCCATAATTTGTTGATCAAAAATAGAGGAAAGGTGAAAAAAAAATAGAGGTTGTTGATTTGGTCCAGAGTCACTTAGGGAGTTGTTTCTTCCTTATAAGTGGATGTTTGGTAATACCATAGGGAGTTAGCACTTCCTTACAAGTGGGTGCTTATTAAAACCTTGTCAAGTATTTGGTTAGTATTTTGGGGTTGGTGCTCCATGTGTAGTTGTTGATTCACTAAATATTGATATTTTTTATAGGAAAATTTTACAAATACAAAGATTAGTGGATTTTCTTCCCGTTAAGGGTTTCCCACATATATGTGTGTTCTCTCTTGTTTAATGTTCTTGTGAATGGATTATTATGAATTATAAGATCATTATTGTTAATATGCATTTAATGAGTAAAGGTAATTTATAGAAAAAATTTAAACACTTATTCAACCTCTCTCAGTAATTGTTCTTCCAACATTAACTGTAATAAATATCCCATGAAACACTTCATAGGCATTACAGAAGGATCCTACGATTATATTACTTACCTTGATTCCCAAAATGTCAACACACCTAAAATTAACTACCAATGTAAGCCCGTGCATAAATATTCCATCCATAAACCTTAAAATCCTTTCCCAAATGACCAAAATCTCATTGAAACTTCCTTGAAGCAACCCAGTAATATCCCTTATGCCTACGTGGAGATTCATCTAAATATCACAATGGAAATCCTCCCCATGAATCCTATTCGACTTCCCTCAGATAAGGTTACCTATTCCTAAAATCCTCTCTAGTTATGGGGCCTCCCTCCACTTCTCATCCTCCAAAATACTCTATGGAACGTATCGTATGCCACTATGGAATTTCCTATATGAAATAAATTTCATTATTTTCAATATCCCTATGCTAAAACTCATGCATACTTCTCAACAATATTAAAAAATTCCTCATGCAATAACTATATCAATTAGAGGATGAATTTGAAGAGGTGGAAGATACTCCCTCACCCCCACCTTTTCCTAACCGTGAAATCCATAACATAAAAAATTCCATCATATAATGACACGATTAATGAAAAGATGTTATTATAATCTAATGATCCTCCACTCCTTATTAGTTTCATCATTAAAAATACATAAGTAATATGATTATTAATTGATAAAGGATCTAGAAAAATTTCAATTCATTCTCTCTCATCAAAAACCTCATATTTTCTTCTAGTAATCTTGATTATACCTGATTCACTTGTCATGGGTTTGATAAAACACATAAATAGACACTTTTTTGTATTTGTCTTCCCATCATAGTGGGCCTAAATAATATTTTCACCAATCTCATGGTACTCAATCATCCTATTTATTATAATATTATACTTTTCCAACCATGGATACATTGTATGCACTCTATCACTTCATAAAAATACCAATGCATCAATTTCATTCACAATAATCATCAATATAAGAATACAGCTAACCTAAATCCTTGATACATACTCATTCCTTTCCTAGATAAACCCTTTTGCATCCCTACTACATGCACGATACATAACATCCCATACCTTCAATTTTATGGCTATAAACATGATATTCACATCACTTTATTTTTATTATATAATCATGAACCTACCAGATTACAAAACATGGTTGATTAAAAAATCTTACCAAAAACCATACCTCTTTAGCTTCCTCTAGTTATACGACCTTAGGATTGTTTCCTCTTATCATAGAATCTAATAAGCTTCCTTATGTAGACACAAAATCACACACTTTGGGTAACTTTTTAGTCCTGATTGCATACTACTATTAATATGACTCCTAAGTAAGAAAAGTAATAATCAACCCATGTATTTGGCCACTTTTCTTTGCTTTCTATTTCCACTTTAGATCTTTCACCCTTATTTTCTTAGTATGCCTTTTTATACCTCGACATTTCTCATCCTGGACACCAGCACCCAACCAGGACGTCAGCACCAGGCACCATCATCCCCTCTTGGAACCATTGACCTCTTTGTACTTTGTTCACATATTTCAGGTCCTTTCTAGTTGTTTGAGCATCTTATCTCTTTGGTAGTCTACCTTTTCAGGGTTAATTATGAAATTAAAGGAAGGGAATCATGTAAATATAAAGTTATGTAATCATAATAAAGGACTAAGAAATAAACATTAGCTATCACCTCCTAAGGTTGTATCCATCAAGCATCTAAGAGCTCCATTACATCCATTTATCACCATCTAAGGGACACAAGGGATAATTATTCTGCACACACTTCTGTAGACAAAAAATCATCCACTTTCAGTCATTATCTAGTCTCGATCACATACTACTATTTATATGGTTTATAAGTAAGAAAAGTATTTCTAAACCCATTTCCTTCGTCATCTTTCATTCCTTTGTACTACTACTTTTGGTCTTGCACATTTATCAGCCAAATCTGTATTTTCTTTCTTCAATTTCACCTTTTCTAGACTGGAGTGCCTAGCCAGGATGCCAGCACTAGGTGCCCTCATCCCCTCTGGGTGCCCCTGCCCTTTTTACACTTTACTCTCACTTTTTGGGTCATTTATAGCCATTTGAGCATCTTATATTTTTGGTATTCAGAAATTTTTGGGTTGATTATGAAATTCAAGTGAAGGAATCATATAAATATAAATTTATATGATCATAATAACATACCACACACTAAGCACTATCTATCACCACCTAAGGTTGAATCCATCAAATAATCTATAGATAAATTTACATCCATATAGCTCCATATAAAGGTACAAATGTTGGTTCATTTGCATCACACTTCATAGGAAGGAAGTCTATTGTTTCCATGCACACATTATTTAAATTCTCATCTATTTATTTTCTCACTACTCACAAAGTGTAACTGGCACAAGAGCAACCTAAGGCATAATTTTCACACACAGAGAAAAAAATACATTGGGTATGAGATGTAGTGTAATGCTCAATGATAAGTCCATTAATTTGGAAGGTGAGGATAGTCTTAACCATTGATATGCATCTTTATTTTTTAGGGTTATGATGTTTTTTCTAGGGTTTTGTAGATGATTCCTATATTGTAGGTTTACAACGACATCAACGAGCTAAGTGTGACATACATGTGATAGTGAGTGAAGGCTTCACATCATCTAGAGATGCTATGAATTTGGTTTATGGACTTCTTACATAGACTAGGGCATCTAGATTGTAGAAAAAGGTTCCCCTAACCATTTTCTAGGTTCCCCATTCTAGCCAAATCACTCAGATATGCATTTTCTCAGGATCTTGTATGACATTTTCCTATTCTTGTTTAGCTATTATTCACTACAATACAGTCATGTGAGTCGTGACATATTTGAATTAGATTATGCTATTCTAACCCTCTTTACACATTAGAGTTTATACATTTTATTGTGTGTATTTTAGTTATTTCATTGCTTATTTATTTACTACAAACTTACATTAGATTAAACTAGGATATCACACTTTAGCATAATAATTTTGGTGAACATGACTCGATCCACATGTTATTAGGATCCTTATTGCTTCATCATCATGAGTATCTCAATAAATGACTTATTGCTTGTCAATCCTCATTTAAGACATAGAGTACAACATCTCCTTGCTACTACTCGCATTCCTACTGATATGCATCCCAATTTGGTGTATAACACATTTATTTCTACATTTTCTCAACATATTTATTTTTGATCTAATCCCGCTACTACTCTTTTTGTCTTCAACAATGACCCACCCTTGCATATCATGATTCCCATATATAATTTAGGTGTCAAGTGCACTCTAATTGATAATGGATGTGAACTTAACCTTTTCCTTAAGTAATTCCTTAAAAAGATTAGTCTTTGTACTGCCAATGTTATTCCATCATCTTTTTCCCTTTCTGTAGTTGATGGTTTGGTTTTTCCATGCATAGGTCACATTATTCTTCCTATCACTGTACATCATTGTGTCAAATTTCTACATGATAATGTCAAGTATTATATTCTTCATTATTGTCATCCATACAAATATTATGACCATGACCCAAATACTAAACTTTGTATTCCACAAACTGATACTACTGATGACCCACAACCCATAGATGATATACCACATTTACGACCACTTAAAGGTTCTATTTGTATTATAGATTCTATACACATTGTTCCTATTTATCCCCCTATTTCTACTTCTACTATGATTTTTTATCAAGGGCATGTTCCTACATCAGACGTCACTCTAGCTTCTCCACCTTCTCATGTGCCACCTCCACTAGTACGACCTCCTTTCACATGCAAATTTTTTATGAATTATTCTTATTGGGAGCATATTACATTCGATCCTACTTGTGATGACACAATATGTACACATGATGGCTTGACTTAGCTCGATTTTTATTTTTAAGATCTCTCTCCTCCACCACATTCTTATCAACTTTATCATGGATTTTCCCACATTAATTCAACTTATGGTCTACATGTCTTTCATCTTGAAATTTTCCTTGTGTAAAATATTCACTCTTCACCACTCACATTAGGGAAATCTTGGCTTGATTACATTGGGGGATTATTATATCTTGATCATACTGATATCTCATTCCCCGTGCCTTTTGGTTGTGTATTCATTCGTAACAGTTATTTTTATGGCTATACGTAGAATCTCACTTGTTGATATGCATATAGATGTCCATTAACACCCTTCACTGATGAGGAATATGTAATGGGTATTTACAAATTACACTGTAATGGCTTGTTACGTGATCAACCCGACACCATTGCTTATCAGGTCTTTTATGCTTATACATTTGACTTTTACCATGACAAAGATGACCTCCTAGATGACATTACATGATTGACTTATTCATCTTACAAACTTGGGGGTAATTGTATCTATATCACCCCTAGCTTTGGCACGTGTGTTATACTCACCTTACTAGTACATCCTGCTACACAAATACATTGACCACTACCTGATGACACACTCTTATGTTCCGATTCACACTTTACTATTTAGGAAACACTATACACATTAACCTCACACACTACACAATAGATACTACACATCCCACATCTTCACACATTGTACATATATTCTACATCCTACATCTTACATCTTACATTTTTCATCTTACTGTACATCTACACATCTCATATCATCCACGAGTCTTACATTACATATTATATATCCTACACTACAACTTACACATCACATGATGATTTATCATCACCACATCTACTAAACATACCCCACATCCTACTTATCTATGCACTACACTCACTACCCTATGACACACTCTAGTCACATGGTCCATACTAGATTATTGAGGGTATAAAATTCAAATGGACCTCACCATAATCACACATTCAACCATCTAACCATCTTCTCATGTGGTATTCCTAGATTAGTGATATATATTATAGGATACATCATCACTTACTCTAGAATCATCTAGTGATATACACTTTAGGACATTCTCAGATCACATCTCTAGGTGACATATTATAATTACACATACATCACATCATGCTACACACAATATATATTTCAACCATTTACCAATGATAAACGTTCATTTATGGTTCATTCTTGACTGTTGAGGAGGCACAAAAAATGAACCTCACTACATATAATTCCATTCACTTGAGGGGAACACGGCTTATAACATTCACTCTGAATTCCATTCCATCCATCCTCAACATAATGCATATATTTTTTGCATTTAGTCTTGCTTGCATTTACTTGTACATGTTCACTTTATTCCACATGCTAGATAGATATATTACATGGCATTATCTTTATCATACACACATGTGCACTCAAATCCTTTATATTTGTGATCACAGAATCTACAAGTCCATTATTTTAGGGCTTAATTTTATCTCACCCTTTTTATCCAATGTATGCCTTCAAAATATTCTCTCTGACTGATTTTCCCATGTTTCAAAATGTATGTTCAAATATGTGATCATGCTGGGTGTAAATAAAAAACTTGTGTTTAGGGTTTGAATCCTCTTTTACAGTCAAGGAATGTAATAGTCGTGTTTCCCCTAAAAATTCCTGTGAAAAAATGATCATGGATCGGGTTTAATATTTAAAATATTCATTGTATATCATCATTTTGACCTTTGTTGAAAATTTCATATTTTTCTTCACCACCCAAAGATACATGGCCCACTTCAATTGGTTGTGTTGTAGTGGGAACAATTTGTAAAATTATACTATCTACATAATAAATACAATATTCAAATTTATCCCTGAGGCTCAATGAATATTCCTGCAAATATTCAAGTCAAAAAATGTAAGAAAGAAGAATTGACCCCACTCCCAAAGAGGTATACATGTAAAAATATGAGTGGATCATAGATTTGGACCATCGATGCATCTTTTACGGCAAGTTGATGAATTGTAAAATGCAATAAAATATTTTAATCCCATTAAGGACATGTGGCATATTCTTAGCAAGGGTCAAAGAAGTGGGGTTTCAGGTCAAATGCATAAACCTGTATGCATCTAAAAGATAGTGAAAAAGTGCAAAAGGACTCCCTGAGCTTGAAAAGCATCACATTCATCCATGTGGATGATCCATATTCAAATAAGAAAGGTAGGATGGATGGCTAGGATGTGATGCATTTATGAATGCCACCATTAATGCATTTTTGCATGAATCAAAGAAAAATTGTTTGAATTATTTAAACACTTCAAGATTTTTACTATCGCATGCAAGGATTTGGATGCCCTAGATATTGGAATTCATAGAGGAATGAAGTTAAATAAAAAAAGAAGCATCAATTTAGAGCTAGAGGATTGAGAGTCTAGAAAGAAAGGTAAAATTGCATAGAAATTTGCATGGAAAGTTAGTAAGGATTATACTGCATTCGTATTTCTTAGTGTTTGTTCCACAATTTGCAAAGAGGTTAAAGGGAAAAGTTAGGGAATAGAAAAATGAAGTTGTTGCCAATGTTTTTCAAGTCATATCAGGTACTACTAGTGACTTAGATACAATTATAGACACAGACTTGATGAATGTCGATTTGAATGATTTTTTGCAAAGGCTCAATAGTCTAGATAAAAATGAATTCATGGAAGAAATAAAGGGTAGTAACATTTATCTAGATGGTGTTATACCTCCTTTAGTAAATTGTCCTGAATTGGTAAGGATTTTTTCTATGAACTATAATCCAAAGAAGAGGTAATTTTTGGATGGGAGTGGTGAGATTGTGTTGACTTTAACACCTAGAGATTTCAGGTTAATGATGAGATTACTAGTAATCAAAACATTAGAAAAATTAAGCATTGAATCATCCCTTAAGGACTTCAAAGATAAAAATAAAGATTATTCCAAGGTTATAAACACTAAGTGGGTGCTAGCAAATAAGAAGGTAACCACTAGGCTCCCCAAAAGATTGGTTAGGGCACAATTTTTGGAGGAAGTGGAAGATTTAATTGTGTTTCTAAGTCAAATGGTTGGCCTTGAAACAACAAATGAATTCAAGGAATGGATGTGCCCATATTTGTGGGTTATTTTATAAAGAAGAGGGAGCATTTTTTGGGAAACCCTTATAGCTGATTCAATTCATGAACATATTTTAACACTAACTACAAAAATCAAAATGGATGGTACTGGGGAACTTGAGTTTTATATGATGCAATAATTGATTTACAATATTTCAGGCCATACGTATTTTATTATCCTTGTACCACATGCCCTTTTCAAATAAAAAAAAAGTATGAGATTTATCCTCAATTACATTTGACTAATTAGAAAGGAAATGTGAAATTGATGAATGATGCATTCTTTGCACTTGTCATATGCTTATTCAAACCTAAGTGGGAACAATACAGAATATTAGAAGAAGCAAGGAATACAATAATGGAATATGGTTTTTTTTTCATCCAATATAGATTTTTCATCTACATTAGAGCGATTGGGTTTGAGGGGAAGCCATGTAAATTACCAAGATATTTAGATGATAAGATGGATTTATGTGAACTTTCAAGACAACCAACACTAGTTCACAAGTTGATTTCTGGGAAAGAAAAAACAAACATCAAATTTCCTCTTAAAATTGGAAGATACTCTTGCCCTCCATTATAAAATCTATATTGATGTAGGAAGAGATGGAGAGATTTGACATGGATAAATTTGAGGCAAGATCTAACTATGATATTAGATGGGTGGTCATAACTACTTTGGGAAATTATTTTGAGCATGAACCTCACTTTGAGGATTATTAGATGAATTTAAGAGATGAGGAAGAATTTAGACTCAAACATTTCTCAAGGAAGACTCTCAACAAAATAATTGATTTTAAAATTACTGTGGTGCCTCAAGGAATTGTGGATGACCAATAAATAGAATGATTCAATAGCATATTGACCAAAATATGGAAGGACAACCAATGGTTCCCATAAAATGGGATGAGGGAGAGTTAAATGATAAATACAACAAGATTGCTAATGTGATGAGGAGGACCTATGACTTGGCTAAAAGGAAAGAGTATAGATCTGTCTATTCAAAGCACAAGGTTACTTAATAAATGTCAGGGTCTTGGAAATCTTGAAGGAAGATATTCCCCTTTTGAAGGAAGGAGTTGTTAAGATAGATCCTTTTTAAGGAAATGCCCCTTAGTTTCCTTCCAATAGATACTTACCACAGGTATTGTTGATGAATGGACTACTATTGCTGCTAGTGAGACTAGGACTTCCATGTTTGCTTTAAAGTATGAAGATAGAGGACATGACTTTTAAAGTCCATGCAAAATGCTCTTATTAATTTTATAATGCCCATATATGATTAAAGGAAATGGTGTAACTAAAATATGGAACCCCCACATTAATATTGACATAAGGGAATCTAGTTCAACTAAGACAATAAGATGATTTATATCATCGTGTGAGACCCAAAAATCTTTGGTACAATGTGTAAAAGAAAGGGAGGACCACTAGATATTAGGCACTTTGAAAGAACCAAGAATAAGGGTTAAAATTGGATTTGAATACAGCCCTTGGAAAGAGATGTTGGTGGCCATGAATCAATGAAGCACAAGCATAGAGAAAAATGAGGTGGTTGATCCTCCTACTCTTATAGAAGAACAAAAAAGAGTAGCTTCCTCTTTGGTTCACCAGGTAACACCTTCACATAATCAAGAGACACCCCAAGTTAATAAAATTATGCAACCAATTTTTCTCATCTCCAATTTTATTTCCCGGGAGTAGTAGCTGAAGTACATTTAGGACTAGGAAATGTAAAATTAATCTCCAACTCCTAATATACCAGGTACATTTATATGATTTAACAAGTTTTGAAGAAACCTGGTGCAACACCATTTGGAAGTGTGAATGTACCTCTTTTTAACTAACCACATGAACTAACATAATGAACATTCTCGAACTGAAATAATGTGACATCAGACATGAAGTGCAAGAGATTCCCATAGTACTTGATCAAGGAAAGAAGCATTTGGATGTAGTGCCAAGAAATGATGAACACATATGAGTAAACATTGGTGTAGACAAGTGTCCTCCATTCAGAGGAAACTCGATCGGTGCAAGGAACATCTACCCAATTGGTTCCACTTTCTCTGAGCCAAAACCCCAAAAGGCATAACAAGAATTTTTTAGTTGAAGGTACAATCAGAAAACTCAGTTGGATTGGGAGGGTTTATCTCAGAAGCAATTATAGATGACTTTGTACACTAGAAAAAGTTAGATATATTAAGAGGAAATTACAATTCATCAAGGCCCCAAAAGACATCCATGTAAAATGAGGTAGGAGTATTGCTACAGAAGAAAGAGTGGTAGAAACTACAAAGCAATCCACTTCAGTGGTGAATATTGAAGACAATAAAATTATTGTCCAGACCATTGATGAAGGTGAAGGATTAAAATTACTAGAGGTAATCTTGCTGAGCCATGAAAGGAAGAATTAAAATAAATAAAGATAATTAGCATACCCCTCTCATGAAGATGTTTTCCACTACACAAGTAACCTCTACCAAGGAGGAAGATGTTGCAAAAGGAGATGAATTTCCCAGAATGACAATACCTATCCAACAGGTTCCTAAGGAAACCACAAGAGTTATGGATACATCAATTGAGGGAATAGATAGAGAATATGATCCAACTAATAATGTGGCTTAAAAGGAAAGCTCAATCAATCCTTAGTCCAAGATAGAGGAAAGAAGCAATTCGAGGAAGTGTCAAGAAAGGATGAACCAAAGAGTCAACATTGGGAGTAAACAAGGAACAAAAAAGTTCCATCGGTGCAAGAAACATCTAAGAAATTGGTAGTTTTATCTAAAAAATCCCAACAATCATCACAAGAGGTAAAAGTGGGGACTCCTCTCATAACTGGTTGATTGGGAGGGTTGATCCTTAGAAGAAGAAGAGGAGATTGTACATGAAAAAGTTATAGATATTACAACCTTGGCTTTCCCAAAACCCCAAAAGACTCCAAAAAAGGGATAGGGTTATTACTAAGACTCATGTAACTCCGTATGGATCTTGAACACTGGAAGTTGCAACCCCACATGAAGTTAAATCAAGAAATGATATAACATCAAATGATTATAGTGTCTATCTTATCCCTTTGGGAAAATGCTCAAGATAAACATTGAAAAAAGAGGTTTATGAAGCATTCGAGGGATTTTTTCATAAAGTGGATGAGGAAAAATATATCAAAAAGTCATTTTAAAGAATAGGTGAGGTCTTTGAATTCAGTTTTTGCAACAGCTAGTGGGCCAATCTAGTGAAATACAAGAAATTTTTTCTTGAAAGTTGAACATTATTTTAAATTTTTGTTTTCAAACATGAATGTGTAATTTGATGTAATATAGTAGATACTTATATTTATTTGATATAATTTCAAATATACTATGAAGCATATAAACTAATGTAACTGTTTGACATCTTTTGTGTTGTGGAAAAAAGAAAAATTAGGGTTTAGAGGGGCACCAACCCATGAAACAAGTTGCATGCATTTTTGGAAACTATATAAAAAAGAAACAAGAAAAGAGAAACCTAATCATCTTCCACTACAAAATCCTCTTTCAAAAGAGGAAGTTTCTTAACTAGCCTATTCTTTCTAGGAACAAATTCCTTTGTTCCCACTGTCATTTGAACAAATACAATATTTCTAGCCATGGTGTGAGACATAAACTAAGACATGAGTTTATCAATATTTGTCATAGTACCATCCAAAAAACTAAGTAATTGTGATCTCATCTCATAGGAGGAAACCCATTCAATCATGTACATACCTCCTTTAAGAAAATCCTTTTTCCCTATTGCTTTTAAAAATGAAGGATGGATTGACAGCTTGATCTAGAAGTGCAATAACAATTGATCATGGAGCAGATAGAGTAAGAGGCCTAGAAATAGACTCACCCCTACATTTATTCACAAATATGGGTGATGCTTCAAGATTCTAAGAAGGTATGGTCCCTGATGGTTTCTTCTCTAATATTGAAACACATTGCTCCAGTTCATTCATCCTGTGAAAAAGAGTAGGAATAGTACCTAATGAAATTTATCCATAAAGTGTGTAATAGTCTAGAGGGATATACTTCACAGTGAATCCTTCACTACAAATGAAGGGGAATGCATAATTAGATACACCTTGCACACAAGGATTTCTCAAAATCAAAAATTTCTGTAACATATAAGGAGTATTTTGATGTTTTAGTCTGAAAAGATGAAAATACATCATATAAAAGGTGGGGAAAATATGACTTATCTTGACAAGCCTTCTAGTCAATGCTACATGAATAACTACGAAGGTTAATTGCCCTTTGTAATCTTTTGGGATAGTAATGTTGAATAACATCCTTATAAATGCCTCATCAAGGCTTGATAGATCAAATATTTGGTTCACATCTTCGAAAAAAATTTCCTTCAAGCTAGATGTCACTGTTATTCCCATCATGTTGCTAATAACAGAAACTCACCATATTTTTTCACACTCAAAATGATGTAAGTTAGAGAAGGGAACAACATGCATTTATAAGAAATTAGAGGAAGGAAAGCTAAGTAAAGTATAATCATGGTGAGATGACCTCTAAAATCTGTGTATGATATCCACATGGGATAACTAAGCTTGAAGTAGGTTGGAATTATGCAAAAGATAAGAGTTGGATTGATATGATATGATCTATAAGGATAAAATCAGCCCAGAAAGACATGAAAATGAGTGTGTTTCCCAAGACAAATTATCAAAAGGTAAAATGGATTACACATCAAATAGAATCACATGGTGGCACTCATAAATCATCAAAAAGGGGTATATCTGACCACCTGAAAGGATAAATGATTAAACAAACATCAAATAAATGACATGGTGTCCTAATCATTCTAAGAAAGTGAAAAACATGAATGACTCGTGATTCTTCCACCTGACAACGTGAAAATAAAATATTTTCAAAATGAATAAATTATGAATCAGATTGTGTGTCGTAAAGGGGAATATTTTTTTGAAGATTCAGAATTTGGGGGGGGGATGAGAAAAATGAGATGAGAGAAATTATATAAAGGCAATGAGAATGTTCTCTCCTAGGAGGGGTTTAATTTTTCTAAGGTTTTAGAGAGAAAAAGGAGACGAACAAGTTGTACTACCTTAAGCCAAACCTATTTTAGATACAATTTTTTTTTCATTTGCTCCCAAACCTTCTTGCCAAGATGATTGCACTGTACAGTCATTAGTAACCATTGAAGTCATAGGTGTTGTGTCCCCTTGCTGAAGTGTTGGAGTTTCTTGAATAAATTTATGCACATTCTCATGAGAAATGTTTTTTTTCAGGATGTGTTGCTTTGAATAAATTATCTACATTTCTATTGCAATATTATATTGTTAGTTTCTCTAAATTAAAAAAATCCTTAGCTTAAATAGTGAAAGTTTTGCAAGTGTAACTATATTATTGATGGATATTTCCTTAATGTTGTGGTAAATAGTTTTAAATTCAAGTTGTATATGTCTAATTTAAGATCTTTGTTATTTCTTGAGGGTATATGGAATGTATTTGATCAGAAATTATCAGTATTTCATTGAGAATTTATCATGAGATTTTATGTTTAGGTTCTCAAATTTTGTATGAAAGCCCATGTTCTTGGGCCTCCATGGATACAAAATTTCTAGTTGAAGGAATGCTTTAGATTGTGTGATCTTTATTTTTCATCAAGAACAATGGTTTACAACATTTATTAAGGTTCATTTAAGTATTTTTTATAAGAAAATTTATCCTACTTAACTTCCCATCCATACATCAAAACCACAACCAATAACCATTTGATCCACCTGAACTACCCATGCTTGTAATTGTTTATGCATAAATGCTAAGGAGATTCATTAATGTTTTGCATCCTTTATCCATGAAATGTAGAAGTAAGCTAGAATTATAACTGTCTTTAGTGACCCGAGCCTTCTTTAAAGGACATCTACATTTTCTAGTATGAAAACTCATGAGAGTTAGATGGTTTCTTCATTGACTATGTCTTCTTGAGGTTTCCTTTGCATATCCCTAAGAAAGAGAGTCCAAATATTACTGTTCTATCCATTTCTTTTATAAATACAGGTTACAAAATGGGTCCTCTCACCCTGGTTGTAGGTAAAACCTAAAGTAACATGGTAGGTCATACCCTTAGTGAGGTGTTATCTAATATTCACCAAGTCAAAGTGAAAAGATATTTTCAAATCTATCCCTGACTACAAAAAAACTCAAATCCTGGTATGTATCTCTCTAAGCATCATTCTTATATCATTGATGTTTCTTGGATTACAAGGTGGGACTCATTTTGGTACCAACACCCTCGTGGCACAGTTATCGGGGACAATTTTTGTAAATTCAAAGATATATCAATCTCTAGTAACGTATTGAGTATGTTTAGATGCAAATAAATGATCTATACATAATCCTTTGTTGATATTTACAAAAAATGGGCTTAATCGGAAGTTATTTGCTCAATATTTTCCTAGTCTAATATATATTTCCATTAAATTGATATAGATAGGATTAACTATTGATAAAACACCCTCATGGCACAGTTATTGGGGACTATTTTTGTAAATTCAAAGATATATCAATCTCTAGTAACATATTGAGTATGTTTAGATGTAACTAAATGATCTAGACATCATCATTTGTTGATATTTACAAAAAATGGGCTTAATCGGAAGTTATTTTCTCAATATTTTCCTAGTCTAATAAATATTTCCATTAAATTTGATTTAGATAGGATTAAATATTGATAAAGGATGATAATATTTTCCAAGCTTTATTGAGATTAATCATTAAGTTATAGTTGGCAAGTTATTTATAGTGATTTACACATCTATGGTACAAGACCTTAGTGGTGACTCCACATTGTCTACAAATTTTGGTAAATACTAGCACCTCAAGTTTCAAAATATTGCAATCTATCATTAAGATTTGTAAATCATGAAGGAAGAAGGTCCTTCTTCAATACAAATCCTACTAGAAAATTGTTTCTAGAGTTAGGAAGGACAAATCCAATGAAGAAAAAAGTCTAGAGAGCCTTGGGTGATCAAAGGTCAAAAGAGAAAGTGGTGCCTATTGTTGAGATTGATCGACCTTTGATAGAAGACTATTCTATTTCTTCAGACAATTTTGGATCAGACAGTCCTTACAAAAATTTATACACTCCAACTGGAGAGGGTCCTTAATATTTTCACTAATAAGGGTATTCCTCATCTCCCTCCTCTATTGCTTAGAAGTAATATGGTGTTTTGTGAGATCGAATCATTTTAGTAATTTGAAGATCATACATCATTACCTCAAAGACCTCCAGTCCCCCACCATTTTAACCCACCTTTTGGAGCACCTCCTCAAAATAACATGGCTAACCCTCGACCTAGGCCCCCCTTTGTTGTAAATGTTGTTAGACCCATAGATTTCAGGAGTATGGTAGGTTATCTTAATGTAGTTCCACAAGAAGTGAGGGATCGGTTATCTAATTTTTGAATAAATAATGTTATTATTCGGTGACCAACACCTTAGCCTCTTTTTTAATATTATGGAGGATTTTTAGGTTGAACATGAGGATGTATATGTGAAATTGTTTATTCACACCTTAAAAGAGGATACCCGTGATTGGTTTAAATCCTTTCCAAAAAAAATTTTTGATTCATGGGCTGAAATGAAAAATTCATTTAGATTACAATATGGGGACAAGATTGATCCTAGGTTTCTCCTCTTAGAATTTGAAAATATCAAGAAGAATCCAAATGAACCTATCCAAGATTTTAATACTAGATTCAATAAAACCCTGACTAGATTACCTATAATTATAAGGCCAAGTGATGAATCCTGTCTAATAAAATATTATGATGCCTTTGATAAGAAAGATGCATATTATTTGAGGGACAAAAACCCTAGAACTTTGAGACAAGCTTTCTCTATGGAAGTACAAATTGAGAAAAATATTAAGGTAGAAGGAAAGCCTCCTAAAAATTAGGGTGTCAAGTTGGTCAATATTTAAAAAACCCAAGCATGCAAGGGAGTAGATTTGGAAGAAGTGGTTAAGACTCTGGCAGGAAGAGTGAAAGAAATTTCTTACAAAATTACTAGGGTAGAAAAGAGAATAGGATAGAGTTCTCAGGGCCAGACACTAACCTCAAGGTCAAGGTATATTTGGTAATCATCCTAGAGATGATCATAGATCAGATGAGAGAGGAAAAGGGCTTGTAGAATTAGGAAATAAACAACCATAGCCAAGGGAGAAAAAATTGGTCCTTGATATTTTAACTGTAAGAGTTTCTATGATAGAAGAGGACCATGTTATTGAGTGGTGTGATAAATGTTTCTTACCACACTCCCCATCTAATCTTAATGAAGAAAGTGAAGAGGTTGAGGATGATGTTTCTTTTGGTGATGTTTGCATGATGGAATTCCATGATAGTCCACAACAAGGAGCCATGTATACTGAATTACTGAGTGCCATAACTATGGAATGTTTTTGGTACTGCATAGACTGGGTATCTCCTCTTCCTTTTACTAGTAATATTGAAGTTGATATGGTTCACGCTTTTAAATATCCTAATTATGATTTTGAGTACTTAATGACATAGATGATTGAGAAATATGATGGTGGAGTCCCTTCTGAGGAGGATAGAGATTTATTAATGAATGCAGTGGTCACCCAAGAGAAGGAGTATAATTTGAGAAACAAAATTGTTAAAATGGGATGACCATAAGACAAACCAAAGACTCACATCCTCACTAATATCCCAAAGGATCCTTAAGAAATATGTTCCAAATAAAGGCCCAATTAATGCCATTAAAGTCAATACCCTCATCAAAACTCAAGCTATAAAGAACCTTATTCCACAAGAGAAATAAATTACCATTCCTCTCAATACAGCATTACCCAAGTCCACCCCATGTAATATGGCTCAAATTTTGATTCAAATCAAGGTTACTATACCCATTTTTGAGTTTACCAGGATCTCTGAGCATAGAAGTAGAGCATTTGAGTACTTGGGATTTAAGGAGGAAGAAATGGACCAGGTAAAGATGTTAATAGTGTTGATCTTCCCCCTGTAATTGCAAAATTGGAAGTGCCACAAGAATTGGAAAATTTGGGGGAATCCCCTGAAGTATATTTAGGAACCTCCCTTGTTATGTCTCAACTTGATGTTGATCTCTTTTACACTACTTTTATCATTAAAGAAAAACTTTTTCACAACTGCATGTTTGATTCAAGAGCTTCATGTAATGTGATGCCCCTTGAAGTTATGAATGAGATAGATATCAAAGTAACAACAAAATTTATAAAGTGAAATACTATGGATTTAAGAGAAGTACCACATGATAGGGGATGTGAAGGGTAATTAGTAGTGCTAATTGGTAGCTTATCCTGGTAAGTATTTAATAATGAATGTAGTCATTGTTGGACTTCCCTACTAAATGGGGTATGTTGTTGTCAACGAAGTGGGTTACTAGTGTGAGAGGAAGTGTGTAAATGGAACATTTCATACTGCCACCATACTAATGGAGGGAAATCTTATCAAGTTGTATGGGGAGAAGAATATGTTGCATTTGATTGAAGATCCTAACAATGCCTCCTATGAATTATTGTATGCAGATGTAGATGTTAATAATTTTGTTGGGTATGCAGACTTTGAGGAGCATATTATTAATGAAATTAAATACCTTGAACAATTTGGTGCCCCTTAGACCTTGATGTTTGATGGATCTTTCTCCAATGTGGGGAATGGGGTTGGACTTATGTTTCCAAGCCAAGAGATTTTTAGCTTTTCTTTTAAACTAAAATTTGAATGCACAAAAAATATTTCAGAGTATGAGGACATTACTTTTAGGTTTTAGGATTGCTTGGAGATATGGTATAAAATACATAGTTATTAAATGAGACTCTAAGTTAGTGGTCAAACAAGTTATAAAATTCTATGCTATAAAAAATTAAAAGGATGAAATCAATACAAGCATACAATATGGGATTTTATGGAGGTGTTTGACTCCTTTCAACATTTTGTACCATTGATAGAAATAAGAATATTGTAGCTTGACAATTTGTTCTATCCTTGCATCCAGGTTTGGTAATTGCAAAATTTCTCCTTATTGCAATTATGATGTTGAAATATTTTCCAGACCATATGTGCCAGATAATGTGAATCATTTACAATTATTTGATGATGATGCCCAGGTAAAAAGGTTTTTAATAAATGAAGGACAATTCATAAATTAGTGTACAGAATAGGTAACTTATGGTCTCTATTTGTGATGATAAAGAAAACCCTATTTGGCAAGGATAGTCATTCAGTTAAAAACCCACACTCTTCCTATGGGGCTTGGTTGCTTTAGAATCCAACTTTGAGAATGCTGACAGGGTGGTTCATAGACACATCTCTGATTCAAGGGATTCAATTTGGGAACTAAATAAAATCTTAGAAAAGTTTTGATAGGGAGCAATTTAAGTAAGGAAGAAAAATAGTCTTATGTTGAATTGTTGAAAAAATATCAAGATTGTTTGGCTTGGTCTTAATCAGAATTAAAAGAATATAGGGAAGATTTATTTAAACATGAAATATATTTTTAACTCAATGCCAAACCATTTAGGAAAAAACAGAGGCCAATCAATCCACTTCCCTCCCTTAAGATGCAGGAAGAATTAAGTAAGTTGAGGGATGGAGGGATAATACAACCTATAAGATATTCTTCATGGGTGACAAATCTAGTTCCAGTAAGAAAGAAAAATGGAGACATAAGGTTATGTGTGGATTTCAGAAATTTGAAAAAATCCCCAATCAATGATAACTATCCATTTCCTAATATGGATAACATGTTATAATTGGTCACTAGATCTGAGTTGCTTTCTACATTAGATGGATTCTCGGGGTACAACCAGATGGTTGTGAAGCAATAAGAAATAATTAAGACCTATTTTACTACTCTATGGGGTACCTATGTTTATGTAAGAATGCCATTTGGTCTAATGAATGTTGGGGCTACTTTCCAAAGATCCATGGATGTTGCATTCTTAGGTTACATCAATGATTTTATTGCGATATATAAAAAAGGTGTGATAATGTTTTCTAGAAAGAGAGTGACCACTTGAGCCATGTGGAGAAGATTTTGGTAAGGTGTAGAGAATATGGAATCTCATTGAACCCTAAAAAGTGCCATTTTGGAGTTCAAAAATAAAAATTATTGGGGCACATTGTCTCAAAAGAAGGGGTTATGATTGATCCTAAGAGGGTGGAAGAAATTGGTAAATTTTTTGTCCCTAAAAATAAGAAAGGAATTCACTCCTTTTTTGGTCAGATAAACTTTATTAGGATATTCATTTTTTTATTTTTTTTGAAATGACTAGTCCCATTACAATCATGCTACAAAAGGACAATATCATTTAATGGGAAGAAGAAACACTCCAAGATTTCACTCGAATAAAGGAAGCATTAAAGAATGCCCCAATGTTGGCATCCCCTGATTATAAAAAGTCTTTTCATATTTTTTCTTTTGCATATGCAAATACTATTGCATCTATATTATTGAAAAATTATGAAGAAGGAAATGAAAGGCCTATTTCATTTTTCAATAAGGCCTTACAAGGTGCTAAATTAAAATATACCATCATGGAGAAGTAGGATTTTCATTTGGTAAGAGTAACTAAATTTTTTAAGCCTCATATTCTAAGTTACAAGATTGTAGCCTATGTTCCCCATACTATGGTTAAGGACATTTTATCAGAGGTGAAGGTTTCAATAAAAATATTTTGTTGGGTGAACAAGATACAATAGTATTATATGGATATATAAACAACCAAGATGGTTAGAGGTTATGGCCTTAAAAAGATGATGGTAGAGAGTAACCTGTAGGTAATGGAAATTAAAAACATTGAGGAAGGAACCATGGATGTTCAAGAAAAAATTATCAACCCCACATGGTATAAAGACATAATATTTTACCTTACGAATTTGGAGTGTCCTGGACATTGGACAAAAATTAGAGAAGGACACTCAAATTGGCCTCCCAAAAATATATCATAACTAATTATGGGTTAGCTTGGAAGAATCTTGAGGGGGTCCTTTTAATATGTATCATAGAGGAAGAAGATCCTAGAATCGTTACAAAATTCCATGGGGGAGTATGTGGAGGCCACTTTTTTGGAAGAGTATATGCTCATAGAATCTTGAGAGTAGGATACTAATGGCCTACACTTTTTAAAGATGCAACCTTGTTAGTCAAGAAGTGTGAAAGTTGTCAAAGGTTTTCAGACAGGATGAAATATTCTTGTCTTTTCCCCTTGCAACCATTATAAATAGAATCTACTTTTAAACAATGTGGAATTAATTTTATTGGATAAATCTCAGATCCCTCAAGTGTAAAGCATGCATGGATACTAGTAGCAACAAATTATTTTACCAAGTGGGTTGAAGCTATCCCCATCAAAAAGTCAACTCATCAAATAGTCATGGATTTCATTTTGAATATTATAATCTATATGTTTGGAGTACCTACAAAAATAGTTATTGATAATGCTATGATTTTTAGATCCAAGACATAGGTAGGTGTGTTCCAAGAATATGGAATTAGTCTAACATATGCATCCAATTACAATCCACATGGGAATGGTCTGGTTGAGTCAAGTAACAAGAATTTTCTCAAGATAATTAGGAGGAAATTGGAGATTAATTAAATAAAATGGGGTAAACAGTTGAATTTTGCTTTATGGGCAAATAAAATTACTGCTAAAAGAGCTACTTGAAAAATTCCCTTTGAATTAGTTTATGGATTTCATGATCTTTTACTCCTACATATGAAATTATCTTCTTATCAGTTCATACAACAACTTAAAGATGAAGAAGTGAACCCTTATGAAGCTAAGATTAATCAGATAGTGGATTTAGATGAAGAAAAAAGGGAATCTCACCAAAGAAACATTAAGTTTAGAGAAAAAATTAAGAAACTGTTTGATAAAAAGGTGACTCCTAGAACATTCAATGTTGGAGATCTTGTTTTGCTATGAGACAACATGTACAAGGATAAAGGAAAACATGGAAAATTTGATGCCTTATGGATGGGTGATTATTCTATTGACATAAGAAGTACTGAGCACACCTTTTTCTTGAAAGACCTGGATGGATATTTTCTAGAGTTTCCTGTTAATAGAAGGCATCTAAAGCACTTCTTAGATTGATCATAACCAAGGTACAAACTTTGTTACTTTTATACTACAGGTGTTATTGTTTCATTTTTGTTCACAAAACACTACATTATTGGTTTACACACACTTTTACATATGTTTTACCATTCTAATATGCTAATGGGTGTTTCATGAGAAGCATTTTCCATGCAGGGATATTTTCTTCCATTCTTGTTTGTTATATTGTTTGTTATTGTTGCCATTATTTATGGGCTATGAATTTTTTTTGTGTACACACTTTGTTTTATTTTTCCCATTACAACCTTGATTTTATTACAATGATGTGAGTGGTTTCCCATACTTTTAATCCACTTTTCATGGTCTACATTGTCTTCTTGGGTGTTTACATTATCTACGTACACATTGTTTGCATAGTTTACACTTATTATCTATATGCATGATTATTCATACTAACACTTACTTCCTAGCCATTTGTTTTCATGTACCTTGGTTTCTACCAAGAACATCCCCCTCCCTCCCCCCACAGGGTGAAAATTTAGCTACAATAGTTGTTCCTCTTTTAGGGTCGTAATCTCTTAAAGCAACGTCACATGCACCCTCAAAAAGAGGGGCATAATTTGGGTTTACAAACAGTATCAGTATAGTTCATTTTTTTTAGTTTTTTTCCATGACACAATGGGTTACACATCGAGAGGGTTAAGCATAGTCTACAAAACTCCATACACAATTAATTTTACATGCCATATTTTCCTTATCACATGTATGGGTATACACTAGTTGCAGTGGTGTTTAATACAACGAGAAGTAGTTAAATGTTTGAGGAAAACACTGGAAATTTTCTCCCTACACTTCTTCCATTACATTTGTGTCAAATCTCCCTAAAAAATAGGTAGTACACATATCTCTATATTTTCGGGAAGCAGTTAGAGGTTGGAGGATAAATCAGACTTTCCTCCCTACACTTCTTTGGCTAGTAGCATGAGATTGCCCAAAAAACTCGCACTTCATCGACATGATCCTTTCTAAAAACTTTTTCTCATCATGGATCAGGTGTACATGTTCATTTTTCACATCATCATCATTTTCTTCTACATACTTACATGATTTTTACATACATACATGTGTCTTTACACACACTTTTTTCATATGCATGTATATTTGACTACTTGATTGTCTTCTCTTTTGTAGATCCGTTTGTATGGGAAGCAAGTAGTAAGCACCCCACACATAGAAGGTACATCACCAACATGATACTAACCATGTAAGTATACCACACACATCATCATCTACATATATGTTTTTATCTTAGGTTCACTCTCATCATATTTTTACACTTTTTTACATCTTTAGTCTCCACACTTCATCTTTTTATCACTATACACTTTGTATAGTCTCTCGGCATGCTTTCTACATTGATTTACATGGATATCAGGTACACGTATCTATCTAATTTATTTTATCTAACATTATTCTCACCAACATAATGTGGGGGAAAATGTAGACACAAAATCATGCACTTTGAGTCATTATCTAGTCTCGATCACATACTACTAATTATATGGTTCCTAAGAAAGAAAATTATTGATTAACCCATGTCCTTGGCCATTTTTTATTGCTTTCTATTGTTCGTTTCAGTCTTGCACCTGTATTGGCCCAATATGTATTCTCATACTTGAGTTTCACCTTTTCTAGATTAGAGTGCCCATCCAGGACACTAGTGATAAGCACCCTCATCCAATCTAGGCACCCCTTTCCTCTTTACATGTTACTCTCAGTTTTTGGGTCCTTTCTATCCATTTGAGCTTCTTATTTTTTGGTAGTCATCCTTTTCAAGGTTAATTATGAAATTCAAGCAAAGGAATCATATAAATATAAATTTATGTGATCATAATAATACACCAAGCACTAAGCACTAGCTATCACCACCTAGTGTTGCATCCATCAAATCATCTATAGCTACATTTGCATCCAACTAGCTCCATCATAAGGCACACATGATAGTTCATCTGCATCACACTTCATAAGAGGGGAGTTTATTATTTCCATACACACATTATTTACATTCTACATCTAGTTACTTTCTCACTACTCATAAAGTGTGAATGGAACAAGATAAACCTAGGGCCCAATTTTTAGACACACACACAGAAATACATTTGGTATGAGATGTAGTGCAGTGATCAGTGATAAGTCCATCAATTTGGAAGTTAATTACTACTTGAACCCCTCATATACATCTTTATTTTTTAGGGTTTTGATGTTTTGTTTGGGGTTTTATAGGTGATTCTTATATTATAGTTTAATGATGACATCAACGAGATAAGTGTGACATAAATGTGACAAGTAGCGAAGGTTTAACATCATGTGACAGCTCTATGAATTTGGCTTCTAGACTTCCCACGTAGACCAGAGCATCAAGATTACAAAACAAGGTGCCCCTATCCCTTTTCCAAGTGCCCCAATCCAACCAAATCACTTGGATCTACATTTTCTTAGGATCCTATGCAATGGTCTCCTATTCCTATTTAATCAGTCTTCACTGTGATACTATCCTGCAACATATTTGAATCAACTAAGTTTATTCTAACCCTCTTTTCACATTAGGGTTTATACATTTTATTGCTTAGCTTTTTTGAATATTTTTCAGTTATTTCATTACTTATTTATTTACTATAAACTTGTATTAAATTAAGATATGATATCACACTTTAGCATAATAAAATTCATAGGAGGGGAGTTCATTATATTCCATGCACACATTTATTACATTTATTTACATCTAGTTACTTTTCTCACTATCAAGTGCGACACACACAAAACCACTTAGGGTAAAATTTCGTGAGGACACATAGAAATACATTGTGTCTAAGATGTAGTGTAGCACTCAATCATAAGATCACCATTGTGATAGTTGAGGACAGTCTGACCCATCATTCTACATCTTTCATTTTAGGACTCAATGTCTCTTTGAGGGTTTTTATGGGTCAATATTTCATTGTATGTTTCCAATAGTTTTTATGATCATTGTGTGACCTCATAGTGACTAAAGGAAAACAACAATGAATACCTTGGGACCACTTAGAGGAGGTTTCTTGAGAATTTTCGTAGACATAAGCACCCAGAAACAGGTCTAGGGCACCCATAAGAACCCCTATCCCTCTCCAAGTGCCCCAATCTAGGAAGATCATCATCTCACACACTTTTTTGAGGATCTATACTACGTTTCTACCTCTTTGTTCATCCATTCAGCACTTTGGCATAATCTAGGAATAATTGTGAAATAACTAAGTCATCTTACCTCTTCTTTGCACTTAGGGTTTCATATATTTTGGCTTAGTTTTTTTGGGTTAATTATTTTATTTAGTTGATTATTGAGTTACTCATACAATAAAAATCAGATTATGCATATATTTCCATATTTGTCTTAATCATTTTGGTGAACCCAAATAGTCAAAGCCTTCTTTTTGAGTATGGATTCCCCTTATCGAGTTATGGATCAATACCCTTATCCTACTTTCACCCCAGGGTATCTCACAAAGTTACTAATCCTACTTATTTCATGCAAGTGCAGAATCAACATCTTCCTCTCTTTATTACACATATGGTTGATCCTTCTATCAATGTCATAACTTCTCATCACACCCATCCTCCTACCACTCAACATGTTTCTATCCCACCACCTGTTACTTCCATGGATCCTCCTCTTACTTCTAAGGGCTATGATATCATTAAAAAACTTACGAATACACTGAAAAAAATATCTTTATATGACTTATTACATAATACACCTAATTTTTGACATACACTGGAATCCACCCTTCATTCTATTCACAGTGAAAGTGATAAATCTTTGATCACTTCTCCACAGCTTATCCAGTCTCTCAAAAATTTACCACATGTTATATCATTTACTAATGAGGACATACCACCACTTTCTCTTGAAAATCCATGCACACCTTTTCTTATCACAACTGTTATTGGAAATAATTGTATCAAACATGTACTCATTAAAAATGGTTTGATACTTAATTTATGTGTTCATTCTCTCCTAAAACAACTTGGTATTAAGGAAAATATAATTTATAAATATTCTACTCTTATTCATGGCTATGAATCAACCACCTGCACATGCTTAGGAACCATAAAATTACACATCAAAGTTGGGCCTAAGATTGCACCTAAAAAATTCTTTGTTATTGATACTTCCTTTCAATTCAATCTTTTATGAGGAATATCTTGGATACATGCAATGCAAGTAGTTCCATCTACTTTTCATCAATGTTTTAAATTCCTACATGATGTATATGAACATACCATTATGACATACCCTAAACCATTCAAATTTTGTCGCATAAACCTTATTATTGTTATTATTATCCCTCTATCATAACCTATTCCATATAATAGTATTGATACATATGACATTGGTCAATCTAGCGCTTCATAATATTCTTCCACTACTCTAAGCGCTCTAATTATTTTGACTCATACTACTGCCATCATTTCACCCAAAGTGTTTTCTTTTATACATACTACTACTCTTCCCATTGAGGTTCTTCTCACTCCTACATCTAGTGCAACACCTACTAACATACTAGACACAACTATACAAAATGACAATGCTAACTCAGATGATTATGAAGATTTTGATGATGAAGTCAATTTTTTTGAACTTATTGATGAAAAATTATGTAATCTTAATTTCACCCCTATTGATATCAATGACTCTTATGTTAATGAAACCTTCGTTATTGATGGTCCTAGTGAAGAAAAAGTCAAAACCCCTTTAAAAAATTCTATAATACTTTATCAAGGGTATTTCTCTGTGTTGGATGCCATTTTACCTTCTCAAGGGAAATATGCGTCCATACCACCTCCTTTCACATGCAAAATTTTCATCAATAATTCTTATTGGTATCATATTCTATTGGATCATACTTGTTTTGATACTATTACACACATGATGTCTTAACTAGGCTTCACTATATTCTCAATGATATCCTGTTGCGCCACACTCACCTCAAATATATCATGGATATTTTCACATTACGGTCGCCTATGTTCTTAGCATGTTCCATATAGAAATATTCATTGTACATGTCCCTAATACTTCTCCATTGACACTTGGGAAATCTTGGGTTGATTATATTGGGAGAACTTTAGACTCCACACACACTTTTATCACCTTTCTTATGTCATTCAGCCATATTTCTATTCATAATAATACATCTCCTAGATACTCCCAAATTCTCAGTCATTAGTACCGACATGGGTGTCCACCAGTACCTTTCACTAATGAATAATATGAAATGATTGTATATACCCTACGTTGCAATGGATCTTTATATGATCCACCACACACTATTGATTATCAAGTCTCTAATGCATTTCTCATCATCTTCAATCACGATAATGATGATATTTTAGACAATAGAACTTGATCATTCTTCTTATCATGCGATTGATGAGTATCACACTATTTATCCCTCCATCTTATAGCATTAACAACCCTCTTATATTTCAAACATATTATATTTTCTCTTTCACGCTCATCTTACACATCATGACTCATTTCCTATCATCATTTCCTGATGAAAAAATGTGTTCTTATGGTTATTACATGACTATTGAGAGATATCTTATAATAAAAACCCATTTCGTCTTCCCATTTTATCTATCTGCTACATGCTCATTCATGCATGCATATATTTGTCACCATCTATGTGTGCATATAATATACTCTCTCATCATCTTCCACCAAACATCATTCATCAAATTACAAACTCATCACCATATAATTGGGAGGCATCTTCAGCTATCTTCCATTTTAAAAACATCACATTTAATCTTTTATATTCATCATACACATTTAGATACATTTGCATGATCATTCCCCGATGACGCACTCTCGTGTTATGGTTCACACTTGACTGTTGAGGGCATACTATACACATGAACCTCACACACTACACACACTACACACTATGCATCCTAACACACTTGACCATATAACACATTTTACACTTGGAACATCTAAAACACATATCTCTAGCATATCTTAGTCACACTACACACTACACATTAAAAATCTTCACACATCATGTGTTATTCACATAAATTTCTTGCATCATCTATCAGATATCATACACAATATTCACTCTACACATTCATGATACATCTTTCTTCCATATAATTTTAAATGTTACACTCACTACCCTATAATGCACTCTAGCTATATGATTCATACTTGACTACTAATGGTTTTTTTGAATGTTTGTCATTGTTATATGTGTTTTCATTGATGTCAAGATTGATGAGTTGATATAAAGTTGTATTGATGGTAAAAGGAGTCAATTTGTAAATTGATAATGCAAGAAAGATGATTGTTGATTGGTAGTGTCAACTCACAAAGGATTTGAGATGGTCAAGGATAATTTGTAAAGGAATTACAAAACATTTATGTAAGCCATAGATATAAGGCGTGAGACACCAAGTACATAGAGATCCACAGAGTAAATTAGCTCAAGGAAGAAACCGATGACTAAACGAAAGCTCTAGAAGAAGCCACCAAAGTCAGGTGAGTGTCATAGAGTGAAGAAGGTCAGAAGGTAAAGCTGCTGATATGAATACTTGGAGAATGCCGCATATAAAGGGAAAAGATGAAAAACCGTAGATAAATAGAAAACCTGATAAGTATAGAAGATTACCATAGACATAAGGATAGTTGTGAAGAAATAGAAAAGGAGAAAAGCCATGGAAGGTAGAAAACAAGGAGGAAGCCGCGAGAATTTGAAAAATTCACACAATGCATACAAATGCCATAAATAACTAAAAACTGCATAAAAAGGGAAAATTCGAAGGATAAAAGGAGAAGCCGAAAAATGAAGGAAAAGATCAAATATTCCAAAGGAATTCATGGAATGATCAAAGTGAACTGAAGTGGATCAAGGAAAATGAGTTAGAGTGAATGTTTGCATTCAAATTTTTAAGGAGACTTGATTGAAACTGAATTGCAACTGCAAGTACAACTAGAACTTCACACAAACCAATGAAATTCTAACTTCTAGCTACCAACATTTAATGCATGTTAACCACTAGGAAATTTGGTTATAAGCTCTATGGATATTCTTGATTTCAAGGAAAATTAAAATATTACAAAGAATATGGATCACCATTTTAATTTAATGATGCAAATTCTAAAAATTGAAAGTTTTCTATTTTTAGAAGAGAGTTATTTAATTGGTTTGACAAATGAATGGAAGGAGGAGGAATGAATCCAATTAAGGAAAGAATAAAATATGGACTTAGCTGGGAACATTTAATGATCTGGATTCATAGGTGATAGATCAAGAAGAGTACACGATGCAAATCTTGAAGCAAGAATTTTTGGTCAATAGTGGAATAAAAGAAACACTCTAAGGGATTCAAAGGGGGTTTTTTCTCATGAGATAGAACTAAGGCACAAGAACCAAGAGGGTGAAAAAGGCATAGAGAATAAAATACGATGCAATCAAGCTTAGAAGAGAGACAATGGTGAAGAAACTAAAAAGGGTGAGATCGATAAAATAATGAATAACATGATTAGATAAGTAGAGAACAACATTGGTAGTTCAAATGAACATAAGAGTGTGACAAAGGAAGAATATAGATCAAGTAAGGAAAGTGATCATAATTCATTATATTAGCAATTTTTGTAACTACATGGTCAAAATGTATATGTAAAGAAGTCTAAATTGTAGCTTAGCACATTCCAGTAGTTGTAGCTTCCTTGTAGGTAGGCACCTGCAATAAATAATCTCTTGTGATGTGTAATATTCACTTGAGTCATTTGTTGTGTGTTATATAAACATAGGTGTAGGGGTTAGTGCTGCTTATGGGATTGGTGTCTCACTAAAAAAATATTGTAAGATGTGTTAAATTCTTATTATTCCTTTATTTGTGTAATATAAGCAATGGTTTTGGTGGTTTTTTCTCCCGAAAAGGTTTCCCATGGTAAATATTTGTGTTCAGTGTTTATATTTTTTGATGAATACTTGATTGATTGTATGCTTATCATACATATATATTGGTAAAGAATATAAAATTGAATTAGGAGAGTAAAATTTTTAATCCACACTGATTCACCGCTCCTCTCAGTGCTTGTGATCTACAACAATTGGTATTAGAGAGAGTCCTCATTACAAAGATTTAACGTATTTGAGGAGATACTCCTATCATAAACATGGCATCAAATCAGGCACAACGACGTTTGATGTTATCCAGATCACCTCTTTTCACAGGAACAAATTATGTATTCTAGAGAATAAGGATGAAAACATATTTGATTTCAATTGGGTTTGACATCTAGGAATGCATTGAGAGAGGATACATGGCTCCACCCACATTGATCACTTATTTAGTTGATAATTCAGGATATGATTACAAATCAAAAGCTACAAATTCCATTTTATGCGGATTGACTGAGACATAATTTGTTAAGGTAATGCACTACACAACAACAAAGAAAATATTGAGAAAATTACAGAGCATCTATGAATGATATGATTAAGTTAAATTGTAAAATTTACAAAATTACAGAGCTCAGTTTGAGAATCTAAAAATGAAGGATGGTGAGAGCATCATGACATATATGTAGAGAACAGATGAGGTGATAAACATGATTAGAGGCTTGGGAGAAAAGCTAGAAAAATATGTCATTGTTCAAAATTTTTTGAGATCCCTGACCAACAAGTATGATGCAAATATTTCCACCATAGAGGAAATAAAGGAAATGAATACTCTCATAATGGATGAGTTGTAGAGAACCCTCGCTACATACGAGATGATAATTGTTGGAACCAAGACCACCAAGAAAGAATTGGATTTCAAGGTTAAGAAATAAATAAAGTCTGGTCAAGAAGATGAAGAAGAATTAGGTTCTACAAATGAGTTGGATGAAGAAAATATCGAGGCATTTTTCATGAGGAAATTGAAAAGAGGCTCTGGTAAGTATAAATGAAAACGTCCATTTAAACTCTTTTCTTGCGGACAATTAGGAAATATTTCTAGTAGATGTCCAAACAAAAATAAGGACAATCAATCTAAAAATGAGGAGCACGGTCATAAACATAATAGAAGAGAAAATGAGTATAAAAAGAAAGATAACAAGAAGAAATTCTTAAATAAAAAAAGAAACTTTTACTCTAAAGAAGAATCTAGTGAATCAGAATTGAGAAACATAGAAAAACTCAGAAAATGAAGATAATGAAGTTAATGAAGATCAATTAGAATGTCTATTTATGGATATGGACACATATGAAGAAAATATCTCTAGAGGGAAGAATTCAGTGGAATATGAAGACTCTGATGAAGAGGAACCTAGGGTAAATCTTGAAGCAGAGTCGGTAAGTGCACTTGAAGAATTGTAACTAATTAGAAAGAAAAATCTGAAACTAAGATGCACATTAAAGGATTATGAGGAACAAATCCACATCTTTGATAAAATACAAGCAAAGAAAGAAGAAGAGGAGGCTAATGAGCTAAATGAACTTGAAACTCAGTTGGAGAATATTTCTAAGTCCTAAAATTCAAAAGAGGGGTTATCAAAGTTGAACACAAAATTGGAGATGATGCAACCTAGAATTCACTAGTAAAACACCTTGCATGCTAGCACATCACTCGACCTAGATTGAGAGCTCACCAAAAGCACGTAAAGGTACCCAACCCCTCTTTAGGGTTGCTATTATAGGACATTAGCATGATGAAGAATTAATGCATTCAGATCCATAACTAATATATCATTCTATTGTATGTTCAAATCTAGATCTTAAAGTATCATGAATCAACTAATAATAATAGTGAAATAATTCATGCAGTAATAAAATATAGCCATGATTAACACCTTGATTTAGCCAATAAGCCTCATTATATTAAATGTAGTAATACACAGAAACTTATTACAATAGATGATACCATAGTTTATGCGTGCACCAGATTTGGCAGCATAACCTCACAATAATGTAGTTCTTACATATTATCTGTGTCTCTATACTACACATACTGATACATATTTATAAGGGTGGGGACTTTCCCTTCACCACTTATCTAATCTCAAAATAGGTCACATGTTATTATTATCCGTGTGCCATTACAATAATAGCCACACATGCAAGTGCACTAACAATAGACTTCTTATAGTTAACTGTCAATAGTAAATCTATTCTCAACATTAACTCATACAAAGTAATTTGTAGCCGATCCTTCAAAAATAACCAATGCATGCCACACAATTCTCTAATAGGTTTTTGTGTTCGACCCGCTATCTCCAAAAATATCTCATCATCGTGAAAACGGATAAGTCCTTAATCTATCTCTATCCTCAATGTGTGATTCCTTCCCGATCCTTCCTTTCTTTTGAATGTGATCTTATTTTCCGCACAAAACTTATGTACATTATTTGCTAAGTGCCATATTTTGACTGACCAAAATTACCCCATATTAATTGCATTACCACCTTGGAAATGGTTTGTCTCCAAAATGAATCAAAGAATATGAATAGAAGAATAGAAATAATTTTGATGATTAAAAGAATGAATTTACCCTACAACATCATCTGCTTCAACTTGAAGAATCAATTCTAGATATTCTTCTGTCAATTCCACCTCTAAAGTCTCATAATCATTGAGCGTGGACTCTTCCTTTTCTAGGATATCCACTTTAATTGACTCTAGCTCATATTTTTTAGTCTCTCCTTTCTCATTCTACAAGACCAAAACAATGTTGGGCATTGTAGTCATTATTCCTTCTAATAAGTCCATATTTTGCATGATGAGTTTCCTAAGCTCATCTAGCCTTTCCTTATGTAGTTTTTGATCTGTTGTAAGGGCCTCACACTTTTTATTGACTAGTGCTAATCATTTTACGCAGCCCAAGGTCTCATCCTTGATGGCATTTATGACTTAATTATCCTCTATAATGGTCCTGGTTCTTATAACAACTTTTGAGGTTGTACAAATGTTCAATGCTTGATCTACTTTCTTCAGCTCCTCCTGCAAGCTTTGGATCAATGCCTCATATGATGCAATCTTCCTCATCACCGAAGCCTTTTCCGACTCTGCTTCCTACTTAGGATTCTTTGGTTTTGGCCTACACAGAGGTTCATCTTCAAGAACCATGTCCACCACGGTTTGTACATAATTCACTACCGAAGGAAACATTTTTGGTACCTTAGGCTCTAAGTGTGGCTTTTCTTTCATTATATTGTCCTCAATTTCCTTTACCATGCTAATGAAAATAGTGTTCTTCTTATGTTCCAAGTATTTTTATTGCTTTAGGAATGCTATTTCCACATCCTTAGCCTTGAACTCTTCCCTCAGTGCCCTAATTGTTGTAGATTTATCCACATTTTGTCTTGCCACCTCTGTCAATACTTTCACCAAATAATTACTCACTTCTTCATCTGACATAACAATAGGATTTATTGTTATGTGTCTAACCTGAGGTGTCTTCTTCAACCTCCTTGATACACATGACTCTTCACATACATCAAATTATATTTTGTCCATGTGCATGTGCATAGACCATGATAGTTGCTTCCTTTTGTGCATGGTTATCATATCTTCATCTATCAACTCCTACCCATACAAATCCTTTGGTGTCATTGTGATTTGAAAACGGGAACATATAATTTTACCTGTGTCCCTAGCATAGCCCATGATCGGTGCAACATATTATCCACTTGTTCTTTTTGATCTTGGCCCCTTAGGAACTTAAGCTTCAAGATTCAAAGCTTGTTCTGCTATGCCCTGATAAGTCTTGTGCACTATCTCCTCTGCCTCATTTTCTCCTTTTCTATCCTTCATTTCTTTGTCCTTGGGCTCTTCCATGTTCTTTGGAGGTGTAGGATATTTGGGCGTGCTCTCCTTAGACTCATACACCTCCTCATTCAGCTTCAACTTCCTTCTTCTCTTCTCAGTCACCTCCTTTTGTGGAGAGAGTCGAGGTGATCTACGCACTAATTATCGAGTAGCACCTTAGGTTATTATTCTCTAAAATACCCTTTTGAAGTGATGCTCTCCTTATACTACATCTAGGTCCTCATCATCTCCTTCTTGTGGTTGGGGTGGAGTAGTCACATGCTCAGTTTCTTCCCTATTTGTAGGCTACCTCCTGCCTCTTTACTCCAAACCACCACTATCTTCTCATTCATCTTCCTCATCCTCTACTTCTATTTTCTTTATGGGTTTATGTGTTGGAATACTTTCCAATGTATGCTTACCTTTTGTTGGTCCTGGGAGTGTGAAATCATTCTCCACATGCTTATTGTTCTCTAACTTGGGCTCAAATTAAAGGTACACAAGCACTACTCCAACGTCTCCAATTTCCAATCTTACAAGATTCATGCTTATACTATTTGAGATAATCCTCTCAATCTAGGAAGTATTTCCTGGATATACATATGTCTTTCTTAGTGTATGGTAGTCACAATCTACCTTGTTTGCATTGAATCTTATGTGGTGCACATCTAAAAACTAGTGAACTAATTCTTATAAATATCATGTTGTGAAGGCATATGGTAATTTATACCATGGGCTCCAAGCCCCATCTTTCATGGTAAACTACATGATGAAAAATTACTGGTAAACTAGAAACTGTACTACCTTACACACCACTAAAGGAAACTCCTTGGGTATGTGCCACTCCTCTTCAAATGCCATGCAGATCCTATCATACCACATCTCCTCCCTTGTTTAAATATCCCACCCATGGTCCCTTCACATAAGTATTTATAAATATTTTCGCCAGAGATTTGTGTTCCATGGGGTACTCCCAAATATTCTCCTTTGGCCCATCGGGAACTACAATCTCCATAAACACCAAATACAACCAAATAGTGCCAAAACTAATTCTGTCACCTGTACATGCTTCTTCAATGATTATGTTTGATATGTGATCCATGATATTGTAGATCACTCCTTGAGACATCTTCCTTACAATGTGTAGCCACATTATATTCACCTACAACCACCTTTCTTGGTCATTCAACTTTTTTATAAGATGTGAAGCTATATGTACTATTGGGTGCTTCTTTAATTTGTCAATGTACATGCCGCACGGACCCTTGGTATATCCCATCTCCTTCCTTGTCTCCAGGATCACTACTTTATCTGTTAATTTTCCTTCCATATCTTCTCCTGAGGACCTTAGTCCTATCACTGTTGAAATCAAGGCAATTGTGATTCTAACCCTCCATTCAACAAAGTAGAAGAATTCCTTATGGACTCTTCTCATCAACCATTGATACAATGGTTCATACTTTCCAAAGTGTGGCAGCTCCTACAACTGGTAGACCCCAATTTTCTTTAGTAACTTATCACCAACGTCATTGTACACTAACATGTCTTCTGTTGTGCGCTTGTTCTTTTTTGTCTCAACAAAACATCTAGATCCTTCTTATTGTCTGATGTATGATGGTTGTAATTGCTGATTTTACATTTTTGGATGTGGGAATCCCATTCTTGTCCCATAATCACACCCTATGGATACTGCATTTCTGAGAAATTACTCTCAGGAGAAATTTCTTCTTCCACTTCAACCTTCTTCTTTTCTTTTACTCCTACTTTGGGTGCTTTCTTTGGTGCCATTTGAAAAATATCTCTTTTCTACCCTCTATAATCAAGCAAGTTGAAAACCTAGTTCAAATCTCCATGCCCTAGTTGAAATCATGTTCCCTATCTCTTTTGTAACACATCTTCTTTTCTCCAACCCTCCACCTATGGGAACACAAGCTTCTCCTGTACAAAAATCTTCTCTCCACATCTGGTTTCACACTCTTCGCACCTCAACATGATTTATCAACTCGTTTGCATTTAGCTCTTTTCAAATTCTCTCAATTGCAATGGTAAAAATGAACTCACAACCCATCCTTTTATAGATTTTCAAAAGTTAGTGCATTTATTACTTCTTCACCTACAAACAATCCTCTTATTAATCAACCATTTTTGTTCTTTCCACATGGTACATCTTTGTGCCTAAGTTATAACCTTCTAGCGCGCCTTCCTACCTTCTAGCTGCAGACTTCTCTTTAGCATGAATCATGCACCTAAGTACTATGCCACTGCACCTTCCCTTGGTAGTTCCCATGGCCTCTACTTACCTTTTTTTATACTTGTTTCTTCATTCATCTCCATCTATGGTCATCTTGAATCTAGAAGCAATCTCTTTTTTAAATTCTCCAACTTGAATAGCACTCGTAGTAGTTTACTCCTTTCATGTGGAATTATTTTCGATAGTCTTGTAACTAGATATCAATAAACCCCACACTAAGGGTATGTGTAGTCCTCTGCACATATAAATTTTTCAAATAGTAATTAACTTCTGGCGCATAAACGTGCTTATTAAAAAAAATACCAACTAAATTGACAAAGCATAGAGACAAAGAAGGAAATACATTAAGGAAATGAAGAATTGAAAACCTAATCGAAATGAAAAAACTACCTTATTAAAACCACCAAGAAGACTTATTTATAATAGGGCTTCATCCTACTCCCATTGAAGTAACCAGGTAATAATGTGTCATCAAATGCCTCTAATTAGCAAGTTCCTGTTTCAAGTATGTGAGTGATGACATACAGTGCCAACCAATGTAATTTGAGTTTTCCTAGATAGCACAAAAAATTAGTATCATAAAGGAGCACCATCTGTCCAATCTCAAAATTTTTATCCCTGATGTGTCTATCATGCCATGCTTTCTACTTGGCCTTTTCTTGTTTTTGACTCCAACGTGCTATGGCTCCTCACTCATCTATTTTGATTAACTTTTCAATCCTTTCTTCTAATGCTTTCTCATCAGGTAGACCTCCAGCATGTTCAATACACAAAGATGGTAACATGAATTCCATAGGAAGAACTATTTCTGTGCCAAACACTAATTTAAATGGTGTGGCTTTCTTCAACCTTTTATATGTTGTTCGATATACCCAAATCATTGTAGATAATTTATCATATGAATCCTTTCTTCCAACATCACATATTTTTGTCAATGTCTTGGTCAAAATTTTGTTGAATGCCTCAGTAGTTCCATTAGCCTGAGGATGATAGGGTGTAGTCTTATGGTGTGTAATCATGAATTCATCCAATAAAATTCTAATTATCTCATTAAGAAAATGTATGCCCCTATCATTGGTAAAAATTAAAGGACATCCATACCATGTAATAATATTTTCCCATAGAAACATGGCTATTGTAGCCACTATACAATCCTTTGTAAGCACTGCTTCTACCCACCTTATCAGATAATCTATAAAAGTGATGATATATTGTGATCCAATTCTATGCACAACTTGTGAAATAGGACCCACAAAATAGAAGGCCCATTTCTCAAATAGTTCTGTACTAATAATAGGTCTTAGAGGCATCTCATCTTGTTAACCTAGTTTCCCAAGATGCTGATAGTGATCACAAACCTTGCAATAATCCTAACAATCTTTATACAAGGTCTCCCACCATAATTCAATGAGTAGAATCTTACAAGCAGTGGTATCACCTACATAATGGTAACTTGCAATAACACCATGGGATTCCTCCATTATATCTATGTGCTCATGTTCCAGTACACATCGGTGCAATACTTCATCCTGGATAAACTTTTATAGGTCCCCACTAATCAACATATAGGGTGTTGCCCGTATAACAAGTTATTTCTTCTCCAAGTATTTCATTCCTTCTGGTTGCATACATATTCGTAGAAAGAAAATGGTGTCCTCTAATTATGATGGCACTTGTTGTAACCTGTATAACTATTCATCTCACATGGTATTTTCAATTTCCTTTGCTTCCTCTCCTGACTGTATTATGGATAAATGGTGGTCCAGAATTACTTTTCCCTAGTTTTACCACAACTGTGAAATCAAATTCTTGAAATAAGAGTAACCATCTACATATGCACCCATGTAAAATAGGCTTGTTTACCAAATACTTCGATGTCATGTGATCTATATAAAATACAAATTGTGTAGCTAGCAGGTATTGTCTGAATTTATGAAGTGCATAGATCATTGAAAAAGCTTCACACTATGTAGTGGTGTAATTTTGTTTTGTTGGAGTCAACTTTCTACTAGTAAAATAGATAGGATGATTTGTAACACCTTCTCCTAGTTGAGCTAATGCCACAGTAATGGTCATGCCAAAGGTGTCCACATGTACATGAAATGGTTTATCCCATAAAGGAAAACACATAATAGGCATGGTAGTAAGTTTCTCCTTTAATGTCTCAAATGCGCGTTGTTGTGGTTCTCCCCAGTAGAACATACCTTTTCCTTTTAGTAACTCCTCCAAAGGTGCAGAAACCTTAGCATATCCCTTTATGAATTTTCTATAATACCCCATGTGACCCAAGAATTCATGTACCTCACTTTGGCTGGTAGGCTCTTTTAGGCCTATAATGACTGTAACCTTAGCTATATTGACCAAAAAACCTTCCTTGCAAATAATGTGTCCAACATTATTCCAACTGGTGTAGAAAATATGCACTTCTTTATGTTCAAAGAGATACTCAACTATCTACATCTTTCAAACATTAAGCGCAAATTATCACAATGATCTCTAACTAATCCATATACTGTCCAATCATCGAAATAGACCTACAAGAAGTTATGAATAAAGTCCTTGAACACTTGAACAACTATGTATAAAAAAGTAGGAACGTTTTTCAAACCAAAAGGCATCACAGTATAAGCAAAGCTACCCCATTCAGTAGCAAAAGTAGTCTTTTTCTGATCCTCCTGGGAAATCCTAACCTGATGATACCTAGAGAATCCATCTATAAATGAATAGATTTTACACCCTGCAACACCTTCTAGTATTTCCTCACTGAATGGCATAGGAAAGGGATTAGTCACACATGCATCATTCAGCTCCCTATAGTCCACACAGATCTTAATCTGGCCATCCTTCTTGACACTGATCACCATTGGACTAACCTATTCTGACTTGTCAAGGGGCTTGATGATTCCAGACTTCAACATTTTGTCAATCTCTTCCTTTACCTTTTCGCACAAGTTGGGCTTCATCCTGCAGGGTCCCTTTCTTACTGGGTGTGTACCCTCTTTAATATTTATCCTCATTTCCCCTAATGATTCATGTACAACTTTTAGCTCATGGTACCCCCAAGGAAATAAATCCTAATAATCCTATAGTAACTCTATGATTATTACCACTTCAGATTTTGACCAATAGTCTCCATTTATGGCCTCCTTAGCTCAACATATGATCCAATATTCACTATATTTGTCTTCATAGGTTCATGATAGGCGTGTTTGGTCTTATCTGCACTATCCAACACCTCACGCCTACCTATTGAATGGGTTACATCCATATTTTCTACTTCTTCATCGTCCACTAAGTAGAGCATTTTTCCTTTTTATTTCTCAAGGAAAGCATGCTGAAGTAGAGTGGCATCGACCTATGTTTCTTCAAAAAATGCACTCCTCAGTTTCCTTCATCCAATAAATCTTGAAGGAGTTATTCAGCCTTGGCACTATCTCCCATAGTTAAGTGCTTTATTTCTTTTAATGCTTCTTCCACCGGAGGCTTGGTAGAGAAGAAGTCAAACATTTGGGTCATTCTTGCAATTAAATGCTACCAATTTCCAGTCTCTCTATGGAGTTATACATATACATACCAAGCATGTACATAGCCTTGTAGTGTGGAATAAAACTTGTGCGCCCATAGAAAAGGTGGTAAATCTTCATGCCCCTCTATCCAAAGTCTCTCACACTGCTGAACATGGTGTTGAACAGGTTGATTACTATGATAAGTGTAGATTTGAGTAGGTGCATTTCTCCTGAAGAACCTAGTGGAAAAATAAATCCTAATTTCATTCCATCCTATAATATTATCCTTGTGGGCCACCCACCAACACACTAGACTATCCCGCGTAGGGTATATGTTAGCATATTCCTTCTCTCCAGAGGGTCTATCCATTGTGATTCTACGGTGTGCAGGAATACCATATGATATCCCTCTCTAGTGTAACAAGGTACTGAGTTATTACCTATTCTCTTGATATAATGTGGTTTACAATCCCCAGTGAATAGAATCATTACTTCACGCCCCACCAACTCAAGTTTTATGAGCCCAGTTATCACAAGAAACACTTTTAGTAACTTTGATATACTATTCATCCTCCTAGTGAATGATTCCTTCTTTAGATGGCCCAAGCACCTCTGGATCCTGGATGACACGTACATAAATCTGATTCAGGTCTTCTTCACTCAAGGGCTCAACATAGGGCACAAATTTTCCATCTGTTAATGGGATAATAACCCTTTCCTTCTTGTTTTCAAAACTCATATAACCCTTTTTGAAATGAAGATCAACATTTTTTTTCATAGCACTACGGATGTCCCAGTAGAGCTAGGAAGCTATCCGACTCTACCAACACTAAAACCTCAAAATATCTAGTGAAATTGGATCCTTTAATGGTAATGGATGCATCTTTTAAAACTCTGATAGGAGTGGACTTAGTCCAATTATCCATGAACAATACATTAGAGGATGGCTGCAATGGAGGTCTCCCTATTTGTACCCATGCATCTAAAGTAAGAACATTGACTTTTGCATTTGTATCAATAAATATATTAATCAATAGTCACTCATGCATAAAAACATTCAGAGTTATTTCCTTTTCATAATCTAGGCTATGAGGGGGGAGATTTGTATGCAGGGTCTATCGTCTAGTCTCAACACTTATGTGTAGAGTGTTTTCATTTAACCAATTACCTAATAGTGGAATGATATTCTCCTAGCACAACATCTTGCACACTTCTCTCAAGTCATCCATATCAGTTTGGACCATCTCTGATGCTTTATTTTGCTCCATATTCCATGATTTCTCCTTTAAATACTATTTTTCACCCTAAATATTTCTGAGTACCTACATGGTTTCATGATAAAACTCCTTCTGATGGGATAGATCTCGGTACCGTGTATGTAAAACCTCCTCCTTAGTGATGGTAGGCCTTTCAAACAATTCTCTTTGGCATGCACCGCTTCAGCATGGGTCGTGATCTTTACTTGTAATACCTTGGATTCTACCTCCAACTTGGGAAACAAATGATTTTTCACAGCAAGTTGTATCCTAACCATCCACGTGCCTTTGTTTTCTTATTTATGTTGCTTACTAAGATGCTCATGTAAGTCTAGGCATTCCTCATAACTATGATTCTTTCCATAAAAAGAACATGTAATATTCTTAGGACATTCACTTCTATAGTGGTCAAGAGATCTGCATGTATAACATGTTTTGCGAGGTAACTCACCTCGTCTGCCACCATGAATTCTTCCTCCAAATCCACCATGATATCCTCATCCTCTACCACAACCACCTTCAAAACACCCTTCATTCCTATCATAGCATGCCTGATTGTGATCCCAATCTTGATGCTCGTTCTTTCCTTTATTTTTATCTAAAACTCTTTTCTATCGTACACCAATATCTATAGTATGCTAGATCTAACCAATCACTCAAAAGTTTTCTATGTCATGAGTCATGGACCTGCATATTTTATGGTAGCATGAAGCGTTCTTCCTTATCATGCACTGCAGTAATGGGAAGTGGCTAGCATCATGGTTTAAATTCCATATCTCACAATCTAACAACAACAAGTGCACTAATCTATGGGGACAACTATCCTTTGTGTGTCCTTCCACTTCACAATCTATGTACCAAATCCCTATGCACAAGTGCTGAATTTTTGGATAGTTTCTCCAATTGCTTTGCCATAGCTGCGATCTATGCTTCTAAAAAATGGGCTCACCCTAGTGTCTATACTTCTAATTGCCTTAGCGCGTAAAGATAATTCAAGTGCTTTGCATGGATCAGTGTATGTCTTATGTGATAATTCCCTTCTAAAATGTGTAATAAGGACTCCAAAAAACCATACTGAATGTTGGCTTGCATGAATATCATAAGACAACTTAGATAACAACGCTTTAAAATAGGCATCATACTCTCTGACACTCTCAGTATTTCCTTGCATAATATCCTTGAGCACACTTATACTATTTTTTTCAAACTCAAGGATGTGAAACTCTTTAAGGAATGCATCTTTTGAAGCTATATAGTCTACGCAAGTCTCATCAGGGTAAAACTTTGTGTACTAGTTGTGTGCACACCCTTGTAACGTAGTAGAAAATTAGCTTACCCTATTCTCAGAATATGTAATTCCTTTTGCATGCCATATTATTTCACACATGTGTACATGTTCAAAAGCATCTTCTATGCCCATATACTCTGGAAGATGAAGAGACATTTCCATGTAAATATTTTGGGGTTGGTACGGTCCTTGCCCAATTGATCCAGAACCTTCTGTGTTTCCTCTACCTCTAGAGCCACCAAATCCACTAGAGCTCAAGCCACCTATACCTCCTGATGCCAAACCTATAGCTGGGTTTGGACCTAAATATGTACTTCCCTGTGTCCCTACAGTAGTACTGAAATATACCCTAACAGTCTACAAAGTGTTACTACTCCTAGAAGAGAGTTCAAAATTCTTCACAGCTTAATTTTGTATGGATGATACACCTAAAAAGGTACTCCCATATAACAATGAATATGTTTGCACTTCCATCATTGTGATTCTTATATGAATCACTCTAGCTCTCCCACTTCTTGAACTAACTTGCTGACTATTTTTTGTACTAAATACTAGAAGGCCAAGCACAAGGGAAAAGTTTTCAGGAGGATTTAGATGCGCCCAGGACATCTCTACTGGTGTGCTTCTACATGAGGTTGAGGAGGGTTCCCTATCATGCTTTCCAAAATGAGGGAGTTATTGATGCTCATGTTCCACATCTTTTATGTGAACTTCAACTCCTTCCTAAACTATATTTCTCCTCAACGTCATTTTCTCTACAACCTTCTGTTGCTTCTCTACCTCCCTCTTGCACACCTCATTATACCTATGCCTCATTTCCTCTCTCTGCCTCTCTGAAATTAGGTCTACCATAATTCACCAAATCTTCTCTTGCCCCTGCATCTGGTGGGGTTTAGTTAGCCATTGGTTTAATCTCCAAGTTCAGGTTTGCCATCAAAATTTTGATCTCTAGTAGAATTCCTTGCAGGTAAGTTCCCCTTGGATATCGTAAAAAATGGAATTCAGCTACCTCTGTGCACAAATAAGTGGAAATTGAGTACTCTAAGATATATATGTTCAAAACACCACAGAACCACGTATCCACAACGTAAATTAGATCAGCATCATAAAGGGCTTGAAATTCTTCCTGCATCTAAAAAAGTGTGTGATACTTCCAATTCTATTTAGATGCATAAGCAATCAGCCACTTGTATAATTATACTGGAAAGATAGTGAAGAAGCTCTCATATAAATTTTCATACATATTATGTTCCACCCATACGTGTACGTTAAACTCAGATTCGGTGTTGAATCTCCAGGTGTATTCTTATTCAAGGTCATGTATCCACTCCTTAACACTTGTTAGGGTCAACTGGTATGTCTTCATCACAAACCATGTTAAAAATAACTAAAAAATAGGTCCCGGAAACAAAAGAAATGATGCAACCTAAAATTCACTAGCCAAATCCCAGGTGTGTTGGCACATCTCTCAGTCTAGACTGAATGCTCACCCAAAGCATGCAAAGGTACCAAGCCCCTCTTTAGGGTTGTTATAGGATGTTATCATGATGAATAATTAATGCATTTAGATCCATAACTAATATATCATTCTACAGTGCATGTTCAGATCTAGATTTTTTTATTAAAGGAAAATAGGTTTAAAGGGACTATACCCTTTTACAACCAAGTCTCAATAGCTAGATCAACATGAAAAAGCATCAAAATAGGATATGAATCTAGATATTATAATAAGCTCAACAATAGTCAAAATATAAGCTACTAATAAAAATCAAAGTAGGGACATAACTGTAACTAAACAACAAAAAGGTAACATACTATCAGAAACAAAATAATAACCTGAACTCCTCCAGCCTACCCAGGAGAAATTACTTATTCAAATCCATTTCAATCCTTGATTTGATCATCTACGGGGAGGTAAAAAATGCCAAAGTGGTGACATATGTTTGATCATTAATGTTCAGCTACCAGATGACCCGATTTCTCTCCTTTTTTGTACCTGAAATATCATCAACGACTCCACTCAATATTGTGATGCTTCTGACATGTTGTTCAAGAAACTCACTTATGGATTTGAATATGGCCATATTTTGGTCATGTCTATCCTTAGATCTCCCCAGTCTATTATCCATGGAGTTCAATTTTCTGTAAATTTCTTCAGTTTGATCTATGCCAAAACCTGCATCATCATTCATCTTTCTTTTCCCCTTTTGCTTGTTTAACTGATGTATCTCTTTCTTAATACTTTCTACCTCATTCTCCAGTGTTTCCATTCTAAGGAGAATATTTTCCCTCTTGTACTGGGAAGCATTGTCTTGCCCTGCACTATTGATGTGTAAAATATTGTGAGCCATTTCCATATCCTTGTTACTTCGAAAGACATGGCTAGAGGGAGGTGGGGTCAATTTTTGGGGTGTAGGGTTATTAGCCTTGAAATTTTTGATATTGGAAGAGTTGGTCAGGTTGGTAGTAGGTGTACTATGAAAGAGAGTGGGTGGATCTCTGGGGGAAACAAAAATGGCGATGAATTTGATGAGGAAATTCTTATGAAAGAGAAAGATGAGACCCTAATGGAGGGGGATGGACCTAGTATGTTTTTGAAAGTGTAGAATGGAGTGTTCTAAAGAATACAAGAGATAGTGTAGGAAACAACTAGCAAGATTTCTCCTGAAGTGATTGAGCAATACCAAGTGTTTGGTGGGAACAGTAATGTAGTGACCGTGAAGGGATATAAACCGTACCATAATTTTAGTAATTTCATCGAAGGGTTATCATATGGAACTTACCTGAATGTCATCTGTAACAAAGATGATATCCTCTCTTACGTCAGCAAACTTCTTTGCTTCAGCATTTTTGTCAATGTTTTTTCTAAAGAATCGGATGCCATCCAGAGTTAGACCTGTAACCTCTGTAATTAGCTCCTCGTTCATCAACACCCTTTGTCCTCCATATTTAACCATCATGTCCTTCCAATATATGGAAAAACACACTGAAATGTGTTGATCATAACCTTGAATTTTCTTAATAAATCCAAAGACACCCCCATTTGAAGATAATTCCATAGCTCAGCAATCTAGATCTTAAAGTATCATGAATCAACCAATAATCATAGTGAAAGCATTCATGCAGTAATAAAATATAACCATGATTAACACCTTGATTCAACCAATAACCCTCATTATATTAAATGTAGTAATACATAGAAGCTTATTACAATAGATGATACCATAGTTTATGCGCGCATCAAATTTGGTAGCATAACCTCACAATAACTCAGTTCTCACATAGTATCTCTTTGTTTATATGTTACACAGACCAATACATATTTATAAGGCTAGGGAATTTCCCTTCACCACTTCTCTAATCCCAAAATAGGTCACATGCTATTATTAGCCACACGCCATTACAATAATAGCCACACATGCAAGTGCGCTAACAATAGAATTCTTCTAGTTAATTGTCAGTAGTAAATCTATTCTCAACCTATACTCATGCAAAGCACTTCATAGCCGATCCTCCAAAAATGGCTAATGCATGTCACATAATTCTCTAACTAGTTTGTGTGTTTGGAACGCTATCTCTGAAAATATCTCATCATCGTGAAAATGGCTAAGTCCCGAATCTATCTTTGTCCTCAGCGTGTGATTCCTTCCTGATCCTTCCTCACTTTTTAATGCACTCTACTTTTCTGTGCAAACCTTCTGTACTTTCTTTACTAAGTGCCATATTTTTAATGACCAAAAAAGATGCACATTACAGGATTATGAGGAACAAATCCACATCTTGGAGAAATTACAAGAACAAAAATAAGAAGAGGAGGCTAATGAGCTAAAGGAACCTAAAACTCAGCTAGAGAAGATCTCTAAGTCCTACAAATTAAAAGAGGGGTTCTCAAAGTTAAACACATAATTGGAGGATTTGAAATCAAAGATGGACCACATGTTCATCAAACTAATTATGTATGAAAATATATAAAAGACCTATATTGCGCTAACTAATATACTTAGCATTCAACATTATTCAACTGACAAGTCTGGAATTGGCTTCAAGGGAGAGAAAAGGATAAAGAGTTAGCAAAAACTGAAGAAGATAAGTCTACGAATACACCAAGTACTTCCTCTACTGTAAATGAAGGTTTCCACAAATCTGCAAGAAGAAGAAACATTTTTCTTAGAATCACCTATGTAATGAGGTACATACATTCCTTTTATAGGTATTGTTTCTCTTGTCATAAACTTGGACATAAAGCCACAAAGTGTAGAAATAATTCTAGAAGCTATAGAAGAAATTTTGGCCCATATTACACCAGTTAAAACTTTAATGTTTCTTAGTACACCTATCATAAGAAAATAAATAATCCACCAGTAAAGAAACAAGAGCTACCTAAATAAAAAAAGTGGATATATGTGAAGAAATATGTAAATAAGAGAAAATAATGATTCTCGGTAGTACATACCACGTTCTATGTATATAATGAAAATAAAATTTGGTACTTAGATATTGGATTCTCCAGTCACATGATAGGTGATAAAAGTAAATTTATTTCTTTATCAAATAATGCATCAGGTGTTGTGATATTTGGGGACAACAACTTTGCCAACATAGTTGGAAAAGGGACATTAAGTTTAGATAATGGAAAGAATAATACAGAAAATGTTCTATATGTTGAAGGATTGAAACATAACCTGTTGAATGTGAGTCAAATGTGTAAAAGAGGATACAAAGTCATATTCCATGACCGAGGATGTGATATTATCAATGGTAAGAAAAGAAAAATAGTTACAAAGGCCAAGCAGAAAAAGAACAACATGTATGTGTTGAATGAGATAAAAAATAATAAATGCTTCACTGGTAAAGTTGATTATAGTTGGTTGTGGCACATAAGACTTAGACATATGAGCTTTGATAATTTGGTTAAACTAAGTGCTAAAGGGTTTGTGAGACACATGTCTAATATTATCAAACCCATGGATACACTATGTAAGGTGTGTCTACATGGTAAATAGACAAGGAGGTCACTCAATTTAAAGGAGTACTCTACAACAAGACCACTGGAATTTATTCATACAAACTTGTGTGGCCCTACCAGAACTAAAGGAATATCAGGTGAAGTATATTTTATGTTGTTGATAGATGATTGTATAAGAATGACCTTGGTGGCATGTTCAAAATAGAACTCTGAAGCCCTAAATAGATTTAATAATTTCAAGGAATTAGTTGAAAATGAGAAGAACAAGAAAATCAAATGCCTAAGATTAGATAGAGGAGGTGAATTCTAGTCAAATGAGTTTGATGAGATATGTGAATAACATGGAATCAAGAGACAATTCTCAGCTGTGCGGACTCTTCAACAAAATGGATTTGTTGAAAATAAGAGCATAACACTACAAGAGATGACAATGACCATGTTAAATGAATCCAAACTCTCAAACAAGTATTGGAGTGAAGTAGTATATACCGCAATCTATATTTTGAATAGAGCTTACCTAAGAGTAAAAAATGATAAGACCCCCTATGAACTATGGAAGAAGAGGCCTACAAATTTGAAGCACATCAGAGTGTTTGGAAGAAAATGCTACATCAGAAGGGATTAAGAAAACTTAGGAAAGTTTGACTTAAGGAGTGATGAAGGTATATTCCTTGGATACTAAGCAGTTAGCGCAACCTATAGATGCTACAAAAAATGGTTGCAAAAGATAGTGGAAAGCAATATTGTGAATTTGGATGAGGCAGTATATGGAAAAATTAGCACTTAACATATTGGCGGAAATGAATAAAAAGAAGATGATGATTACTTTGACAATCTGCATGAAGAAGCATAAGAAGAAGAAATACCTAACACTAAAGCACCCTCTAGGCAAGTCAAGAAGGATCATCCTACAAATCAGATCATTGGAAACAAGGATGGTAGCATTCTAACAAGAAGGAGACTCAAAGAGTAGTAGATTCACAAAGAAATAACACTCTTGTCCATGATAGAACCCAAGAATGTTGTTGAAGTAAGTAAAGATCAACATTGGGTAGATGCCATGAATGAATAATTGGATCAGATCAAAAATAATGAGACATGGGAAATTACCCATGCCACGAGACAAAAATGTGATTAGAACTAAGTGGGTCTTCAAGAATAAGATGAATGAGAAAAGATAAATTATGTGCAACAAGTAAAAACTAGTATGAAAAGGATATGTGAAAATGGAAGGGATTGAATTTGATGAGACATTTGCACCAGTTGTAAGAATGGAGGTAGTAAGGTTATTTCTGGCTTATGCAGTATACAAGAGTATAAGAGTGTTCCAGATGGACATGAAATCAACTTTCCTAAATGGTTTCCTGAATGAAGAGGTATACATTGAACAAATTGATGGATTCTCACTGACTAAAGATAGAGATTATGTGTGTAGGTTGAAGAAAGCTTTATATGGATTAAAACAAGCTCCCATAGCTCGGTACAATAGATTGAATTCATACCTTATTGAGAAAGGATTCAGAAAAGGTGTTGTGGACAACAATCTATACATAAAATAAGAAGGAGAACATCTTTTCATTGTAATAGTATATGTGGATGACATATTTTTTGGTGGATATCATTATAAGATGACATATGATCTTGTAGGCTTGATGAAAGAATAAATTGAGATGTCAATGTTGGGTGATCTATCTTTATTTTTTGGTTTACATATCAGTCAAATAGATCAAGGTATATTTATAACCCAGACTAAGTATATCAAGGAAATGCTAAAAAAAACTAGAATGGAAGAATACAGACCAATTGGTACACCAATGGAATTTGGATGCAAGCTAAGAAGAGATGACGATTCACCAAAGGTAGAAAAAACATTGTATAGGTCCATGATTGGAATTCTACTTTACTCTACAACATCAAGACCATACATCATGCAGGTAGTAGGATTTTTTGGAAGATCTCAAGAAGATCCAATGGAAACACACCTCAAGGAGGTCAAGAGAATTATGAAATATCTCAATGAAACACTTGAGTATGGAATATGGTACCCTAAAAGTAGTGATTTCAGAAGAAAAACGTATACATATGTAGATTAGGAAGGAAAAATTGATGACTGGTAGAGTACAAGGGGAGGAACATTATTTGTTGACAAGTGCTTAGTATCATGGCTAAGAAAGAAACAATCATCAATGGCTCTCTCAATATGTGAAGCAGAGTATATAGTCACCATGATGTGTTGCACTCAACATTTATGGATGAAGCATACAATGGAAGATTACAAGGTAAAATGTGAAGATACAATTCCTTTGTTATGTGATAGTACAAGTGCAATTAGTGTCTCTAAGAATCTAGTGCTCCATTAAAAGACCAATTATATACCTATAAGATATCATTTCTTGAGGTAACAAGTAAATGAAAAGAAAATCAATCTGAAATATGTGAGCATAAATAAGGAAATTCTAGATATCATGGCCAAGACACTACCAAAAGCAATATTTGAACACCTAAGGAATGAATTAGAGGTCATTCATGATCCCACAAACAACTAGATGGTGTGCAGAGAAGGAAGGGAGACTTCTCAAGTATTATCCACTCCTAAAAATAGTGCCAAAGTGAGGGGAGAGCTAATCTATTAGCTCAAATATATCAAAGTATGCATCATCTCAGGGAAGCTTTTCCGCAGAAACATCAGAGCAGATGGATAAGAATCATAATCCTAGGGGATCTTCTTGAGATTAGCACGTGAAGAAACCATCTTACAATAATATTCAGTTATGTGTATCATAGATGGCTCCTTATCATTGATGTCAAAGGGGGATAGATAAAGAACCCAGAAACAAGTCTTTGTATATAGAAGAATAGGAGAAAGGTGAATTCAACTATGTAATCATTTTTCCATCAAAATGTTATAAGGTTATACATTTTTCTAGAGGTTGGAGTGTTTCCATCAATGAAAAAGGGGGATATTGTTGAATATTTTTCATATTTATATGTGTTTTCATTGATGCTAAGATTGAGAAGTTGATATCAAATTGCATTGATGGTAAAAGGATTCAATTGGTAAAGTGAGCATGTAAGTAAGATGAAGGTTGATTGGTAGTGTCAACTCACAAAGGATTTGAGATGGTCAAGAATAACTCATAAAGGACTTAGAATTTTTTTTTGCAAGAAACAGATATAAGGTGCAAGCCTCCAAGTACATACAGAGCCATGGAGTAAAGAATCTCAAGGAACGAACTGCAGACTAAAGGAAAGCTCTAGAAGAATTCGTTGAAGGTAGGTGAGTTCCATAGAGTGAAGAAGGTCAAAATGTAAATCCGTGGATATGAATATTTGGAGAATACCACATATAAAGGGAAAATATGAAAAACCATGGATAAACAGAAAAGCCACTAAGTATAGATGATCTCCATGGACAGAAGGAGAGCCACGAAGAACTAGAAAGGGAGAAAATCCACTGAAGTTAGAAAACAAGGAGGAAGCTACAAGAATTTGAAAAAGTTATACAATGCATAAAAATGCCATGGATAACTAAAAGCCACAAAAAGAATGGAAAATACGAAGGAAAAAAGGAAAAGATGTAACATTCCTATTTATTACTTTAGAAACAAGGGAATTTTTTTTTTGAAATAATGTTCTCTGCTCTAAATAATTAAAATTTAGAACACACATTTTACTTTTGATGAATGTTCTCTCTTCTCATATTAATAATATAGAACACACATTCCATGCCATTTGATCTCATAAAAGATAACCATATACATCTGTAATGACTCGATGAACTACCGATCTCTCATTTCATGACTCGGTGTTTCATCAATCTCTCATTTCATGACAGGGCTTCTTATCGATCCTTCATGTTAACTCAATGCATTGTATACTAAGTATACTTGGTTCTCTTACCCTTTTCAGGGTATTGAAGTGCTTTGTTTAAGATGCCTATTTGAATATTTGTTACCAATATTCATCTAATATCGCACTTCTTAAACTAGGTGAAATAGGAGAACGCAACCAGAAGCTTGCGATAATTTGGCAAAATATTTTCACATGCTTTGCATGATTATATTCCTAGATGGCATACTCGTCGATAGAATATGTCATTCACCCCCACTTCATTTGTTATCTAGAATGGTCTTTACTGACTCTTGTCCATCCTCTTGTCCAAGGCTTTACCATAACCTAGATTAGCAACATAAATTGGTATAGAGGACCACTCATAGTGATTTGGGGTACATAGACATACTCAATCGACCTAGGTCGATTGCGTGTGTCTAGCTACATTTAGTCATCAGGATTCCTTCCCTATACAAAATCATGTTACTAAACTAACCTAGAGTGTAACCAAGTCAAGTTTAAGTTTATGTAAACCTAGATGATCTAATTTCATAAGGATGTTGTGACATGTCATCTGTAACATTGTGTCCTCATGAAATCCCATATTCATGATGACACGTTATTGCAAATAGTGTGTACCAACATCCTATGGAACCACCTCATCTAGAAGTATACATCTAGCTAAGAGGTTAAATAATTTCTTATCCTTTTAATTTAAGATTTAGTTTTAGCAACCCTGCTAAATTTATATCCTCTTCAATCATTAATCTGCAACCAATCCCTCTTCTTGGAGATTTGTGTTTCATTCTTTAGTTTCTTAACTTAAGTTTCATACTTTCAATCCAAATCATCTTAACAACAGTAAGATTACTTACTTAACTAAACCAAGTTTATACACGGCCGAATTTAGATTCTGATTCCTTAATATTAGAATTCATTAAGATGAGGTCTAATCCTTATATATATATATATGTTCATCCATTTTCCCGTTACTTTATTTCAGATTAAGGTTTGCTAAGGAGAGGTACAATTTTTCTTCCTTCCAAATATCCCTCAGGTATTAAACTCAAAAGGATATTAACAAATATTTGTTCCAAAGACTAATTGTTTTTCCCTTAACATATATTAGTTAGGGTCCATTGCAACAATTCACTTATACATAACCCATATGTAACTTACTCTTTTATTAATGTCAATTAATAATCCATATTGACCTATTAAACATTCATCTATACATGCCAACTTATAAGTTAGACTTAAGATAAGAATAGAGCATCAATTCCCTCTTTCTCTATTTCATTTGAGTACAAATGAAATGATTCAAAATAGATATGTTTACGAGAGAATAATAATATATTTACAATCCCCTTTGCATTATGCCCAAAATATAATTACATGTCAAATATCAATAAAACTCAATCCTTTTTCATTGATCAAACAAAATACATAATTTTACAGGTCTAAACATTTCAGACATCTTTCATGTCATTCTACATTGATAAAATCAAGTAAAATTTCCAACTTTTCCCTTTATCAATTACTTCTAAAAAAGAATAATAGTTCCTCATTAAAGATGCATGTTGTAATTAAACACAAGAAGCATCATACAAGAACTTGTCTTCTTTTATCACTTACAGAATCCATCTGCAAAAATTGCTAGCATGGGTTAGTTCATCAAACTGAACATGATAAGAACTAATCATTAAAATTATGTGCTTTTGACTAATTTTCTCATAAAAATAACTCTACTTTTATGAAACATTTAGCAATTCATATAGATATCTCATAAAAGGATAAGGATCAAAGAGTGAGAACATAAAACGGACCACAATACATCAAGCAGGACCATGGTCAAATAGATCAGCAATTTCTAATGAAAATTACAATAGATAAGTATTATTACATCCGAATTACTTATCTGTTTCATATTATAATGTCTATAGTTCATTCTTTATTTAGACAAGTGTTCAAAAGAATATTAACTCTATCAGATTTTAGAACATAATTATTTTAAGGAAGAAATGAATCATGATTCACAACACTAACGTAATTCTTCATATAATATCAAGGACCACTTTCATTCAATATAAAAGGATGGAATTTAGAAAGAACCATCTACATCCTAAAACAAGAATTCCATTCTTTCCAACACTTGAACAAAATTCAAATTAAATTTCAATTTATCGATTCAATAGGAATAAAGAGTGTATTTTTTTATTTAATTACCCACTCAACTTCAACCAAGTTTAATGCAGAAGAGAGATAAAAGTGAACAGATAAGAATTGAAACAATTTTTTTCATCCTTCAAGTTCATCAAAAATAGCATTGCATTCAGCAACTCAAAGAGAGAAAATAGAAAGTAATCTCCTTCATATTTTGAAGAAAAATAGTGATGCATACCTAGCTCAGAAATAGAGAAAATATCTCAGTAATCCCTTATATTAAAGAAAAATTAAACATAGTCAAAATTCTAAGAAGTTTGAACCGATCCTTTCCCAACAGCATACAAATTCAACAACCACCACCACACAAACAACATAGTTGACATCGAATGGATATATGAATAAACAACTAAAAGTAGCAAGACAGAGCTGAAGAGAGGGATTCTCATAAAATAAAGAGAAAAATCATTGTGGCACAAAATTGTTACAAGTTTTCAAGCAACAAGCTCAGTAACTAATTCCTTAGCTTCATTTCAGTGAAGATATCCTTTGTCCAGACATTCGCTTAATTCCTAAATAGGGAGAGACTTACCATATATATATTATATGCCCAAAAGAACGAATACAAGTTATAGCTAAGCCGACCATGTACCCACTTTATAGGGATTAAGGAAATAGTAAAAAGGTAATAAGGATAAAATTCCAACCCTATTTCAAACCAGATGTAGGCAAATAAAAAGGATATTTAACCCCAATTTGGTTCCTAAAATCAAACAAAATAAAGGAGAGTAAAATAGAACGTTCCAACTCTTTCCCCTCAGATAACCAAAACCGAATTAATTCCACATTCCACTACAGTAGTTGATTTTCACATCAACATCTACATATGTAAATCAAAAGGTTTTCCACAAACAATTTCATACATATAAGTAAGAGAACATCAAGAACTTCTACCAATTGTTTCAAATGGATACACAAAAATCCATAGAATTTATTCATGCCAAGCATAGTAAGACTTCCTTATTGTTATTTTCAACAAGTTTTATTCCATAAAATAGAGGCTAGCAACAACCATAACAACGAAGGGTCAAACTGGAGTGACATAAACCGAAACTACTTCAAGAGTGTTAAGGTTATCTTCCTTCAAAGCATTCTAATAGAGATTCACAACTCAAGCATGTAATGTTTAGAAGTAATAAACTCATTTTCTATTACATATAACAAATGTGAATCTACCCAATGTAGAATCCAAACCATTGTTCCATTATAAATCAACAGGAATGACAAGATTTGAAGTAACTTAAGCTTCAGCAAAAGACACGACATTTTATACTTTCCTTTAACATAGGAAACAAACTGTATGGAATCTTTGCTCAACAATTTTTCCTTATCCATTTTGTATAGGATGTTAGAAGTCCACATGACTTAAGCAACAATCCAGTTTCAAATAAGATAAACATGACTTCATTAAACATGCATAAATAAAATACCCATATCAATTATTTTTCCAAAAAAAAACCTTAAACAGAAGATCAAAACAAAAAAACACCAAGGAATTCCACAAAACCACTCATTTCTATGAGAGAAAAGTTTTTTTAATGAAGACGTTTAATAAAAAGTATAACTATTTAATAAGAAGAGCCTATCATGACTGATAAAATTTCTTATTGATTTGCAGAAGATCTCTAGCAGAGCTTCTCAAGAATCTCTTCTTTGTAAACAATGTCAACAGTCGAATCTTCCAGCTTCCTCCATGTTTCCACAAGTTCAGAAATAGTTCGAGGATGCTCAAGATCACTATGGATCAAAAATAGATTTTTTGGTTCAAAGAACCAAAACCACATGCAGAACAAATACCAGAAAGACTAGAAATACCAACAACTTCCTCAAAACACCCTTGTCCTCTTTCCTAAGTGGTCTCTTTGCCAAAATCAATTCCATTAAATACATTGAATGAAAATTCCCTCTCTTTTCTTATGCCACATCCACTACAAAATTGGTGAAGCAAAATTCAAAAATTCCCATTCATTTTAATTTTAGTAATGATGTTAGCTAGGCATCCCACCATATTTTTATGCCTTCACCAATCTTGGTGAATTTTAAGATGTAAGGACTGAAATCAATCCACATTCATACCTTAGAAACCAATTCCACCAACCTTCCATCTGCCACGTAACCCATTGGTCCCCTTTAGGCTTAGTAATAGTTTAGGTTACATTAGCATTAGTTAGGTTTCCATATTAGTCCTTAGGTCTTTAGAATTTATCTTAGGTTAGTTCAAAAATTATAACCATATAATATACCTTTTTAGGTTAGGTCATAACCCCTTAGGCTAGAATCCATATGGGGTAGGGAGCTACAACATAAGTTTAGGCATCAACCGAAATAGTTTAGTAATAGGTCTTATGTAGGTATTATTACCTTAAGTCAAAATCCAATAGAGAAACATTACATTTTAGGTCAGATCTGAATAGCACCAACCATTCTGACCAAAGTTAAGGCATTTTCCTTATAAGATCAATAACAGGTCCTTAATCTCCTCACATTGTTCAACGTTCCAGAACATTAATAAAGGATGTCTAGAAGTATAGTTTGCAGCATGATGCCAAGTAAGGACACCTGAAGCCAGGTTCTTCACAATTTACAACAAAACACAACTCGATTCCATAATATATTTCATTCAGCATGTCAATTATCAAGATGAAAATAAAGAAGAACCGAAGCATACCTTGGATCAATGGAATTGATTCAAGGTGTGATGTTAACATATGGAAGATGTGAAACCAAGGGTACATATTTACAAATTATAACTCACAAAGAAAAATGGCTTGACTTCCAAGTAACGAAATTACATCAAGCACGAATTCTAAATAGTAATAACTTATCTATTGCAAACATGATTTTCAACGTCAAAAGAATACACCTTCCTAAGAAAAATCACATGTCACTGTTTGCAATGTCAAAAGTGGAAGTCATCATATTAACGGTCATGACCAAGATGTTACATACCTTCCTCCTTAAAATAATCATAATCCCGATGATTAAATTAATCAAACCATTAAGGTTTTAGGACAAAATTTAATTATTGTCCTTCCATTCATATGTCCATAACATGACTAAATTTCAAAATTTCAAGTTTTCAAAACAGTATTTAAAATAGTTGTTAACTTGTTCAATAACTGCCCATGTTTGGCAGACTTAACATCAAAACAAGAATAAAATTTTCATATTTTATCAATTTTCATAATCAATTTTGATCAAACAAGTATGGATAAGTAGATCTCATGTCTTCAACATTTTTTAATTAGAGGTAAAAAGGGTTGAGAGGACCCTACCCCATATAAATTATTACTAGATCATTACAAAGAGGCGAAGGGATTTAACATTAAATCCCAACCAAAAACTAAAATCATCATGAACCAAACAAATAAGAGAAACCACCTCAAAGTAAATGTTTCCAAACAACAAATAAGAAGTAAAATAACTAACATAAAGACATAAGAAATAAGAGAAAAACAACTATGAACTAACAGAAGAAAACCATTATCCCATGTTTCTTCATCATTATTTTATTAGGTCCCCCACTATATTCATACAACCATTCCATTCTTTGATAAGGGAGTCGATAGTAGATTTCCAATACTTGTAATTAGGCTCAGGAATCTCCACTCTGGGGCATTTTCCTTCTTTTTATTTTTCCTTTGCAACTTCCATAGAATGGATCATCTTTGCTAATAGCCTGAGGTGGTGGATGGTGATTTTAACATTGAGGAGATGGACATCATGAATTTGAAGAATGATTTCTTTCATCTTCAACATTTCCTTTTCCATCTCCAGGCTTCTTTCATTAGCATTTTTAAGCTATTCACTAAGAACTAAAGAAGATAAATTTTCCACTTTTTCAGCTAGTTCCCTTAGGTCCATGGATACCATATTGATCTTATGTCTATTAATATTAGTATCAATCCTACAATTCTCAAATTCTCACATGAAAGCATGTCATTTGACAATAGAGTCCTGGGTGGTAAACAATTTATTTTGGGCAGTTTTAAGAGCATGCATGATTTCAATATCCTCCTCCGAGTTCTTTGAATGCTTTCCTTCAGAAGTGTCCAGAGATTTCTCGGTCTCCATCTCATCACTATTTTCCCCTTCAGCAACATCTTTATCCTTATTGAAAACAGAATGGGTCAGGCTTCCTTCTTAGTTCTCACTTGAATCTAAGATAATCTCCACTTCCTTAACCATCTTAGATGCCTCCTCCACCCTGCTTCATGTCTTGACTCCACCTTGACTTAGGTTGGATTTGGTTCTTTTTGCCACAGGTTTTCCAAATAGATTCTCACTAAAAATTTCCACCTTGGGCTCCAAATAATTAGTAGCTCAAGCCCCAAATTTTTCATTTTTTCCCAAAAGGGGAGTTCCCATCCTGATAAGGGATTTGATGAGACCTTAGTACAAAGGTAGGGAGAAGGTACCTTTCTCAAATAACTAGAGATAGGCACCCCCTTACCTTGCGTAAATCATTCAATCTTTAGGTTGTAGTCTGACTTAGGTTTGTAGATGCATCTTCCTTCCAAAGCTAAACCCATAACTTTGAGATTTTCCTAGGTTGCACTTTCTTCATTAAAATGGTCCCACTAGACCTTATATTGACTTATTTCATGATTTCTTAAGTGAAATTGACAATTTTCCAGAACTTGAATGGGTTTAACCATGATTATTCATGGGTCTTGGTCCTGCAAGGAATTCCAATTCTACACATGTGATAAATCTAAAATGTATTTCTTAAGCAAAGGAAATATGGAAAGACATCATGCATTCATGATAAAGCACGAGGTAAAGCTAAATGATAAGCTGCATAGGGTTGATTATTTCAACAATTTCAAAGGGTCCCACATAATGAGGTGATAACTTGGCAGCCTTGTCAAAATTTATAAAACTCTTTTTCAGCTTAACCCGAAGAAAGACCTTCTCACCAAGTTCAAATTTCCTATCAACCCACTTTAAGTCTGCGATAACCTTTCCTACCTATCTACATCTTCCCTCAAGTGTTCATGAATCATTGTAGTTTGTCTGTTCCATTTCTGTTAGGATTTCAGGCCCTATCACCTCTCTATCTTCAATGTTGTCCCAACTAAAATGGGATTTTACATTTCCTTCCGTATAGTGCTTTGAAAGGTGCCATTTTTAGAGAGGTGTGATAAGTATTATTATAAGAAAAATCAAGTAATGGAAGGTACTCCTCCCATTTATACTGTTGATCCATACAATACATACTTAGCATATTCTCTAAAAATTGATTAAGTCTTTCAGTCTATCCATCTGTTTCTAGGTGCGATACAAAAAACTGAAATTTAGTTTCATTCCTAGGGAGGAATTAAGCATTTGCTAAAATATTGATGTCATTCTCAGATCTCTATCTGATATGATTAATTCAGGTACTTCATGAAGCCTGAAAATCTTATGCACAAATCTTCTTGCTAACACAGGTGAATCATCCTTTAGATTACAAGCAATAAAGTGTGCTACCTTTGTTAGTTTATCAATAACTAGTCCAGAATAACATCATGTTTATTCTTTGACATAGGAAACCCTTGAACAAAATCCATGGTTATCACTTTCCATTTGTACTGTGGAATGTTGTGAGGGTAAAGTAAAATTGTCTGGATGCATATGTTCTGTTTTAACTTGTTGACATTATAAATAGTGTGTCACGATTTCCATCACATCCTTTTTCATCCCTTTCCAGAAATATTGTTGTTTTATATCAGCCAACATCTTTATAATGCCAGGGTGTCCAGAAAAAGGTGTGTTGTGAAATTCAACTTATATTTTATTTCTTAAATCATTTTCCAAAGGTATGTATACCCGATTTTCAAATCGTAAAATTCCTTCATTATCGAAATGAAAACCCTTATATCTCGCATTATTTGGATTTGCAGCAACTGCTATGCTTACTTGTTGAAAATAAGAATAAGATTCCATGACACTTTTAACCTCATCTGTTAAATCTTAGTTCTTAATGTTATAAGAGAAGAAATGTGCTTCCTACAACTTAGTGCATCAGTTACTCTATTTTCCTTACTTTTAATATAGCTTATATCAAAATCATACCGAGATAGAAATTCTAACCATATTTGTTTTCTTGCATTCATATTTGACTGAGTAAAAATATACTTCAACCCAAAAGTTAAAACTATGAATTCATAATACCCATACCTTATTCTAAAATATATTTTATGTATGTCTTCATCCTTTATTCTCAATTGATGATATCCAGATCGAAGATCTATTTTGGAATACATAGATGCTCCATGCATCTAATCAAACAGATAATCAATTCTAGGAAGCGGATATTGGTTCTTGATAGTTGTCTTGTTCAACATTCTGTAATCAATGCATAATCTAAGTGTGCCACCCTTATTTTTCACAAAAATTACCATTGGTGCTCCCAAAGGTGAGACACTCGGTCTTATCAAACCTTTTGACCAAAGTTCTTGGAACTAAGCCTTAAGCTCTACCAATTCAATGGTAGTCATTTTATAAGGGGCCTTAGATATAGGCTCGGTTCCTGGTTTGATCTCGACTCGTGAATGTCAAACTCCCATTTGGGTGGAAGACCCAGATAACTCCTCTGGAAATACATCCCTGAAATTTTGTTACAAATGATATCTTTCCATAAAATCATTACCTTCTTCTGTAGTTTAAGAAATTTTTACTGCATACAAGGTGCAACCTTTATTTTTGGCCTTTTTGAGCTGTATTGCTGACAACTTCCTAACTGAAATCTTGTGTTTTACACCTTGAATGACTATTTTTTTCTACAAATCATCTAAACAACTAATCTATTTTTTTTAAAACAATCAACCTTTTCTTTATGCTTATCTAGTCAGTTAACACCTATGATTACATCATAAGATCCTAAAGGAGCAACATAAAGGTCAACTTATGTGGGAAAAAAATAGGTAGGTTAAGGAATGCTCCAAAAAAACACATGCTAACCATAAGAAAAACATTATTTCTATAATGCACAGTCCACAATTTATCCATTTTCTCAATTTTGGTTTTTAATTTTGAAGTTAACTTAGTAGAAATAAAACATTCACTAACTCTAGTATCAAAAATTATAGTCACATGTATATCGAATAACTTACTTGAAACTTCTATGGGTGTGACTTGCTTTTCAACTTGCTTGTCAGCTACCATAGTGTGTATCCTATGCTGCTGATTGTGGTCATCATTATTCAAAGGACAATGACTTGTGTAATAATCCTTTCCACATTTAAACTAGTCTCCAACAGGCCCCTTCCTAGGCTCAAATTTATTTCCATCCTTGAATTTATCATTCTGGCTTCTATAGGACTTCTTCCCATTATTATTGTTCTTGAAAAAGTTTTTCTACATACTAGAGACATGTTTATTTGTCATTGTTCTCTTATTATTATCAGTGGTAAAAAAAAAATTCATGCCAAACCTCTTCTAGGGTCCCTTTTTAGGTGATAGAGATTAAGAAGAGTTTGGAACCTTCTTTCTAATTTCCTCTCTATGAGTAGAGATTGCTCTTAATTTATGTTCTTTCCTTATGGATTTTTCAACAACCCCTTCCATAGTGGTTGGACTGTGAACATCCACCTCACCTCCTATAATGGGATTTAATCCCATAATAAATTTTTGTATCCTGAACTTCTCATCAGTTTGATACTGAGGCACATACTTAAGGAGTTTAGTAAACCTTTCCCAATACTCTATCACAGTTAACTTTCCTTGAGATAACTTTTGAAATTTAGTCATTTTATGACCATAATAAAGTTGAGGAAGCCACCATTTTCTAAAGTAACTTTTAAAATGATCCCAAGTTATGTCTGCTTTGACAATATTCAACTCAGCCTTTCAGTTTTCACACCATGAAGATGCCTCATGGGAAATTTGACACACTCCCCATATTGCTTTTGTTTCCTCATAGAAGTTTCTTATTGCAAATTAATTCTCCATTTCACTGAGCTAGTTCTCAGCCCTGTCCCCAAGTTTACTTCCATCAAACTTAGGAGGACTTATTTGTTTTATATCATTGGTGAGTTCAGCTGCTAATCTTGCCCTTTTATTTTCAGGCTGATTAGGTATGTTTACATTACTGTTATCAACAACCGGATTCCTCCCATTGGTGTTGTCCATAGGAGGTTGTTGATCATCATTATTAGAATATTCTTCCTCCTCCTCATTTCCCATTACTTTTTGTTCCAATACAATCATACGATCCCTCATGTCCAACATGACAGCAAGGATCTCATCAAGTTTTTGGACAGTAGTTGCTTCTCCACCTAGTGGTGGGTTGTTTGCAACATTTCCTCTTATTCTAACCATTTTCTATTTACAAGAAAATTTAAGTTTTTATCAGATTATGGACACAATAGGTCCGAGAGCTGCAACCTTCAGCTCTGATACCAAGATGTAACATTCCCATTTATGACTTTAGAAACAAGGGAATTTTTTTAAAAAATAATGTTCTCAACTCTAAATAATTATTATTTAGAACACACATTTTACTTTTGATAAATGTTCTTTGTTCTCATATTAATAATATAGAACACACATTCCATGCCATTCAATCTCATAACAGATAACCATATGCAGCTGTAATGACTCAATGAACTGTCGATCTCTCATTTCATGACTTGGTGTTTCATCGATCTCTCATTTCATGACTCAGCTTCTTACTGATCCTTCATGTTAACTCAATTTATTGTATACTAAGTATACTTGGTTCTCTTACCCTTTTCAGGGTATTGAAGTTTTTTGTTAAAGAGGCCTATCTAAATATTTGTTACCAATACTCATCTGATATCCTGCTTCTTAAACTAGGTGACATAGGACAACGTAACCAGTAGCTTGCAATACTTTGGCCAAATATTTTCATATGCTTTATATGATCATATTCCTAGATGCCATACTTGTCGATGGAATATGTCCTTCACCCCCACTTCATCTGTTATCTAGAATGGTCTTTACTAACTCCTGTCATTCCTCTTATCAAAGGCTTTACCATTACCCATATTAACAACATAGATTGGTATAGAGGACCACTCATGGTGATTAGGGGTACATAGACATACTCAATCGACCTAGGTAGATTGCATGTGTCTAGTTACCTTTAGTCATCGCGAGTCCTTCCCTATACAAAATCATGTTCCTAAACTGACCTAGAGTGTTACTAAGTCAAGTTTGAGTTTATATAAACCTAGATGATTTGATTTGGAAGGGTGTTGCGACATGTCAGCTGTAACATTATGTCCTCATCAAAGCCCATTTTCATGATGAAAGATTATTGTCGTTGGCATGTACCAACATCCAACGGAACCACCTCATCTAGAAGTACATATCCAGGTAAGAGATTAAATACTTTCTTATCCTTTTAATTTAAGATTTAGTTTTGGCAACCCTGCTGAATTTCTAACCTCTTTGATCATTACGGTTGCTAACCATCAATGAATATTTCCATGTAGATTAATCTACAACCAATCCCTCTTCTTGGAGATTTGTGTTTCATTCTTTAGTTTCTTAACTTAAGTTTCAGACTTTCAATCCAAATCATCTTAACAATAGTAAGATTACTTACTTAACTTAACCAAGTTTATACACGGTTGAATTTAGATTCTGATTCTTTAATATTAGACTTCATTAAGTTGAAGTTGAATCCTTATATATATATATATATATATGTTCATCCATTTTCCCATTACCTTATTTCAAATTAACGATTACTAAGGAGAGGTAAAAATTTTCCTTCTTCCAAATATCCCTTAGGTATTAAACTCAAAAGGATATTAACAAATATTTTGTTCTGAAGACTAATTGTTTTTCCCTTAACATATATTAGTTAGGGTCCATTGCAACAATTCACTTATACATAACCCACTATGTAACTTACTCTTTTATTAATGTCAATTAATAATCCATAATCACCTATTAAATATTCATCTATACATGCCAACTTAGAAGTTGCACTTAAGAGAAGAATAGAGTATCGATTCCCTCTTTCTCTATTTCATTTGAGTATAACTGAAATGATTTAAAACATATATGTTTATGAGAGAATAAGAATAAGTTTACAATCCCCTTTGCAGTATGCCCAAAAGATAATGACACATCAAATATCAATAACACTCAATCCTTTTTCATTAATCAAACAAAATACATAATTTTATAGGTCTAAACATTTCAGACATCTTTCATGTCATTCTACATTGATAAATCAAGTAAAATTTACAACTTTTCCCTTTATCAATTACTTCTCAAAAAGAATAATAATTCCTCATTAAATATGCAGCCTGTAAGTAAACACAGGAAGCATCATACAAGAACTTGTCTTCTTTTATCACTTACGGAGTCCATCTACAAAAATTTCTAGCATGGGTCAGTTCATCGAACTAAACATGATAAGCACTAATCATTAAAACAATGTGGTTTTGACTAACTATCTCATAAAAAGAAATATGCTTTTATGAAACATTTAGCAATTCAGATAGATATCTCATAAAAGGATAATGATCAAATAGTGAGAACATAAAAGGGACCAAAATACGTCAAGCAGGACCATGATCAAATCAACACTCTTAAATCAGAAATTTCCTATGAAAATTTACAAAAGATAAGTATTATTACATCCCAATTACTTATCTATTTCATACTATAATGTCTATAGTTCATTCTTGATTTAGACAAGTGTTCAAAAGAATATTAACTCTATCAGATTTTAGAAGAGAATTATTTTAAGGAAGTAATGAATCACAATTCAAATCTTCTAACATAATTCTTCATTTAATATAAAAGACCAATTTCATTTTATCTTTAAAGGATGGAATTTAGAATGAACCATCAACATCCTAAAACAAGAATTCCCATTCTTTCCAACACTTGATCCAATTTTCAAATTCAATTTCAATTTATCAAATTCAATAGGAATAAGAAATGTAGGTTTTTCCTCCAATTACCCATTTAGCCTCAACAAGGTTAGTGCAAAAGATGAGAAAAAAGTGAACAATTGAAATTGAAATCAACTTAAGTCATCCTTCAGTGTTCAACAAAAACAACATTGTGATTCAACAATTTAGAGAGAGAAAAATAGAATGTAATATCCTTCACATTTTGAAGAAAAACAATGATGCATAGCTAACTCAGAAAGAGAAAGAAGATCACAATAATCCATCCTATTAAAAAAAATTAAACATAGTCAATGTTCCAAGAAGTATCTGAACCAATCCTTACCTAACAACATCCAAATTCAACAACCACCGTCCATAAAAATAGCAAGGTCAAAATTGAATCAATATGATGAATAAACAACTGAAACTAGCAAGACAGAGATGAAGAGAGGGCTTCTCATCAAATAAAGAGAACAATCACTGCAACACAAAAAATGATACAAGTTTTTAAGTAACAAAGGCTCAGTAACTAAATTCCTTACCTTCATTTCAGTGAAGATAGCCTTTGTCCAGACACCCTTAATTCATCAATAGAGAAGATTTCTCCTATATATATATCAGAGAGTGCCCAAAAGAATGAATACAAGTTACAACTAAGTCCAAGAGATGTACCCACTTTATTTTCAAAGGACAATACATAAAAAGGTAATAAGGATAGAATTCCAACCCTATTTCAAACAAGATCTTAGAAGTCAAAAGGAGATTCAACCCTAATTTTTTTTTACAAAATCAAGGAACAAAAGATAGTTGGGAGTAAAATAGAACATTCCAACTCAATCACAAAGAACCAATAACCAAAATGAATTCCATGACTCCAAACTACAGTACTCGATTTTCACATTCAACATCTACAGATGTAAATCTATAACACCCCTTCCCAAACCATTTATACATACAGGTAAGAGAACAGATCAATCTTCTAACAAATCATTGAAGAAAAAGAATACACAAAAATCCAAAACAAGTAGGCTTTATACCAAGCTTCAAGACTTCTTACATTGTTATATTCAACTCAAGTTAACATTCCGTAAAATAGATAGGCTACTAAAAACCATGCATAAAGAAAGGGTCAAACTGGAGTCACATAAACCAAAACTACTCTCAAGAGTGATAACAGTGACTCAAGCTTCTAAGCATTCTAACAGAGGTTCACAAATCACAACGTATAAGATTCAGAAGTAAATTAACTCAGCTATTTCTATTCATATAACAAGTGTGAATCCACCTAATGCAAGCAATCCAACACCACTATTTCAACATTATTTTAATCAACATGAACGATAAAATTTACAGCCACTTCAAGTTTTAACTAAAAACATTGATTTTATTACTTTCTCTTAGTAAGGGAGGATAACAAACTGATCAAATCTTTGGCCCAACAACATTTTTTTTCATTAAACCATTTTAGCATAGGAGATCAAGAAGTCCACATGACTTAAGTAACAATCCACTTTCAAATAAGATAAACATTATTTTCTCAAACATGCATCAAGAAAATACCCATATCAATTCTTTTTCAAAATAACAAACTTAAACAGAAGATCACAACAAAAATACACCAAGGCATTTCAAAAAACCACTCATTTCTAAGAGAGAAGATTTCTTTTAATGAAGACATTTAATAAAAAGAAGAACTATTTAATAACAAGATCCTATCAAGCTTGATAAAATTTCTTATTGATTTGTAGAAGACCTCTAGCTGAGCCTCTCAAGAATCTCTTCTTTCTCAAACAACGTCAACATTCAAATCTCCCAACTTCCTCCACGTTTCCACAAGTTCAGAAACAGTTTGAGGATGCTCAAGATCACTATGGATTGAAAAATAGGCTTTCTGGTTCGAAGAACCAGAACCACATGCAGAGCAAAAAATCCAGAAAGACCAGAATGACAAACAACTTCCACAAAACACCACTTCTCCTCTTTCCTAGGTGGTCTCTTCACCAAATCAATGCCATTGAATGCATTGAATGAAAATTCCCTCTCTTTTCTTACGCCACCACCACTAAAAAATTGGTGAAGTAAAATTCAAAAATTCCCATTCATTTTAATTTTAGCAATGATGTCAGCTAGGCATCCCACCATCTTTTTATGCCTCCGCCAATCTTGGAAAATTTTAGGATGTAAGGACTGAAATCAATCCACATTAATACCTTAGAAACCACCGCCACCAACCTTCCATCTACCACATAACCCATAAGTCCCCTTTAGGCTTAGTAATAGTTTAGGTTACATTAGCATTAGTTAGGTTTCCATCTTAGTTCTTAGGTCTTTAGAATTTATCTTAGGTTAGTTCAAAAATCATAACCATATAATATACCTTCTTAGGTTAGGTCATAATCCCTTAGGCTAGAATCCATATAGGGTAGGGAACTGCAACATAATTTTAGGTGTCAACTTAAATAGTTTAGTAATAGGTCCTAGGTAAGTGTTATTACCTTAAGTAAAAATCCAATAGGGAAACATTACATTTTAGGTCAGATCCGAATAGCACCAACTATTCCGACCAAAGTTAAGGCATTTTCCTTATAAGACCAATAAAAGGTCCTTAATCTCCTCACTTTCTTCAATGTTCCAAAACATTAATAAAGGAGGTCCAAACTTACAGTTTACAACATTATTTCGAGTAAGGACACACGAATCTAGGATCTTCACAATTTACAACAAAACACAGCTAAGTTCCATAATATCTTTCATTCAGTATCTTAATTATCAAGATGAAAATAAAGAAGAATGGAAGCATACCTTGGATCAATGGAATTTATTCAAGTTTTGCTGTTAAAATATGGAAGATGTGAAAACAAGGGTACATATTTACAACTTATAGCTCACAAAGCAGAATGGCTTCACTTCCAAGTAACCGAATTATAGCAAGCATGAATTCTGAATAGTAATAACTTATCCATTGTAAACATGATTTTCAACGTCAAAAGAATACAACTTCCTAAAACAAATCACATGTCAAAATTTGCAATGTCAAAAGTTGAAGTCATCATAGTAATGGTCATGACCAAGACATTACAGAAGCTGCAACATGAAGGAAAATATGAAAGACACCAAAAGAAGTCACGGAACTATCAAAGTGAACTGGAGTGGATCAAAGACACTTAGTTAGAGTTCAAATTGAAAGAGTGAATGTTTTCTTTCAGATTTTAAAGGAGACTTGATTGAAAGAGAATTGCAACTACAAGTACAACTAGAACTTCACATAGACCAATGAAATTCTCTCTTCCATCTACCATCATTTAATGCATGTTGATCATGAGGTAATTTGGTTATAAACTCGATGGAGATTCCCAATTTCAAGGAAAATTAAAATAATGCAAATAATATGGATCACCATTTTAATTTTATGATGCACATTATAAAAAAATGAAATATTTCTATTTCATAATACGACTATTTAATTGGTTTTACAAATGTATGGAAGAAGGAATGAAGCTGAACAAGGAAAGAATAAAATCTAGACTTAGCTAGGAACATTTAATGATCCAAATTCACATGCGACAGTTCAAGAAGAGTACATGATGCAAATATTGAAGCAAGCATTTTTGGTCGATAGTGAAATAAAATAAACACTCTAAGGGATTTGAAGGGGGTTTTTTCTCCTAAGATAGAAATAAGGCACAAGATCCAAGAGCGTGAAAAAGGCAGAGAGAAGAAAATACGATATAATCAAGTTGAGAAGAGAGACAACGGTGAAGAAAATAAAAAGGGTGAGATTGAGAAAATAATGAAGAACATAATTAGATAATCATAGCACAATATCCATAGTTTGAATGAGTAGAAGAATGTAATAGAGGAAGAACACAGATTGAGTCAAGAAAGTGATCATTATTCATTGTATTAGCAATTTCTATAACTACATGGTCAAAATGTATATGTAAAGAAGTATAAGTTGTATCTTAGCACATTCAAGAGTTGTAGCTTCCTTGTAGGTGGGAACCTACAAAAAATAATCTCTTGTGATGTGTAATATTTACTTGAGTCCTTTGTTGTGTGTAATATCACCATAGGTGTATGGGTTGATGTTCCTTATGGGATTGATGTCTCACTAAAAAAATATTGTAAGATGTATTATATTATTATGAGTCCTTTCTTTGTGTAATATAAGCAAAATTTTTGGTGGGTTTTTGTCTTTAAATGGTTTCCCATGGTAAATATCTATGTTCAATTTTTATGTGTTTTGATGAAAACTTGATTGATTGTATGTTACTCATACATATAGATTTGTAAAGAATATAAAATTTAATTAGGAGTGTAAAAGTTTTAATAGGTGTAGGGGTTGATGTTCCTTATGGGATTGATGTCTCACTAAACAAATCTTGTAAGATGTATTATATTATTATGAGTCCTTTCTTTGTGTAATATAAGAAATAGTTTTGGTGGGTTTTTTCTTGAAAGGGTTTCCCACGGTAAATATCTATGTTCAATTTTTATGTGTTTTGATGAAAACTTGATTGATTGTATGTTACTCATACATAGAGATTTGTAAAGAATATAAAATTTAATCAGGAGTGTAAAATTTTTAATCTGCACTGATTCACCCCCTACCCTCAGTGCTTATGATCTACAATAGGTTTAAATCTAAAATGAACCTCACCTCACTCACTCACACACTCAACATTTTGTTCTTTGAAAATAACATATTTTTCATACACACATTTGACCCATTCCCCGATGATTCATTCTCATTTACGGTTCATTATTGAATACTGAGGGCGCATGGAAAAATGAGCCTCACTTCATGCATACACATCCACTCGGGGAGCATGTGGATCCTATCATTCACACTACATTCCATTCTATCTCATCCATAACATGCTGCATATCTTTGTTACATTTTCTCTTTCTTAACTCTTCTTACATTTTCACTCTATTACACATGCTAGATAGATATATTATATGAAATTATCATTATCATACACACATGTGCATTAAATTTCCTTTCTAGTTGTGATCATAGATTATATAAATCTATTACACATAACATGGATGCTTGGCATAATACCTATTACAAGTCCCATAGTGGCTCCAGGGGTAATCCACTTTCATACACTACAGGTTCTATTATTTCATTTTTCATAGCACATTTATACATCGACTTATACATGTTTTGAAATACTATTTATCTTTCTAACATGCTAACAGGTTGTTCATGTACAAAATTTGTTATGGAGGTATATTTTCTTCCATGGTTGTCTGTTACATTGTTTTTCATTATTTTCTATTTGTATGACATTATTTACGTGTTTTTCCCTTTATCTTGTGTGCACACTTTCTACTTTTTGCTTCGATGACCTTGATTGTTTTGTGACATCATGAGTGGCATCCCATGTTTATAACCCACTATTTAGGTCTATATTGTCTTCTTGCATTTTTATATTGTCTTCTTGCGTCTTAGCTTAAGAATCATATGCTTAGCTTACACTTTTTCTTCTACACGTGTGTTTGTCTTTTCTTGTAATAAAACTTATATCCTATCCACTTTGTTTACGTGTGCCTTGGTTTCTACTAATCACATTCCCTTCACCATGTAGGGAAAAGTTTCAGTATAACAGTCAATCCTCCTTCAGTGATTCCGCATGCACCCCAAACGAAGGGGCATCATTTGGGTGAATCATTCACCCCATACAACGTCATACAATCACAGTTCAACACAACACAATACTCATACAACACAATCCTCAATATCAAATAAGGCTCAAAATCAAGCTTGGGTCCTTAGCACAACATAAACACCAACCCCCAAACCAAGATAGTAGCGCCTAGGTTCCCCTGACCCTTCTTTGATGCCTGTGACCAGGGATAGTTACACACATTTGGCAGTTCAACATAGTCTATAGAAATCCACACAATGGATTTTATAGGGAACACAGTCCTTAGCACTCGGCATGCATGCACTACACAACACTTTTTATTTTCACGTTGGATCAGATTTTTTTAATTTTTACACACCATCTATAGTGGTGTTCTACATTGTAGGAAGAAGTTAAAAGTTGGAGGATAACACCATATTTTTCTCCCTACACTTCTTCCATGACTTGGTGTGAGATTTCCCCAAAAACTTTCCACTAATAAAAATAGCATGAGATCACCCAAAAAATCCTTCTAGAAAAACTTCAAGATCCTTTTTGCACCCTTTTACTCATCATGGATCAGGTGCACATGTTCCTTTTTATTTTTTTGTATTTTACATATTTTCCTTACATAATTTCTACACATTTTCAATCATATACATGTGTATTTGAGTACTTGGTCATTCTTCTCTTTTGCAGGTCCATCCTTATTTGAAGCAGTAGTCGCATCAAATCACAACATCAACAACACCAATAAAAAAAATAATCAAATTTGACAACATGTATATCACAACATCTACACATACAATTTCACCCTATGATCACTTTCATCATCACGTTTTTGCACATTTTCCTCCATAGAAGCCATGCTTCACATTTTTATTACTCCACACTTTTTCTTGTCCCTCATCATGCCTTCATCATCAATCTACATGGTTATTAGGTACACATCTCTTATCTTCTTTATGTTATCAAGATTTCACTCAACAACATAAAGTGGGGGAAAATGTAGACATAAAATCATGCACTTTGGGTAACTATCTAGTCCTAATTACATACTACTATTAATATGATTCCTAAGTAAGAAGAATACTAATTAATCCATGTCTTTACCCACATTTATTTTCTTTATATTTCCACTTTTGGTCTTACATCCTTACTTGCTGCATCTTCCTTTTTATACCTCAATATTTATCATCCTCGACACCAACACCCAGTCAAGATGCCATCAATGGGCCCCCTCCTCCCCTCAAGGTGTCCCTGACCTCTTTGTACTTTGTTCACATCTTTCGAGTCCTTTCTAGCCATTTGAGCATATTATCTCTTTGGTAGTCATACTTTTTGGGGTTGATTACGAAATTAAAGAAATGAAATCATATAAATATAAAGTTATGTGATCATAATAAAGGACCAAGCAATAAGCATTAGCTATCGCCACCTAAGGTTGCATCCATCAAGCATATAAGAGCTCTATTGAATTCATCTAACACCACCTAAGGGACAGAATTGTTGGTTATTCTACATAGAATTCATATGAGGGGAGTTCAAGCTATTCCATGCACACATCTATTACATTTCTTTACATCTAGCTACTTTAATCACTATCAAGTGAGACAGGCACAAGAGCCACCTAGGGTCTGATTTGGCACACACACACACATATAGAACTACATTGGTTCTAAGATGTAGTGCAATGCTTAGTCATAAAATCACCATTATGAAATTCGAGGAAAATATGAACGATCCTTCTGTCTTATTATTTTTTAGAATTTTATGTCTCTTTGAGGTTTTTTGCAGGTCATTATTTCATTGGAAGTTTCCAGTGATTTCGGAGATCATTATGTGACCTAATAATGAATAAAGGTGAATACCTCACATCCGGTTAGAGGAGGTTTCCTAAGCATTTTCACATACATAGGTTCCCAGAATCAAGTTTAGGGCACCCTCAGGCACCCCTATCCCTCTCTAAGCACCCCATTATAGGAAGATCATCAGGTCACACACTTTTATGAGGCTTTGTGTGATGTTTATTCCTATATGTTCATCCATTCAGCACATAGGAACAATCTAGGAATGATTACAAAATAAATAATTCATCTTACCTCTTCTTTGCACTTAAGGATTCATATATTTTAGATTAGTTTTCTTAGGTTAATTTATGTATTTAATTGATTATTCATTTACTGTTATAATAGTAATCAAATTAGACATATAATTTCATATCTTGCTTAATCACCTTACAATGTTTCTTATAGCTAGCATAATACCCTCGACAATTATGAACTTGAGATCACAAACCTATTTGCATACCCATGTCTGCACACTCTTTCATTAAAATGGAGATCATGGCATGTGATGATACCTTTGAATCTAACATGCCCAATTTTCATCTCATGACTCACACAAGTTCACCTATCCTTAATGAAGACTACATCTTATCTCATGTTTAATCACATTGTTTAGATGTTTTTCATTACTTAAAAACTTAGGATGAATCCATTCTTTCAACCATGACACTCATTTGATCTCCTCATCCTATGATTTTGAGATTCCTTCATATAATACTAACAATAGTGAGGATGAAGAAACTTTACCATATGTTTCACTATCTAATCCTCCATTACTCAACACCCCTTGGGTATATTAAACAAATTACAACTAAACAACTATGCATATAAATTTCCCTCATGTAGCTAATCATTTAACAAAAAAATCAAGCCTTGTTAGGTATAGCTCAGTTAATCTATCTAAAACAATCATCCCATTTGCATGATGCATGAACAATATTTTATATTCCAATTCAATCTATCCTCATGCCATTGGACCCTATGCTACTAGCACAAAACATCCCATCATACAAAATGATTACTCTCCCCCTTCATCAAGAAATCACTGTAGTTGACAAATTCCTTGATGTGAGGCAAGTCATCTCTCATTAACAATGTTATGGAAAAGATTATGTGGCCCTTGAAATCAATATCAAATATAATGGTCCACTACCTACATTTGATAATGACGAGGCCATCCTTGAGTTAATGTATGCACATGATAATAAAATTCCTTTTTAGTATCAAGAGCTTGGCCATATATAAAATAAATCCCCTCTCTTTGAATTTTTTCTCTATTGTTTATCCTATTAGTGACGAGGTTTCTAAGTTTACTAGAAATACTTACCACTTTCAAGAAATAAACATCATGTCCACTCCTAACAACATTAAATTCCAAATTAACGATGACCCATCAAATGTAGTGATGTTAGGAAACTTCTTGCCCCATCAATATGATAAATATATTGAATTACTTTATAAAAACAAGGATGCTTTTTCTTGGAGATACTCTGACATGGCCATCATTGATCTTTATATTTTAATACAAAACATTATTAATTATCTATATTTTTTCCCATTAGATAAAATATTTTAAAAAAAATCCTTTATAAATTAATATTATATGTCATAAATAACTCATAAATATTCCTGACACTAAATTTATGTGTCTCATTGAATATCTTAAATGATTATCCAACATTAACCCTCTTCATGAAAAAGTCACATTAGACATGTTAACATATGGTCCTAATAGGTTTCTTCATTGATGAAAAACCAAATTAATGACAAATTTAATTTTACATTATAATTTTGTACTGAATGCTAAAATACTGGTTCATATGTGTTTGAGATGATACAATGGGATTCAGTGATGTGTGCTTTCTCTTGTAAGCCTATTCAGGTGCCTAGGATATGTAACATGAAAGTATGAGCTTATTGGATACTTGGGAAGAATTTTGACATGATTTCTAGCTTGTTTTGAGGGTTCTTTGGCACTCACATCAGTGGCATGATGAAAATACAAGTGGTTATTTGTGTTATAGGTTCCCATTAGGAGAAGGTATGGCAGGTTACAGGAGTGACAACATGATTTGGAGCCATATGATCTCATGGAATCTTGAATTCAGGTGTATCATGGCATATTGGGTATGTTTGGGTCATTTTTAGAGGTTTTATGGTCAATTATTGTATTATTTCAGTCGACCCTCACTTTTACAGTGAGAATCCTTAAGGTGAAGCTATAAAAATGAGATAGGATAGAGAGATTGAGGTATGGTATTGGAATTATTATGATTGGAAATTTTAAAGGGATATTTCATAGTGCTTTGAGAAAACTTATAGGTTTCCATGATGATAATTTTGCAAGATATGATAGTTTATGTGAGATAGGGTAAAGAACAAGTCAAAAACAGGCTCAAATATGAACTTTTGATGCTCGTTGTGAATTGTGTTCTTTGCATAGGACCTTGTGAATTTTAGGGATTTTTATATGGTGAGTTTATAAGGTTTCAAAAAAATAATTAGGTCATTTCATCGTCACTTTTTTATGAACGAATGTTAAGAAGGTAAAGTGGTATAAAACCGTAGTTAAACCCTAGCTAGGAGCAATTTTTTGATAGTGAAGTATAGTGACCAAGTTTTGATTGGTTCAAAAAATTTATGATTTTATGTTTTAGAGGAATTTGTTATCTTTCTAGAATTTTATAATTGAGGTCATGGTGAGGAGTGGGCCCCATGTAAAAATAGTAGTTTCAGAAGAAGAGGGTTTTGGGACAAGGTGGTCCAAATAAGTAGCATGAAAAATTTATGGTGCATTATGTATGGTATTTTTAATTTATTTCCATGTATTTTTCAAATCATATTCATGTAGGTACATAGTTAGTTGACGTCCATATAGGTTGACTAATCAAAGGGTAGTTTTTGGGTCTCAAATAGTAAGGTTTAGTAAAAGGAGAATAACTTGAGCTAAATGTGGAGTTTCAAGGCAATTCAAGTTTTGTTGGAAAGAGGATTCAGATATATTCCCATTGATATTATATTTTCCTTTTTATTATATCATTTGGTAGGGTTTATAGGTCATTCTTTGGATAAGATGATGTTTAGCTATTCAAGATAGCACGTGTTCTGGTGAACATTCTATGTTTTTTGAGGAATGAGATGGATTGGATGATTCTTCCTATCACATGGAATATTAAGAGAGAATAATGTAGCATAAAATTAATCAATTTTTTAGGTATTTATTGTATGTAAAAATGATTTTATGAGCTAACCTTTGGAAAAAAATTATTTGGCAGGTTAATCAGGTGAAGGTAAAAGTAGCTATGGTTTGAGCATGAGGTTGATTAAAGGACTATAAATTGATAAGAATTGTTATAAATGTTATTAAATTTAAATTTAGGGTTCACATGTCTTGTTTTCGTTGTGTAGAAGTAATTTTTTTACCTAATGAAGTTCTAGGGTGCTGAAGGGTGCAAGAAACAATTGTTTTGAGATTTGTAAAGTGAACTGGACCCATTAATTAAAATAATTTGATTGAATGAGATAAATTTGGATGATGTATGAATTTTTTATTATATTTTAATCATATTTAAGGGGTTCTAGTTCATGAATATGTATACATTTAATGTAAGGGAGTTTTTAAGATTGTGCCCATGGGGTTTTAAATCATTTTTGGCACATGTAATGAGGGTTTTTACTTGGAAGACCTACTTGGGTCATGTGTGACCATTGTAATGAATTTATTTTAATTTATTTAAGATTTATGTGTAAAATTTATCATTAAGGACTAATCTCCTTTAGGTTAAAAAGAAGAAATGACTATAAAAGTGATGTGTTGGGTTCATGTTTGAACTAGTGATCTTGGCGGGAAGAAGTGTGACATAGAGTAAAGTGTTTTGTAGGTATGAGAGAATGATTTGAAGGATAAGGAAGATAATTACAAGTTAAGGAATATTATATATTATGTGCGCATGTTTTTAGAGCTTTGATAAGTGAAGAAATAGCAAGATTATGAGAGATTGAAGACCTAATGTGTGAGATAGGGTTTGTGAGCTGAAATTACGATCTCAATCAGTTATGGAAAAAGAAAAATTAGATATCAAATATCTTCGAGTGGCTGAGTTTGTGTTTTGTCATATTTATGGGGTTTTATCCTCCTTTTGGAGTGGTTTCTTCACTAAAAGGTAAGAACATCATCTATGTTTCTCATCCATTCATTCTTCTATGCATGAGAAATTTAAGTCACTTGGAGTTTTAGATATATCAAAAGATATAAGGTATGTTAAGTGATCTTATTTATGAAGCTTTTGAGTTCTCAGTAGGTTTAGGAGTCTAAGTTTTTGAATCAATCTTGGTTTTGTTATCATCAAGTTTTGTGGACTTATGCCATGTATCTGGTAAAGGCTATTGTCATACTTCATGTGTTTTTGTTTTGTTTGTATAGGTCAAATATCACTATAGTTTGGTCTAAAGTCATGGTTTGTAGAGTTTCATTGATTGAAGTATGAAGGATTGCATCAAAGTTGTCATTTTATTTTGTACAATTGTGTTTGATTCTAAATGTATTATTCAAGGTCTGGTATTAGCATATGGGTCATCTAATTCATGCAGTCTTTTGTCTAGAAGCATAAACAGAAAAAATCTATGTCTTGACACAAATGTGTGAGTCTAATTTGTGTTTATATGGTATTTTATGTCTCATCAAGGTGTTTTTCATGTATGAATTCTCATCATTCCTTAATTTTGTATGATGATTATTCTTTTATCTCTGATTTCTCGATCTTATCATAATATGAATGTGTGTATGAATAAATGTTTCTCTCAAAGTCTACCTTAAATTGTGTATAAGTATAATTCATCAATTTGAGAATGTCCTCAAGATCCTTTCAAGTTCATCATAAGGTCAAAAGTTGTCAATGCCACAACAAGCCACTGGTATGTCACGTTGAATCTTAAGGTGTCTGTGTTCTATATTAAGTGGTCATTCATGATATGTTTAAGGTATGTGTTATCATTCATAAATCTTAAGTTTCTCATAAGGTATCTAAAAATGTATTATAATGTCTTCAAGTCTGAGTGTGTGAGACTTTTGTGTGTTTTTGTGGAAGGTTGGTCATGTTTTCTAGTAAAGGATGTTAAGGTTTTATACTATCTTTATTAAAATCTTGAAGTGTCTATACCAATGCACATCATGTCAATTATCACTATATAATATATATTGTTTATGAATTTAAAGGATTCATATAGTTTTTGTTAGGTTTCACAATACATAAGGAGTCATAACATTCTAAGTGTGCTTCAAAGAAGGGAAAAATGCAATGTTTCATTGTATCTTATTATATAATTTTTATGGGGTCTAAAATGGCCATGAAAATATAAGATGTTTATGTCTTAACACTTTAGTGTATACAAAGGTTCATTTATTTTTTCACTCCAAAAATTGGTCTTAGACACTCAAGAATGGTTTTTTGGGATTTGTATAAAGTTTGTACTTGTTCATGGAGTTGTCAAAAGTTTTATGTTATGATGTTTGAGTTTCTTTAAATAGTTCAGTGTTATTTTTTTATTTCATGTAAGAGGTTTGCTAGCTCAAAATTTTGTATCATGGAAATATGATACTCACTCTGAGTTAGATTCTATAAGATAATGGTGTGATAATTCAAGGGGGAGATTGATGAGCCTGAAGTTTGGAATATTTGTTTATGACAAGTTGTAATATGGGTTCTAGATCATGGTGTGTCATGCAGATGTGTTTAAGGTCCAAGAACAAGTTTGTGTATTCACAATACAATCAAATCCTTTTCATGTCTCTACAAACTATGTATAAATTCAAGGTACATTCATGAAGAAGATAGAGGGTTGTCTCCATGTTTCTCTATGTTAAGTTATTAGTGGTCAGAGGTCAAGTGTGAGATCCTTGGTATGTGTGTAAGGTCTTAGAAATAGTATTTTTGCATAGTGCAAATGGCTAAAATGATTTACTACAGGTGGTTAGGCATGGTAAGAGGCATTTTAAGATATTTTCAAGTATATGAGGTAGAATTTATGTGGTTAATAACACAAATTCATATATGTATTATTAGTGGTTCACTGTAAGGATTCATCTGATCGTATCAATACCAATCTAGTGAGTGTCATACTCTGTGTAATGTTCATCAAAGTGAAAAATAAGTATATATCAATTCCTATAGGTGATTAAATGATCTTGAAGGTTTAAGTATGTAAAATGGTGTCTCATCCAGGAATGGGTTATCATTAAGAGGGGCTAGAAGACTATGAATTTAAGTAAAAGAATTTTTATGACTATGCTAAGTCCTAAATTGTGAAATCTACAGGTAACGTAAAGAATAATGTTTGTTGTCAAAATATGACAAGGGGTGTTAAGATTATATTAGTGTCTCTTACCAATAATTCGAGTATAGTAGGATGAGAATTTAATGATGCTACAGGAATGACACATCTTGTTAAGGTAGGGGAAACCTTGATAGTCATCTTATCAGATAATGTGAAGATACTAGAAGGAGAAAATTGAGTGATACATGTTGAAGTTTTTGTAGGAAGATTTCTTTGATTTTGTTCCTTTGAGTTTGTTTGAAGAGTTTTCAATGTAAGGTTGGTAAGAAAATGTTTCAAAGGTATCCTAAAAAAAGGTGAGTCATGGATCCTTAAAGGTGTATGAAGACATTAAAGACCTGGTACAACACTTGATATCTTAAAATGTGACTGTGGTGTATAGTTAAAACCTAGGACTATGATGAAGAAACATTGTCATAAATAAAAGATTAGTGAACTAAGTCTGAGCATTAGTCCCTACAGGTAGGGGAAATGTTCTATATACTTCTTCATGGCGATCATAGTATGTGGAACAACATATGAATGTTGGTCAAGGCTTCTCTATACTTAGGAAGATGGATTGAAGGTGTTCTCAGGCATGAAAAAGGTAGAATGGTGTAAAATAGCATGCTATAAGTAAGGAGGGAAGAGTAAATTTTTTTCTCAGGTGTTTCTATGGTATTGAAAATGTTTCTCAAGTGTTTCTACAGGCGTAGGAGGAATGCATAGTCTATTCATGAGAGGGGGAGAAAGTTTTCTTGTTCTTAGATGGTGAAATGAAGTTGTTAAGGCATAACAAGGTATGTTTTACTAGTCTATGCATATCAGGACAAACTTTTTCTTATCTCAGTCACTTAAGACTGTCAAGAACTAAAAATGATGTTTAGGGAAGAGAATTTTTAATAAAGTTGATTTGTAGCCATGGAAGGAAGGTTAATAGCTAAAAATTATTATTTTTAGATACATATGGGAGTCCTAAGCTCAGATGGATTCATTATATGTATGATAGATGTATGAAATTACTCTAAGAAGTCTATTTAGAGCTCACAATCCATGATATGGAATGAAGAGTGAAAATATGCATAGTAAAGCTCAAAATAAACCTAGTCATGATGATATTTGGTTAAGAAAGGTGACATAATTATTTGATGAGCCTGAAAATAACATTGTTGGCATGCTTAAGATATGGATGACTGTGATCTCAAGCTGATACAATGCTCCCAAAAAGGTAAAAATAGGGGTGATAGTGAAAATTTCTTGTTTTGTATGCCTAGGAGGTGAAATAAGGTGTTTAAGCTCTAAAAAAGGTAAGAGTATGATTATTTCAATATTGAATCATGATGTTCAAATGATTTAAGTGATTATGCCAAGGGGATCATGGTGATTGTAAGCTTACAAAGAAGGAAAAATCAGGTTTTCAATGAAATTTCAAGGATCTTGAGCTTGTTTGAGAAATTTGGTGGATATTTCCAACAAAAACATGATGTTATGAAGATAAATAAGGTGAATAATATTCTTATATAGGTATTCCTTTGTCATTAATGTAAAAAGGGGGAGAAGTTCAAGGTGTTTTCCATCAATAAAAAAGTTGGGAATTATTGGCATATGGTCCTAATAGGCATTGTAATTGATGAAAAATATATATTAATGACAAAGTGAATATTGTCATTATAGGTGTATATGATGTTGTAATTCATGGTGCTAACATGATTGGTTCATACGTATATCAGTTGATACATTGGGATTCAATAAGGTATGCTTGCTCTTACAAGCCTATACAGGTGCTTAGGAGATACAACATTGACAATTATGAGCTTCTTGGATTCTTGTGAAAGAATTTTTACATGATATATAGACATGTTTTGGTGGTGTTCTTGAGCACTCACAATACGTAACATAATGTACGATATAGGTGATTCACTTTGTTACATGTGCTCATTGGGAATAAGTATGGACAACTTTAAGGTGCCACAGTGTGGTTTGGAGCCATATGAGCTTATGGAAGCATTTCATTTAGGTGAATCATGGGATATGAGGTATGTTAAGGGTCATTTACAAAAAAAAAATGATCAGTTATTGCATTATTTCCAGTTGACCCTAGATTCTAAAGTGAGAATCCCTGAGGTGCAGATCTATGCAAATGAGATAGGATAGAGATATTAAGGTATGGCATTGGACATTATAATGATTTGATATGTTTATAGGGATGATTCATAGTTCTTTTAGACTAAAAATTTATAGGTACTCATGATGTGTATTTTTGCTAGATATGACTGATTTATGTGAGACAGGGTGAAAATCAAGTCATTTTCCAAGCTACAAAGTATAAACTTCAGATGCTCTGTTGTCAAATTTTGTAATTTTCCTTGGAAATTTTTGGATTTCAGCGTAAAATTGTATGGTGATTTTTTAAGGTTTCACAATAAATAATTATGTTTATTTGATAATCACGTTTTTATTAACAAATGTTAAGTAAGGTAAAGAGGTCTAAAACCTTAGTTAAACCCTAGCTAGGAGTAGTTGGCAGAAAGTGAAGTATAGTGACCCAAATTTGGATTGTTTCATTAAAATTTATTATTTTTATGTTGTATAAGACTCTATTTATATTTCCATAAATGTATGGTTTGATGTCATGGTCATGAGCGGGCCCCACCTAAAAATAATAGTTTCTAATGAAGAAGGTTTTGGAGACAAGGTGTTTCCAAAGGAATAGCATGCAAAATTGATGGTGAGTGACGTATGGGATTTATTATATTGTATTTACATGGATTTTTACAGAGAATGTTTATGTAGTTTCATTGTGTAATTTGTAGGTCAAAACAGGTTGACTAGTCAAAGGGAAATTTTGTGATCTCAAATAGCAGGGTCCAGTAAAAGGAGCATAACTTGAGCTACAAGGTCGAGTTTGAAGGTGATTTAAGCTGCATTGGAAATAGGATCTAGATATATTTCCAGTTATATAAGTATTTTAAAATTCATGATTATTTCATTTGATATGGAATTCCATGGTAATTCTTTGAGTACATGAATATTATTGGCAGAATCAAGACTGAGATGTGTTCCGGTGAACATTTTGATGTTGTTTGAAGAATGATATGGATTTGGTGATGCTTCCTATCACATATAATAGTAAAGATTGATGAATGTTTTCATAAAATGAATCTATTTTTAGGTATTTAACGTATGTATAATATTATTTTATGAGATAACCTTTAGAAATAGATTTTTTTGGCAGGTTGGCCCTGGTGAAGGAAAAAGTAGCTGTGGTTTGAAGAGACAAACGTTTCATTAAAGGCTTCCAAATTTCTTATAAGTTTTTTTACAAGAATTTGGAATTTCCATCAATTTGATCACATGTACATGGTTTTATCTGTATTGAAGTAATTTGGTGGCTTTATGATAGCTTTCTAGGGTGCTGAAGGGTGCATGAAACAATTATTTTGAGAATTCGCAAAAGTGAATTGGGCCCATTAAATGAAATAATTTGATTTGTTGAGATAAATTCTGAGACCATGGTATGATGTTTTTTATGATATATTAATAATTTGTAATGGTGAATATTTGGGTCTTGACTAAGTATGTGTTACATGGAATGTAAGGAGAATTTTCAAGATCCCAATGCCCATGGGGTTTTGAGTGATTTTTGGTGCATGGAATGAGTGTGTTTTTGCTAGGACGGACCTACATTGGGTAATACTTATGACCTATTGATAATGAAAGTTATGGTATTTTTTTAAATGATGAATGTGGTTGAACTTAACATGTGTATGACCAACCTCAGTTTGGGTTGGAAGAAAGAAAATATGGCTATAAAAGTGATGTTTTGGGTTCATTTTTGAACTAGTGCTCTTGGAGGGAAGAAGTGTGTAATCTAGAGGAATGATATTTTTCAGGTATGAGAGCATTTAATTTAAGGATTAGGAATAGAATGAAATTTTGAGGAATATTAGAGAGCACGTTTTCATGTGATTAGAGATTTGAGAAGTGAAGAAAGAGACAAGAATATGAGAGATTGAAGGACCTAGTGTGTGAGGATATGGTTTGTGAGCTGAAATTTGTGATCTCTATCAGTTATGGTGGCCATCAAAATTATTAGAGATAAGATATATTCAAGTGGATGAGTTTTGTTCTTTGCCATATTTAGGGGGTTATCATAATCCTTGTGGAGTGGTTGTTTCACTAAATTAGGGGTTAGTGCTCTACTAAACTAGGGATTGGTGCTCTCCTAAACTAGGGGTTGGTGCACCTTGTGAAGTTGGTGCTTCACTAAATCACTTTGATTTATGTAGTATAAGTAGAGTTTTCAGTGGGTTTTCTTCCCCATGAGGGTTTTCCCACTTAATTATGGTGTCTTATAATTCCCTTTCTCTCGATCTTGCTTATGGTTGTTTATATGCTTAAGTATACATACATATGGTTCATGGTTGAATGAATGGTTATATGAGTGATAAAATATGATGAATGGTAAATGAAATTAAATTTTTGTAGTTATGATTCACCCCCCTGTCATTCCATTCGTCTTACAACAAGACATCCATATTTGTGTAGTAAACTAATCTTGATCTCACTTGTCTTATGGATAATTTACCTCTACCTTCCATCAATGTCATTGTCAATGCCATGATAGGATATGATATACTATCCCTTAAGAATGGATTCTTAGGATATAAATATATCCAAATGGAATTCAAAAATAAAAATAAGACCACATTCGTTGCTATTTAGTGAACCTATTACTATGTTAATATTCCTTATTGCCTTAAAATGTTGGGGTAACCTATTAATCATTTATGAAACAAATATTTCATGATATCATACACAATATCATTGGATAATATTTTGATGAAATTTTTGGAAAATATTAATACACAAAGGATCTTTCCCATGACCTAGACATCACTCTCAAACTTATCCATAAATAGAAGGTCATCCTTACCTTAGGAAAATTAATATTGTGCCACTCAATAAAAATCCTACGATTCCTCATCTTAAGATGAGGGATAGATATGGATCCTTAAAATATTAAATCCATCCTCAAAATTCCTCATCCTACCTCTATAATTGACATCTAAAATTTCCTAGGGAAGCTTAGGTAAATTTGATAATTTGTCCATGAATTCACATTTCATACACATTCGATCAACAACCTCCTTAAAAAAAACATTGAGCTTGGATGAGAAAAATAATGTCAAAAAGCCTTTTAGATTTTGAAAGTATATATCCTTAATACTCCAACATTACAACCTCCCTCACTTGATCAACCACTTAGTCTCTATATCTCATATTTCCCATATATATTGGGGAAATGTTATCCCAAGAGGATGAAAAAGGTAAAGATCATGTAATCTATTACATTACTCAACCCCTCATAGAATATGAAACTTGTTATATATCTATTGGACAAGGTTGTTTTTTCCATATAGTTTTCTACCATTAAGGTTCACCATTGTATTATCTACCAAAGTACTTACTTAATCATCCATACTAATCCCTGTGTCACCTTTTCTCCCATGTTTTCCTCCTAATCGATCACATCAATAAATGGATGGCACTCCTTATGGAAATTTAATTATGCATTATTACAAAAAAATATATAAAAGGTCAAGTAATCACTAATCAAATCTCCACTAATCCAATACCCAAAAACCATCCCATTTTGTATTCCCTACATGAGAAGGAAAAATTATTCAATCAAGGAATTGATCATGATAGTAAAATTAAATATTAATAATAAAATTCATTTCATATCTTTAGGCATAGTCCCTTTCATCCAATGATGAGAATCCTAAGTCTACGACAGGAAAAACCAAAAATAAAAATCAAAATGAAGAAATCAAGATTAAATTCCATGAATACATTTGGACATTCCATTTTGACGGAGTAAAATGTCTTCATGGAGCTGGTGTAGGCTATATTCTCACTAACACATTAGGAAAGAAACTTCGTTTATCCTTTTAACTTAAATTAAATATAACCAATAACATGACTAAATATGAATCTCTTATACTTGGTGTGAAATATTCCCTTACCTATAATATCACATATCTCTATGTCATGGGTGACTCCTAATTAATTTGTCAAAAATTCAATGGAACTTACCAATGGTGAAGTGGTAATATAAAATCATATTAAAAACTAGTCTAATAACTCACATGAAAATTCACTTCTTACACCATTAGATTTTATTCCTTGGGAAAAAAATGCCTTGGTTGATTCTATGACATTGTCTACTATTCAATTCCAACCTCATCTAGATCTACAATAGGACTAATACATGGTAGAGATCCTCAAAAAACCTTCTACACAACCTTCTCTTGAGTACACTCTTATTTTTAATATGGACACCCTTCCTACTTCTCATAGTTCATAGTATATAAACATTATCCAATGCATTCAACATCAGAAAAACCCTCCAGAATTTAATTATTACAAGCACACTAGAATCTGTAAGAAATATCTAAAATATGTCATCAAATACAACATGTTCTAATATCACAAGTTCGAAGACATTATGTTATATTATATATTTTAGGATGAAGTTCCTTATCTACTCAAATAGGTACATAAAAGAACCAATGATGGAAATTGCAGTGGCCACGTCATAACCTACAAATGCTTATGTATGGGTTATTATTGGAATATATTATAATATGGAATCGACATCTTTACTAAGAAATATAATACCTTCTAATATCATTATGACCTTATTAACTATCCACTAAATAAGTTTATAGTCCTTGAAGCTCCTTGGATCTTCAGTATGTGGGGACTAGATTGTATTAGTAAACTTCTATGCTCTCAAGAGGGACATATTCTCATCATTATAGCCATTGAATATTTCACCAAATGGATTGAAGCCATGCCTCTTATTAATATGATAGGCTTCAACACTTTCAATTTCATCCTTAACAAAGTAATTTATTTTTTTGGAGTTCCTCATATAATCATTAATAAAAATTGTGGACACTTCAAATAAAAATAATTGAAACAACTCTATGCACAATTCAAAATTAAGCATAAATTATAAAATCCTAATCATCCCCAATGTAATGGATAGGCTAAATATTCTAACAAAATCCTAGATTTATTTTTCAAAAGATTATCTAAGAATCATACTCTCACTATAATCTAAATCTCTATCCAATGTTCTAGGATTATTGTACCACTATTTTTATGACTACTAGGGTAACCACATTCTCTCTAGTATTTGGTAGTAACTAAATCCTTCTACTCGAGGTGGAGCTACCTTATGTTCACATCTCTCTCCATGACATCATCCTAAATGAGGATATCTAGGAGGAACGCTCCCATGACCTCATTTTTCTTGATGAAAAATGTGACAACAGGTTCATCATAACCATAAATATAAATATCACATTTCTAAACAACACGAAAAAATCGTTAAACCTCAAAAATTAAATTTTGGTGACCTTATCTTCAAATTAGATTATATTTAGTGCCCACTTCACTTTGACCCCCTTTTGATACTAATCATGACATTGTTGACTATATTTTGGACATTATTATAGTTTTGATTATGTATGATGTTAGATATTTGGTCATGGATTATTGTTGACTTTGATTCTTATATATGATGCATGATGATTATTAGAGACACTTTTATATATTGATGTTGATATACTATTTGACATGGTTATATTATGGATGTCATTCAGACTTGTAATAATTGGATATTTTTATTAGACCCTAGAAAATGAAAATTAGATTAAAAATGATGATGATATAGTTGTTAATGAATTTGTGTGTGTTATTGTTTATTGTCGTGATAATTGTTGTGACTCACATACATAGTGATGATCTTGAAATTATATTTATATTCATTTAGATGTTCTAATATGGCCATGACGCTGAAGGAGGTATTTTGTTATTTTTCCAGGTAAAAAATATCACAATGAACATCGGGGGATTGGAGACCAACCACTTTGGAATTCTAGATGAATTCAACAAGGTCACCATGACAACTATATTTTTTTGTGTGTGTTTGTTTGTGGTAGGGATTCCCATGGGGGGGTCACCTTTAAATGTGACCAAGGGATTTTATGTTTTTCTTTTATTTGGTCCCTTTTTTAAAAAAAAATCATGTGTTTTATTTATGTGGTGCACTTACCCTTTCATTATTTATTTAATGTGGTGTTAATATTGTGAGTAATCATATTGTTTAGTTAATTAATTAAAAGATGTCACAAGAATGTAACTAATAGAGTTTTTGGCCATGTTTTAAAGTGTTGTAAGTGATGTGTAAGTTTAATTTTGAGTGTGAAACACTCCACCTTCTTAGAAATTCGAATTTTTCCTTGGAGGCGAGTTTTGGAGTCTTGTGGGACAAGTTAAACTTGTCCCATACCTCTTAAATTTACATACCAACCTTGCCTATGGTTGGAGGGTTAAACTTAGACCTTTTTATGCATTTTTACAAGTCAAGTTTAATGTTGTAATTACACTTTTCTTACATAATTTAATTTCAGTCCTTATGGGGTATGGACTTGTTTGATTGTGTAAGTAAATCTATCATATTATTCACCCACTTATTTATTATGCATTGGAGAATGAAGTTGACTTTTGGGGGTTGGGGTTGAGGATGTGTGATGTGGCATCCTACATGGATCCTCATCATCCTCTTCTCTTCCCTCTTCTATAAAATTTGAATTACGTGCCTTGTTTTGGGTTGCTTCACTTTGAGACTTCATTTTTCGGGTGAATTTTCTTGTTGTTTTAAGAGCTCTTGCTTGGAGAAGTTTTTGGAAGATTGTTTCATTCTTGTGCTTGGTTGTTTTGGATTGCTTGCATTGGGATAAAGCTTGTTGTTTTTGGAACTTAGAACAAATCCATCATGGAGAGGTAAGAGCTTGGCTCTTGAAATGATCTTCTTTTATATATATAAATGTTTTTGTGTGAATGTTTAACATATTTGTGGGTTGTTAGGTAGATGGCCTAGGAATGGTGTAGGAGAATACTATGGGGTTACTTTTTGGGAGGCACAAGTGTGTTTTAGGGAGGTATAAGGGTGGAGGTAGCTGGGATTTGGCTTCCACCTTAAAAAGAAATAGCTTGTATTTATTTACTCATTATGGGCTGGCATAAGAGGTTGGGGAGACATAAGAAATGTGAGGAATAAGGGGTACTTGGGGGAGGCATAAGGGCATGACAGGGTTTTGAAATGATACTCGTATATATATATATATTTGGTGGGTTGTTCTCAGCTGGTGATACCCATTTTTCCCTTTGGGAGGCATAAGAAACATCACCCATAGCTTCTTGCTCCTTTGGCTTGCTTGATGAATCCTTTGTATTGATTTTCATGTTTTAATGTAGTGGTAAACTACATTTTGTTTTGGACTATGTTTTATTGTGAAAATGTTGCTTGTGTGTTGTGGAAGCCTATTGTTTCCATGAGTTGGATCACATATTTTATTGATTTGTGGTTATGGCTCGAGGGCCAATGAAGAAGGATGGATTATTATATTCATTGGATGTCTTGGTTGGGTGGAGAGAGTTTCCTTTCCCCTACTTCTATTGTTATCAAATTGGAAGAATGAGGAGTATGCATGTTGTTGTTCTAGAGCTGAGAAAAGATAGTTTGATAATCCCTTGTGAAATGAAATCTCATTGTAACCTTTCCCACTTGAAGTGGATGAGCTTGTAAATGTTTGTAATGGAAAGATGTTATACTAATTGCAAGTTGTATATTGAAATGTAAAAGAGTTATACTCTGTATTCTATTTTGGAAAGAATGTGAAAGAAAGATACGTGTTTTTTATGTTTCATTTTGAAACCAAATGGAAAGGAAGTTGTAAGAGTTCATTTAAATTAATGGAAGTGGTTTTGTATTGTCCATATGTTGTTATTCCATTAGAAATATGTGGGTAGCATACATTATGAAATACCTATTTTGAAAAGTGGTAAAGTGAAAACACGTGAGAAGAAAATGTATTATTATGTTCTGTATATAATATAGGTTTTGGAAGGAATAAAAGAAGAAAGGATTGTAATGTTGCATTTTGGAATCAATAAAGGATGGCATTACCTTTTTCAATCTGTATTGTTGTATTGAAATTGATCATCTATTGTATTTTGAAATCTCTATTGAAAAGAAGAAATGCGTGTGAGGAAAAATATAATGCTCTATTCTTGAAAAAAATGTTAAGATTGGAAATTAGAATTTTCATTTTATCCCGTAGATGGTTTGATTGAATCAACTAAATGTATAGGCTAGGATTAGAATGAATTTCCACACTTAGGAGACTTAAATTAATTAAATAGATCCTTTAAAAATTTGACCTTTGTTTTGTTCTTTCAAACTGATAATTTTCTAAACCAAAAATGCACAGTTTGAACCTGCAATGATAAAATAAAAAATAAAATGATTAAATTGAAGTAGTAGGCCCTAAATGAGTTCAATTAAACAAAAACACTTAAAGGAAATATTTCAAAATGTAGCAAAATTGGGCTCAACTATCTTACAGTTGTTTTGCTGTCAAAATTGTAAATTTCAAATTGGAATTCAATCAAATAGATATACCTCACAAACTTATCCTAATTCCTCCTAAGAACAACTCTCCATGTATATTTTACATGTTGAGAGAGGAAGAAGATCAAATTGAACAAATCTCACAAGTTAAAATTTACTAGTTCGCACTGTAAAATCCTGTAGGCCGTTTTCTTTAAATTGACCCCTTAAATAATGTCAAAACAAAAAATTAATGATCCCTGAGTGAAGAGGACTTGAGATATTTCTAGAAAGTCCTTGTTTGTAAAAAAATGAGCTCTCTGTCAAAATTTATGGCCCTCTAAATTTTTTCCTTCACTTGGTGTAAAAAAAAATGGGAAAATTTTCTTTGGCAGGCCCGCGGGCCTGAATTTTTCCGTTTGCACTTAGGAAAATTTTTGGGAAAATTTTCCAAATTTTCCCTACCACCCCACCAGCCTACAGCCAATCAGAGGCTGTCACGTGGCACCACGAGGTATTTTTAGAGGGGTGGACTTCTTTTTAAACTTAGCACATTTGGAAAAATTTTGGGAACAATTTCCAAGTTTTTGCCGCCGACCCGCGACCAATTAGGTGATGTCATGTGGCAGCACGAGGCATCGGCAGTGGAGCAGGTCCCTTTTTCCTTTTTGTGTTTTGGAAAATTTTGGAAAAATTTTCCATGTTTTCCCCGCCGTCCCACTGACCCACAGCCAATCAGGAGCTACCATGTGGTATGAGGAGCCGGCGGAGGCGCGGGTCAATGTTACCCTCTTAGCTCTTTGAGATGTTAAGAAAAATTTCTCCCCACCGCTCCACTTTCCCTACATTGGCTTAGGTGATGCCACATGTCCCTTGTAGCTTACAGACTTATAGGCACGATGTTGGATTTTCACCCCGCATGGGAATTTTTTTTTCCAAACATCTCCCGCCGCCTCGCTCTCCCCACGCTAGCTTGGGAGGTGCCACATGTCCCTCATGGACATGTGGACCCGTGGGTGCATGGGCACAAAGTTATTTTTTCTCCCCATGTGGGAAATTTTCCAAAAGTCTCCCCGCAGCTTGCCAAACTACCTTTGAGGAAAATTTTCACCCATGGGCCCGTAGGCCTACTCTTGGGGAAAATTTTCACCCCAAGGCCTATTGGCCCATAACTTGAAAAATATGAGGAGTTAGGAAGACTTCTTTATACCAATGGAAAGGTGAGGAAATTTCCTATCCAATGGGAATAATTTAGGGAATGTTTGAATGTGCTAAGTTTGATAAAAATCAAGTTGAACCTTTAAGCCTATTAGTGAGTGGGTATGGTGAGGAATTACCCTCTAAACCTTATTGTACCTTCTAACCCTAAAATTTGGACCTTATGACCTCTAATAATTGCCAATAAAAGAAAAGTATGTTCTAGTGAATTATAATTGTTCTAGAACTTGTTAGTGATATTTTTTCCCTTGTAATCCGGTTGTAGAATCATTTAAACAAAAAATAATTATTCCATAATTTTCCTAACTAATCTTAGGTTGTTCTTAGGTCTCAAGTGGGTTGTTTTTAGGGGGTGTTACACTTGGTATCAGAGAAGTGGTTCAAAATCTTGGGCCATTAGCAACACTAGAAAACTTGAGACATGAAACTTAAACCTATCACACTTTTAAATCTAGAAAACAACTTAGTTCAGAAATTACATATTTTAGTAAATATGGAAACTGAATAAAACTTAGAAAGATGACCTAACTCTCACCTTGGTATGTGTAGGAGGTGCAGAAGAGACAAGGGGGATTTTTACATAAACCCAAAATTACCACCACTAGATCATGTTGTAGCATCCATCCTACCCCATATTTTGCAGACTCTTTAGGATGTTAGTGTTGCTCTACACAGAGGATTAATAGGAGGACATGCAACAAGACATGAAAGAGTCCCTTCCATTGAGGGTCAGGTATCTCCTCCACCCAATGAGGCACATGGTGGAGGTAAATCCCATGTAGAGTCAGCCAGAGTAGAGTAACCATATAGGGGACAAGGTGACCGAGTTTTAGGACATAGAGAGAGGTCTCAGAGTCCTAGGCTTAGGGATGAGCATATATAGAGGCCTAGAGGCCGTCAAACCACAACAGTAGATCACATTAGGGAGATCCTAAAGCTTCTAGTGACATAGGTGGATTTCAAGAATATGCCTGGTTGGTGAGCTTGAGTGGATGCTTCAAGCTCTATCATTTTTATAACAACATGAAAGCTCATGTTGCAATCCATCTACTGAGGGATGGAGCTAGTGTCTGGTGGAGGACAGAGGATTAGAATATCCATATTGATTATGAGACAGTTACCTAAGAGATCTTTGAGGAGAATTTTAGGAATAAATATTTGTCAGAGAAGTTCTTACTGTAGTAGATAGACAAGTTCCATGACCTCCAACATGCATCTCTTACAGTGGCCGAGTATGAGATTAGATTTCTGGATCTACTCCAGTATGTTGGTTACATGCAAGATGAGTAGGTGCAGATCCACAAGTTCATTTGAGGCCTGAATCTAGACATTAGAGGTGTAGTGTGGATCCATTGTCCACAGAAATTAGCTAATGCCATCGAGAAGGCCTATATATCAGAGGATACTTGGGAAAAGACCCAACAGGCTAAAGACTAAGTCTAGAGACTCATACAGTAGATGCAGGACAACAAATTGAGGGGATCAGTACCTCTTCCTCATGGTGGATAGGTTTCAGCACAATCATCCCTTACACCTCAGCAACAGTAGTAGCAATAGTAGTCCTTCCTACCTTATAGACCTCCATATAGGTTTGATGCACATGGAGGATAGAGTATGGGGCCTCCTCCTAGGGGTCCCATTAGGACACAGGGTGCCCAGCGAGCTCACTTATCAAGAGCTCGCCAATAGAGAAATTAGCAGACTATAGATGGATCATCAAGATCCATACCACAAACCTCTAGAGTACTGAATGGACCTGCTGCATACGGGAGAGGATCAGGTAGTTGTTTTAGTTGTGGTGTTACTGGACATTTTTGGAGAGACTACCCACAAAAACCTAACAACAAGGGTAAAACATAGATCTCATAGCCTATGGTTGGTGATATGGGGTACAATCATAGGATGTATGTAGTAGTCAAGAACTGATAGGTAGAACATCATAGTATAGTTATTGAGACCACAGGTAAAATTGGTGGTATTCCTACCTCCATCTTGTTTGATTCTGGTTCTTCTGATTCTTTCATTGCACCATATTTAGTAGAGCAATGCAGGATGGTGGAATTTAGGTAGGGTCATAGTTAGGATGTTGAGATTGCTTCTGGAGCCAAGATCTCTATAGACTCATTAGTTAAGGAGTGTGTGGTGGATTTGGGACCTTTCACCACTACCTCAGATCTTCATATCCTTCCTTTGGGCTCATATGGAGTCATCTTGGGTATGAATTGGTTGTCTGCACACAAGGCCATAGTGGATTGTTACCACAAGATTATATCTTGTGCATATGATTTAGGAGTTGAGTTGGTGATTTTATGGGTTAGGAGACCCATTTCTATTCACACCATCTCTGCTATGCAGCTTAAGTGGTGTGTGTGACGCGGTTGTCAAATGTATGTTGTTACATTAAGTGACAGATCAAAGGATGGGCCTAGTGGACCATCATTAGATGATCACCCCATTTTGAGAGAATTTGCAGATGTCTTCTAAGGGAGCTAATGGGGTTAAAACCCCCATGTGATATTGATTTTCATATAGACCTAGTTTCAGGAGTAGAGCCTATCTCACAAGAACCTTATTGGATGACCACCCTAGAGCTCTGTGAGCTCAAGTTTTAGCTTGAGGGCCTTTTGGAGAAAGACCTTATCCATCCTAGTGTATCCCCTTGGGGTGTACCAATGATTTTTGTGAAGAAAAAGGATGGATCCTTGCTGTTGTGTATTGATTACCGCCATCTGAACAAGGTAATGATTAAGAATCATTATCCCCTTCCATGTATTGATGATTTGTTTGATCAGATGAAGGGAGACATGGTTTTCTCTAAGACAGATCTTAAGTCAGGTTACCATCAGCTAAGGATTTTGGAGGCCAACATTCATAAGACCTCCTTTTGTACAAGATATGGCCACTATGAGTTGACAGTGGTGCCTTTTGGTTTGACTAATTCCCTCGTAATATTTATGAGTTTGATTAATGGGGTATTTAAGACCTTCTTACATCACTTTGTGCTCATCTTCATTGATTAAATTTTTATTTACTCACATATGCGTGAGGAGCATGAGGGGCACCTTCGTTAGTTTCTTCATTGTCTTCGGGAGAAGAAACTTTTTGAGAACTTGGAGAAGTGTGCATTCTTTCAAACGGAGGTGCATTATTTGGGCCATATCATTTCTAGGGAAGGTATCGTTGTTGATCCTTCCAAGATTAGAGCTATTATGGATTAGCTAGCACCCACTACTATGACTGAGGTGTGCATATTTATGGGATTATCAGGCTACTACCGGATATTTGTTAAAGAATTCTCTCGAATTGCACACCCCATCACTTCCCTATAGCGGAAAGGGATCAAGTTTGTTTGGTTGGAAAGGTGTGAGCAGGCCTTCAGTACACTAAAGGAATGCCTCACTACAACACCTATTCTTGTAGTGCCAGATCCACAGGGTGAGTTTTTCATTTGCATGGATGCTTCTTTAGCAAGGCTTGGAGGTGTGTTGACGCAGGAGGGAAGAGTAGTGGCTTTTGAGTCTCGCAAACACAAGGATTATGAGCTCAATTATCTGACTCATGATCTTAAGCTTGCAAAAGTTATACATGCCTTGGTTTAATGGAGACACTTTCTTCTTGGTCAGAGATTCACACTCAAGATAGATCACTTGAGTCTTTGCCATCTCTTCAAGTAGCCCAATCTCAATGCTTGTCAATAACATTAGATGGAGTTGCTTTGTGAGTATGATATAGAGATCGAGCATGTGAATGGGAAGGAGAATTTGGTGGCATACACTCTTAGTAGATGGAGACATATGGATATGGCCACCTTAGTGAGCACTGATTTGTGGAGTAGGATCCTTTGGTAGCTTCAGCGTCTACATTTTAGTTCGAGCAGAGATCGAGTATCAAAGACCCCTCGAGGGGAAGTTTGATGGTTTTTTATTTAAGGCAGATGGTCTTCTTAGGCACAAAAGTTGGATTTATGTTCCTAGAGAGGAAGGCTTGAGGTAGGACATCTTAGCAGAGGCACATCATGCACCCTATTTAGCCCATCCCGGGGTGAAGAAGATGCACGCCACCTTGAGACAGTTGTATCATTGGAGAGGAATTTGTAGAGACATAGCCCAATTTGTGTCATGGTATTTAGAATTCCAGAAAGTGAAGGCTGAGTATTAGCATCCAGCTGGCCTTCTTTTCCCTCATGTTATACCCGAGTGAAAATGGGACACCATTTCCATGGACTTAATTGTTGGACTACCGATGTCGAGATATCACCATGACGCCATCATGGTCACGGTTGATAAATTTACAAAAGTGGCTCACTTTTTTTTGGTGAAGACCACTTATATAGCTAATGTAGTGGCACGGGTATACTTGGATGAGATTTTTAGGTTTCACGGGATTCTGTGGAAGATCATAAGTGACTGCGATCCTTTGTACACTTCCCATTTTTGGACTACCATATAACATGCCCTCGAGATGAAGATTAATTTCAGCACATCCTATCACCCTGAGATAGATGGACAGAATGAGAGGGTGAATCAGATTTTAGAGGACATGCTCATGATGTATGTGATGGATCAATAGTCTAGATGGGAGGAGTACTTGTACTTAGTGGAGTTTTCCTACAATAATATTTTTCAGAGTTCTATAGGCATGGCTCCTTTTCAGGATTTGTATGGTAGAGAGTGTGGGAAACCTCTTAGTAGGGAGAGGCTAGAGGAAAGGGCCTATCTTAGACTAGTTTTATTACAGGACATGGACCAACATGTGATTTTGATTAGACAGAGACTGCATGAGGTACATGATAGGTAGAAGAAGTACACAGATCAACATAAGGCCAACTATAGTTTTGATGTGGGCATGAAGGTGTTTCTTCATGTCAGGTCACATAAGAGCCCTATCTATTATGGAAAAGGCTCTAAGTTAGCTCCTAGATTCATGGGTACTTTCGAGATCTTGGAGCGTATCAACCCTTTGGCCCATTGTTAAGTGTTGCCACTTATCTTGTCTCATGTACATGATGTGTTTCATGTTTTAGTTCTTAGGAGATATGTTGCAAATCCCTCTCGTGTGTTAGATTGGACATCATTGTAGGTGCAAGATTAGGGGCAGGTGATGGTGGAGTCTGTTTGCATCCTAAATCATAGGACCCTAGGCATTTGAGGTAGAGATGTTCATCAGGTTCGGGTGCAATGGGACAGATATGATGAGACTGCAGGTAAATGAGAGGATGCTACTTTGTTACGAGTTCAGTTCCCACATTTGTTCTAATGACTTCCAGGAGGAAGTCAAGTATAAGGGGAGTGGGATGTAGTGCCCACTTCCCTTTGACCCTCCTTTTGATACTAATCATGACATTGTTGAGTATATTATGGACATTATTATAGTTTTTATTTTGTAATGGATTATTGTTGACTTTGATTCTTATATGATGCATGATGATTATTAGAGACACTTTTATATATTGATGTTGATATACTGTTTAACATGGTTATATTATGGATGTCATTTAGACTTGTAATAATTGGATGCTTTGATTAGACCTAGAAAATGAAAATTAGATTAAATGTGATGATGATATAGTTGTTAATGAAATTGTGAGTGATATTGTTGAATTTCATGATAATTGTTGTGATTCACATATATATTTATGATCTTGAAATTATATTTATATTCATTTGGATGTTCTGATATGGCCATAAGGAAAAAGGAGGTATTTGTATTTTTGCAAGTTAAAAATATCACAATGAACATTGGGGGATTGGAGACAAACCACTATGGAATTCTAGATGAATTCAACAAGGCCACCATGGCAACTGTATTTGTTTGTGTGTGTTTGTTTGTGTTAGGAATTCCCATGGGGGCGATCACCTTTAAATGTGACCAAGTGATTTTATGTTTTTCTTTTATTTGGTCCCTTTTAAAAAAAAATTGCATGTGTTTTATTTATGTGGTGCACTTACCCTTTCATTATTTATTTAATGTGGTGTTAATATTGTGAGTAATCATATTGTTTAGTTAATTAATTAAAAGATGTCATAAGAATGTAATTAATAGAGTTTTTGGCCATGTTTTAAAGTGTTGTAAGTGTTGTGTAAGTTTAATTTTGAGTGTGAAACACTCCGCCTTCTTAGAAATTCGAATTTGTCCTTGGAGGCTGGTTTTGGAGGCTTGTGGGACAAGTTAAACTTGTCCCATACCTCTTAAATTTACATACCAACATTGCCTATGGTTGAGGGTTAAAATTAGACATTTTTCTACATTTTTACAAGTCAAGTTGAATGTTGTAATTGCACTTTTCTTACATAATTTAATTTCAGTCCTTATGGGGTATGGACTTGTTTGAGTGTGTACATAAATCTGTCATATTATTCACCCACTTATTTATTATGCATTGAAGAATGAAGTTGAATTTCGGGGGTTGGGGTTGAGGATGTGTGATGTGGCATCCTACATGGATCCTCATCATCCTCTTCTCTTCCCTCTTCTATAAAATTTGAATTTCTTGCCTTGTTTTGGGTTGCTTCACTTTGGGGACTTAATTTTTGGGGTGAATTTTCTTGATTTTTTAAGAGCTCTTGCTTGGAGAATTTTTTGGACGATTTTTGCATGCTTGTACTTGGTTGTTTTGGATTGTTTACATTGGGATAAAAATTGTTATTTTTGAAACTTGGAACAACTCCATCGTGGAGAGGTAAGAGCTTAGCTCTTGAAATGCTCTTCTTTTATGTATGTAAATGTTCTTGTGTGAATGTTTGGTATATTTGTTTGTTATTGGGTAGATGGCCTAGGAATGGTGTAGGAGAATACTATGGGGTTAATTTGCGGGAGGAAAAATTTTGTTTTAAGGGAGGTATAAGGGTGGAGGGAGTTGGGATTTGGGTTCCACCTTACAAAGAAATAGCTTGCATTTATTTACATGTTATGGGGTGCCATAAGAGGTTGGGGAGACATAAGAAATGTGAGGAATAAGGGTTACTTGGGGGAGGCATAAGGGCATGAAAGGGTTTTGAAATGATACTCTCCATGTCTATTTGACATGTTGAGAGAGGAAGAATATCAAATTAAATAAATCTCACAAGTTAAAATTTACCAGTTCACACTATAAAAGCTTGCAGAACATTTTCTTTAAATTGACCTCTTAAGCTATGTCAAAACCAAAAATTAATGATTCCTGAGTGAATAGGACATCGAGAGATTTCCATAAAGTCCTTGTTTTTCAAAAAAATAGATCTTTGTCAAAATTTATGGCCCTTTGAATTTTTTCCTTCACTTGGCGTAAAAAAAATTGGGAAAATTTTCCTTGGCAAGCCCGCGGGCCAGAAATTTTCCCTTAGCACTTAGGAAAATTTTAGGGGAAAATTTTCCAAATTTTCCCCACCACCCTGCAGCCAATCAGAGGTTTCCATATGGCACCATGAGGTCTTGATGGAGGGGTGGACCCCTTTTTAAACTTAGCGTATCCGGAAACCTTTTGGGAAAAATTTCTAAGAATTTCCCACTGCCCCGCCAACCCATGACCAATTAGATGATGCCATGTGACATCATGAGGCATCGGCGATGGAGTGAATCCATTTCTCATTTTTTGGTTTTGGAAAATTTTGGGAAAATTTTCCATGCTTTCCCTGCTGTCCCACTGACCCGCAGCCAATCAAGAGTTGCCACGTGGCATGAGGAGTCAACAGAGGCATGGGTCAATGTTACCCTCTTAGCTCTTTGGGGCGTTAAGAAATTTTTTTCCCTGCCACTCTAATTTCCCCACATTATCTTAGGTGATGCCATGTTTCCCTTGTGGCTTACGTAATTTTAGGTGCAATGTTGGCTTTTCACCCTGCGTGGGAATGTTTTTTTTCCAAACGTCCCCTGCCGCCCCACTCTCCCCGTGCTAGCTTGGGAGACACCACATGTCCCTTGTGGACTTATGGACCCATGGGTGCATGGGCATAAATTTGGTTTTTCACCCCACATGGGAAATTTTCCAAAATTCTCTCCGTGACCTGCCAAACCGCCCTTGGGGAAAATTTTCACCCCTGGGCCTGCAAGCCTACTCTTGGGGAAACTTTTCACCCCAAGGCCCGCCGGCCCATAACTTGATAAATATGAGGAGTTAGGAGGAATTATTTATATTAATGGAAAGGTGAGAAAATTTTCTATCCAATGGAAATTACTTAGGGAATTTTTTAATCTGCTAATATTGAGAAAAATCAAGTTGAACCTTTAATCCTGTTAGTGAGTGGGTATGGTGAGGAATTACCCTCTGAACCTTATTGTACCTTATAACCCTAAAATTTGGACCTTATGACCTCTAATAATTGTTAATAAAATAAAATAATGTTCTATTGAATTAGAATTGTTCTGGAACTTGTTAGTGATAGTTGTTGCCTTGTAATCTGGTTGTAGACTCTTTTAAACAAAAAAATATATTCCATAATTTTCCTAACTAATCCTAGTTTGTTCTTAGGTCTCAAGTGGGTTGTTTTTATTTGGCGTTACATTACATACACAAAAATGAAGGTAACTACACTAAAAAATGGCGGGGTCCTTATCACATCATTGATGTCCCTAGTCCTAGAACATATCATCGACAAACTAATGAATGTTGCATATTCAAAGAACTAACCAATGCTCATTTTATGAATAAATTATATGCTTTATATTCTCATATATTCCCTTGTACATAGTTATCTTCCATTAAAATGTATTCAAATCAAATACTTCATTAACCTACTATTTTACTTTAGTTTCACCCAGCTTGGTTTTATCCTTCCTAGTTGGGTTTATATGGCCATTGATTTATACTTTAGATACTTTGGTAAAATATCTATCTCTTTAGGCCTATTAACTCCTTGACATCATTTTCTGATTAGCATAGTTTTCCAAAATCTACCATCCTTATCACATCTACATTTTTTCCATTCTTCAACATTGTTATCCACCTCTAGGATATCATCCTTCACACAATCTACTAGCTAGGTGATTCATGTTTTCTTTTATTAGTTATCTTTAAGTGTTTCTTTTCATTCTTTCTTATTCAGGGTTCCAAGTAGTTATTGTTTCCACCATAGGAAAGTTGAGTGATATTGACATGTAAATATGAGGTATGTTTATTTTATTTACTAGAGTTCAGCATTTCTTTACAAAAATTTCATTACAACTTACTTTTAACATTTACAATTGATTTTACATGTTATATAGATATTTTTTATAAATACCATCTCATGTTTCACTATTGTGACATATGATGATCTTCGGTTAGGGCATATGTATACACATAATTTTTTAATCTTTCTAATCATTTCAATTTTGTAGGAGTCTCTTAAGATTGGGGTGTGATCAGACTTGGTCATGTGGACTAGACCAAAACATTTGAGAGATGTCACAACTATGCCATCGTTACCATAATTTTTACTCATTTCTTCCTTTTTTCAAATATTAGACCAATAATGTCCACTTATCTCATTATGTATACTTATGTTTTTTTATTCTATGTTATTATCCCTACTTATTTTCATCCTGTACCTTTGTTATTTACCCCTATTTACCTTCTAACATTCATTTCATATGATTTTCACCTTTTGACCATATAGTTTTCCCCAAGGCCGATGCATCACCCATGGTTGATGATTCTAGGTATAGATAATTTACCTTAATTTTTATAAACCATCACCAAAAAATAACATTTTCATACATGAAGGTACTAATAGCTCACATACTTTCACACTATTTTACACTTAATTTTTTACTTGGATTCTTGGAGATTACCTTAGTGTATATATGTCACTATAGCGAGTAAGAACTATAGATTTTATTGTTGAGATTTTCATTATCCACCCATAAATATTATCTCTTAGTGTTACTGTCTCTAGGAGGATTATGCATCAATATTCATACACGTGCTACAAATAATATTTTCTAACCCTTTTTAATTTTCACATGTATGTTGTATGGTCTTCATTTATTGTTATAGAATATAGTATATATATGTTCACTTTGATATATTTCATTATTCTATTATATTATTACCTTTGGATTTATCCACATCTTGATTAATCTTATTATGAATCCTAGAAGGATACCTATCTTTATCTTAGATATATGACTTGTAAATCTATATATACCATAGGGTTAGGGTGACTATCCCATAGAATTATGACACTACTTATCCTTAAGCACATATTTTTCTACATCATTTTTCTTAACTTAGATTAGATTCATATATTTGAGAACCCATTTCAGAACACATATTTTTCTCTTAATACACCATATGTCTTCATAATAGTGTAATAAATACCTAGTCACAAAAAAATATAACTTCAAGAAATATATTAAAGAGTTACAAGATCAAAAAAAGAGGAGAGGATTGGTGTCAAGATAAAGGTTAGGTAGGATAAATATAAATATGATGTTTTCATGGAATCAAGTTTGGTTAAGGAGAATATGGGTAAATTCAATAGCAAAGTGCATGGATTAGGGAGGAACTAAATGATAATAAAGGTTATCTTTAGTTGGTGGTAAATTTTAGTAATTTGGACATTCAAAATTATTGAAACATTTATAAAGCCATACAAGATGGATTTATGAAGAGAAAATACCCAAAACTAAAGAATGTGCCCAACAAAAGAATAAGATGCAAATATATGAAATAGAGGATGGAGGAGGATATTCTTCAATCAAAATATCTGGAGACTTCCCTTAACTCCCTCAGAGAGGAATGAGAGACATCGACTTGTTTAAATTAAGTTTCCATGTAGTGATCTATTTTTAAAAAATTAATCGTATATTAATCGTTCACCATTAGCTGATAGCGCCCCTTATTTTTCAGAATTTATATTATATAATGACTGGGGTTTTTAATTTTTTTGTGTTATATATGTTTAAAATATTTTATTTTATAATTGTATATAGGAGTGACAACCTTTCAAAACTATAATTTTCACATATAGATTATCAATAAGATTGTTATCAAAGCAATGTGTAACAATCAATGAAAGAAGGATTTTGTAGCATGAAATATCATAATCATGAATTATACGAATCCAATCTCCCAAATAAATGAGTAAGAAACTATGAAAAATCATTCAATATTCTAAAATCCAATGTGTACGAATAAATTCCAAAAAGTAATAATCATAGTGTAAATCAACCATGGGGCCTAAATCCAAAAATAAAATCATGTAATGCATGCTAAGAAAATAAAAAAATACTCCATGTGTGCTAATAAATGTGTACAAGACAGTGTGTATACTAGAAAAATAGATTTCATAATCTAAATATTGCATAATGATGTTAGATCCTATCAAATATATAGTAATTATTGTGTCGTAGAATGTTTATTCCATTATAAATGAATATATCATAATATATCATAATAATAAATATTGTTACCCTCCAATTTAAATGAGTATAAAGAAAAAATAATGGAACCTACAGATAATAATCCATAGAATATGATAAAAAGAGCATAAGTCATATAAGTTTACAAATAAAACACATCATAGAGAACAAAAGTGTTTAGAGAAAATAAGACATATAACAAACAAACATTGAGAAAAACATAAAACATACATTACCAAAAAGCAATTGAAATATACAATATCAAAACTCAAACAAGTGCCTAAATTAATCAAAACTAAAGCTATTGTATAATAATCACACAAGTAAACAAATAAGTGAATTTCATATACTCCATATAATAATAAGAGAATGCAACAATCAAGAGCATCAAGAAAACAAATCAAGCATTGCTACCAAACAATCAAATTGTAGAAACTAAAAATTGGAAATTTACCCTTTAACACTACTAATTGTGACTGTGATCCTTTACTAAGACAAACAACCTCATCCTATCCCCACTTAGTACATATTACTATCTCTCTCCTAACTTTATTATTACCACACACTCATGTGTTGACAAATTTTGAATACAAATCCATGAAATCAATTCTTAAGATCTTATCACCATCGTTTAAATTTCATATTTTAGCTACCCTTTCATTATACAAAATGGTATAGATTGTTTAGGATGTGAAATCTGGTCCTAGCCGACCTCTATGGTCCTCACTCACCTATATGATCATGGAACGACATATATTCCAACTCATATTTTGAGGAAACAATATTGATTCTTTTCATCTTCTTAGGTTGGCATCATCATGATACCTTGGAGTCCTATATAAGTAAGGTAAGATCACCTCATTTACACACTTGACACTCTTTTGGAACTCTCTGTGATGAGAAAAAAGGGAGGATGCCTGAATTTTTTATTAATATGAGAAAATATAAGTTACATATATGAGAGATGCAATGTTTACATACATTGAACAACTGATTATAGTCAAATAGGTGGTTACACATGTGCAACAATAATCCTCACTAATAAATAATAAAAATATAGGTGAATTAAATAATACGCATATTTTATAAAACCATATAACAACTATATAACAAATAATTACCCAAATAACCATAGTAATAAACTAACTACCATAATAACAATGAATTACCTACAGTAAATAGTAAAAATAAATTATGATGAAAAATTAAGCTACTACTTAAGGTTTTACCTAGCATCCCCCCCCCTTAATTTTTCATGGACTCAAGAGAATAAGAGATGAACTCTCTGAACATCTCAAAATTTTCACGTGAAAGTGACTTTGTGAAGACATCTTCTCATTGCTCATTTATTGGGAAAAAATGAAGTTGTATGTTGTGTTTTAAAATATGCTCGCAAATGAAATGAACATGTACCTAAATGTTCTTCATTCTCTCATGAAATGCTAGATTGTGAACATGTTTGAGAAACCCCTCATTTTTAACATAAAAGGTAGTGTATTTCTCCTATGGTAATCCAAGTCCCTGAAGTATGTAACATAACCATATTATTTCACAAATAGCTCCATATATAACATGATATTCAGATTATGTGGAAGATCAAGAAACAATGTTTCATTTCTTGCTTCCCTATGATATTGGACAAGATCACATAAAGAAAAAAAAATACAGAAGTGGATTTCCTATCATCAATGTTTCCTACATGATCTGAATTTGAACATATAGTAAAGAAAACCTAATTATTATTCTTATACTCTTAACCAATATCTATAGTTCCCTTGAGATATCTCAAGATCCACCTTGTTTCTTTCTAATGAATAAATCTAGGTTTTTACATGAACTATGAAAGATAGCTAACTACAAAGTTGATATATGGTCTAGTATATATTGGGTAAATAAGACTCCAAATAAACTATCGATAGAGATTTACATTTATCAATGGATATGGATCTGTATAAGATAATTGAAGTATCATCTCCATAGGTGTAGCAATTGGTGTGCAATCCACCATCCTAAATTTCTTGATTTTTATCTTGGTATATTTAAACTAAGAAAAATATATATGGTTCTCCTTCTCCATACTTACAATCTAAGACAATAGTGATTGAGCCTCATATTTTTCATTTTAAATGATCGATTACGATCTGTATTCATTTCAATGATCATCTTCACTATTATTCTAGTGATGACTAGATCATTGACATATAAAACTATAACAATCTCTCCTCCTTGCCTCTTGAGGTATATATTGGGATCATATGGATTCCTCTCAAATCCATGTTGAATGAGATTCTCATCGATCTTGATGTACCAAGCCCATGGTGCATATTTATCTCCATAAAGATATTTTATGAGTCTACATACCTTTATTTATGATCTAGGTATGAAAAACCCTTTAGTTATGTCATGTATACTTATTCCTATAGATATATATTTAGAAAGTAAATTTTCACATTCATCTAATGGAATTTCCATCAAAACTGTGTAACTAGAGAAAAGATCATCCTTCTCATTTTAATCTTATTATAGGAGAAAATTTATCCTCATAGTTTATGCCTTCCATCTATGCATACCCATTTGTTATAAGTCTCACCTTATACTTGTCAATAGTCACATCTGATTTGTACTTTGTTTTAAATATTCATCTCCAACCAATTTTCTTCTTCCCTGGTGGAAGATCAAAAAAATTTCAAGTCCAATTTTCTTCTTCCCTGGCGGAAGATTGAAAAGTTTCGAAGTGTTATTTTTCATCATTGATTGATTAATACTTAACATCTATGGAATATTTCTAATCTTTTTACTATAGGGATTCCTTGAAAATAGAGGTCTTAATGGATTCAAAAAATCTAATCATTAAGGAAAATTTTACGTCTTCATGAGATTTACTTGTTATCCAAAATAAGCCCCTTGCTTATTTTTGACTAACTTCCTTTCATTCCTTCCTCCCTTTTTCCTTAGTCAAATTTTTCCACTTTTCAGGTACTCAAAATTATCTAGAAATGACTTCATCAGATAGAGAATTTTCTCACCTTTCTAGAAAGATAAAATTTTCCTCCTAACTCCTTGTATTTTGTAAGTTATAGCTTGGCAGAGTTTTTTAGGGAAATTTTCCCTAGGAAGGTCTGAAACCAATAGAAATGTGCCACGTGGTAGCGGAATGGCAGGTTAGCGGGGGTAAGTTGGAGAAGTTTCCAAAAATGGCACAAAGAAAATTTTGGCCTAGAAGCCCTGTGTCGAATGGGAATGTGCCACATGTCCATGAGGGTGGCAGAAGTCAGAGGGGTGGAGTAAATTTGGGTTTTTTTCCAAAATAGCAAAGGGTGGAAAGGAAAAAATTGGCTTGTAGGCCCGTTAAGGAGGAAATGGAAAAATTTGTGAAGGCCCGCAGACCAACCGGAGGATAACACGTGTCCAGTCAGAGGTGGAAGTTGGAGGCATGGAAGGATTTGGAAAAATTTGCCAAAATGTTTAAAATGGTGCAAAGGAATTTTTTTTCCCATGGGCCCACAGAGGAAAGAAAGCTGATCAAGGTCCACGTGAAATTAGAGTGTGTCACATGGTGTTGGAGTGACGAGGCACAGAGAAATTATGGATTTTTTTCCAAAATTCAAAAAAGGGTAAAATGGTCATTTGAACCCACGGAGGAATGAGGAAGTGCCAAGTAGCAGCAAAGTAGCTGGGCATAGATATTTTTGGGGAATTTTTCCCAAATTCAAAAAAGGGGAAAAAATTTAGGTTTCGGCCCTTCGACCCAATTTTTTCCTCAGTTTTGCCCTAAATCTTTAGAGGGGCATATCATTCGATCCAGAGCTTAGTTTTTATTGATTTTGGTGTCATTGGAAAGCTATTGAAGTCCTCTACATGATGGAATCTTCAATTTTATTTTTTGGTGGAGTTTAGTGAGAGAAAAATGACTTTAGCATGGGGAAAAGAGTAGAACCGATGTTCAACCACCATTTTTAATGCAGTATGGCTTCCATTCTTCTCCAGCATGATCAAAAATCTTAGAGAATTAATTTTTAATAGGTACCCATGCTATTTTAACGGATCTGGTTGATGGTTGAATCATTCATTTCAATTTTCCCATGTTTCTCCTTCCTAAACTTAGTTTTTCATTGTTAAAATCTAGATTTGGCTCATTTGTAAAGGGTTGGATGTTTTTTTATGTTTTGCAGGCTCCCTCCTTCACCCTGGCAAGTGGATTTGTGGAATATCAGACCTTTTTAGGAATTCAACATGTTTTCTACCTCCTTGTTGTTGTAACGCACTATATTTAAAAATGGAAATGACAATGCAAGCTATGTGAATGAATTTTCAATCCTTTCTTGTGTTGTTTACTCTATCCTAATCCTTCATTACAATTTTAGCAATTTTTGCATGATTTTTGTTGTATTTTTATAATCCATGTCAATCTGTAGAAATGGATGTTCACAACTCCTTTAGTGTATCACCTTGTTAGTTTAGTTTTATCTTCTTTTCTCTCTTCTATCCTTATCTCCTTGGCAGAATTAGAGTAGGATTTTGAGTTAAACCTCTATAAATTTCATGCATACATCTGATCAGAGGAGTAGAGGAACCAGCCTTTAATCTGGAGATTTTTTTCCTATTTTTGCAAGTCTCACACTTGGGGAAATGATTCCATGTTGTGCAATCACACTAAATGGCCCAATTCTCACTTACAAATCTGAAGGTCACTTAGGGGGTGCTGCTGATTTAGACTAATAGTTTTGGCATGTTGGGTGGGACCTTAGAGGTCCTCATCTTCATTATAACAAAGTTGATGTGCATTTTTTGTAAGGTTCTTTCTCAAAAGAGCCCTAGTTTGCACATCTGGTGACTCCAAAGAGATAAAATCAACTGGTTTCATTAGTCTAAGTCTAAAGATTCATGAGAAGGATCCAAACAAGGTCAAGGGACAAAGAAGAGGGATTATCTGAGTATCTACAGTTATCCCCAAGAAGAAGAGAGAGGGGAAGAATAATTCAAAGGTCTCCATCTCCACCAAACAGAACTCTATCAACTCCTCCACCTGGTAGACCTTTCACCCAATCAACAAGGGTTCTCAGGCCAATCAGAATGGCACAACACAACCCTTATGTCAACTTCACTGGTAGCAGCCCACTTGCTCTCAATGCATAAAAACCAGTTCCAGTTGCAACATTGAAGAACATCTCATACTTTACTGGGGAAAATTAGACCACTCCTGGTGATCATGTCAAATACATTGCTAATGTTTGTGCAATCCATGATATTGTTGAGATGCAAAATGATGTCAAATTATTGGTATCTTCATTCAAAGGGAAAGCCTTGCAATGGTTCAGGATTCTTGGGGTAGGCTCTATCCAAAATTGGAACCAGTTGTGCATAGCCCTCCATGAGTAGTTTTGAGAAAAGGGAGATAATTTGTCTCTATTGGAACAACTGACAATTATCAAGAGAGATCCCAATGAGTAGCTAACATACTTCAATTTTAGATTTCAAAGGACTTGGGATAGAATCCCAGTGGTAGTAAGGCTAACAACTAAAGGTGCTTTCTTATACTATCTCAAATCTTTAAATTTTGATATTTCTATGTTAATCCAATCCATTGGAGGTGAAAATATACCTGCATCTTATAGCATTTCCATTAGGGCTGAAAATTGTTTGATCCAAGCTGGTAAACTGGCACCTAGGCCTCCCATGCCCTTATATCCAAACTTGGAAATCCCAAGCAATAGTCAAGCACCTACTTTAGTTCCTATTCCCACTCCTAGAAATCAGAGTTCAAATGAAACTTCTACTTCATCCTCTAGTGCCCTAAATGAACTTTAAGAAGTCATGAAACAATTACAAAATTTAGGCAATGAGCTGGTTACACTCAAGAGGCAGCAAGCCCAAAATTTTAGACCTTCTTATCAGTCTCAAACTTAGCCTAATAGGCAACCATATCAGCCCAATAGGCCACCCAATCTAGCTGTAAATCAAAATCAAGTAAGGTCCCCTACCAATAGACCATTTCTACCCTATAACCCCAATGCTGCATCTACCTCTAAAGCCTTAGTGCCAGTGCAAAATAATATAGCTCAAGAGTATGATTTGTGTTTCCCATGCAATGAACCTCACAACCATTCTATGTTCTTCAATGGTGCTTTGAACCAAGATTTTATGGTGACAGAAATTGGTGTAGAGAGTGAGGTGAGTCAAGAAACAAACCAACAACAAGAAACATCTCAGCAAAATACAACTCCAAATGAGACTACACTTGTGAACTAGTAGGCTGAAGATTTTTGTGGTATGAATCAAACAAATTCTCAAAATGTAGCATCTTACACATGGTCCAAGAAGAGGAATATTGGTAAAGGGTAGTCATTAGCTCTAGGTGTTCCACAACCTTCATCACTCCACAAAGTGTTGGCAAACAAAATGCAGTTCCAAATGTGCAAGGACAACCCAAGCCACATTCTTGACCAGCTCAAATGCCAGCTGTTGTAGCCCATGTATAAGAAAATAATGTGTAGGGTAAGGGGCAAAAAAGAGATGTTTCATCCCCATTTAACATCATTGACCAAATGAAGAAGACAAATGTGAATATATATATGTGGGAATCACTATCCATCCCAGGCCAAAGGGATCTACTACAAGTTGCCATGAAGAATTGGTCAAATTCAAATTAGAAAGCTCACATGCAAGAGAAGGTACTCACAAATTCTACTCATCCTGATGGGAAGCTTGGAGGAAAACAAGGTAAATTTTTGAATCCCCCTCCATTCTATTTTTCATTGATCATTGGGGATAAACTAGTACACAATTGTATGATTAATTCTGGGGCAAGTAGTTCTGTGATGCCCAAGCAAATAGCTGATCAGTTGGGCCTCCAATATGAATTCATATCCAAAGGGGTGGTACAACTAGATGGGACAGCAGTAAAAATAGTGGGGGTAATTAAATATTTGAGCCTCACTTTTCATGCATGCCCTAATGTCACTATTTTGTAAGATTTGTCAGTGATAGATTTACCACCACTTTTTGCCCTATGTTTGTCAAAGGATTTCACAGCTAGAATTGGAAGCTATTTATCTACTAATTGGTCACACATGTTGTTCTAGACTAGATATGGAGGTAAGGCCACAATCAAGTCTGAACCTATTGCAAAATTTCACGTTGAGCCTCATACTCCAAGCCCAATCAATGCTAACTATTCAGCATTTGATCAAGAGGAATATCCAGGCATAGATGAAGCTAACACCAAAGTTGGAAGCATCCCAGATTTGAATCTTGATGAATGGGAAAGAAAGGTACATTATTTTGATCCCTATAAATAAATAGAGGAATCTGAACTAGGAGTTTATTGCATGCATGAAGAAAATCAGCCTATTCCTAGCATCACCAAGCCAGGCCATATAGATGACAATGATGTATGGAAGTTGTTCTTTGATGGATCAAGAAGTAGACAAGGTGTAGGGGGGAGCTATGCTTTTTTCACCTCAAGGCATTAAGTATTATTCAGATTTTAGATTTTAGTTTGCATATTCTAATAGCACTGCTGAATATGAAGCTTTGATATAGGGATTGCATTGGTCAAGAAAGAGAGGTAGCAAAAAATTGCAAGTCTTTGGTGACAGTGAGCTGATTGTTAATCAAGTTAAAGGGCAACATGATACCAAAAATGACCTTCTCAAGAGTTATAAGAATAGGGTGTGGGACATCATTGAGGATTTTGAAGGATTTGGCATCAACTCCAACCCTAAGAAATAAAAACACACTGTTGATAGGCTTGCAATAGTTGGGGAAGCTTTTGATGTTGTGGAGAGTATCAAGGAAGATAAAGTGTAGCCAAACATTCATGTAATTGTAAGGCCTTCAGTTCTAGACAATAATGTAAGTTGGCAAGTGTTTGAAAGTGACCAAAAAATCATCAATTTCTTGCAAGAAAAAGCTGATTTCTCAACCAAAAATCAGGAGAAGTTAGAATAGTAGTATGGTGATCAAGTGGTACAGCTGAGAACCAAAAAACTACCAAAAGGACTTGTCACTTTGGAGTCCATCTTTAATCCTAATGATCAATTTAGGAAGGACAAAGCAAACATCCAAGTCAAGGGAGAAGATTCAGTGCCCATCTTGGTGGGAGAAGGAAAATCACTTCAAATTGGTAAAGTGGAAAAGAAGAAAGAAAGGTATGAGTTCATGCAACTTTGCCAAGAGTTCCTGGATATATTTTCTTGGAGCTATGAATACTTGAGAGGTTTCAATCCCAAGCTAGCTCAACACAAATTGAATTAGATCCAAGTGCTAAGCCCATCAGGAAAAAAAAAGACCAGTCAATCCACACATGGAGCCTCTCATGAAGAAGGAATTGAATTAGTTAATAGAGGAAAGTATCATATTTCCCATCAAGCATTCAAGTTAGGTTACAAACTTAGTTCCAGTTAGAAATAAGAGTGGAGAAATCATATTTTTTGTAGACTTTAGAGATTTGAATAGAGCATCCCTCAAGGATCATTACCCACTTCCTTATGTGGAGTAGATTTTGCAAGTTGTTGGTGGCTCTGAGAGGTTTTCATTCCTAGATGGTTATTCAGGGTATAATAAGATCATGGTAAAGGAGGATGATCAGTTCAAAATAGCCTTCACCACCAAATGGGTAACCTATGTATATAGGAAAATGTCATTTGGGTTGCCTAATGCTGGGGCTACCTTTCAAAGGGCAATGGATATGGCGTTCAAGGGATTGATCAAAAAAATAGTGCTGATATACCTAGATGATATTACTGTATGTTCTAAAAGTGCAGTAAATCATCTCTTTCATTTGAGACAATTGTTCCAAAGATGTAGAAGATTTGGGGTATCCTTGAATCCCAAAAAATGTATTTTCCTGGCTTATGAGGGAAAGCTCCTAGGCCACATTGTTTCCAAAGAGGGATTAGCAATTGATATAGAGAGGTTTGAAGCAATAAAAGCACTACCATTACTAAGTCACAAGAAGGCCCTTCAAAGTTTCTTGGGAAGAATCAATTTTGTTCAAAAAAAATTTCCAGACTTTGCAGCCCTTATCAAGCCAATAACTATGATGTTGAAGAAAAGTATGGCTTTCAAATGGACAACTGAAGGTAAGGAAAGTTTTGAAGCAATCAAAGAGACTATCTCACAAGCTCCAACTCTTATTAACCCATATTTCTCTAATGATTTTATCCTTTATGCATTTGGAGGTGATGATACAATTTCTGTAATTTTAGTACAACAAAAAAAAGAAAATGCAGAGCAGCCAATTGCCTTCTTTAGCTAAATCTTGGAGGACTATGAGGTGAGGTATTCCTTCATTGAGAAGTATGTTCTTCCAGTGATTAGGAGCTTGAATAAATTTAAGCATCTAGTTTCAAACAACAAGGTTCAACTACTGGTTTCTCGTGTGAGATTTAAGGACTTCCTCCTCAACAAGGACCTAAATGAAAAACGTGCAGGGTGGATTACTCATGTCATGGAGTATGACATTGAGATCAAAGTCACCAAGCTGGTCTGAGGAAAGGGGTTGTGTGAGCAGCTGGTCTTGAGAAAATCAATGGAAGCAAGCAATGGGAAGGATGTTGTTTTGGTGTTGCAAGACAACTAAGAACAAAGAGGTGTTTAAGAAGAGAATGGTGGTATTCTCACTCCTTTTTGGATCCAAGTCATAATTCACTTCTTACAAATAGGCCTATGCCCTCTAGAGATGAACAAAACCAAGAGAAGACACTTTAGATTGTAGGTTATTCCTTATGTACTTGTTGATGGTGTCTTGTTCAAAAAAGGATATAAATGGAGTGCTGCTGAGATGCATTAGGACAAATCAAATTAAGATGATGTTAGAAGAGTTCCATGGTGGATCAGCTGGGGGTCATTTTTCTCCAAGAGTGACAGCCCTCAATATTATGAAGACTAGCTATTATTAGCCCAAGGTGTTTAGTGATTGTTATGTGTGGATCAAGAGGTGAAAAAATTGTACACTTTTCACAAGCAAGGAAATATTAGCAGCCCTTCCATTGCACCCAATTTCAGTTGACCAGCCATTCATGCAATGGGGTTTGGACTTCATTAGATTCATTAACCCAAACTCAAGCCAAGGACACAAGTGGATTCTAACAGCAATAGACTACTTCACCAAATGGACTGAGGTGGTGGCACTCAAAGAGGAAAATGAATCTAGCATTCTAGACTTCTATGAGGGGATAGTAACCATATTTGGTATACCTACCACTATAATATTAGATAATGCATTGGCATTCATAGAATCAAAGGTAACTAAATGGGCTGTTAGAATGACATTTATCTTAGCATCTCATCAAATTATTACCCTCAAGGTAATGGCCAAGCTAAGTCTACCAACAAGAACCTATTAAAGATCATCAAGAGGACTCTTGATGAAAATTAGAGGACTTGGCACACTAAACTTAAATCAGCCTTATGGGCTGATAGGATAACTCCCAAGATATCCTCTGGTAACTCTCCATTCAGACTTGTTTATGGAAGAGAGACAATCTTGCCTATGTCACTTGAGATGCCAACGTTGGAACTCATGAAGCAATTAGAATTGTTAGAGTTTGAACCCATGGAGGTTAGATATGTAGAATTGATGGAAATCCAAGAAATCAGAGATCATGCAGCCCAAATAATGGAGAAGGACCAAGCCTTGATCAAGAGAACCTTTGATAGGAAAGCTAAGGCAAGAACCCTCCAAGTTGGAGATTTAGTGTTGAAATGGGATGCAGACCAAGCAAAACTAGGAAGGCATTCAAAGTTTGATGTAATTCGGAGTGGCCCCTACATGGTCACAAAGTGTAAGAACAACAATGCCTTCCAATTGTATACGTTGTATGGTGAAGAACTACAGATTCCAGTTAATGGAATCCATCTAAAGCATTGCTACTAGAAGGGAAACTCCTCGCCTTGTACATATTAGCTTAGATTTTCATTCCTCCAAGTGCTTGTGCACATTTTTTTTTGTAGCTTAGTTTCACATTTCCCTAAGTGCTTTGACACAAGATTTGTTGTCCCAAGGATGCATCTTTGTAGACCATGTTCCAGATCAAGTGATGTTCTACTCTCACAATATCCTGTCTAGAAATTTTCTAACGAGTTGAGAGTATCAAGTAGTTAAGTTGATGAATCCATGCCCAATGGATGCTTCAAAGGTCACTGATCATTAATCTAGTAGGTGGATGACCCCCTTGAGTCACCAAAATTGTTATCTAAAATAAGCCCCTTGCTTGTTTTTGACTAACTTCCTTTCATTCCTTCCTTCCTTGTGCCTCAGTCAATTTTTTTCACTTTTCAAGCACTCAAAATTATCTAGAAATGGCTTCATCAGATATAAAATTTTCTCACCTTTCCAGAAAGGTAAAATTTTCCTCCTAACTCTTTGTATTTTTTAAGTTATAGCTCGGTGGATTTTTTGAGGGAAATTTTCCCTAAGAAGGTCTGTAACCAATAGGAATGTGCCACATGGTGGCGGAATGGCGGGCTAGTAGGGGTAAGTTGGAAAATTTTCCAAAAATGGTGCAAAGAAAATTTTGGCCCAAAAGCCCCGCGTCGAATAGGAATGTGCCACGTGTCCATGAGGGTAGCGGGAGTCAGAGGGGCGGAGTAAATTTTGGTTTTTTGCCAAAATAGCAAAGGGTGAAAAGGAAAAAATTGGCCTATAGGCCCGCAAAGGAGGAAATGGAAAAATTTTTCAAGGCCCGCAGACCAATTAGAGGATGACACATGTCGAGTCAGAGGTGAAATTCAGAGGCGCGGAAGGATTTGGAAAAATTTTCCAAAATATTTAAAATGGTGCAAAGAAAATTTTTTTCCCACAAGCCCATAGAGGAAAGAAAGATGATTATGGCCCGCGCCAAATTAGAGTGTGCCACGTGGCATCAGAGTGGTAGGGCACGGAGAAATTTTGGAATTTTTTCCAAAATTCAAAAAAGGGTAAAATGGTCCTTTGAATCTGCGGAGGAATGAGGAAGTGACACATGGCAGCAGAGTAGCGGGGCATGGAGATTTTTGGGGAATTTTTCCCAAATTCAAAAAAGGGAAAAAAAATTAGGTTTTAGCCCACTGACCTGATTTTTGCCTCAGTTTTGCCCTAAATCTTCAGCGGGGCATATCTTTCGATTGAGAGCTTATTTTTTCTTGATTTTGGTGTCATTGGAAATATATTGAAGTCCTCTACATGATGGAATCTTCAATTTTATTTTTTGGTGGAGTTTAGTGAGAGAGAAATGAGAAAAATGCCTTTGGCATGGGGAAAAGAGTAGAACCGATGCTCAACCACTATTTTTAATGCAGTATGGCTTCCATTCTTCTCCAGCATGGTAGAAAATATTAGGGAATGAACTTTTAAAGGGTACCCATGCTATTTTTATGGATTTGGTTGGTGGTTGAATCATTCATTTCAATTTTCCTACGTTTCTCCTTCCTGAACTCGGTTTTTCAATGTTAAAAGCTAGATTTGGCTCATTTGTAAAGGGTTGGACATTTTTTTATGTTCTGCAGGCTTTGTACTTCACCCTAGCAAGTGGATTTGTGGAATATCAGACCTTTTTAGGAATGCAACATGTCTTCTACCTCCTTATTGTTGTAATGCACTATATTTAAAAATGGAAATGACAATGCAAGCTCTGTGAATGAATTTTCAATCCTTTCTTGTGTTGTTTACTCTATCTTGATCCATCATTACAATTTTAGAAATTTGTGCATAATTTGTGTTGCATTTTTATAATCTGTGTCAATCTACAAAAATGGATGTTCACCACTCCTTTAGTGTATCACCTTGTTAGTTTATTTTTATCTTCTTTTCTCTCTTCTATCCTTGTCTCCTTGGTAGAATTAGAGTTGGATTTTGAGTTAAACCTCTGAAAATTTCATGTATACATCTGATCAGAGGAGTAGAGGAACCAACCTTTAATCTGGAGAGTTTTTTCCCATTTTTTCAAGTCTCACACTTGGGGAAAATATTCCATGTTGTGCAATCACACTAAATGACCCAATTGTCACTTGCAGATCTGAAGGTCATTTAGGGGGTGCTACTGATTTGCACTAACATTACTATGAGTTCATTGTCGAATGGTGGATGTGTTTAAAGGAGCATCCAACTTAGCATCTCAAATCATGTTTTTATACCACTTGGGCATATGTTTTACTATTCCCATGGGTTTTGGTCTTGTCTGATCATCACCATCATCCCATCATCACTTTCATCATTAGTGGGATCATCTACTTTTGTTTTCACAATAGAGGTGATGTGTACATCAAGTGATTCTATGGAAGGAGCCCAAATTATTTCTTCTCAAAGAACTTAGCATCCCTCCTAGTGTATACTTTCTTGGTATTCATATCCATTAATCTATAATCTATTAATTTATTTGATTTCATATCCAACTTATTTATCTTGTATTTGGGTATTACATGATAGATTTTCACCCAAATAATCTAAGGTGTGCAATGGATAGATTTTGATTTTACCATGCCTCATGTGGATTTACTTCATCAAGATCAATGTGGGGACTTTTATTAATAAATACACTGTAGTCTTTATTACTTTGTCCCATAATGTCTTCACTAGTACTTAATCATCGATCATGCAATGTACCATCTCCATGGTAGTACAATTCCTTATCTCAAAAACACCATTTTTCTTTGGTGTATGTGGAAGAGGAATCTATCGACAAATATTGGGTTCTTTGAGATAGAATTTTAACTCATTACTAGTGAATTCCCCCCTCAATATGAGTGGAGAGATATGATTTTGTGACCAGTCTCATTTTTTACAGCTACATTGAACTTTTTAAAGTTATGAAAAGATTAAATTTTGTTAAAACGACAAAAATACACATTTTTCTCAAATATTCACGTACAACATGAAATAATGAAATCCAAAATTACTATGTTGTATAGGACCACAAAGATCAATCTACACCAAATCAAGCTTGCTAGGAGTTCAATAAGCAATTTTATGAAATAAGGCTCTGTGTTGTTTTCCTATTATGTAATTAGGACACTTGTACATATCCTTCTTGAGAGATGCAAAACCTCTCACCATATTATAATGGTGAAATGTGTCAATATATCGAAAACTAATGTGACCAAGTATTTAATGCCAAAAATGTGCAAAAGAATTATTCTTAGCCACTTGTGTTTGATCATCTCCATGGAAAAAATAAAGCTAGAAAATCTATCCCAATTTTGAAACTCTTGTAGAAAAAATTGAGATTCTATATTTTTATTGAATCAAACATACTTTCTTACCACAGTCACTATCAAAATCAATATTCAGATAATTATCTATAAGCCGACTGAATCATAGTAAGTTATTCTTCAAACCATGTACATACAAGACATCTGATAACCTACAATTTTGTGAACCAATAGGTAGATAAATGTTTCGAATACCTTAGATTTTGTAGGAAGAGTCATCCCATAATGAAATAAAAATTTTAGAGGGTGTATTTCTTATTATGAAGAACCAGTATATGTGTATGGTCATGTGTCGAGTGACTCCCAATTAAACATACCAGATAACACTAAATTACATGGTTACTTCATTGGAATGAGAAGTGTACAATAATTCCTCATCATTCAAATGGTCTTCTTACTCAGCTACATTGCCTTGCTGATGGGATTTATTTCTCTAGTTTCATGTTTTTTTTTCCTTTTTTGTAGTGTGATTATCCTTGTTGTGATTGCTAATTTTTAGGTCCCGAATTTCTCAATGACCCTTTCTTGTATGTTTTGTACAAAAAATGTTTGAACTCAAGTCCTCGTTTATAGATATGACACTTCTTTTTTTCTTATCCCCTTGCTGATGTTGTTTTTGGGAATTTTTGGAAGATAAATTTGTTATTCCTTTTTTAATGAGAAGATAATGTTTTCTCTTCTTATTTTTTTTGTTGTATAATTACTCTTCTTATTGCAGTAAGTTCACCGACATCTCAAAATTGATAGTATGATCTAGAAAGTTAATTTTAATCACATCAATATTTTATAAGGGAAGAAGTTCTCTAAAAAAATGGGCATGAGAGAAATATATAACATCTCCTATTTTAGGGATATTAGATAATACCTCAATGTTGCAAATCTATGAAAGAAAGCCTTAACCTTCTTATTCAGATTGAATTTTAGTGTAAACAACTAAATCTATAAATTTTATAATGTGTTCTTGTTCTTGGCCTCATACACTATGCTTAGTTTTTCCCACATTTATTTGGATATTTGGTATCTTGAATGCGGCGTTACACGTCATCAAAAACTACAAACAAGATAATCAATTTGTCCTTCTAATTGGCCCTATCAAAGTAACACTTTTGTGTTGCATCATCTTCTAATCTGATTACAGAACCATTTATAATAAGCACTATCTCTACAAACTCGAGTTTAGTTCAAATTTTGATTTTCCACAAGGTGTAGTTATTTCCATGGAGCAAATGTGAGTTTGGAAAAAATAAATTAGGATTTTTTTTTTCCATGGTGGGTTTTAAAGTTTCCCAACTAGAGGGCACATTAACACAATACAATAAAAAATATAGTAAAAATATTTTATTACAGCCTCTTGTGTAGAAAAATTAAATAGAAGGCAATCGTTTTTGTTTTGCTAGGCCCTAGTGGCCTTCGAAGCTCAAAATGGCTCAAAATGAAAAAAATGTAGAAAATAATTTTTTTTAAATAGTTTTAGCACCCATGGTTTTACAAAAGTGAATCCAAATAACTTAATAAGAAATGTGAAAGAAAATTTTCTGGCCCAAAATAGTATTTTCCCTGCTAAATTTGGATGGGGTTTAGTTACATCTAAGTGATTTAGAAAGGTTGTTGCTGCTAAAATTGGTAGTTTTTCTAAATTTTTCTCCAAATTTTAAAAGGAAGTGGGTGAGGGGAGTCAAACCTATGACATATTATTACCCAATGTCTTAACCACTTTTAACTAGACATAAAAGTGGTTATAGGGCATGAGATTTATAATGCAATAATTTATATTTAAGTAACTTTTAAAATGGATTAAGCTTGCATAGTGATGTGGCTATGAGTAGGAGGGCCATGTGGTGTAGTATTAGATAGTCTGGTTTTAGGTTTTCCATTAAAAACCACTTGTAAATACCTCTTATTTATTTGGATTATCTTTGCAAGGTTTTTGTTTTCTTTGTCACCGTGGTGTTTTATTATTTCCTTCTAATGTAGGTTTTTCTTATAGAGCTTGGCTTATTGGATAATATCACACATAACTCAGGGTGGTAGATGGCGGGCTCTCATATCGAGCTATCTTTACACGTAGGGACCTCACTTCTTGACTTATAGGATTGGCCTTGTTTATTTTTTATGTGAGGACCTTTATCCCAGTCGGTTAATACCCTATCTTAGAAGGGGGTATCATACCATCTCAACAAATTTGATTTGTGATTAAAAACCTTGTCTCACTTTATTGGCATGATACACTTCAATGTACAATTCAACCTAATCACCCAATTGTTGATTTGGATTAGATTTCAAGCATTTTACACACAATAATAATCTTTGTATTGATATTCAATATGCTCTGATATATCAATGTATAATATATTGTCTATTATATAGCCTTTGAGGTAGGAAAAAAATTTCCTATAAAATAGGATCAAATTAATTGGGATAGGCACAAGTAACCCAATAAAAAGTATAGTGTTATAACTATATAACAATTATCATGAGCATTAGATTAATTTTCCAATATTCCCCCCTTAGTGTGAACATGGGGAAAACCTAAGTTTATAATTGCACTTGCTTTCATGATTAGGTGATTTTCATAGGAAAATCAAAAACCCAATGGATAGTTTTACAACGATTGACCACAAACTGATACTAATGGTTTTCAAGTGGTTTACCACAAACCACATCATGATGCTCCAAATACTATTTTTAGTCCTCATCAATATCTCACTGTAGGGAATAACATAAGAAACAAAACTCACCAAATAAAAATATAACACATATTGGAAATATTTCACATTTCCACATCTAAGAATCACAAATTTCTTAGTTGCAACCACTGTTGTCGATCACTACCACTTGATCTTGAACAACATAGGAAACTATCATTTCCACTTTAAGTTTTCCTTGAATTTAGTAATTTTAGGCTTAGAATGGAAATGTAATATTGGTGTCATGTTCCCCCCCATAATGTGAAATTTACAGAAGTAAAAACTTAGAAGAAAACTGTATCAAAGTACATACTACTGAACGGATCTTGCTAGTTAGATCTTATTGCACATGGTTACCATTGCAAGTGAATGTATTCACAAACAAACCATATTCCAAGGAAGTATGGAAATCAAAGGATCACATCAGCCATAGGATCACTTAAATTCATCTGTGCTCCAACATAACTCATTTCTAGTATCCACCAAACACTAGATAGCAACAAGAACACATCAAACTGGAGTACACTAAAAAAATTGAAAACCACAGTGAAAAACATATACTCACACTATATATGCCACCACAACTGCTATGCAGCCTTGTCATTGGTGACTGAAGAGATGATGTTGTTTTTCGTCCATCCTCAAGTTTCATGCTACTAGTTCAACCAAATTTGACTATGAAGCTTAATTACAACTTGCACATCGTATTCTACCAAAAAATGTGTCTATAAGGCAATTTTTTTACAATTTTGATAGCTTGCATAATAAGAATCATAAAGAATGACTTAAACAAAATTTGACAACAAGAATTATATGGATTACAAGTGATAAAATGAAAATGACAATAAAAACTTTGACAATTGACTCTTTTAAAAAATAAATCAACTTGACAACTTACTTTGATGACTCATACATAGAAAAATGACACTTATTTAATAAAATAAAAAAATTATAATAAATGACAAGACATAGATGAAATTTTGAACAAAGTGACGATAATATTGATTAACTGACTCAAATTTTGACAATGGAACTTTATTGAAACACTATACAAAACCCATCAAAATGTGTATAGAGCTAATAACAAATTATGATAATAAGAAAATAACAACCTATTCGACCATACAATAATAAGTACTAAGAAAAATAATTATTAATCCTATGGACAAATGTTGACCCTTTAAAGACTATAACTTACAGACCCATTTAGCAGGTGATTGTATAATCGACCATATTCAATAGAAATCTAGAAATTCATATGAATTCCAAGTTTTGGCCGATCCAATGGAAATGAAAAATGGATCAAGACTACATGGATGTCAGCGTAAGGAAAAACAATTCATTATTGAAATAGTAGAAATTTGAATTGACGGCCCATATTTGTTGAAAAAAGGGTGAACAAAGGGAAAGATGAAGACTGTAGAAGCTGAGATCCATGTGAAGACCAATGAAAATTTACACAAGTTTAGATAATTCCTCCAGACATGACATATGGTGTGAAGATATGAAAACTACGATATGATTACCAACATCGTATATATGTTTCAAAATTTGTATGTCACTAGAACTGTGTATAAACCTAAATTAGAATTGATATATGGAACTATACCTTAAAATTTATCTTACATAGAAATTAAGATGCTCTCAGAATTCAGACAATAAAAAAATAGATATGTTCTTTTCTGGGCTTGAAAACTCCTACAAGCTCAAAATCCCTCGACATAATTGTTTTCTTATAAATACGCAACACATTGATGACTGAAAACAAATCAATAAATTCTCAAAATATGACTTAAATGTCATGAATATTTTGAATTAATTTCAAGAATGTGACAAATACCATGTTTTTGTACACAATGTATGACACAGAAAATGATGCATGCATGAAGAGATGTTGATTGAACTATACGACCTACTCAATCTTCTTGTTTATGTCTAATAAACTAGAGTCTCAATTTACCATGTTATGGGTCTGATTTCTTTGATACACCAAATACCAAAATATGAAAATGGAGTTAAAAAATGCAAAATGAATCTAGAATCTCATTGTTAATTACTTACTCTGATACCATATATTGATTTGGATCAGACTGCAAGCATTTTTCATAAAAAATAATCTCAGTACTCATATTCAATATTCTCTGATATATCAATGTACAATAGATTGGATATTATATAGCCATAGAGGTAGGAAAAACAACCTCCTATAAAATAGGATATAATAACCCAAGATAGGCATGAGTAACACAATAATAAAGTATATTTTTATAACACTATAAAAATTATCCTAAGCACTAGATTAATTTACCAACATTTATTGGAGTGCTCAATGTATGGGTTTGAATTGGATATCTAACCTCAACTCGGTGCTAAACAACATCGTATAATGCAAATTTAGAATGAATTAATTAGTGTGTGAATAGCGGTTGATATGACCAAATTAGATGTGAGCTCGATGTCAATACTTTGAACTATTAGCTTAGTCAATCTTTACCCCAACTCACCCATTCCATTACATAGTTTGACCAAGAGATCGATTAAAATTTTTTTTCTCAATGCCACTCAATCCTTTAATTATAATAAGCATAAACCACTAAACTTAGCAGTAAAACTATATTTATATAAAGATAAAAGTTACTCTAAATTTAGAGGGAAATTTTTTTGGGAGTTTTTAAAAAAAATTCTAATCCCAAATTTCCCATATATAATCCTAGTGTAAGAGGTAGTTCCTAGTGACTCCTCCTTTTCTAGTAAACATCAAGTTTTTACAAACTATTGGAAATGGAAATGGTAGAATGTAAGGATACAGGGGTAGGGTTAGGACACTTCTAGAGGCTTCACAAGCTCTCCAAAGGAGAATATTTCTTCTCCAAGGCCTCTCAAACTCTTTTTATCTCCTCTTACAACTTTCTGATATATATATGGGATTTTAACCTTCTCTGATACACAAAAAAGAATTTGAAAACGTGAAGCATGAGGATTATACGAGATAATGTAAACATTGAATGAGTAACACTATGATAATGTGACAAGGTTGCATGGGAGTGAGCTCAACTATGCATGTAAATATTCAAAAATGAGAAAATCTCATAACTCGATCCTCTAATAGATTTGAAAAGGATAAGGTATACAAATAGGGTGTGTTTCATAATTGATTAAATAAAAATGTATAAATAGTGGTAGTTAATATAAATAGGAACAACAGTAAATAATAGTAAATAAATGCACTAAATAAATTTTGAAAATGACCCAAAAAAATAAACTAGTGCAAATAGAAACCCTAATATGTAAAGAAGGGTTGGAAGGAGCTTAGATAATTCATATGTTGATCTATACTGTGTCGTAAAATAGAAAAAATATTATGGAAGTAGGAAAAAACATGTAGAGGTCCTAAAAAGAGCATATTTAGGCAATCTTAGTAGACTAGGGATATTGGATATGTACAGGGGTGTCTATGTCCACCCTAGTCTGCATTATGTGTGCCCTCATTTGTGAAAAATATTTGTAACCTTCCTATGAGGCATTTATTTATGGTCACCTTCCTTCGCTTCCTTTCACACTATATTTGTTGTATTCGGCTATATGTCTTTAGTAATCGACTATGAAGAAGATACCTACAAAACCCTAATATAAGTATCAAACCCTAAAAAATAAATATGCAAATGAAGGGGTAAGAATAACCTCAGATGACATAATGATAGACTTACCAACTGAGTGATGCACTATATCTTAGACCCAATGTGGTTCTATGTGCAAGTGTGTGTAATCAATCCCTAGGGTGCTCTTGTACCAGCCACACTTTGTGAACGTAGTGAGAAATAACAATGTGTAGAAAATTTAATAGAATGTGTGCATGGAAACAAATAGACCCCCTTCTCATGAAGTGTGATGCAGATGAACCAGCCTTATGCCTTTATTATGGATGTTATATGGATGCAAGTGTAGCCTTTGATGGATGCGACCTTAGATGATGATAGTAGTGATTAGTGCTTGATCCATTATTATGGTCACATAACTTCATATTTATAACGTTTTCTTGTTCTAATTTCATAGTTAACCTTGAAAATGCTGACCCAAAGAAAGAAAAGAAGCTTAAATAGTCATAAATGCCCAAAAGTGGCAGGAAAGTAGGAAAGGGACCAGGACGCCCTAACTCAGACAAGGGCGCCCTTGGGCACACTAGTATAAGCCTAGGCACCCTAGTCAAAGATAAATGGGCAGAAAATGATGAAGAAAAAGTGAGCAATTATGTGTGGAAGTTCGGTAGTGATGATAGAAATCAAAGTAAAATGGAAAAAAGATGGGGGCTAACTAGTACTTTCTTCACTCAAAAACCATATGAATAGTAGTATGAACTAGGACTAAATAATGTCTAAAGTTCTTGATTATGTGACTACATTTTTCCCCACTTTATGTTGGTGAGCAGAAATCTTGGTAAAAAATTAGATAGAGATGTGTACCTCATAATCCATATAAAGTGATGTATAAATACACTAAAGGACTAGACAAAGCATGGAGTGACAAAAAGATGATGGAGTGTGGAAACTAAAGATGTAAAAGTGCAAAAAGGTGATGAGAGTAAACCTAGGGTGGAAATGTGTGTGTAGTTTCTGATGTGTGTGATGTACCTATATGGTTAGTATCATGTGTGTTGCTACAAAATGTTGTTTTTGTTGACTTCTTGTTTCTCATGTGGACAACCTGCAAGGAGAAATGATCAAGTAGTAAAATATGTATGTATATGTAAAAACACATGTAAAAAGATCCATGTATACATATGTGTAAGCATGTAAATTTAAAGTACGTAAATAAAAAATAGAACATGTGCACCTGATCCATGTTGAGAGAAAAATAAAGAGGATATCCTATCCTAGGTTTTTTTGGCTATCTAATGTCATAGGCCAAAGAAGTGTATGGAGAAAGCTATAAGATTCTCCAACCTATAACTACTTCCCTAAAGTTGTATGAAGATATCTTTAAACTTCCTAGTTTTTTGGGTGATCCAACACCACTATCTGAAGTAACATAGGGAGGAACACCCACTGTAACCTCCAAGCCTCTAAATACTCCCCAAAATGCTAAGGATACCATGTATTGTAAAATCCATTGTGTACAGGGTTCATAGACTGGGCTAAACCCACTCATTATAACCCATAATGTTGAGGGTGGAACTGAACTGTACTGAGCTAGTGTAGAAAAGTTGTGTAGTATGTTGAACCCAAATTATTTCGCCCTCTTTGGGGGCACATGTGATGTCGCTGATAGGATAATATGGCCCCAAAAGAGGACTAATTGCATTAACTTTGTAACTCTTCCCTATAGTGGAAAGGGAAAATTCTTGGTAGAAACCAAGGCACACATAAACAAGAGCTTAGCCAAAGACAAGTGTTAGTACAAATAAGCATGCATGAAGAAAGTAACATGTAAGCTATGTAAAAAATGTACAATCTACTGAGAAATGTAGTAATGTAAACAGGAAAGATGACAAAGTAATCCACACAAAGTGAGATACAAACATGGGACATCACTCTCAATGTCGCAAAACATGCAAGACCATCATGGTCACATACAAAAAACAAGTGTGCGCACAAAACAAAGGGAAAGGCTCACATTAAATAGAAAAAAATATACAAAAAATGTATAAACAACAAATAACCATGGAAGAAAGTAATCCTATGAAAAAATATTGTACATAAAGAACTTGTTAGCATGTTAGAAAGATAACCAATATGTCAAAATCATGTTTTATAGAGTGCTAAGTACAAAATGAAGCAATAACACCTATGAAAGATGAATAATGTGTTAAACACCTATATCTTCAAAACTAAGAAAAGGAATTAACATGCATGTGTCTATGGTATAGATAAATGACATATAAGATATCTAACTAGCATGTGTAATAAAGTGGCCATATACAAGCAAATGCAAGCAAGAGTAAAAGAAACTGAGATGTGAAATATGCTTTGGATGGATGGAATGGAATGAAATATGGATGATAAGCTCTGTGTTCCCCCCCAAGTGAATGGAAATGTATGAAGTGAGGTTTATTTGGTTTTCCCCCTCGTCAATCAAGAATGAATCGTAAATGAGAGTGCGTCATCGGGAAATGGTAGAATAGTATGTTGTGTCTAACACGTTGTGATGAATGTGTATGTGTGATGATATATGACCTAGAAATGATGTGTTGTTAACCCTATATCCGAAACACATATGATAAAAATATGATTGAAAGAGGTTATGTGGTATAGAGTGCATATCCTGACTAGATGAATAAATGGAGTGGTGATTTATCTTAAAGCGTATACCACTATAAGATGAATGGATAGGTGACCATTTAGCCTATAACATATGTCACTAACCTAGTAATGTCACATGATAGAATGGAAAGTGATGAATGTGTGTGTATGATATGGTCCATTTGATTTGTAAACCCTTAACAATCCAGCATGGATCATGGGACTAGAGTGTGTCATCCGGAAGTGAATGTAGTGCATAAAAGATGATGTAGTATGTCTGATGATAATATATGACCATATGATGTGTAAGATGTGTAATGCAAAATGAATAGTATACAATGTAATGCATGTAGATAGACTAGTAGTGTGAAGATGCATGCCATGTAGTATGTAAGAGGAACATTATGTGGTGCTAGACTCATGGATAATAAAAGTGTGGCATATGTATGATGAATACTAGTATAATGTATAGACAATTTATGGCGTGTAAATGTGCAATTCATGTATGTAGTATAGACCCTAAAAGTGTGATGTATGTATAATGATGAATAGTATGATGTATGGTATTTTAAATGATGTAGAATAAATGTAGAGTGTATGATGTAGGATGTAAAACATATGATGGTAAACATGTGAAGATATGCACTGTGTAGTTCCTACTATGTAGTGTGTGGGGTTCATGTGTAGTAGGCCCTCAACAGCCAAGTGTGAATCGAATCACAAGAGTGCATCATTGGGTAATGAAGATGTGAGTGTATGTCAAAGTATAAGTGTAATGAGTATATGTTATATTTTTATGTGGTGAAAATATAATACACAATTTTGTTTTGTAGAAGAGGGAGAGGGATGATATGTAATGACATTACTAGTATAATTCAGATTGTGAGTAGCAATAGAACACAAAATAACACAATATTTCATAATAATGATCGCAATATGTAATTATAATAGCTTCACCACTTTGAGGGGGAAACCTACAAACCATATAATAAGACTCAAATGCTCAAATTATAATGAACTACTACCTACAATCTCTTATATATACTATTCATATGCTATGGCCATCACCAAGGCTAGCCTATTAAGCATAATAAAGTATAATTGATATAATAAAATGATATGGTAAGCCACAAGTCGGCTACTCATATCCTAATACAAGCAATAGGTTAAGGTCGTATCATGCCCTTCCCCTTCAAACCAACATTGTCCTCAATGTTGAATAATCCTAGAGTTTGTTGTAGAAAACCTTCATCCTCCTAGGTTACATCTTCTATGCTCAGATTCTTCCACTTGATCAGATATTCCTTAATGTCTCTGGTTCTCAGCCTCTTAGTACGTGTTTGTAGAATCTTCTCTGGTTCCAAAATGATACTTCCTTCTTCATCAAGTTCTGGTAACTCTTTATGGGATTCAAATTTCTATCCAATAATCTTCTTCAAGCATGAAACATGGAATACTGGGTGTATGAGTGAAGATGGAGGCAACTCTAGTTTATAAGCAACACTGTCAATTTTCTGTAGAACCTGATAAGGGCCATAATATTTAGGAGCAAGTTTGTTGTCATTTTTCTGTTGCTTTTGGGACATCCGTTTGTAAGGCTGGAGATGTAAAAAAACCTAGTCACCATTTCAAAATGTCTTTCACTACGGTGTTGATCTACTTTTTGTTTCATCCTATTTTGTGCCAAATGCCAAATTCTCCTTCAAACTAGCCAAAACATGTTGTTTATGTTGAATGTGTTCCTAAACATCTTTGACCTTAGTTTGCACCCTCAAGGAAGGAAGTGATAGAAGGTGGATGGTAACCATATAATGCCTAAAATGGGGTTAATTTGAGAAGAGGTATGAAAAGATGTGCTATACCACCACTCTACAAGTGGTAGCCATTTAATCCACCTTTCCTACTTATCTGATACAAAACAACGTAGATACCCCTCTAAGCATTTGTTAACAACTTCCATGTTTGCCCATCAGTTTGAGGATGATAAGATGAACTATGAGCTAGCTGAGTACCCAAGCATGGAAATAATTCCGTCCAAAAATTACTTGTAAAAATAAGATCGTGACCACTTACAATTATCTTTGGGGATCCATGTAGCCTTTAAACTATATCCAAAAAATAGTTGCGACTATAGCTGGGTGCAAATGGATGTGATAGGGAACAAAAAGGGGTATATTTTGTGAGCCAATCCACAATCATGAAAATAACATTCTTACCCTCTGAACAAGGCAATCCAGTGATGAAATCCATGGAGACCTCCTCCCATATCTGGCTAGGAAGTGGTAAGGCTTACAACAAACCTGGTGTCTTAATTGTTTCCCCTTTGTTTTGTTGGCACACTAAACACTCTGATACAAACTTTTGTACATCCCCCTTGAGTCCTTCCCAAAATAATTCTCTTTTTATTCTATGATATGTCTTCAAAAACCCAGAGTGTCCTCTAATAGGTGAGGCATGTATCTCTTCAATAATCTTATGCTTCAACTCTATAATCTTTACTCAAGTATAACATGTCCTTGTACCATAGCACATTACCTTTCCACTCAAATTTGTTAGATGTTATAGATATTTTCTTGATATTTTTTATTACAGATTTTTTATCCTTATCCTGATCCCATTTCAATCTTGCTTCATCTACCCAATCAACCTTCAACATGGACATTCCACATAGTAAGGCATCTGCGGATGTATCCCTTCTGGACAACGCATCAACTACTACATTTTCTTTACCCTTTTTGTATATGATTTCAAAATCATAACCCAACATTTTTGTTACCCACTTTTTTTGTTCCTCAGATGATAACCTTTGCTCCAAAAAGTATTTGAGACTATCATGATCATTTTTTACCTTGAAGTGTCTACCCATGAGATAGGGCCTCCATTGCTTGACCGCATGAAGAATAGCCATCATTTATTTCTCATAGATAGGTTTGAGAAAATATTTTCCTTTGAATTGGAGACTCTCAAATGAAATTGGTCTTCCTTATTGCATTAAAACTACTCCCAATCTTGATCCTTAAGTGTCACATTCAACAATGAAGGTTTTTGAGAAGTTGGGAGTAGCCAAAACTAGGGTGCTACACAAGGCTTCCTTCAGCTGCTCAAAGGATTTAGTGGCTACGTCTGTCCAATGGAAGACATCCTTCTTTAGCAATGTAGTGAGTGGGGTTTCTATTCTACCATATCCCCGCACAAATCTTCTATAGTACCATCTTAGTCCTAGGAACCCACGAATATTTTTGAGAGTTTTGGGCCTTGGCCATTCCACCATAGCTTTGATCTTCTGAGGATCAACTTTGACGCCTTCATGGGATACAATGTGACCCAAGTACTCTACCTCTTATGCACAAAAAGAAAATTTGGATGGATTTACATAGAGAGTATGTTTCTCCAAAACTTCCAAAAATTTATTTACATGTTGTAAGTGTTCTTCCCATGTCTTACTATAAATCAATATGTCATTAAAGAAAACTAATATAAATTTCCTTTAAAATGGCTAAAAACAATGTTCATCAAGATTTGAAAGGTTGAAGACGCATTTGTAAGACCAAAAGGAATTACCAAAAACTCATAATGGCCCTCATGAGTCTTGAAAGATGTTTTATGAACATCTTCCTCTTTTATTCTAATTTGATGGTACCCTAAATGAAGATATAATTTTGTGAAATAAATAGCACCATGTAATTCATCAAGTAAATCATCAATTAATGGAATAGGAAACTTATCTTTGATGGTGTACTTGTTGAGTTTTCAGTAATCTGGACACATCCTCCATGTTTCATCCTTCTTACGTACCATGACCACTGGTGAAGAATATGCACTTTGGCTATGCCTGATGATACCTACCTTCAACATTTCCTGAACCATTTTCTCGATCTCACTTTTCTGGGAATATGGGTATCTGTATGGTCTGATGTTAGGTGTTTAGCTCCTTGGAATCAACTGAATGGCATGATCATGATCCCTAACTGGTGGTAGTCCCTTTGGAATTGCATCAAAAATAGATGAGTGAGCATCAACAATCTTCTGAAGATCGGGTGGCATTGAAGACTCTGTATTTTGTACTTCTATGGAAAATAACTTTGCTATAAATCCATCTACTCCTTTTCTGAGAACCTTCTACATCTGATGAGAGCTAATAATCCATGGAGACTTAGCTACCATCCCATTTAATTGTATTTTCCTTCCATCTGAATGAAATTACATGAACAATTCTTGGAAATTCATCTCTATAGTACCTAAGGTTGTGAGCCATTGGACACCCAAAACAATATCTGCCCCTCCCATAGAAATAACAAACATAGGTGAGTCTAACATGTAGTCTCCCATGGAAAGCTTGATACTATGGCACTTTCCTGTGCACTTGACTGTCCCACCATCCACAATCATAACTTGCATTTCTGGAGCTGGGTAAATAAAACAATTGAGGCGGGTAACTAACTTACTATTTATGAAGTTATGAGTACTCCCTGAGTCAATCAACACTATCACCTTCTATTTTTTGAGATAGCCAATAACCTTGAGTGTTTGAGGAGTACTAATACCTGAAAATGCATGGCAAGAAATTGTAGGTTGGTGATCCTCTACTTCATCTTCTACTGTTTCCTCAGCCTCTCCTATAATTTTAGCATCCTCATCATCCTCATTACCTCCTTCAATATATAACAACTTATTCTCAGCACATTTGTGTCCCGATCCATATTTTCTATTGCAATTAAAACATAATCATTTTTCTCTCTTTTCTTCCATTTGTTGAGGAGTCAGTCTAATTGGCCTAGAAAATGAAGGGGAAGAGATACTATGGTCTCTAGTGTTAATGAAAGGTGGCCTCCTACTACAAAGAAATTTTTCCTCTTCTCGACGTGCCATGATAATAGAATCAGAAAGCTTGAGTGGATTAAACATATGTACCTCATGCTCGATGTGGTCCTTAAGACCCCCAAGAAATAGGTCATTCAGATTCTCTTCTAGAATATTCTCCACCCTTAAGGATAGGTTCTGGAATTGATGCACATAATATTTGACTAATCCTGTTTGTCGTAACTTTGCTAATTGACTAAATTAGTTCTCTGAAACACAGTAACTATACTGCAATTGTAACTCCTCGGTAAAAATTGTCCAAGTGACAATGAGACCATTCTTATACCTCTGAGCACATAACCATCAATACTAAATGAATTGGTCAGGTTCAAGATACAGGGATGCCAATGTCACCTTTTGTCCTGATGGTGTTTGATGTAGCTCAAAGAAGTTCTCCATTTGATTTATCCAATTCAGGGGATCTTTACCATCAAATTTGTGCATATCCACTTTCAGCATCATGTTCCGTGGTTGTAAATAAGTTGGATTCTGATTGGGCTGGAAAATTGATCCAACATGGTTATTTTGTCCATGATTTTGAACTGAAGATCCTCCTTGGTTGATATGGGCCGTATTTGGGCCATATTGTTTACCCTTTACATGTTGCATGATATCATCCAACCGATGATTTATTTGGGCTATGTCTCCTTTAGAGGCCATCTCAGATTGTACATTTCTCAGCTCATACTCAAGTTAGATCACCTTATGATCAACTGAGGTAAACCCTAGTGCTGAGGAATCTGTATTTACCAATTCTAGCTCCATCTCTTCAATCATTATCCCATCTTTATCTGGGATTTTACCAGAGTAACCGGATTCTTTTTTGCTCTTGTGGAAGACCTCTCCATGATATCAAACCTTAGGGTTTAGGGTTTTGATACAAATTTGGCCAAATAGGAAAAAATATAGAGAATATACTAATACTATTTTTTGATAGACTTCTGAAAATGTAAAAAACTTGAAAAAATTCCACAATTTACACCCTAGGGAGTGATTTTTTGAAAAAACCTAAATTTTTAATAAGTTGTGCAAAATAAATCAAAAAAATCTAAAATTTTCAGGGAACCTTACTTGAAATGTTTCTCAACTATGGTAAAAACATATCCCACCAATTCACTCTAGTTCAAAATATATGAGCGGAAACAAAACAAATTAGGGTTTTTGCCCTAATTTTGGCCCAGATCGCAGCTCTGATACCACTTGTAATGAAATTACTTGTATAATTCAGATTGTGAGCAACAATAGAACACCAAATAACACAATATTTCAGAATAATTATCTCAATATGCAATTAGAATAATCTTCTCCACTTCGAGGGGGCTACCTCCAAACCATAAAATAGGACTCAAATGCTACAATGATGATGAACTACTACCTCCAATCCCCTATATATACTATTCATATGCTATGGAAATCACCAAGGCCGACCTATTAAGCATGATAAAGTATAAATGATATAATAAAATGATATGGTAAGCCACAAGTTGGCTACTCATATCCTAATACAAGCAATAGGTTAAGGGCGTAGCATGATTTCGTGTTATAGCCCCAAGGTATGTAAGTGATGGATATTTAGTAAAAAGATGATAAGTGGATCAATGTAAGGAGAAGATTTTTTGAAAAAAGGGATTAGAGTTTGAAGTGAGGAATTTATAGTGTCCTTAAATTGTGAGAGTTAAAAAATGTCAGATAGAGTGTGATTGCCTTATGTAATGAGTGGTTTCTTATTGACCACATATGACTTGAGAGGTGGAGGTATTGCATTGATCTTTAAAGGGGGTTTCTTAGTTTGGATTTGTAATACTTAGGTGACTCTCCACAAAAGGATAGTATCTGAAGTGAAATTTGGAGAGGTGGTTGTGTGACTTGAGTAGATTATGTAGGTGGCACTTGAGTGACGGAAGAAGGAACACTCGAAGTGATGGCATGATGCTCATTAGACATAGAAGAATCAGATTTAGAAACACATTGAGATGTAGAATTTGTAGATGGGATTAAAACAAAATGGTGTGCAAAAAATGAGATAAATCCCTAATGCTTAAGATGTTTGACTCTACATTGTATATCATAACATTCATTATCATTATGTCCATTGATTCGATGATAATTACAATATAGACTGACCTTGATAAGCTTTGTTAGCCGATAAACCAAGGATTTTGTCAATATAGGTATTAAAGTTATAAATTGACAAATTAGGAGCTAAATAATAAGAAACATGTATTAGTATTGCGATAAAATATAAGAGGTTCTGGTATTGGCATGACTTGAGGTTCAATTATATGACATGTAGTAGCCATATATTGAAGATAAGATGTAGAAGGAACACAAACATGTGCTTGAAAGGCATCCTTAAGATGTTGGATTTAAAATTTAAGAGATGTAATAATGGATTTTATAGCCTAAAATTATTCTTGTAACAAAGAATATAAATCTTGAATTGAGTCCAATAGGTGTTGATTAGATGGAGGATCACTAACATTTTGTTTCACATAGATAATCAGCATAGGAATTATTTTAGTTAGCACTATTGCATAAAAATCTCTTCAGTCCAGCTAAGGATTTTCTGCAAAATAGCCTATAATTCAGTATCTCGTTAGTAAATCAGATAAAGAAACTTGACCCATGATAGAGGGAAAATGAGGATCCTAAGCATGAAAGATGTCCATTTCACCAAAATTATTAACTAAAAATGTGGAAATAATAGTAGCTAATCTAACTAGGAATAGTAGTAAATAACAATATATAAATGTAGTAAATAAATATGGAAAATGAACCAAATAATTAAACTAGTGGAAATAAAAAACCTAATATAAAAAGAAGGGTTGGAAGGAGCTTAACCAATTTGTATTCTGATCTTGAATATGTCATAAATTAAACTGAATATTCTGGAAGCAGGAACAGACATACAAAGGTCCTGAAAAGAGAAGATATGGGAGATCTGAGTGGACTGAGCCACCTAGATATGTACAGAGGCGACTGTGGCTATCATCCCTATTCTATAGTATGGGTGCCTATGGTCTGTAAATGATCTTAAGTATGTAACCTTAATCCAAGGTGTGGACTTTTTACTTCTGGCTAAAGCATTCCTCCTTCACTTCCAAATTTGAGTAGATTTATTGTATTTGGTTGTATGTTGCTAGTAATCATCTATGAGAAGAGACATGCAAAACCCCAAGTCAAGCATCACACCCTAAAAAATAAATATGCAAATTAAGGGGTCAGATTGATGTCATCTTCCACAATGGTGGAATTACTAACTGAGTGATGCACTACATCTCAGATCCAATGTAGTTCTATGTACAAGTGTGTATAATCATGCCCTAGGGTGCTCTTGTTCCAATCACACTTTGTGAAAGTACCGAGAAATAACTATGAATATAAAATGTAATAGAATGTGTGCATGGAAACAAATAGACTCTCCTCCTATGAAGTTTGATGCATATGAACCAACCTTGTGCCTTTGTGATGGATGATAGATGGATGTAACATTGATGATGATAGTAGTGATTAGTGCTTGGCCCCTTATTATGGTCACATAAATTAATATTTTTATGGTTTTCATTTTCTAATTTTGTAATTAACCTAGAAAAGGCCGATCATAAGAAAGATAAGAAACTCAAACGGTCAGTTACCATTTCCTTGGTCTTTCAAAGTAGGAAAAGTGAATCAGACACCCTTGACAGGACTAGGGTGCCCATAGGTGCCCCATTACAAGCTGGGGTACCTTAGTCAAAGCGAAAATTATAGAAAATGATGAAAATTTACTAGGAAATCATATGTGGAAGGTTGGTTTAGTGTTCAACAAAAATGCATTGCCTACATCAAAATCAGGTAAAATATGGGGGTTAACTAGTACATTTTTCACTCAAAAACCATATGAATAGTAATATGAAACTTACTAACATTCTAAAGTGTGGTGACTAATATGCCTATAATAACTCTTTGCTTGTAATCAAACTTAAAGTTTAGAAGGGGAGTTTATTCATAGAACAATAACTTGCCATCTTGACGTAATGATGCACTAACGTGTAATGACATGTAAGGAATATCACGATGACCCCTATGACACCCCTGTGACACCTAGACTTATGACCTCACCTAAGTGGGATGACCTGCTATGTAATGTGGAAAATGACTCACACCTACACCCCCCTTCATCATAACTTAATACAAGAAGTTCCTTCTGAATCACCCTGAGAAATGTGTCCCATGCACTAAGAATAATGAGGCACCTTTGCACAACAAATATCACAAGATATGTGAGGAAAAATTAGTTCTGAAAATTGAGACATGACCATTTTAGATTTCAATCCACTGCTCTAATCTAAGAAAGATCACTCAATCCATGGGTCACGACAACTAAAGAGCCTTCTTTTGAGAAGTTTTTTCTTTCCTACTTAAATTAATGAATTGAAAAAAAAAAAAACAAAACCAACCTCAAAAGATGCGGGGTTTACCGATACCCATAGAGATGAATGTTGATGTTGATGGATGAAATATCCTTCTTTATTTTTCCGATGGAGGAAATTGTATATCATAGACACTAAGAAGAAGATGGGATTAGATAGATATATGGTGGGTTTCTTGGATAATTCCAGTCCCATAAATTCAATGGATTTCCTTGCAAGGATGTCAATCCACCTTCAAGAAATTAATGTGATAAGGATAAGATAAATTGATAAAATGGATGATATAACCAACAATACAAAGGAAAAGGGACTGACGTGGTCCATGGCTATATGATGGTATGATGGCGAAACTGGATCTAAAGGGAGTAAAGGGATCATAAAATGGATCAAAGGAGCAAGGATGTAGATAGCTGTGCACTCAAAAAGATGAGCAGGATGATAGATTTGATTTAGATTGTTGATAAAGTGATAAAGATGACTCAAGGGAGTTTTATATGACTAGAAACACACTTGGAGGGGCCGTATGGTAGTAAATTATGTGATCTAGATGTCTAAAAAGTAATCTTAGGGGTCAAGATACCTTTTGATAGAAATTGTCAGTGATTATGGTGAATCATCGGTGATTCTTGGAATCGTTAGTGATTCTAGGAATCGTTAGTAATTCTGGTGAATCACCAGTGATTTTTGTGAAGATGTACATGTTGATAATGGACAAATTTGGGACTTGAAATTCATACTAAAAAGGTTTATTTAAGCTTTGATATGATGCATATTAATGTAATGAAGAAAGGGAAACCACTTACCTTGTATAATTTGATAAATGAAGAGCATAAGGTGATGTTACCTGAGAGAGGTATATTGCAGATGGAAGAAGGTTACTGAGTTCATCCCTGGACATATGAATGATGTCCATAGGTTTAAGAAGAGATTCTTGGTTCCTTGAATGTTTTTTGGGATGATCTCTTGCTTTATGAGAGGTATATGATATAAGGAAAATGTAATATGATGACCTAAGGTCACATCCACCTGCAAGCTAACCTCAAGTGGAGGCCTCAAGCTCATTTATATTAATTTGATAATAACCAAGGAGAATTTCTAGAGATTCTGTTGAATTGCTAGCGATTCGGGTTTTACAACATAAAAAGGTTACAACTACATCCTAAATCAGGCTTTTTTTATCGAAGGATTTGGGTTGGAAATAGGTTATATGGGTTGGGGATATTGTTAAATGGTTGGGAGGATGTTTTTTTTATATATTGGTTTGTAAGTGGTTTGATTGGTTTGGAAGAGGATAAAATAGGATTTTATAGCTGTAGAATTATGTTTACGGGGAGTAAATATAAGGGGGAGGAATAAGACTTAAAATAAGTATTTAGTAGATAATATGATAGTGATTTGATATTGGATTTAATGTATAATATTATGGTGATGTGATAATGAGGGGGTGCTAGAGAACATGGACATGGGGATTAGAGTTGCTAATTTTAGGTGTCTACATTTACCCCTTTTTGTTGAGTGGTTTGGTGTAGGCAAGTTACGAGACAAAAATGATATGTGATAGATAAGGAAATATATAGAATTATATGATGGGGTGTTCCCCCTCAAACTAGGGATTGATGAAATAAAAGGGAATCGATCATGATTTTGAAAGAGATAGATGGATGAAATATTAAGAGATGAGAAAATGATGCCCCAAGACGAGGTATAGAAACAAGATGGGTGTCATCAGAAAATCAAGTGATAGGGGAACCAAAGGGTTTATTTCCTATAGACGTATGACTTACAAATGGCAAGGGGAAATAAAATGATGTTTTGATGAGGTCAAAGGAATGAATATTAATATTGCCACAAATGTGGGCTTATAAAACTGAGAAGTCAAATGATAGGGGAACAAAAATGTTTGTGTCATATAGACATATGACTTTAACGATGGCAAGATGATGGTTTGAAAAGGTCAAAGGACCAAAAATTGATGTTGCCACAAAGGTGGGCTTATAAGGCTAGGAAGTCAAGTGATAGGGGAACCAAAGGGTTTGTGCCCTATAGACATATGACTTAATGGTGATGGGGGGATGAAATGATTATTTGATGAGGTGAAAGGACAAAAATTTAATATTGTCACAAGGGTGGGCTTACGAGGATGATATGGGGGTATAGACAGTGATCATGGGCATAACACTCGAGGAGGTAGCCAGTTGAAATTTTTTTATTTTAATGAGTATCTGTTATTTTTTAGAAACAAAAATTTAACACTGAGATGTGCTCAAGATTGTGTTGATATTGATATATGATGATAGATATATTTATAGATGTTTAGGTGGCAAGGTTAATGGTTGTTAAAGTTATGTTTTAGATATGATTTTCTACTTGATATTGATTTTAAAGTGATCTTAATGTTTTTCAAAAACATGGTAAAGAATGAAACTTTTATTAATTTCTTTGTATTTTTTTTTATACATATGTGATGAGAAACAATAGAGTGAAGTCTCTTGCTCTTTTTTCCTTTACGACAAATGTTAACAGATGACTAACAATGGGTAGTCACACATAGGATCTTGGATATAGATATAAAGTGATAAGATGTACCTTCCTAGAACATGGAAGGGTTAATATATATAGGTTGTGTGGGGGAGTAATGTTCTCCTTTAAAAAATTTTATAGGGAAATTCCCCAGCTATACATTTTGTTTGAAACAAACTGATCAATGCAGAAAGTTTGCTTTGATGGGAAAGCTGATCAATGTGGGAAGATTTCCTATGATGCTTTTGATATTTGAATTTTTTGAAGGCTAATCGATGCGTGAATATATTTTACATGGGTATCCATCCTTAGAGGGAGTGGTCTAAAAATTTTACTTTTTATTTATACAAGTAGTCATCCTTCAAGGGATCAGTCTATGATTTGATAGGTAGTTGTCCTTCGAGGGACTAGTCTAATTTTATTTTTTGATAATATGATTTTTTACATTTTACTAGATGTCCTTCGAGGGATCAGTCTATTATTTTTTACAAGGTGCATCCATATATATTTTTGAATTTATTTGAGCTGAGAGCAAGGCCCCAATAGATCATTTCAAGGAGGGAAGAAGAAATGTGTACATGCACTCCACATGTGTTCCCCATAATATGTCTTTGTTTGGTAGATAAGGTGGATGTATGTAATGATTATGGGGTTCCTGCTAAGAAGTAACTTATCCATATAAAAGATGTGATGAACAGAGCCATAGTGCTCATCTTTAATGTTTTTGAGGATAGTGACAGAAAACCACATTATTGCTAATCATTACAATAACAAGATGGTTGGTTGATGGTAGAATAAGATCTTTGATGTGACTGGTGTCATGATAGTTGATGTGTTAATAGTATAAAGGTCACAAGTGCAAGGCATTCATAGGTTGACACATACTATATGGAACGATCCAGTTAGGAGAAAACTTTCCACATTTTCTCCTTTTTAGATTAGTGACATCTTGATTGGATTGATAGATTTGGTGAAGATGCACTAGGGGAAGGTGATAATTTAGATGTATCAATAGAGATGAATCCCCCTAGCATGACACTATGGATAGAGATAACATGTTATTAAAAGGAACAATATCTTTCAGGTTAGGATGACGAAAGTTTTAATTTTTATTAGTTTAGTATATGGTAAATAAAGGATCCCTTGACAAAGGAGCTATTGAAAATTTTGATGGGACTTGAGAGGAAAAGTGATGAGGGGAAGATGATGAAGCTTTTATTTTATCTTTTCTTCATGTATTATGATTCCAGGTTCACATGGGTGGGTGAACCATACTGATTTTAGACGAGGGACATTCACTGAGAGGTGATGAGAAGATGCATGAGAAATGTTTCTCAATATCTTGTTGAGGATTTCCCCATTATCATGTAGATATTGGTCAGGACACTACACGTGACTTAGGTGTAGATGTTGATGAGATTGAATGACCTTTAAGGGAATATAAGGACATTGATGAGATTGAGAGACCTTCAATGGAAGGTGTTGAGGAGATGTTTGACAAAGGCTTGATAATAAAATATTGAGGATGTCCCCCTTGACTTATAGATGTCATCATAGATATTGACAAGGGTGGAGATGTAGATGATATTGATAAGGGATTAGGCTAGTCTTATTCTCAGATAATATCTTCAATGAGGAAGAGTTGCTGGATTATGGATTTAATAACTTTACAAATCTATGTGGTATGCCTTGATATTCTATGGTAGGCACATATTTTATTTTGATCATACCAAGCATGTTTCTGAGAATGTGTATTGGGTGTTTTTATTAGTGGTAATGTGATAAGAGAATCCTAGATGAGCATGTTGAGGATGCTGATGTAAGTCCTTTTGGGGGATTAGGATTAGTAAATTTTTATTTTGATTTATTAGAATGATTAATAGGAAGCGTATTATTTTAGGATGGCGGTGGATGTGTGGATGTTGTATGGTGTTGGAAACTCATAGGGGTGTTGTGAGGTTGATAAGATAGAGGATATGACTCAAGAAATGGATAGGATGTGGGATTGATAAGATTGGATCATGGATGAGGTCCTAAAATAGATTAGGAGGGACCGGTTACGGATGAGAAGGGGTACGGATATGTGACATGCTATTGAGATAAAGGATGGGTGCCCAAAATAGACTATAAGGGTGGGACAATAGATTTTATAGATTTGGATTGTGAAAAAGGATGAGGTCCCAAAATGGATGGTAAAGTTAAGACCTTAGATGATGTGTGTTTTGATTTTGTAATGTTAATTTTAGGTAAAGGAGGGGGTTTTGCGATAGATGATGAGGATGCGATCATGGATGTGATAGGTTTCAATTTTGTAACATTTTATTTAGATGGAGGATAGGGTCTCATGTTAGATGACAAGGGTGAGGCCATGAATGTGATGGTATGTGATTGTATTGTGTTTGATTTAGGATAGGTTTCTAGACTAAATGGTAAGTGAGTATGTTGGGATAGGATTGGGACTGATTCAGACAAGGGACATGTTTTTTATAGATGTAATTTAGGTACGTTATATTTATATGAGATGTCTAATTATTCAATTAGTATTAAAAGTGATTGGATCTCAAGATATTTGATTATGAATACCTACTTAATAACATTCTCCAAGGTGTAGTCTAAGGGTTGGAAGGAGGTAATAGATTATTGGATAGTGGAAATAGGTGGTATTAATGTGTGAGGATCATCGAAAAGAGGATCCAGGGATTATGAGTTTTGAAGAGAAAGCATTGGTGATGAATGAGTCTCCTAATGGGGAAAATCATATGTAATAGTATTAATGATGTTACTCGAAGGATGTGTAGTATCTATATGGACTGAATCGATCGAGAGTGTTGGGTTAGGAAGAAAATTAATGGCATCATGCATGGTAGTTTCATTGACCTTGTAGGAAGATCTAGGGGAATTAGATGGGACATGTGTAGATTGAGGATCAGGAATACATTCTTCAAGGGCTTGGATTTCTAATTTTATTGACATGGTGAATTCTTCGTCAAAAGTATGGAAAGTGTGTATCTGAAGGGTAGATGAGATGTGATCAAGAAAAAAACTTGATCATTTATGATTGAGGTAGTGAGAATGTCAATTGATTGATAATGTTTTGCCATTAAGTGAAAAATTTGAAAAGGGGTTCATTTTTAGATTGTTTGATTGTAGAAAGATTAGAAATGGTGATTTTTTGAGTAACATTTATAGTGAAGTGATTGAGAAATAGCATGGCTAGCTGACTGAAAGAGAGAAAAGAGTGTCGAGGGAGGGAGTTGGACCAATCCAAGGAAGGTCCTCCTAGTGACATAGGAAAGGTTCTAAGAAGGAGATATTGATCATGGATGATAGGATAACATGAGTTTCTAAAGGCTAGTATATGTTTTTGAGGATCCTCCTAGCCATGGAACATGGTAAATTCTAGAGATTCCTAAAACATAGGATAGTGCTTATATGGTACTGATATATGGATGGGTTCATTACAAACCTGATCATAGGTGAGGACATGTTTGCATCCCACTGTAAAGGCTTCCAAATTGTCTAATATATTTAGTAGAGCTTGTATAGGATCATTTGTAGGATTAGATGTGGAGGAATTAACATGTGAATATGGTTGAGTTGATTGATGATATTTATTTGGTATATGAATTTGATGTGGAGGTTTATAAGGGATAGCTTGAGGAGGTACTGATTACAAAGTAGGTCATGATAAAAGGATTTTGGGAGACATGTACGGATTTTGGATATGTTGTTATTAGATGATAGGGGTTGATTGCTCCTGTGTTAGTATGTGTGTATAGGTTTGGGATGCCTGAGGAATTGAGAGAGGCATTGAAGTCTAGATAGGTTTATTGGATGAAAGATGGGGGATGTTAAGATTATGATGAGATTGTGATGAAGGAGGGGATGTGGCAAATATTGATTGATGAGATTCACTTGACATGGGTTGAGGAGAGATATTTTGCAAGTAAATTGGTTGTGAAGGATAGTCATAGGGTTATTGGATAGTGCTCTTGTAGGGCTATAGGAGTGGTTGAAAGTTATAGGTTCCATAGGGAATAAAATATGGTACAAATATCTTTGGGAAAACTCCAAGGATAAGTGAAGTAAAGTGAGACATGATAAGTTGATGAGATTGATAAGGAGTAGATCTTGTGTAGGTAATGTTTTGAAATTGATTAGGATGAAAATATATAGATGAAACAATATAGGATGGTTGTAAAAATAAATCATAAGGGGTGATAGAATATGTTGATGTAGAGGGTTGATCCATAGTAAATTATGATTAACTCAAGATGATACAAAAACTACCTAAGTGAGCTACAAATTTAACATACAAGTCAAACAAAAGGATTTGAATTATCTTGATTAGAATTTGTGGAGGAAGAGGCTCAAATGGATCCCAATGATTTGGTCATTTTAAGGATATTTTCATGTTTGTTTAAGGTTAGAGTCATCAATATACTTGAAGGTATGTGAGGCCCAAATCTATGTTGGTTCTGGAATGGAGCATACCCCCTCACTTTATGGTCCTACAGTGATAAGGGAGTCAAGTTATTAGCAAATATACCAACAACCAATTATTTATACTCAGCCAAAACATCGATTCGGATTCCCTATTGAATGATGAAATCCCAATAGTTATCACCTGGGTAGGAATGTTTTAATGCAAATTGTGGTTAATTTGATTCAGTTGTGTGTGAGGGAAGATTACGTGAATGCAATAAATTAATCCTTCTAATTAATCTATGTGATCAAGCATGACACAAGGTTTTTTTGATCCAAAAATAACAATTGAATTTGATGACAACAGACAATAAGATGTAATGCTTGGAAATGAAAAGAAAAGGAGAGGACTCACCTAAAGAATTCTTCCATTTTAATTTTAAGTTTTTGATTTTTTTTAGCAAAGCAATATCCAATAAGCAAAATCATCCAAAGTAGAAACCTGCAAAAATATTAGTAGAAAATAAAAAACAATACAAGAAAATGATGTTAAAGTTTGACTAATTAAGTAATAAAAAATAGTCACAGAGATCATAGGAAATTAATAGAATCGCTGACAATTCAACTAATCACTGGCAATTTGACAGATTGCTAGTGATTACAAAGTATAAAAACTATAAATGAATGAAAAATTTATTTAAATGAAATAAAACACAAATGAAAAAGGGACTAGGGTCCCACTGGGCATGCCAGAATAAAAACAAAACTAAGTTTTTATTTTCCTACTTAAATTAATGAAGTGAAACAATAAAAACAAAACTAACCTCATAAGATGTGGGGTTTACCAATACTCATACAGATGAATGATGATGTTGATGGATGAAATATCCTTCCTTATTTCACCAATGAAGGAAAATGTAGATCACATACACTAATAAGAAAATAGGATTGTATAGATATATGGTTGATTTCCTTGAAAAGGAAAGTCCCTAAAATTTAATGGACTTCCTTGCAAGGATGTCAATCTGCATTCAAGAAATCAATCTAATAATGATAAGATAAATTGATAAAGTAGACAATATAACCAATAATGCAAAGGAAAAGTGACTAACACAGTCTGTGGCTATATGATGGTCTAATGGTGATTACCGATCCAAAGGGAGTATAGGGATCATAAAATGGATCAAAGGAGAAAGGATGTAGATAGTTGTGCACTCATAAAGGTGAGCATAATGATATATTTGATTTAGATAATTGATAAAGTGATAAATATGGCTCAAGGGAGCTTAATATGCCTAGAAAAACACTTGGAGAGGCCTTGCGGTAATAAATTATGTGATCTAGATGTCTAAAAATCAAGCTTAGGGGTGAAAATATCTTTTTTCCAAGAATCATCAGTGATTCCAGTGAATCATTGGTGATTTTGGGAATCATTGGCAATTTTGGGAATCGTCAATGATTCTAGGAATTGCCAGTGATTATGGGAATCATCGGTGATTCTACTGAATCACAATCAATTTTTGTGAACATGTACAAGTTTATAATGGAAAATTTTGGGACACAAAAGTGATGTTAAAAAGGTTGATTTAAGCTTTGATATGATGCATAATAATCTAATGAAGTAAGGGAAACAACTTACCTTATATAATTTGATGAATGAAGAGTAAAAGTTGATGTTACCTGAGAGAGGGAAATTATAGATGCAAGAAGATTGTTGAGTTGAACCCTAGACATATGAATGACATTCCTAGGTTGAAGAAGAGATCTTTGGTGCCTTGAAATGTTTTTGGATGATCTCTAGCTTTGTGAGAGTTCTATGATATAAGGAAATTGTAATATGATGTCCTAAGGTCACATCCACCTATAAGTTAACTTAAAATGGAAGCTTGGAGCTTGTTTATATAGATTTTTTAACAACCAGGGAGAAATATTGTTGATTTTGGGAATCGCTGGTGATTTTGTTGAATTTTTAGTGATTTAGGTTTTATGGGGAAAAAAATTTTACAACTACCTCCCAAATCAAGTTTTTTTTTTGTTTTATCGAAGGATGTGGGTTGGAAAGAGGTTATACGGGTTGGGGATGTTCTTAAATGGTTAGGAGGATGTTTGTTTGGTTTTTTATTTTGTTTTTTATTTTGGTTTGTATGTGGTTTGAGTGGTTTAGGAGAGGATAAAATAGGATTTTACAGCTGTATAATGATGTTTACCAGGAGTAAATATAAGGGTGGGGATAATACTTAAAATAAGTACTTAATAGATAAGATGATAGTGATATGATAATGATAGGGTGCTAACAGACATGGACATGGGGTTTAACATTGCTAGTTTTAAGTATCTACAATTGGATTTACAAAAGGGTAATCTCTTGGAAATATGAAGAAGAGAGAATAATAAGAAGCAAACAAGAGGAATGCAGAAGATGTAATGGATGGATATGAACTCTACAACTTTAGGAAATCTCCAATAAGAGTGTTGATGACATGATCCCCAACATTTGGACTGAAGAAGAACCACCTATACTGAATTATGTGCCTTCACTTAGGAAGGACAAACGAAGTACTGTAAATATTCCAACTATGCAAAGGGAGCCATAGGCACTAGTATAAATAAATATAAATATTGTGCATGAAAGTGTTACATAGGTCTAGTAGATGAGTGCAAATGAATCGAAGGTAATGCTATGAGTGTATAAAAATCAGAGTTAAGAAGAGGAACATAAATCGAAAGGATACCTGAGTATAGTGAAGGAAATGAAATAACCCCCACAAAATAAAGAGGATCAATAAGTAAAGGTGGATCAATGATGGTCTCCTAAAAAGTGGAAGTGATAAGAGTCCCAAACAGGGAACTCCCAATAAAGGAGATGAAGAACTCCTCTGAAACACTTGTAGAAGGATGAGGAACATGTATTGCATCATAAGTAGACAATGCAAAAAGACAAAAAAAGGTCTAGCAGATACTTGTCCCAAGAAGGGGGATCGCCAAACAAAAGAGTGACGTTAGACACGTATGAATCGTTACTACATGAAGGAAGAGGAGTGGAAAGGTCCTCACACACTGGAAGTGGAAAGGAAGAAGTAGATGTAATGATTGTATGAGGCTGAGAATGAGACAGCTCGATGTTTTATGGGAAGGGAGGAGTATCAACATACTTTAGATAGGTGATAGAAGGAGGAGAGGAGTCCTCAACAACACTCTTGTCATCATAACTAGAAGCATAATCCTTGTAATCAAAATTTGGAAAAAGTGAGTCTATGTCAGCAAAAATGTCATCACATGAAGAAGAAGAGGATATAATTGTATTAGTAGTAACAACAAAAATAGTATTTAAAAGGTCTCTAAATAGACACTGAAATATGCTCCAGATGGTGTGGGGAGGATCTGAGTCTACCACGTGGGTGGATAGGTCTAGTGATATGTAACATCAAGTGACCAAAAACATGGTTGCATATGTTGAGATAGACCTTAAGATGAAAAATGATCAGTGGGTGTAGGAACTAGCCCATGTAGAAATTGTGTAAGACCCTCGTAGGAAAATTAATGTTCCATATAAGCATGCCATGATGTGTAATTATCTCTACCAAGAAGAAGAGGAGAAGGCTGTAAAGAAATCCTATGATGCTTGAGTATGGAAAGATCATCCTCCATGATGTGAAAGAAAGAATTGCAAGGTACATGAGAAGAAGGGTGTATGTGAATAGAAACAAGGTGGAAAGACATCAAAATCAACTGAGAATGAGTTTGCATGTAATACGACACCTGAGAAATAATGATACCCCCTATTTACGGAACTATATAAGTAGTGAATGATTACAATAAGGTGTGTTCATATGATGTCAGATAGTTGACCACTGACCTTATAGTATGAAATGAGTTACAAAAGAGTGGAGGTTATAATGAGTCCTAGCTAGAAGTAGAGGACTGACACACAATTAGGAACAAAAGGGCATAAGAAAAACAAGGGTACAAACTCTATTCATTGTGAGAGAAGGCATCTCACATTGCAAAAAATAATTATTTCCTTCCACAAGGTTGTGGTAGAAACACTCATTAATCACATGAGAACAGGATCACTATAATGCAATGAGCCAGAAAAGTGGCCTAGAAAGCCCAATAACACTATATATGAAACTTGTAAAAATACCCCCTTAATAAAATGCTGAATTTTATGTTTTCCCCCTTAAATTTCCCATACAATTATTGAAAAAGGGAAGAACCCACGAAAATATTTAAGGAAGGGGTAACGGGGGGTTTTGGGAGCTCAAAGGGTAAGAAACGTGGTGAAAAATCAGTGACTTATATAGTGAACTAGAGATAAGCTAAGTAGGAAAAGGTGCAAAACTCGATGGGTGAGTTGAGGGGCCAACTTGGCGAGTTGTGTAAAGGGATCCCATGAGTTGAGTTGAGGGTGGCACACCGAGTGATAAGTCCTTCATGGATGGTGTCATATAACTGATAACCTGTGCACTAGATGTGGTGGGAAGTCAAACATAAACATATCCATGGAGAAATAAACAACCAACCAACAAGATTCCTAGAGGGCTCAACAAACATCACACATAGAGTTTGAAGAGAAATGGACATGTGGAGGGAGGGCATATTGTAATGGTTTTCAAATAAGCCAAATCATAGGTGACAACAAAGAGGAGTTAGTTGGGTTTTGAGAAACACGGCAAGGGCCAAATGTGAAGAAATCCCTACTAATGAAGATATAAATGCAACAAAGGGGCAATGTGAAAGGCAATGCAAGGTCCAAGGGATAGAAAAAATGCAAAGTGTAGATGGTGGGAAAATGATTCCCAACACATAATGGTACATGGATGTGAGCATGGGAGCACAAAACACCAGTAATACAGGAGCCAAGAAAAAAATATAGAGCTGAATGGTGAAGGGCATGGGTAAGTAAAGGAACCCAAGGTAAAAGTGAGATAGATGACGAGAAGGGGTCTTAGCAAGGTCACGAGCCAACAAAAGACACAACCAATCAAATTCTATGTTTAGGAGAGATTAAAACAGTGGTATGAAGCATACCATGACAAGGATAAACATGTAGGGGATAGATCCAAACTAACTCAAGCTCCAGATGGAGTGTAAGACCAAACAGGACTTCAAGAATGAGTTAGAGCCAACAAAGTAGCGAATACAAAAGTAGAAGGATGAGATGATGTCAATCCATTGAGACAAGGCAGGGATCAATGGATGAAAGCCGTGATGTAGAGAATGGTATGTAGGTCAAATCTCTACAAAACAAAACCATTCATAGAGATCAACAAATAAACCATTCAGGTTGAGGAAGGATTAAACAGACTGAGCCAATATTGAGGGTGATTTGATATAGTGCACAAGGCAGTGAGTTCGGGAAGTGTGATTCCTAGTTTGTCAAGCTAGGGATGAGTTGGGCCCAAATAAAAACTTCAATAAACTTAAAACACGCATGAACCAACACCTTTAAAAATCTGATCTGAACCTCAAACCTGCAAGCAAGACACCAGAACTACATGCAACCCCATAAATAATGTAAACCATGAATACTTTAAAAATGAACCAAGAACACGAGATCGAAATCCTAGAATAAATGAAAGTAGAGCATGGATGGAATATCCATTAAGACAGATGCACATGAAACTTGAAAAATCATGAACAAAAATTAAGAGAGAAATAGTAGATGGTGAGTTACATGAATCCACACAATGTGTGCTCTGATATAATGAAAAAAAAGTGAAAATGTGAATCACAAGGATCATATGGGATAACATGAATATAAAATGAGTAGTACTCCAGTAGCATGATGAGGTTACATGGGAGTAAACATCAACCATGAAGTGCATGAAAGGATTCAAAAAGGGAAAAATATCATAAGTCCATCCTCTCATAGATATGAAAAGGATAAGGGGTATCGATAGGGGGTGTTGTGTAACCCCTAATTCCTACAATCATGACTTCTCAAGTGAAGAAGTGGAGTTACATTATTATAATGGGAAGTAACTCCCATATGATGTAATAATACACTGACATGTAATGACGTGTAAGGAATCTCATGATGACCCCTATAACACCCTTGTGACACCTAGAACTATGACCTTCCATGTGATTTAGATAATGAATCACACCAACAATAACAAATGTGATAAGAAAACATGGAATCTGCCTAATAGTTTTAATAATACGAGAAAACCCAGTTACATATATGAGAGTTTTAATGTTTATATACATCAAACAACTGATTATAGATAAACACATGGTTGCATAAGTTTAACAATAATCCTCACTAATAAACAATAAAATTATCTGTTAATGCAATAATACACATATTGTTATAAAACCATATAATAATCCTGTAATAACTATTTACCCAATTAACCATAGTAATAAAATAACTACCATAGTAACAATGATTACCTATGGTAAAATATAAAACTAAGTTATAATGAAATATTAACCTACTATTATAGATGTTTCCTAACACTCTCATTGTGACCTATATATAAAAAGCAATCAAATGTCCCTAAATCTTCCTGAAGATAATACAAATCCATTAGGGTAGCCAATACTAAAGTTATTAAGTACTCAAATAGGTCAGTGAGTCTAGTTTCCCTCACTTCCAAGTACACAAAGATCATAATCCTATCAAATATGTTCATATTGGTTCAATTTTCCAACTAGTTGCATTCATATATATGTTACATGATAGGTATAGAATTGCATGTGGTTTGAAGCCTCTTTAGAGTAGTTCTAATGTAGTCAGTTCATGTATTACAATTTAATCTAAACAATTTTAGAGCATACCACCCACAGTTAGAATTTGATAATGATTCAGTTGAATTAAAATATTTAAAGGATTTTGCAACACTTACGGTTTGACAACAAAACACATTTCTAGGCCACTAAAGGATACAAAAGTTGAAAAACCCAATAACAAGAAGGTCCAAGACTATATAGAAGGTCTAAAACCATAAAACCATTCCTAACATAAATTAAATCTTAAACTAGGAGGTTTTCTAATGATAGTCTTCAAAATAAATCATATTTAGTCTCTTAACTCCCATAGTCTCCAATATGGGCATCCAAATCTTTCTTGTATAGTCCTATGAAGCTAAGTACATTTTCTTTCTTCTTTTTTCTAGCTTACAATAGCATATTGTAAACACTTCTTGTAATTACCAATACACTCAGTATTTTGATATTGTGTAATTACTTTTGGATGTTAATTAATCAGAATTTATGGTATTTTCAAACCCTGCATTCCTTTTCAGTGTTATGCATTTCCGTAACACAAATCTATTAATGTTAAAAAGGGTGTAAAGATCTGGTGAACCTGATAATTGTATTTTGCACCTGATTTTAAACCTTAGTTTCCCTAGGATTTTATCTTTGCATTTATATTCAAGTCCAAACCTTATTTTCATCTATCACACATACTACATCTATTTAGCACAAATTTCTTTATTATATCATGGTCATGCTTACCCTTTTTGTCTCTTTATAGGGATCCTTGTTGCTGAATCACCTTTCACTTCATATATCAATCATAATGGTTATTTTTTTGAAATTTATACGATAATATTATGAATTATTATCTATTTAACAAGAACCTTTTTTTATGTGTTGGATGAAATTGGTGAAGCCCTCTATTTAACCAATATATATCCATTCATTTTATGGCTAACTGGAAAGACCGTAACGTCTCTTTTGGAGATAAGAGCTTTTAAATCACTGAGTAATTCATCTCTTTTATTACAGGTCTTAGCATGGAAGGGACTAAAGTTTCTAGGAACAAAATGGATAAGGAAGTAGAAGAAAGGCCATTTTTAGATAACGGGGAAATGCTCGCTATAAAAAATGATGGAATTTTGATTTCTTCTATCCCACAACCATATGATGAGGTGACACGTATGATGGTATGCTATGTCACCTTAGAAGGGAGATTCTCTATCGTTTCATAGTATCATCTGGTCTTGCTCAACCACTTTAGGTGTGAGGTGAAGGTAAGCCTCTCCTACTACATTTTGAAGTCAATGGAAAAATCCATTCTTGAAGTTCAAGGCCATAATATGACTATCCCTCTCCATTAGGGTGTCATATATCTCATTATTTAATACCTATCTAGTGTAGTTGGCAATGACCCATGCCTTGTTGTGGTTTCTCACCTCCCTAAGAAACCCTGTATCTAGTCTAAACATCTAATGTACAAAGACTCTGTGCTGAAGCCACCCCTAAAATTGGTTATTTGTAGTAGCATTAAAGGCAAGGTAGTTTTGGGATTTGACACGAAGGGAGAATAAATTGTGTTAGATGATATCACCCCTCTGCTTTCGCCGATATTGATTTTGGCACCAATTTGGAAAATATATTTAACATACAGGCTAATGTGGTTAAAACCCTTGAAGAAAATGTATATTTCTTACTTGAGTATACTATTAAAGAGCAAGCCTCATACCCCAATGCAAGCCTCAAAGATGAAATTTCTTATTTGGAAACCAAATTTAAGAATCTTGAGGAAAAGTATAGAAATTTCTTAGCTATGAACAATGCTATAATGGTCCTTATGCAAGTACACATTCGGTAAATCTGCTACTCCATTGGCATCCCAAATACATCTTGGAAGAATGGAAAGATTACAAGAAAGTTCAAGGCATCAAACTAGGATCCCACCATTGCCATTTCCCTCAAACTCTACCAAGATTTAAGGGTGGCTATCAAATTTTTTAGTAAGTCTATTGATTAATGCTTTTGGTTCTTTGTACTCAGTGCAAAAAAATTTGTGTTGTTGTATTGCTATCTTTTTATTGTCAATTTTCTGTCTCTGGGCTCTTTGTAGGTAGTTGGCCCCTGCCTTTTCCTTTTACTACTTTTTCCTCTTTTGGTTGAGGTGTGGACCCCATGGATAAAAAAACCACACAGTTTTATTTTTTTGATCTTGGATGTTGAGCCTTTTGCAGTAAACTTGGGTAAGGTCCCTCCAAATCCTTTTACCAATAATAAAAAAAAAAAACCTTTTTTTCCCTTAATTTTTAGCACACTTTTCATAATTTCAAAATGACTACTTTTAATAATTATGAAATAATTAGAAAAATATATACTTTTGTGAAAATTCCTTGGAGGTTTTTATTCCATGTAATCATATTCACAAATACCTTCCTTCTAGTAAAATTTTCTAATTAATTTCATATATGATCATTTTTTATGATTTGAAAACATTTGTTTTTTAATAAGACACCACTTTTTGGTCTTATGTTTTATGGTTTCAAGACTTTCGACCTTCCATGTGTTGATTATTAGTTTTTCTTATCTACTTTTTGTTATTTTATCATTTTTCTACCATCATGGCCCATTTAGTTTTGGATCCTTAAACTAATAATGATGTCAAATTCTATCAAAATCTCCTAGAGTCTATTCAAGTGTGACAACATGTCTTTCAAGCTCAGATTCAATTTATGAGTACTAAAATAAAATATCTTAAGGATGAGATAGTGTATTTCAAGGATTGTTATAATTCCCACATATCTAATGTCCATATGCATTATGATCAACATAGTTCCAACACTTGTAAAAAGTAATTTCATCGAAATGTTATACATGATATATCCTCATACAAGTGAAGTGAAATTGCTACATAGAGGGGAAAATGTGTATGTTCTACAAAACTAGTCTCAAATAGTAAGGAAACCATATCCAAATATGCCCATTTTTTTTAATAATAATTCTAGGCAAAAGGATAATTTCTATGAGCTATTTGATAATTGATTAATCACTTTGTTACTCAATCATTGTTACCCTTTCTATCAGCTTGATAAAATTTAAATTCAACCATTTTGTAATTATCATAGAGTTGATGGACATCATGATAATGATGAAATCAATAAATTGATGATTAATACTTTATTTCCTTTAATAAATGAAATTTTGGTATGTAATCATATCAAGTACTCAAAACTTAGTGGGTACTAAAATCTATAACAACATATCCAATAAGCATACTATGATACTAAATGATACAACTTTGGATAGAGAAAAATAGACATATACTCAAAAAGAGGATAAGAATGAAATCCATATTATTATATAGATGACAAAAATACAAATGAAACATAAACAATTACACACTATCTCACAATACTTAGAGAATACATAATCCCAATTAGGGGCAACACAACAATAAATTCCACATATATATGTGATTATCCACAAAAAAAGGTATATCTCTTCATTTATATTGTTATATTGTTTAAGATACTAAGTACAAGGAATATATGAGTTATCTTGATGAACTAGTTGATATGTCAGATGAAAATTTGTGTATATTGGATTTCAATCCCATTAGGGGAGTTAAATTTGATATTTATGCCATTGATGATTAAAAAAATGATAAACCAAGTGATCCTTCTTTAGATATCTATACTTCTCCACAACAAGATAGGATAAATCCTAATTTAAATAATGATATCAGTTACAATGAAAATATAAATTATCCTCTTCATATTTCAGTTTGTAGTAAAGTGACACCTACTATGTATAGATTGAATTATCTAAATACAACCAATAATGAAAATGATATGTGTATCTCTACATGAATAGTAAACTACCAGCTAAATAATAATTTTATTTGTGAAAGTATTTTTTCACCACTACTCCCAACCCTAATGAGGGAGATGTACAAAATAATCTCATAAATAGAATGGATTTATCACTACTCATCCATTTTGATGATAGAAATGAAATTGAGCCTAATTATTATTGTGATTACTATAAAGAACCTGGTATGCCTAATGAGAATTTGCAACAACGCAATCTTATGCCTATTGGTGAAGAAGAACATACTATTTCAATTATAAGCATTATATATTTCTCAAAAGCTTGTTGTTTTCTATTAGGCTACATGCATGCTGCAGATCTATATACTTTTATCATGCATTCAATCAAGTTTAGAGAGATAAAACATAACCCTTCACCCCTAGCTCTATAGTGAGGATCTTTACCAAAAAACCTAAAATGGATAAATCTTGTAAATTTTACCAAATTCACTTCAAATGGATAAATCAAACACAAAACCATGTTACTATATCCTCATTTAGTGTCAATTCAACTATCCAAGATGACCTCATGTCATGAACCTTCATTTACTCTTACCTTTCTTCAATTTTCCCTTCACCTTTCTTCACTAGCTCTTTGCACAAACAAGAAACTTTTCGCCTTTTAGCCTCTAATGAAATATTCCAATTGTGTACCATGTTCCATCACCTCAAACCAATGTTAATTCAATCATCAACTTGTTACTAAAATTTTAAAACCTCAATTTCTCTTATCTTGCTCCCAAATCACTATTTAGTAGTCTTAAGACCATTGTCTCTTATATGTTCATGATTAAGTGGATCTACACATACCAAAAATAAAGTGAAACCACCTTCAAATAACCTTTACATTCCTCATGGTGTGCCTTACATTTCATAATCCAACTCACTAATCTCTTCTTGCAATCACTATTTCCTCCTTCTAAGTTTTTATAGGTCAATTAGCCCTGTAGTCTCTAATCACTTCTTGCCTCAACAAAAATTCCCAAACATGCCAACATATCATCCAGTTTATCTTAGAAGATCACCTAATGCCTATGTAGGAATTGATCCCCTCCTTTATGTGAGATTTGTGATAACGTTCTTTCATAACATGAGGATTTAAAACAACCAGAAAATAAGTGCATCCGTTCATGGAATTTAAGATATAATAATTAACTCCTAACCTAATGGACCCGAGCATAGAACAACATGGTCAACTCAATGAAAGTGGAATCAACCATGAAATAATGTCAAGAAAACCTGTAACACACATATGAACATAAGGAAAATACACAAATAAATACCCATCACATGAGTGTTTCGGAATAACTTCATTATATTTATTATCCAAAATATGGTAGCCAAGATTACATGAAAAGACTCCCATTCATGGAAATTTTCACACTAGTAGAGATTTCTCTACATCCCAAAGCTTACCATTACACATTACCCAATATTGTTATATCTCTCACTCCATATCGTTTCTTTTTTACTACATCCATCCTTACTTATCTCTCCTTTTTCCTCTATGAAAACTATCCATTCTTCTAGAATAATCATCAGCCTTCCCTTTTAACCACTAATCATTATTACTTATGCAATTATGAAGGGATCAGTTTATGATTGCTCTACCATTTCCCAAGAATATTCCATATTTTTCCATGTGTTTCCCTCAATTGAGTTCCTTTAGCATTCATGTGCCAAGTAATCTTTACCAACCTTGACTCCTTATCAGTTCATGATAACTGTATTAATTCCCTTGAATATCCTTTCCTTGAACCACAAGTCTCCATAGATTATCCACATATGTATCTGGTTGCTTTGTCGTTTTCTCCCTACACATTTATTTTCTTGTTTTCCAAATATCAATAAGTCTTGAATCCATCTTACCTGGGCAGGAGCATTCACACACCTCCAAGAATTAATTTTGTGTGTGCCATCATATCTTACTTCTGCGTGCCACAAGCCTTCACACCTTAGGTACTTAGTTACTTTAGGGGCCCAACATCATTCCACACTAAACTAGTTTCCTCCCTGGTAATCCTCTAGGATTCTTGAACAAAAATCTTGTCGACTAGAATACTACTCCAAAGAATAAATAATAGTGGTTAGGAGAGAATATGATTAAATAATTGAGGAATGGGGGGGACTATATGTGACCAACTGGAGGAGTTTATGGAATTCCATATCTATCTTGTCCTTCAATTTTTCCCAGGAATTCAATTCTGATAAGGACTTCCCTGACGCTTAACCTATGACACTAGGTACCATGTATGGGGTGATTTATTCCACCCTCCCCTTCAACATGTTGATATCCACCCCCTACTCCACACATACACCCTCAAACACATCCATCCACTCAATGATGGAGTCTTAGAGTTTGTTGATTTTGAAGTCTAGCTTCTCATGCTTTGTCTTTATTTTCTCCTTTTAGGTCGTGGTTTTAACAAAAAATTGTATGAACTATGCCTTGTTGGTGGGGATGGTATCCTAAAAAAATTTGAGGGACTCCTCTTCCTATATTACCTCTGTTTCGATGATTGGCTCACATTTTCTATAGCTTTTGAAGACCATATCTGCCAGTATATTTTCCTCCTTGAGTTAGGATAACAAGTATTCCAACTCAGTGATTTGGGTTTCAATGATGGCATTTTTCTCTTATTTTTCCTTTGGGAGCTCTGCATCTGTGGGGCACACACCATCCTTGATGTTAATGAGTAACATACCTACAATGTCCTCAGGGTACTCCATTTCATCCCCATAATCAGTCCTAGCCTGGCTCACCAATGTCATACATTATCTCAGGATGCTCTTTATAAGGGTGCCAGCTCGGTCACATGCCTCCTTTTTTCACAAATGTTATCCCCTTAACCCTTGCCGCAATCTATCTATTTATTTATACTTGCTTTTATTCTCTATGATTAGGTTCTGAGTAATTCCCCCTACATCCAAACTATTTTGGATCACCTCTGAAGAAATATTCTATAATGCATTGCATGCCTTCTCATCTGTTATGTGGTTAGGATTCACCACTTTGTATACTTCCCCTCCCTTCTTCAAATGAAAATTATCAATCACATAATTTTTGACCTAAAACTCAATCTCTTCGAAGTGGTAGTGCATGCTCCAGCTAAGCAAATTTTTGGTTTTGGGAACACCCCCTTCTTGATCCATCAAATCACATCCATAAAGTTTCTCTAGTGGGAGAGTGGCCTAGAATCTCATGTACAGGACCTTCATGGGGTCATACATGAAGTCAATATGTGAGGAAACGTGTCCAACTCTTTCTTGTAGCTTTGAGCTTTGTCCTATGTTTCTTCACCCCAGAGGTGAATCCATTAGCCTCCTTTATGGTCAAGGAGTCCACTTTATCTCCCCTTCAGATGGTGCTCTGAGTTGTGGAGGCCTCATGCGATGGACTCTTCTCCACTCCTTCAGCATATTCCTCTCTTTATTCTCATGCCTTACCCGTATTCGTGTCCTTCGTCTCAGCTTCCTTACCCTCCAGCTGGACTTCTACTTATTCCTTGAAAGTTGTGGGGTCTTTTTCCTCTCCTTCCTCTAAACTTGATATGGGGCTTGATGTGTCATGTGTCTTATGTATCTTTTCTTCAGGCTCTTCCTTCTCTTCCTCCTCTTTCTCCTCTTCCTTCTCTCCCTCGTTCCTTGGTAATGAGGCCTTGGTTCCACCCTTTACCAAATATTTGGTTCCCTTGCTACCATTCTGTCATGTGTATTACTTTCTCTTCCTAAAAGTATTTAACTTCCCTTCATCATGTCCTTCTTCTTCTTATTTGTCTTCCTATACTACTTTCATGGGTGGGATTGGCATTCCCCATGGCTTTGGATAGGGGGAGGCTATAATCTCCACCTCAAATCCCCCTTATGTTCTAGGGCACAACTGTAAAAACAACCGATGGATGTATCCATTGATGGTAATGCTAACATGGGGGTGTAAGTTTAAAATTTTTGGCTCAAAGACTTTGATATAGGTAGGTTGAGTGTCATACTTGTATGTAGCATGCAACGTGTGGACATTAACATCCACATTATCTGTATCAAAAATTAAATTCTTTGCATCATTGATTTGGTTGATGGAATACTTCATATATTTGGTCATGAGAGCGAAGGGTAGCTTGCACTATGGGCGTATTTCTCCCTTGGCCATCATAAACTTTGTTAGACAAAAGAATTTTGTAACAAAAAATTTAAATTGGTTCCCAACAACCTATGGTAACTTGTGTTGAATGTGCCACTCATTATTTAAATCTCTTCACAATCGCTTGAATCACATGTTTATCTGATCCTTGTAAGCATTCGAGATGGTCCCTTCATAGGTGAAATTCACGAATTGGACTGCAGGGGATGCGTGCATGGGTGGGTGAACCCAAGTGTTCCCATCTGGTATGTCTGGGACACCAATCTCCCAGAACATGATCAATAGTAGGATGGAGCCCCATGTGATATTTTCTCCTGCCTCATTTTGCACCTGATCCTCTTCGATAATTCCATTTGTAATAAATTGGGAAAAAATATAGTGTGCCCTTTTAGACACCCTGTAGGCCGCATACATGAACATCTTGTTAATTTTTGTCCACATTTTTGATAACCTCAATTTACAGTTAATAATATGAGAGGTGACTCTTAATGTTGGGTCTTGAAAATATGTAATTAATTTTTCCCTACCTCCGTTATCATAGTTCAATTTATTCACAAACTCCTCAATCTTGGTAGTGGCACATAAATCAAGTTACATACACTCTCCAGTATTCCACAGGCCTATAACCATCTAAATAAAATGGCGTGTGATCCTCATTATTCTTCCTACAAAGTATAATAAGTCTTCGTGCATCTGTGACATTAACCACCTGAACAACATGGTAGGTACATCAAAGAAAGGAAACTCCCATAGTTGTAAAAATCCAGTCTTTTGCAGCTCCTATTGCACCTAGTCATCAACCTTAGGGTTTCCAAGCTCATCCATCATTGGAGTTTCTGATAATAATTATTCCCACATCATCTTTTCATTATCGGATGTTTTGTGGTTGTATTCACTGATCTTGCATTTTTATAGCTTCGAGCTCCACTTTTTTACCTTAATAACTCTAACAGGGTACTGCATTTCTAAGTAAATTTCCATGAGATCCTCCTTTTCCACCATCAGTTTCTTTGTTCAAGCCTTCTTCAATGAAATTTTTCTCCTTCTTTCCCTCATGCCTTAGGTTCTTCTATCCACTCTTTTGTCTTCCCTAACTCAACAGTTTCCCTACTTCTCTTTCACACAACCTCCTTCCTTCTCTATTTTCTTCTCCCCTCCTTAATACGCCACAAGATTACACTAACGCTTATACAAGTCCATTGGTTCATGATAGTGCTTCACATCATTCTTCTTTGTAAAACCCTCATCATAGTTTGAGCTTGAGAGCACAAAAGCAATTCTCTTAAAGAAAATTAGTTGAAATGATTATTCTTACCTCTTATTTATAATTTATCGATGCCTTAGAGTTCCTTCGACCATGTTTCCTAATGTCAATTTTTTATACATCACTTTATTTCAATTAAATCAATTTCCATGACTTCCCTTGGCTCTTTGCATCTATAACCTTCTAGTGCTCCAATACCACTAAACTTCCACAAACCTCCTTTGTGTGTGTCACAGTGCCAAAGTACATAACCTTTGCATTTTCTACTAAGTAGTTCCCCATGGTATTTCCTACCTTATGTTATACCATGTGATCCTTCCGTTCTTGTGGTCTTTAGACTTCTCTAAACCCATTTTCATAATGTCATGAATTTATGCACCTTAGCCATCACATCGCTCGTTCTTCTGTCTTTTCCATAATTTTTCCCAACAGTCCACTATCAAAGAGTTTTATCGTCAATTATGTTCAATATATCTACTACTTCACCTCACACAAAAATTTATACACGGTCCCCTATGTATAGAACCTATTACAATGTAATTAGCTACCGGCACACCAACGGGCAAAACCAAACCGAATTTGATGACAAGGGAAACAACCAAAAGAAAAAAGTATTAGAAGGAAATCTAATCTAATTGGAAATATTTCCTTACTTTTTACTACACAAAATCCTTATTTATAGTAGGGATTTATCCTACTCCCATTGAAGTAACTAAGTAACCTCATCCCATTAAGCACTTGTAACTAGCATGTGCCAAAATCAAGGATGTATGAGATGATGTATGGTCCTAACCAATGGACTTTCAGTTTTCAAAGATGGCGTAGAACTTTAGAGTCATTAAGTAAGACCATATGCCTAACCTGGAACTATTTTTTTAATATGATGATCATGCCATAATTTTTTTCACACTTTCTCAGTCTTCTTACTCCACCTAGCAAGTGATCTCCTTTTAACCAATTACATTAACTTCTCCATGTGCTCTTATAGTGTTTTCTCGTCAGCTAATCCTCTTGTTCATACTATTCACAGATATGTTATCATAAATTCTACTGGTAAAACAAATTCCATGCTCAAAACCAATTGAAATGGCATGGCCTTGTTCAGTCTCTTGTGTGTTTTCCTATACGCCCATAGTACGGATGAGACTTTGTCATCCCAATGTTATCTCTCCACATCACAAATTTTGGTGAGTGTGTGACTCAATATCTTATTAAATTCCTCATTGGTTCCATTAGCTTAAGGGTGATAAGGAGTGATCTTTTGATTGGCCACCATGAACTATGCTAACAAAATCCTGACCATCTCATTTAAAAAGTATGTGTCTCTGTCACTAGTCAAGATTAAAGGACACCCATACCTATTGATTATGTTTTCCCATAGGTATCTTACTAATGTGGTTATTGTACAATCCTTAATAGGAATTGCCTCCACCAACCTTTTTAAGTAATCAATGTAAGTAATGACATAGCGTGAACCATTCCTTCATGGGGAAGGTGAAATCAGTCCTACAAAATCAATCACACACTTCTCAAATGGTTCTGCACTAACTATTAGTCTTAAGGGAATTTCATCTCTTCTTCATGGTTTTCCAAGGCACTGGTAATGGTCACAAGCCTTACAAAACTTAATACAATCTTGGTAGATGCTTTCCCACCAAATCCCTGAGAATATTCCACACAGTGGAATTCTCTACATAGTACCCTCCTGTAATCCCACATTGTACTTCCTCCATGATTTCAACGCACTCATGTTCTAACACACACCGACAAAAATATCATCATGGACTAATTTGTATAAATCTCCACCAATTAATATGTAGGGAATGGTGCATATAGCTAATTGTTTTCTTTCCAAATTCTTCATTTCCTCTAATTCCATACCTATTTTGAGAAATACATCAATATCCTCTAATTAGGATGGTGCACATTATAGCCTAAAAATTTTTGCATCTAAAATTGTATCCTCAATGCTCTCTATGTCCTCCCATGAGTCAATTATTGATAAATAGTTAGGTCCCGAGTTACTCTTACTTGGTTTTATAACAACCATAAAATCAAATTATTAAAATAATATGACCCATATGCATATGTTCCCTTGTAAAATGGGCTTGTTTACTAAGTACTTCAATGCCATATGGTCTGTGTAGAATATAAAGGGTGTTGCCAACAGATACTACCTAAATTTTTATAGCTCGTAGACCATTAATAATGCCTCGCACTCGGTAGTAGTATATTTATACTTTGTTGGTGTCAACTTCCTACTTGTAAAAAAGGAGGGTGATCAATAGTTACATCATCAAGTTGTGCAAACACTACTCTGATGGCCATCCCTGAGGTATCAAAATGCACATGGAAAGGCTTATCCCAGGAAGGAAAGTGTAATATGGACACAATGATAAGCCTTTTCTTCAATGTGTCAAACATCTTCTGTTGTGCCTCTCCCCAATGGAATGTACATCCGTTATTCAGCAATCCCTCTAGTGGCACAATGATTTTGGCATACTCCCTAATAAAATTTTGGTAGTACCTCGTATGCCCAAGGAATCTACACACTACACTCTGATTGATGGGTTCTTCCAATCCTATAATAACAACAAATTTGGTAGGATCCACCAGCAACCCTTCCGTATTTATGATATTCCCCAATAAGGTTCCAAATGAAGTAACGAAGAGACATTTCTTGATATTGAGGGATATGTGCAACTATTGGCATCTATTGAACATCAACTATATATTTCCACAATGGTCCTTCACTAGTCCATACACTGTCCAATCATCAAGGTAGAATCGAAGAAACTTATAGATGAATTCTTGAAATTCCTGCACCATAATGCGTGAAAACACAATAGATGTCTTCTTCAATCTAAAACACATGACTGTGTATGAAAAACTTCCCCATTTTTTGGAAAAAATTGTATTTTCTTTGTCCTCCTTTGCAATCCTAACTTGATGATATCTTAAGAATCCATCTGTGAATGAATAGATCTTGTACCCGACTACTCCTTCTAAGATCACCTCAGTGAAAAGGGTTGGAAAGGGATTAATGACACATACCACATTCAAATATTGTAATCAAAACATATCTTTATCCTCCCATCCTTTTTAATGCTAATGACCATTGGGCTTATCCATTTTGATTCCTTAATAAATTCAATGATACATAAAGTGATCATCTTTTCTATCTCTTCCTTGATCTGGACGTGTAGATTTGCATTCATTATGTAAGGTTTCTTCTGAATCGAGTGTGCTCCATCCTTTAGTTTGATCTACATCTCCCATAAAGAGTGGTGAACTCCCTTCAGCTCATGGTACCCATGGGGAAATAAATCCTAAAACTCATACAATATATCAATGATTTTTAAAACCTCCTTTTTTGACTACTAATCCCCGATAGTAGCATCCTTAGGTTCCATACTTGAGCCAATGTTAACCTTCTTTATTTTTATAGGTTCATGGTAGGCATGTGACTTCTCATCAGCACTATCTGTTACCTCACGTGTACCCATAGTATGGTTAACATCTAAGTTCTCCACTTCCTTGCCATCTATCACATATACTAACTTTCCCTTCTCTTTCTCCATGTAGGTGCACTCAATTTGTAGTTCCTTTGGTTCCTCCACATCAAAATACACCTCCAAATCAAGTTCTCCTAATAACTCAAAAATTCTATCCTTATCCATGACATTGTCTCCCATAGTTAGGAGCTTGACAACCTACAATGCCTCATTCACCAATGGCTTAGTACTTTGATATTAAAATATTTGAATCAAGTCTTTTGTTAACTCCCACCAGTTCCCTGTCTAACGGCATAATTTTGAATGAACGTACCATGTACACACAAAAACCTATAGTGTGGAATAAAAATTGTGCACCATGAGGGAAGGGGGTAAATCTTTCACACCTCCCATACATGTTCTCTCAAATTCATGAACATGTTTTGAGGTGGGTGCCCCTCCATCATAACCACATATTTTAGTAGGCACGTTACTCTGGAAGAATCTAATAGAGAGTATGTTCCTCACCTCATGACATTCTATAAGATTGTCCTGGTGTATCATCCACCATCATGCTCTAGTCTTACGTAATGTGTAGATAAGCATGCTTTTCCTTTCGATCTCGCATATCCACTAGAATTCCATGGCTCACAGGAAAACATCAAGGTTTTCTTCCCTAGTGTGGCTTGGTAACTAATTTCCTCTCAAACACCTAAGAAAGCACACCTTCATCAACCTTGTAACAGAGACTTACGATTGTCTCCTAATCAACTCATATGTCTCATGTGCCCAATTATCACATGCTACATTAGAGGTATCACTCATAGATTGAGTGTATTCCCACTAAATGACTCTTTTCATAGGATGTCTCACCTTAGGGTCCCTGATAGCGTGCACATAGATTCTATCGAGGGATTCTTATCCTAAGGGATTAGTATAGGGTGTTGACTTCCCATCAGTCAAGGGGATGATAACCCATTCTTCATTGTTCTCAAAACTTATGTATCCCTTATTAAACCTTAGGTATGAATTATTCTTATAACACCAAGATCACCCAAGTAATGTTGGAAAGTTGTCTGCCTCAGCTAGCGCTAAGAATTCAAAGTCTCTAGTGAATTTCAACCCTTGGATAATGATATCAGCGTCCTTCAAGACACCAATGGGAATCACTTTTATCTTGTTATCCATATATAACACATTTGAGGATATATGTAATGGGGGCCTTCCCATTTGATTTCATGCATCTATGGTGAGAACATTAACCTTTGCACCCATGTATGTCAAAATATTTCTTGCGAGCCATTCATCAACTACTGCATTTAAGGTAATATCCTTTTCATAATCACTGGTGTGAGGGGGAAGGTTAGTGTGCAAGACCTATCGCTCATGCTCTCCTCTAGTGCATGGTACTTTCTCCCATAACCATTCCCCTAACAAAGGGATGTTATTCTCTTACCTCAGTATTTTTCATACTTCCTTAAATTCATCTAGATCCTTATGTGGATCCTCAAAACATTTATTTTTCTCTAACTGTCGGCACTGGATCTATCCTTGTAGGCTTTGAATCAGATCCATGGTCTCTAGATAAACCTCTTTCTGATGAGAAGAATTTTGATAATTTTCATGCACCACTTCTTCTCTCATGAATAGTGGTCTTGAGTTTGGAATTTCCCTAGAACGTGTAACCTAAGCTTGTGTTGTCACCAGTACAGGTTCAAACTCTAACTCACGTGCTACCCTTGGCATCTATTATGATTAGACCTTCTTCACCCTTACTGTTCTAGTGCCTTTATCCTTCCATTGTTGTTAGCTCATATTCTCAAATAACTCTAGGAAATCCTCATAATTGTGCTTCTTTCCACACCAAGATAATTGTATAAGGTCAGGGCATTCGCACTTGTATTGTTCTATGGACCCACATTTATAACAGGTCCCATGAGGAAATTAACTTCTTTCACCTCTGTGATTGTCATGGCCTAAAAATCCTCTCCGAAAGCCTCACCCACGAGATCCTCTAGTTGTGCACTCTTCATAGTAATGAACATCTTCCTTGGAATTACTTGTAGCACTGGTCTGGTGCACATCAATATCAATGGCATCATGTATCTGATCAATCAATGTATAATCCTTAGTGTCATGACTAGTAAAGGTACAAATATTATAATAACAAGACACATTCTTATGGATCGCATGTTATAGTAGTGTACACCTAATTACATCATGATACCCATGGAAAATCTCACACTCTACTATTATCACACGTACTGATATCTGAGGACAATTATACTTTGTATGCACCTCTACCCCATAATTCATACACCATAGGCCACTGTGAGTATCATCTTCCAAGTTTATAGACATATTCTCTAGTTGCTTTATCATTACAGCAATCTAAGCTTCAAGAAAAGGAATAACACCAATATACATGCTTCCTATAGGCTCATCACGCAAGGAATCCTCCAAGGCCTCACATGGGTCTATGAAAGTCTTATGTGAAAGCACTCTCCTAAACGACATTATTATTCCTCCAATGAACCATTGAGCATGTTGAGAAGGATGAATATCATAAGATAGTTTTGATAAGATATTTTTAAAATGCACATCATACTCTCGAACACTCTCTACCATACCTTTTTCAATCTCCTTCAGCATGCTAATGATTTTCTGTTCAAACTCAGGAATATGGAATTCAACTAATAAGGCATTACGCAGTGTGGTCTAATCTAATACTTTCTAGTAGGGGTAATACTTCCAGTACCAACTATACATACACCCTTGCAACATTGTTGTAAACTAACATGCCTTCCATTCCAAGGTAGTGATCCCCTTCATGTGCCATAGTAGCTCACATTTGTGTACATGTTTTCCAACATCCTTAACACCTTTATAATGTGGTAGATGCAAAGACATTTCTAAAAATACTTATTGAGGTAGTTGAGGCCCTTTCCCTCTTGATCAGGAATCTTGATTCCCTCTGGTGTTTCCTCCACCACCAGATCCACTAGATCCACTAGTTCCTATTCCTCTTGACCTACTAGATCCTCTAGATCCACAAGGTCTACTAGGTCTGATAGCTCCTACCCCACCTGAACCACTAGATCCACCTCTCGTAGCTGGAACGGGTCCTGAAGTGGTCGCGCCTTGTGTCCCCACTATCATGATAAACTATACGCTGATAGTTTTTCATATTTTAATGTCATCAGATGTTTTCCCCACACCACTTCTAGATGTGATACCCAAACCTTGTGTACCCGTAATTTTCCCAAATTTCATTCTAGACAATATACATCCAAACATAGGAAATGATGTAACATCTTTGACATGAATGTTACTATGATGACTTCCACTCTCGACATTGCAAACTTTGACATGTGATTTGTATTAGGAAGGTGTACTCTTATGAATTTTGTAAATCATGTTTGTAATGGATAATGGATTATTTTTTGACAAGGTTCACATTGCTATGATTTCTCCTTACTTGATAATGAGACCATTTATTTTTTTTGTTTAGTTTTAAAAATTCAGTCATAAAAGGGTGATGAACTTGTATCATTGTTATCATAACTCATCTTGTGTAAAAATTGAAACCTTGGATCAATTCCATATATCCAAGGTATGCTTCAATTATTATTATCTTTTCATCTTGATGTCTTGGAATTTGTAACAAAAGGATCAAGCCAGGAAGAGACTTGTTTTGTTTACAATGGTGAAGAAATCTTCTTCAAGGATCCTTATTTGGCAATAAGATTTGGGGTGATAAGCCTAGGCCTTCTTGATTAAATGTTTAAATGCTGAAAAATGTATAAGGATCATAGACTTGATAGTAAATTACCAAGGTGGGTATCTTAACCTAAGTTGGTATGGTATTTATATTTAATAAGTATGGACTATAACCTAAGGTGAATAAGGCCTACCTAGGAACTAAGGTTGATTTTTCTAGCCTAATAAAAATCTAACCTAAACTAATGCTAACCGAAGGGGTGCCTATGGACTACTTGACACAATCGGTGGTTTCAGTTTTCAAGGCATTAATTGGAATTGATTTTGGTTTAAATGCTATAGACTGCAAATTTTTACAGAGGCATTGGGAGTTTAGGTGATGCCTAGTTTACATCACCACTAAATGGAAATTACATGAAAATTTTGAATTAAAGTCTCGCCAAACTTGGATGATGGTGGCATGGATTAATGGGAGGGAACTAGTTGTCCTTTGCATTAATTGATTTTGATTTTGGTGAAGAAATCACCTAGGAAAAATGCATGGTGGGTTTTTGGAAAGGTTGTTTGATCTTTAGTTCATTTCAATTTTTTCTCTACATGGGGTTTTTCGATTCTTATAACTAATAGTTATATTTTTGATATATCTTTATTCTTGGAATTCTAGATCTATTTTTGGACTCTATGGAAGTATAAGAAGTGGAAATATTTGGGTGGTTGACGTTGCTTGGAAAAAAATAGATTGTTGAGGTTCGGCTGGGAAATCGTCTATAAATCGAGAAGAATCTCTATCATGCATGATATGCTTTAGCCATTAAGTTGTTCTTATTTTTCCTAAATTTAGTCATTAAAAGAAATCTTCTCTTAGGGAACAGATGATTTTTTAGGTGTTGTTTGATCTTTATTGTGAAACTTATATTCTCTGTATTTTATCTTTATGGATTCACTGATATGGTAGAAATACATTTTGGGTTTGTTTCCTTTGTTGGAAAAATGAATTAATCATTGTTAAACCTTTGTTTGAACTTAAGATGAAGTCAATTCTTTATATACACCTGTGAAGCTGTGAGAAATTTTTTTAGAAACTTGTCTTATAATGGGTTTGAACAAATCTCCATGGATGTAATCTATCTATTTAGTATGGTTGATAGTTTATCCTGCTAGCATGATCTATGAAATGGTTTATTGAATTTAGTCACATCTTTTATGATCTGAGTTAGAGTGTTTTAAGAGTTGTCTTATCGATTCAACTTGTTGGGATTGATTGGTTCTTTTTACGTAAATAAGATATATAGTTGATAATGTAGGAACATGGTAACTTAGGTTACACTGTTGAATAACTCAACCCTGTCTATCTTAAGGAAATGGACTATAACATTTTTGGTTTAGAAATTCTTCTTTTGATCTCAACTTCGAGCACCAGACTTGTGGTCATGCCGCTATTTCATTGTTTCTCTTAATGATTAAATCTGTTCCATCGATTCTTGTGAAGTACATGGTTCTGAGTTAGCCAGAATGGAAGCTTTGACTGTTAAGTCTTGCACTGTAATTTCCCTACTCACCATCAATGGATGGTTAAGCTTTGTGTATTGTCTCTTTGAAAAGAAAATTGTGGCCGAAAAAGGGTATATTACTTAAGAATTGCTCTATCTTTTCTTTGTTTGGGAAATTGGATTAACTTCTTGAACCAATACTATTAATTTTTGGAACGGATATCATATTCAGTTGTTGGTTTTTGTGTTGTTATTAATTGTAAGCTTAGGAAAAACCATTTCCAGTTTGTATATTTTTTGCTATAGTTACTATTATCGATTGTAAGTAGGAAGGCATCATTTTTGGTTTATGGATTTCATGTTACAGTTGTTGTTATCGATTGTAATATTAAATAGTTAATTGTGTTTCAATGGTTCTTAGGAGTTAATGGTGTTTTTGGTCTTGAGAAAATAAATTTGTTTAGGTTCTTTTTCATCCTAAGGAATGAGTACCTTTGTTTAAGGATTTAGTATTGAAACTACATCCTTACCATTATTTGATATTGTTACCTCTTACTCCTCTAAGATGTGAAATATGGGTAAACTTATCCCTTGGATATTCTTCCTGTTCTCTTCTATATTTGTTATGAAATGGTTACTAAAGTTGGGGAGTTAAGGTATTTGTAAAACAGTTCCCCCCTTCAATTCTGAAAGGAAGAGGTATTTTGTTCTTGTTCTCTCATTTAGGAACATCCTCAACACCTTTTTAATTTTTTAGATGCAAAGACATTTCTAAAAATACTTGTTGAGGTAATTAAGGCCCTTGCCCATTAGATCAGAAATCTTGATTCCCTCTAGTATTTCCTATGGACTACTTGGCATGGTCAATGGTGTCATTTTTTAAGGAATTAATTGGAATTGATTTTGGTTTAAATGTTACGTACTGCCAATTTTTGCGGAGGCATTGGGAGTTTCGGGGATACCTAGTTGACATCACCACTAAATGAAAATTACATGTAAATTTTGAATTAAAGTCTCTCTAAACTTGGATGGTGGTGACATGGAGAAATGGGAGGGAATTGGTTATCCTTTGCATTAATTGATTTTTATTTTGGTGAATAAATCACCTAGGAACAATGCATGGTGGGTTTTTGTAAAGGTTGTTTAATCTTTAGTTCATTTCAATTTTTTCTCTACATAGGGTTTTCGGTTCTTCGAACCAACAATTCTTTTTTTGATATATTTTTATTCTTGGAAATATTGATCTATTTTTAGACTCTATGGAAGTATAAGAAGAAGTGGAAATATTGGGGTGGTTGACATTTCTTGGAAAAGAAGAGACTATTGAGGTTTGGATGGGAAACCATCAACAAATTGAGAAGAAGCTCTATCAAGCATGATATGCTCTGCCCATTAAGTTGTTCTTCTTTTTCTTGAATTTATTCATTAAAATAACTCTTCTCTTGGGGAACAAATGATTTTTTAAGTGTTTTTTTATCTTTCTTATGAAACTTATATTCTCTGTATTTTATCTGTATGGATTCATTGATATGGTAGAAATACATTTTGGGTTTGTTTCCTTTGTTGGAAAAATGAAGGAATCATTCTTAAACCTCTATTTGAACTTAATATGAAGTCTATTATTTATATACTCCTGTAAATTTGTGACAATTTTTTTAGTAACTTGTCTTATAATGGGTTTGAACAAATCTCCACGGATGCAATCTATCTGTTTAGTATGGTTGATAGTTTATCCTACTGACATGATCTGTGGAATGGTTTATTGTATTTAGTTGCATCTTTTACGATGTGAGTTAGAGTGTTTTAAGAGTTGTCTTATTGATTCATCTTGTTGGGATTAACTGATTCTTTTTAGTTAAATAAGATATATAGTTAATACCGTAGGAACGTGGTAAATTAGGTTGAACTGTTGAATAACTCAACCTTGTCTATCTTGAAGAAATGGACTATAACATTTTTGGCTTAGCAATTCTTATTTTGAGCTTGACTTCGAGCACTAGACTTGTGATTGTGCAGTTGTTTTGTTGTTTCTCTTTATGGTTGAATCTGGGTTAGGTTCATTTTTCCTTATCTAGTAGTATGTTCCTTTTATTCTTGTGAAGTACGTGGTTCTGAGTTGGCCAAAATGGAAGCTTCGACTATTAATTCTTGCTCTCACCTTTTTCTATTCACCATAAATGGATGGTTAATCTTTGTGTGTTGTCTCTTTGAAAATAAAATAGTGCCTGAAAAAGGGTAAATTACTTAAGCATTGCTTTGTCTCTTCTTTGTTTGGGAAATTGGATTAACTTATGGAACCAATGCTATTAATTTTTTGGAATGGATATCATATTCAGTTGTTGGTTTTTTTGTTGTTATTGATTGTAAGCTTAGGAAAAACCATTTCCATATTGTAGCTTTTGTGCTACAGTTATTGTTATCGATTGTAAGTAGAAAGGCATCATTTTTGATTTATGGCTTTCATGTTACAGTTGTTATCGATTGTAATATTGAATATTTCATTGTGTTTCAATGGTTGTTAGGAGTTAATGGTGTTCTTGGTCTTGAGAAATTAAATTTGTTTTGGTTCTTTTTTATCCTAAGGAAAGAGTACCTTTGTTTAAGGGTTTAGTATTGAAACTGCATCCTTATCATTATTTGATATTGTTACCTCTTACTCCTCTAAGATGTGAAATATGGGTAAAATTACCCCTTAGATATTCTTTCCATTCTCTTCTATATTTATTACAAAATGGTTACTGAAGTTGGGGAGTTATAGTATTTGTAAAACCGTGTCCCCCTTGAATTCTCAAAGGAAGAGGTATTTTTTTCTTTTTCTTTCTATTTTTTGGGACAACTATCTAACCGAGCTTGATCCAAAATATGCTAGGATTTAAAATAAAGATCGGACTTGTCTATATTAAATTCTTGCTTAGATTTATAATGTATAATATCTCTCTCTTTTCATTAATCTCTCACCTTTAAAACTCCCGAGGAGGGAAATGAAATGTTCAATTTGTAGTATGTTGAAGGATTACAGGGTTGTAAGTTGATTGATAAATCCATTCTTTCTTCTCCTTGACAGTTACACTGGTAATGAGCTAATTTTTGTAATGTGTGAATAATTCTATGTGCATGTTAATTTAAATTCATCCTTTGTCAAATTTGTTGATGTTGATCCTAAAACTTAGGTTGGAGTTTGACTTTGAATTTAGGGTATAGATTCTTAAATAAGAAAACTCTTCCTTAAAGGTGTTGTTGGTTCATCCTAAATTTATTTGTAATGTTTTATTGAGCTTGAAATTTTATATTTTAGGTTTAAGTAAGATAATTTTGAGATATATGTATTATCATTCCATCTACATTAGTCCTATTCCTAAGAGATATCAGAGTTAGTATCTTCTTAGGTTGAATGGAATTAATTTTGAAGTAAATCATAAATATCTGTAAATGAAAAGTAGATTGTGATTTTGGTGAAATATTATTTATCTAAAATAATGATTTAAATATTCTATGAAATGATTAGTTGGAAGTTGAAGCCGATTATGTATTAGCCTTTTCTTAATTAGAATATAGATTATCACTTTATTTCTCCTGCTTATGATTGTTATTTATTTATAATGTGTTTTTCTGTAATGTTTTAATTGTTTCATAAAATCAGAGTTCTTTTTATGAAAAATTTAGTTAAAATCACATCATTTTAATGCTTAATGCTTATCATGCTTAGTTCAATTAACTGACCCATGCTAGTAATTTTTGTAGATGGAATTCATAATTGGTAAAAGGAGAAAAGATCTTGTATGGTGTTACTTGTGTTTACCAAAGATACTGGATGTTTTACGATGATATATGGTTCATTGTTGAAAAGCATTGTGGAAAGGAAATTTTTCTTCATAATTGAGCTTAATGATATTGTTTGACACTAAAGATGTCTAAAGTGTTTGAACTTGTAATGTATGAATTCCACTTTGATGAATGGATTAGATTGTGGGTTATTTGTATTTGATGTCCCATCCTTTTGGTATATTCTATGAATGGCAATGATAATCTTATCTCTATTCTTTAAATAAATATACATGTAATAAACCCTCTCGGGTTGATTTAAGATAAACTAGAGTATAAAGGCACTAGATGTATTATCCTGTTATTAATGAAACTTATTAAGTTGGCATACACATTTTTTTATTCAATTAAATAACTATAAAATGATGTTAATGGGTTAATGGAATCTTGATGAAAACTTGTAAAATGTCATGATGTTCCAAATGAACCCTAACTCTTGATAAGTAAAAGGAAACACAATAATTTGCAATGTTAAACAATCTATTTAAGTCCTTTTGGAATTAAATCCTAATGTTATTTTGGAAAGAAGAAGGTGTGCTTCCTCTTGATTAATTCCTTAATATGAGTTTAACAAATGGAAATTATATATATAATAAGTATACTTCATCTTAATGAAGTCTATTATAAAAGGGATCTAATTAAAATCTTAAACAAGCTAAGTCATGGATAAGTTAAATAAGTGAACCACACTGTTGGTATGCTAATTCTATTTGTAAAATTGAATCTTAAATTAGGAAGTTGATGATGAAAAAAATCCTCAGAAAGGGGCTTGGAGGCATATGTGTATGCATAGCAATTACAATTCATTTATTGCTTACAACCCTAAGAGTTAATGAAATTAGGGGTTCAACATGGCTGTTTGTAATTAAACTTTAAGTAAGGAAAATAATTAAGTAATTAAATTCTTTCTTGGGTATGTACATCTAGATGGGTTGAATTAGTTAGATGTTGGAACACGCCGACTACAACACCATACCTCCGTGAAGACTTGGGTCTTCATGAGGATCTTATGTTACAGTTGACATGTTATGACACCCTTTAGAGTTGAGTCATCTAGATCTACATAACCTCATACTTTATCTTAGTTATACCCTAGGTTAGGTTGGAAGCATGATATAGTGTTGGGGGAAACTCATGATGAATTAGGATAACTAGACACATGCAATCAACTTAGGTCGATTGAGTATGTCTATGTACTCTTATTCACCGCAAGTAGTCTTCTACACTAAACTATGTTTTTAACCTTGGTTAGGGTTAAACCTTGAACAATGGACTGATAGGAGTTAGTGAAGACCATTCTAGATAAAAAATGAAGTGGGGTGAAGGATGTATTACATTTGACATGTATGTCATCTAGGAATATTAACATGAACAATATGTTGAAAATATTTGGCCAAAGTATTGCAAGTTGTTGGTTGTGTTATCCTATGTCACCTAGTTTTAAGAAGTGAGATTTCATATGGATATTGGTAATACATATTCAAATAGACCTCTTAAATAGAACACTTAATACCTCGAAAAGAGTATGAGAACCAATTATACCTAGTATACAATTCATTGAGTTAACATGAGATATTGGTATGATAATGAGTCATGAATGTAGAGGTTGGTGTTTCATCAACTCATTATAGTTGCATATGGTTATTTGTTATGATATTGACTGGCATGGAATGTGTGTTCTAAATTTTTATTATTTAGAACAGATAACATTATTTTTTAAAAAATCCCTTGTTTCTAAAGTCTTAAAATGGGAATGTTACATTGTGTAGCCATAGATGTGCCAAATTAAAAGTTATACCTCCTAGGTGTTGATCGGTTACCTCCACCAATACCAACTGGGTTAGTAATACTTATCTCTAAATTTGGAAAACCAAGCACCAAGGGATGGTCACCAAGTGGATTCAGATGCATATTGACTGTAACATCCACTTTTTAAGACTTAGAAACAAGGAAATTTTTTATTTTTACATAATGTTCTCTATTCTAAATTAATATAACTAAGAAAAAATTCTATTAGCAATCCATCTTTGAAAATAAAACCATATACAACTATAATGACTCGGTGAAACATTGATCTATCATTCCATGACTCAGTATTAAAATGATCTCTCATGTTAATTTTATTAAGTATAAAATAAGTATACTTGGTTCCTTTACCCTTTTATGGGCACCCAAGTGTTCTTTCTAAGAAGGATATATGAATATTTGTTACAAATATTTGACTAAAATCCCACATCTTAGACTATGTGATTGAAGATAAAACAACCAACAACTTGTGATACTTTGGCCAAAGTTTTTAAACATGTCTAGCATGTTTACATTCCAAGACAACATACTCATAAAAAGGAATATGTCTTGCACCACACTTGTACTATTATCTAGAATGATCAGTCTTGACTACTATCAACCCAAACTTGAGTCAAAGTTTCACACTAAACAAGGTTAGCTTACATGCACTAGTGTGGAAGACTACTTGTGGTGACTAAGGATACATAGACATACTCAATCGAATTACGTTGATTGGGTGTGTCTAGTTACCCTAAGTCAACATGATTTGACCACTAAACTAGTTCATGTTTCTATATTTGTTTACGGTAGAACGATGAACCAAACTTCCACTTATGTAAATCGAGTGAATTGAATTAAGTGGGGTGTTGAATCATAGCTAGCTGCATCATAGTATCCTCATAATGACTCATTTCATTATGAAGGTACTCTGTTGTAGTCGCTATGTCACAACATTCAACTGATTTTCCTCAACTAGACTAACATACTTAAGAATATTATATTATTAACCAACCAATTATTATCTTAAATATTTTAACGATAACAACACACTTAAGGGTCTGCTAAGCACAATTTACCCCAAAGAAGGGTACAATGTGTATTTTACATGAGATAAAAGTATACAGATAAAATATGCATTCCTTTTTATTCTGAATTCATACTTATGTTTATCTTAATCTTAACTATTTATTTTCATGTATCGATATGTCTAAATTTGATATTAGGAAAGTAAGATCATTAATTTTTCTTACTACAATTTAACATTGTAATAAGATTATTTGATAAATTGTACTTTAGACTTCGAAATATCATAATTCTAAATCATTCTATTAACTCTTATAAACATCCATTCTTCAAATTATTGATATCAGATAAGGAACACATAGTCAATCATCCTCATGATTTAACCATAAACACTTAACAAAATATCATACATAGCTCTTTATTTAATTACAAGGAAGGTATCATTTTATTTCCTTATTAAGGACTAATTTCCTAATAGTGAAAATAGAAAACATATGATTTAGTTTAATAATAAGAAGCCACACACATTTATATAAACTACCCATACTCCCTTTACTGTTTAAGGATCTACCAAGGATTATCAACTTAGTTGTAATTTTTCCGAGTGAAATGAGTCAAACTATAAGTATAGATCCTTAATCTTAGAATCTTAATGTATATTAGAATCTATTAAGTTGCGTAATACCATATTACATATATCCATATAGCCCAATCATGCATGATATTATCTAGTAATATTACACAAACTTATGTCATGAAGACAGGTCTCATAAATAAATCTGCAATAAAAAAATTTTCTATAGCATTTTATTTATCAAAAAGAGAGTTCACTACCCTCCAAAATCATTAATTATTTCAAAAGCTTACAAAAAATATCTTTTCACCATTATAAAACTAACTTTAATACATCTTCATGATTTTATTTTCCAACAAGAAGTACATTTAAAGAAAATGTCAATACATAAACATCTGAATGAGGGGGGATAGTTTCATTAGTAAAACAATTGTAATTTTCTATAAGTCTTTCTCCTTTCATATTTTACAAAGTACATCTGCAAAATTATAAGCATACATGAATTGAGCATGATAAACGCTATAACATTAAAACAATATGATTTTATCTAATTGTTTCACAAAAGTAACCCTGTTGTTAATGAAAAGGTTCTAGATACAGAATAAGGTCAACCAAAAAGACTTTCAAGAAATATTATATAACATAAATAGAAAGGATTCATAGAATCTACCAAAAATAATGTTTAAGGAATAACTAATTAAACCAACATAATTACTTCCATCTCAAACATGCTTATGAATTTAATTACATCATGATAATCATCCATACAACAACCAATTAAGAAATATATAATTAAAATTATTATTCTAATCTTAAACTTCTCAATTTATTTTCTAACCAAATTTCCAAAAAACTCAACCAGCTCTTATTAATCAAGAAGAAGTGAATTGATATAATCATATTTCTTTTATAAAATAGTATACTATTCTTTTAACATTAAAAACATAATCACCTATGTAACATCAACTTTTTAATACTTTAGAAACAAGGAATTTTTGTTTATATACATAATGTTCTTTGTTCTAAATTAATATAATTTAGAACACACATTCCATTGCTAATCCATCTCATAATAGAAAACCATATGCAATTGTAAATGACTCGGTGAGACACTGATCTCTCATTCCATGACTTGGTATTATACCTATCTCTCATGTTAACTTAATAATGTGTATACTATGTATACTTGGTTCCTTTACCCTTTTAGGAATACTGAAGTGTTGTCTAAGAATCCTATCTGAGTATTTGTTACCGATATTCATCTGAAATCATGCATCTTAAACTAGGTGACATAGGACAATGCAACCAAAATCTTGCGATACTTTGGCCAAATTTTTAAACATGCTTACTATGTTTACATTCCAAGACAACATACTCATCAAAAAGAATATGACCTTCACCACACTTGTTATGTTATCTAGAATGGTCTTTCTTGACTTTTGTTAGCTCAATCTGATTCAAGGTTTCACACTAGACAAGGGAAGAAACATGCAGTAGTGTGGAAGACTACTTATGGTGACTAAGGATACATAGATATACTCAATCAACTTACGTCGATTGGGTGTTTCTAGTTAACCTAAGTCAACATGATTTGACCTCAACACTAGATCATGTTTCTATCTCTGTTTATAGTGGGACCATGATCCAGTCTTCCACTTATGTCAATCGAGTTAATCGAACTAAGTGGGGTGTTGAGGCACAAAAAGCTGTGTAATAGTATCCTCGTAATGACCCCTATCATTATGAATGTATTATGTCGTAGTTGCTATATTCTAACATCCAAATGAGTTTCCTCAACTGGACTAGCATACTTAAGATTATAATTTTATCAACCCAATTAATTATTATCTTGTATATTAATGACAACAATGATTTTAAGGGTCAACTAAGCATCATTTAACTTAAGATGTTTACAAGGTGTAAATTAGTCTAGAGGTAGGTATGCAAATAAAATATGCTTTCCTAACCATTCCAAATTCAAGATTATGTTTTATCTTAATATTATCTATCTATTTCATATGTCGTTATGACTGAACTTAGTATTATGAAAGTGTGATAAAAATATCCTTTTACTTCAGTTTTATCTTGTAACAAGCTTATTGAAACTATTATTTTAGACTTCATATTACTGAAAATCTAAATCCTTTTATTATCCTTTTAAGAATTCATATTTCGATTAAATAAATCTGACTAAAAAAAACATAGCCAACCATCCTCTTAATTTATTAATAACACTTAACAAGATCTCATATAAATCTATTTGTTTAATTACAAGGAAAGTGTCCTTTTTCCATATCAAGGACTAATGTCCTAATTCTAAAAAATATCATATATGCTTTAGCAGAAGAAAGGATTCATAAAATTTTTATATAATCAAATCATGTTCCCTCTTAATATCTAAGGATCTACCCAAGAGCATCAACTTAGTTGTTCTCTTTCACTTAGAAATAAATCAACTATTATTGTAGATCCTTAATCCAAGAATCTTATATATTATAAGTTCTATATCCTATATCACATGCATGTCCAAATTTCCCCCATCATGTATGATATTACTTAGTAATATATCATAACTTATGCCAATGAAAGTATCAAAATAAAGAAATAATAAACAATCATCATGCCATTCATTTATCAAAAAGGGAGTGATTCACTCATTAAACTTAGGAATATTTCAAGGTATTACAAGATGTCTTTGCATCAATGTAAACTAATTTAATACATCTTCTTTTTCTGAAAAAAGTACATTTCAAGTAAATGTCGCTACATAGTCATCATAATAAAGAAACAATATCTTTAGTAAAATAGATGTAACTTCCTATATGTCTTTCTCCTTTCAGCTTTTAGGAAATACATCTACAAAATTGTTAGCACGAGTCAGTTCATATGAACTAAGCATGATAAGTGCTATATTGTTAAAACAATGTGATTTTCTATAAATATTTCATAAAAGGAACCTTGATGTTAATGGAACAATTTTGAAATCACAAATTAGGATTAACTGAAAGACTTTCAAAAATATTACAAATCAAGAAGGAGAGAGAAAGATCATAGATCTACAATAATAAATGTATAAGTAAGAACTATTTAAATCAATACAATTAATTATATCTCAAACACAAATATGAACTCATTACGATGTACTAGTCATCTAAAAAATAGTATTTAAGAAGGAAGAAATTCATATTTCAAATCCTAATCTTAACTTCTGAGTCAGATTTCAAACTTAAGTTCAACAACTCAACCTATTCTATATTTTCAAGAAGCAGTACAAAGATATAAAAAACTATCTTTCTATCATAAGTATGATGTTTTAGTATTCAAAATTTATCATCTAGTATTACAGCTAATGATTAAACAATAATCAGAATGTTTCCAGTCAAGAGAATTAGATACAAAACCAACATAACCCACAGTAAAAGTACCCTGAATACCTTAATTCATTTCAGAGTAACGATCTTAAATTTTCAATACAAAACTAACATTTAGTATTAAAAAAAACCATATCTACATAAGTTCCCTAAAGGCCTGAGTTCATATCTGAATTCAAACTCAAAATAAAAAGTCATAGCTAACACCTTGCAGTCCCTAGCAGCTTCTTATTTATTGTTTTCACAAGCCATAAGAAGAACGAACAACTGTTTAAAACAAAACACAAGTTTTAAACCAATCAATTCCAATTCCAAAAAAGGGACATGAGAACTAAAATTTCAGAACCAACTCAAGACCTAAATCATTCCCATGGAACAATATTACACTTAGACTAATCAATGTCAATGAAACGCCATGACCAAACACAAAAATTCAAGTACAATAAGATCTGCAACCTAGAAAAGGTCAACACCAATTTTCAAAGTAATCCAAGTTCCACAAACTCTTGAATTGGAACAAAATCAAAGAGTGATTACAAATAAAGAAGAAAGCAGAGTTAAACAAGACTTCTATTCTATACAAAACTAATGGATTTTATATCACATCTTTGAAAAATCCAACTAAATGTCACCTTATTTTCACATACTAACCTAGATGGGTTATTTTTGTAAGATAACTTACCAAACCAAAAAGGAGAGAGGGTACTAGCCTCCTAAATGTAATTATTCTACTCAAGAAGGATTACAATACAATCTACAAAGAATGAAAGAAAGGAAAAGTAATAGTAGTCTTCCTCCAACAAAATGTTCTTCAAGAATAAAATAGACAATATTTGTCGCATGCATTCCAAGGATCAACAAGACATACGTAAGGGAAACCTCAAGCCCAAAATGGGTATACAAAAATGAATCAATCAAAAAAGGAAAAAAACTAGAAACATTCCACATGTAAACCTTCCTATTCCACTTCCATCGAGACATGCTATCACCCTAACAATGTTCTATAAATGAAACAAGACTTGATACAGTTCCCATTTGGGGAGAACCCAAAATAAGAATATCCCATATCTATACAAGATGGATATTCCATGCAATTAATGAAAATATAGTCATGAAACAAATTGAATAAAATAATTGGTCCCCATTGTCATTAACAAACAAATAGACCAAAACAAAGAAAACAAATATTTCCTTAAGTCACAGTCGTATATCTCAAACTGCCAAGACAAATTCCACCTATAAGGTTAGTCTTAAACAATTACTAATATGGAGATATTTTCAAACTTAAAACTACATATTTCAACAAAAACCCATAAACAATTTATGCATACATAATACTCAGTCAAGGTATCCATTAAACAAAGATACAAACACAGACTTGTATCAGTACCTACGAAAGTTCATATATAAACACACTAATCACAACTGTAAATAAATTAATCCTATATATATTTCATATTCCACACAACAAACACAAAATCATATTGCATCCAAAAGAACCAAGTCAAAACGCCATTGAAGTAAGGAGAAGAAACAAAAAAATAGATCCAGAAAGTTTCCAAAAAGAGCAGAGTTATTTTAATGAATACATTTAAATAAAAGTAGAATACTTAAAGAGATAGGGCCTATCATGCTTGATAGAGCTCATGTATTCTATTCCTTCTTGAAAATCTTCAAGGAAAATCTTGATAGCAATATTTCCACGAAAATTCCAAAGACCAAGCTCTGAAACTTTCCCTTTCTTCCTCTTATAACTTCCTAGATTGATTTTCATTATCATCACTTCCATGAAAGGTAAAAATATGCATGTATAGATTAAAATTGGAGGTTTGAAAATCAAAAACCACATGCAGAGCTACAAGCTCAGTAAAAACCAAATGAAACAATGAAAACTGAAAACCATCTTTTCTTCCAACTTCCCCTATTTCTTAGGTTGTTTTTAGCAATTGCCAAGATCAATTAAGGAAAACATGATTGACAAATTTCTTCCTTATCTCTTACCCTCACCAACTTCAAGTTGGATATAACCAAGTTGAAAAATTCCATACAACCAAACTTTAGCAGAGGTGCCAACTCATCCTCCAGTAAACCTTCATTCACTCGCCAAAGTTTGCAGTAATAGGGTGTTTTAAATCCCATTAAATCCTATTAATTACTTATATATTGGTGCCACATAAACCTCTTAATATGTCATTCATGTCATCCCCCTTAGGATAGTCCAAGCCTTAGGTTAGGGTCATAACATTAGATTAAAAACTAAATTATGTCCTTAGGTTAAAGTTTGTTAGTTTAGTCTTAGGTAATCCTAGTTACATGTCTTAGGGTTCCCTTCCTCTAATAAAAAATCCACATTAATAAAATAACCTAGTAACTTAGGATAGGATACTAACTTAGGAACTTATATTTAATTAGGTTCCTTAAAAATTATTAAAATTGTCAATTAAATCTTACCAAAAGAAGAATCAAAATTATGTTTTCAGATCATTTAAGAAGGACATGAGCAATAGAGGTTACCAGTGATCCTGTGGAATCCTGGGTTCAATAATATACCATTCTGCCTAGCTCGTTCAAGATGACCTTGACATCATGAAATTGAAAGCATGCCTTGGATCACTGAAATTGATCCAAGGTATAGCTATCATGCATCAGAAATCATAAATATTGAAGCACAAGTTCAAATGCAATAAAGACTATAGACGAGTTTAAGCTGAAACAGTTTCCTCTATCCACATGTAGTGAACATTCACCATAGTAAGAAATAAAATAATTTAGTTTGAATTTAGAATAGAAATGGTAGAATTGTATCTATTTTCAGAAGATAACATATTATCTACAACAAACATGATTACTTAGTTCACAAGAGTACATTGTCTTGAAATAAGAATCACATATCAACGTTGGAAAATTTGAGTAAAGAAGTCATAATACACATCAACCATGTTAGAGGCACTACATACCTCCCTCCTAAAAAGCATCATCATCTCGATGATTAGCTTAGTCCATAATTTAACAAGAAAAATAATCATAATTATAGTTCTTTTACCCACAAGTTATCAAATAAAAAATACATTTGAGAAATTCAATTTTTCATAATTTATTATAGCATTAAAATAGTTGTTCCATCTACCCAAAACTGGTAGAAATTAAAGATAGCTTTAACACAAAGTATTTAATTGTTTCCAACATCAAAACTAATTATATTCAAATAAATGAGGAAAAGAAGTTTTCATGTCCTCAAGTTTTTCCCATGTTGCACTTTCTTCATTAAATTAGTCCAACTAAACCTTTCATTGACTAATTTCATGATTTCTTAAGTGCAATTGGTAAGTTTCTAGCACTATTATGGGTTCAACCATGATTCCTGGGTCTTGGACCTATAAGGAATCCCAATTTAACACATGTGATAAATCTGAAACCTATTTCTTAAGAAAAGAAATATGGAAAACATCATGCATTCATGACAAAGTGGGAGGTAATGCTAAGTGATAAGCTACAGGGCTAATCACTTCAACAATTTTGAAAGGTCCCATAAAATGAGGTGATAGTTTGGCCACCTTGCCAAAGGTTATAGATCTCTTTTTAGGCTTAACATGTAAATTTTTTTTTTACCAAGTTCAAATTTCTTATCGATCATTTTCAGATCTGCATAATTTTTTTGCCTATCCACAACTACTTTTAATTGTCCACAAATCATTTTAACTTGTTGTTCCATTTCCATAAGAATTTCAGATCCAATTACCTCTCTATCTTCAATGTTATCCCAACTAATTGGAGTTCTGCATTTCCTTCCGTATAATGCTTTGAAAGGTGCCATTTTTAAAGAGGCATGATATGTATTATTGTAAGAAAATTCAACTAAAGGAAGGTATTCTTCCCATTTGTACTAATGATCCATGGAGTACATTTGTAACATATCTTCCAAAACCTAATTAACTCTCGGTTTGACCATCTATTTATGGATGGTATGTGGAACTAAAATTTAGTTTTGTTCCTAAGGCTACCTTTAGCATTTGCCAAAAATGAGATGTCATTCTAGGGTCCCTATCAGATATAATCAATTCAGGTACTCCATGTAATCTAAAAATTTCATGCACAAATGTTTTCGCTAAAACAAGTGAATCATCCTTAAGATTACCAGCAATAAAATGTGCTACTTTTGTCATTTTATTGACCACAACTAAAATAACATCATGTTTATTTCTTGACTAGACAACCCCTGAACAAAATCCATGCTAATTACTTGCCACTTATATTGCAGTATGCTATAATGATATAATAAACCACTTGGGTGCATATGCTCAACCTTAACACGCTGACATTCCAAGCAGTGTGAAACAAAATCAGTTATGTCTTTCTTCATCCCTTTCCAAAAATATTGTTGTTTTACATCAGAAAGCATTTTTGTAATATTAGGATGTCCTAAGTAAGGTGAATTATGATATTCCATCATTAAATTTTTCCTTAACTCATTCCCATAAGGTAGGTATACTCACTTTTCATATCTTAATATTCCTTCATTATCAAAATTAAAACCTTTCTATCTTGCATCATTTAGATCTGCAGCAAGTGTTATTTTTACCTGTTGAAAGTAAAAATTAGATTCCTGGATAATTTTTACCTCATCCTTAAACTAAGTTCTCAAAGTTATAACTATATAAATATGTTTCCTACGACTTAGTGTATCTGCCACTCTTTTTTATTTTCATTTAATGTAACTTATGTCAAATTCATATTGTGACAAAATATCTAGCCATCTTCGTTGTTTTGCATTCAGATTTGGCTGAGTGAAAATATACATCACCCCAAGATGATCATTTTTTAATTCAAAAGGTATTCCTAAAAGATAATGTCTCCATACTTGAAGTGCATGAACCATGGAAGAAATATCTAGGTCATGGGGAGCATAATTCAACTCATGTAACTTGATTTTTCTTCTCTCATATGGTATAACATGATCATTTTGTAACAGAATACCTCTAATTCCTTCACCAAAAGCATCTGTAACTATTGTAAAGTTCCATTTGAATCTGGTACAACCAAAATATGTACAAATGTTAACTAATCTTTAAGATTTTTAAATGATGATTTGCATTTATCACTCCACACAAACTTATTTTCTTTCTTTTGTAATGAAGCTATTGAGGAAACAAATTTTGAAAATTCCTTGACAAAATTTCTATAGTAACCAACAAGCCCCATGAAGCTTCTGACTTCATGTACATTATTAAGTACATGACAATTTGTTATGGCAACAATTTTTGATGGATCAAATGTTATTCCATCTTTACTTGTGACATGTCCTAAATAGTGCACTTTTGTTTCATAAAAAGAACATTTAGATAACTTACCATACAATCTTCTCTTTCTTAAGATTTTAAGTACTATTTTCAAATGCTTATCAATGCTTTTAGAATATATAAGAATATTATCTAAGAATAAAAGTACAAACTTGTCCAGGTAATATGGAAAGATATTATTCATTAAATTCATAAAAATTTTAGGTACATTTATTAAAATGAAAGGTAAAACTATGAATTCATAATGTACATACCTTGTCCTAAAGTCTATTTTATGAATATCTTCCATCTTTGATTATTAACTGGTGATACCCAGAATAAAGATCTATCTTAGAATATACTTATGCACCACACATCTAATCAAAAAAATCCTCCATTCTAGGAAGTTGATATCTATTTTTGATTGTTTCTTTGTTTAACATCCTATAATCAATACAAAGTCTAAGTGTTCTATCTTTCTTTTTCACAAAGATTACCGGTGCTCCTCAAGGTGAGACACTTGGTCTTATCAAACCCTTTGAAAAAATATCTTACAAATGTGTCATCAGCTCTACCAGTTCAATAATATTCATTTGATAAGGTGCTTTAGAAATAGGCTCAGTTCCCGATTTGATTTCAATTGTGAAGTCAAAATCTCATTTGGACGGAAGACTGGGTAGTTATTTTGGAGACACATCGCTGAAATCAATTAATAGCAGAATTTTTTCCAAGAAATCACTATCCTCTTTAGTTGTTTTAGAAATTATAACTACATACAAAGTGCAACCTTTATTTTTTTCTTTTTAAAGTTTCATAATTGACAATTTTCTAACTAAAATTTCTCGTTTTACCCCTTGAATGTCTATTGTTTTATACAGATTATCAAGACAACTAATTTGTTTTTCAAAACAATCAACTTTTTCTTTATGATTAGTAAGCCAGTTAATACCTATTATGACATCATATGACCCTAAAGGAGCAACATAAAGGTCTACTTCAGTGGAAAAATTAGGTAATTCTAGAACTTCTCCAAAATGACATTTATTAACAGTATGGACAACATTATTTCCATAATGTACAGTCCAATATTTTTCCATAATTCAATATTTTCTTTTTATTTTTGTAGCTAATTTACTATAAATAAATCATTCAGTAGCTTCAGTATCAAAAAGTATAGTAATAGGCATACCAAATAATTTACCTGGCACTTCTATGGGTGTAACTTGTTTATCAACTACTGCAACATGTATCTTATGTTGTTGATTGTTGTCATATTTCTTTAGAGGGAACTGATTTGCATAGTGATCCTTACCATAGTTGAAACAACCCCCTACAGGTCCTCTTTTTGGTTCAAATTTATTTTCAGCCCTGAAATTATAGTTTTGTCCTCCATAGGACTTTTATCTATTGTTATTATTCTTCACAAAGTTGTTTCGAATGTTTGCATTAGGTTTATTTGTTGTTGTTTTCTTATTATTATCAATTACAAACTTACATTTGGCACCAAATTTTTTCCATGCCCCCTTTTTGGGTGCAAGAGATGAAGATGAATTAGGAATTTTCTTACGATTCTCTTCCTTACGGGAAAAATTTTCTTTTAATTTTTGTTCCTGCAGAATGAATTTTTCTAAAACCCGTTCCATGGTTGTTGGGTTGTGAAAATATACTTCACCCCCTATGATAGGATGTAATCCCATAATGAACTTATGTATCCTGAACTTTTCGTTAGTTTGATACTGAGGCACGTACTTAAGAAGTTTAGTAAATCTCTCGTAGTACTCTATTATAGCTAATTTTCCTTGAATTAAATTTTAAAATTTTGTCATATTCTGATCATAATAGAGCTATGGCAGCCAATGTTACCTAAAGTATCTCTTAAACTGATCCCAAGTGATGCTTAATTAATCAATGTTCAATTCATATTTACACTTGTCCCACCAGGAGGATGCCTCATGGGAAAGATGATAAGCTCCCCATACATATTTTGTTTCCTATGTGAAGTTCCTTATTACAAAGTACTTCTTCATTTTTTTGAGTTAGTTCTTAGCTCCATCCCCCAGTTTAGTGCCATAAAACTTTGGTGGAATTATCCTCTTTATGTCATATGTGATTTTAGATGTTAATCTTGCCTTTTTATTTTCAAGTTGATTGGGTACATTTGCATTTGCATTCACAACATTAATATTAACATTTGTAGCATTGTTATCTACTGCATTATTATTATCAATTCCCAAATTTACAGCATTGGAATTGTTCCCCAGAGGTGGATGATTGTTATTACTAGCATCGTCTTCCTCCTCTTAATTACACATAACTTGTTGTTCAAGTACAACTAGATGATCTCTTATATCTAACAGAGCAACATGAATATAATCATGTTTTTGTGCATTAACTTCCTCTCCACCTAGAGGTGGGTAATTTGAAGCACCTCCCCTTGTTCTAATCATTTTCTGTTAACAAGAAAATTAAGTTTTTATCAGATATGGACTCAAGAGGTCCAAGAGCTGCAACCTTGAGCTCTAATACCAAGATGTAACATCCACTTTTTAAGACTTTAGAAATAAGGAAATTTTTTATTTGTTTATTTTTTATACATAATGTTCTATTTTATAAATTAATATAATTTATAACACACATTCCATTTCAAATCCATCTCATAACAGAAAACCATATGCAACTGTAACTGACTCGGTGAGACACTAATCTCTCATTCCATGACTCGGTATTATACCAATCTCTCATGTTAACTTAATAATTTATATACTATGTATACTTGGTTCCTTTACCCTTTTTGGGGTACCAAAGTGTTCTATCTAAGAATCCTATCTGAATATCTGTTACTGATATTCATCTGAAATCTTACACCTTAGACTAGGTGACATAGGACAACACAACCAGTAGTTTGCGATACTTTGGCCAAAGTTTTAAACATTTTTACCGTGTTTACATTCTAAGAAAACATAATTTTCAAAAGGAGTATGCCCTTCACCACACTTGTTCTATTATCTAGATTGGTGTTTCTTGACTTTTTTCAGCTTAATCTGATTCAAGGTTTCACACTAGACAAGGGAAACAACATGCACTAGTGTGGAAGACTACTCATGGTGACTAAGGATACAAATACATACTCAATTGACTCACATCGATTGGGTGTGTCTAGATACCCTAAATCAACATGAGTTGGCCTCAACACTAGATCATGTTTCTATCTCTGTTTAGAGTGTGACCGTGATCTAGTTTTCCTCTTATGTCAATCGAGTTAATCAAACTAAGTGGGTGTTGAGGCATAACAGTTTGCATCATATTATCCTCATAATGACCACTTTCATTATGAAGGTACTATGTCGTAGTTGTTATATTCCAACATCCAACTGAGTTTCCTCAACTAGACTAGCATACTTAAGATTATAAGTTTATTAATCAAATTAATTTGTATCTTGTAGATTAACGATAACAATGCTTTAAGGCTCAACTAAGCATCATTTAACCTAAGAAGGTTACAAGGTGTAAATCACACTAGAGGTAGGTATGCAGATAAAATATACTTTCCTAACCATTCCAAATTCAAGCTTATGTTTTATCTTAATCTTATCTATCTATTTCATATGTCGTTTTGACTGAACTTGGTATTATGAAAATGTGATCAAAAGACCCTTTTAATTCATTTTAGCTTATAACAAGCTTATTGAAATTGTTATTTTATACGTTATATTACTAAAAATCTAAATCCTTTTAAGCATTCATATTTTGATTAAATAAATATGCCTAAGGAAAAATATAGCCAACCATCCTCATAGTTTATTCACAACACTTAACAAGATCTCATATAAATCTCTTTGTTTAATTACAAGGAAAGTAACATTTTTCCTTATCAAGGACTAATGTCCTAATTCTGAAACAGATCACATATGCTTTAGTATAGAAAATAATTCATAAACATTTTATATAATCAAATCATTTTCCCTTCTTACTATCTAAGGATCTACCCAAGAGTATCAACTTAGTTGTTCTCTTTCACTTGGAAATAAATCAACTATTATTGCAGATCCTTAATCCAAGAGTATTATATATTATAAGATCTATATCCTATATCACATGCATTTCCAAATTTCCCCCATCATGTATGATATTACTTAGTAATATATCACAACTTATGCCAATGAAAGTATCACAATAAATTAATAATCAACAATCATCAAGCCATTCATTTATCACAAAGGGAGTGATTCACTAATTAAACTTAGGAATATTTCAAGGTATTACAAAATGTCTTTGCAACAATGTAAACTAATTTAATACATATTATTTTTCTGAAAAAAGTACATTTCAAGTAAATTTCGCTACATAGTCATCGTAATAAAGAAACAATTTCTTTAGTAAAACATATGTAACTTCCTATATGTCTTTCTCCTTTCATATTTTATGAAAACCATCTACGAAATTATTTGCATGACATATTTCATATGAACTGAGCATGATAAGTGCTATAACATTAAAACAATGTGATTTTATATAATTCTTTTATAAAAAGAACCCTAGTATTAATGAATAAGTTCTGAAATAAAAAATTAAGATTAACAAAAATACTTTCCAAAATATTACAAATCAAGAAGGAGAGATAAATATCATAGATCTACAATAATAAATGTTTAAGTAAGAACTAGTTAAATCAATATAATTAATTCTATCTCAAACACAAATATGAACTCATTACAATGTACTAGTCATCTAAACATCAATATTTAAGAAGGAAGAATTTCATATTTCAAATCCTAATATTAAGTTCTTAGTCATGTTTCCAACTTAAGTTCAACAACTCAACCTATTATGTCTTTTCAAGAAACAATACCGAGATATAAAAAACCACCCTTCTATCATAAGTATCTTGTTTTAGTATTCAAAATTTATCATCATGTATTACAGTTGATGATTGAACAAGAATATGAGAGTTTCAAGTCAATAGAATTAGATACAAAACCAACATAAACCATAGTAGAAGTTCCCTGAATACCTTAATTCATTTAAGTGCAAGGATATTAAATGATGAATACAAAACGAACATTTAGGATTCCAAAAAAAAAACAACCATATCTACATAAGTTCCCTAAAGGCCTGAGTTCATATCCAAATTCAAACTCAAAAGAAATAGTCATAAATAACACCTTGTAGTCCTTGACAATTGATTATTTATTATTTTCACAAGCCACAAGAAGAAATAGCAACCATATAAAACAACACAAAAATTTTAAACCAATCAATTCCAATTCCAATTCCAAAAAAGGGATAGGAGAACATAAAGTTAAGAACCATATCAACACCCAAACAATTCCCATGGAACAATCTTACACTTAGACCAATCAAGGTCGAGGAAAAACCATGACCAAACATAAAAATTCAAGTGCAATAAGATTTGCAATCCAAAAAAGGTCAACACAAATTTCCCAAGTAATCTGAGTTTCACAAACTCGTGAACTGCAACCAACTTGAAGATTGATTGCAAATAAAGAAGAAAGTAGAGTTAAACCAAAATTCCATTCTAGAAAAAACCAATGGATGTTATATCACATCTTAACAAAATCCAACTAAACATCACCCTATTTTAATAGGCTAACCTAGATGGGTTCTTATTCTAAGCTAGCTTACCCAACCAAAAAGGGAATAGGGTACCAGTATTCCAAACGTAATTATTCCACTTAAGAAGGATTAAAATACCATTAACAAGGAATGGAAAAAAGGAAAATTAATAGCAATCCTCCTCAAACAAAATGTTATTCAAGAATAAAATAGACAACAGTTGTCGCATGCCTTCCAAGGATCAACAAGACCTACATAAGGGAAACCTCAAGCCCAAAATGGGTATACAAAAATGAATCAATTGAAAAAGGAACAAAACCAAAAACATTCCATAGGTAAACCTTCCTATTCCACCTCCATCAAGAGATACTATCACCCTGACAAGGTTCTATAAATGAAATACGACTTGATGTAGTTCCCATTTGGGGAAAACCCAAAATAAGCATATCCTAGATCTATACAAGCTAGATATTCCATGCAATTAATGAAAATATAGTCATGAAACAAGTCAAACAAAATAATTTATCCCCACTACCCTCAACAAGAAAACAAACCAAAATGAAGAACACAAATATTTCCTTAAGTCATAGGCGTATATCTTAAACTACCATGATTAATTCCACCTATAAGGTTAGTCTCCAACTATTACTAATATGGAGATATTTTCAAACTTAAACCTATAGATTTCAACAAAAACTCGTCAACTATTTATGCATACACAATACCCAGTGAAGGTATCCATTAAACAAAGATATAAAACAAAACTTGTATCGGTACCTAGGAAAGTTTATATGCAAACAAGATAATCACAACTGTAAATAAATTAATACTACCCAAATTTAATATTCCACATAACAAACACATAATCATATTTCTTCTAAAAGAACCAAGTCAAAATTCCATTGAAGTAAGGAGAAGAAACATAGAACCAGATCCAGAAAGTTTCCAAAAATAGTAGAGTTTTTTTAATGAAGACATTATATAAAATTATAAGACTTAAAGAGAGTTCCTATCATGCCTAATATATATCCTTTCTTCTATTCCTTCTTGCAAACCTTCAAGAAAAATATTGATTGTGAGATTTCCATGAAAATTCCAAAGACCAAGCTCTGAAGCATCCCCTTTCTTCCTCTTATAACTTCCTAGATTGATTTTCCTTATCATCACCACCATGCAAGGTAAAAATAGGCATGCACAGATTCAAAATGGAGGTTCAAAAATGAAAAACCACATGTAGAGCTACAAGCTCAACAAAAACCAAATGAAACAATGAAAACCAAAAACCATCTTTTCTTCCAACTTCCCCTATTTCCTAGGTTGTTTTTCGCAATTGCCAAGATCAATTAATGCAAACAAGACTGACAAAGTCCTTCCTTATCTCTCACCCTCACCAAAATAAAGTTGGCTATAACAAATTTCAAAACTTCCATGTAACCATAATTTAGCAGAGGTGAGAATTCATCCTCCATTAAACCTTCATGCACTCACCAAAGTTAGTGTTAACAGGGCATTTTAAAGCCCATTAAATCCTCTTAATTTCTTAAATATTGGTGCCACCAATACCTCTTAGTATGCCATTCATGTCGTCCCCCTTAGGCTAGTATAAGCCTTGCATTAGGTTCATAACATTAGATTAGAAACCAAATTATATCCTTAGGTTAAATTTTATTAGTTTAGTCTTAGGTTATCCTAGTTACATGTCTTAGGGTTCTCTTCCTCTAATAAACAATCCACATTAGTAAAATAACCTAGTAACTTAGGATAGGATACTAACTTCAAGAACTTAGATTTAATTAGGTTCCTTAACAATTATTAAAATTTTCAGTTAATTCTTACCAAAAGACGAATCAAAATGACGTTCTCGAATGACTTAACAAGGACATGAGAAGCAGATGTTACTATACAATGGAAAAGTGACAAGTGAGCATGGGAATCTACAAGTAACTCTTCCTCACACCCGACCTCCCGAGGTCGTGCCGAGACAACCGGTGGGGATGGACTATGTGTGGGATGTAGACAAGCTAGTTAGGCAATCTTATGTCTTCGACACGCACTAATGGAATCTGTGAATCTAAGGAAAAGAAGGCCCTCCTAACCTGAACTGGCATGATAGATCGGTCGGTGAGGATGACTGCTCGAAGGCTCCAATCAATATCGAGCTCTGGCATAATCTGGTCTATAGGTTATGGGATATGGGGAAATGACATGGGATTGTTTCGTGTATATCTTCAGATAGGTTCATAGGATGGATGATGGATATAGTGGACTCTACGGGTGATTCTCTGGTCTAGTCCAAAAATCCTTAGCTTTGTTAGCTGCTATATCCAACAAGGATAATTGTGTGATGATGATAGGTGGAAGTGGAGTGGATCTGAATACTAATGTGCGTAAGCTAGCGTCAACGTCGAATTAACCTGTGGAATCGTTGGGTTATGGGATTTGTGGATCACAACCGTAGATTCATGGTTGTTGTGGACCTGTTATGGTTATGTGTGTAATTAGTCCCTAATCCCTAATATCTAATAGTTGTATGCCTTTTTGGCCTCCATGTTTAGAACTATAAGTTGTGTAATCTTCTCAGAGTACCTTACAGGTGTTTTGGCAACCTGAATTCTTAAGCTAGTGTCTATATCAGTGAGAATGTCTCCTGCATCTGGTTGTGGGACCAAAGGGTCATAATTGAATGTTTTCTCTCTTTCAAGCCCTTCTACAGTCATGTGGATTTTTATCTAGGGTAATCTATAGTTTGGCTGGTTTGACTAGAATGTGTGTGCTTGGTCGTCTTCTATGTTTAACCCTCTTAACTATGAGCTGATCTGTTGTAAGTCTGTTGTTGTTCAGAATACTTGGATTCTAAGATTCTGATCTATATCAGCTATTGTTGTAACAAGATTGGGTTGAGGCACGATTGGCTCGAATACATATTCTCTGGGCTCTCTAGGTCCCGTGATTGTCATGCAAAAGAAACAATGCAAATCTAACTGTAGCAGAGTAGAATTGACCATGTAAAGTATATCTACAGCATATATAACTTTTTTATTTTTGTATTTTTGATGAACTATTAAACAAAATTGAAAGAGAAATTATTTAAAATATCTAGAAATTAACAACTAAACTAATAATGAAATTAAAACAAACAAAGCAGCCAAGTATAACTACTTTCCTGTGCAGTTGTAAATATATTATAAATAACCACATAACTGATCTAATATATTTGAAAGACTCTCGATCCTACCTCAGAAGTGAGGAGTGAATCATAGTTTCTCAGAAACTATCAATCCCCACAGCTTCCCCGGCAATATCGAAAGTGAGATTAACTGAAATGAAATGATTAACTACTCTATTTGATATGTTTTAACTAGAAATTTGAAAGCTTGAACCTGGATTTTGTAGAATAGTGGCGAATCCTGGTTGTGTGTGGCTTTGTCCCCTCAGTATGATCTCTACGTTCTTTAGTGCTCACGTGAATCTAGAAAAGTGTGTGATGTTAGCATCAACAGAAGTTGGTATCAAAATAATGGCATCTTAGGATGCAGACTGAATACAATGCGAGTAGGAGAGGGATAGCGCAAGAGAACAGAGCTTGGATTATGTAATTCATAGTGGGATTTATTGTGAGTCATACAACATAAAACGTCCAGAAACTGAAACTATCCTGCTTGACGAACAAGACCTACAACTTTAATGGCTTCTTACTAAAAATCAAACTATCCTATTCCAATGAATTGCATGAAATAGTAACTACACTAGCACAAGAAGATTATGTGGCTTCCTAACAGCTAAACAACACTAACCATGCATACAACAAATGAAACTATGAATCCTAAGCAAAATTGAAAGGCTAAGCTATTGAAATGAGAAATTGAGAGGAAAATTTGAGGGGCCATTTGCTTGAGCACAAGCTAGCTATTTATAGAATCCCATTTACCCAAAGGTGAAAACCAATTTGATCTCTTAAACCATAAACAATGCAAAAACACTATTCCAGGGAACCAGAATCATAAATACAAGCAAAGGCGGTGAAAAAAGCTGGTAAACATTGAAATTTTACATGAGTCGCGTTAAAAAGAACATTCTGGAAAATGTGTGAAGGACCGCCGCCCTAAGCAGGGTGGCGGTTACAGGACCGCCACCCTTCCTGGGTAACGGTCACAAGACTGCCGCCCAGGCATGGCGGCAGTTTCATCACTGAAGACCGAAAAGCAAAGGAAAAGAGGGGGAAGGAAAAATCAAAGCACACAGGGGCTAAGCAGGGCATGCAGGATGTTAACGCATACTTGGAGAGATTTTACAGATCCCAAACACCTTAAGAGGAGACCTGTATCATCATTGGGGCATGTGTAACATTGTTCTGGTAGTGCAGCACCCTATAATTTTGGGTACGTACATATTACCCCCTCGGAGAAGCATTTTAGCCATGAAGAGGTGTAAAATGGTGTGTCTGAGTATGGCAGTCCTGAAATGGGAAGTAAGAAATTATACCTGATATGACCGTGTGTCGAAATGACGCCCTCCGAGATTCCTGCTACCTGCAAAATGAAAAGAGGAATCAAGTGCAGATAGACAAAATAGATCGGAAAATAAATACTAAAATAATATGAAATGAGGACGTACCATTTGTGTGGGGATAAGAACTTACCTCCGTCGGGGCTCCAAACCTACGAAAAAGGGGCATTCAAAACAAGTCAGGATGCTATATATGTAAAAGTGGGCCCATTTTCCTATTCATTTGCGCGTGTCGATTTGATTGATTTTGAGCTCTGGGACCCACGGTGACGGTTTCTGACGCGAGTATAGTCAAAACATTCGGGACGAGATTGTGATCATGCCTCCACGAGTGGAACACCGACCCGTGAGATCACAGGTTAGTTTTTCTCGATTTACCATTTTTATCCCCAAAATGTTAAGATGGTGAAATCTTTGTCATGGGGGGATTATTTTTGAAAATGTCAGTTTTAATAGGGTCACTTAGGGGGGGCACCTAATGGGTAGGCTTTGTTTTGGTCAAAATAGTCTTTATTTTGTGTTTTTAGGCATTTTTAGGGCACGTGACCCGCGTGGAAATTCGGGACATGACTACCGCCTTGAGCAGGGTGGCGGTTACACAACTACTGCCCTGATCAGGGTGGTGGTTACAAGACCGCTGCCTTTAAGGTAGTGATTACAGAACCGCTTCCCTGCTCAGGGCAGCGGTCCTTCACATAATGCATAAACAACACTTATTTGAATTCATTTTTGCATTTCTAGCATTCTTATATGTTTTCATGATTTTTCTAATGTCGTTTGAATACTAACTTACTCCGTTTTGTGTGTTTTTGGGTGTATGCAGGTGAAGGAGGAGTATATCTGATGGAGTCGAGAGAGAGTGTGTGATTGGCTTCCAGCAGTATTGGATGCCCTTTCTCAGGATGAGCAGGACACTCTTCAGAGGGCCGGTATATTGCGCATATCACGGGTCCCGCATGTTGCACCTTCTAGTCACATACTTTGTGACTTGTTTTCATATTGAGATGTTAATCGGAACACTTTCTAATTTCCAGGAGTCAAAGGTGAGTGGACCATTACTTTGGAGGATTTTTACTGCGTCTTGGGGTCCTGATCATCGAGAGATGACTCACACTTGAGAAAGCAGGTTCACGGGCTCAGATAGCACAGTGGGCTTCATATATGGGAGACACAGTTATCTCCACTGGTTCGAAGAAGGGGGTGAGGGTTTGATCTATTCCTAGCCTGCCTATCCCCTTGATTCACCAGGCCATTATGGGGATCCTTGCCTCGAGATTGATCAGGGACAAGGGAGGAGACACTTTACTTTATTGCTGGTCCCCCATCATTGCAAAGATTTAGGGACATGGTCGGATTTACACCTAGGGAGCCAACATTCTTGGGACCACTTATCATGATCTGTACTGAGTGGTTTGTTTATAGGGGTAGTCCTTGAGCCATATGACCCTGGTTATGAGCTGGGTCTATGAGCATTTCATCCCCTATGGGAGAGGTGTAGAGGTGGCAGATCCCGGAGCTGTGAGGGAAGCCAGATGGATAGATATGTCGGTGCTCAGAGCACCCCACCAGCCAGTCACCTCCTTGACCACTGATGACATGGAGGCCACACCCTATCAGGCCATGGCAGGGTTATGGGGTGAGGAGGCTCTTACTTTGATCTCTTGCTCCACCACAGGGCAGCTTGTGGACAGGATGGGGAAGGTGGAGATACATCCTTTTGGTCGAGTGCCTCAGCAGTTTGGCCTTCCTTACGTGGGTATGCTTCCCCTAGTGGTGCTAGTATACAGATCAGTCTAGGAGGCTAGAGGAGGTCCTAGAGGCTGGGGTTGGACAGTTGTTACTCCTGGTGTCCCCATTGTAGCTAGGAGGGTAGTACGTGCTCGAGGGAGAGTTGGTGCTCCTTAGGCACCCTTACTTCAGATTGTTACCGGTCCTGCCCACAGCAGCGACAACCCATTGATATAGACTCTGAGTCCGAGGAGTTCACAGGGAGAGAGACAGAGGAGGAGACTGAGGATGAGGTCAGTGAGTCAGGTGGAGAGGAGGACAACGATCCTGAGTGGCATGACACTCAGGATATCTTACAGGCAGAGAGGGCGGAGTAGAGTGCGGAGAGGGTGACCCTAGCTTCAGAGGAGCCACTTTCTCAGGGCTTGGGCGGAGAGGATGAGTCTGTAGTAGGACGTTATGTGGCCCCAGGCACAGGGGGAGCACACCAGTCAGTGGCGACATCTGTGGCAGGTGCTGACCCTAGAGATCCATCTTGGAGGCCCGGAGATCTGAGTGAGTTATCATCCTTCCTTTTAATGTTTGTTTTTAGCTATGATTGTCTTAGTTGCTATCTCTCCTTTTGTTTACTCTTTTTTTATCTTTTGAGTATTTCTAATTTGTTTTCTCCTTTGCTTGCAGAGATTGCTGACGAGTGGCGAGACCTGATTCACCAGGTATGCACCAATACCCTGATGATCCCCATGGAGAAGACCCGTGTGGAGCTATCTGTGGATGCAGGGGAGCCCTCAGCAGCTAATAGGCATACCAAAATTTTTTTCCCCTATCTGGCATGTGGCCAGGATGGTGTCTACCCTCCATACCGAGTTGGCAGGATATAGGATGATAGAGCGCCTGATGAGGAGTCACTCTCATGGCGAGGCCGCAGCTGCTCCTCAGGATCGTGAGCCCTCCGTGCACTTAGAGCGCCGGCGTAGCTAGAGCCCTAGACGTGGGCATACACCTTCGAAGGGATCTCATAGGGGTTGAGAAGCCACTTGGCTCTCTTAGATTATTTGTATGATGTATTTTGTATTTCTTGGGCTCTTTGAGCATTTTGACCATGCTTAGCGCATGATGGCATTGTACAGGAAACGTTGATTGTATATATATATATATATATATTCTTTTTGGATCAGACTCTTGGTATCTATGTTTTTATGATTCATTTCTGCATGTAAACTATAATGTTGTTTTTATATGCTTTTTCAGAATGTATGCAGTGGAGAACAAATGATACAAGTGCTTTCTTTCTTTTTGTATTTCGTGATGTTGATAGATGATAATGTAAACAAAATGTGATCTTGAACTTTAGTTTCTATAATAAATTTTTGGTACTTCATATTGGTTTTTGACAAAATGAGATGATAAACCGGTATGATGAGTAGATGAACTTGCCCCATTCCTAACTCCACGTAACTAGTAAGATGCGAGGGCTCATCACCGAGAGCTAGAAAGGGCACAAGCTACGAAATTTGTTGAATGATAGTGATGAGAGATAGACAAAGATTTGGTGGAACCAAATTAGGATGCTACAAACCTACTCTACTCAAGTGACTCCATAGTTTTTAGAATGCTACTTGCTTTGTGGTTTTATCCAGACTTAGATCCGTGGATGGCCACATGGTAGACAAAATCTGGTTTTTGGGTTTTTGAGCTCTCTTGGAATTTTGGACATCTGATTCATTTGTTTTTTGACTCAAGATTTCAAAGTTTTATTTGAATTTTTTGCTTATGACCTTCAACATTTATATGTCAAGAGGACCCCCTACACCTTTCCCCATGCTACTATTAAGAAGCGTGGCCTTATCACCATGGAAAAGATATAGGCGAGTAAGGGCATTCCCATCCTTTCCCAACCCTACGTCACTAGTAAGAGACGTAAGCTCATCACCGAAGGTTGGTAGGGCAAGGAAATGTGTAAAATAAAATTTTCTGTTTGATCTATGTTTGACTTATATATTTGAGCAAAATGTCAGTATGTTCTTATTTCCAAAGAGATATGCGTACGGGATAGATGTGACACTATGAAGCTTCTAGAACAGACCATAGGAAAGACACCTATCCTAGGGAGAAACCAAAAGTGAGAACAAGCATGCAGACCTTGGTATGGTTACCGTTAAGACTTTGTCATATCTAGCTTTGTATGGATGAAATGATTCTGAAATGGTGATGATGTTATGAAAATGAAGAAGTATGATTGGAATGCTAATGCCAATACCATCAGAAGTTTGTAATGAATTGCTTTGAGAATAAGTTTCTTGATCACAAAATTGTACGAAACAAGTGGACAAAATGAACCTAACTACATGAAGATGCAATGTAGATATAATTATATAAATAGTTTTGGTCGCTTATGCATAGAATCGTTTAAGTTATAGGGAATTGATAGTTTCACCAAATTCCTCACCTTCTAGTATACATAAGAGATATGCACCATTTCCATAGTCTTTTGTGACTCGGTATGGGCCCAACCATTTGGGCCGAAATTTCCTTCCTTCGCCGGTCTTTTTATCAATCTGGTTGTCTAGTCTTAGAACTAGATCTCCTTCATATATATCTCATTCATAGACCTTTTTATTATACTTTTAGCACATCTGGTCATCATAGACTCTATGTCTTTGTTTAGCATCTAGCCTGGCCTCATCTAGGCTTTCTAGTTGAGAGAGACGTGCTTCTCTATAAGCTTCATCTAGAATCCCTTGTAGTGAGATACAGAGACTAGGTATTTCAACCTCAAGTGGGAGAAATGCTTCTGCTTGGAATACCAATGAGAAAGGAGTTGCTCCTATGGGTTTTCTTATTGAGGTTCAATGGGCCCACAAGGCTGGGTATAACTTTAAATGCCAATCTCGTTTATTTTCTTTTACCATTTTAAGGAGAATAGCTTTAATGTCTTGTTTGTTGCTTCAGCCTATCCGTTGGCTTGAGGGTAATACAGGGAGGCTGTATGATGGATTATTTTAAATTTATTGCATAATTCATGAACCTCATCATTCTTAAAAGAAGTTCCATTATCTGAGATAATGATTTGTGGGACACCGTACCTGTAAATGATCTGGTTCAAAATGAACTTGGTGATCACGACACCTGGTACAGTGGTAAGAGGCATAGCCTCTACCCATTTGGTAAAATATTCAATGGCTGTGATTATGAAGTTATGGCCATCTGTAGATGAGGGAGAGAATTTCCCTATCAAATCTAGGCCCCATGTAGAAAAGGGCCATGGAGTTGTGATTGGTTTTAGAGATTGTGCCGGCATGTGAATCTCGTGGAAAAATTCTTTGCATTTATGAAATTTGCATACAAACTCTACTACGTGATGCTCTAGATTGGGCCAGAAATATCCCATCCGATGTATTTTGTGAGCGGTGATGTGACCACTGAAGTGGCCTCCACATATTCCACTGTGTGATTCGTGGAGAATCTTCTTGGATTCTTCTGTGTCAACACACCTTAGAAGCATTCCATCGAAAGCCTTACGATAGAGAACTTGTTCTATAATAACATATTTAGCCACGATAATGCGTAACCGCCTTCTTTGTTGCAGTGTAGCACCTTTTGGATATGCATGGCCCATGATATAATTAATAATATCAGTATACCATGGACATCCAGAGATGGGAGGTCTAGTTTCGACTTAGTATATGCATTCATCGGGAAATTCTAGATCTACTAGATCACCTCCATCTAATGGGTTATCAGCTAACCAATCTGTAATGATTTTTCCCTTAACATACTTCTAATTTACAAATTTTAATTTGAATTCACCCATTAAGGTTATAAAGCATCCAACCCTTTTAGACAAGGACCCTTGCATGAGAAAGGTTCGTAAATGATCTGTTTTTTACAATGACCCTTGTTTCTTGACTTAACATGTAATGTATTAAGTGTTTGGTTACGAAGACTATGGCGAGGCATTCTCACTCTACTTGTGTATAACATGTCTCATAATCAAGTAATGTTTGGATAATAAAATAGATTACACGTTCTCTCTTGTCATCATCTTCTTGAGCCAGCATGCAGGCTAGCGAGACATTGGTAGCTCGCGAATATAAGATTAAAGGGCAGTCTGACTTAGGAGGCATTAGCGTAGGTGGTGACAATAAGAAATTCTTAACTGCTTTGTAATCCTTATTGTATTCTTTGGTCCAATCGATACTGTACTCTTTCTTGAGTATATTGTTGATTGGATGAATGAAAAAGCTTAAATCTAGGATGAATCTTCAAATTGTATTGAGTTTCCCAAGAAAGGACCTGATTCTAGATTCATCTGACGGTGGGATCATTTCAAGAACAACCCGGATTTTAGTTGGGTCTACATCGATCCCTCATGATGATATAATGTAACCTAGGAGCTTCCCTCTTGTCACACCAAATACTCATTTTTCTAGGTTTAGTGTGACTCTGTATTCTATTAAACGTGAAAGAATGATGCGGAGCACTTTCGGGTGATCACGCCGCTGCTTGGCTTTGGCCAACAAGTCGTCTACGTAGGATTCCATGATTTTGTGAATAAGATCATGAAATATATATGTCATTACCCGCTGGTATGTAGTGCCAATGTTTTTATGACCGAATGGCATAACAACATAGCAATAAGTTCCCCAAGGAGTTATAAATGTGGTTTTGGCTTGGTCTTGTTCAGATATTCTGATTTGATTGTATCCTAAGAATCCATCCATGAGAGACAAAAGCTCAAACCCAATTGTTGCATCAATGATGATGTCAATGGATGGTACTGGGAAGTCATCCTTAGGGCACACATTGTTAATGTCTCAGAAATCTATGCAAATGCGTATCTTCCCATTTTTTTTTAGAACGGGAACGATATTAGATATCCACTAAGAATAATCAACTGGCTTGATGAATCCTACTTGGAGGAGTTTCATTACTTCTTCTTTCACCATGAGAGCCACCTTGGGTTTCATTGGCCTCAATTTTTGCTTAACTTGCTTTGCATCTAATTTGGTGACGAGGTTGTGTACAGTGATGTGTGGTGCAACCCCTATCATTTCTTTATAATTAAATGTGAAATCCTTCTGATGTTCTTTGAGGATTAGAGTGTGTATTTCTATTTCTTCTGGAGTTAACAAAGATCATAGTTTTAAGATATTTGGTTCATCCTCTTTTATGATGTTAATATCAATCATTTCTTCGATTAAAGAAGTGTTAACTTCTTCAAACTCAGGCGGGGCTGGAGGTAGTTCCAGATCTTCTCCATTCTCTACTGTGTATATGCCGAGTTATTTTTATGGGGGAATCTCTATCATGGGATTCCCGAAGTAGGAATATGAAAGTGGGATTAAGGAAAAATCTACCACGTGATGGGTGACATGCAACGCTGCATAGGCATTTAAGTAATCAAGAGTAGCTCTATCACTATCAACGTGATCCATGCTAGTAGATTTGTTCTCGGCTATGTTCATTAAAAGTGGGTTTGACACTTTCTTCACTAATGGTTCAGTGAAAAGGGATACTATGAAACAGGTGTCCTCCAACTCACTGCTTAGAGTGAAACATGAAGCTGAGGTTGCTATCAAATCTGTGAGAAGATTTTGTTCTCGCGGGATTACTTCAATTGATATGAAGTCAAACTCTTTGCTCAAATCTAACACTGCTGTTTTGTAGAGCTGTAAGTGTTCAGCTCTGGTCTCATACACCTCAAAGACTTGGTTTGCTACTAATTGAGAATCTCCTAACACCCTGATGTTATTAACACCAAACCTTTTAGCTAGGATGAGGCCAAGGAGGAGGGCTTCATATTTAACGCCATTGTTTGTACATTCAAAGTTTAATTTAAGGTGAATGGTAAGATCTTTCCTTCAGGTGAAGTAAAGATCACACCTGCCCTAGCTCCATAATAAAATCTAGCTCCATCGAAATGGAGATTCCAATATTTAGTTGGGAAGATGGACGTTGGGACATTTTCTACATCTACTTCTTCAGTTTTGGTTACTTCTACCATGCAGAGATCCTTTGTTGGAAGAGAACCAACACCTAGGGTATATCCCATGCCTACAGAATCAAATGGTAGGAAAATTGGTACATCTTGTTCTAGAAATTTGACAATATTTGTAGTATTTCCTAATGATATTGTTTCGACAATGTTATCCTCATCCTTGAGGGCTGGGATATTCTTGACTAGGCTCATAGTTTCTAGTTTAGTTGTAGGTACCGGATTTTCTTCTAGTTTCGCGTCAGTTGGTTTATTAAGTTGGTTTGTTGGGAGTTCAAACTCAGAGTGAATTCCTGACTTTCTCTTTAAGTCAGCTAGGTGTATATCAAATGGTTTTGGATCACCTTTGGCTATGAATATCTTTCCTAAGTGAAAGAATCTTACTTCTTGGAATAATGTAGAAGGGATTGCCTTCATACAGTGTATCCACGGTCGGCCGAGGATCATATTATAGTTGGTTTCCCGATCTATAATATAAAACTCAGTTAGGATTTTTTTGGGTCCTAATGTGACTAGTAGTATTATAGTCCCAATTGACGTGGCTCTAAGGCTATCATAGCCTCTTAGCGTATTCCGAGTTGTGGAACAATTTGTTTCTCCATACCCTAGCTTTTGAAGGAAAGAGAAGGGGACTATGTTAACTGCTTCCCCATCGTCAACCATTGCACATTTAACGTAATTTTTATAAACCCACACTTGCAAATGTAAGGTTGGATCACCTCTGCGTGTAATCTTAGCGTCTGTTGGCATTTTGTTTACTTCGAATATAAACTCGGTATCCCTATCTGGCTGCCCCGGAGGGTGGATATCAAAGTCTATATGGTTTACCTATGTTTCAGGAGGTGGAGTGATGTTAATTAAATGACCTAAACCTAATGCTTCTAAGAGAGCAGCCCTGTGGGCAGGAAAGTTCTTCAATAAATCCAAAAAGGAGATATGAGAAAAGGTCTTTGTTAGGTCATTAATTAAATCATAGGCGCCTACAGGTTTCACTAATATTTGTTGGATGTTATCTACCTCTAGCGGGTAACTTGGATTTGGCTAAGAGGAATACTCTCGTGTCCTTGTTACAGCTTCTACATGTAGTTTGGTGTCTAACTCCACTAAAATGACTATCTTGGGTCATGGCTAACTCCCTAATTGTGGTGCAACTGGTGGGTTTAGTGAAGTCGAGGCTTCATGATCATTGTTTCCTACCATTATGCTCTTATTCGTCCCATTTGGATTTAATTTTTTGTTATCGTGATTTGGGAGCGGATCGTTGAAGATCTTTAGGGGTGCATTTTGAGGGGAAACTACCTCTGTAAAATTATTTGGCGCTAGTGATGCAGGATCTGCCAAGAACATATCTATGAAAAGTAGTCTTTGTTCCTCTAGAAAACGTTGCATGAATTTATTGTAATTGCGGCAAGTCCTAGTGTCATGGCCTCGAATTTTTTGGAAACCACAATACGAGTTAGGATTGTAATTCCTAAGTTGCTGGTTTGACACATATTATGGTCCAAAAATCTGATTAAACCGTTGATCATTAGGATTTTGTGTTTGTTGTATTTGGTTTTGGTTTTTGTTTTGATATCCAGTTGAATTTTGACTTGGACCATGGGTCTGGGTCTGCCTTTGTTGTTGTTGTTGCGGATGATTAAAATCCACTGTATTGATTGTCAAGGTAAAGTTTTTGTTTTGTTGATTGTTAATCAGCGGTGGAGCATTTACAACATTTGTTTTTTTAGCTTGGTCAATTACTCCATCTGTGGTTATGCCACAATTTTTGTTAAGGATCTTAGGTCCTTGATTGATGTTTGTGGTAGTAGGATAATTCATAGTATTCTGGTTGGGGGTGATTAGCCTCCCATTTGTTCCATACGTCTTGTGACCGCTATCTATTGCCACTTGATCTATTCGGAGAGCACTCTCAAGTACTTCCTTGTAAGTCCTTAGTGGGAACTTCTCTACTTCTTCCTTTACCTCTCTGCTGAGAGAATGAAGGAATAAATCACATAGTTCCATTTGGTCCATATTTGGAGCACTTGCTGAAGAATAAAGGACTGTACGCCATCTTCTTGTTTAATATGAAAGAACTCCCTGATTCCTGTTCTCAACAATTTGTTCATGTCAAAAACCTTGATGAACTCTGAAAAAAGTTGTTTAAATGAATGTATGGAAGCTTCAGGTATTTTGTAATACCAACTGAGGGAAATGCCCTCTAACGTTTTGGGAAATATTTTAGCAACAACACCGTCCCAAGGGAGCAATTCTCGAATAGCTGTGGCATAGGCCTTGATATGTGCATTTGGGTCTCCTTCCCCTTTGTATTTGGGAAAATTGGGAAGAGGTCTTGGAAGCATGATGCTTCGTATAGTGAAGTCTAAGGGTTCTTTCAAATATTCTGAATAAGTCCCTATCACATAGGTTTTGACCATTGATGGTGCCTGCTGAGGGGGTGGAGGTGGAATGGGTTGTTGATATGGCGTAGCATATGCATTTGCAAGGGTATAAGGAAATCCCTGTGGTTGATAAAACATGCCAGGAGAGGAGAACACATCTCCCTGTGGTGATTTGGAATACATTTTTATGTATGAAAGAGTATTTCCTAGGAATGAATTATTTTGTACTAGACTGGGAGGTAACATATTCGCCACTGGAATAGTGTTAGTAATGGCAGTTCTAGTCGGAATTTGTTGTGAATACTAAGGAGGCATGCCCAACGTGCCTATTCCTGTGAGGAGGTCTACTTGGATAGGATGATGTGGAGGATTGGAATTTCCTTCCTGTATGAATTGAGAATCTTTACCTGCTTGAGCAAGCTCTAACCCTCTAACATTTTCTACTAAAGTTGAGATGACTTCATCTAGTGAAGTTACAGTATGTTTCCTTAGTGGCGTTTGTTTTATATCCTGACGTTGTATAGGCATATGGTACCCCGTTATGAATTGATCATTTCCTTACCATGTTTCCCTGAGGGTATTTCCTATAGGTAGTGGCATGGAGGTGTTTTCTTGAAATGAGACCCCAGGTTGTGTTTGTAAACTTCCTATAGGTAGGTACATACTCTGAGAGCCTTGTTCATTCCTAGCATAACACACTAAATTTTCATTATCTTAAAATGGATACGGATCTGATTATCTACTAATTTGTGGTCTAAGCAATACCTGAGGAGACAAACCAGATTCTCTTGTAAACGTCATGGAATTTGAGCCTGAAGGTTCTGGGTGTTGCGTTTGAGCAAGTTGATCCAACTCCTCTATTTGGAAAGAAGAACTATATCTAGTCCTTGGGAGTAGAGTTTGTGTTGACAATTGGTTAGTTGAATAATTGTCACCCCATGCTGAGAGCAAGGGTGTTGACTATCTATTCAGTTGATTGTAATATGCTTCAAGCCCTGGGAGAGGTTTTCCATATGCATTGAATCCCAACATATTCAAGGGGTATATAAATACCCACAGAATAATGGGAAAGAGCGAAGGTGGATGGAAGAAAATTAAACACTAAAAGGGGAAAGGTGAGATTGAAACAACTGTTCCTTTCACCTTGGGTTCACCAATTTTGTACGATGGAAAAGTGACAAGCGAGCATGGGAATCTACAAGTAACTCTTCCTCGCACCTGACCTCCTGAGGTCGTGCCGAGATAGCTGGTGGGGATGGACTATGCGTGGGATGTAGACAAGCTAGTTAGGTAATCTTATGTCTTCGACACGCACTAATGGAATCTGTGAATCTAAGGAAAAGAAGGCCCTCCTAACCTAAACTGGCATGATAGATCGGTCAGTGAGGATGACTGCTCGAAGGCTCCAATCAATATTGAGCTCTAGCATAATCCAGTCTATAGGTTGTGGGATATGGGGAAAATGACCTGGGATTGTTTCATGTATATCTCCAGATAGGGTCATAGGATGGATGATGGATATAGTGGACTCTATAGGTGATTCTTTGGTCTACTCTAGAAATCCTTAGCTTCATTAGCTATTATATCCAAAAAGGATAATTGTGTGATGATGATAGGTGGAAGTGGAGTGGATCTGAATACTAATGTGTGTAAGCCAGCGTCAACATCGGATTGACCTATGGACTCATTGGGTTATGGGATTTTTGGATCACAACTGTAGATTCATGGTTGTTATCGACCTGCTATGGTCATGTGTGGAATCAATCCCTAATCCCTAGTATCCAATAGTTGTATGCCTTTTCGGCCTCCATGTTTAGAACTACAAGTTGTGTAATCTTATTAGAGTACCTTACAGGTGTTTTGGTAACCTGAATTCTTAAGCTAGCGTCTATATCAGTGAGACTGTCTCTTGCATCTAGCTGTGGGACCAAAGAGTCACAATCGAACATTTACTCTCTTTTAAGCCCTTCTACAATCATGTGGATTTTTATCTAGGGTAATCTGTATTTTGGCTAGTTTGACCAGAATGTGTGTGCTTGGTCATCTTCTATGTTTAACCCTCTTAACTGTGAGCTGATCTGTTGTAATTCTGTTGTTGTTTGGAATACTTGGATTCTAAGATTCTAATCTATATTAGCTATTGCTGTAACAATATTGGGTTGAGGCATGATTGGCTCAAATATGTATTCTCTGGGCTCTCTAGGTCCCGTGATTGTCATACAAAGAAACAATGCAAATCTAAATATAGCAGAGTAGAATTGACCATGTAAAGTATATCTATGACATATATAACTTTTTTATTTTTGTATTTTTGATGAACTATTGAACAAAATTGAAAGAGAAATTATTTAAAATATCTATAAATTAATAACTAAACTAATAACGAAATTAAAACAAACAAAGTAGAAGAGTATAGTTACTTTCCTGTGTAGTTGTATATCTATTCTAAATAACCAGATAAATGATCTAATCTATTTGAAAGACTCTCAATCCTACCTCAGAAGTGAGGAGTGAATCATAGTTTCTCATAAACTATCAATCCCCACAGCTTCCCCAACAATATTGAAAGTGATATTAACTAAAATAAAATGATTAACTACTCTATTTGATATGTTTTAACTAGAAATTTGAAAGCTTGAACCTGGATTTTGCAGAATAGTGGAAAATCCTAGTTGTGTGTGGCTTTGTCCGCTCAGTATGATCTCCTTGTTCTTTCGTGCTCACGTGAATCAAGAACACTATGTGATGTTAGCATCAACATAAGTTGGGATCAAAATAATGGCATCTTAGGATGTAGAATAAATACAATGTGAGTAGGAGAGGGATAGTGCAAGAGAACAAAGCTTGGCTTATGTAATTCCTAGCAGGATTTATTACGAGTCATACAACATAAAATTTCCAAAACCTAAAACTATCCTTCTTGATGAACAAGACCTGTAACTTTAATGGCTTCCTACTAAAAATCAAACTATCCTATTCTAATGAATTGCATGAAATAGTAACTACACTAGCACAAGAAGATTATGTGGCTTCCTAATAGCTAAACAACACTAACCATGCATACAACAAATGAAATTATGAATCTTAAGAAAATTTGAAAGGCTAACCTATTGAAATGAGAAATTGAGAGGAAAATTTGAGGGGCCATTTGCTTGAGCACAAGCCAGCTATTTATAGAATCCCATTTACCCAAAGGTGAAAACCAATTTGATCTCTTAAACCATAAACAATGTAAAAACACTATTCCAGGGAACTAGAATCATAAATACAAGCAAAGGCGGTTGAAAAAAGCTGGTAAACATTGAATTTTTACGTGGTTCACGTTAAAAAGAACATTCTAGAAAACACATGAATGACCACCACCCTAAGTAGGGTGGAGGTTACAGGACTGCCGCCCAGGCAGGATGGCAGTTTCATCACTGAAGACCGAAAAGCAAAGGAAAAGAGGGGGAAGGAAAAATCAAAGCACACAAGGGCTAAGCGGGGCATGCGGGATGTTAACACATACTTGGAGAGATTTTCTAGATCTCAAACACCTTGCGAGGAGACCTGTATCATCATTGGGGCACGTGTAACGTTGTTCTGGTGGTGTAGAACCCTATAATTTTGGGTACTTACAGTTACCAGTGATCTCATAGCAACCTGGGCTAAGAAATCTAACATTTTTCCCAGCTCAATCAATATGAACTTGAGATCATGAAATCAAAAGCATGCCTTAGATCATTGAAATTTATCTAAGGTATAGCTATCCTGCATCAAATATTATAAAGACTTTAGCAAAAGTTCAAATGCAATAAAGTGTATGAATGATTTTAAGTTGAATTAGTTTCCTCTATCCACATGCAATGAACATTTAGCATAAGAAGAAATGAAATACTTCATTTTGAATTTATAATAGACATGGTAGAATTATATCTATTTTCAGAAGATAACATATTATCTATAGAAATCATGATTACTTAGTTCACAAGAGTACGTTATCTTTAAGAAAGAATCACATATCAACATTTGCAACTTCAAGTAAAGAAGTCATCATAGACATCAACCGTGTTAGAGGCATTACAACTTGTTAAAATTTTGTGTGATCAACAAGAAATATCCAAATTAGATAACAACCAGTCCAAACAACCTTGTCTAACCAAATCTCTTTTCTTAATCAAAGGTTATGTTCATCAAGAAACCAAACAAAAATTATAAGAAGAATAGTTGCAACCATTCCAGAGATTTGGTACAAGCCCAAAATAAAACAACTTAACCCATGGTAACAGTTCCATGAGGACATGTATTCACATCAAAGTTCAAAAATTAAAATAACAAGACATAGTTATCACAACCCTGACATCTAAAAAAATCACATCAACATGATCATTGTTTCCATAAGCTACTAAAGGAGAAAGGAACATGTCATTTACAAGAAAACACATAAGGTTCCTGTCTTACCCAAAAAATCGAATCCAAGATCAAGGAAAGGAACTTGATAATGAAATAACAACATTCAGCCCTAAAAACAACACAACACCCCAATATAGTCTCAAAATTATAGTCATAAAGATCATATCAACTTGCAGCCATCATCAAAAAAGCATGTCGATCAAACACAAGGTTCCAAGGGAAATAAGATCTACAATTGTAAAAAATAATTCCAATCTACACTCACAAATCTGAAATTTCCATGTGGACATTAGATAATAATCTAAAACAAACCTAGGTTAAAAGTATAACAACCCATTACTTCCCAAAAAAATCCAAAATTTCAAAAATTGGAACCGACTCGAGGAGAGTATCCAAATAATGAAGAATACATCCTCACAAGAAGAAAACAAAGTTTAACTAGACTATAATCTCATACTAAACCATTTTAAATTTATGCCTTAGCATTGAACGATCCAAAACAAATGTTACACGTTTCATAGGCTAATTTGAAAGGGGTATTCATTCAAAGTTAACTCAAAAAACAAGAAGGAGAGATTATACTAGTCTCTATAACAAAACATGTCCACCCAAGAGGAGTTACAAACTATAACCATACAAAGAAAGAAAAATAGTAAACTACAATAATCTCCCTCATAAAATGCACTTCCAGTTCTTAAAACAATCTTTGTGTATGCCTAATAAGGACCAACAAGATCTTACTTAAAGAAAAATACAAATCCCGGGATGGTTAATCACTAAACTCAACAACTAAACATAACTGAAACTAGAACTCCCAATAGGCATACCTTCACATTTCATCCATCAAAAAAATATATTGCCTCCCACACAAAGGTTTATCTAATGAAACTGAAGATTTTTTACAATACCATTCTTATGGTGAATATAACAAATAAACATAACCCAGTTCAATAATAGTTGAGTTCTTCAAAGAAATAAGAGTACAATCATGAGAAAATTTGACCAAATATTGTTGGTCTCAAAATATTAACAACAAAGAAAACTGACCAATGCTAAAAGTCATAAAAAATTCACCATAACCCTGACATATTTTTCATGCTTACAAGTTACCCATTCAAACTGAATAATCCAACCAAGAAAACTAACACAATCTTCCATCGATATCCATGGAAGTTCAGTATAAATAAAATATAAGGAAAACACAACTATATTCATCAAAACAATCCATATTTCATGATAAAATACTACATACAAAGCATCGTAATATCCATAATTGAGAAATGACATTGAAGCAGGAAGAAGGAAACAGAAGACAAGAAACAAAAACCAAGAACGATTTCATAAAAGAGAAGAGTTATTTTAATGAAAAAACTTAAGTAAAAGTAGAATATTTAAGTAGATATTGCTTATCATGTCTGGTAGCACTCATGTCTTCTTTTCCTTCTTTCAATCCTTCTTTCAAAACTTCAACTGCAATATTTCCACGAAAATGCCAAAACCTAGCCTGTGAAACTTTCCTTATCTTCTTCTTATAGCTTTCATGCTTATATTTCATTACCATTACCACCATGTAAGGAGAGATTAATCATGCACATATTCAAACAGGAGGTTTGAAAGGATGAAACACCACATGTAGAGCTACAAATCTCCCAAAAATCAAGTGAAACAATAAAACCAAAAACCATCTATTCCTCTAACTTTATCCTATTTCCCATGAATTTTCCACTTTAGTCGATAACATTAAATTCCAACAAGACTACCAGTGTCCTTCCCAAACTTCCCGCCATCACAAACTCTCTGTTAGTTAAAACTATAATTTAAAACTTCATGTAAATGAAATTAGCAGAGTTGACAACTCAACATTCCCTTAATTTCTATGCATTCACAAAAATTGGTTATAATAACGTATTTACTGCCACATTCAAACCTCCTTAATGCCTTATAAATTGGTGCCACCAACACCCATCCACTTTCCATCCATGTTTTCCCCTTTGGGCTAGCCCAATGCCCTTAGGTTAGGTTCAAATAATATTAACTTATAAACCAATTTTAGGTCCTTAGGTATAATTTCTCATTTAGTCTAAGAATAACTAGTATCAAGACTTAGGATTACCCTCATCCAAATAATCAACCATAATAATAAAAATCACCTTAGCTTAAACTTTGGATAAGATAATAATCATAGGAACTTAGATTAAATTAAGTCCCAATAATTAATCAAAAACATTATCCTATGATGAAATAAAAATAACATTTTTATATCACGATACAGAGCGTATGTAAAAGATGTCACCTGAAATCCCATAGTAGGATGGGTTCAGAAGTAAAACATTCTACCTAGCTTGGTCAAATGACTTAAATGTTATAGAATCAAAAGCATGCCTTAGATCACTAAAATTGATCCAAGGCATGGCTATCCTTCATCAGAAATTGAAATAGACTGATGCACAAATTCAAATGTAAAAATAGGCTATGAACGGGTTTAGACTGAATTTATCTCTTCCATACATATGCAGTAAATATTAAACATAAATTAAGAATGAAATACCTCATTTAAATTTAGGATTGACATGGCATGATTGTATCTATTTTCAGAAGATAAACATATCATCTACAACAAACATGATTACTTAGTTCAAATGAGTACACTGTCTTAAAAAAAAATCAGAGATCAATGTTTACAACTTCAATTATAGAAGTCATCAATGATATCAACCATGGTATAGGAATTAAATTGATGTCTCTTTTTCCTCCAAGTGACGTTCTCTCATCAGAAGTTGAAGGGGTTTCTCTCTCATGCTTGCCAAGATGGGGTAACATAGAATTCTCAGGTTCCACGTCCTCCACGTGAACCTCAATTCCTTCCCGCAATGTATACCTCCATAGTTCCATTGCTCATGTAACTTTGCATTGTCTTCCTAATTCCCTTTCATGAGCTTTATTGAACTTGAGATGTCTCTCTTCCCTCTTCATTTCATCCGTAAGGTTCTCCATCTTTCTCCACTCTAGCTTTCTCACCCAACACTCAGAGGAAGTTTAGTCACCCATGGGAAAATCCTCCAAACTTAAAGCAATGACCGGGATCTTAATGGCTAAGGGGATAGCATGAAAAAATGATCCTCTAGGCTCCCTTAAGAAATTAAACTCAATAACCTCTGGACAAGAATACATATAAATGTCATATTCTAGCATATAACTAGTCATAACTCTTTTCCACCAGTGGTCAATAGCACAAGTCTAGGTCACATTGGCATCATGTATATTTTTATACTCATCTTAGGTCCATGCAAGGGGTATATAGTACCAACTTGACCTAGAAGAATATGCTGAAATCTATTCATACAACTACACTAGAAAACAACAAAAGAAGGTCTCATATAGCTCATGATACAGGTGCTCTTCTACCCATTTATGTGCATCAAAATAAGGTCCATTAATAAATCTTTTAGAAAACTCATCCTCCATATTTTTAAACCATTCTTTGACATTTTCCAACATCAAACACATTTTCATCATGTACCATTCTCACAAAAATTTGGAAAAGAAGTCCTGAAAATAGAACCAAAATGTAGCCTCTAATAACTTCTTTCCTCAATAACCATTCCTAAATGCTTCGACATATCATACAGTTTAGCATGGAATATCTTCGAAGGCACGCACAGGCATCGAGGCCCTTCTTTATGCAAGCTTTGTGAGAATGTTTTTTCTTAACAAGAGGATGTAATACAACCAGAAAATAAGTGCATCCATTCATGGAATTCAAGATGTAAGCATTAACTCCTAGCTTAATGCACTCAAGCATAGAACAACGTGATCAACTCAATGAAAGTAGATTCAAACATGAAATAACATCAAGAAAACCTGTAACACACATATGAACAGAAGGAGAATGCACAGATTAAGACATGTCACATGAGTGTTTCAGAATGAATTCATTATATTTATTATCCAAAATATGGTAGCAAAGACTACATCAAAAGAGTCCCACTCATGGAAATGTTCACACTAGCTGATATTTCTTTACATCCCAGAGCTCGCCATTAAACATTACCTACTATTGCTATATCTATCACTCTGTAGCCTTTCCTTTTTTCTACATACATACTTACTTATCTCTCCTTTTTCATCTATGAAAACCATCCATTCTTATAGAATCATCATCTTTCCCTCTTAACCACTCATCATTATTACCTTTGAAATCCTAAAGGAATCAATTTATGATTTCTCTACCACGACCTAGGAATATGATGTTAGGAAATATATCTTAGTGCTCCATTTGTATTTATGGGTGAATAATAATTACATGTGTAATTATTATTATAGTAAATTAGTGAAAGTACATTTACTATGTAAATGTAAATAGTAAATGTAAAATGTGGTTAGTATGTGGTAAGTTAGAATAATAAAACAAATAGTATTGTTTTATTATTATATTGGTGAGAGGTTGAAACCATATGGGTGTATGGTTGTATATGAAGACAAATGTTGTTGTAAGGATTGTTATTTTACATCTCCTATATAATGGAGTGTATTGAAATAGTGAATGTATAATAGAAATATAATATAGAGTTGTTGATTTCAATAATTGTCTTAGCTATTTCATGGATTCTTTGTATTAGATCAGATTAATTTCTACATTTGGTACCAGAGCAGGTTAAATCTGTCTCGAAGATGATCTCGTAACTTTTGTTTCGCGATCTGGGTTTCTCCAAAATTTTGCGTGTCGAATGATCTGTTATACAGGAAGCTACAGTAGAAATTTCAGAAAAACCCAGTTCATAGTTTGGGAGAAACGTGTAATTTACTATACAGCACATTGAGCATTGCTGTTTTTTTTGAAGAAATCAGAGAATCAAAGGTAATTCAAATCTACATTCAATTTTTTTTTGGATATTTAGATTCAGCAAAATGGATACACCATTAGATAAATTTAATGGGTTGAAATTCCATACATGGAGAGTAAAAATTCAGATGTAGTTAATGAATAAAAATCTATGGAGGATAGTAGATGGAAATGAAAAAGTACCTACAGATGTAAGCAAAATTGTAGAATGGGAAACTAGAGATGAACAAATAACAAATGAAATTGACTATAATTATGAAGAATTTCTATACTAAGTGAATTTACTGGAGGATGGAGGCAAACGGAGGTTGGAGGTCATTCAGCGACCTCTCGTCAGTCGCCAACGACGGGGCCGCACAGATGGTTTGGTGACATTTTTATGGTGTATTTGCTTTCAGCTTGTGTCGTGTGCTTCTTGTCATAGTTCCAGTATCAGTGTTCGTGATTGAATAAGTGGAAATTTCACATTGAGGGGGAACATGATCCAATGTTCCATTTCCAGTATGTCAGCTTTTTCTATGTATGTATGAGCAACAGATTTCAGTAGGATTTCCTATGTTATTCCTTGCAGTGAGATAGTGATGAGAGTTGTTGATACTACTGCATCATCATGATATTGTGGTTGTTAGTTATCCAGAAAAACTATCCAGAGGTTGTTGGTACTGTCCTCAAAAACCATCTGTTGTGTGGTTGTTGGTTAACCACTTGGAAAACCATCCAGAGGTTGTTGGTATTGTCCTTGAAACCATCCAGATCATGAGCACGCTACATAGCGGCACGTTGCAGTACAAAGCAGGTTTTCCCATGTTCGCACTAAGGGGGGGAATGTTAGGAAATATATCTTAGTGCTCCATTTGTATTTATGGGTGAATAATAATTACATGTGTAATTATTATTATAGTAAATTAGTGAAAGTACATTTACTATGTAAATGTAAATAGTAAATGTAAAATGTGGTTAGTATGTGGTAAGTTAGAATAATAAAACAATTAGTATTGTTTTATTATTATATTGGTGAGAGGTTGAAACCATATGGGTGTATGGTTGTATATGAAGACAAATGTTGTTGTAAGGATTGTTATTTTACATCTCCTATATAATGGAGTGTATTGAAATAGTGAATGTATAATAGAAATATAATATAGAGTTGTTGATTTCAATAATTGTCTTAGCTATTTCATGGATTCTTTGTATTAGATCAGATTAATTTCTACATATGTCAGATGTCGCCATGTGTTTCCCTCAATTGTGTTCCTTTATAATGTATGCTCCATCTAATCCTTAACAACATCGACTCCTTATCCATTCATGATAATTATATTGATTCCCTATAATATCATTTCCTTGAGCCGTAAGTCTCTGTGGTTTATCCACATCTGTATCTGGTTGCTTTTCCATTTTCTCCCTACGTGTGTCTTTTCCTGTTGTCCAAAAATCACTAAGTCCCAAATCCATCCTCCTCAGGTGTGAGCCTTCATTCCTCTCCAAGAATTACTTCTACACATTCCTTCGTGCCCTACTTTTGTGCACCACAATGCTTCACGCCTTAGGTACTTAGTTACTTTAGGGGCCCAACAAGCCCTGCCTTCAATCTTATTCCATCATAACTTTTTATTCCCTCAAGCATTTAATACATTAAACACATATTAGGATACCCATTTAGGTTTATCAACTCTATCAAAAGGTTCTAGTACTTAATCCTTTAGAAGCTATCTTTCAAATCCACTATTCCTAGACCTCTTTTAGGTCTCTAAGGTACACCTACAACTATCAGAAGAGTTTGTCATCAATTTAGAGAGTTTAACAATTGTTAAAGGAAATTTTCTTCTTGAATCAAGTTTGGGGTTGGGTGTAGGTGTTTTATTCCAATTTTAAGACCTTGAGTCCACTTGAAAGGTCCTCAACACTCACTATTTTCTCAAATCCTAGCTAGGGTTTCCTAGGAACATGGGAGTACTCAAGCCCTTGTAAAATAAAGGATATAAGATTTCAAGCTCTAAATTTTTGTCTTAAGATCAGTTTTAACATATTCTCAAACCCTATTCTAGAATTGAGGGTGAAGGAATTGTAAAATATTTATTTTGATGTTATCTCTTCCTGTACTAGTTAGCGAAATACCGAGTCTCAACATGCATAGTATTATTTGTAATAAATCTTGAATTATATTTCTATAATAGTCTAGTAAATCATCACAATGTATGAAATACCACTCTTAAGCCTCCCTTAATATGATCCTCAATGTATCAAACACAATATTACTCAAACTATGTTAAAAGGATAGTGTAAATTCACTTCTTATACATTTAACAATGTTTGGTTACTAATTATTGTCCCTAATGGCCAAAGTACCCACATGCATACCTTGAAACTAATAATTGTGTGATTTAATTATGTTACTCACTCCATAAATCCCTTGAAATGTTACTCCAAAATTTTTGCATGCACTTGTTACAATCAAAACAAGCTTAAACAATCATTTTTAGTGGCAAAATAGAGTATCATTATCCAACCAAATCATTAATGAATGAAACCATTTAAAAGGTCCTCAAATTTATTCACACCAAACATAAATCAAATTAAGAATTTATTGCATACAAGAAAATTCAATACAATAAAAAAATACTTTCTCAAGTTCATCATTCGCCACACAATATTATGAACAATTTCACACCAAAACAAATATTCTTGTGTTTATATAACTATATTTCTTACAAAATTCAAGTCATATTCCTTTAATTTCCTTCCTCCCATCCTCTCATCCTCAAGTAATCCATTCTAACTAACTCTCTTTGTCTCATATATTCAAATTTCATCTCTATTACCTCTTCTATCCAACCCTAACTAACTTTCTACATGACTCATCATATGCCTTTACAACAATAGGAGGCATTTTTACAACTTTATTAGCATTTGATGACCTTTACATCACCCTAGGACATGTTATAATATGCATAGACTTATAATACCCACTTTACATTCATTGAAACCTCTTTATCACCTTTATAAACCATAATTTCTCATTTACATGCTCTTAAAATTTGAATTACAATTTTGTAGGGAAATAAAGTATTTGAAATTCTAAACCTCTTAGCCACCTAACTCTCTCTCTCTCTCATACCTTCAACATACTTTGATACACCTACTTGGACTTTACAACCATAAATAAATGAGAATTTCACATTTTTTTTGTTTTTCTTGTAATTCCCTACATCATACTCTCAAGGTGGAGAAAATTCATCATGTACTATGTTTGCATAATGTTGACTAGAGGAAATATCACCTAAGTATGAAATGCGCATGATAATAGGGTATGTAGAAAGGGGGCACGTAGGCACGTGTAGAACTTTAGTGAAAGAAGGTTACATCGGGGAAAGACAAAGTCTAGAGACTTAGTCATTTTGCATGCATAGGATAAGAATGGATTGGAGTGAAGAACATGACTTGGAACAAGGAATGAAGACTTAGAGGACACACAAATCGATTTTGGGAACAAGAAGTTCAAGAATCATGCAAGTTTGAGATAATAATAAGATTTATAGCTAGTGTTATTAAAAGATGATCTGTTGTTAGGAGAAGCTTGTGTTCTTCCTTAGTCTCTTTTGTAGTGGTGTATGGATATTCTTAGCATGTATCCTATTTTGGGAGTGTATGGGTAATGAAGGGAAAGTCCCCACTACTTGTGTGTGTGTGTGTGTGTGTGTGTGTGTGTGTGTGTGTGTGTGTGTGTGTGTGTGTGTGTGTGTGTGTGTGTGTGTGTGTCTATGTATATGTATATGTATATGTATATGTATATGTATGTATGTATGTATGTATTTTCATATTTTAGGGATCGATGACATGAGTTCTTGATTTATAACAAAGTTATGTTGTTGGTAGGGTTTTGCGCGCATGACTTTGTGACTTATTTTCTATGTATTCAGCTATTGTTTTGTAGTGAAGTAATATGATGGGTGTTTATCGATGGATATTGATTGTTTATTTCACTGAGCATGGTAATTGTATGGTGAATATGATCTTTATTTTATGTGATTTGTATGATTTACTTATTATGTGTGTTTCCAAATTGAGCTCATTGATCGCATTGTTACAGTTATGGGATATATGTTCATGCAAGCTACAACATTGACAAAGCTGGTATAAAAGAGGGACCTGGTACCTTTTCATGCTTCGGGTGAGAGTTTAGAATTTTTTTTATGAAGTTCTAGCATGCCTAATGTTTTGAGAAATAAATAAAGACTACATTTTGGTTCCATTTCCAAGACATGTTTTTAAGTTTTTGCTAAGATTTTACATGATGATGGCATATTTGTTGACTCTTGTGACCATTGAATATTGGGTGATTGACAAACAAGATTAGTTTTTGAGAAGATATGGTATTAGACCTGATTTCAATGTGTGCAAGTGGGTGGAATATAATCTATATCATGTGCTTTATGAGTCATTTTTTAGTTTTTTTCCAATAGAGTTTTATAAGTGGTTGTATGCGTATGCATCAAAGAGGAACTAGTATAATAGATCAAGGGTTTAAACATAGGAAGAATATCAGATCTTGTTTGAAGAAGACAAACCATGGACACATGTTGTGAATAGTTATACTTTGGAGTATGTTGTGTCTACATACTCTTTTTCAGAAATTACAGAGTTTGAATGTTTGTGCAAGCCTAGAGGATCTTACATCCACATTATTCCTTTGGAAATTAATATCTTGATGGTGGTGCTGATTTTAGAGTTCCTCCCTATAGATAGCTAAACTCACTACTACGTGCAAGGGAAAGAGTAGGTGTAGTGACAGATGGCAAACTTGCAGCAGAGAGTCCAAGAGAAGAAATTTGACTTAAGTATAATGAAGCGTGAGATCAGGAATTTACAAAGTAACATGGTATTGAGGAGTGAATGGTGTTGAGGAGAGAGATATCTTGCAAGGGATTTGAATCTCATGTAGGATACATGGAGTCAAAGCATCAGGTTCTCCCCCATTTTGATAATAATGGTAGGGAGCCCTTCTCAACTTTAAATAAGAGTGTGTCAAAGGAAATTATAAGGACCATGGTCATGCATCTGATCCCACCTAGCGACATAGCCCTTACGTTTGGTGTTCCACTTCTAAAAGTAACCATTGATAAGAAAATGAGTGCAGGTAATCTAGTAGCATTAGGTATATATGATTTTCCCATAGATACATAAGTACATTAGACAACGTATTTATCTATGGAAGCAAGGACATCATCTTTGTTATTTGGAGTTCTAGTTAGAGAAATATTTTCTGGCATGTCATTTGGACAGAGTGTGGGCAAATAGAAAATTAGTTCCACATATGGAAGCACTACAGCTTTGCATACTATGGGAGTTCATTTCAATAATACTATTGGGGCTCAAGGAAGTACATCCACTAGTTCAGTGCCTTCTTATAGAGGATGAGAAGGATCGGGGGTCTTGGGATCAAGCGAATCAAGAGGTTCTTGTACTAGAGGAAATACTGGTAGTGGTTCTAGATCTAGTGGGCACGGTCTACACCCTCATCAACCTCAACAACTTTATTATGAGATGTCCCTCAATTTTCTAGAATATAGGGGTATTGAAGATGTTGCAGAGCATGTACACAAGTGTGAGTTGTTATGGCACACTAAGGGAATAACTGCTTCGGTTTGAAAAGAGAGTTAGTTTTCTACTACACTTCAAGGGTGCCCGTATATCTAGTATAGAAAATATGACCCACATGAAACTATGCTAGATTATAGTTCTCTACACATTACATTTTTAAATGAGTTCTATATCCCTCAGTTTGAACAAAAAATTATCAACACACTTAAGGATATTAAACAGGTCTTATTAGAAAGCGTTCAGGAATATAATACGCATTTTAAAACTTTTTTATCAAAATTTTTCTTATAAAATACATCCTATTCAACATGTACAATGGTTTATTTGTGGCTTGTTGACTTTGTTTAGAAGGGTGCTATCTCATAAGACATTTTTGGATCATAGCGATGATTTAGAAGCAAATTTGTGCAATGAGGTAGTTTGGAGTGTGGATACTGGAGTGAGTTAATTTTTGGAGGATCATATTGCATAAATGGTAAAAAAAATTAGAGAATATCTCTGATAATTCATCTCATGAAATGTGTAGTGGGATTTTGTGTATAGATTGTAAGGTTTAAGGACATACCAATGATAGAATCCCTCGTAAGTCGATGCATGCCATGTTATTAGATTGTGAGATCTATCATTTAGACCATGATTTGAGTAGATGTACCCTCTTACAGTGCACGATCCAGAAGAATGTATCTATGTATTGTAATATTTGTAAATATCATACTCATGATACTATTATTTGTACAGTAATTGATTGTATCCATGAGATTGTTAAGATGGATGTGTGCTAGACAAGTGTAGCAAGTGGATCAAAGGAGGAGTGTGAGAAACCTGGGGAAGGGCGTACTAATGGGGATAATAGGAATAAAGGCTTTCAAGGAGGATACAGAGGCCAAGGTCATAGCAGTGGAAGAGGAAGATTTCCTAGAGGTACTTTCTTTACATGTGAATCTCTTGATCATTATCAGTGCAAATGCCCTAAGAATATAATTTTCTCATGGTGTGGGAAACAACAAAAGTTTGAAGAATTCCCTAATTTGTATGAGCACATGAGCAAGCAATAGAAGAAAGACAAGGTTGTAGCTATGATTAAAATACAATGCGTTAATGGAGGATAATGTATGCTAAAGGTTGGACTAAATTTTTAATTTTTTCCTTTATTAGTCACTACGTATATTGAAACAATGCATGAACATGAGGCCCCAAAGAGTAATTTGGTTATAACAAAGAAATAAGTAATAAATGCAAAGTACTTTGATGTTGAACATCAAAAATAAGTTTAATTAGAGACTATGGATGTTATCAGGAATTTACAAGGGGAGATTTAGGGCTTGAAAGAATAGGTATGCGATGGAAAAAGAAAAGAAGGTTCAACTTCCACAAAAGGACATATATGATTTAAAAGAAGTATGTCAAATGTTGCACCAGGAGAATATAATCCCCTTGTTATGAGAATGGTTGAGAGAAAAGGTACCGCATGTAGGACATGAGCACGAGAGGTAGATCCTTCAAGCAAATCTACCTCCCCATAATCATGAGTATGAAAAATAAATCATACTCAATGCATTCATAGATGGATAACTCTTGATTAATATTCTGATAGATATAGGTACATAAGTTAATGTGCTCATGTTGGATTCTTAGAATAAAATGGATAGACCACCATTGCATACTTCTAAAAATGTGTTGTACATGGCGAACATAACTAGGGATAATCATATTGGGGTATTAAAATATGCTACTATTATGCTTAAAGGGGCCAAGTTTACTAGGGACTTTGAGGTGTTGGAGCTAGATGAGGAAGATAGTTTCCCATCATTACTCGGGTTCCCTTGGTGTTATGCAAATAATGCAAATTTTTTCTTTAACAAGGGGTTCCTTAGCTTTGAGAATAAGTAGGAGTGCATTATTATACCTTTGACAGATGCAAAGGTTGCTCCATATGTTGAGACCATAAGTGAAGAATACTTGAACATAATTTATGTGTGCTCAACCAAGGACCCTTAGGTAAATGACTCATCTAAGGAAGGAGTGATATAGTGGGATGATGTTCATTCAATTAGTGATACCACCAATATTGCTTGTGACAACTAGGCACATAGAACATATGAAGTGGTTGGGCAAGAGATCAAGAATAATACTACTTGTGTAATAAGTTCGCATGACATTCAATGCTTGAGTCATAACCAGGTACCTTGATACACTGGTTAACGGAGCCTTGATGTATTCTTGCATAGCATGGAAGCCTAGTAGACAGATTAAGGAGATAGAAGAAATATACTAGTATATACTCTATGTAGGACTACAGTTCATTGTTGGGCTACACACATGGTTAACTTATTAGAATGGAAAGAGGTGAGAATTACCTTTTCCACTAGGTTCTTAAGAAGTAATTTGCCCTCTCAGATATGAGAATTGCATGGGAAGGATTCTACTTCACACCATGTTCAAAAGTGTGAGAGACTTTGGATAGAGGGGTAGGATTCCTTTCCACCATCACTCTAGGAACATAATTTCTATGCCACCCTAAGCATTTGTGCAAGCACATGGTATGTGCATGTAGAATTAACAAGAGTTACAAAAAATTGGAATGAGATGACCTTAGGTATGATTCAAACTTTCGATTATTTTTCTACTGAGTCACCAGTCAATGAATAACTATAGATTATAAAGCACCTTACCTTGATAGGTAGCACAAATGTTGAGGAACTCTTGCTAGACATGTTAAGAGAGTTGGATTTAGAGGCACACCTTGCTCTTGAAGAGAATGAAGAAGAATAGATGGTCCTCGCTTGGGAAGAAAAATAAATGGGTAAACTGATATGTATGATTGATGGTGAGGATGATGAGGATAAAAACCTATACATTAACAAAATTAAAGGTATGCGTGAAGTGATGGATATAACAGATGCAAAGGCACGTGCATATCATGAGACTAAGAAGATAAATAATGTTGATATTGGAATAGATTCAGAGCCTAAAGAGGCCATTATTGGTGACTATTAGTTGGAGCAGGAGATGGCTAAGATTATTGAACTTGTACATCACTTTCAATATTTGTTTCCAAGGGGATATAATGAATTTAAAGGAGTACACCCTGATTTAGGGGAGATGAGAATCAAACTAAAAGAAGTTGTGCACACTATTAGGAAGAGGCCTTACAGGATGAATCCTAATCTGCACTTCAAGGTGAAAGAAGAAACTAATAAAATACTCAAGCCTAGTATAAGCCCATTGAGGAATATGAATGGGTAAGTCCCCATGGTTATCGACATTTAAAAGTATGGGAGGATCAGGATCTGTGTGGATTATAGGGAGTTGAATGCTTTATGTGTTATTGATACTTTTCCCACACCATTTACTAAGGATATATTTGAAGGCATTGCATGGCACGAGATATACTCTTTTACATATCAGTTTTCTAGATATCAACAGGTGTGTATCGCTCGAGAAGATCAAGAAAATAGAACTTTCACTACGAAATGGGGAAGTTTTACATACATAGTCATTCCCTATGGACTAAAGATTTTTTCTGCAGTATTCTTGTGCATTGTGATATAGGTATTCCAATATTTAATTCATAAGTTCTTGTAGGTGTATTTATGTGATTGGACCATTTATGGGCTAGTTAAGGACCATTGTGAGAATCTAAAGCTTATGTTTGAGAGGTGTAGGAAATTGAGAATTTTGATGAACATTTAAAAGTTCATATTTGCAACACCTTTTGGCACTTTTTTGGGGAACAATGTCTATAACAAAGGATTACTGGTAGACCCAGCCAAGGTTGTTGTAATCTTAGGCTTAGAAGAACTAGACAATCAAAGTGAAGTGTGCATATTCTTGAGACATACAAGGTATTATAGGAAGTTCATTAAAGGCTATGAGAAGATCACCGCACCCCTAGAGGATATGTTAAAGGCTAAGCGAAAGTATTATTAGTATGAGGTGCAATAGAGCATTTGAAACAGTAAAGGAATCATTGACCTTTGCACCTATTATGTGCTTTATTTTATGGGAAAAACCATTCCATGTTCATGTGGATGATTCTAAGAAGTCAATTGGTGTAGTATTGGCACAACTAGATGATGGAATAGTGGACCACCCCATTTGTTTTATGAGTAAGAAATTGACACCAGCTGAACAAAATTATACAAATACTAAGTGCAAGGATTTGTATATGATCTATGCACTATACAAGTTCATGAAATACTTATTGGCTACACCTTTTATATTCTTTAGAGATCACATGACACCTAAGTGTTTTGTCAACAAGCCTGTTTTTCAAAAGTGGATACTACTATTTTAGGAATTTAAATTTACATGTTTGGTAAAACTAAGAAAAAGTAACACATGACCTGACCATTTTTGAAGGATCAATTATGGTGAGGACTTGCAGAGAATTGAGGACACAATATTGGATGCAAAAATTTTAAGATTGAATCACACACCCATTGAGCTAGAGGACATTGCAGTATTTTTGTGCATTGTATAGTCACATGAAGGGATGAAGACTTTAGAAAAGAAGAAACTTGCAATACGTATGGTGCCCTATTAGTTGATAAGTGGAGACTTGTATAAACTTGGTCATGATTAATTTTTTCATCATTGTGTTCTAGAACACGAGTGTAAGGAAATAATGGAAGAAGCTCATGGTTGGATTACAGGAGGTCATTATGCTGGAGATGCCACTGTGTGTAATATTTTGATGGATGGACTATGATGGGATACTATCTATAAAGATACTAAAATAAATTTCAAGGCGTGTGACCATTTTCAATGCCTCAGAAAGCCGTGAACTAGAGATGAGATGTCATTTAGGCTTATTGTAAGTGCTAAACTGCTTGAGAAATGGGAAATTGAATTTATGGGTCCTATTCCCCCCCCCCCCCCCCCAACACATAGGACTGGTGCGCGTCACATTATAAATTATACAAATTATCTAAAAATGTGGGTAGAATTAGTGCCTACAAAGAATTACACAAATACATCAACTAGAATATTATGGGAGAACATTATTAATTGATGTGGATATTAGTTGAGTCTTATAAGTGATAGGGGCACACGCTTTTTGAATGAGACCATTATAATTTTACTGGCACAATTTATGGTAAGCACACAATGAGACAAAACCCTATAACCCACAAGCCAATGGGACTGATGAAGCTTTCAACAAGAAATTGGGACATACATTAATAAATATTTGTGGTGTTAGAAGAAATGACTAGGATGATAAGGTATCTTTCATACTTTTTGCATATAGAACTATGTACAAGAGGTTGAGTAAGGAAACACCATTTCAGTTGGTTTTTGGTGTTGAGGCTGTATTTCTTATTGATTTTATGTTTTCATCTCTGTGTATTATGCGCACAGGAGGTTTAGATGATGGAAAATTGGTGGAGGCATAGGAAAAATGATTTAGTTATATAAATAGTGCATCATTACTCAATGGATTTAGAAGATATAAAAAGCAAGACAGAAGGCATGGTATGATAGGAATATTAGGAAAAAGGAATTTGAGGTGGTTAAGATGGTTCTGTTGTATGATTCAAAGTTTTTGTGCCACCCTGGGAAGTTGAAAGTTCATTGGTTGGGACCATTTATCATAACAGAGATATTAGAATCAGGCACTGAATGGCACCTTATTTCTCAGTTACTTCAATGGGAGTAGCCTGAAGCCGTAGTATAAATAAGTCTTCTTGTTTTTTGTAATAAGGAAGTATTTCCATTTATATTAGGTTTCCCTTCAATGAATTTTCTTTATATGTGTTTCCTTTCATCATTGTTATTATTTTTCAATTTAGTTCAATGTTGTGTTGTACTAAGCGCACATATGCACCCATAACTTATTACTATCTATTTGATTCATGTGTAGAGGACCATGCATAATTTTAGTGTGGGATGGATTGGAAAGAAAAAGTGACTGGTGCTATGTTGAATATTGGTGCATGCAGAGAAAAGGTTACAGGTGCTCTGATTGAAGATATTAAATGGAAAATTACTTATGTTGAAGACCACACATAGATGGACGGATGTGTAGTGTCACGTGAGGTAGGAAACAACATGGGGAACTAATTTTATGAGGCATAGTGGATAGGTACTTCAGCGTAAAGAGGTGTGTGAATGGAGAGGTGTGTGAAAGGGGATCTATAGCCATGAAGTAGGGGGCACGCTAGAAGGTTACGAATGGGGTGCAGAAAAATTAGAAAAATTTACTGAAAAAGGAAAAACATGAAATTAATGTTGAGTATGGTGGTAGGTGGAGAGTAATTAATGCAAAAAAATTCAAAAAAATTATATAAAGTGGGCTTACGATATCATTTTTACCTTGCATTTGAAGAGTTAGAGTTGTGAAGAAAGATCAAAGAGATATTTGAGTGTGAAATCATATCGCAATCTACTATAGATATCGAACCATAATATTTGTGCACTATGTTGGTTAGAGCTCCATCAGAGAGGGTGTTTGAGTGAAGAGAATGTGTGTGGGGGAAAAAATATGCAAGTTAGGGTTCAAGGAGAAACTAGGGCATGTGATTTTTAATTTACAGAGGTTGAATCTAGTGCAATAACACATTTTTATCATCACAATGGCACCAAAACGAGCACTTGGAGCAACCAAAAGTGGAAGGAAGAAAAAATAAGTGCAAGTCGAGATGGAGGATACCCCCAAAAGCATATTTTTGGAAATGTAGTATCCAAAAGGGGTTTTAGTTGGGTGTGACTAGGAGTCTTGCATCCGCCATAGTAAATTAATTTATAATAACCATAGGATAAAGAGACTGAAGGAGGAATTGGACAAAATTTTGGTAGTAAAAAAAAACATGCACATAGATGATGACAAGCCCATTTACGATGACTTTGGTGATTTTTTTCTTGAAAAAGTTGGTATTTAAAAGTTATATGAGCTCCCTTACTTTGGAAATCTAGAAAGAATGTATCAATGGTTGATTTCAAGAGTCCAAGAGGACTTCTTCTATTTTGATGGGAGGTAGGTGTGTATCACCATGCCTCTAATTGGTTCAATGACTGGGTTAAGGAGCTCATGAATAGAGATCCCGAGTAATCTGATGGATGATCAAGTTGTTGATGAAACTTCTACATAATTTTCCTATGTAAATGTCATGCACATAATGGAAATAGAGAAATTGTGCACCTGTTGAAAAAATTAAACAATCAAGAGCATTAGACATAAGTAAATAGGTGATGGATGCACATTGCAAAGAAAATAATAGAGTGAGTGATATATAATGTTTTTTCCTTCATTGGTTAGGTGATTATTTAAGAATCGAGACAAGGTGATAAAATTAATTTTGGTGACATAATTATTTCTTTCATTTTTAATGATATTGGGGTGTCCGATGGGCTAAAAGATAAGATTTGGTAGTTTCCAGAAGAGAAGAAGTCTCTGACATACTATTTTGAAAAATACACATGTGAGGGATTAATGAGTAAACCATATAAGTAAAGACTAGAGTTATGGTATAATCTTCTGAGAGAGGCATTTTAATATGAATGGAGAATACCCAAGGACCTACCTTCGGTATTGGATAAATAAGTGTTATTTACATTCTTCCAGAACTTCTATATTGGAATATTTAGGATAGAGGATGGGACTTGGAACCCTTGGTGTAAACAACCATATACATTCACATTGCGCTACTTCCACATGTTTGTGAATAAATTTGCAAATGTGCAGAAGCTAAATTTTTTATGTAGATAAAGTGGAATGCAAGCACCATACATTCTAAAAAAGGTATGTGTACCAAGAAAGTATGCCTACATTGAGTGCATGATTTCTGATGATATCAATATCACTAATTCCATCTTAACAGTTGGTGATAGTGGTGTGGATAAGGTATACATATACCTTAAGCCTAGAATTGTCAATGGAAAGTATATTTAAAATGAATTTAAGGTTCCCAAACTACCAAAAGGGAAACATACAATGGGCACACTACAAGATAAAGAGCCTGAAGAATTTGAAGAAGAAGAGTTATACGAAGATAGTGTTGGATTGGACCATGGCTCCTGGAGTTATCCTACATTTGGAGTAAAGAGAATTTTTGAGGCAAATCCTCCCACATAGACAGAAGTAGGAGAGGATACATGTGATGAGGAGATAGGGACAAATGATGGGGGCATTGAAGATCAACATTTTAGGAGGGTAATGAAGAGAACAAAGCCATAAGGTGCAAGTATAAGTGTAGGCCCTTTACATCCTGAAACTCCTAAGACATCTCCTACTAAGACTAAACATGAGAAGAAAAGACGACAGGCGTATGTACTGAGAAAGTAGGATTAAGATGGGAGTGAGCACACAAAAACATAACCACCTATCATTGAAATGGATACAGAAGAGCCTCAAGAGGATGAGGTGAAATATTATACATAGATATTTGAGGAGAGAGAATATAAATGTGGGAATGAGGAGGAAGAGATAGAGAAAGATAAGGGAAAACCATCTAGTGAACCTATAGATGGAGGAGCAGATGTTGTAGGGGGAGGCTTGGATTTGTATGAGGGGGTGAGAGTTCATAAGGGTAGGAACTCATGGAGAAATAAGGAGAGGATGTATGAGAATCATACTACTAGATACATTAATGATTCTATAAATATTATTTTCTCTAGGTTCCAAATCACTTTGGATCCTAAGGAGCTTTATGGATGGGAGCTAATGGAATCTAAAGTGGCAAACTTGTGCACCAGAATGAAATTATTATAGAGTATGCAAATGCATATTGATGATCTTGAGTTTGATGTGAAGGAATATGCATGTGTTAAGAGAAAAATTAAGAAAAAGGCTCAAATATTATTAGATGGTGATGCCTACAAAGTTTACAGATGATCAGACAAGCAATGCCTTGAATAATATGGCCGCCGAACTTGCACACAAGAATGTTGATAAAGCAGATACTATAAGGGTGCTGATAGAAGATAATAGAATTTTAAATCATGGGTGGAAAAGTTGACTACAAAGAAGAAGAAGGAAAAGGAAAGGAAAGAACAAATTATGGATTTTGCAGTAGATGTTGGAGGGGAAATAATAGAATCATATCAATAGTTCAATGTAATAACGAATAAGGACTACCCCTCCTCTTTACACTTATTACAACAATGTGTAAAATTATTTCTTGAGAAGTAATCGGGTGTGCCTTAGGAGAAAAAGGAGACTATGGAGGTATCTACGTGGAGAGAACAAGAAGTTGTAGAGAAGAAGAAGATGGAAAATAATTATGTAGCATGAAGAATAATAGAGTACGATGCTCTACTATAAACTATCAAAGATGAATCCAAGAGCGTGGATTTGGAATTAAGGGTATGCAAATACCCAGAGCATACCATTAAGACAAGGACTCTAGTATAAGAAAATGAAGTCCTTGTAGCAAATAAAAATGAGACTTTCAGGTGTGAGGAGAGGATGGCACCGTTAACTGAAAAGTGTGATGCACTTACTATATCCGGTGACCCTCACAATGAAAGTATAAAAGAGATATGAAAACTAATAGTATGAAGGATGGATGTTATGGAAGGCATGACTTCATGCCTAGATAATTTTATCAAGGTGCTGCAAAATAAGGGTGAAGATATGACTACTGATGAGATGGAAGGGGTGCTAGGAGACATCCCTGATAAGGCAAAGAAGGGACTTGGAGATTGGAATGAGTTAGAGGAAGACATTAAGAATGAGTACCCAAAATTGTTATTTCCTTCAAAGGAGAAGATAGCCCAGATTTTTTTTCGTATGGTATACATTTTTTCATTCTTTATGTACAGTTATTCATAGATTACTTGAACTTTATTCTTGAGAGATAAGGTATGAGTACCCATTTCTGGGGGTGGAAATGAAGCTAGTGTGGAGTAATGTTGACTAGAGGAATTATCACCTAAGTATGAAAGGTGCATGAGACCATGACACATAGAAAGGGGGCATGTAGGAACACATAAAATTTCAGAAAAATAAGGGACCGTTGGGGAAAGACAGAGTCTAGAAACTTATCCATTTTGCATGCATGAGATAACAATGGATTGGAGTCTGGAGCACAACTTGGAATGAGGCATGAAGAATTATATGACACAAAAATATATTTTTGGAATAATAATAGGTTCAAGAGTCATGCAAGGTTGAGCTATTAATAGGATGTAGATCAAGTGTTATTAATAGATGATCTATTATTAGGAAAATCTTGCATTCTTCCTTAGTTTCTTTTGTAGCGGCACATGGCTATTCTTAGCATGTAGCCTATTTTGAGAGTACATGGGTAGCAAAGGAAAATTCCCCACTAATTAAATATATGTATTGATTTTTAGAGTTTATGGATCGATGACATGAGTGTTTGATTTATAAACAAAATTATGCTACTATTAGGGTTTTACGCACATGACTTTGTGACCTATTTTCTATGTATTCAACTATTTTTTTGTAGTGAAATAATATGATGGATATTTGTGGATGGATATTGATGTCATTGATCATGGTAATTTTACGGTGAATTTTATCTTAATTGTTATGTGATCTATATGATTTACTTATTATGTATGTTTCAAAATTGAACTCATGGATCTATTTGTTATAGTTATGGGATATATGTTCATGAATGCTAGCATATTAACAAGGATGGTATAAAAGAGGGACCTGGTACCTTTTCATACTTTGGGTGAGTGTTCAAAATAATATGGATGAAGTGCTAGTGTGCCTAGGGTTTCGAGAAAGAAATAAAGACTACACATAATTGAGTCTTCTATTAGCATGGTGTGTTCTAAGTATTTTCATTTATGTAAAATATCATTAATGAGAAATATAATTATGGATTAGAGTTATAAGATGATTTATATGATGATGACATGGTGTTTCAAGTGTGTTTATGGTGGTATGAGTTGTTTAAGTGATATTGGATTGATTTCGCAAGCCTAGTCAAGTGACCTTGCTAGACTAGGTGATGGAGAATGATGGTTTGAGTTACTTGGTAACTTGAGGAGAATGGTAGCAGCATGGAAATAATTTTTGGGGAGTTTTTAGTCACTCACATGAGTTTTAGGGTGCAGGTATAGGTTGAAGACCAAGATTCAGGTGATCATATAGACTAGGTCTAGGTGCTTGGAGGTATGAGGTTTACTTGTGGAGCCAAGTGAGATCATAAATTCATGTAGGTGAGTGTTTAATGATGTATTAATTTTTTTAGGACCTTTTGGAGAGGTTTCATGATGATTTATAGTGTTGGTTTAGTTGACCCTAGCTTAAACCATGTAAAACCTTAAGGGATAGTCATGAAAATGAGATGGGATGATAATATGGAGACATATTTGAGACATTATGATGATTTGAGATGATGAAAAGAGGTTTCCTAAAAGTTTGGTAAAAATTTGGAGTCATTCTGAAGAGGTTTTTACAAGATAAGTTTTTTTTGGTGAAACATGGTCAAGAAGAAGAGGTTTTCCATCTCGAATTTCATCTTCTGATGCTCACTATGAATTGTGTGCTTTGCATGGAACCTTGTGGCTTTCAGAGATGTTTCTAAATTTAAATAAAAAGGTTTCAAAAAAATAATGAGATCATTTCATCATCATTATTTATGAACAAATTTTAATAAGGTAAACAACATTTTGTGTGTTTGAGACCTAGCTCAAAATTGGTAGGGGAGATATTTATCATAAGTTTCCATAATTTATTTCTAGTGCTATTTTGATGATTTTATGATGTCTAGGAATCATAAATATTTCTAGAAAGGTATGATAAAGCATGTGGTGATGATTCAACCCCACTCAAATAGATAAGGTCTTGAAGAAGTTCAGTTTGGAACAAGGTTTTCCAAAGGAGTTGCTAAATGTACTTCTCGACTGATTTGCAAATAATCCTAATGAAGCATCTTATGAATGATTTGATGGTGTCGACTACAAATTCCACCTCTTTTATACCAATTGAAGCATGAAATGAGCTTCAAAAGACATTGTTGACATTCTCATTATCACCTACTTTGCATAGTATGATGATAGAGACTGTAATGTTTTATATCTCTTACTTGGAAGTGAAAGACCGCATCGGCTTCTTCCCTGTATATAAAGGTAACTTTATATTTTTAGTAAGTATGAAAAATCAGCTTCCTCAAACCTCAATTGGATGTTACAGCTCGGATTTTTCATTTCTCCCTGTGTTTCTCTTGCCTTCTGGATCATTTTTCTATTTTTGGCAGGTGCTTGTGGGACCACTTACTATTTTTAGTAAGTTATGATTTTGGACCAAGATGAAAATTCTCTCCTTGTAATACATCTTATGTGTTTAATGCCTCTTTCATGGTTTCTTTAATAGACAACTTTCCTAAAATGGAAATCCTCCATGTAGAAGACTTGCTATTTTTTTAAAGTGAAAATATGGTGGTCGGATCACTGTGAAAAAAAAAATTGATATGGTTTTTTCCCCAATATCACCCCTCTGAAATATTGGACCTTTCCACTCGATAGTTTGGGAGATTTTAAAATTTTAACTGAGTAATACTTCTAAATGCAACAACCATTAATGGACCTCGAAAATTGTAGGTGTGGTTTTTTTCTCTGATCGTAATGAAATTAAATCCATTATGATAGGTTTTTCATTTGGATTCTGAGGGAAAGTTTTTATCTCGATCTGACCAACGGTTTGACTGGAAATCAAGCTTTTTTCTCTGTTGGGCCGGAAAGAGGATTTCTTCACTGTGAATGTTTTATGCCATGAGAGGAGCATCCAAAGGTATGTTTATGATGGTTGTGGATAGATGAATGAAAAAAAAAAAATGGTTCATCAATTTGTGCATCTGTTTGCAAGATGTCTTCAAATTTCAATTTCATGGTAATGGGGATTTCCATTGTTCTTATTCTTTGTTCTTTGTTTCTTCTCCTTAGCTCGATGAAATCTTCTCTTGAGACCTGAATATCACCATGGGAAAGGTATTTTATTTATTTGGTGGATATTTTCTGATATTTTTAAATGGTAGAGTGGTGATAGCAAGTTGTAGAGGGAGTTTATAGATATGGCTATGCACGGAAATGTTAGATGTTAGAAGTGGGAAACAGGCCAGTTTTTAAATTTTTTGAAATAAAGAACAAATGGGAGATATGCACATTTTCATGTACCTAACCTCCTTCACCTCAAAGGGATGTGAGGGAAATCAAATTACACAATGAGAAAGGTGGTGACATGTGGCTGAGATCCAACGGGAAGGGATTAAATCCAAAAAAATAGCTTTAAAGCACTAAGGGGCTGGAAGCTAGTCACATGGGTGACAAGAAGTCTCCTTAGGGGATAGGAGAATTTTTCCATGTTTTATGTCCCTCATCTCAAAGGTATATGAGGGACATCAAATTCCATTGTGAGAAGTGTGATGACACATGGCAGAGATCTGACGGTTGAGAATGAAGGCTTAACAAACACCTAGGGGTTGAACTAGCGATCCTGGAGGTTGGATGAGGGTCTAGAGGTCTTATGAGAGCTAGGTGAATTTTTCTAACCTTGATGTCTCTAACCTTGAGGGATGCAAAATTCTTCCAAGCTCTTAGAGCTGAGACGTGTCCTTCCAAAATTTGGATAACTCTCGAACTCTCTTCAAGAGGGAAACTTGAAACACTGATAACTTGATCTCCCGATGGAATGTTTTGATGAATTTTTATATGATCGTGACTAGAAATGAAATTTTAAATCTAATAGTGTGGGTATCATGTATTAATTTCTCCATTTGATCCTTGTAAAAATATATTTTTCATTTGGTACGCCATTTATGCATGATAAAAACTGCTTGCAGACCCATTACGCCAAAGTGTTGTGAAAAAAATAATTTCACTATATTGTAGGTATTAGAATTCCATTTCCAAAAATGTTTTTCTTTTCTCCTAACTCCATCTAGAGCTCCCAAAATCACCTTATGAATCTCAATAGTTGTTTTGGCTTGTGCACTACCGAGGCCTGTGGACCCTAATTTTGGTGAAACTACCCCAACTTCTCCTAGTTCTTCCCTAATATTCCTAAATAACTTCCATGGTGTCCCAATGCCTTTGACTCACTTCATGTCTAGTTTGTATTTTCTTTCCCACTCCATGGGGTTCTCTAGTCCTAGGAAGGCCAGCAATAGCCCTTCCCACAACTTTCTGAAGCTTACAATTTTCAATGAACTCCTAAAATGACCTAGGGGGGTTGATTTAAATTTCCTAAATCACCTAAGGGAATTAATTAACATTAATTGTGAGATTACTGGACTAACTGGGAGGACCCAAGGCACCTCAGAATGATAAAATATGAAAACTTTGGTATAGGGTTATAGTTGTCATGCTTGAAGATTGTCAATTTCCTTGTTTCACATTTGTATGAAAACAACTAGCTCTAGCTTGGGGACATGACATGGAATGAGTGCGGTGAATAAATGACATGGGGAATCCAAAATATCATATTTAGACCATATGATCCATTAACTAGTGCCTTACCCAATGGGCCCTATGGATTCATGTACAACTTACAACAAGAGAGAGAGAGAGAGAGAGAGAGAGAGAGAGAGAGAGAGAGAAGAAGGAAACACACACACACCAAAAATAAAAAAAAGAAAATAAAAAACACACATGGAAAGGAAACAACACACACAAAAGAAAGGGAAACACACCTAGAAATCACCTATGGTACAAGGCAGGAGACAACCCGCTTTCACTGAATCATGTTTCTCTTTTCAGAGGTTATCCCTAAGTGGGTAACACTGAGTGATGTTGCTCCACAAAGCCATTAACAGATTCCAGAAAGTAGAATCTTTTCCTTAACTATTTATGAAATTCAAATGCTTCCATGATTTTCTGTGTATCTAGTAGGAGGGATTCTACATGATCTTCTTGATGCTCGTGCCTTTGTTTAAAATTTCCATTTCCTTCATGCTCTTTGAAATAAATTTCATAGTGTCATCTTCTTTTTGTGTTTATCCACATAGTTGATTCTTCATTGAGCATCTCATCACTACCCCAAAGCTGAATTTCATTCAAATTTCTTTAATATTATGATTTACTTTCTTTCCTGGATCTATGCTCATTGACATCTTCTCCATGAGAAACCTTAGATTCATCATTTATCTCTACTCCATTATGAGGTGCTTGAGTACTAATGGAAGGATTGGACGTAACCTCATACTTGTCTTGTATGGCCATGACAGGAGTTAAGAGATCAATAGTCATCTTAGGGTCTTCCACAACATCCACTACATCTAATAGTTCTTGCACAGAGATCTCCTTTGTTACTTCCTGCAACTCATCTATGTATGCCTTTGAAGAATCTTTATTTTGCATCTCAAGGAAAATATCCAGAGGGATTACATCATTATCTTGGGAATCACTACATTCTATCAATCCTTCACCAAGATGAGTTTCAGCTTCAACGGCCTCAAAACTCCTTGCTTCAATTTCTTCATCATGGAAAGAGTATTCCTATTCAAATGGGAAATAAAATATCTCCATTTCATCATTGCATCCATCAATCATTGGTTCAAGAGGGGCATCATATTTTTCCTCTTGTTTATTTCAACATGGTCAATATTCACATTGGTTAAGGATTCTAAATTATATTCATGCTTATCTTACATATTCATGGTTTGCATCAGGAGTTTGAGAGTAAGCTTAGGGTCTTCATTTTCTTCCATGGCAATTAATAGTTATTATATAGATGGTTCTTTCCCACTATTCGAGGTATCATTACAAACTAGATTGGTCTATTCATGGGTGACATATTTGAGGGAGTAATCATATTTGAATGGGAATGAGAATATATCCTCATCACGGATAAGCCCATAAGCTAATTTTTCTACTTGAAAATCATTAATAACCATTTCCTCTTCTTCATGGTTTGCATCATCTGGAAATTCGGGACTTCCCTCTTGTAACTCAAATCTCCTTAATGCTTCTTCAAGGTCCATACCTCTTTGGGAAGGAATTTCTAGCCCTATCAAGGAGGGAATATCCTCTACTTCCTCGATTGTCACAAAGTGATTCATCCACCTAGTATGTTGGTACAAGTTGTTAGCTCTTGGACTTCCAAACTTTCACACTGTGTACCTCATATTATTCTTTGGAAATAATTTCTCCATGTCTCCCTTCACTGGTATGGTTGCAAAAGACCAATTCATTTTAATTTTCCCTCGCAAGTCTTGGCATAAGCTTAAACTTAGCAACATTCCAAATGAAGCTAGAATGTCTACTACTAAAATCATCACTGAAACTTTCTTGTTTGGAAATATGGTGAGATCTACCTATGTATCTTTGAGCTTTCCTACAAGTGGGACTTATTTTGAATCCAGGGAGTAAAAAGAGCCATTGGGTGGAGTCATGTTGAGTTTGAGAGCCTTGGAAACCTTTATAGGCATTACATTTTCAGAAACACCGAAATCTATTATGCATTTTTTCAATTCATATTCTCCAACAAGAAGGGAGACATATAAAGGTTTAACCTTATCTGTCTTGGATGAACTCAAAGAAAGCATGTTCTATGAGGGAGGTGTAGGTGGGTTTGGTAGTATTCCTATAGAACTAGGAGTTACACCATTGGATGTTAAACTACCACTCCTGATGTATTGAACAAACCTCTCAAACTGTTTGGGGTGAATCTGTAAATATTTAGTTTCAGTAATCTGCACCTTATCTTTGTTTTCATATTCTATGAAGTCAAAGGGAACATATGTGGATAAGGTAAATGAAGGGACTGATTTTAGAGTTGGGGTAGGTTTGGAAGAAAGGTTTGATACTTGGGGAATGGATGTTATTTTGAACAACACACTAGGAACTTTTGAAATGTTATTTTTTAGAGGAGGAGATTTAGATTTAGAATTAGAAGAGGCATAGGAAGACTTACTTGGAATTGTGGGAGCCTTCTTTCTTGCTACATGATTAGGCTTTAATAATGAAGACTCCATGGCGGGTGGGAAAAAATATCCTTGACTGATTATTTTGTTTTGTGGAGTCACCATGAGAGGGTCTTCAATCTTCTTATTTTTAGTAGTGATGGAGGAAGAAGCTCCCTTCTCAAACTCAAAATGAATGAATATCGCACATGTGAAACTAGTTATATATTCTTCATCATCTTCATCACCTCCAGAATACTCACATAATATGATTTTTTTATTCACAAGTTCATCAGATTCTAGAAAATCAGCACCTTCACTTTCTTGATCAGTTTCTGCTTCATTTTCCTGACTCCTACAACTTGCATTGATAGGCGGGGCTTCCAAGGAAACCCTTCAGGGTGCTCATGTAATTTGATTTATGTTGCTTCTTTGGGAAGATGATCATTCAAAAAATTACCTCTTCAACTATGCCATCTCATTTGCTAGTTTTTTCAGAAAAGGATTTGTTCTTTCATCTCCCAGACGTTGAGCTTTACCCTTTGAGGGATTCTTGATCTTTCTAAATAGGATGAGATTTTCATCTAGTTCAATAGATAATCTTTGTGCTTCTACAATATTCCTTCATTGAACTCTTCATAGTAAAAATCCCACCTTAGGTGATTAAGCATTGATGAAGAATCTCTTGACATTGTTTTTAGATGGCGAATCTTCTTTCATTATCGTACAAAGCAAGCAATTGAAATGATCCATAAAGTCTCTCATAGTTTCACTTTCTCCTTTCTTCATTTGTGATGATTAAACAAGGAGGTCTTCATATTCCTTAGTGAATTTGAATCTTTCCCTGAAGTTACTTTTGATTTTGTTCCAACAAGTGATGGATTGGGTAGGTAGGATGTAGAACCAATATGTTACTTTTCCTTAGAGGGACTCCATGAATAGTATTGCGACAACGTCTTCATGTTCAACTCAAATAATCTAACATGATGTGTTCTTCAGGATGTTGTGAGTTGTTGCCTTTGTACTTCAGAAATTTATTTCATGAACCTATTGTTATATTTTGAAGAGGTGGTTCAAGAGCGAGTGGACCTATATTTCTTCCCCATGGAACAATGGGTTGAGGTATTTCTTTTTCATCCTCCATTTTTTCTACTTCATCTTTTCCTTCAGCAAATTATAACACTAATTTTTTTTTCAATAGGAATATGAAAAGACCCTGTGGAATACGAAAGGTCACTTACAAGAATCAACATCGTGTCTTTCAGCAATGGACTTCTATCAACTCTATTTTTTCTTTTTTTAATATTTTATTTTATTTGAATTTTTGACCTTGCAATCATATTTTAGGTGCAAATGCTGCTAAATATGCCCCATAGTGGGCACCAAAAACTATTGATGAGAAAATTTATTAGGTGGAAAAACTTGTGGATTTCTTGCCAATGCTCTGGGAATCTAAGTCCCTCTACTTAACTGGTGTATTTTTCATATATACATGCACAAGTAAAGGTATATTTTCTTAGTGGCCTTGTGGCCAGGGATCCAATATGGGCACTCCACTGACCCTATGGCAAAGCTAGAAATTTCTTTCTAGAGAAGAATTTTTCGAGAGAGTGGGAAAGGGAGTGATAAAAGAGAAGAGGGGATTAATGTTGTGGGTAGAAAATCAAAGTCACACACCCATTAACTAGAAAGTTCACATACAAATTAAATTTAAGAAGAAACAACCCTACAAAAGGCAACAACACAAGTTAAGATTGAGAACTCAAAGTTTCTAAAATATCCTCATCAAAAAAGGCATGGAACTCCTTCTTATATTAATGTTTGATTAGAAATTATACATAGCTTAGAAATGGAAGAAATTTGCAAATGAGGGGAATGGAAGAATTTGGCTATCTCCTTTGTTCTCTCAATGCACTATTGAGTTTACAAAATCAATCACCAACCCTTTGAAATGGGAATGGCTTTATAATTTATAGAGCAAAAGATGACTCTTCATATACACCCCAATTCCTTTTCATATGTCCTCGCACAACTTAAAACTTTTCAAATTCCTAGGAAACTTTTAAGTCCCTTTTATAACATAAAGGTGACTTATTACATTAGGAACATTAATACATATGAAAAAGTGCAACCTAAACAAAAAATTAGAACATTGAGAAGAGAGAGAAAGTTAGGTGGATAGAAGAGAGAGAGAGAAGAAGAAAGGAGAAGGTAGAATGATGTTAATGCTGATAGATTCCACCTCTAATAAAGCCCATTGATCCTTCTAGATGACTTGATGAAGTGCTCCCATGTGATGAAATCTAAATCTATGAACTCTTACGTACACTGAGAAACTTCCTTTGGATGAAATGTGAAAACCATGAACTAAGTGTTCAAAAACATTTTCAAATGACTCATTCAGCGGCCATGATCATCATTCATGAAGATCCTCCTATGAAGGGACTAGAGCCTAGGATCAAATCTTATCTAGATTCCATATAACGCTGTCACACTGCTTGAATGATTTGATGGTGTCGACTATGAATTCCACCTCTCGAATACCAATTGAAGCATGAAATGAGTGTCGAAAGACATTGTTGACATCCTCATTGTCACCTACTCTGTATAGTATGATGATAGAGACTGTATTTTTTTCTCTCTTACTAGGAAGTGAAATATTGCATCGGATTCTACCCTGTCCACTTATTCTTCATGATTTCATCACAAAAAGTAACTTATTATTTTTAGTAATTATAAAAAATTAGTTTCCTTGAACCTCAACTAGATGTTACAACTTAGATTTCCCCTTCTCCCTACATTCCTCTCACCTTCTGGATCAATTTTATATTTTTGGTAGGTGCTCATGATACTACTTACTATTTTTAGTAAGTGTAAATTTTGGACCAAGATGACCATTTTGACGATATCTCCTTGTAATACATCTTATGTGTTTAATGCCTCTTTTGGAGTTTCTTTAATTGATGACTTTCCTAAAATGGTAGTCCTCCATGTACAAGAATTTTTATTTTGTAAAGTGAACCTCTGGTGGTTAGATCACTATGAAATGAAGTTTTTTGATATGGGGTTTTTCCCAATATCTCCCCTCTAAAATCTTGGACCTGTTTGCTTAATAGTTTGGGATATTTTAAAGTTTTAAAATTTTGACCTAACAGTGCTTCTAAATGCGACAACCATTAATGGACCTCAAAAATTATAGGTATGGTTTTTGTCTCTAATTGCAATGAAATTAAATCCATTGTAATAGGTTTTTAATTTGGAGTTTGAGGGAAATTTTTTAGCTTGATCCGACTGTTGGTTCGATGGGAAATCAATCCTTTTTCTCCATTGGGTCAGAAAGAGGATTTCTTCACTGTGAATGTTTTATGTTATGGGAGGAGGGTCTGAAGATATTTTTCTGATGTTTTTGGATAGATGAACAAACATAAAAAATGGTTCATCAATTCATGCATATTTTTGAAATATTTCTTCAAATTTTGATTTCACGGAAATGGGGATTTCCACTGTTTTTCTTCTCCATTTTTTGTTTCTTCTCCTTGGCTCGATGAATTATTCTTCTAAGACTTGCATATCACCATAGGAAAGGGATTTTATTACTTTGGTGGAGCTGGTTTGAGCTTTGGAAATGATAGAGTGGTGGTAGGAAGTTGCAAAGGGAGTTTGTAGATATGGTTGTTCACAGGAATGTTAGATGTTAGAAGCGGGAAGCAAGCCAGTTTTTTAAAATTTTGAAATAAAGAATAGGTGGAAGATAGGTGCATTTTCATGTCCCTGAATTCCCTCATCTCAAAGGGATGTGAGGGATATCAAATTCTATGGTGAGAAAAGTAGTGACATGTGGCCAAGATCTGACGGTAAGGGATTAAAGACAAAAAAGTAGCTTTAAAGAACTGAGGGGCTGGAAGCTAGTCACATGGGTGACCAGAAGTCTCCTTAGGGGCTGAAATAATTTTTCCATGTTTTATTTCCCTCACCTCAAAATGACATGAGGGACATAAAATTCCATGGATATCAAGGTGATTACACGTGGCAGAGATCCGACAGTTGAGAATGAAGGCTTGACAAGAACTTGGGGGTTAAACTGGCGATCTTAGAGGTTACATGAGAGTCCATAGGTCTTATTAGGGCTAGGTAAATGTTATCAAAATTTCACCCCCCTTGGGTAAATTTCGATAACATGCATCAGATTCTCAGGTCCCAGGCAAATTGATTGATTTGGGGCCAAAATTCATGTTTCCAAGGTCCCCTCAGATTTTTTATAACTCCCTTGGTTGAAGTTGGAAGGAGAAAGCTCTGAGAAAGTGCAGAAAAGGTTGCAGAAAGCAAGTAGTTTGGGCCAGATAAAATTGTGAAAATCAGCCAAGTCCTAGTCCAGCACAAGGTAGGACGTTTGGGACAAAAAGGAGTGAACCGGCCGATCCGACCGAAAAGAGTCAAGTCAGTCTGAAGCCAAGTGAGACAAGCGGGCCAAAAATGCCCGAACCGGCCGAATCAGCCGAAATGAGTCCAGAGGGTCCAAAATCAAATGGGACATCTGGGAAAAATGGATGCGAAATGCCCGAATCGGCCGAAATGAGTCCAAAGGGGCCAAAATCAAATGGGACATCTGGGACAAATGGACGCGAAATGCCCGAACCGGCTGAAATGAGCACAAAGGGCCCAAAATCAAATGGGACATCCAAGACAATGGAGGTGAAGTACGCGAAGGAGCTGAAGGAGCCGAGGACCAAGTAGAAACTGCCACGTGTCCTCACAGGAGAAAAAGTCAAAAGGTCAAAGGGGCGAGTTATCGAGCGCTGAACCGAACCAATGAAATGGCGCCACATGTCCAAGTTTAAGGGGCCCACAAGCAATTTCAAAAGGAAATCCTGTGAAAGAAGAAGGACAGAGAATTACTCGTCCAATCAGCACGTGCCACGTGTCGTCTAGACGGTGAAGAGCGGGAAAACATTTTAAAATCTGTCTTGGTCTACTCTGTGCCCTAAATCTTCAGATCACCATATCTTTTGATCCAGAGCTCAGATTTCCACGTTCTTTATATCAACGGAAAGCTCATGAAATTCTCTACATGATTCTGGGGTTAATCTCAAGTTTTGGTGCAGTTTGGAGAGAGAAAATCAAGAAACGGCTCTGACGCGTGATACAGCAGAAGTGACGCTTCAACAACTAGCTTTAATGCAGTAGACAGCCCGCCGTTTTGCCAGGATCCGCCGCTTATACCATAATGAGATGATTTAAAATATGACCTGGGGGTGGTTGGAGTAGATCTGACTTTCCTCTTTCTTCCTTCTCTCATTCTTCCTATATATTGTAAGGAGTGGCAAAATATAAGAGGTTGTTCATTCTTTCTGCTCGGCCCTCCCTTCTTTTCTTCTCTAGGGTTGAAAATGGAGTTCGAGCCTCCTCCCCACTCTGTAATGGCATTTTTTGCCTTTTACTAATGGAATGATGTTCTATGCAAACTTATGGAGCAACAAAACGTGTTCTGTGATGCATCTGTCCATCCTCTCTCATTTTTGCTTGTTCTCTCCTTGCCTCTCTTCATTTGCAGGTATCTGTGCATGTCTAAATGTTCATTGCAGGTTTGGAGCTGTGTTCATGGAGTTTTGGGACATTTTCTGTGTAAAATCTATCCTTGGGCCTATGATGCATCTGTCCATCCTTCCCATTGCTCACCTCTCTTTGTCCCATGGCAGTTTTGATAGATGTTCAACATCCTCCTTCTCTGGTGTATCACCGTTTTAGTGTAGGCTTTTGCTGTTTTTCCCTTCTCTCTCTCTCTCTGTCTCCTTGGCATGGTTAGATTAGGATTAGATTAGCTTACCTGCACTGGAATAGCTTGTGGCAGGTAGTTTAGGAGCAGGAACCAACCTTCTCTGGAGATTCCTCTCTCAGTTTCACAAGTCCCCACGCTTGGAGAGAGGTTTCCATGTTGTGCAATCACACTGGATGCCTAAACATCAACCTAGAAGCCTGATGTGCGTCCAGGGGTGCTGTGATTTTGCACTAACAGTTTTGGCATGCCCGGTGGGACCTTAGAGGTCTTTCACTTCATCTTTTGCAGGTTGATGTGTTCCTGTGAAGATTTCAGCCTTTGGAGGCACTTGCAAACACATCTGGCGACTCCATCTGGTCAACAACCCATCTCTGAAGTTGCAGACCTTCCTTTCCATTCATTTTCATTCATTTTCCATTCATCCTTCTTTCCATCTCTTTCATTCTTTCCCATTCCATGAGGTTGTGCAATCATGACTTCATTTCCATCATGGATTTCACATCAATAACAACAATATATTCCCCCTCCAACACGTTTTACAAATCCTCCAAATCAGCATTTTGAGCAGATTCAAGATCATTATGCATACCCATATGACAGCAGTGCCAAAGTCAGTTTGGCTATGGAGCTTTCCAAGAGCAAGAGTATGCATACAATGAAGACAATCAGATCCAAGATGCTGGTTTGTTGGAGAAAATCCAAAAGATGGAGGTGGGGATGGTGCAGTCCAGGGCTCAAGCACAAATGAAAGCTTTTGGAATCGGTTATGGAGCACCCTGTCCATGGGTGGGACCTTCCCCAAGGCATTATAGCCCTCAGGAGAAGCTTGACTTCATGATTGCAATGCTGCCTTTGCTTGCACAATGGACAGCAAAAATAGAGGCCTACAGACTTGTTGTTGAACAACCTTGTCAATGGGTAAGTTCTACAACATCATCTGGTTTTTCTCTTTCCATTACTCAAGTAGCATCATCTCATTTAAACTCCTCATCTGCTGTCCCATGTATTGAATCCATCCCTCCATCCCCTAGTCTTCCACCCCATCTCGATTCTTCTTTTCTTTTCCCTTCCAAACAGTCATCCCCTCCACAAGAGCTAACAGAAATACCCCCTCCTCCAAAGAAACAAGAAGTTTCACCACCTCCACCACCACACAAAATTGTCAAATCAGTTGAGTTTCAACCTATCCCTCCTCTTGCATTCCCAATTCCATGTGGGAAAGAAGAAATTGAAAAAATCAGTCATCAAGGACAACAAGAGGAAGAGCCAAAAAGAAAAGAAGTGACAGACAGTCTGAAGAGTTGGGCTCTTAGATTTGGGATGATAAAGATCCCCTTGATGGTTAAGCCTACAGAAGAGGCTGAGGTTGAACAAGTGGTGGTGAGGACTGATTTTGTTGGAGAAGAAGATCTTGCAGTCCCAACTTGTCCTCTAGAGCAACAAATTGAAGAGTTTGACTTGACAAACTTCATGCTGGAGGAGGAGTTCAATCAAGAGCAAGATTCTCTTCAAACATTGGAGGAAGGAGAAGATGCTCCAAATCCAAAAGAAGAGGAGCACAATCTAGCTGTGGAGGAGAAAGTTGTAGATCCAAGAGCTCTGAGCACAAAGCAGGCTACAGGAGAACCTTCAGTTCTTCTTTCCACTTCATCTCTCTCAAGTTCTAGTACTGAAAAGGAGTTTGATCTCTCAAACTCGATATTGGAGAGTAAAGGAAACCATGGTGGTCAAGTTGCAGATCAAGAGGACACCATGGAGGAAGTTGAACACGAGCAGCAGGACAGTGATGAGGTAGTTTACCTGTCAGATTTGGAGGACTGTTTTGATGGAGAAGAGCTGGTTGAGTTTTCACCATTCTCTTTTTCATCATCCACATTCCAAACACAACAGCCTGCTGCCATGAAGGAGAACTTTCATTTACAGCAGCTTGCATCTTATAGCAGCCCTTTGGAATCAAAATTGGAAGATTCTAATCTTCCCTGTTCTTCATTGGAGGAAGAGAAAGGACAGAAGAATTCCACCATTTCTTCCACATCATCCATTCAGGTGGGTCTACAAGAAGACTCCATTCTTGGAGTTGAAAATCAGAGCTATGGGCATATCAAACTGATCAGACCTTGCCCAATCAGATATTTGGCTTCATTGGAGCTAAAGGAGAAGCCACAACCAGTCATGCTTGCTTCTGAGCATGAGGATGAGCTACAAAGTACCAAGGATCAGCTGCCATACCTCTCCAATCCAAATGCAGAGCAACTAAAAGAGGTATTGGATATTTCAGTTGATACCTTGATGATTTGGATAGAAGACCAGCTTCTTGCTGATTTTCCATCCATCCAAACAGCCATGATCAGTGCCAAATCAATTACATGGCTGCCAATTTTGAAGAAAGGAAGCTATTTCTCACAACCAGTTGCAGGGTTTGTTTAGCTTGCCTTTGCTTCAAGTTAGAGTAGAGTAGCTAGGTTTGCTTTCAGTAGAAGAAGTGCTTGTGCACACTCTGCATGTTCCATTTGGGGCATGTATGATTTTCAGTTTTGTACATAGTTTTGGTGTTGCTGGTTCTGCTCTTGCACAGTTCATTTCAGTGGCATCTTGGTGAGAACACTCCAGGTTCAATGGGTTTCTTAGTGGCTCAGAAGGGAGATTTTCAAATTTCAGATCAGTTGCAGGTTACAACTCATGACTCCATGCCCAATGGATTGCTTTAGGCTACTGATCATTCATCTAGTAGGCAGATGACCCCGCTGAGTCGCCAAAACTGTTATCAAAATTTCACCCCCCTGGGTAAATTTCGATAACATGCATCAGATTCTCAGGTCCCAGGCAAATTGATTGATTCGGGGCCAAAATTCATGTTTCCAGGGTCCCCTCAGATTTTTTCTAACTCCCCTGGTCAAAGTTGGAAGGAGAAAGCTCTGAGAAAGTGCGGAAAAGGTTGCAGAAAGCAAGTAGTTTGGGCCAGATAAAATTGTGAAAATCGGCCAAGTCCTAGTCCAGCACAAGGTAGGACGTTTGGGACAAAAAGGAGCGAACCGACCGATCCGGCCGAAAAGAGTCAAGTCAGTCCGAAGCAAAGTGAGACAAGCGGGCCAAAAATGCCCGAACCGGCTGAATTGGCCGAAATGAGTCCAGAGGGTCCAAAATCAAATGGGACATCTGGGACAAATGGATGCGAAATGCCCGAATCGGCCGAAATGAGTCCAAAGGGGCCAAAATCAAATGGGACATCTGGGACAAATGGACGTGAAATGCCTGAACCGGCCGAAATGAGCACAAAGGGCCCAAAATCAAATGGGACATCTAGGACAAATGGAGGTGAAGTACGCGAAGGAGCCGAGGACCAATCAGAAACTGCCACGTGTCCTCACAGGAGAAAAAGTCAAAAGGTCAAAGGGGCGAGTTATCGAGCGCTGAACCGAACCAATGAAATGGCGCCATGTGTCTAAGTTTAAGGGGCCCACAAGAAATTTCAAAAGGAAAGCCCACGAAAGACAGAGGACAGAGAATTGCTCGTCCAATCAGCATGTGCCACGTGTCGTCCAGACGGTGAAGAGTGGGAAAACATTTTAAAATCTGTCTTGGTCTGCTCCGTGCCCTAAATCTTCAGACCGCCATATCTTTTGATCCAGAGCTCAGATTTCCACGTTCTTTATATCAACGGAAAGCTCATGAAATTCTCTACATGATTCTAGGGTTAATCTCGAGTTTTGGTGCAGTTTGGAGAGAGAAAATCAAGAAACGGCTCTAACACGTGATATAGCAGAAGTGACGCTTCAACAACCAGCTTTAATGCAGCAGACAGCCTGCTGTTTTGCCAGGATCTGCCGCTTATACCATAATGAGATGATTTAAAATACGACCTGGGGGTGGTTGGAGTAGATCTGACTTTCCTCTTTCTTCCTTCTCTCATTCTTCCTATATATTGTAAGGAGTGGAAAAATATAAGAGGTTGTTCATTCTTTCTGCTCGGCCCTCCCTTCTTTTCTTCTCTAGGGTTGAAAATAGAGTTCGAGCCTCCTCCCTGCTCTGTAATGGAGTTTTTGGCCTTTTACTAATGGAATGATGTTCTGTGCAAACTTCTGGAGCAACAAAACGTGTTCTGTGATGCATCTTTCCATCCTCTCTCGTTTTTGCTTGTTCTCTCCTTGCCTCTCTTCATTTGCAGGTATCTGTGCATGTCTAAATGTTCATTGTAGGTTTGGAGCTGTGTTCATGGAGTTTTGGGACATTTTCTGTGTGAAATCTATCCTTGGGCCTGTGATGCATCTGTCCATCCTTCCCATTGCTCACCTCTCTTTGTCCCATGGCAGTTTTGATAGATGTTCAACATCCTCCTTCTCTGGTGTATCACCGTTTTAGTGTAGGCTTTTGCTGTTTTTCCCTTCTCTCTCTCTCTGTCGCCTTGGCATGGTTAGATTAGGATTAGATTAGCTTGCCTGCACTGGAATAGCTTGTGGCAGGTAGTTTAGGAGTAGGAATCAGCCTTCTCTGGAGATTCCTCTCTCAGTTTCACAAGTCCCCACGCTTGGAGAGAGGTTTCCATGTTGTGCAATCACACTAGATGCCTGAACATCAACCTAGAAGCCTGATGTGCGTCCAGGGGTGCTGTGATTTTGCACTAACAGTAAATTTTTACACCCTTGATTTCCCTTACCTTGAGGGATGTGAGGGAAATAAAATCCTCCCAAGATCCTAGAGCTAAGACGTGTCCTAAAATTTTGTTAACTTCCAAACTCGCTTCAAGAGGGCAACTTGAAGTGGTGATAACTTGAGCTCCTGATGCACTTTGTTGATTAAATTATAAAATATCTTGACTCTAAATGGACTTATGAATCCAATGGAGGGATTATGAGGTCTTAATTCCTCCATTTGATCCTTTAAAAAATGTATTTTTGATTTTTTACTCCACTTGTGCATGAGAAAAACTGCTTATAGACCAATTGCGCCAAAGTTCTGTGAAAAATATAATTTCACAATCTTATAGGGATTAGAATTACCTTTTCGAATATGTTTTTTTTTTCTCCTATATCCATCCATAGCTCATGGAATCACCTTTTAAATCTTATCAGTTGTTTTGGCCTATGCACTTCCTAGGCCTGTGAACCCTAATTTTGGTGAAACTACCCCAACTTCTCCGAGTCCTTCCTTAATCTTATTGAATCACTTCCATGATGTCCCAAAGCCTTTTACTCACCTCTATTTCTAGTTTGGATTTTTTTTCCCTTTCAATGGGGTTGCTCTAGTCCTAGAAAGGCCAATGATAGCCCTTCCCATAGCTTCCTGAAGCTTACAATTTTCAATGAACTCCTAAAATGACCTAGGGGGTTGATTTTAATTTCCTAAATCACCTAGGGGAATGAATTAATACCAATTGGGAGATTATTGGACTGAATAGGAGGACATGGGGCACCTTGGAATGATAAAAATGGAATAATTGGTACATGGGTATAGTTTTCATACTTGGAAATTGTCAAATTCCTTGTTTTACATTTGAATGACAACAAGAAGCAAGGGTTTGAACAAGGGTTTGAAGGTATGTGAGCTGAATAGGTGATCTCAATAAGTTGTTTTAGCAACAAAGACATCAGATGTATTCTTCAAAGGTGGTTAAGTTGGTTCTGTACCATCTTAGGGGGTTTTAGTCTCTTTGTGGAGTTGGTGCTTCACTAAACTAAGGGTTGGTGCTCCTTGTAGGGTTTGTGCTCTTCTAAAATAGGGGTTAGTGCTCCTTGTGAAGTTGGTTCTTCAATAAATACTTTTTATTTGAGTGATATAATCAGAATTTTTAGTGGGTTTTATTCCCCTTAAGGGTTTCCCACTTATACCTTATGGTATGGTGTTCTCTATCTCTTGTTCATGGTTATTTTAATGTATTTTGTATGATGTTGTGCACACATTAATGAATGGTTAATATGTTTATGGTTTAAGAAATAATATCTGAAATTGTTTAAATTTTTTAAGGACTTATTCATCCCCCTCTCAATGTAGTGTTCTTCCTACATCTTCATCTTCATTACATGTCCTTGACCTTATTCCTTCACTCCTACTATCCTTTCTTACTCTTTGTCCACCTGGATCCCATATGGTATTCTTTTTCCTTATTTTCCTTGACTTGGCTTCTTGAATCCCATATTCACCTTCACTATCCTCATGTTACCATTATTTTTACCTAAAAAACAAAACAATACAACACAAAGTACATAGTCTTCTTCATATTTTAACACCTTCTCCATCTTTGTATAGTCCATGTCCATCATGTGTTAATTAATATCCTTACCATAATTCTCATTTTGTTGTCTATTTTCTTGTTCATTAATGTTATTCACTATACCAATATTATCCATGTTCATACCTACTTCTTATTTTCTTTCATTTATCCCATTACTTTCCCAAGAAGCCATCTCTCTTAGATATACCTTCACTTTTCTTTCTTGTATCCATATCATCCAACTAACCTTGCAATAGTTAATCAATTTTATCCATGCAAAACTGATTTTCATACCTCTTATTCTTATCATTCTTGTCATTCCATCTTTTTTCATGATTCTCAAATGCACAAATAGGTTCATCTTGTACAATTTCAAGTAATTCACTCACACAAACATCAATATCAAGTAACAAATCATCAATTTTTCTTACCTTTCCTTCATTATTTACTTTCTTATCTTCTTGCACTTGTTGGATTCCCATGAATTCATCATCCTTTTTCATTATTTCATTCGCTATCTCTTATACCATACTTGTACTCTTTATTTTCCATACCATATTCATCTATTTTTTCATTGTTTGATGTCTCACAAGGTCTAAAGTCTCTCTCTTGTCTGGTCTTTGTTCTCTTGAGCTTGTTATCACTTTCTTTGATTTGTTTTCTTCTTTATCTGTTGTTGGTTTTTCCATCCATTTGGGCATCACATATCAAATTTTTTGAGAGATCTACATGGATATTGTATTCACTCATCTTCTATAAAACTTCTCTCTCTATAAAACTTCTTTCTCTTTCTTTTCCTCTTATCTCATCTTCTTTTCCTCTTTCTTGATCCTCTTTCTCAACCGAATTCTCTGATTTCTTCTCAAAATAAGATCTATAGGCAACTTAGCTTTCTTCTTCATAAAAATTTCAATCCCAAAACTTCCTTTCATCATCAAATCGCCAATATTATCTATATCTTCCCTCAAATTTCTTAGTTCTTGTTCCATCCTTTCTTCTTGTTTTCTTTCCTCTTCTCTCTTTTTATCTTCTTCTTTCTTCATTCTCTCTATATCTTCTTGTCTTTTCTTATGGCTTATCATCTTCACCAACTCTCTTACTATCTATTCTCTATACATATTTATATTTTCTTATTTTCTCAAGAAAGTTCTCTTCACCTTTCTTCTTCTTCACCTCACCTATGATTTCAACCTATTTTTTTGGTGCCTTCACACTCTTCTTATTATCCACTTTCACTTCTTCTTAATCTTCACCTGTCAATCTCACACACTTACACAATCCAAGGTTAGCCATAAAAAAATTTGAATATCATCAATAATCCTAATATCTGATACCAAATGATTAATATGTATATACTTTTTTCATGCATTCAATTAAGTTTAGAGAGATCAAACATCAACCTTCACCCCTAGCTCTGCAGTGAGGATCTTTACCAAGAAACCTAAAATGGCTAAATCTTGAAAATTTGATAAAATTAACTTCAAATGGTTAAATAAAACAAAATTACTTGTTATTATATCCTAATTAAATGTCAATTCAACTATACAATATGACCTCATATCATGAACCTTCATTTACTCTTACCTATCTTCAACTTTCCCTTCACCTTTCTTCATTATCTCTTTGCACAAAAAATAAAATTTTTGCCTTTTAACCTCTAATTACCTATTCAAATGGTGTAACTTGTTCCATCATATCAAACCAATGTTAATTCAATCATTAACTTATTGTAAAAATTTTAAAACCTCACTTTCTCTTATCTTTCTCCCAAATTACTCTTTAGTGCACTTAGGACCATTACCTCCAGTAAGCTCATGATTATGAGGATATACACACACCCTTAAAAAATGAAACCAATTTGAAATACCCTTTACCTTATTAGTGGTGTGACTTAAATTTCATAACTTAACTCACTAATATCTTCCTCCAATCACTTGTTCCTTCTTCTAAGATTTTGTAGGTCAATTAGCCTTGTCTTAAAGGTTATTCCATCATAAATTTTGATTACCTCAACCCTTTGAAAGAATAAACACATATTAGGACACCCATTTGAGTTTATACACTTTTTCAAAAGGTTTTATTATGTACTCTTTTAGAAGATATCTTTCAAATAAACTATTCCTAGACCTTAGTTAGGTCTCTGAGGTACACCTATAACTATCACAAGAGGTTGTCGTAAATTTAGAGAGTTTAACAACTTTCCATGGAATTTTTTTCTTGAATCAGGTTTTTGGTTGGGTGTAAGCAGTTTTTTCTAATTTTTAGACCTTGAGTTCATGTGAAAGGTCCTCAACACTCACTTTTTTCTCAAACCCTAACTAGGGTTTCGTGGGAACCCGAGAGAACTCAAACCCTTATAAAATAAAGAATGTAAACTTTGAAGATATAAATTTGTTTCTTAAGATAATTTAAAACATATTTTAAAACCTTTTTCTATCAGTGAGGGTGAAGGAGCAACAAAATTTGTATTTTGACCTTATCTCTTCCTGTACTGATCTGTGAAAGACTAGGTCTCAACATGCACCGTAATATTTGCAATAAATATTGACTTATATTTGTATAATTTTCTAGTAAATCATCACCATGGTTGAACCACAACTTTGAGTCCTCCCTTCATATGCTCATCAATGTATCAAACACAATATTACTCAAAATATGTTAAAAGGACAATCTAAACTCACTTCTTACAATTTTAACAATGTTTGGTTACCTATCCCTAATGGCCAAAGTATCCACATGAATACCTTGAAAATAGTTATTCCATGCTTTAATTATGTTTCTCACTCCATAACTCCATTTAAATGTTACTCCAAGACTTCTGCATGTAATTCTTACCATCAAAACAAGCCAAAACAATCATTCTTAGTGTCAAAATAGAGTATCATTCGCCTAGCAAATATTTAATGACTAAAATAATTTAGAAGGTTCTAAAATTTCCTCACACGAAGTGTAAATCAACTCTATAATTTATCAAGTACAAGAAAATTCAATAAAATAATCAAAGAATTTCTCAATTTCATCATTCACCACATAATATTATGTACCATTGCACACCAAAACAGAGCTTCTTATATTTAGATAACTGTATTTCTTACAAAATTCAAGTCCTCTTCCTTTAATTTCCTTCCTACAATCCTCTTATCCTCAAGGAATCCCTTCTAAATGGCTCTCTCTCTCTCTCTCCATAATATTCTAATTTCATCTCTATTACCTCTTTCATCCAACCCTAACTAACTTTTTACGTGACTCATCATATTTCTTTACAACATCAGAAGGAACTTTTATAGCTTCTTAGCATTTGATGACCTTTACATAACCCTAGTACCTATTATAATATTCCTAGACTTATAATACCAACCTTTACATTCATTGAAACGTCTTTATCCCCTTGACAAGTCATAATTTCTCATTTACATGCTCTTAAAAGTTGAATTATAATTTTTAAGGGAAATCAAGAATTTTAAATTTTGAACCTCTTAGCCTCCTAACTCTCTCTCTCATGCCTTACACATACTCTAGTACACCTAATTATATCTTACAACCATGAACAAAAGATAATTTCACATCTTTGGTGTTTTCTTGTGATGCCCATGCATCAGTGCAACATAGTATTATCTATGAAACCAATTACTACACTCAGGTTTCCATACATCATTCAATCAAATCATTAGTAAGATTGCATCTTCAAATTTTAAATTGTTCATGTCTCCTTTATTTAGTTAGTTTATCTATCATTGCAGATCATTGTATTACACCTCTTATCTAATGCTAAGAGAATATGTGGATATCCCCTCCTTATTTATAAAAACACAAGTTTCTTTGCACTATATATCCCTTTCATATTTTTGAAAAGGTGATGTTTCCAATATTTATGTTAATATTTTTAATACTATCCCTAGTTATCACATAATATATCATGTATCTATAATCACAATGGGTGTTAGGGAACCCATTAAAATCACTATCAATTAATTGAAATATATTCAAACATAATAATATAATCACAAATCTCAATTCAAATCCTTCTACTCAAAGTATAAATATAGAGGGTCTATCCCTCTTCAAATTTATGTCATATTATGAATCCTCTAAATTTCTACATAATTGTCCTTATTATACAATGAAATATTTTATTCCTATGCCTATTTCACCATTTGGGGTTTTTATTTCCCCCTAGTCATATTTTTATTGGGTATCCCTTGTACTAACCCCTTCCCTATGCATTAATAAATTTAAAATAAAAAAATTCAAATATTTACAAAAATATAAAACCAATACCTATGCACATAGTTTGAGTTGTTGAAACTTCACATTACATATGTTATTTTTCAATATGGTTTGATTAATAAGATATACGTTTGACTCTTTATACACATAATTTCATGAGCTATATAAATATTAATAAAATAAGCACAATTTGTTGTATTTTAATAAGATCTATCTTGGTTCCTTACATTCTTCTCTTGGGGGCATCCCTGCATATTATACATATTTTATTATTTCATTATAGTTCCTCCATATTTCCTCATTATTCTTCATTACATGTCATATTTTTAATTAATAACACTAACGCATGTGTCTTATACAACATTTACGTATTTTTCTTTATGTTATTTCTTACTACTTATATTTATCTTATAACTATTTTCTACATCATCTTTTTTCGTTACTTGTGTCACTACTTGTCTGATTCATTGTATGTTGCCTAAGTTCCTTGGTTTTCTTGTGACACCTTGTGTTTTCCATTATTGTAGTTCTATGCATTTTTTATGTGACATTTATTATATTGTATGCAACCTAAATGCCTTGATTGAATTGTGAAAATGTGGGTGTCCCATGTTTACATCTCTATGTCTTGATGTGACTCTTCTCTACGTGAAAATACTTTTCTTTCTCACTTGATTTCTAATTTGTCTCTATAGTAGTTCTATTACATATGTGCTACTATTATTACTCATGTTTTTGTTGTTATTGGTGCTCTTATTTCTATGGTTTTTTGTCTCTTTATGTGCCATGGTTTCCACCATGTGCAACCCCATTTGTAGGTACACAACTTTAACATTCCACATTCTCTTATAGATTCTCATACATAAAATTCATGGGAACATATATATTCTTTTGATTTTTTCACTTATTGTTTTATCACACACACCTCAAAAGAGGGGAATCTCATTGAGATATATTCTACACTTATAGACATATTTTTAGAATCATGCATATGTTTTCATAGGGAATAAGTTAGTATAAACATCTCCAAATACCAAAAATTGGCAAAAATCACATATGTGTAAAATTATCAAGAAAGGTCATGACTGTATGGATTTTCTTGAACCTATCATATATTTCCACCTTGGGTAAGCTATAATAAATTTTTTGATAGTTTCATATTTATGATCATGGATGCAATTTTTCAGCATAATATTAAACTCATTCGACACCATTCATATTATTTTATAAGGGGCATGAATATTTAGCTCCTTCTCCGATTTAATACCAATTTTTAGTTACAAAATATATGTTTTTTGAGGTTATGAGTCTCGTTCTCCATTGATTTTTCATCATAATACACACTTTTACTCTATAGTGTGACACAAGTGAAGGTAATTTGGAATTCCCATTATATTTTATACCTTGCATCTATATCTATAAAATTGGGCCTAGATTCATTTGAAATAGTATGATCCATAGGGTTAGGGAAATTAGAAAATAATATAAGTTATTTTTAGGTATTCTTTCCTCCCCTCATTTCAAAGGGAAAGATATCAAAGTTACTAAAAAAATTGATACACTATCTTCTTCATTCATGGGGTGCATTAGTACTTATCTTTCCTTCTCGCCATATCCTATTCATTATTGGGTTTCATGTACCAAATACTCCAATTTATCCTTTTTCATAATTAGGGACTAATGACCCCCAATCCTTCAAAAAAATTAGTTACACAATCAAAATATCTAACTATAATAAAGGAAAAATAAGTCTTCCCTCTACAAGGAAACCATGTGTTTTATTTGCATGATTTACATCTCTTGATTTCACTTTATGCGAGTCAAAAATCTATGTTTATAATTATGATATAGTTTAACTTATCTTATTGAAATTGAATATACTCTGTGTTGTAAGTTCCATCATGGAGCATTCCAAAAACAACACATCTATACAATAAAAAACTCCAAATTAAGACAAAGTGTTTCTACACACTCATGTATTTTTTCTTAGAAGCATGTAATTTTCATGTTACAATTAATGGGGTGAATATAAACACTCAAATTTTTAAATTCACGCTTTGACACTACTAATTTTAACTATCTTCCTTTTCTAATAAAAACAACCTCATCATGTAACCACTCGTTACATCTTTCTATCTCTTTCTAGCTTGGTTATTCTGACATACTGATGTGTTAAATAATTCTGAGTAAAATTCCATGAAATCAATGACCATCATAGTGTAAATTTTGGGTTTGAGCTACCATTTCAGTATCTAAAATCATATAGATTGTCTAGGATGTAAAATATGGTCTTGGCCAAGTTATATCATCTTGGAGTGACATATCTTCAAACTATTCTTACGATGCAATAACATTTGTTTGGTATTTTCATCTTCTTGGCCCAGCCTTATCATGATAATTTACCATCATGTCCCTATGTACACAATTTAAGATCACCTCATTTACACACTTGGCACTCTATAGGAACTCTTATCTCAAATACATATACAAGGCACTTATGGTTCCCTAAATTTTCCAAAATTTTATGCACATCCTTTAGGGAATCCACTACTATAATTCTGAAGCACTCTGAATTTAAAAATATATAATTTTTCAAATCCTAATATATTGTAGAGTCATGTATTATAAATAAATGCTAAAGAAAATATCTGACACAAGAAATAAATTAGATACAAATCAAACCCTAGGTAAATGAGAGAGGATAACATACTTATCTGATATTCACTTAATCTCGATGTATGCTAGACTAAAAAATTGGTAAATAGGAGGAGGAGACTATCACAATCGAACACAAAAAAATATGGAACTTCTAGATGATCCGGGAATAGGGCACATTGAAAAAGACTAGGGAGTGTATGCATTAGAGACCACTAGTGGGTTCATGTGACTATGCAAGATCTCATAATGTGGTTTTTCTTGTTTCATAGGGTGGTCCCTAACCTTTGTTGTTGATCACTTGTGTGTCACTAGGTGATAATTGTATTCACATGTAACCTACAAAACAAATGATATCCTACAAAACAACAAACTACATCAAATCCTAAAAAAGAAATATGAAAATGGGGAGTCAAAATGACCTCGGAAGTCACCCAGCACATTGAACTTATGACCGAGCACTGCACTACATCTCAAAATCCATGTAGTTCTTATGAAGTGTGTGTAAAATCATACCTAAGGAGGCCCATGTGCAAGTGCATGTGATAATGTGAAATATATAGATTACCAATGTAAATAGATGTGTGGATGACAAAATGAACTTCCCCTCCTATGCATGTATGAAGAAAATGTAGTCCCTTTTACCTTATATGAGTAATAGATGGATGCCTTTGATGCTCTGAGATTCCTTTTAGATGCAACCTTAAGTGATGATAATAGATGCTTAGAGCTTGGTTCTTTATTTTTGTCACATAGCATTGTATTTATATGATTCCCTTAATTTAATTTCATAATTGACAACTATAAGGCCAACCCATAAGAAAACAAGATGCCCAAAAGGTAAAAGAGGCCAAAAAGAGGTGAGTAAGATACAAAGAGGTCGAGGGCTCCTAGAGAGGAAAAGGATGCCTAGGTGATGGTGTCCAAAGTCAAGAAATATAAAATAATGAATTTCATTTCATGATGTAGGGTATGTATGACTAAAGAGGAAACAAGAAAGATAGGAAATAGGACAAAGATAGTTGTTAATTACTAGTTTTCTCACTTAGGAATCACATGAATGCAAGTATATGTTTAGGACCTGGAAATGTACCCAAGTGGGTGATTTTAAGTCTACATTTTCCCCACTTATGTTTTTTAGTGAATAATCGATAACATAAATTATTTAGAAGATGTGTACCTTTTTATCCTTTTAGATTGATGTAAAAGCGTGACGAGTAGATAAGTGAAATTGTGAAGTGATAAAAAATGAAGTGTGGAAGCTAAGAAAGAAAAACTATCCCTAGGGATGAAGTGTATGATATTGTACCATGTTGTACATGTTGTTATGCTTGATGAATAGCTGCTTCTTATTATGTATTAAGGACATACTTGCAAAATAAGAGCAAAAGATTAGTCAAAATCATGTATTATGAAAACTTTGTAAAAGTATGTAAAAAGTGTGTAAAAGTATGTAAAAAGAAAAGTGTTCACATGATCCGTGATGAATGAAATTGATAGAAGATGTCCTGAAATGATGTAGAATAGAGGTTTTTTTTGGTATATCTCATGCCAAGTGTAAGTTTTTTGGGAGATCTCATGCCAGAAACAAGTTTTTTGGGTGATCTTATGCCAAGTCTGAATTTTTTGGGTGATCTCACGCCATGATAGAAAATTATTGGGGAGATAGGTTTTGTTTTTATCTCCATCCATGAATTCTTCCAGAAATTATACACCATTATAGATGGTGTGATCTTTCTTTGTTCCCTGTTTGTTTTAGTTCAATCCAAAAAGAAAAAAGAGATATAATGCATTTTTATTGTTGAAGGAATATGCTTGTAATGTGAAAACTAATTTATGAACTATTGACAAATGTGTTGATATGAGAAATTAAATGTAACTTCCACATAACCATAGGTTCCTTGGAAAGGCCAGGAGTTCCCAAGCACTAGTGTCTGTATTTTGGAACTAGCATTTTTGTTGACATGAGGACCCAAGTCATATTTTGGGTCATTATGTTACTATAACCTTGTTATGTTCTTGTAATGTGTAGGCTTGAATTGTAACTTTGTACTATTGTATGGGGTTACTGATTCACCTAATGTATTCCCCCCTCATTTGGGGTGTATGTGATGTCTCTCGGAGTATGTGGCCTAAAGAGAGGAAATAAAGTTGATCTAAAACTAAAACCCTACAAGGGGGGGAAATGTGCATGGTAGAAACAAAGACACATGCAAAAAAAGTGGCTAGATACATGTGTTAGTAGTAAAAGTGACAAGCATGTTATAGAAGACAATGTAAACAAACAATAGTGGAGAAAAATTAGGCAAAAAAAAAAAGGTTTTTTTAGTCATAAAAGCACACATTTTAGACATTATTTAGTCTCGGTCTCATACTACTATTCACATGGTTTTTAAGTGAAGAAAGTACTAATTAACCCATGTCCTTTGGCCATTTTAGTTTCTTTTTTTCGTCACTTCCAACCTTCAACATATACTTTTCCAATATATTTTTTTAGTTTTTTGTCATTTTACCTCTAACTGGGGCACCTAACTCAGTATTGGGGTGCTTTAGGAACCCTGAGACTTTCTACATTTTCCCACCATTTTTGGGTACTTTCTAGTTGTTTGAGCTTTCTATCTTTTTGGTGGTCATCTTTTTCAAGTTTAATTATGAAATTAAAACTAGAGAACCATATAAATATAAATTTATGAGATGACAATGAGGGACCAAACACTAAGCACTACTATCATCACCTAAGGTTACATCCATAAAAGGCTCCATTTATATCCATCTATCTCCATCACAAGGCACAAGGCTAGTTCATCTACATCACACTCCATATTATAAAATCCTATTTTATTCCATCCGCCATTTTATTACATTCCTACACATAGTTATTTCTTGCTAATTTCATAAAGTGTGATTATCACAAGATCACCTAGGGCATGATTGCACACACAAGCACATAAAACTACATCGGGTATGAGATGTAGTGCATCAGTCAGTTAGTAAGTCCATCATTGTGTCAGCTGAGGATAGTCTGACCCCTTCATATACATATTTATTTTTTGGAGGTTTGATGTTTGTCTTTGGGTTTTACATGTATCTTCTTCATCACTGATTTCTAGTGAAATACGACACATTCCAACGACACTAGTGTGATAGGAAGTGAAGGAAGGAAACCATCAAGAGACACCTAGAAGGAAGGTAACAATTATTTTTCGTAGACTAGGGAACCCATACCTCACACTAGGGAGCCCGCAGGCACCCCTATACCTCTCTAAGTGCCCTAATCCATCCTATTGTTCCAGATTTATGTTTTCTAGAGATTTTGTGTGGTTGTGCTTACATTCTTTTCATATAGTTTATTCTACAACATAGTCCCAAGGAATCTTCGAATCAACTAAGATCTTTTCTATCCCCTCTTACACATTAGGGTTTACATTTCTACTTTCTTAGTTTCTTGGGTAATTTTCCTTATGTATTTTTCTATCATTTATAGTTGTTCTTAATATTAGATTAACTATAGAATTAGTAATAATTTGACATATTTTTATTTAATCATTTTGGTGAACCCAATCTTCAAATACTCTTTCTCCTTGGGCCTTTTCTTCATATACCCACCACTCATTGTGGTCATTTTGGATCTTTTTAATATTGTGAGCTTCCTTTATTCACTGATAGGGCCTCCAAACCACTGGCTGATATCCCTACTTCTGTCGCTACCACTGAGAATCCTTTGGATAATTCACACAATGTCCCTCTTCATGAAATAGAAGCATCTGATAGTGAAAAGTCCTACGATAAAGAGACTAATGTTGAACAAGATCTAATAAAAACCATTATTGAATTTAGACAAGCTTTGCGTGATAATCCCATTCATTTTACACATGTCCTACATGCTTTTATCACTGCTAAGAATGTGCGTAATGCTTCTATCTCTATAGTTTCTCTTTATTTGTTTCACGTGGTCTCCACCCCACCAATTTATGTTTCATCTTCTATTCCTACTAATACCACTCCTTTCATTCACCTTAGCACATATAACATATATCTTGTATCTTATTATAACACTCCTAATATTTCTTTGTATAACAATTTGTAAAACCAAATTCAACAGCTAAAATTTTCTACTTCTCGTGCATCGTCATCTATATACTCTACATCATTACTGCATACTCCTTTTGCACTTGTTATATCTACCTATCCCTTACCACCTAATTTTTTCTCTCCAAAATTACCCATCTTTAAATGCCATGGTGATCCACAAGAAAATATATATACTTTTCACGTAGCATGCCTAGACTATGTAGATGAATCTATAGTATTACCTAAGCTTTTTCCTCATATCTTGCAAGATTATATGATCCATTAGTTTTATGACCTACCTGTCCATTTAGAAAACTCTATTATGTAGCTTTCTGATACTTTTCTTTCACATTTTTCCATTAAAATTGGCTCTAATATTTCTTATGCTCAGCTAGCACAACTCAAACAAGGTTCTAAAGAACATTTCACGGATTATGTCTTATGTTATAAAAAAAATATCCAAGATGTACAATATGCTTGCAGATGCTGATATTTATGATTGATTCATTCAAATTATTTTACCACCACTTCAAGAAAGTGTTCTCTTTTATACCTCTCCTTCATTTGATAAAAATTTTCATACTCTTAAGCTATGTAAAACCAACCTCTTAGCTATAAGCAAGCTTAAGTATCAGGAAAAAGTATCATCATCCACCCGTTTTCTAAGTAAATCAACATTCAATCCCTCTATGAATAAACCATCATATACAAAATTCACTATTAACGCAGTCTCTACTAATAAGGAGCTTAAATCACAATCACAACAACATACATTCATTGATTTTATCATTCCCCCACGTATTTTACTACCACAAATTGTCGAAAGTTCCTCATCACACTGCCATCTCCACTAAAAATAGACCCATATCGACCAATAGGGTGTAATTTCAATGAACATCACCATTGTGAATATCATCAGTGTATTAAACACTCTACCGATCGTTGTTACTGACTAAGATATCTCATTCAGGATTTGATTGACAATGTTCAAATTGAACTTCTGGAATATGAAACATCTCCACTTGTCAATGAAAACCATAAGCTCAAAATATTTAATATCCCTCTACTAAAACTTGATACGAAAACAAATGACTCATCTGCTAATTATGTATACCATGTAATGTATCCTCTTGCTTTAGGGGCCCTTAACTTTTTAGTTTCACATACCGATGCTTCGCCACTGGTCATCTATTTTTCTAATCACGACTATCATGCAAATTTTACATCTGATCACCTACATATATACACATATATTAGATAGATTACCATCAATAATACCAAGGTTAACCCATTGTGGCCTATTAGTGCATACTCTATTCCATTTCTTGATGCCATTGATTACCCTCAATCACAAATCAAATACCCTATAAACAAACCATATGGTGTTGTAAAACTACACATTACATTTGGTCCTCTTACTTTTCTTGTCCCTTTCCTCATTGTGAAAGAAATCAATGGTTGTGACATGCTACTTGGACTCAATTGGATTCGTAGGTCTTAATCCATTATCTCTATGTATGTATATCCAATATAGCTATATATATGTATGTATGTATGTATGTACATGTGTACACACACACATAAACACACACACACACACACACACAATTTGCACTCGTAGTCCTCAGGAGTAGTAAGAAGCTTCTTGAGGATGCTACTGCCATAACTAAGTGATTATTTTTATTTCATTGTTCTTATCTGGTCTTTTTTCTAGCCATATGAGTTCTGCATGCAAATTTAGTCATGTTTATTACTGTGAAAATATTTTATCAAGCCTTGCATGTAATTTCAAATTTATTTAGTTATGTGGATATATTTAAGGTCAGGCTATGGATGGAATGGAACTCTCGGGTCAATTAGAAGAGATTATTTTCTGGTTTCTTGTGATTTTTTGGAGGAAAGAAGTGGGCATGATCGACTATGATATAGTTGATAAGGAAGACTTCTATGAGAATTTTCAGGCATGAGATCACCTCCCGCTCATCATTGTCATTTATAGCATTTAGATATTTTAATGAATACATGGAGAAATTGGTTTTCAACACTTCTACTTCTATTAATGGCAAATGATAATGTGTTTGATTTTTACCAAGATGTGTATCATTTTCTGAATTCTCACCTGGTTAAGTATATATTATCTTAGTATATACATGTATGTGTATATTTATTTTAACCTGCATAAGTTTGACTTATATTCAAGCCATTTGGTAGTATGGCCATTTTATTTCTGTTATTGTGTTTACTGGTTGTGTTACTCAATCTGCGTATTGTTGCATGCAAGTTGTAATGGGCTACATTCATATTGGTTGGGTACCTTATTACATGTATTTCATCTCACCTATTTTTGATTGGGTTAATCCTTGACCTTCGTGCCTGGTTAAGGTTTCAAAAGATGACTCTGTGTTTATTATCCTCGAGTTCTCATCTCATGTACTTGTAGTTGATCATTAATTTTCACCAATTAATTTTTTTGGGTGTTATATGTAAACATGGAGTATGAATACCCAACTCCATTTTCTATTGAGATAAGGTTGTTTTAGTAGTTAAAATGTTTTTTTAATGGAGTTTTTAACTTTCTTCTCAAAGAGCTATTCAAGAATAGCATCAATTATGAAGTGGTTATGATTTGGTCTTACCTATAGCAGATTTGTTATTTCATTAGCATGATCTATTAGTGTTTTCTCTTGTAGGATATTCACTATTTAATTCATATGCAAAGAATTTGAAATTCAACCCATAAGGGTTTAGGGCTTAGGCTTAAATGGGTGGTATTCTAGTGGTTATGTGACTCAGTCACTAACTTTCTTTGTTCTTTGATTTTGTTATATTATGGTGACCGAGCTTCTTACTCAAGTTGAGGAAATTTTTCTCTCTTCGACCATTCCATTTGTTCATTTATTTATTTAAAAGACCACTAAGTGGTCAAGGCTGACTATGTTATTTTTCCAAACACTGTCTATGTGAAGGGTTTAGAACTTTTTATTTTATTTTCTGGTTTAGTCAAACTAGTGGGTGTTGGTGTATTTAGGCATGAAGGAATTTTTGGACTTAGTCTGAATGATTAATACTCTTAATCGACCCTTGGGCTTGGTCAAATTATTCCTCATGAATTTTGTAAAGGTTCTCAGTTCTGTTTTAATATTTTGAATTGATTCAGAATGGTTAAGGTATTTGACAACATTCAGGTGCTTTTTTCAACTAAATTGTTATAATAAAAAAAGTGCTTGTACTCTTACTTCTATGTGAAGGAATAATGTGTTCAGATAAGTTAAGTTTATTTGAGAAGGTTAAAGCATTGATTATATGATAATTAATTATTACCATAGCAGTAGATTGTCTCCTATTATAATAATACTTATTATTATAAGACTTGAGTGGTTTTATATTCTTCTTTTAAACAAGAGTTGGAACTTGATTGACGTTATTTGGATAGCTTGGTTTGACCATTGACATTTACTAAGTATAGTGATATATGATGATATATATAAACACACAAATGAGTATTTAGATATAAATTTGCATACTTGCTTTACTATTATTTAATAACCTTGTTTGGTATAAAGGACATAGTTGATATGTTTTTGGAATTAGAAATTCATATTTATGATCTGTTACTAATATGAATTATTCTTTTAATGATTTGAATTTTATAAATCATATGTTCCCTTTTTATGGATTATGAAAGAAATGAAAAATAATAAAAAGGAAAAAATATAGGTTGTTAGATTTAATGAATTTTAGATTATGTTGATTAGTTGAATTAGGTGCATTGAAATGTTTCAGTGCTATAAATTGTAAAGATACGATGGATGACCTTTTCATGCTAGTTCTTTTGAAATGAGTGTTTCCTAAAAAATTGATAGATGGTGGAATTTAAGTCTTATCTGGTGGTTTATTTTTAAATGGCTACGATGATTTCTCATTAATTATGATTTAAAAATGTATTCATTACTTAAATCTTTGTAAAATTGACCTTGCATGCTTCACTGTATAAATTGTTGAAAGGCATTATGGTTTCTAAAGCTTTTGTATAGTTTTGGGGGAAATAAATTAAAAAATTGTATTCGATTTGGATATTTTTGTAATAAAGATCTTGGTTGATCATATAATTTATTCAGTTCCTTTGACTCATCTAGTAATTATATTGACTTGATTTAATCTATCAAATGTATTAAGTTATAAATACTTATGTGGATCAACCTTAAAAGATATAATAGAATTAAAGCTATATGAATGATTACGAGATTTAAACCATTAAAAATAAATGAATGTGGTTTAATATTTTATATTTGTCTGATTTAAATCTTGTATTATGGTAAATAGTTAATGACTATTTAATATATAGTCAACAACATGCAAAGAATATTATTTGGAGTGATCGAATTACTTATTCAGTTGTTGAGTTATATTAACTTATACTTGAGAAACTAAAATGACATTGTCATAATTTAAATAAATTGGGGATTGCATTATTAATGAAATCTTTTGTCCTAGTTATATTAAGGATGCTTAAATGGTTATAAATATACAAACTTATGGAATTGATTACGAATATTTATCAAAACTAAGTTATGGACCTTATGATTGAATAATTATTGGGATGAGGTATCGCTGCATAGTAATTTTAAATTGTCATAAAAATAATTCATTGTGGGGAAATATGTTATGAAAAACCTATACGTAGGACTCGGAAGGCCAACTTTGGATGGCTTTTTTAGTGTAGTATTCATCGATAACACTAGACATGATTACAACATTGTAGCCTTTAGGGCGATTGAGGAGTTCATCCAGGGCCATGCCAAAAGTGTTTCCAACCTCAGCGGTGTCCTAGCTGCACTTTGGGGCAGCGAAAAAGAAAGCAAAAGAACCATTGAGGAGCTTGATAAGACTGATGCTTCCCATATGACTGCTTTGGGTATGTTTCATGCCTGGAAGAAAATCAAGATCAGTATCGATAAAGCTACCAAGAAGTAGTTCTGGATGCTTCTGCTGCTTTTTGTTGTTTTTCTGTTGTTTCTTTGCGGTCGGTTTGCTGTTTTTTTGCTGTTGTTTTGATGTTTTGTCTCGTTTGAGTAGTTGTTTCTGAGCTACTTGGAGCTTCATTATAACACTTGGATCTTGATCCATTCTCTCTGTTTCTCACTCTTATTTCGGCTCTCAGGCCTTCTTTTGTATTCAAGGGTATAGTCCCTTTAAAAAAACTATTTGCCAATAATAAAAAAAACACATGTCATTTAATGAATATTTCCATACAAAAATTATACTAAGTTGTACCTTGAGCTCCATTTATTACATAGGTCATAATCTATAAGGAATTGAGTTGTGATAAAATGTGAAGGTTATTTTTCCAGTTTGGTCTAGTCACCTTTGTACCAAATTATGTTAGTTACAAGGAATAAATTGATCACGTGACGATGTAATTCATTAAAAGAGTACTTTCTCTCCCATAAGAAACCTAAGTTGGCACAATTGTGCCTTGTTACACAGGATGAAAAAGTGTGTATCTTATGCATAACTTGAAATTAATTTAACTTTAAAAATTGATTCAATTATTATAACTGAACCAAGAGACATGGTGGTGGGACATGTTTTGGAGATGAATGTGGAGTCTATAAATAGAGCATGCAATGTATGACTCATAAACTTTGGCCGAAGTAGTGTAAGTCATTACACTATTAAGTTCATCTAGTTATAACTAAAGTGTGAGATGTTAGATGGGATTTGATTGAATAAATTCCAGGTAGAAAATTATAGAGACACTTATAAAATCAAAGCCGAGAAGGTAACTAAAGGGTATACATTGTATATAGAATCGAAGAAGTAACTTATGGGGGATCATTGTATCTAGTTGATTCATAATATGCACATGATTTATTGATTTTTTATCTGAAGAATTGTAATTAAAAACTGTTTGATTTAAATGTTAGATTGTACATTTAAATCAATGAAGGCATATGTTAACTTTTGGAAAAAAACCATTCTCATAATTATGATGTCTGAAAAGTGGGTGTCACAGTATAGATAGGGTTAGTAATTGTTCTAGGGTGTTGTAATCACATGCAAATGCATTCTCGACTGAGTGTGATGTCTTATAATATTGTGTTTGTTCTTGCACCCATTTTTTATTGCATTCCCGATGCATTTTTGTCTTATTTTGACATCCATTTGAACATGTTTTTCCTTACAACTACTCTACACTTATCATTTTTTGGATGTACCACGGAGGATGTTCTTCCCAAATGTATACTTCATAGCACCAGTACTACATCATTACCTCTGCAACTTCTTCCCAGTAGGGTTAATTATGCACTATGGCATTTGAGCATGGAATGTTTTCTCATTCACAATGACCTTTATCCATTCTTATATAGGCATGTGGGTAAGTGCACCAAGTTGGGGGACAATTAAGTGGACATCAAATCCTGAATTTTACATTAAAAATAGCAAAATATCAAATTTAGTCTTCCACAAACTTGAACCATGCCAAAAAGTAAAAAATATGTCATAAAAATGGTACCATCGCGTAGGGGAGACTATTATCCATGTAGAAATATTGATTTTAAAGTGAATAGAATAGGATAAATATCATTTTATAATTTTTTACTAATAGTAGGTCTTTAAGACACTTTTTCCCATGAATGTTTGTCTACATTAAAGATTGAAATTTTTTTTTCACTTATTAGAATGTGATAAAACTTATACCATCCCAACCATGGTGAAATTATATACATGTTCAAAAAAAATTATTTGATTTCAATATTTTTTGATGAAGTTATGGCGGGAAAATAGAAAGTTCTTTGTTTTCTTTATTTTTTCATACCACTTTCATAGAAAAAATCATAAAAAATAAAATATTGCTAAAAAAACACAAAATAAAATCCATCCCAAGATAGATAGCGACATCTAACTTCTCACCAAAGGAGAAAAATATATATCATTTTTTGGTCATCCAAATCATGGGCAAACGAACTACAATCTTATAGGTGTTTTTAAAAAAAATACCAAGTCATTGAATTTTGAGTGTTTAATATAGCTAATCTTGTCCCTTTTTAAAAAAAAATAGTATTTTAGAAACTAGATTCCAGATTCTATGATTCATATTAATATATTTTTTCTAATTTTGAGTGTATGTATTGCTAATAATCCCTACAAGTTGATATTATGTTGTTATTTGCAATATGACGTCCACTTATGACCTCTTGTTTGTCCCCTAACTTGTTGCACTTACCCATGTGCCTAACCCCAGTAATCTTGAATATCTTGAACATTGACTTGAAACTTATAGTATGGTTTTTAGTTATTTATTGACATACATTTCCATGCCTCTCCACTATCATGTGGTGCACATGGAATGTCCTTAAACTATTTGGAGCATTCTTCAGTCCTTATTTGGAGACCCTTCAGATATTATTCATTGTTTCTCTTTCTTCTAATATTGTTAATTCCACACCAGCTTCATGTGATTATAATTCTTTTGACATAGATTTTCTTGTTTATATTCCTGATGATGAGGTTTATTCTTCTAGTTATGATAAGGAGTGTATTGATAAGGATACATCCTCCCTCTCCCATTCACCCTTCAAAGAATGTTGAACCTCCTCTTTTCCCATCAGACATCATACAAACATGTTCCCAACTTCATACCTTCATTGCATATTCCTCCATTCCATAGTCATTATGTGAGGCATCTCCTGCTCATCCTACTTCTTTTTTTGATGATTAATACCTTTTAGAAATTACTTTTCTATTTGATGAGTAACCCTTTTGGGATGAGTTTCTACAAAAAATTAGATGTCTCTTTATATATCCCACTTGTGTTGTAGTACAAGTCCAGTTATTCTTCATTTTATAGAGAATTCACACATTTATACTTCAAAGTAGTCCTTCATATTCTTTGTTGGGAATGCCCCTTTTGGGATTTCCATCACTTATTTTATTTTAGAGATTTTCATTGATACACCATTTCTTGTGGATCCTCTTTCTACCATTCTAGGAGTTGTTCCTTCACTTGATATGGACATTATTTTGGCAAATGATCCATATCCATATTATGAAAAGTATACTTCACTGGAATTACCTTTAGTTCTTGAGAACCTGTGTTCCATACCTATGTGACATTTTAGTTGTGGACCATCTTCAATGTTATTCGTACTATTGAATCTTGTTTCCTTCACAGAGTGGGTGGATTATTAGTACACCATTTATGTTCTTCCAAAGGGTAGAAACATTGTTTGATGTAGGTGGATCTTATTTATTCTTTAGGAAGAGGACCACATCATCAACACTCTTCTTGGAGTATTTATAGAGTTGTAGACTTTAGATCATGTTGTAAGCTTATTTTTTAAGCCTTTGTTGAATCCAAGTATCTTCACTTTGGCTCTCTTATTGAGGTGAGGTCTACTACTTCTACACATTTTCTTCAGTCTTTCTAATCTCCTTCTTAATATTTTTCTCTTATTGTAGAAATATTTTTGTTTGTACATGGGTGCCTCACCATTCCTTTTGTTTTCAGGACCCATATGACACCTCTTTCTTAGGTTGTTTATGGGAGTATTCTATCTCTTGTAAGTGGATATTTTCCCATTGGGTTTTATTTCATTACTTGAGATCCGTATTTTACATGGGTACCTCATTAAGCATAGCTTTTGGGACCCATTAATCTTTTTGACTTTCCATGCATCATCATAATATATGATGAAGGGGGTGTTGCTAAGCATTATTTCATTTTCCTCTTATTAGGTATTTCACTCACACATGGTACGTCATCTCACCATAGGTGAGGTAATAGGTCTCTATGTTGTTGTTAGGAGTTTATGATGCATGACATATTATGTCATAGAATATTTCATTTGTGTCAGTTTGTGTCAATGTGTCATACAAAAGTTACATTCCATTTCTAGATTGTGAATCCTTTCTCCCTTATAGAGACATGATGGGTCTTACATTGGGAGTTACACACCACTCCTATTTCTACTTGGTTTTTATCAATGAGAATGAGCATACCTTTTTTTGCATGCACATTTTTCATAGTGGTTATTTATTGCTTATTACTTGGAGTTAAGTCATGGTTCCATTTTATTACAACTTGGTTGATGTGCACGTATTCTAGTTTGATCCTCATTCTCACATTATCTCACATGGTATTATAGCTCATTGTTGGGAATCATGTCACTTGCCCATGTTCATTTCCTACTACTCTCAATTTTGTGATTTGTACTAGCTTCTTGTGAATTTTTTTAATCTATAATTGATTTGTGCTCTACTTGCATTAATGTGGGTAAACATATTATTTTTTGGAGTTATTTTCTTGTGGTATTTCCTTTTTGTATGTGTAGTTTTAGGATTTTTTCATCTAATTTTGGCTAGTTATAGCTATTTTTGGTGGAAATATTATTTTTGGAGGTATTTATGGTTTTTCATTGTGTTTTTTAGATCTTTTTTAAGTTTAGTTATTTGAATTTTTTGGTTATCTCTAAACCTAGCTTGACTCATTCTCCTTCCTACAACCTTGTTAAGCTCCTTTCTTACTACCTCGGTCCTCCCAGAGTTGCCCATACTATTCACTCAACTTGAATGAACTTGGTTCTAGATCAGTGAGCTACCTATAGATATCCTTGAGCTCTCTCTTCACCTTCTCAAAGATCTCCTTGAGCTCTATTTTGAGATCCCTAAGCTCTATCCAGGATCCTCCTCTTCCAGATCAAATGAGCCACCTTAGGATCATCCCTGGATTGTCTTCCTAATCCACCTCAATTATTCCATGAGCTCACTTGTTTGACATGGGTCACCTTCTCTATATCATCTTGTTAAACCTTGTCTCAAGCTCATTTCTTTGGCAAAGCCCCACCATTCATCCTCCTTGTCGTGGTTTCCTTGATTTGAACATGTTTTACCTTAGTTCTTGGGCTCAACTTTCTATGAGTTTCCCCTCAGTTGACATCTTTTTTCCCACCTTGGATATTTTTTTTTGTGTTTTTGCATGTTTTTATTTCTGTACAGACTCCTCCATAAGTCCTTATAACCCATCTCTATGTGGCTCAGCCATAGCTTAGCCTCTGGTGACTCGACCCCTACTCTCAATGTGTTTCATATAAGATTGGTCTTAGACCCTACGTGCTCACCCACCCTCCTAAACCTACATGGATTGATCATTGGATAATTCATTTGAGCCATCCCTACTTTTATTACCCTTCCTTAGAACCTTGTTACCTTCCCGTTCAACCTCTTTTGCATGCGCTACACTCAACCCCACCTACCCGCCTAACCTGTGTTGGTTTTTTTATATTCATTCTACCTCGAGTGCCTCTCCACCTTCCACATGACATTTATTTGTGGACCGTCTTTCCATTGACCCTTGACCACCTTCAAAATTACTTATTCCCTCATTTTTCAATTGCTTATGCCCATTTTTTATTAAATAGGCATAGTTATAAGTTTTACATTAGTTTATTAATTTATAACATAACCTTTTTAATCCAACTTAGGGTATTTTTAAGGAAGGAAATTAAATCATTATAATCTATTCATATATTAATTAATTTAAGGGTTATCTATTTATTTAAATCAACCCTTTATTATTTTCTCATTTTGGTACTTAAAATTAATTGGGAAAATATATTTTTAAAAACTAGTATTAATGGGTGTTCTTTTGCTAACTTGTTTTGGAGTTGTTTTGGTGTGTTTGTGTGCTTTCTGGAGGCCTCTTCATGGTATTATTTCTCCTAATGTGCCTTTAGAGAACATTGTGGAGGTTTGTAGGACTTTATTTTCATTTTGGGAGGTCTTTTGACTCTTTCAAAGTAATTTTTCCTTGTAGTGCTCTTGTTATTACTTGCAAGATTATGAGTATGTTCCCCATAGCCTTGTGAATAGGGATCCCCCTTATGCGACGTGAGACACCTTTTCTCACATGGAACTATGTTTTGTCCCATTTCGATTTCTTTCACATTTTTTTTCACTGTCACGGTGTTGTTTTTTTTCTTTTGACTGAAAATCATTGCGGCCTCCACTCTTGTGTGAATTTTCACCTACTAAAAAATGAGTGGTGAACTATTTCATGTCACATGAAAACACCTTATTTTAACCAATGTACTATTTATAAGGTGCTACAAATGAGGGGTAACTATTTTTTTGGGGTATTGTAATCACATGCTGAGGCATTCTCAGTTCAGTCTGATGTCTTAAAACCTTGTGTGTGTTGTTGTACCCTTATTTTATTGTATTTAAGATATTTTTTGGATTATTCCAATGTCTATTTGAGTGTTTTTATCCTTGGGACTCCTATAATTTTTTCTATTTTTACATATGCACCATGGATGATGGTATTTCTAGACTTATGCTTCATAACACTGGTAATTCTTCACATCCTCTTCCACTTCTTTTTGGTGGGGATAATTATGTAATGTGGTATTTAAGCATTTAATTATTTCTCAATCATGATGACCTCTATCCATTGTTGTATCCAGAAAATTATCTTATCCACATGATCATGTTCATCTTGAATATTGTCTTGACACTTGTTGATTAAGATAAATGTAAATTTATATACCTAATCTAAATGTTATTATAGTAGTAAATAAATATACAATTAAGTACATAAAGTAACCCAAGTAAGATAAGAAAAAAAGTAGAAAACCCTAAGTGCAAAGAGGGGGTAGCAAGCCTTAGTTGATTCACAATTGTTCCTAGATTGTGCCAAATTGTTGATCAGATAAACAAAGAGGGATGAGTGTCACACAAAACCCTAGATAAGTGTGTGAGTTGATGACCTACCTAGACTGGGGCACCTGGAGAGGGACATGGGAACCTGTGGGTTCCCTAGGCCTAGTTTTGGGCACCTGTGTCTATGGAAATACTTAGAAAACATCTTCTGAGTGTACGTTAGTTATTTCTTATTGTTAACATGATTCGTTGGAAATATACACTTAAATAATGATCTGAAAAACACTCCAATAGACATAAAATCCTAAAAACTAAATATGCATAATGATGGATTAGACAATCCTCAGTTGTCACAATGGTAAACTTATAACTGAGCATTGCACTACATATTAGACCCAATGTAATTTTTTATCTATGTGTGTGTATGGAATTATGCTCTAGATGACTCTTATGTGTGTCACACTTGATAATGAGAAAGTAAGCTAGATGTACAAAAATGTAGTAGATGTGTGCATAAAATAGAATAAACTTCCCTCCTATGAAGTGTATGTAGAATAACCAACCCTTATGTCCCTTGGATGGTGTTATATGGATGCAATAGAACTCTTAGATGCTTGATGAATGTAACCTTAGGTTGTGATAGCTAGTGCTTAGTGTTTGGTCCTTTATTATGATCACATAGCTTTATATTTGTATGATTCCCTTTCTTGAATTTCATAATTAACCCCAAAAAGGCATACTACCAAAAAGATAAGATGCTTAAATGGATAGAAAGGACCTAAAATATGTGAACAAAGTATACTGAGGCTAGGGGCACCCAGAGGGGATGAGGGAACCTATCACTAGCATCCTGGTTAGGCATTGGTGTCCAAGATGATAAATAATGAAGTATAAAAAGGAAGAATGAGAAAGTAAGGGTATAAAACCAAAAGTGGAAACATAAAGAAAATAAAGGTGGAAAAAGACATGGGTTAGTTAGTAATTTTCTTTCTTAGGAATCATATGGATAATAGTATGCAATCAAGACTATATAACTACCCAAAAAAAAAATTGTGTTTAAATTTTCCCCCACTTTATGTTGGTGAGTGGAAATATTGGTAACATAAAGTAGATAAATATGTGTACTTGATAACCATGTAGATTGATGTATAAAGAATGTTTCAAGGGATAAGACAAAGTGTGGAGTGATGAAAGTGTGAAACATAGATGCTAGGGAGGAAAATGTATAAAAAGGGGTGATGAAAATGAACCTAGGGAGGAAACACATGTGTAGATGTCGTGATGTTCCTATTTTCGATGTCATTATTGATGTGATTGTTGTTATTAATGATGTTTTGAATGAGGCTGACTATTATTTCTCATACGAAAGGACCTACAAAAGATGATAATGAAAAATTAGTCAAATATGCATGTATATGTGTAAAAAATCATGTAAAGAAATATGTAAAATGAAAAATGTGAAAAATGAACATGTGCACCTTATCTGTGATGAGTAAAAGGGTGTAGATAGGATCCTGAAGATGTTGTAGAGAAATGATTTTTTGAGGGATCTCACACCTGTTGCACTGGCCATAAGTATTTGGGGTGATCTCACACCAATGATATGGAAGAAATGTAGAGAGAAATTTTTTTTGTTATTCTCCAACCTTTAACTTCTTCCCATAATATAGGAAACCACTATAGATGGTGTGCAAAATTTGAACAATTAGATCTAATGCAAAAGTGTTAAGGACTATATGACCTATAAAATCTAGTGTGTGGAGCTCTTTACATTATGTTGAACTACTAAAATTATTTTTAATTTCCCCTTGGTTATAGGCATCTAGGAAGGGTTGTGTTGCGTTAAGGACTTAAGTCTAATTTTAGGCCCTGAAACTAAATATTGTGTTATACCAGTACTATTTTGTGTTTTGTAATAATTGTATAATGTTGTATGGGGTGCTGATTCACACAAATGATGCCCCCCTCATTTAGGGTTCATGAGACATAGATGAAGGAGTATACGGCCCAAAGGAGGACCGACCGTTGTGCTGAAACTATGCCCTGTAGGGGGAAGGGAAATGTACCTAATAGAAATCAAGGCACACGTAGACAAGTGGCTAGGAGACATGGGTTAGTACAAGAAAACATGCATGTAAAATGTAAGTTGGTAGACATGAAGACAATGTATAATCTAATACGTAAGAAGACCTTATAACACATAAGAAGACAATATAAAGTACAAAAAATAGGTTATAAACATGGGACACCACTCATAATGTCACAAGATAATAAAGGACGATAAATCCACAAGTAGATAGTGTACACACAATAAAAAGGTAATATCCCACAAACAAGAGCATACAAAGAGCAAGTAATGACAAGCAATGTAGCAGACAACCATTTAAGTAGATAGTCATGCATAACAAATGCTGCACTTGAAGCACTCTTTATCATATTTTGAAGATAAAAATTATGTCAAAACATGTATAATATGATAAATTAGTGTGTTATAAAACAAAATGAAAAAATACTACCTGTAATGTACAAAAGTGAGTGCCCCCAGGAGTTGTTATGGGACTGGTACTAGGTACTATGCCAAACATCCATGTTGTGTATATAGATCCATAGAATTTATGATCATAACTAGAAATGAAAGTGAATTTTCATTTGTGTATGATAATATGTTCACGTAATAATTAAATTTAAGCAAGGCTAAATGTAAATAAGATATGTAGTATGTTGTGGATGAGACAAAATGGAATGCAGTGTGAATGATAGGAGCACCATTCCCCCTGAGTGGATGTGTATGTATGAAATTAGGTTCATTTATTTATGCCCCCTTAGCATTCAATAATGAACCATAAATGAGAGTGTTTCATTGAGAAATGGTTTCAAATGTGTGTATTGGAAAGATATGATCGCCATAGCACAAAGTGTAGAGTGTAAATGCATGAGTGATATAGTGAGTGATTTAATGTGTGAGTTTGATGAGGTCTATTTAATATGTAAACCCTTATTAGTCGAGTATGGATCATGGAACTAGAGTGCATCATATGGTAGTATGTCGCATTGATTTTGCAAGAGATATGTGCATTGTGTTGTGTTATTAGCACAAGAGAGAAATATTTTGTGAATGTGTTGCTTGTGTAGGAGATTGATTTTGAACCAATGGAGTGTATAACATATGGTGAATATTTAAGAATTTTAGTAGGTTATTTTGTATGTGGAAGTGTCAAGTATGTAGTGTGTTTTGGATGTGTAGATTGTATAAGATGTCTGCGTTGATTGTACATAACAGAGATGTGTCGTATGATGTAAGGAATGTATGTTATGAGATATTTAGAACAAATATGTCATGAAAGAACTAAGTGTCAAGGATTTTATAAATGTGTCAAGTGTGTTTTATGGTGTGTTTAAGATGTGAGGAGAGTATGTTTTATTTTTTGTTGTGTTGTGTTTGTATTGATGAATAAGCATGAGAAATGTGTATTTTTTGTATGTTGATTATGTAGAAGATATTGTATGTGCATTGATGGTGATGAATATGTGTGTGATATAATATTATGTGTAATGTGGTAGGTAGTGTGATATATAGTTCACGGTGTGTAAATTTCATGTATCTAGTATGCCCTTGACAGTCAAGTGTGAACCAAAGAATGAGAGTGCATCATTGGGAAATGATGATGCAAATGTATTGAGATATGCATGATGAATGGAAAAGACTAGATGCAATATCTATAAGATGGAAGGTAGTTGTTGATGAAAGAAGAGGGGGGAGGAAGTATGATGCCTTCTAAATGTATGGTGATGAGTTCACTATTTGATGAATGATGGTGATAAATGTATGCATGAATGAATGACTATGTAGCAGATAGATATAACGCGTAGATGAAATGGGTTCTTATTGTAAGAGATCCCTCAATAGTCATATAAGAACCACAATAAAACAAGTTTTTCACCAAAATCATTAATCTAAATTTGAATTTATATCCCTAATATAAATGTTATTGCAACAGTAAATAAATATATAATTAAGTACAAAAAGTAAACCAAGTAAGCTAAGCAAGAAAGTAGAAAACCATAAGTGCAAAGAGGGAATAGAAATCCTTAACTGATTCGCAGTTGTTCCTAGATTGTGCCAAAGTGCTTACCATATTAATAGAGAGGGAGAAGCATCACACCAAACCCTAGAGAACTTAGTGAGATAACAATCTTCCTGGACTGGGGTGCCTAGAGAGGGATAGGGGTTCTTGCGAGCACCCTAGGACTAGTTCTCGGTGCCTATGTCTACGTAAATACTTAGAATACATCCTCTAAGTGGTCACTAGTTGTTCGTTGTTGTTCACCTGAGTCGCTTGAAACTTGGAATGAAAAAATAACCTACGAAACCCTCCATTAGACATCAAATCATAAAAAATAAATATGAAGAATGAGGGGTCTAACTTTCCTCAGTTATCACAATGGTGATCTTATGAATGAGCACTACACTAAATTTTAGACCCAATGTAGTTTTTTGTGTGTGTGGAATTATGCCCTAGGTGGATCTTGTGTGTGTGGCACTTGATAGCGAGAAAATAAGCTATATGGAAATAAATTTAATAGGTGAGTGCATGGAATAGAATGAACTTATCTCCTGTGAAGTATATGTAGAATAACTAACCATTGTGTCCCTTGGATGGTGTTATATGGATGCAATTGAGCTCTTAGATAGTTTATGGATGCAACCTTAGGTGGTTATAGTTAGCACTTAGTGTTTTGTCCTTTATTATGATCATATAACTTTATATTTATATGATTCCCTTACTTGAATTTCATAATTAATCCCAAAAAGGCCAACTAAAAAAATATTAGATTATCAAATGGGTAGAAAGGGCCCACAATATGTGAACAAAGTATTCTCAGGTCAGGGGTTCCAAGAGGGTATGAGGGCACTTGGCGCTAGCATCGTGGTTTGGTGCTGGTGTCCAAGATGATAAATTTCAAAGTATAAAAAGGTAGAATGAGAAAGTAATGGCATAAGACCAAATTCTGGGAACAAAAAGAAAATAAAGGTGGCCAAAGACATGGCTTAATTAGTACTTTTCTTTCTTATGAATCATATGAATAGTAGTATGCAATCAGGATAAAATAATTACCCAAAATGCATGATTTTTTGTCTACACTTATAGCATGATCGTTGGTCATTTATTGACAAACATATTCTGGCCTCTCTATCAACATATGGCTAACATGGAGTGTCCTCGTAGTGTTTGGATAATTCTTTAGTCCTTATTTGGAGACCCTTCAGATATTTTCATTGTGGTTCCTTCTGTTGATACTGTTATTCCCACACCTACTTCATGTGATGATAATTTCGTAGATATAATTGATTAGGTTTTTTCTTCTAGTTATGATGACAATAGTGTTGATGAGGATACCTCTCCTCCCTCTCCTGAACACCCTTCATATAATGTTGAACCCCCTCTTTTCCCATAAAACATCAGGAATACATGTTCCAAGATTCATACCTTCATTACATCTATCTCCATTCCACATTCATTATAAGAAGCATCTTTCACTCCTACTTGTGTATATGATTCATACCTATCATATATTGCTCTTATGTTTGACGATAAACCCTTTTGGGATGAGTTTCTTTCAAACCTATATGTCTCTTCGTATATCCTACTTGTGTCACACTATAGAGAGTTTCTCTTTTTTCTACAGATCCTTCACACATTTGTAGTTTAGGGGAGTCAATATTCTTTTTTGGGAGTTCCCCTTTTGGGATTTCCATCACTTCTACTATTTTAGATATCATCATTGATCCAAATATGATTGTCAATCCTCTTTCTATTGTTGTGGGGGTTATTTTTCCTTCACTTCATATGTACATTCTCTCAATGAATTATCCATATTTATTCTATGATAGTTCTACTTCAGTGGCATTACCTTCAATTCTTGAGCACCTATTTTCTAGACCTATGTCATGCTTCATTTGTGGACCAGCTTCAAATATATTTGTAATAATTCATTTGGTTTCCTACACGAAGTGGGTGAACTTTCACTACACCATTTCTATTCTTCCTAAGGGTAAAAAAAAAATTCCATGTTGATGGACCTTCTTGAATCTATAGGAGGAAGACCATATCATAAAAAATATTATTGGAGAATTCATAGAGTTGTAGACTTCAGATCACTTTTCAAGTGTATTTACCAAACCCTCCATTGTATCCAAGTATCTTAACCTGTGATCTCTTCTTGGCATGATTTATACTCCTGTCACACATTTTCTTCAATCTTTCTAGTCTCATTCTTGTTATTCTTATCTTCTTCTTCTATAAATATTGTTGTTTATACATGATTACCTCATCGGACCTTTTATTATCAGGACCCACATGATGTATCTTTCTTAGGTTGTTTAGGGATGTCTTTTATCTCTTATAAGTGGATGTTTTTCCCATTGGAATTTATTCCAATATTTGAAATCCTTATTTTACAAGGGTACTTTTATCCAAAGTACTCCCTCCTGATTTATTTATATAAATTTCCCTTCTACTTATATTTGGGCAAGTATAAATTGATCAAAAGTGGGAAAAAATAGTGTTGGGGAACTCCTATCTTCCTTGAAAATATATTCCATCCCATTTTTGGCCAAAAAATCTCAAAATTATGCAAAATATGTTCCAATTTAACTAAATAAAAAAATCTGGAAACATAAGGAATTGTTCATTTATTTAGCGTGTTTATTGTATAAGTGACTTGGATGATATGGGTGTAGCACATTAGACATGGTGTTGGACATGTGTCATTGATTTTAAGTAGAGTTGATGTTAAAAGGTGTCTTGATGTGCATAGGAGAGAGCAGATAGTATCTTAAGAAATTGCGTTGGTCATATAACACGGTGTCTTAGTTTATATGCATGGCTTAGGGAATTATTTAGCTACCAAGGTATTTTGAGTGCACTCCAAAGGTGGTCCAAGATTTATAGGGTGTCTAACATGATCAGAGAGATGTGTTAGATTTTTATGAGTTTCTAAAGGATAAATAACATGTCAATATCAATATGACATGGGTTGATGCAAGCCTAACTAGGCCTAGTCCAAGACCTACTGCAAACATATTGTATGGTAGTATGAGTTATGAAGAAAGGAAGTCCAAGGAAAGTCAACATGATTATGTGAGGAGTGTTTTGACATTGCATATCATGTGTGGAAGGTATACAAGGTCATGTTTAAGGTGTATAGTACATTTTCAAGGTCCTTAGAGGTAAGCGAAAGAAAATAATGCAAGCAAGCATAGGCAAACTAAGTAGAATGGTGAGTTTTAGAGGTAAGAAAGAATTAATGAGCATTAAATAATGGAGTTCATTTCAAATGTGTATGTAAATTTTTTAGGTTATAAGGTTTATGGAAATTCTTGAAAACTTATTTTAGGCTCTAGTGAGCTCTAAAAACTATATTTTCCAGCTTGATGGCCAGTTTTGAATGCTCATACACACGTGAAAAATCTGTATGGGGATTCAAGCCATTCATCAATGATGATGCATGGATTTATTATTGTTTTGTAATTGGAATGAGGTAAAATTATTCCCTTTTTGAAAAACACAAGCACTGAGAGGGGAGGGATGAATCAACACTTGTTCAAATTTTAAAGACAACTCTAACTCTCATTAGACCATCTAGCTCAAGGTTTTGTAATGAATAAAAATGACATTGAAAGAAAACAATCAACAAGTAAATACACAATAATACAATATTTAATGTGGGAAACCCTTGAAGAGAGAGAAAACCCACTTAAATTAATGCACTGTGATGGGAAATTTCCTCAAAAATAGATTACAAAATATTTCAGGTTTTTGAGCACGCACTTAACTTAAAGCACCAACTCCAATGTATATGCCAAAAACCTACTTGATAAATTTTGTAAGCTCTTACTTGTGTGGAATAAATAACTCCTAATTTTTATAAGCACCTACTTAGTCTCCACAAGTTTTTAAGTACCTTCATTATCCTAGGTGCTTACAACAATAAATTAGTGATCTCTTATTTATCTCCTATTTTCTCATACTTCTTCTTCACACATCTAAAATCAACTATGTGATCATTATCTCACACTTCTGAATTTCTTCCTTGGAAATTTATGTCTAATGGAAATTTTGACATATATATATAATTTAGGGTCACCTTCTCTCACACCTCTTCAACTTCAACTTCTAAATTTTTCACCTTCTAGCTTCTTCATCTCGTTCAAGGGGCTTGGATGACATCATCTAAAATCTGACATAGTGTCATCATTATACTTGTAGAGGTGACAATTGCAAATTTTAACCTTATTTATACTATCATATCCCTTCTCCTACCTATGAAGAACTATAATATACTCCTAATATTTTTTCACACTTGAAGAAACTTAAGATATTCCATCCTGACACCTACACACTTTGATTTGTAATGGTTCTCCCATTATTGTCTTCTTCTTCTACACAGATTCTTTGTCTAGTAGATAATGATAACATGCAACAAGTGTTAAGGGGGTAACCATACATTACAAATGAAATATCATTTTATTCTATAGGCATATAAAGATTCACAACTCTTCATTCGACTTTCAAGTCTCCATTAGAGCCTACATACACAACTAGATGTATAAACTTTACAACATAGTCTTCAAATTGGGTGTATGAGAAACACTATAAAATCATGGCATGTCATGCATTCAAGAGGAATGAATATTCAATATGTCTGCAACATAACCATGTACTTGGAGAGAAATAGGTCAAAGAATGGAACCTCCATTTCAAATCTCCTTCTTATCTTTCCATGCACAATCATGGTGGATCTAGAAACTAGTCATCAGAATGCTTTATTAACCCCAATGTATGAGACTTAAAACCATATATATGATTTGAGGATGTCTCATGTGACCTCTAGTTTACCTATAAATACTTGGATTAGAACTATCATATTTATTCTCTTCATAAAGCACAGACTTGAACAAGGTCTTAATGATTTCCATGTATAGAAAAATAGTCTTCATAGATTGAGAAAGTTAATTCACTTATCTAGATTTTCATGGATCCTATTCTAAGGTAAATTTCTAGAAATATGTAGGTATTTTCTAACTCACCAAGTATATACCTTTATTTTATCACAGGGCATAAATATCGAACATGCTTTATTATCACAGACTACTCGAACTAGGTTTCAAGTCGCAAAAACTAGTCTTTCTTAAATTTTCATATAACATACCAAATCTCACTTTCATGGATAAATAATACTTTATAAACTTCACTAAGAACCTAAAATCAACCTTCAAACACTCACATTCATTGATTGTGTGGATAAAAAACACATTTTCCTTCTATTCTCTTAGACCTACTTAATAGGCCTAGAGAAGTGATCACTCCTTGGGATCAAACATGTCATATGGTAATTCTATTAATTTTCGATGTTAATATTGAACCTTTAAAACATACATTCACTTGAATACTCTCTCAAACAAACTTGAATATATTTGCATTTTTTGGCTTTTAACAGTAAACTATTTTGATTTACATGGATCACCAAAATTATGCACAAAACTTACCTAAATATTCTTATGGAAACTTTGGGAACCTCCCAAGATTCCTCCAAAAATTTAATTTTCATCATAACACATGTTATACTTGACTATATCAGTAAATACTTATAAAATAGAGCTAAAATTGTACTTGAATAGCTGACCTGAGACATGAGAATGCCACCAAAATGAACTAAAAGAATTCATGTGTAACCCTTAGTCTTTACATTATATTTCCAAATTTATTTCATGATCAAAAACTTGATTTCTTCTCCATATCTATAAGGCTAGGGTTTTAGGAGGGTTTGGATCTACCTAGCTTCTTAAGGTTCATTCATAAATCTTATACCATCATTCTTCCTCATTCCACTTGAAAAAATAATTAGGTTTCATGTCCCAACTTTTTTGAAAAGATGGGTCACCATGTACAAGTTTAACGTACAATTGATCTCATCAAACATGAACTTCAAGATGGAGATGGTCATTTTAAGAGCTCCATAAATCCTAAAACCTCATAACTCATTTAAATTATTTTTCATATTTCTCTGAATTTTGTTCCACAACACTGAGACAACCCCTAATCACTTCCCAAATGTTTTCTTTCTCATAAATATGAATGTACCTTCTTTACGACTAATATCTATACTTTCTTACCTACCTTTTTCTCAAGAGAATACCTCCAAGAGGCATTTATTTTGTCTCTACCAGAAAAAGGATGACCGAAAACATTTTCCGCATCCTTTCTACCATGCCAAAACTGTACTTCCCTACTTGAGTTTTGTTTAATCCATTCTCCAAGTCATGTTAGCATTAGCTCTTAGAGCAAGGCCTAATTTAGCTTATTTGAACCATGACCTATGAGACCTAACCTATTCTTAATCATTGAATCCCTTGTTGACCCTTGAAGAACCTATTGAGACATGTAAAACACCTTTAGAGTTCACACCAAGCACCTTCATGCATCTAGTTTCTTTTCAATGCTACAAAAATGCATAAAGACCTTGTGCAGGCACTATGATATCTGAGGACACCACACCAAGACACTTCAAGAATACATTTACATTTCATTTGAGGTCTTAAGAAGTCACTACAAATCAGCCTTCATACCCTTAAATGGTTTCCACCTCATCAATCACTCTTTTCCATTAATTTCAATGACATCAATGACAACACCAATGAGATAGGGTTCAAAAATTTCCCCCTTTTTTCTTTGATGGAAACAAACTCATAAAATTTTATGGAAAACTATCATACCAACTCCTTCAATGCTCTATTTTCCTATTTCTGATTGCACTCTCCCCTTTGGCATATATGACAAAGGTTCCTTCAATAAATTTCATGCACACCAACATCAACAAAGTAAATACCTACCTTTAAAATATCCCCCTTGGATTAGACTTATTTTCTTTTCACACATGGCTTCAGATGATGCAAGAAATTATTTGCTAATAAATATCAATGATCCCCCTCAACATATTCTCTTCAAACTATGAATTTTCACTCTTTCTAAATAAATCCTTTTCATATTCTTAGACCTTACAATGATCTAGTGAACTACCTCCCCCTTGTTTGACACTTCTTTCATATTCTTGGAGCATATTTAGCATTTAATTTTCTCCACCTTGATGGCTTGGGTTATTTAGTTATTTTTTGTGGCAGAGATTACCCCCAATTTTTACCTTAGATGTTTAAATGTTTCTTTTGGAAGTGGTTTTTTCATGATATCTATTACTTCCTCCTTAGTATATACATGCTCCATCTTGATCCTATTTTCATTTAATTGTCCCCTTAAGATGTGATACTTTATTGGAATATGCTTGGACTTAGAGTGAAAAATATGGTTCTTGGACACACTAATGGCACTTGTGCTATCACATTATAGGGAAGTAGGTCCATCACATTCAGCCTTGTAGTCCTCTAATGGTTTTCTAGTCCATAGTACTTGTGTATAACACAATGCAACTACTTGATACTCAGCTTCACATGTATATAGAGATTTTTTCTTAGCCATGATACAAGGAACTTACTAAAAAATAATTATCTTCAACTTGTGCTCCTTCTGTCATCAATGTTTTCTACCAAAATATACATTTGGGAAGTGTTGGGCCTCAAAATATTGGCTAAGTACTAAAGGGGGCATGAGCTTGTGGGACTAATAGGAAGAAGGGCACACAGGATAAGGGTTTAGGAGAAACCAGAGCACGTGTGTGAGGCAATACATTGGGTCTAAGGACTTCGCCATATTCAGGGTTCTGGAGGCACTTGAGGAAAAATGTGACCCAACTAGGAATGCCAAGTGGATAAGGTGCCAACTTGGAGTCTTGGTGGTCAAGGAAAGAATATTCCACGCATGGAATATTCCTAGGAAGACATAATTATAGAAAGTGGAGAGCTCGGAGTACAATAAGCATGCACCATTGGAGGACCAAATTGACACTTGGAATATAATTTGCTCCTGAAGAAAGGCATGGTGATGGGTGTTGATCTTATAAGAAGATATTATCGGGTCTAGAATAATACACAAAGACACATGAAGGCATGAAGAGAAACACCAAAATATATAGCATGGGAAGAGCGAAGCTCTGCAAAAAATACTTGGAGACCCTAGGAGTTTGGGTTCTCATTAGAGGACTGTAGGAATGTTATCATGTCTAAGGGATGGGTCTGTAAAAATTTTGTAATAAAGAAAGCATAGCTAGGACCTTTGATATATGGGTTAGATCCCTGTCTTGATAAATTTGGTCTCATACAACCCTTTTAAAAGTAATGTGGTTGCTAAGATTATGATCAATATAAACATATGGCTCTATTCTGAATATCTAGTTTAGGGGTGCAAAACCTAGTGTTATTTCCTTATATTTTATGACAAATATGTTCTTTGTATTTCATGCCATGATGTTTCTCTTGTTATTGAATTCTTGTGTATAAGGATATGATAGCTCATGTTGTGATTTTACATGAATATTCACTTCTCTGCAACTAATCCTCTAATAATGGTAAGATATTCTCACAATGCTCACATAAAGGAGGGGCTTGGTGCCTGTGCATCCCTTGGGTGAGCGCACAGTGCCCACAGGGTGATAGGTCAGTGTGCATGGGGTTAGAAGTTAGTAGATGGGTAAAAATGACTACATCTTGGTTCCATTTCCTGGACCTATTATCAAAGCTATTATGAGAATGATGCATGATGACAAAGTTCTTGACCTTGAACAATGTCGAGATGTATGGTTTAAGAGCATAGAGGATGATTTTGCTTAGATATTTAGTACTAGACATGATTTTGATGCACGCAGATGGGTAGAAAAACACATGTATCATGAGTTATATGAGACCTTATTTTGTTTCTTTCTAGTAGAGTTGTATGAATGGCTTTCTGCATATGCATTTGATCAGTTTTTTACTATAGATATTGTTTTTTTACCTAAGAGGAATATCAGAGGTTGTAGGATGTTGATCTAACTTGGACGCGTGTTTTTGATCACTAGTGGAAGAGAGTGTTGACCAGTTATACCCTGAAATACATTATTTCTACGTATTCTTATCTTGAGGTTGTTGAGTTTGAGTTCTTGAAGGAACTTAGAGGATCATTTTTGTGTGTTATCCCTTTAGCCATAAAAATCCTGCTCATTACAATAAGTTTGGAAGCATTCCCTATGGTTGGCTAAGCTTCTCTGAGTGTTGGGAAAGGAAGCTAGGGTGGAGGAAGATGACATACCTTATGGCTTAAAAGGAGAGAGAGGAGAGACGACTCAAGTATAGTGAGGCTCATGAAATGGAGTTGGCTAGACAATGCAAGGTTTCATGAGTGATGGATCTATGGAGGAAGATGTTGTAGGAAGGAATTGAGGTTAACATGGATGATGTGGAACCTGAGTATTCCATGTTACCCCATCTTGGTAAGGGCAAGAGAGAAAACCCTTGAGCTTCTGATGAGAGTTTATCACTTGGAGAAAGGAGAGTTGTCAGTGTGCATATGAATCTACCTTGTGACCAACTCTGTGTGCTTAGTCTTCCAAATTAGGAGATAAGTATTACCAACCCAGTTGGTATTGGTAGAAGTGACCAATCTTCACGTAGGAGATATAATTATTGGTAAATAGATGAATCAAGAATAATAATCTTCTCATATATTTCAATATGAAATACATTAGTTATTATATAGGTAATATAATAGCTTAAACTACTTCCTATTAAATAAGAAGCACAATTAACAAATAACTCATTTAATCAATTTATGGGTGTAAAAACTGACTTAATTATACGAGTTGTTTTAAAAACTCATATAACAATATTTATCTATCTTATATTATTATTAATGAGTTACCAAACTCATATAATAATATAATCAATTAATAATGTGAACACTAGATATTATAATTCCTAACATTCACCCCCTTAGTGTGAACATTATTAATCTATAATCTTCACCCCCTTAATGTGAACACGATGAAGAACCATATTTCAAAGAAATTGAACCACCTCTTGAAATAACTTCTTATACTATGTACAAACTCCATAAATTATCTCTTTACCCTCGTAAAGGTGTAGTGTCGAGCTGAAGTATGCAGAAATGCTCCCTTCCTTTTTGGGTTCCTGCGGGACTTTGCCTACCTCCATGGGCACCCAAATTTTGGATCTCCAAGATCCTCAAGCTACACACTAGCTAGAAAATCATCCCTTGAGTCTACCTCAAAATATTATTCTACTCCCCAAAATTGAGTATTCTGAAAACATAAGTGGTTTATTTAGAAAACCATCACACTACAAATAGGAACACTGAAAATTGAAACATATTGAAACACTCAACTAAAAAAAATCCCACCAAATCATTTGTGTGACCCCATCGTTGGTGATTGATGAGAATTTGTTGAGTGACCTCCAACCTCCGATGTACTTCGTCCTCTAGTAGATGGATTCTAACTCAGCTAGATGTGATCATAAAGCTCAATTTTATAAACCTTAATCAAATGTTGGTCACCACCAAAAATACATTCGTAAGGTAAAAAAATTATTTTTCACACTTTTTTTGGACACTTACAAATCTTGACAAAATTTTAAAATGACTCAACACTCAAAAAAACTTGTAATTTATTATTATTATTATTATGACACTCTGACAATACACAACAATGACTTGAGATCTTTCACAACACAATGTTACTGATGAAAACACTTGACTAAAAGAATAATGTATAAACTCTTTTACACAAATAGAGAGGAATTCTTACAAATTTTTTACAATACTCTATTAACAAACATTAACTAGACATGATAATACACATCAACTACAAATACCTCTTTAGTGAATTTTTGGCTAGTGACTCAATAATATATATCTAAAGAAAAAAATAAGATGACACTTTGAACATTCAAATAATACTAACTAAACATGACCTATTGGGGACATCTATCACCTCTAATACCCAAAAATAATGTTGAATGCATACTCATTTTTTAAGGAACTTTACTGGCGCCACTGCATGCCAAGTGTGGTTTCAAAAGTACATGCATATTGATGTTTTGATAACTAGACTAAATGAAAGATCTATACAGGTCGAATGATCAGTGATGTTACAATAAAATATTGTATAAATGAATTACTGAGCTAAAAACCAAACTATACTAAACATTCATGGGACCAAAAAAACACATCAATTTGCAAGAAATAGATGAGTTTTATATATTTTCCTATCCAATTTTCTCTAGATGTGTAAGACTTTTGATTACCAGAATCTAAACATAACATAACATATTGAATGCATCATTATTTTTGGCTATAAATGTATGCACATATCATCAACACGCACTCAATGCTTCGAAGTGGATAGGCAATGGGTTTCTTTTGAGTAATATATTTTGATTACAGTGAATGAGTTACATTTGAAGGATGAGTCAGTCTGATGAAAAACAAAACCAATGTATATAAAACCTCTAGTACCTTTACTATTCTTCTTAGAAAATAGACCTATTGGAAATGCATGAAAATCGACTCTGATTGAGAATATGGGTATTCACAGCTACAAATAATCCAATCTTCTTGAGAAGGTGCATGGAGATGTTGACTGCAGAACTAAACTTGAGAGCAAGCCACACTAAGACATACACATGAATAGATGGAACGTGGGTTATAAATCATGACACAACATGAAATTCGGTATTCCAATAAAGACTCATGATGCTAAGCAATCCAAAACTATGCAATCATTGGTGTAGTTAGACTCAGTTCAATATAATTAAATGACCAAAGCATCAACAGATTTGGAAGTCAGGAGTCCAGGTAGCAGGACAGATCGACAAAGCCAACAATATGTGCTTGCTTATGAAATTGTTAAGCAATATTGTATGCAAACAGAAATTTTAAAGGCTATGCTCAAAAATCAAACTATGAGCTACGATGATTTAATTCACACATGTGCTTCCAAAATTGGGGCAATGTAAATTCTTGAAGTTCCCCCAACATAGAAAATTATTCATCCATCTCATAGTCACAGATCAAAAATTTCTCTGATACCAAGTATTGGTAGACAGACAAATCAAGAATAATAATCTTCTCATATATTTCAATATGAAATACATTAGCTATTATATAGGTAATAAAATAGCTTAAACTACTTCATATTAAATAGGAAGCATAATTAAATAATAACCCATTTAATCAATTTACGGGTGTAACAACTAACTTAATTATACGAGTTGTTTTAACAACTTGTATAACAATATTTATCTATATTATATTACTATTAATGAGTTACCAAACTCATATAATAATATAATGAATTACTAATGTGAACATTAGATATTATAATTCCTAACAATAATTTCTCATTTGGTACATATATGGTTGTACAATCATTCCATGTGTTTGGAGGAATATTGTCTTTAATGACGTTTAGGAAAAGTGTAGGTATAAAAATCTCAGGTATCACATCTAGAAGCGATTTGGGGCACACATCTGGTAGTGGTGTAATATCACAAATTGTTGGCACACAGTTTAGTGGGACGTTGGGAATACTAGGCGCGACCACTTTAGGCCCTTTACCGGATATAAGAGGTGGATGTGGTTGTATAGGAGATGGAGGACCTAGTGGATGTGGTAGATATGGAGGATTTGACGGGTCATAAGGGATAGGACCTAGTGGATCTAGTGGATTTGGTGGTGGAGGTAACACTAGAGGAAATCAAGGTATTGGATCAAGAGGAAAAGGGCTTCAACCACCTTAGCAAGTGTTTTTCAAAATGTCTTTACACCTACCAGACTACAAAGGGGTTGAGGATGTTATAGAGCATGTACACAAGTGTGAGATACTATGGCGTGAGAAGGGGATCACTATCCTAGAGCAGAGGGAAATTCAGTTTGCAACAATGTTGCAAGGACACATGCATAGTTGGTATCGGAAGTATGGACCCCATTAGACAGTGGTAGATTACACCCCACTACGGAATGCCTTCTTGGCTGAATTTCATATCCCTGAGTTTGAATAGAAGAGCATCAACACGCTGAAGTAGATATAGTAAGGAATGACAAAGACTATGTGGGAGTATGATTCTCATTTCAGAACTCTCTTATAAAAAATATCCTATGATATTCACCCCTCTCAGCATGCTTACTGGTTTGTTGGAGGATTGATAACATTATTTAGGAGAGATCTTTCACACAATACTTTCATAGCCCCACTTGAGGCCTTAAATGCTCCCCTACACGTTGAGGCTGTCAGAAGTGTGGATACCCATGTTAGCCCCTTGCTTAAGGCTCAAATTGTTGTAATGGTAAAGCATCTGGAGAAGCTATCTGTGAACTCAGTGCATGAGACTCGTAGTGGTCTATGGTGCATGAGTTGTGAGGTAGAAGGGCATACAAAGTACAATTGTCCCTAGAGATTGGTACATACCATGAAGGTGGATTGTGAAATTTACCATGAAGATCATGATGTAAGTAGATGCCCACTGCTGTAGCATGCAATCCATAAGAATGTGTCTTGTTATTCAAAAATTTACACCTCTACTACTCATGACACTAATGATTATAGATTGATTGACCAGATACATGATGTCATTGATATTGGTGTGCACTAGACCAACCTCACAAACAATTCCAAGGATGATGGTCATCACTATAAAGGTTACACGGATGGAGGGATGTGTGGAAGAGGTTTCTGAGGAGGATTTCATGGTTGTGGAAAATGCGAAGGAGGAAGAAGTGAGTTCCTATGTGGAACTTGTTACAACTATGGTTCTATAAAGAACTATAAGCATGAGTTCCCAAACCTATTACAATGCTCTTGGTGTGGAAAGCATCATACACATGAGGAGTTCCCAGAGCTGTTTCCACATGTGATCCAAAAACACCAGAAATACAGAGGCATCGGGATAGTAAGCATGAGGAAGGCCAATTCACAATGGATGCTAAAGGTGGCACATGGGTCAGAACTAGATCCTTTACTAGTTATGACGTGAGATGAGGTTACGCACACTAGGGAAGTACCAAGGAAAAGACCTCTTGTTATTAGAGAAGAGATAGTGCATGGAAAGTATCCGTACCATACCCATTAGAAAGAAGTATATCGAGATAATCATGGATGTGAATCAAAGCCTATAAAGAGATATGCATTTCCTAAAAGAGATGTCAAGATAGTTAGAGAAAAGGAAGAATGTTAAGGCTCCATGGAAGGATATGGATGAGGTTAGAGAAGTATTCAAGATGTTGAGAAAATATAATATGATCCCCTTGCTAATATAGTGGTTATGGGAGAAGGTATCACATGTTGGAGGAGGGAACAAGACGTAGGTTCTGCATACCAACCTTCCTCCCCATAGACTTTATTTTGAAAAGGAGATTACCTTGAATGTTTTTGTAGATGTGTGGCTTCTAAGAATTATTTTGATTGACACAAGTGTGGAAGTCAATGTTCTCACTCTAGATGCATAAAATCAAATGGGAAGGCCCCTATTATAGCCATATTTGAATGTGCTATATATAGCTAACAACATAAAGGAAATGCCCATTGGTTTCTTAACGGATGATGTTATCACTATTCAAGTGGAAAAGTTTGCTGGGGATTTAAAATTATTGGCACTAGCCGAGGCAAACAACTTTCCAACATTACTTGGGCTCCCTTGGTATTAAGAACAATACTGACCTAAGGTTCAATAATGGATACATAAGATTTGAGAACAATGAAGAGTGGGTCATCATCCCCTTAACCGATGGAAAATCAGCACCCTATATTGAGCCCTTGGGAGAAGAAGTTCTTGATAGGATCTATTTTCACTCTATCAGGGACCCTGAGGTGATTCACCCTACAAAAGGAGTTATTCAGTTTTAAGATGCTTAGTCCATGAGTGATACAACTAGTGTGGCATGTGACAATTGTGAACATGGTACTTATGATTTAACTGGGTGAAAGATGAGAGCCTCTGTGATAAGGGTAACAAATGCACACTCATTCAAGCAGCTGGGAGGGAAGAAGTTACCAAGTTATTATGGAGGATCCAACCATGAGGATTTCTTACGAGAAATGGAGGCTCAGTGGAAAATTGAGGTCAAAAGAAGAGGGATACTTAGCTATAACTTGCTTGGGACCATAACACGTTAGTGGGTGACACATTGTGATAGCTGTTATCAAAAATTCACCCCCTTAGGGTAATTTTGATAACATGCATAAGATTATTCAGTCCCAGGCAAGTATATTGATTCAAGGCAAAAAATCATGTTTCTGGGGTCCCCTCGGGTTCTTTCTAACTACCCTGTCCAAGAAGAAAAGAGAAAGTTCTAAAAAAGGGTGAAAAAGTTGCAAAAAACAAGCTTGGGGCAGAAAAAATCATGAAAATCAGCTAAGTCCTAGTCCAGGCGGTCCTTGGGACAGTTGGGACATCGGGGCGCGCACCAGCCAAAAAGAATCCAGGTGGTCCACGCAGCAATTGGGACATCTGGGCCATAGGTACACACAGGATGTGAAAAGCCGATTCAGCCAGAAAAGGGAGAAAATTTCCTAAGTCTTTGTTTCACACAGTTGGGACAAAAGTACGCGGAAGACATGGATCGGCCGGTTTGGCACAAGTCAGTCCATTTCAGGTGGTTCAGAGAAATTTGTCTTAGGTAGTCTGGGACAGTTGGGACAAGAGTACGCGGAGGACGTGAACCGCTCAGATCAGCCGAAACAGGGAACTTTCGTTTGGGACATCTGGGCCAAAAGTATGCGCGAGACACAGAGAGCTGAAAGAGCCGAGAGCGAATGGAAATGTGCCACGTGACTTCACCTCAAAGAGGGACAGGGAAGCCCGAATCGGGCGGATCAGAGAAATTTGTCCCAGATAGTTTGGGACATCTAGGACAAATGTACATGGAGGACACGAAAACCTGGAAAAGCCACCAACGAATCAGAATGTGACGCGTGTCACAAAGGGAGCAAGTTGGAGCATTGGCCCGAGCCAATAAAAAGAGGATGTGTGTCCTAAGGTGGGAGAAGTGCAGAGTGCAGGGAGAACTTGGAGAATTTGGAAAAAGTTTTTTCCAAAAAACTAAAAGGTAAAGATGCCCCCGCACCCCTGTCAACCAACGAAAGCATGCCACGTGTCCCAAGTGGCGGGGGCGCGGGGAAAAAGTGGAAAATTTTCCAAAGTATGAAAAAGGTCAAAATTTCAAAGGAAAGCCTATGGAAAGGTGGAGGAGAGAGAATTTCTCATCCAATCAGATCCTGACACGTGTCATCCAGGTGGCAGAGCGCGGGAAAAAATTCAAATATCCGTTTTGGCCTGTTTTGTGCCCTAAATCTTCAGATCGCCATATCTTTTGATCCAGAGCTCAGATTTGCATGTTCTTTATATCATTGGAAAGCTTATGAAATTATATACAACATTCCAAGGTCAATATTGTATTTTGGTTCAGTTTGGAGAGATAATATCAAGAAACGTCTCTGGCACGTAGTAATGGCCAGAACTGACATTTCAACAACTGATTTAATGCACATGGGTCGCATTCTTCTTCAGCACGGCCAGAAGTGACATTTCAACAACTAGTTTTAATGCACATGGGTCACATTCTTCTTCAGCATGGCCAGAAGTGATGTTTCAACCACCAATTTTAATGAAGAATGCGTTTTGGTCAATGGTTGGGCTGCTTGCACGTTTCCCTATGTTTTCTCTCTCCTGGGCTCGACCCATGCATTGTAAAAGGCCAGAATTGGCTCATTTTGAATATTATTACAAGTTGTTCATCTTTTCAGCTCTTCCCTCCCTTATTTTCTTCTCCAGGGTTGAAAATGGAGTTCAAACCTCCTCCCTTGCTCTGTAATGGAGTTTTTGCCTTTTACTATTGGAATGATGTTCTGTGCAAACTTCTGAAGCAACAAAAAATGTGTTTTGTGATGCATCTATCCATCCTTGCTCATTTTTCACTTGTTCTCTTCTTGCCTCTCTTCATTGCAGGTATTTGTGCAAGTTTGAATGTTCATTGTAGGTCTGGAGCTGTGTTCATGGAGTTTTGGGACATTTTCTGTGTGAAATCTATCCTTGGGCCTGTGATGCATCTGTCCATCCTTCCCATTGCTCACCTCTCCTTGTTCCATGGCAGTTTTGATAGATGTTCAACATTCTCCTTCTCTGGTGTATCACCGTTTTAGTGTAGGATTTTCCTATTTTTCCCTTTTCTCTCTCTCTCTGCCTCCTTGGCATGGTTAGATTAGGTTTAGATTAGCTTGCCTGCACTGGAATAGCTTGTGGCAGGTAGTTTAGGAGCAAGAACCAACCTTCTCTGGAGATTCCTTTCTCATTTCTCCAAGTCCCAAACTTGGAGAAAGGTTTCAATGTTGTGCAATCACACTGGATGTTGTATGATCAAACTAGAAATCTTATCAAAGTCCAAGGGTGCTGTGATTTTGCATCAACAGTTTTGGCACGCCCAGTGGGACACCTTAGAGGTCTTCCACTTCATCTTTTGCAGGTTGGTGTGTTCCTGTGAAGATTTCAACCTTTGGAGGCACTTGCAAACACATCTAGTGACTCCATCTGATCAGCAACCCATTTCTGAAGTTACAGACATGTTTTTCATCCATTCCCATCCATCCTTCATTCCATCTCTTTCATTCTTTTCATTCCATGAAGTTGTGTAATCATGACTTCATTTCCATCATGGAACTCACATTTACAACAGTAGTTTATTACACCTTCAACATGTTTTACAAATCCTCCAAATCAACATTTTGAGTCAAGTTCAAGATCAACATGCATACCCATATGAGCAGCAGTGCCAAAATCAGTTTGGCTATGGAGCTTTCCAAGAGCAAGAGTATGCATATAATGAAGACAATCAGATGCAAGATGCTGGTCTGTTGGAGAAAATCCAAAAGATGGAGGTAAAGATGGTGCAGTCCAGAGCAACAGCTCAAATGAGAGCTTTCAGAATTGGTTACAGGACTCCTTGTCCATGGGGAGGCCCTTTTCCAAGACACTTCAGCCCTCAGGAGAAGCTGGACTTCATGATGAAGATGCTGCCCCAACTTGCACAATGGACAACAGAAATAGAGGCCTATACACTTGTTGTTGAACAACCTTGTCAATGGGTAAGTTCTACACCATCATCTGGTCTTTCTCTTCCCATTACTCAAGCAGCACCATCTCATTTGGAATTGCAAATTTAAACTCCCCATCTGCTGTCCCAAATGTTGATCCCATGTCTCCACCTCTCAGTCTTCCACCACACCTCAATTCTTCTTTCCTTTTTCCTTCCAAACAGTCATCCCCTCCACAAGAGCTAACAGAAATACCCCCTCCTCCAAAGAAACAAGAGTTTCTACCTCCACCACCACAAAAAATTGCCAAATCAATTGAGTTACAACCCATCCCTCCTCTTGCATTCCCAATTCCATGTGGGGAAGAAGAAATTGCAAAAATCAGCCATCAAGGACAGCAAGAGGAAGAGCCAAGAAGAAAAGAAATGACAGACAACTTGAGGGTTTGGGCTGCCAAATTTGGGATGACATAAATCCCCTTGATGGTTAAGCATTCAGAAGAGATGGGAGTTGGAGAACAAATGGTGGTCAAGACTGATTTTGTTGCAGCAGAAGAAGAAGATCTTGCAGTCCCAACTTGTCCTCTAGAGCAGCAGATTGAAGAGTTTGACTTGACAAACTTCATGCTGGAGGAAGAGTTCAATCAAGAGAAAGATTGTCTTCAAACATTGGAGGAAGGAGAAGCTGCTCCAAATCCAAAAGAAGAGGAGCACATTCTAGTTGTGGAGGAGAAAAGTGCAGATCCAAGGGCTTTGAGCACAAAGCAGGCTACAGGAGAACCTTCAGTTCTTCTTTCTACTTCACCTCTCTCAAGTTCTAGTACTGAAGAGGAGTTTGATCTCTCAAACTCAATGTTGGAGGGTGAAAGAAACCATGGTGGTCAAGTTGCAGATCAAGAGGACACCATGGAGGAAGTTGAACATTTGCAGCAGGACAACAATGAGGCAGTTTATCTGTCAGATTTGGAGGACTGTTTTGATGGAGAAGAGCCGGTTGAGTTTCCACCATTCTCTCTTTCATCATCCACATTCCAAACACAAGAGTCTGCTGTCATGAAGGAGAACATTCATTTGCAGCAGCCTACATCTTATAGCAGCTCTTTGGAATCAAGATTGGAAGATTTTAATCTTTCATGTTCTTCATTGGAGGAAGAGAAAGGACAGAGGAATTTCACCATTTCTTCCACACCATCCATTCAAGAGGGTCTACAAGAAGACTCCATTTTTGGAGTTGAAAACCAGAGCTATGGGCATATCAAATGGATCAGACCTTTCCCAATCAGGTATTTGGCTTCATTGGAGCCAAAGGAGAAGCCACAACCAGTCATGCTTGCTTCTAAGCATGAGGATGAGCTGCAAAGTACCAAGGATCAGCTTTCACACCTCTTCAATCCAAATGCAGAGCAACTAAAAGAGGTATTAAATTTGCCTTTAGCTGATACCTTGATGATTTGGGTGGAAGACCAACTTCTTGTTGATTTTCCACTCATCCTAATAGCCATGATCAGCTCCAAATCAATTGCATGGCTGCCACTTTTGAGAAAGGGAAGCTATTTCTCACAACCAATTGTAGGGTTTGTTTAGCTTGACTTTGCTTCCAGTTAAAGTAAAGTATGTAGGTTTGCTTTCAATAGAAGAAGTGCTTGTGCACACTCTATATGTTCTATTTGGAGCATGTATGATTTTTAGTTTTGTACATAGTTTTTGTGGTGCTGGTTTTGCTCTTTCACAGTTCATTCCAGTGGCATTTTGGTGAGAACAATTCCATGTCCGGTGGGATTCAAGTGGTTCAGAGGGAAGTTTCCAAAGTTCAGATCAGTTTGCAGGCTACAACTCATGACTCCATGCCCAATGGATGCTTCAGGTAACTGGTAACTTCATCTAGCAGGCAGATGACCCCGCTGAGTTGCCAAAACTGTTATCCAAAATTCACCCCCCAGGGTAATTTTGATAACATGCATCAGATTATTCAGTCCTAGGAAAGTATATTGATTCAAGGCAAAAAATCATGTTTCTAGGGTCCCCTCAGGTTCTTTCTAACTCCCCTGTCCAAGAAGGAAAGAGCAAGTTCTAAAAAAGGGTGAAAAAGTTGCAAAAAACAAGCTTGGGGCAAAAAAATCATGAAAATCAGCTAAGTCCTAGTCCAGGCAGTCCTTGGAACAGTTGGGACGTCGGGGCTCGAACCGGCTGAAAAGCCTCCAGGCAGTCCATGCAGCAATTGGGACATCTCGGCCGTAGGTACGCGCGGGACGCAAAAATTTGATTCGGCTGGAAAAGGGAGAAAATTTCCTAAGTCTTTGTTTCGCACAGTTGGGACAGTTGGGACAAAAGTACGTGGAAGACGCGGATCAGCCGGTTTGGCGCAAGTTAGTCCATTTTGGGCGGTTTGGAGAAATGTTTCCTATGCAATCTGGGACAGTTGGGACAAGAGTACGCGGAGGACGCAAACTTCCTGGATCGGCTGAAATAGGGAACTTTCGTTTGGGACATCTGGGCCAAAAGTACGTGCGGGACGTGGAGAGCCGAAAGAGCCGAGAGAGAATGGAAATGTGCCACGTGTCTTCACCTCAAAGAGGGACAGAGAAGCCCGAATTAGGTGGATCAGAGAAATTTTTCCCAGACGGTTTGGGACATCTAAGACAAATGTACGCGGAGGACGCGAAAACCCGGAAAAGCCGCCCAGAATGTGATGCGTGTCACAAATTGAGCGAGTTGGAGTGTTGGCCCGAGCCAATAAAAAGAGGATGTGTGTCCTAAGGTGGGGGAAGTGCAGAGCTTGGGGAGAACTTAGAGAATTTGGAAAAAATTTTGGCCAAAAAACTAAAAGGTAAAGATGCCCCCGCACCCCTGTCAACCAACCAAAGCGTGCCACGTGTTCCAAGTGGCAGGGACGCGGGGAAAAAGTGGAAAATTTTCCAAAGTATGAAAAAGGTCAAAATTTCAAAGGAAAGCCTGCCAAAAGGTGGAGGAGAGAGAGTTTCTCATCCATTCAGAGCCTGACACGTGTCATCCAGGTGGCAGAGTGCGGGAAAAAATTCAAATATCCGTTTTGGCCTGTTTTGTGCCCTAAATCTTCAGATCGCCATATCTTTTGATCCAGAGCTTGGATTTGCACGTTCTTTATATCATTGGAAAGCTTATGAAATTCTCTACACAATTCTAAGGTCAATATTACATTTATGTTTAGTTTGGAGAGAGAAAATCAAGAAACGTCTCTGGTGCGTAGTAATGGCCAGAACTGACGTTTCAACAACTGATTTAATGCACATGGGTCGCATTCTTCTTCAGCATGGCTAGAAGTGATGTTTCAACAACCATTTTTAATGCACATGGGTCACATTTTTCTTTAGCATGGCCAGAAGTGATGTTTCAACCACCGATTTTAATGAAGAATGCATTTTGGTCAATGGTTGGGCTGTTTGCACGTTTCCCTACATTTTCTCTCTCCTGGGCTCGACCCATGCATTCTAAAAGGCCAGACTTGGCTCATTTTGAATATTATTACAAGTTGTTCATCTTTTCAGCTCTTCCCTCCCTTCTTTTCTTCTCCAGGGTTGAAAATGGAGTTCGAACCTCCTCCCTTACTCTGTAATGGCGTTTTTGCCTTTTGCTATTGAAATGATGTTCTATGCAAACTTCTGAAGCAACAAAAAACGTGTTTTGTGATGCATCTGTCCATCCTTGCTCATTTTTCACTTGTTCTCTTCTTGCCTCTCTTCATTGCAGGTATTTGTGCAAGTTTGAATGTTCATTGCAGGTCTGGAGCTGTGTTCATGGAGTTTTGGGACATTTTCTGTGTGAAATCTATCCTTGGGCCTATGATGCATTTGTCCATCCTTCCCATTGCTAACCTCTCCTTGTTCCATGGTAGTTTTGATAGATGTTCAACATTCTCCTTCTCTGGTGAATCACCATTTTAGTGTAGGCTTTTGTTATTTTTCCCTTTTCTCTCTCTCTCTTTATCTCCTTGGCATGGTTAGATTAGGTGTAGATTAGCTTGCTTGCACTGGAATAGCTTGTGGCAGGTAGTTTAGGAGCAGGAACCAGCCTTCTCTGGAGATTCCTTCCTTAGTTTTGCAAGTCCCACACTTGGAGAAAGGTTTCAATGTTGTGCAATCACACTGGATGATGTATGATCAATCTAGAAATCTGATCAAAGTCTAGGGGTGTTGTGATTTTGCATCAACAATAGCCTTCTAGAGTGACACAAAGTAAGAATCACATTCTCTGTTAGGATTTCTTGAAGCAATGCACCCACTGCAATACGAGACTACCATGGGAAGGAACCCTCCTCATTTCATGTTCAAGCATATGAGAAAACATGGATGGAAGGCACAAAGGCCTTTCCACCTTCTTTATGGGTGTATAAGTTGTATTCCACCTTATAAAGTTCTCCGCGTGCATGGTATATTCACTCCTAGATGTTGTTAGCATAATTTAGCATAGGCATATTTATTGCATTTTATTGCATTGTCTTTTATTTAATAATGTGCAACATGTGCACTCTAGTCTAGTGACTTGCATTCAATATTGGTATTAGTAGTAACTACATGTGCATGTGAGATGGGTCTTATCATCTCGTAGTTGGTGTCTACTAGGGTGTCATGTCTATCCACATGAGGTTGTCTAATATCTATAAATATTACAGCTCTTGCATTGTTATGTAATCTGATTTCATGATCAATAATATTTTTGAGGCTTCTGTCCCTCTTTGGTCATTGCAATCTTATTCTATTCTATCATTTGGTATCTAATCTATACCATTATTATAAGATGTGTCTCCAAATAGGAAATTGGTAGGAGTTGATGGCTGACCTCCTTCAATATTTCGAGTATCAGAGTACTAAAACATTGGTGGATAGGGCTTTGCAGGTTGTTAAGCACCTAACAATGGGAGATAGTTCCATGGCAGAAGATAGAATACTGGAGTTATTGGGTGAACTTTCCTTGGAACTGTGCTTTGCTGAGGAAGATTCAGAAGATATGCATCTTGAGTGCACATGCATGGAGAAAGAGAAAGTAAATATGGTCTATGTGATAGATGGCGAAGAGATGGAGAGTTTAGATGTTAACCATACTGAAGGAACACGTGAAGTTATTAATAGTGATGATAAGAAATCATGTTCCTACCATGAGCCCCTAAAAGAAAATAAGGTTAACATTGGTTCAAAAATGGAACCTAAGGAGGCCACTATTAGAGATTATTGGTCAGAGAAGGAGGTTTTGAAGATCATTGATCTATTGCATGAGTTTTAGGACTTATTTCCATGTGGAAACCATGAGCTTAAAGGCATCCAACACTCCTTGGGAGAAATGAAAATCAAGTTAAAGGACGGTGTGTGCCAGATCTAGAAGAGGCCTTATCAAATGAACCCAAATCTTCACGTCAAAGTAAAGGAGGAGATAGACAAGATGATCTATTCATGCATCATTGAAGATGTGGAGGAAATAGAATGGGTAAGCCCCATGGTCATCAACATTAAAAAGGATGGAAGGACAAGGATCTGTGTTGTCTACAAGAAATTGAATTCGGTATGTGTAATTTATCCTCTCCCAACCCCTTTTACCGAGGAGATCATGTAAGTAATCGCTAGGCACAAAATCTATTCCTTCATGGATGGATTCTCAGGATACCATCAAGTTAGAATTGCCAAAGAAGACCAAGAGAGGACAATTTTTGCAACTAAATGGGAAAGTTTTGCCTATACGGTCATGCCTTTTAGACTAAAGAATGCACCTATTGTGTTTTCACGCATAGTGGTCCAGGCATTTCAGTATTTTATCCATAAATTTCTTCAGGTCTACCTTGATGACTAGATGGTGTATGGACTAGTAAAAGACCATTGTGATAATTTACGGTTGATTTTTGAAATTTGTTGGGAGTTGTGCACATCCCTCAACATCAAAAAGTGTCTCTTCACTACTACATTTTGGACCATGTTAGGGCATATTATATGTAAGGATGGTTTGCTAGTGGATCCCACCAAAGTTGTCTTTATTGTGGGATTGGAGGAGCCTACCAGTCAGAGCACAGTGCACATATTATTTAGGAATATAGGGTACTACCGGAAGTTTATCAAGGGGTATGCCAAGATCCCTACACCATTGGAGAAGTTACTAAAACACAAGAGTTCCTTTCACTGGGGAGAGGCGCAACAGATGATGTTTAACACTTTGAAGGATAGACTTGTCACTGCGCCCATATTATGATTTCCTTCTTGGGATAAACCTTTCCACGTACATGTCAATGCTTCATGGATGGAAATTGGAGTGGTCTTAGCACATCCTAGAGAAGGGATTATTTACCACCCCTTGTGTTTTTATTATAGGAAGTTAACACTAGTAGAGTAGAACTACACCACTACTAAGCATGAAGTACTATCACTGATCTATGCACTACATAAGTTCAAGTAGTATCTATTAGCAACACCCTTCATATTTTACATTGATCACATGGCATTGAAGTACTTAGTGAACAAGCCCGTTTTTCAAGGGCATATTTTTCGATGGGTCCTGTTCTTTCAAGAATTTGAGTTTACAGTTATTTTAAAACCAAGAAAGAGTAACTCAAGGCTTGACCATTTGTCAATAATTGACTCAGGGGAGGACATGCAGAGCATTAAGGATGTTATGTCAAACACACAATTTTCTAGGTTGTAGCACACACCCTCTAACTTAGAATATATTGTTTTGTTTCTCAAAATGGTTGTGGCACCAAAAGGAATGAAAACTTTGGAAAGGAAACAGTTAGTTATATTTGTTGTGCCCTACATGCTAATTAGTGGAGACTTATACAAGTTAGGGTGTGATGAGGTTATGAATTATGCGTGTTAGAAAATGAATGCATTGTAATCATGGAAGAAGCACATGGTGGGATTGCAGAAGGGTACTACGCAGGGAATGCAACAACATGAAAGATTCTACTCATAGGGCTTTGGTGGGAGAGTATCTACTAGGATTGCATTGAATTTTGCAAGTCCTGTGACCATTACCAATGCCTTGGTAAGTCAAGAAAAAGAGATGAAATTCCCTTGAGACCTATATATAGTGTAGAACCATTTGAGAAATTGGTAATTGATTTTGTAGGACCCATTTGACCTGTCGTGCAAACAAATGGTTTGTGTTATATCATTACTTGCACTGGTTACTTAACAAGGTGGGAAGAGGCAGTTCCTACAAGGGATTACATAGTGGTGACAAATGCTAGATTCTTATGGGAGAACATAATCAACAAGTATGGATGTCCTTTAAGCTTGACTAGTGACAGAGGTACACATTTTTTTATTGAAATATTTAGGATCTTTTTAGCAGAGTTCATGGTGGCCCATCATAAGACTACTCCATATCACCCACAAGCTAATGGAACTACTTAGATGTTTAAAAAAATTATGAGTCACACGCTGACAAAAATTATCGATGTGGGAAGATATGATTGGGATGAAAAGGTATCATTCATTCTATGGGCATACAGGATAACCTACAAGAGATTGAAAAATGCCACACTGTTTCAGTTGGTGTTTGTCATAGAGGCTATTTTACCAGTTGAATTTATGCTATCATCATTGCGTATTACATGCGTAGGAGGATTAGTTGATGAACAATAAATTCCAAAGCGCATGGAGAATTTAATGCAGCTGGACGAAAGGGGATCACTTGTTAGATTGAGTCATTAGATAGAAAAGGAATGAAAAAAATCATGACATGATCATCATATTAAAAAAAACAATTTAATATTGGAAAAATGGTATTATTACATGATTCCAAGTTTCTATGCCATCCTAGGAAACTCAAATTCCATTTGTTAGGGCCATACATCATCTCGTACATCCTTGATTCATGCATTTACCATTTACAAGCACTGGATGGAACACAGTTACCAAACTATTTCAATGGGAGTAGGATGAAGCTCTACTATAAATAAGTCTACCTTGTGTTCATAAATAAGGTAGTATTATCATTTAGCCTAGGATTTCCTGTTATGCAAATATTTTCCTTGTGTTTCCATTTCTCGTTGCTTATTCCTAGGATTTAGACTAGTGTTATTTATGAACCAAAGTGGATAAAGTACATGGGCATAGAGAGGAAGGTTTCAGAAGGGTATGCCATCTTGTGGAAGAATTTTCTAGGTTAGGGTTTTACAACTAGGGCATGAGAGTAAAGGTATTTTTCACGAAGGAAAGCCATAAATTTGAGTAGAGAGAGGAAGAGGAGAAATGAAGATTTTGTTTTTAGTAACCTGATAAGAAGATGGTACTAAAGAAGGCAACCATCTTAACAAAGAAGGGCAAGGGCAAGGGCAAGGGGAAACAAACTGCTGCCACCAGTTTCAATGAGGAGTGGTATGTGGAGATGCAATACCCAGATGACATGTTTCTCAAAAAGGAATGGGTATCCCATGTAAGGAAGATGGCAGTGAGCGATTACAAACATCACAAAATCACCACAGAGAAGGATATGGAATTAGAATTGGTTCACCTGACACACAAAAAGACACCATGAGGAATGTCAATCTATGATGATGAAGTGAAGATAAAATTGGAGAAGGTTGTGTAGAGTCCTTTTTAAAAAGACCTATTTTGATCACCATTTTGTTGTCACCCCAGCCCTTATTTTTTTATTCTCTCCACTCAAATTGGCTAAGTATGGAATTTAATGTGAAAATTTTCCACATGTCTTATGGTGCAAGCTAGGCATATAAGCAGCAAGGGAGGATCTCAACCTTGCGCCACATAATACATCTGTCTTGGGCCCAGTATCTATTCCCAAGTAGGTTGAAAATTCAAAAACATAGTAAAAATAACATGTACCCTCCATGTATCTCTCAAGTAAAGATTGGGAAGTCTAATTTTATAAAGGAATCTCAAGAAACGTCTGTTCTCCATGCATCAAGTAAGGATTATCACTGACTCCAGAGGTGACAGTTGGGTGAATTAAAAGGTAATTGCAAATATCTCAACAAGTAGTTGAGATACCGAACCAATAGGGAAAGATCATTAAATCCTATCATTAGAAACCCTATTTCTAGATGTTCAAAAGAGAGCCACAAATAGCTATAAAGGGGCATCCGATTTAGGGGCAAAGGAGGATATTTTCAAAGAAAAAAGAAGCAAGAAGTTGTAAAAATAATTGGAAGGTTTAGTTTTGTATTAGACAAGTCTTAGTAAGACTCATTTGTAAGGAAGTGGTAATCTGTGCTATTCCAGCCTTCTGTATTATTTCCTCTATAAATTGAGTTCTTGTTTTGTACATTATTGGTTTTCATATTCTGAATCATTTTTTCCTACTTAGTATTTCTAGATACTTTATAAAATCTATTGTGTTATATGCCCTTGGGTTTAACTTATCTATTGCTTATGCTTGTCATACATTCCACCTCCACAGACCTTGATTAAATCTAAAGTGTTTCTAAAAATAGATGGATCATGTTGTAATGCTCTTCTAGATGTTTAAAGAATTTCATTTAGATACCTCTACGTCCCTTATAGAATCTATTTTGGTGCATCGCCTTAGGTTAGTTTTACCTTTCTTTTTAAATTTTTCTCCTAACCCTCATCTCACACTACAGACAAGATCTAGCTTCTTTAAAATCTGGAGGTCACCTTAGGGCACACTACCCACTAACCTGAGGTTTCCTATGACTCTGAGGGTTCATCTGCAAGGATAATTGTCAATAGTTTTCCTGGCATGCTCGATGGGAATCGAACCCACAATTGTATGATTAGAAGTCAGAGATCTATTGATCCTAGTATTAGTCAAGTGGTCTACTTAAAGCTTATAAGATGAATTCGAACAAGGGAAAGAGTAAGGAAGGAAAGTGCATATGATTATTTACAACTATCTCCACCACACAATAGAAGAGGTCGAAAGATCTAAAGATCCCTGTCTCCCCCGAATCAACTCTCTCAACACCTCTGCCAGGTAAGCCCTTCACACAGTTGACTAGAAATCTCAAACCCATTTTAATGGCTCATCTTCAACCCCAACCTCTGACGAAAATTTTCTCATGGGATCAAGGAAGCCCTCTTATTCTATCCACACCCCCTGTGGTGTGGAATCCTATTCCACATAATATGCTAAAGGAACTACCCAAATTTAGTGGGGAGGACTTCAAAACTCCTGAGGAACACCTCCAAGATGTGGAAGAGATATGTACAATACACTATATAAGAGAAAAAGACGCCACCTTATGATTATTAGTCACTTCCTTCAAAGGAAAAGCCTTGGATTGGTACCGATTCTTTTCTCCTAATAATATCACCACTTGAGACCAATTATAAAAAAATTTGGTGGCAAGGTTCAATGAAAAGGGAGATAGATCATCACTCCTGTAACAATTGATTAACATAAAAAAGGGCCTGTAAGATTTAATGACAGATTTTAACACCAGGTTCCATAAAAATTAGCAAAGAATTCCAGCCCTAGCAAGGCTACCCGTAGGTATGGCTATTATTTTTTATTTGAAAGATCTAAATTCAGATATTTCAATAATGATTCAATAATTAGGAGGGGATTCCTTACCACAATCCTATAACATTGACTTCCAAGTTAAGAACAATATAATAGATGCTGGGAAAATTCCTCCTAAGGCTCCCTTGTCAATATACCCTGAAACAACCCCCCTTTCACAAGCACAAGCTCACTCCCCTATGTCCTTATATAGTCACCCATATACTTATTCAGCTCTCGCTCCTGCTACTGCATCCTCATCTTCATCTCTTGAAATAGAGGAAATGAAAAATATTCTAAAAAAAATTCTAACAAGATAGTACATCTCAAAAGGAACCAGGCTACCTATCCAAGATAAAATTATCAAAATTATCAAGGTAGTAAACCCACATATTCCTTTCAATACTAGAATACCTAGAGACTACCACCTATGTAGCCATCAAACCAATTAGTTCTTGTACCAATGCCACTCTAGACTATTCCACCCAATCGCAGGAGAGAAATGGTACCCAGAAAAACCATCTAGCCAAAGACCCTAACACACGGAGCTTCCCTTATAATAATCCTCATATTCTGACAGACTTCCCCCACGGGAACTTGTAACAGAAGGTGGCTGAAAAAAAATCAAGAGAAGGCTATGATACAGACACATCTGGACCTCACCAATCTGTGGGAGCCCAAAATGTCACTTTCACAACATAAATTTAGGGGATTTCCCTAGAACAAGAAGAAAAGACTGTAGCAAATCATGCTTTGTTCTCTTGGATAGAAGGAGAGGAATCCATATTTACAAATGAAGAATCTATTTCAAAACATGTTCAGTTTAACTATGACACTCGTTTTAAGAAAATAATCATAGAGGAAAATGCTTTGATTCCAAATTCAACTGATAAGGCACACAAAGAATCATCAACCATTGTAAACATGTCACCACCAATAGCCATGAAGGATGTTTCAAAAGGAACTATCAAGAGTTAAGATGTCGACCACCCTGCAAGAGAAGGGGCAAAATTCTAGTCATCTTCTAAATCATTTCCACTTGGGCCAATCAATGTAGTCCAAAAACTTAAGAAAGCACCAACTAATTCCTCCTTGTGGGATCTTCTAAGCATCCCAGAGAAAAATGAGTTGCTCCAAGAAGCATTCAAACCGAATGATGATCCAACCACCTCATCCAAGGAGAAGGGATAAGTAAAAATTTCTTGAGTCTCTACAGACGAGGTACTATTGAATCAAAAGGGATAGGTCAATAAACTTAGACCAAAACCCTTCATTTTTACTCTTATCATATGTAAAAAATTATTACATAATTCCATGATAGATTCCAGCGCAAACACTACCGTTATTCCCAATGCGATTGGAGACACCTTAAGAATTGAATATGAACCCTTGAATAAAGGATTTATGCAACTAGAAGGGAAGTCAGTCCAAACCATTGGAGTTATCAAGGAACTCCCATTACAGCTCTATTACTTCTCGAAATAATTGTTTGGAAAGATGTGATGGTAATAGGAGTTCCTCTTTGATCTTTTCCTCTCTCATGATTTCACAGCTGAAATTGGATTCAATATGTATCTAGATTGGTCCCATTTGATTCTACGAACCAAATATGGGTCCAAGATGAAGGTCTTGTTAGAACCCCTCTCCAAGGAACATATAATAGACCAAGTGGCTTCCAGTTTCGAATATTCTTATTCTATGATTACCAGGGAAGAATAATTATACATGGGAGATGGGGAACCCCAAAGTGGTGATCATCTATCTAACCTTCCCCCCATATATCCTTTTAGGAACTTTGATTCCACTATTTTGGGTACTTGTGTCATTTTCGAAGAGGATTCCATGATCCCCGAAGTAGCAAAAGGACATGATAAAAAAAAGGAGAATCCACCTAGGGATTCACAAATATGGACCCTACATTTCAATGGGGCCAAAATTAAAAACAACTCAGGAGACAAAGTGTGCCCGGTATACCCTAATGGAAGAAATATACTCCAGTTATTCCATCTCTAATTCTCCTATACCAGTAATGAGGAAGAAGATTAGGCCTTGGTGCATGGCTTGTCCACAACCCGAAAGGAAGAGATCAGGTAGTTGAGAGTGTTTGGCGACTCAGAATTGGTGGTAATGTAAGTGATAAATACTTCCACCACAAAGAATCCTAGGATGAGATCCTACCGACATCGGGTATGGGATCTCATAGAGGATTTTTAAGCTTTTGAATTAAGGTAATTCCCCGCAATCAAAATGCACAGGCTAATAGAAAGGCCTTGATAGGTCTCATTGAAAACACCATAAAGTTGATCATATGTCCCTCTATCCCTAAAAACTTCAACCATTAGCAGGTATTTGATAGCGACCAATAGATCATACACTTCCTTCAACAGTCTAATCAATTTACAAATCAACTCCATCCCAATATCGAGGAAGCATATGGAGGTCAGATAATCCAACTTAAAATAAATAAGCTTCTAAAAGGGTTAATCACCCTAGAGAATCTTTTTGACTCAAATGATGCTAGTTCCACCCAAAGAAAGGTTACAGAAATAAATGAGGACTATGTCAAACTAGAAATAACTAAAGAAAGAATATTAAAAGTTAGAAAAAAAAGTGACTCAAAAGGAAAGAGAGATACTTGTAGCCTTATGCCATAAGTATGATAAGGTGATGGCTTAGATGTATGATGATCTGTGTGGATATGAAAAAGACATTATTCATCACACCATCGACCTTGAAGAAGAGACTAAGCCGGTGCGTCAAAAACAAAGGCCTGTAAACCCAAAGATAGAATCCCTCATTGATGAAGAGTTGAGGAAGCTAATAAAGGCTCGTATAATCTTTCCTATTAAACACATGACGTGGGTCTCCAATATGGTCCCGGTAAGAAATTCTAATGGAGAAATTAGGTTCTGCGTGGATTTCAGAGATCTCAATAGGACCTTCCTGAAGGATCACTACCCTTTACCCTCTATGGAACAAATATTAAAAATAGTCGCAGGCTCTGAGTTTTTTTCTGTAATGGATGGTTTTTTAGTATATAATCAAATATGGCTGACATAATTGGATCAACATAAGACCACATTCATGACTAAATGGGGAAATTTTTCTAACGCAAAAATACATTTTGGGCTCACTAATGTTGGGGCTACCTTTTAAAGGGCCATGGATTCCACATTTGGGGCATCAATAAAAAAAGTGATCCTCATATAGCTTGATGTTATCATAGTGTTCACCAAAATAGTGGAGGGTCATTTTGACGCTTTAGAGGTTGTATTCAAAAAATGCCAAGAATTTGAAATCTCTCTAAATCTGAAGAAATGTGTCTTCGGAGTGCCCCATGACAAAATCCTGGGGCATATTTTGTCGAAGGAAGGAATCTCTATCGACCCCAAAATAATCAATTCCATCCTGGAAATCCCCTTTCTAGTTAATAGGAAGGTCATTTAATCCTTCTTAGGAAAGATGAAATTTGTCAGCAAATTTATCTCAGACTTTGCGGGGAAGATCTACCCAATCACTCTCATGCTAAGGAAGGACCTTGGCTTCAAATGGAATGATAAAGACCGTCAGTCCTTCAGATTTGTAAAAGAGGTTATTGCATCTTCCCCAGTATTGTGCAACCTTGACCTTTCAAAAGATTTTATTATGTACATATATGGAGGTGATTATAGCGTAACATCTATACTAACCCAGAAAGGAGAATTACAAGGAGAGGAACATCTGGTCACTTTATTTTCAAAAACCTTCCATGACTACGAAACAAGGTACAATTTTGTAGAAAGACAAGCTTATGCTAAAGTCAAGGTTCTGAATAAATTCGAGCACCTTGTCACTGACAACAAAATATGGGTCATGGTGGCTCACTCCAGCGTCAAAGAATATATAATGGAAGGATAGATAATCAAGAAAATATCCAATTGGATCACCAGGATCCTTGAGTATGATATAGAAGTAAAACCCACGAAGCTCGTGAGAGGTAGGGGCATGTGTTAATATCTAACACAAGAATCTATCCCCTAAATGATGAAAAATGTGAAGATATAATGTACCTTTAGGAAAGCAATTCAGAATGCTAGGTCTCAAACATGATTCACTTTATATAACTTGGAAAGTATCCTAGTCATATCCCCTTGAAAAAGAGGAGATACTATACGAAATAATGGAGCAATTTTATCATAATTGATGACTTCCTTTTTAAGAGAAATTTTAATGGAATCTTGCTCAGATGCTTGGAAAATGGGGAAGCTACAAGAGTGCTACATGAATTACATCATGGAATTTTTAGAGGTCACTTTTTGGCCCAGACTACAACCATAAAAATCCTACAAGCAAGATATTTTTAGAAAAGTCTGTTCACTGACAGTCATGCAGAGGTAAATAGGTGCAAGGTATGTCAAGTTTACACCAGCTCCCAAAGGAAGGAAACATTACCCCTCAACCCCATCTTATTAGAAGAACCTTGTTCCCAATGGGGTTTGGACTTCATTTTAATGGTTAATCCAATTCTAGTGCCAACCACAAATGGATCCTCACAACAATGGACTACTTCACCCGATGGGTAGAAGCAGTCCCCCTTAAAGAGGCCACAATTAATGTTATCCTAGGCCTCATACAATATATAACTACATGGTTCTCCCCCCCACCCCACCCCGCACTATAATATCAAATAATGCTAAGGCCTTTGTGGGAGCCAAAGTATCTAATTTTTTGGTAAAGCACAGGATCTACCAAAAGACATCTACCAATTATTATCCACTGGGGAATGGATTGGCAGAATCTACTAATAAGAACTTAATCAGACTCATAAAGAAAATGGGGCATGAGCATAATAATTTATGGCATGAGCATATCAAGACAACCTTATGGGCTAACCGGATCACCCCGAAGTAGATTTTGAAGGCTTCACCTTATGAGATAGTCTATGGGAAAAGCATTGTGATGCAAATTTCCCTAGAGATTCCTGCATTATAAATATTAAAAAAATTTAAGGTAGATGAGAATGGGGAAATACAAGTAAGGCTCACTGAGCTAATAGAGCTCCAAAAAAAGTGAGAGTCTACTCATGAGACCATGATTAGTCACCATCAGGTGATCAAGACTTGGTTTGATCGAAAGATGTCATAACCAAACTTCTAAGTCTGAACTGCAATTCTAAAATGGGATGCACGAGATTCCAAACCTAGAAATCATAGAAATTTTGACCCACTATGGACGATACCCTTCAGAATCAGCGCATGAAAGAAACATAATGAATTTCATCTCAAAACAATGGAAGGTGACTCTTTAGCAATTTTGATGAATAGAATTCACTTAAAGCCTTTTGTATAAGTCTCTTTACAAAAATAATATTATATTTATAGTTTACTTTTTTTATTTACTTTGTCAATTTTGTCCCTTTAATAAGTTCCCTAGACATGTGTCCTTCATGAAGGCCCGTTACCCCTTTTTGAAGTTTTGGAGGGAGTGTAATTCCCTATTTTATCCCTGAAATTAATGATCCAGTGCCTTCCTTGGCACTCAAGAGAAAAATATTTTGACGTGACACAAGATCCCTTGAAAGACTCAAAGTACAACACTCAAATTCATTAATTAGAGAGGGGGTGTTGTGTGAGGTGACCCGATTAACATGTGAGTCATTACTCTTAAATGAGGAATGACTATTTAAGGTATTTAGAGCATGTAACGAGGTTCATTCCAAATGCTAGAGCCTTCGAATCAATTACCGAGCATCAGAATTAAGGAAATTCTACCGTTTCCCATCGTTCAAAGTGACACCATTGTAGCCTCTAGTTTTGCACCATTGATAAAATCGTATGTAGGAAAACCAATTCCCCCTTAGTCTCTCTAGCTAGGATTGAAGTTTCTAGATGGAGGGTCCCATTTCAGTGACCCTATTGTGATCTCCAACTCTGACGACAATTTCTTCAATCCAGCCCTCAACAAGAAGCCTAAGGCTTTGAGGGAGGTAGCCTTTGCCATGTTTGTCAAACTAGGAGACTCTGAATCTTTCAGCTATAGAATCTAGATCATGATGCTCACTCAATAAATTATGCCCTTAGTTCACCCCTTCCCATAACTCATACGGATGTGCGAAGACTGTTTCAACCTTGGAGCCCACAGTAACCAGGGAAGAAATCTAACAGAAGTGATCACATTGTAATCCATCAGGGATATGTTGGCCCTAACTCATGACCCAATAGCCAGCTTCTATGATATGGCCAAGCTTTAAACTGTCTAGGTGTAATGCCAAAATAAATCCCCTTTCCTTAATAGGGATTTAAAACAATCATACGCAAGTGGCTCCAGGACCCCGGGGTTTCCTATTCCATTGAAATTAATTCAAGAAGATTATCAAGATGCCTATTTCATTCTGGAATTCATTTTTAGACAATATTCTAAAAAATGTGTGGAGGATTGGCAGATGGAATCCTTGTTTTGAATGAGGCCTATCACAAAGGAAAAGACGTACCATTTTCATTTCACTGAAGCCATCATAAGATCTATGTGAAAGTAGCTTGCCTACTTTTTTGTTACCCCAACATTCAGGTATTCATCCTATCTGTTTCATCTCATCCTTTATCAGAATGCTAAATATTTTAGTCAATTTATTACTCTGAATATATGGGATACAAAAGTGGACCCGAAAAAGGTCATTCCAATATCCGCATGGACCCATATATTATCATGTTCAATAGACGTATATGAATTCTTCAATTCTTTTATGGAGCCCCTATTGCTTGAAATTAATCTAGAAGGGATCAAAAAAATTATGAATGAGTTGGTGCAATATATCCTTTCTGACCCCTTACAATCCTATGATTAATTTTTTGCTAGATGGAATTCTATTGTTCACCTACATGGTTTTAAGGAATAATCTTTCATGCTTCCCAGGGTCCTCACGGAGCAAGTGGTTGGCCTAGACATAGTTAGGAAGCTATTACTCCCAGACATTTAATTTGGTGAAGGCTGGAAGAAGAAGGTAGTTTTTGATCTCCCCTTGAGGAAAGGAAGAGTCATTGTACTAAAATTGAGGGAGGGTCATAGCCTTATGAAGAATTTGGATTCTTACGGATTTTATTTGATTCAAGACTCTTGGAGGTATGACCCAGATCAAAAAAAGGATGAGACTCTGGTCCTTAAAAAATTCGTCAACTCCTACATCCTGTTGGGTTTTTAAAATCATACCTTTAACAAACCATAGTCAGGGGACAACGAGTCCCTTCTCTTTAATGGGAGAGATTCCCTTATTGAAAGAAAGTAAAAAACTTATATACAAATGTACAACTTTCAAAGTGTGGAGTCATGTTACTTTGAAACATTTTATGTCCAAAGATCATTAATATGAAAGGATGGAAGAATTAAGGAGATGAGGAAGGAAGAACATAACAATACTTTCAAGAGATATAGATGGTAGAGTATCACCTTATACATATTGAACCAAGGAGATGTAGAATAGAATCATTCACTTTCATAACTAGTATAATTCCAAAGACACAAAGTTCTAGAAATCATATAAACAAGAACACAAATTTTCTTATCATAAAAGATGGATGATTCCCAAGTTTCAAACACGGAAAGAAGAAAGAAGAGAAAGAAAGGGGAAAAACTTTGTATTGATTAATTTGAATCTATTACCTTACAGAGTACTAGGAATCAACCCAAACAATAGCATGGAGAAGCCATTAAATATTATCAAAGAATGATTACATTCGGTTACAAATAATGATGAAAACTTATTCAAGAAACTGATGTCTGATTCTCTCCAACACCTCAGTCATTTCCATGTCTGGAAGAAAAAACTAGACACATTGAATCACATTTGTTCAATCTACCCCTGCAAACTTTGAATGTGAGTCATCCACCTGGGAGATATTTAAAATGAAGTAGGCATGAGGACGCCTTTTGCATTTTGTGCCCTTTAGAGAAATAGTACTTTGGAACAATTTGGCTTGCCCACCCACTTTTGATATGGTCTTGACACGTGGTCCTACTCGAGCGGAGACAGATTCGTGGTTTACTTTTATAATTTTACATCTTTTCAATATAGGCTTAAAAACACAAATTGCTACGTCGGCCCGCTTCCCTCTTTGACCTTCAATGCAGGATTAATTTTTGAATTTTTCCCTTGGTGTGGGTGGGCTGTGGGTAACTTTTTAACTTTAATTTCCTTTATGAAAAGAAAGTTCAAATTCTCAAATCACCCCGATGGCCCGCATTCCTGCTTTGACTTTCTATGTGGGCTTAGTATCTAAATTTTTCTTTTTGTTTGGCAGGGCCGTATATCTGACCCTAGACACGTGGAGAGTTGGCACTTGTTTGGACCTTGCCTCTAGATTTTTCCTTTGAATTTACGTGATTTTGACACATGGAGAGCTCTGCCAAGCCTTCTATACTTAGTTGAGTCAATGATCAGCTCTTCCCTTTCTTTGAATTTGACCACATGGCGAGCTGGCACTCATTTGGAAACTGACCCTTGGTTTCACTTCTAAAATTGCACCATTGAGGCACATGGAGGATTCCGCCAACCCACTCATACTTAGTCAATTTAAGCAATCGGTTGTCTCTTTTTGGACCTGAGACATGTGGAGGAATAGTGCAAGTTTGATAACTATCCCTAGATTTAACCCTTGAAGTTTTATCGATGAGGCACGTGGCACCATCTGCTGAACCTTCCATAATTAGCTGATTTGGGCCTGTTTTGTCTCCATTTTGGAGCTGGGACATGTGGAAATCCTACACTTATTTTAGGATTGTCCCTTGGGCCCTGCCCTTGGATTTGTGTCATTTGGATGCATGGAGGCATCTGTTGTTTCTTGAAACATGGCCATGCCACATCCAATCAGATATATCCACGTAATACTTGTGGATGCTAGGGAAAAAATTAATAGGGAAGATATGCCCGTCATTCCCGACTATGAGAAGAAACAAACAGAAGAGTAAAAAATCCACCATTACGCTTAACTTTCAAACTAATCTCCACACAATGAAAAACTAAAAATAATACCAGGCTCAATGTGATCCATTACTCTAAGGAACCAACTCAAAAAATTTAAAACTTGACTTCAAAAAGAGGGGAATTTTGAGGACGACAACAGATGGCTCTTTCTAGGGATGACTTGATAGAGAAATGAGGAAAGATCAAGGACCACAGAAGAACTCCAGGAAATCAGACCAGCGCCTTATCCATTGGGAAAATAAAGTCAAAGGAAAACCAACACAGAAGACAAAAAACATGAAAAGAAAACAAACCAAAAAGGAAAGACAAAAACAAAACACAAAGGAACGACCAAAAACAAAAAAATTGTACACAATATATAGAAGGAATGCCTAGTGACATAGGACTTGAAAAAATTTAGATACTGCCCACTATAAGGAAGTGGGAGACGAGAACCATCTAGATAATCCAAATAGAACAAATTTTCTCTAGAAAAATGCTTGATTTTAAAAGGACCAAGCCAAAGGGAATCAAACTTACCATGGATTCCTCAAGGTTCATGCCTTTTATCCCACAACAAAATAATGTCTCCTGCTTGAAAATCTTTGGGTCTTGCTTTCTTGTTAAATAGAGCTTTCACCTTTAGTTCTTGAGCTCATATCCTATCAAAAACCTACAACCTATCTTCCTCTAGCTTCTAGAGATACATGATCCTCTTGTCCAAGGAACTGGTAAAACTTGAATCTTCAATAGCCTTCATTAAGTACAAGGATGGTAATTCCATTGTCACTTGTAACTAAGCTTTAACACCATACACCACTTGAAAAGGAAACATCCCAATTTCTCTCTTGGGTGTAATTCTATCTACCCAGAGAGCATCATAGAGTTTCTTGTGTCAATTCCTCTGAGAGTGATTGAAAAGCTTACGAATGATGGTTACAAGATTATTGTTTGTTGATTCTACTTATCCGTTCCCTTGGGGGTAGTAGTCTATAGAGTGAGAAAGGGAAATTCCATAACCATAGTAGAAATCCATCATCTCAGAGGAAGAAAAATTTAAATCATTATCAATCACAATATTTTTTGGTACCCCAAACCTTATCAATATGTTCTCAATTACACACTACCTCGGAAGTAGTGGTTTTAACTAGAATGGCCTCTACCCATTTTGTGAAGTAGTCTATAACAGTTAGCACATGGCTATGTATAGCACTGGAGGGTGGGTTAATATTTCCAATGAAATCTAATCCCCATTGTTGAAAGGGCTCATCAATCACTACTAGCTTAAGTGTGAAAGAAACCAACTTTGGTCTCCCAACAAAATTCTGGTAGGATTCACATTTACCTACCCATTTGGATGCATCTCTGAACAATGTAGGCCATTAGTACCTAGCATGAAGGATTTTGTGAGTAGTGACAACAGAAGAGAAGTTACCTCCATAATCCTAATCATGAAAAGTTGTTCTCAACTTCTTCTATTGCTCCTTATCTACACACTTCAAGAAGCTCCCATCTATGCCTCACTTAAACAAAACATTCTCCCATAGCACATAATGTGTAGACCTTAGCTTAATATCCCTCTTCTCCTTGGCACTCAAGTGGGATGGACACTCTCCATAGGTAAGAAAATGGGCAATATATGCATACCATTCATCTGTTAAACTAAGGAAAAGAACAACATGAACATTAACCACTTCAAGATGTTGAAAGTGATTTTCCCTTGTTCTAGAGAAAATAGTCAAATCATCAAGGTACACAACCACACACTTTCCCTTCAAACTACAAAAATACAAGTCCATTTCCCTTTGAAAGGTGGCACCGGCATTAATAAGACCAAAAGGCATTCTCTTGTAAGAAAAGGTGCCCCAAGGAGTAGTGAAAGTAGTTTTGTGTTGATCTGGGGTACTGACCTCCACTTGATTGTATTCAAAGAATCCATCCAGTATAGAAAACATCTTTGAGTCTGTGATAACTTGCAAAACCTGATCCATCATGGGGAGAGGATAGTTTTCCTTCAGAGAAGGCTGATTCAAATTCTTGAAATCCACACATATGTGAATCTCACCATTCTTCTTCCTGAAAGGCACAATGTTGGTGATCCATGCTGAATGGTGTATAGGAAAGATGATCTTCACCTTTAGAAACTTCTGAATCCCCTAAAAAATAGTTCCAGTAACCTTGGGATAATATTTCCTTTTTTTCTTCTTGAACAGTTTGATCCTAAGTTTCAGAGGGATAAAATCTTGCATCTCCTTTGGCTGAAAAGCCTTAAGATCATCATATGAATAAGAAAGGACATCAACATACCTTTTTAGAAAATTTATTACCTTCTTCTTCTCCTCCTGAGTGCAGAATTTCCCAAATTTCACCATCTTGAGTTCATCAAGACTCCCAATATTCACTTTTTCACACTCAGTAGACTGTCAAACTCCTTGGGAACTTTTAGACTTAATGTAGCTATCATGCTTATCAAACAGGTCTTCTAAACTCACCAGCACTTTGGGGATCTTATTACCTTTCAATTTAATGCAGCCATCTTGATCAATATCTTCCTTGATATCCCCTTCATTAGAGGATAAACACTCTCTGGGAAAGGTCTCACTTCCTTCAAAACACAGTTGGTAAAAATTATCCCTAAGCTCTAAGAAAGATATCAAATGATGATCATCATTTAAAACCTACCAGTTATTTTTATTATCTGGTACATTGGGCCTATGAATCATTTCAATGGTAAATTTCTTCTGAGAGAAATATGGGTGAGGAATCAGCAAAGATCCTGAAACAACTAGAGAATCAGCTCTAGTGTTCTTTTCTCTTGGCACAACCTCAATGGAGAAAGTGTCAAGAAACTCAATGGAATCCCAAACAAGATTCCTATAATGTTTCAATCTCCTATTTTTGAATTGAAAAATATCTCTGACTTGTTTCACAATAAGCAAAAGAAAAAATATTCTTCACTCCCATCTCTTTTTCCATGTTCAATCCAAGTATGAGTGCCTCATACTCAGTTGTATTGTTTTTATTTTCAAAATAGAGCTTGAAGGAGAAAGGATGAATGTTCCTTTCTAGAGATGTTAGCACCACACCAGCCCCAGAACCAGCTGAAGAGTAGCTTCCATAAAACTCTAGATTCCAAATGTTGTTGGGATCATGAATAACTCCCTTATGAAGCCTTGCCTCATCTTGTGACATAATCATGTAGTTACCATTTCCTGCATCCTCATAGAGTATCTGTGCTTTTGGGTCATCAGTCTTTTGCACAATGTACTTAGTCTGTTTCTCAGGTAGCAACTTCTTCATTTTTCCATTGACCAGGATCAAAGCATGTGACCAGTCCATTTGAATTTCACCTCCTACCTCCTTATAGAAATTTCTACTCAACAACATCCCATATGAGGGAGGAATATCATCTACGAAAATGGTGGCTAAGACCCTTTTCTCTGGAAAAGTAGAAAAAGCTACTTGTGCATCTTTGATTCTTCCAACCAGAGGCACTTTCCTACTCTCCATGGAATAGCAAGAACCAAAGGCACATGTTAGGGTTGGACCCAGAGCATGAGCTACCTTTGCAGGCATTACATTATTTGATGCTCCTAAGTCTATAACACAATTACTAAGTTTATGGCTAGCTATGAGAAGAGTCACATAAAATGGTTCAATTCTATCATTAGGGGAAGTGACTGTAGCCACAAGGCTAGAGTGAGGTGGGAAGAGGGGGAGGGAAAAAGGCCTTTGGAAATACTGGATGAGACTTTGGATTTGGAATTTAAAAATTTTACCATTTTAGCAAAAGCTTTTGGATGAGTCTGGTAAAACTCTACTTCTAAAATTTGGATTTTAGTATTTTTTAGGTGATCAATGATATCAAAAGATATAGAGGTGGATGGGGCATCATTGCTAGGAACTTAAGAGACTCTTGATCTATAAATTTTAGAATTTGAAGGAGGAGTTTTGGAAATAGAAGTAGAAGAAGAAGGATTGGAATTACTCACCTTTCATGTGGAGGCAGTGGGAATAGGATCTCCTCTTCTTGCAATCACTGGAATAGTTGTAGGAATCTCCTTGGACTTCTTGGCAGGATGCAACACTTTCTCTTTTATGTTTGTTTACTCCCGAGTCATTACAACATATGACTCACTAGTCATATCAGCTACTCTCTCATCATATTCATCTTCATCATCCATGCCTTCAATGGTGAGGAAATAAAATTGCGACCCGCCAAGATCTTCCAGTTCTTCAACTTCTTATGGTTCTTCATATAGTTCATTATACTCCTCATCATCAGGTTCTCCAACTTCACAAGTTTTATAAACCAAAACCTTGAAGGGTGGACCTTTAATAGCCAATCTATTCTGAGAGGAAGGCAGGCGGTTCTTGGGCTGAAAATTATTCCTTGGAACATCCTGGTAAGGGGTATGCTGAGCCAATTATTTCTTGAGAGAAATGAGATCATTTGCAAGCTTATGTACTAATTGATCAGAATTAGCTCCAAGGGAAGAGGAAGAGAAATAATCTTTAGATTTATAGGATTCTCTTTTCAATTTACCAGACATGATCAAATCATCCTCAACACTGATAGCTAGATGTTGATCAACATCTAAAGTTACAAGGTTATCTCTCCTTAGTGCATAACTCACTTCAGGAAACTGGGCATTGAGGAAGAAGCACTTTTGGATTTGATCCACTGGATGAGTGTTCTGTGAAATTTTATTAATTAGCTTGTTGAATTTAGCCACAAAATCCCTCATGGGCTCAAATGGATACTTATTGATATGAGAAATTTATGCTAACAAAGTATGCACATCTTCAACAGGTTTGAAACGCTGCTCAAATTGAGTCGTCATGGTATTCCAATTAGTGATAGAACAAATAGGAAGATGGTAGATCTAATCAAAAGCATTGTCTTGCAATGTCTCCACAAAAATCCTGATAGAGAAATCTTCATATTCAACTCCAAGAATCCCACATGAAACAATGAAGGATGTAATGTGTTCATCTGGATGAACTTTCCCATCACCTGAAACTTGCGAAAACTTTTCCTGTTACCCCCAAGTAACTCATGCAATGGCTGAGGAAGAGGCCAAACTTGTTGTCCCCAAGGGAAAGGAACTACCATCTTTGGAAAAATTGAATGAAGGGGAACTAAAACACCAGTAAGAATCAAAGCACGAAGATTAGGACTGAGATGTTCCTTAGGAATGTTATCTTTGGAATTATTGTCTTTATTAGGAGGTTTGCTTGTAGAACGAGTCCCTCTATTCCTTCTTGCTGGAAGAGAGAGGTTTTGTTGTTCCAAAAGTTAAAAATGGGAATCCTCAACCTTAAGAGCTTTCCTCCCATGTGTATACCATAGAGTCACCAAACCAACAATGATCTTGAAGTTGTTATTTTAGAAAGGGATCCGTTAAAATGAAATCCTCAATGGAGTCACCAAAAACTGTTGGGTTTTTAAAATGATCCCTTTAGCAAACCATAGTCAAGGGACAAAAAGTCCCTCCTCTTTAATAGGAGAGGTTCCCTTATTGAAAGTAAGCATCAAACTTATATACAAATGTACAAATTTCAAAGCGTGGAGTCATGTTACTTTGAAACATTTTATGCCCAGAGATCATTAATACAAAAGGATGGAAGAATTAAGGAGATGAGGAAGGAAGAAAATAACGATACTTTCAAGAGATATAGATGGCATAGTATCACCTTATACATATTGAACCAGAAAGATGCAGAATATAATCATTCAATTTCATAACCAGTATAATTCCAAAGACACAAAGTTCCAGAAATCATATAAACAAGAACACAAAGTTTCTTATCATAAACGATGGATGATTCCCAAGTTTCAGACATGAAAATAATAAGTCAGAGGAAGAAAGGGGAAAAATTATGTACTGATTACTTCGAATCTATTACCTTACAGAGTACTAAGATCTAACCCAAACAACAACATGAAGAATTCGTTAAATAGTTTCCAAGAATGTTTACATTCAATTATAAAGAATTATGAAAACTGATGTCTGAGTCTCTCCAACACCTCAGCCATTTCCATGTCTAGCAGCAAAAACCAAATGCATTGAATCGTAGCCGTTCAATCTACCACTCCAAAATTTGAATGTGAGATGTCCACATACGAGAGATTTAAAATGAAGTGGGCCTAAGGACGCCTTTTGCATTTTGTGCCCTTTAGAGAAATAGCACTTTGGAACATTTTGGCCTGCCCACCTACTTTTGATATGGTCTTGACACGTGGCCCTACTTGAGTGGAGATAGAGTCGTGGTTTACTTTTATAATTTTACCTCTTTTCAATGCGGGCTCAAAAACACAGAGTGCTCCACTGGCCTGATTCCCTCTTTGACCTTCAATGTGGGCTTAATATTTGACTTTTTCCCTTAGCGTGGGTGAGGTGGCAGGTAAATTTTTAAATCTAAGTTTCTTTATGAAAACAAAGCTCAAATTATCAAATCACCCCAACAACCCACTTTTCCACTTTGACTTTCTATACGGGCTTAATATTTGACTTTTTCCTTTTGTTTGGCGGGGCCGTATATCTTACCCTGGACATGTGGAGAGATGACGCATGTTTGCAACTTGTCTCTAGATTTTTCATTTGAATTTGAGCCAAGATGACATGTGGAGAGCTCTACCAACCCTTTTATACTTAGTCGATTCAACGATCAGCTCTACCCTTTCTTTGACTTTGACCATGTGGTGAGCTAACGCTCATTTGAAAACTGGCCCTTGGTTTCACTTCTGAAATTGCATCCTTGAGGCACGTGGGGGCTTTCACCAACCCACTCATACTTAGTCAATTTAAGAAATTATTTATATCTCTTTTTAGACCTGGGACACATTGGGATGGCACAAGTTTGAGAACTTCCCCTAGATTCGACCCTTGAATTTACATTGATGAGGCATGTGGCACCGTCTGCTGAACCTTCCATATTAGCTAATTTGGGCCTATTTTGTCTCCATTTTGGACCTGGGACATGTGGAAAGCCTGCACTTATTTGAGGACCACCCCTTGGTCCCTGCCCTTAGAGTTGCACCATTTGGACATGTGGAGGCATCCGTTGTTGCTTGAGACATGGCCATGTTGCATCTAATCAGAGATATCCACATACTACTTGTGGATGTTGGGGAAAAAATTAACTGGGAAGATACGCCCATCATTCTCAACTATGGGAAGAAACAAACAGAAGAGGAAAAACTCCACCATTATGCCTAAATTTTAAACTTCTCTCCACAGAATGGAAAACTACAAACAATACCAGGCTCGATGTGATCCATTACTCTAAGGAATTGAATCAAAAAATTTGAAACTTGACTTCAAAAATAGGGGAATTTTGAGGACGACAACACATCCATGAGCTGAGGGAATTTTTCAAAATAAGGTAGATTCCCCAAGAGGAGTCACCCGACATATTTATCGAGCTTAAGGAAATTTTGACCCCAGTCTGGGAGACATTCCACCTGGGAAAATATAAGTATGACCCCACTCTCACCATGACCAAGGGACTCTGAGTGGCCTTAAAAAAGAGGGACTGGAGTGCGAACAATATTGAGGCCTATTAGAAATATAGGCAAGAGATCAGTAGGACCACCCAAAATTTTGAGGCCATCCCTAGAAATGAAAAATGGGATGATTTCTGGGACGCGGGTCATGTGTCTGATATAGAAAGTGAGGATATAGTCACTGTCATTCCAAAGAAGTCTATAAGATCAACCGCGGAGTCCTATGGTCCTTAAAAATAGTAGTTACCTATTCCGCTCCTACCTTCCATTCCCCAAAAAAATATTACAGCTGAAACTCCAGCTCTGTAATATGTGACTATCCGTTCAGGTGAGATTGCTATGGAAGATCCAATGCTGAGCCCCCCACATAAAAAAATTGAAGTACGTGGTGGTTCCTATTTGTCCTCTACCTCTTCCCCCACTAGGAGCCCTGTTTAAATCAACTCCTACACCACCATATTCCCCATTCAGTAGTGTCCCCTTATTAGTCACCCCAACTAAATCCCTTCCTCTACCTGAAGTCCTCATTCCCTCTCAGCCTTCCTTCGCCATCCCAACATTTTCCCCCCATGTGGTGGCAGGCCTTTCCTTCACCATAGTGACATTAGTACCTCAACCACAAGTAACCATTCCTTATGGCTTGCCACCTGGGTTCCCATTTACAGGTGGGGTTGTCTCTTCTTCTTTTAAATTTCTAATTCAATCTGAAGCCTCTAAAACTTCCTGAGATGATAAAAGGGACAAGAAGAAGAATAATAAGGAAATGTCTACGGGAGCAATGAAGTAGATGCATTCATTATATGACCATCAGTAGATATCCTTAACTATTACATGACTCATTCCCCAGGAATCCAAACTTGCATAACAAATGTAACCTGATGACTACTCTGTCAGTTCCATCGTGATAGACCTCTTAGAGTTCTGACCACAAGATAAGGTCGAATTAGTGAACAAGACCACAACGGTAGTCACAACAAACTATTTTAAACTTAATAATCCGCTGAAGAAGGAACAATCAAGCCTTCCCAAAGCAAAGGCCACTGTGGCCAGCCATCAATATAAGCTAAAGGGAAAAATTAAAGAAATACAAAATCTTCATAAGGAATTAAGGGAAGTTCCTTCACAAGAAGACCTTATGGCTTCTTAGAAAGAGGTTAAAACCCCTGCATCTAAGCTTTCCATCTCTGATTCATCGGCTGGTTCACTCTTGCATAAGAAAGGGATCCTCCAACAAGGGCTCAATTTAAAGAAATCAGAAGTGGCTGCAACTCAATCCAAGTTGTATGCCATTGAATCTGAGAAGGACAGTCTCCAGAAAAAGCATAAATCATTGGAGGATGCGATCAAGGTTTTAACTGACAAATTGGGACAATAATCCTAGAAGGGGGGATTATAACATTGGTACAGGAATTATATGCTTCCTACTATGAAAGAATTACCACTAAGAAAATGGATTTAGTCCCCACGCTCAAATTCATCTCTGATGCATAGGATTTTTCCTCCAGTGTAGTAGCCACAACCTCCACCATCACCAATGCGGTGTTTGCCAAGGTCCCTGAATCATTCTTTCTTATTCATAAGCTTTATAATTCTTTGGACTCTACCCTTGAAGGGGCAAGGATTAAAGACAGGTGGCTGATTTCCACTAAAATCAATGAGATTCTGAGCTGCAATAAGCCTTCCATAAAATTCCATAATCTCTTGATGCGGCTCCACTAGGGAATCAAGAATAGGAAGTAGAAAATTGACAAACTAGTTTAATTAGGCTTCCCTTCTCCCTTTCTTGATGACTCTACGCTCCTCACAAAGGACCAAATTAAACAACTCCTGGTTGCCAAATGCCAAGATAATACTATCGTTCAGTCTTTAAAGGAGAGTTCTAGTGTGGACGAGGTGGAATCCATTTAAAACCCTAACATTGAGATGGAGTTCTGTTTGCATGTAGTGGTATGAAATCTACAAAATTCCTCACATAAAGAGATAATCGAGCTAGATCACACCTTCCAAGCCTTGCAAAGGAGGGCATATCCAACAAAGGAAGAATGGCTTAAATATCATATTGCCTTGCAGTGGATCTGAGTGGCATTTGTTACGACTCATTTTGATTTTTGAAGCAGAGGGATTGTTGGTTTCTTCTATGACTAGCACAGAGTCCTTAGGTGAGTCACCATAACTATAGAGTCCTTTTTACAAAGACCTCTTTTGATCACCATTTTTTTGTCACCATGGCCCTTGTTTGTTTTGTTCACTCCACTCAAATTGGCTAAGTATGGAATTGAATATGAAATTTTTCCACATGTCTTGGTGGCACAAGCTGGTTATATAGGCAATAAAAGGAGGCTCTCAAACTTGCACTACATCATCCATCTGTCTCAAGCCCAGTATCTATTCCTTGGTAGGTTGAGATTTTAAAAACATAGTAAAAATAGCATGTACCCTCCACGTATCTCTCAGGTACAGATTAGGGAATCAAATTTCATAAAGGAATCTCAAGAAACATCCATTCTCCATGCATCAGGTAAGGATTATCACCAAATCCAAAGGCGACAGTTGGGTGAATTGAAATAAAATTGTAAATATCTCAACAACTAGTTGAGATATTGAACTAGAAGGGAAAAATCATTAAATGCTTCTAGTAGAAACCCTGGTTCTAGACATCGAAAAGAGAGCCAAAAATATCTATAATTTGGCATTTGATTCAAAGAACAAAAAGTTGTAAAAGAATTGGAAGGTTCTATTTTGTATTATCCAAGTCTTAGTAAGACTCATTTGTAAGGGAGTGGTAATCTGTGCTATTCCATCCTTATGTATTATTTCCTCTATAAATCAAGTTCCTGTTCTGTACATTATTGTTTTTCATATTCTGAATCATTCTGTTCTACTTCATGGTTCTAGATAATTTATAAAATCTATCATGTTATATGTCCTTGGGTTTAAATTATCTATTTTTTAAGATTTTCATACATTCTACCTCCACAGACCTTAATTAAATCTAAATTATTTCTAAAAATAGATGGATCATACTGCAATGCTCTTCTAGTTGAAAAAATAATTTCATTTAGATATCTCTCCTCCCATTATATAATCTATTCTGGCGCATTGCCTTAGGTTAGTTTTACCTTTCTTTTTAAATTTTTCTGCTAACCCTCATCTCACACTACAGAGAAGAGCTAGCTTCTTTAAAATCTAAAGGTCACTTTAGGGCGCATGTCCCACTAACCTAAGGTCTCCTATGACTATGATGGTTCATCTGTAAGGATAATCATCAACAGGTTAGGTTGGTGCAACTTTATATGTTTCCCTACTTTGGAAAACCCAAGTGATTGTACCAATGGTTGATGTCACACATGCACAAGGACAATTTCTACTTCACAGGCTAAAGGATACGCATAAGCCCTCAACTAATCTCTAAGTTTACTGGCCTTTTTTGCAAAGGGGATTCGCTAGTTTATGACTTGGAGGATAAGGAGGCCATTAAGGAGGCCATGAAGACTTATGACTACAAGAACCAGTCCCGCTACTTTGACATCCCCAATATCTCTGACCCAGTGATGAGGATGGCCACGCACTTGGTATATAATTTGAATGGACAAGAAAGGTGGACACAGATAAACAAGGCCTAGTTGAATATGTGCCAATATATTTCAAAATGAACTATCTATAACCTATTTGCCTTCATTACAAACAAGATAGTTAATGTCATGTGCCAAGGAAAGAAGATCATGTTTGGCAATGTCCTCCTGACCATCATCTTCTAAGAAATTAGAGTTCCCTATGGGCTAGAGAAATTTGTATGGGAATATCTAGATGAATATCCTTACCCCACAAAAATATTTTTAAAATACACATGTGACACCATGATAGCCACCCACAAGGTGCACCTGGAGAAATGGTACAAGACTATACACGATGTGTTCAAGGTCAAATGGAGGATACCCAAATAATTACAAGCACTAGTTCATAGAGAAGTCAATTTTGTTGTATACCAACATTTTTGCATAGGCAAATTCACATTGACATATGGGACCAAGAGCCCATGGTGTAAACTACCTTTCTCTTTCACTATGAAATATTTCCAAGCAAGGGTCAAACACTTCAAGGAGGCCAAAAGACTAAGGTTCAACCTCACCAAGGTAGACTAGGACCACTGTGACCTAAAAAGGAAACTGGTATACCTTAAGAAACACACCTATGTGGAGAAGTATGTATCTCAAAAGGTGTGCATGATAAAACTTGTGACGCTACCAATTGTTGGAAAAACCGCAAAGAGGGCATACATGTGGATCAAGCCCCAGTATGAGAAGGGTTCCTACTTGGAGAATGATTTCTCCATCCCATAAAACCCCACTGGGAGGAAGAAGGTTGAGCTAAGTAAGAGGGAAAGAGAAGAAGGTACTAAGTGTCCAAACAATACATTTTGTTGGCACGCAAGAGTCAGGCACGAAGCCGAGCACATATGCATGGGGGAAGAAGTCCCCCATTAAGGAAAAGGAAAAATCTCCTGAGGAAGAGGTGCCAGAGAAAGAATATCCTCTTACACAAGAAGAATCTCCAAGGAAGGAGTCATCTGCTAAAGAAGAAGAGATGGAAGAGTCTCTTATACTGGAATAACAAGTTAGGAAGAAGTAGAAGGTAGCGGAGAAGGTGGAATAAGAAGGAATGGAGATCCTGGAGGTCTATAGAGGTGAGAGAGATGATGACAAGCATGAAGAGGCTCAATACCATCTTGTGTATGATGTGCATGACACCGAGGATGAGGGAAATGAAGAAAAGGATGGGGAAGAGGAAGATGCTCAAGGAAAAGAGGAGAGTGAGGAAGTGAATACAAAGGATCAAAGGACCCCAAGCCACACCAAGGAGCAGATAGAAGAGGTCATGGAAAGAAAATTAGTGGGCATAATAAAGGATTTGGTGGAGTAGGAAGTGGAGCACAATGATGATGAGGTGATCAAGGAGATAGAGGAGGAAAGCATAGGAAAATAGTATGAGAGTATGGGAAAGGATCTCAGCTTAGTGGAAATCTTTCTAAAGGCACCACACTTGGGTAGCAGCGCAGGAGTAGGGAATGAGTTATATCAATGATCCAAATAAGGTACTGTGCACACGCTTCCAAAGTACCTTTCCCACAGACCAAATCCTTGCATGGTATTCATTCGAAGAAGAGGGCATGTACCCACGAACAAGGAAGATGTTATCTTTGGATTTTGAGTCCTATGTCGATGAGCTTGAGTTTAAGGTAAGTGAGGGGGTGCTCATGAAAATACTAGAGACCAAGGAAGTGAACCCCCTGATAAAATCTCAATAGTTATCTGATGAGAAAGTTTGCAATGCCCTCAATAAGGTATCGGTTGAGGTTGAGGTGAGACTCTTCAGAAGGAATGATAGGGTAAGGTTCCTAGAGGAAGAACTAGAGAAGAAGAAGGATGAACTCATTGAGAAGAACAAGGATCTGAAGCAAGAAGAATTAATCAGTGCATAGTTAAGGTATGAACTAAGGGAGTAGAAGGTGAAGGTGCGCAAGGTGTATAAGAAGATTGAAATGATCATGGACTCCGTCACTTTGAAACACCCATAGCTAGCACCACCTGAGTAGAAATATGAGTCATCCTTGCAATGCTTGGAAGACTCAACCCACATCCTTACCATGGAGAGGTGGTAGCTCACTCTAGAATCACCAGAAGATGCATTGGTGCACGAAAAGGAGGAAGAGAAGTAGAATATTGGAGATACAATGACATGATATTCCTAGTTCCTTATCACTATACAAACCTCCGCATGGATGGCTGAGGCCATGTATGATAACTTTACTAATAGAGATAGGGTAGTAAGCATACTAGTTACTACACATGAGGTAGGTATGAAGGAATACCAAGAGAAGAATAAAGGAAACATGGCAGAGATGGATAAGCTCCTAGATGAGGTAGAAAAGAAGATGGAAGTGATCGAATCCTTACAGGGATCAATTAAAAATCAGCTTAAGGAACTATATCCATAGATCACCCGTAGAATGAACATGCTAGACGACCTTAGTAAGTAACTAGAAGGGATTATAGATATGTTGAATGCTAAGGGTAATGAACTAAGTTTTGAGGAGGTAAGAACTCTAGTGGGTGACCTACTTCAAGAGGCGCGGGGTGAAGTGGAAACTTGGGAAAAGATCGAGGTGACAATAACGAAGGATTTCACCCTCATCTTGCAGCAGTAGCAAGATATTTGATTCTTTCATTTCTTCTATTATTCATTCTTCCATTCTTTACTTCTTTTTTTAAGTTTTCTTGGTTCCACCATTCATTATTCTTTAAAGGATATTTATGTTTTTGAGGATGGAGAATAAGCTTAGTGTGGGGTGATGTTGGGCCTCAAAATATTGGCTAAGTACCAAAGGGTACATGAGGACGTTGGACCAATAGGAACAAGGGCATGTAGGAAGAAGCACGCAGGACAAGGGTTTAAGAAGGGTATATGATAAACCAGAGAACACGTGCAAGGAAATACACATGGTCTAAGGACTTAGCCATATTCATTGTTCTGTAGGCACTTGATGAAAAATGTGACCTGACTAGGCATGCCAAGTGGATAAGGTGCCATCATGGAGACTTGATGGTTAAGGAAAGAATACACCATACATGTAATATTCCTAGGAAGACATCGTTACAAAAATTAGAGAGCTTGCAGCAGAATAAGCATGCACCATTGGAGGACCACATTGACACTTGGAATCTGATCTACTCCTGAAAAAATGCATGGTAGTGGGTGTTGAACCTATAAGAAGAGATACTAGAGTAGAAGAAGACACAAAGACACATGAAGGCATGAAGAGAGACACCAAGACATATAGCATGGGAATAGTGAAGCTTTGCAGAAAATAATAGGAGACCCTAGGAGTTGGGGTTCTCATTAGAGGACGGTAGGAATGTTATAATGCCTAAGGGATGGGTTTGTAAATTTTTTATAATAAATAAAGCATAGCTAGGACCTCTAATATATGGGTTAGATCCCTATCTTGATAAATTTGGTCTCATACAACCCTTTTGAATGTAATGTGGTTGCTGAGATTATGATCAATATAAACATATGGATCTGTTCTGAATATCTAGTTTAGGTGTGTAAACCCTAGTGTTATTTCATTATATTTTATGACATATTTGTTCTTTGTATTTTATGCCATGATGTTTCTCTTGTTATTAAAGTCTTGGGTATAAGGATATGACAGCTCATGTTGTGCTTTTACATGAATATTCACTTCTCTGTGACTAATCCTCTAACAATGGCAAGATCTTCTCACAATGCTCACATAAAGAAGGGGCTCGACGCCCGTGCATGGCTCGAGTGAGCACCCAATGCCCGTTGGGTGATAGGTCGATGCGTATGGGGTTAAAAGTTAGTAGATGGGTAAAAATGACTACATGAAGATCTTTATCCCAAACACATTACTTCTTGGATACCAAAGCCCATACTCCATGGTCCCCATGAGATATCTATATATCCTCTTGACTGCTTGTAGCTGATTTTATCTAGGATCTTCTTGAAATCTTTGAATTTGATGCAGAAGCATCACTCCCAATTTGTACATATTGGTGACAATATCATATTTTGGCTTTCCTAGTGTTTTAATAGGTTTTAGGGTTCATTTTAAGTCATATAGGGTTATTAGTCTAGTTCAAGACCTTCCTAAGTTTTAAATTGCTAATTTCCCTCCAAATTACAATTTTGAATCTTGGAGGAAATTTTGGCTTGTATTGGGTATATTTTTGTGATCTTGGAGCATTATTATTGAATTTGGTCTAGGCCCAAATTATAAAACACATGATAATATTCATTTTGTATATTACATAAATATATAAGAGGATGAACTCCTGATATGGAGGATTCTTGTTTTAACTTGTATAACAAACCACCTTATTAGGGGAGTATTTCAAACAACTCACATAACACTAATATCTTATATTAGTGTATTGTTACACTAATATACTCCACACATTAACATGGCATTTACCTGTACAATATCAATGAAGATCTAATATTCCTAAAATTCCCCCCATTAGTGCAAACATGGGGGAAAACACCATCTTCAACCAAGCAGCATGCAGCTCCATATCCTACACATGGTTTCGATACTCAATACTAACTGTGGGAGCTACATAATCCATGAATAGGGACCCATCAACCTATTTAGGTGAATACATGAATTGGGACCCATCAACCAATTCACATCAACCATCAAGTCAATATGATCAAGAACACTTCCTACTATATTATTAATGGTACAAATCTCCACATCATCATAACAAGGAAACCGCAAACACTATACTTCATATAGGAATAGGGATGCTCATATGTTCTTATTCATCACACACAACGAAAGGTGTTACTAAATCATTTTGCGGCCTCTGAGGTAGTGAAAAAATTGAGGACGTTCATTTTCCTCCTACCTCCATTTCCTCCGTCCTCCAGTGGATGTGCTGTTAATTTAGCCGAATTTGATCATGATGCACAATTACAACTCGAACGTCGGGTTACACCAAAAATGCATCCGTAAGGAAATTTTTTTATTTTCATACGCTTTTTACAATGAAAATGAAGTTCATAATGATGACGTGAATTTTTTACATTTATTTTGTCTACTAAACAATATTTGACTCTTTTTACAAGGATTCTCATAAAATACTTACGACTTGTAAAAGACACTCAAAATAACTGTAAACTTTTTATTGAATAATAATTATCTATAAATTTTCACTAAGACTACATCTTACCTATTTAACAAAGGTGTATAATAACTTTATTAAACATATAAAAAAGAAGACCTAAGAAGTAATGAAATACTTTTTATATGTCTTTGACCATACTCAAAACTTAAAGACTTGAATTTAGACCTAAATAAAACTCAATAACCATACTACAAATAAAGAATGATACCCTATATACATTGACATGGAAAATTAAATCTCACAAGACTTGTATTTAAATGACTCAAATGAAAAAATTACTAAACTATAATAAATTAAATGGATATTGTGACAAATGCCATGTGATGGGCATATTCACATACCAAATGTTACCAACAACTAATCAAATATAATGAGGAATACATAGGTCGCAGATTTAGCAAGCAAAGGAGCTAAACAAAAGGTATAGTAATTCTTTATTCATAATTTTTACCCATTCAAATAAATTTGTGCCACGAATTTGTATTGAGAACAACCTTAAGAGCATAAATGGTAACTTATCATACAAATTAAAATGGCGTAAATGTTGAGGCACATTCTGCCAGTTTCATTCTCTATCAAACTCCTTGTTGATCTAGATCAGCACCGAGCATTAATTCTACACTAACTTGTTTTTATTTTCTCAGTATAGATGACTCAACATGATCACATTTTTAAAAAATAGGTGAAATTTTACCGAACCAATCACCAAAAAATTGATGTAGATTTCAATGATAAACTATAAAAAACTTAATATGGCAGCTCCCCATTTTCTTCTTAATTCTCCATAACAACCTTACTGAGAAAAATGTATCGCTCTGCTACCAAATATTGAATTTGGTCTGAGATAAAATTATTAAACACAATATAATATTTATTTTTTATATTACATAAATATATAGGAGGAAAGACTCCTAATATGGAGTATTCTTGTTTTAACTCGTACAACAAACCACCATATTAGGTGAGTTATTCAAACAACTCGCGTAACAGTAATAAATTATATTAGTGCATTGTTACAGTAATATATTCCACACATTAACATGATATTTACCCATAAAATATTAATGAAGCAATAATATTCCTAAAAATTAGAATATGTAAAAATATTTAAATGAGTCTTAGGAGTCTTAGGATGATCATAGTTTTGATATTGTTCCCAAAGTCCTAAACTTTTGGACTAGGAAGTATCATTTACTGAGTAAATAAATGCAAAAGAATGTACTTGAAGGGGTTGTGATCCAAGAATTGGTTATAAAATCTTAGGGAACATATATTAACCTCATCTTGTAACTATTTCAGGGCTCATTTGAATAGTCTTGCAATGAAAGGGTAGCTTCAAGGAGTTTTCAAAGAAGATTTATGTGTATACACAGTTTAGTGAGTGTTAATGGTTTTTGTGCACTGTGATGATCAAAAATTCCCAATAATGCATGTATATGAAGTCTTGTAAATGGAAAGGTACCTTTTATTGTGTATAATAATTGTGGTTTATAAGTTTTTTGCGAGTTTGAGTATGATCCAAGCTTGAATTTACATATATAAAGCTGGAAAATTCTGTTGAAAGATCATGTAGATGAATTGGTTCAAAATATTGTGAGTGAAACTTCATCCTAGATAGAGGATTGAAGAAGAAACTGTGAAAGAGGATAATAATGAGTCTCATATGAAATAGGAAACATGTAAGTCTTTTAAGGACCAGATGGAGGAAGATCTAGATAATAGGTTGTTTATAATCCTTGACAATGTTAACTTTGTTTGATGAAAATATAGTCAACTTAGAAATCACTATGGGGAAGTAAGTGGTAATATGAAAATCCTTGATAAGAGATAAGGTAATGAATGGTTGAATATCTGAGATAAGTAAAGGAAGATTCAATCAACAGATTCAAGAATTAAATACCCTATTTTGATGTTATTAAAATAAACTCAGAGCCCTGCATTCACAAGTACAGTCTATTTATTTGAGGGTTACCAGCATCACTAAGAACTACCACTAATATTATAATGTTAGGATATTGGTACAAAATCCATTATAAAAGTTACAAGGTAGAGGAGTGAGTAGTTTGGATTTGGTGAAAAAATACTCCTTTCAAGTGCACAGTTTTAACCCTCCTAAGGTTTAAGATCTAACGTGTTTTAGAAGGATCTTATCTCATTTTAAGGAATCATAATTTTTATACATCATATAGATACTCCTACCTTTCAATAAATAACATTCTCATAGGTCGATCATGATCATTTTAACCATACATGTTATCAGTCAAGACTCATACCTATAGAAAGTGGCAATAGACACACAAAGTTAAACGATTTTTGTTGATGAAAGGTTTTGATAAGAAAACTATACCCTCTAACTATAAAGATATCATCTTGAATTGATTTAGAAGGATATTTTAGGGGATTTAAGATTGGTAAGATAATCCATTGCTTAGAACCTATGGCAATTAAGCTACAATTTTTTAGAAGTAGAATAAAGAAACCTGGGTTTGATGGATTTTGTGTTTATGTAATTTTAGAAGGCGTTAGGACTCAAACTCTTCAATACATCACCTTGGGAGTGTATCAAATGATATTTTTAAAGATTTAAACCTTGGTTTGCTCCCAAATTTTTTATTTTTGTAACAGTTTAGGTTATAGTTTAGTTATTACTAAGGAAGGCCTAATTTGGTAATTAAGAAGGTGAACTTGAGTGAAATTTTACAAAGTAATCCCCACTAAAATTTTACAAACAATAAGTAGAGCCCAATGGGTGTTCTAAATAATATTTTGTTTAGTATATTAATCATCAGAAAAAAAAATTAAGTGTTAAATTCCCTTACGGCAGGGCTGGTAGAGGCCTAAGAAGATTGGAAGGAGGAATTGAAGGAAAAAGGAGACTTAAAAAAATTGGAACTTCAATTTTTACATACACCAAAAAGGGATAAAAGGGTGATAGGAAAATTCGTTACTTTTTTTGGGTATTTGTAGAATTCTCCATTATTAAATCTAGTTATGGCAAGTTACTTGAGAAGAATCTGAGGCCAGTTTTGTAATAAGGTAAGTTGATTGATTCTTTTGGTTATCTTGATTCATTTCAAAGGTTGAACTAACATAGGTAAGTGTCTAATAACATGTTTAGATGGTTGGTTTAGTAGAATTAGTTTAATGATCAATAATTTTCAAGCTGAAAGTAGCTTGTGAACCTGTGAAAGAAGCTAATTTGAAGGCCTTTAATGACTAATTTAAATCTCTAATCATTCTAACACTGGGAGTTATGTGAGATTGATTTTTCTTTGCATCATTTAGTATCATAGTAGAGTTTTGATTCTTGAAAATAAATTTTTTTTTGAGATTGATTGCAGGAAAGAGAAGATAAAATGGTGCAAGTAAGAGAAGTGAGAAATTCATCTTGGGAAGAGAAGATGGAAAGGATGATGGAGTTATGTTGTGTAGGTTAGAGAGTACGGAGGAAACTTATAGAAAAATGAGGATAGATATGAGTTATATGTAAAGAAATGGGATGGATAACAAGGTATAATCTGTAGGTAAATTCTACAAGTGTCAGAGATATGTAGGATGTTGCCTAGACATATGTATGCTTAAGTACTATATGAGCATGAGGTCAAGGCATGTAGGGAGCGAGCATGTAGGTGCACACAGAAGATCAATGGATACTGAGTGTGCCAAGGGGAAAGTTAGAGTTTGGTATTTATCCATTTTACATACATGGGCTAAGAATGTATTGAGTGCTAAACACACTTTAGTAGAAGACTTGGATGACACGCCAAGCTATTTTTGGAACAAGTGGAAGATGAAGTTCAAGACAGAGTTTGAGCTAATAATAGGATTATAACTAGAGTTAATTATAGGTAATGTTTTATTAGGCAAAGCTTGTATGCTTGTGTAGTTTCTTTTGTATTGGCACATGGTTATTTTGAGTATGTAACCTATTTTATAGAGTATGTGAGTAGTGAAGGTAAATTCCCCACTACCTATATATATATATATATATATATATATATATGTATGTATGTATGTATGTATGTATGTATGTATGTATGTATGTATGTATGTATGTATGTATGTATGTATGTATTGATTTTCAAGGTTTAGAGACACCACAGAGGTTGTAACAGAGTTGTGTTGCTAGTATATTTGTGTGCATGACTTTGTGATGATGATTTTTGATGTAATCAACTATTATGCTTATGGTGAATTAATATAATGGATCTTTGTGGATGGATAATGGTTGTTGATGTCTCCATTATTGGTTATTGTATGGTAAATCTAGTCTTGATCCTTATTTGATTCATTATGCAATATCTTGTGCTTTACCTTTAATTTCTTATTACATGTATGGAATACTTGTGTGATTATGGTAACTCCTTAACAAATGTGGTATTAAAAGAGGGACCTACTACCTTTCCGCACTTTGGTTGAGTGCTCAAATCTGTTTGCGTGATGGGCCAACACGTAGAGGGTTTTGGGTAAGAAAATATACTATATTTTGGTTTCATTGTTGGGACCTCTTTTCAAAGAATTTGCAAGGATGTTTCATGATGAAGATGTATCGGTTTACTTTAGCTAGTATTGAGAGTTGGGTAAAAAATTATAGGAAGAGTTTGCTCACAGATATAATACTGGACCTGATTTTGATGCACATGTGTGGGTTAAAGAACATATGTATCATGAACTCTATGATATTTTCTTTAGTTATTTTCCTATAGAGTTGTACAAGTGGCTAGTAGCATATGCATCAAAGAGAAATTGGAGGTATAGAACAATTTTTTGGACACATCATGACTACATGAATTTGCATGATGTTGATTTGACTTGGATCCATGTTATAAATTATTGGTGGAGATGTATTTTGAATAGTTACACATTGGATTACATTTTTTCTGTTTATTCTTGTCTATAGGTTGTTGAGTTTCGGTTCTTGTGTAAACCCAAAGGATCTTACTTGTGCGTTATCCCTTTAGAAATTAATATCTTGATTATAACTCTAGATTTGGAGGAACGACCTATGGCTAGCTAAAATCCATCATACATGGGGGAAGGAGTAAGTGTGGTGAAATATGGAAGACCTTGCGGCAAAAAGGAAGAGATAAACAAAGAGGATTAGGTATAATGAAGCATGAGAGATGGAATTGGAAAAGAAACATGACATTGAGGATTCTTTGGATTTGAGGAGAGAGATGGCTCGAGAAGGATTTCGAGCTCACGTGGAAGACGTGGAGCCAGAGCATATAGCTCTCCGATCCTTAGGAAATCATGGTAGAACATACGCTTCAACTTATGATGAGAGAATGTCTAAGGAAGAATGACTAAGAGAAGCAGGCATGCATTTGATTCCACCTAGTGACCTATCCCTTGCACTTGGTGATCTAGTTCCTGAGACAATTATTGAGAATCAAGCTAGTGTAGGTGTTTCAGCAGCAATAGGTAGCTTCCATTTTCCTTTGAATACATGAGTTTCTCAAATGGCCACACAACCTTATTTGTTTGGCGGTCCTATTGGCGGTATATTTTATAACATGTCTTTATGGCATAACATGGGCACATAGAACGTTGGTAATACATCTGCAAGTAGTACAACTTTACTGACTGTAGGAGTTCAATTTATTACAACAATTAGGACACATAGTAGCTCATCCTCTAGCCTGGTGTCCACTACAAGAGGAGGATTAGGTGGTTTAGGATCTAGTGGATATGGTTTTTCTTGAGGTGGAGGGAATATTGGGGGTAAGATAGGTTTTGGGTCTGTTGGGCACGAACCGCACCAGTCCAATAAATTCTATTATGATATGTCTCTTCTCCTACGAGAGTACAAAGGTATTGAATATGTAGTTAAACATGTGCATATGTTTGAAATACTATAGCACACTAAGGGGATTACAACTCTTGAGTGTAAGGAAAATCAGTTTGCTACTACTTTGCAAGGGCGCGCGCATAGTTGGTATAGGAAGTATGATCCAAACCAGACTATTATAGATTATAACGTGTTGTGTGATGCCTTCTTGGTAGAATTTCATATACCTGATTTTGAATAGAAAAGCATCAGTACATTAAAGGACATTAAGTAAGGCATGGATGACAGTGTCAGGGATTATGATGCCCATTTTAAAACTTTTTTATCAAAGTTTTCTTATGATATTCACCCTAGTTAGCATGCTCAGTGATTTGTTGGTAGAATGATCACACATTGTAAAAGGGCACTCTCTTATAAGACCTTTATAGATCCATGTGAATAATTGGAGGTAGCACTACATGCTGAGGTAGTTAGAAGCATAGACACTAGATTTATCCCATTTTTGGAGGCTCAAATAGAATATATGGTGAAACAGTTGGAAAAATTGTCAGCTAATTCAGCCCATGAGATGTGAAATTGTATTTGGGGTACAAAATGTGAGAAGTAAGGATAGCTTCCCTCATAAATTAGTGTGCGCCATGTCATTGGATTGTGATATCTGTCACTTAGATCATGACTCGAGTAGGTGTCCCATGTTACAGAATGTGATCAAGAATAACGTGTCTTGTTACTGTAAGATTTTTAACTCCCACACTCATAATATAGAGAATTTTAGGTTGATTGATCATATTCATAAGGCTATTGAGATTGGTGTATGTCAAACCACTTTTAAAAATAATTATAAGGAACAAGGTGAACATCATAATCAAAATCATAATGAATGGTGCTCTGATGGAGGTGGTAGAGGTATAGGCTACCTTGGAGGATTCAGAGGCCAAGGTTGTGGTGGTGGAAGAGGTGACTTCCCCTATGAAACCTATTTTAAATGTAGATCCCCTTATCATTATAGGTGTGAATGCCCTCATCACATTATTTTTGCATGGTGTGGAAAGAATCATAAGTTTGAGGAATGCCCAGATTTTTATGAGTATATGAGCAAGTAGCACAAACATGATAAGGGTATGGGAATGGTTAGAGTATAGTGTGGTGTGGAAGAACAGTGTATGCCAAAGATAACACGTGACCCTGAGATGTTACCTATGCCAAAGATAACATGTGACCCTGAGATATTACCTATGTTAGTCACTACAGACTATGAGGTTGCACGTACTCATGAGACTCAGAATTAGAAACATGTTATTACAAAATAGGAAGTATTGCATGTAAAATATCTAAATCCCAATCATCAGAAGGAAGTTTATCAATACACTATGGAGGTTATTAGAAACTTACAAGGTGAAATGCAGTGCTTAAAGGAACATTCACGGAAGTTGGAGCAGGAGAAGGAAAATGAGATCCCCCAGAAAGGATTTGATGACTTAAAGGAGTTTTGTATGATGTTACACCAAGAAAAAAACATTCCTTTATTAGGGTAATGGTTAAGGGAGAAGGTACCCCATACTAGAGATGAGCGTGAGAGACATATCCTATCTGTGAACTTACCTCCTCATAGTATTGAATATGATAAATAAATCACTTTGAATGCAATTATTGATGACTAGTTGTTGAGTTATATACTAATTTATATAGTTGAAGAAGTGAATGTACTCACTTTGGATGTGTGCAATCAGATTGGTAGACCTCCATTATAGCCATCTTCAAATGTGTTGTATATGGCGAATAATACTAAAGCCACACCCATTGGAATATTGAAGGATGCTAGTATTACTATACAAGGGGCCAAGTTTACTAGAGATTTTGAGGTCTTGGCACTTTCCGAGGAAGATAGGTTCCCCGTATTACTTGGGCACCCTTGGTGTTATGTGAATATTATTGATCTAAGCTTTAATAAAGGTTATATCATTTTTGAGGAAAAATAAGAGCGCATCTTTAACATATGGGAAGGTTGCACTGTATGTAGAAACTTTGACTGAAGAGGATTTGAAAAGGATATACACGCGTATAGCTAGAGATCTTGAAGCACTCGAGCCATCTAAGGAAAGTGTTATTTAGTGGGATGATGCTCAGTTTATGAGTGATACAGCCAGTGTTTCCTATGATAACTGGGTGCATGGAATGTATGAAATGGTTAGACGAGAGATAAAAAAAATAGTAACGTACATGATCAAGCCACGTGTTATTCGATGTTTAAGTCACAACCAAGTACCTCAGTACACTAGTGAAGGAAACCCCGATGTATTTCTACGTGCCATGGAATCTCGGTGGACGGATGAGAGTGAAAGAAAAAATATGCTAATTTATACCCTGTTTAGAACAGCTAGGCGTTGGTGGAATACACACAAAGATAACCTTTTGGAGTGGGGAGAAGTGAGAATCCCCTTCTCTACTAGGTTTTTGAGGAATAATGTACCTTCATATATTTTTGAATACCATGGGAAGGATTCTACTTCGCATCACATTCAAATGTGTGAGAGACTCTAGACGGAGGACTAGGAGGCCTTTCCACCATCACTCTGGGTACATAAGTTCTACACCACTCTAAGTGGTTGTACACACACCCGGTGTAAGCAGAGAAAACTACCAAAATGAAAGATAAAAACATGCAAATCTTTCCAACAAATATTTGTGCAAACCTTGGATAAGGGTCTCCTATGAAACCTTGCAAAAAGAATGTCAGAAGTGTTTTGTGGGTACTCTTTAGTGCCCTCCAAGATTTGAAGGCAAATGCTACAGACATAGTTCAACATAGTTTTTGTGCTTTAAATTCAAGAGGGATTGGAAGGAAGGTAAGATTGTAATTTATAGAAATAGAAAGGTAGTTAGAATTGGTTACATAGCTAAATGAACATGCTAAAAATAGCATTATGAGAAATTACAATAGTGCTGGGGCAATAATGAAATTAATTACAAAAATTTACATCTGAAAAGGTGGTTATATGTACATTTTAATTTCCCCCACCTTTCTAGGATTCTAGAAGTGCAATTAACTAGGGTAGTCAAAGTGGAGTCTAAGTGGAGTTTGATCGAGTGGCAGATGACTAGGATGAGCACACACTTAATTAATTAATTAATTAATAAATAAATAATAATTAATTTAGCCAAAGGGGTACAATGTGTATTAATTAATAAATTTAATTAATTAATTGTAAATGGGTGAATAACATGGTGTATTAGCATAATACTGGGAACAAGTGGAAACATGAATGTAAATTTGGGGTGTCTACATTTTCTCCCTCTTTAAATTGCTATTGCAAAGTAATAGTGCTTTAAATATAGTAGATGTATGCAGATTGGTGAGTAAAAAATTGTGAAGCATTAGGATGCCCCAGCAAGCAAGATGGTAGAGGAATGCCCCTTCAAGTGAGTGGATGATGCAACAAGGAGGCAGAAAACCACTTGATATGAAGGAAAACAAGGAGTGGAACAAGGATTATGGGAAAGGACTGTGTTCATATAATGAGTGTTATTTGAAGAGTAAATTTTTAGAGCAACCTAATTTTTGTTATTACACAATAGATTTGTCACCATGATTATGAAATAACAAGATGGTTAACCCAGATGCACATAAAAAAACACACACAACAAAGAAAAGATAAAAAATAAAACAAATCCAATATACAAAGTAGGTTCCGACATCAAGGTTATAAAGGAACCAAGATATGATCACACTACTTGTAAGTGGTCCAAAAAGAGTAAACATCAACAATGCAACACAAAGTAAAAAAAGAAGACAATCAACTATGCCCCTAATGCATGCCACAATGATGATTAAGTAGATACATGCTCCCAAATGGGAATAGGATCAAATTGGAAGAGTAGAGTTAAAGTGACTCCTTATGACACTCTTGCTGAATCCATTATGAAAATGATCAAAGTTGAAACTGCCCCAGGTGAAGTTATATCATGAAGGAAAAATGATTTGTGTGACTTGCCCCAAGTAGAGTTAGCATATCATCTAAAGGGAAGAAAGTGATAGTTGTAAGATTAGCACGAGAACTAGAGTCATAGATAAAAGTATGACGTTTATCAAAATTGTAAGGAAATGTTGAATGATTTACTTTAAGGGTTTTCCAATTATATGATTTCTGTGAGAAGTGAATGTTTGTTTGAATTTTTGTGATTTTTATTTATTTTTTTGAAATATTCAATTTATTTGGATTTTTGAAATATTTGATTTTTTTGTATTTTCGCAAGTTTGGAAATACAAATGCAAACAAAAATGAAGATATTCCATGGCTTAAATAAACTAGGAGGAAACACACAACACGTGCAAATGACAAAAAAATATAAAATAAGCAATAGAAAGAAACCCAATATGAACAGGAAGGAACCACACCAAAGTTATATGTGAACTAGGATGTGAGTAAATTTCTTGAAATTGGTCCAAATTAAATATAAACAAAGTAAAACACAATGACAATCTGAAAGAATAAAAAACATCGTCACAATGTTAACAAACTACAAAAATACAATATAAAATGCAAAAAAGATGTCTAATGACACTCCAAATGTATTCCACATTGAAGTACAAGATAGATTTGAATGCCCCCAAGCGATAGCTTAGCAAGCGAGGGGATTGGATCATAGTGAAGAGCGGAGTGATACTTAGATACTCTGAAAGATACGCTTGTTGGATCCCATTGAAGTTTGATCCATATTTTATTAAAATGTAAAATCCAAGTGTGCCCCAAGAAATCTTATATTGTGAAAGTGTAAATGATTGCCTCGAGCATAAATATACACCATGGGTAAGAAAGATGAGTATGATCTAGAATGATCATGAGGAGTACCATCAAATGGTGAAATTGTTGAACTGTGTTATCCAGCTACTAAAAGTTTGTCAAACATTATATGAATGTTTTGATTATGAAAGTTTGAAACTATTTTTGGAGTTTTGGACAATTTTATATTGTTTTTTACGTTTTTGAACAATTTGATATAATATTTTTTTATTTTTGAAGTTTTGTGAGACATTTTTTTGTAAAATTGTTTTTGTATAGTACAACTTGGTAAAAAGGTACACTTCTTGAAAGTAGGTGCAAATAATTTAAAAAAATTCCATTCCATTGGCAGAAATGTAGATGATAAAATGATAAGGTGTTTCTCTCCGCTCGTGGATCCACGCAAGTAGAAAGATGTGAGGGCTCAAAACCTTGAGATAAAAAGGACGTGAAAATGAGGTGAATATTGATATGGAAGTGATGATAATGGATGCGAAGACACAAGGTGTAATAATGATCTGTATGAGAAAAATGTAACTCATCTTCAGTCAATATTATTTGACTGATTACAAGATTATTCTACTTTATAGGTTTTGAATTGACTTAGATCCATTGATGGCCTACTGATTAGAAAAATACAATTGAAGGAATTGGTGTCTCTCTATAACATGAGTAGCTAAATTACTTCTTGGGATGTTTTTGATTAAGCACTTTGATTAATATTTCATAAAGGCTTTACTGGTTAATTAATTTTTGATTTTTGTGAAGGATACCCTACATGTTGCTCCATGCCATCATTAAAAGGCAAGGGCTCAACACCGAAGATAAAATGTAGGCGAGTAAGGGATTTCTTCGTTCCCAGTCTCATACTGCCAGTAAGAAGTATGGGATTATCACCGAAGACTGTGAAGGACGAAAGGTGTATTGATTTTATAATTTTGTATTTTTTAGATTGATTAAATTTTCCTTGTATGTTGATAGCATGCTTGTTGGGAAGGAAAATTATGCCCCCAAGTCTCAGCCTCATGCAATTAGTAGGACACAAGGGTTCAACACCATATATTGAGATGGGCAGTCAAAAAGGACCGGGTAAAGAAGTTTAGTGCTTTCTATTAAAAAGAGAGATTATTTGAAAGGAGGAGTTTGCAATCAATAAGCTTAAAGACAAAACCATAGGTAAAAGGTTATGAAATGGTAGAAACCATAATAGAGACGAGACATAAAATGCCTAAAAGGAAAAAGGGTAACATGTGTCTAATAGGTGGAGAAGGCTAGTGTATGATAATGGTATGATTAAGGTATATGCCAATAGTTGCAATGTCTAACATTATTTGTACACACTTTTCTGTTTCTGATTGGAAAACAATGCTCTAATATAAAGTTTTATTCTTTTGTTGTGATTTTTGAGTTTTCTGAATTTTGGAGGATGAAGGTTTAAAATGGAATTATTGAGAAAAATGTCTGTGTTTATTGAATTTGAATAGTCTTGAGATACAAGACTTGTGTAGATGAAATACAAGTCAAGAGGGAGAATCAAAAGATTCGATAAGTCTTGAAATATGAGACTTTGACAGACATGAGCCAAGTCAAAGAAGGGAAACATAAGTTTGGATAAGTTCTATAATATGAGACTCAAGTGGATAAGAGCCAAGTCAAAGGACTGAATCAAACTGAAGTTTTGATAAGTCCTGTAAGTACTGAGACTTGGGTGGATAGGAGCCAAGTCAATAGGATTGAATCAAATGATTCAATGGGTCTGGAAGTACTAGACTTGGGCAGACAGGATCCAAGTCAAAGGAAAGAATAAAACGATTCAATGAGTCTTGAGATACAAGAATTGGGTGGATGACATCTAATTCAAAGTATGTGTGATTAGATAAGTCTTTGATGAGATTGAAAGACATATGTGATGTTAGAATAATATTGTCTGATGCGAGGGAAGATGTTGAGATACATATTCACCTATGAGTGAAAGAGCACGAGGAAAGAAGGATAAATTTCTAGATGTAGACTCAAGGTTCCTTGTAAGCCATAGAGAGGAAGTAGTCAATGTTTCTCCTTCTAGGTTGTGAATTAGTTGATTTGAAGAAATGATTTGTAATTAAATATTGAAATGGTTGAATGAGGATATTCCTGGGTATACGTACCTCAAAGAATGTGCACATGTAGATATATTTACAAGTAGGAATCATCGTTGATAATATTTCTTCAGGATGGATCTTGTGAGGTATAATGGACATAGAAGGTTTTGCACTGTCGCAAGTGTCCATGCCTATTGTTGTTGTGGTTTAAGAATAATAATAGAGGTGTTAGGCGTAAGAGATGGAACAAAAAGGATATAATAAAGCTCAATGGTGTTTGACGATGGAACCATATTATGTGATGTCAAGGGTTGAAAGAGATTCTTGAAGAAAATTCAAGTTCTCGTTAGGTGTTAGAAGATTTTTGTCCAAACATAGGTTCAATGTCTGTTTGGACTATAAGAAGAAAATACTGTAGAAGAAATGGATTGGTTTGAAGGGGGAGATACTTGACCTTCGTCATGATCTCACGGAATGTCAATATGAATAAAAGTGGGAATAACAATCAACTCTTCATTTTAAGGTGTGGAAGTTGAAACATCATCAGTTGCAAGAGATTCATCGTCAATATCTACAAAGATATCTCCATCGTCAATTAAGTCTTGGACATAGTTCTTAAAACGTGTACATTTATCAATTGAGTGGCCATCAATGTGATGAAAGTCACAATATGCATGAGGTTTTTTCCAATATGTATTAGATTCTCCTTCAATACAAGGTCTTGTAAGGATATATTTTATCATCCTAGCCACTTTGAGTTGTTGAAAGACACTAGAGAGACTGTAGTTGAGGGGTGTAAACTTACATTTAACTTTGTGTGGCATAGTTTCTTGGTTAGGTTGGATGACTAGATTTTTGATTGAATGGTCATATATGTTAGGAATATTATAATTATTTGTGACACCAGTAGTGATGACATTGTGGTTGCGATTGATGTACAAAGATTCATCATGAGAAGCTCTAGTACGGTGATTATTGCGAGTGAGTTTTTGGGAAAAATGTTTGAAAAAATTCTCTGAGAGGTTCGTGAAAGGTAGTGACATAGATCCCTTTGGAAGGTGTAAAAACCAATCCAAAGCTTTTCCTCCTAGACTTCTAGGAAAAAGTGCATAAGAGAAAACTATCGTTATATGCCACTTCGTGGCATGCTATGGAAAATTCTTTGATATGTTGTCTTGGATCAATTTTTCCCATTTATTTTTCAAATTTGGGCATCTCAAAAGACTGTGGGAAGGGTATGCATAATATGTCCATGTTAAAAGGGTATGGACACAATTCATCAAAATTGAATTATTTTCATTGTTTTTACATACTTGCAACAATGTCTTTCATCATTTTCCATTCTTGGTCAAAGGATTAATGGTATAAATCCACCATTGGAATGAAAAATGAGGTAGAGTGAAGAAAGGTACGATTAAAAATGCAATTCTTAGCAAATTTAATGCTAAGTTAGAAGTGATGAAAATGTTTGAAAAGCTTGACCCTTAGCAAAGTGAAAGGAAATGATGGAAGAGAGGTGTGCAAATAAGTTTGGTAGTAACTTGTCCCTTAACAAAGTGAATGCTAAGATGCACAAGATGTTTACAAGATATGAATGACGCAACCCTTAACAAAGTGAATGTCAAGATGAAAGCTTGCAAAAGTGATTGATAAACTTGATGCTTGACAAAGTAAATGCCAAGATGGAAGAGAGGGAAGATGATGGAAAAAGTTCAACCCATAGTAGAATGAGTGTTAAGAGGGAAGAAGCAAAAAAAGTTTTGTCAAGTGTCCATCTCTTAACAAAATGATGGTAAAAAGAAAAAGGGATGGCGAGATGTTAGATGTGTTATATTTCCTAACAAAAAAGAGTCTTAAAAGAAAAAGAAACTTAACAAGGTGGACACGATCAACTGGTAATCAAAATGAATGATAAGAGTGATGAAGAAATGTAAAAATGGTTAACTCTTGACACGGTAAGTGTTAAGAGAAATGACAAAGGGGGAAAAGAAAAATGTGCTTGATACTTAACAAAATGAATGTCAAGGGGGAAAATACTTAACAAGATGAAGGTGATCAACTCTTAAAAAAATGTTTGATAAGAGTGATGAAAAGAGGGGACTTCGCAACACCTAAAAAAATGAATGATGTTAAGGTGGAAGATGGGTTGAAATGTTAGTTTAGATGATTCTTAAAAAAGTGGGAGTTTAAAAAATATTAAGAGATTTGAAATGAGTTTACGATCCTTTACAAAAGTGAACATAAAGAGGGGAGATAAAAAATTTTAATGTGCTCAACTTGTGAAAATTGTAAGTGCGACAAGAGAAGACCTTTAACACAATGAAAGATGCTCAACTGTTAATAAAAGTATGTTAAGTGAAGAGACTTAGGAAAGAAAATGATGGATTTGTTCAACTTTTAACAAGATGAATAGTAAAAGGGGAGACTTAAGAAGATGATGATCAATGTCAAATATTAACAAAAAGTGTGTTAAAATTTAAGACGCGAAAATGACGTGAAAGCACTAAAAGAAAAAAAAGGTAAAGGTCGTCACAAGAAGTGAATAATCAATGATAAAAAGTTCTGAATCTCACAAAAAATGGATATAAGAGACAAGGGGGAAGTGATGAAGTAATGATCTCAAATTAAAACAAAGTGAATTATTTAACGAGAGAAGTGAAGAAATATTGAGGTTGTCGACAATGCAATAGAATGATTACAAAGTACGACAATGTCAGATGATAGGAGAAAAAATGGAAGATGTCACAACTCAAAAAATTAGAGGTGAAATGCGATGAAGTAAGATTGAGTAGAGAATGATAGTGAATAATGTCAATAAGTTGAGAAAGTAAATGTGAAATTTGATAATGTAAGAATGGGGAATGCTTAGAGTTCAACAAAATAACATTAAACTTAATAATTATGATAATGAAAGATCAAGGTGATCAAGAGAGTGTTTGACTATGATAAAGTGAGTATTGCAACATCAAGACTTAGATGAAAATGAAAGTGCTTAAGTGTGAATATGGATGTCTGCAACTAAAGACTTACACACATGTACAAAGTGACAAGATGGATGAGAGAGAAAACATGAATGATGAAAGTGAAACACAAGTTTGTAACATGCGAGAAAAAATGAAAAGTGGTGAAGAGAAAGTTGTGGCCTCTACCTTAGATTGTCGTGGACAAGGCATGACTTCATGGGTGGATCTCTCAACTAGGTGTTAGAAAAATATCTAAGAGAGCATGCCATTATTACTAGCTAACGGATTTATTTCACCCCCTTTGAAACCCTAAGAAAAGACCTTATTAAGAATGAATTGCATTAGGGTTGCCACTACGGATATTCTGTGACTCTGATTCACAAAGACTTTAGTAGTCAAGTAGGAGAAAAGGTTCCCGTTTCATCCACCAATTCCCTCAAGGTGTGGACTACTTTCGGGTTCCTAGAACCACCCCATTTGTTGTATCTTAAGGCGTATGCCAATGGGGTTATGTTCTAGTTAAGCGGTCGATCCGTAGCTCTTAACTGAACCTACAACTCAAATCTTTTGAATGTGGTGTTTTTTTAATCTTTTGATTTAGGTGTGGTTTGGTTGAACTCCTTTGGAAACCTATAGTTAGTAGTTTTCAATGTTTAATCCACCTTGTGAGAGTAGGTACTACAAACGATGATTATATTTTTTTCCAGAATGAGGTAAAACAAAAAAAATAAACAAACAAGATGACAAAAGAGAACCCATGTTTTTTATTTCCAAGATCACTTAAAAAAGTGCAAGGAAAGAGCATACATGTGGGTTGGCTTTGGCTAAGTGAAACATTAATTCCCAAAAAATAAATAAGAAAGAAATGACCACATTTCAGATTCCCAAGATCGCTTTAAAAAAGTGCGAGGGAAGAGCATACGCATGGGAAATTCATGTTAGTCACACAAAAACAAAATAAAAAGATAAAGGAAAAGTATGCAAAAACACGTGACAAAGTGTTAGTATGGGTTAGAAAATGATAAAATGTGTACAAAATGGTTAAAGAGGATGAAAAATTGGACCGAAACGTCTAATAACACTAAAATTGCAACAGTTATTAGTGCCCGATAGTGATTAAAAGCTTCCACGAACCCTAAAAAATTAAATTACATAGTTATTCCTACTAACGAAATGATCACAATGTAGTGGAAAATACCTAATTTAATAAAACAAACTAAGGAATTAGATAATAAATGGAATAAACTAACAAATTAATAAATTAAATAAACAAATAATTAACTAGATAAAAAAATGAAATAAAATAATAAATAAATAAATAACAAATGAAAAACAACCACAAAACTAAACTAGACTTAGGATATAGAATATACAAAACAAAAAAACTAGCGTCAAACCTAAAAGGAACCTAAAAAGGTTGTTTGGAAATTAATCAATTTGTGTGGTGAGTAGGTTGGGCTCAATGATAGATCTTGAGGAAGCATGTTGAGGCAATAAAGGGATATGAGTTGTGCGATAGAGGGATTGGTTTGGGACAAAGGAAGGGCGAGCCAAAGATTTTGTGTTGGTGGGAAAGGTAGAGGGTGGAGTTGAGTTGGTAGCTTGGGATCTGGAAAGGTAGAAGCACGAGAGTGAGGGAGCCAAATCGGGCTTGGGGAGAAGGAGATCTCAGCGTGGTTAGTAAAGGAAATGGGTTTAGCATAGGGGCAAGTTGGGTAGCAGGGTCAGTGAGTGAGGGGTAGGAGTTAGGCAGAACAGGGTTGAGAGGGAGCTACATAGGGCTCAGGATTTGGCGAGTCGAGGGCTCAAATGGGAGAACAGGGTCAATAGGGGAGTGGGGAATAGGTTAGGGAGGAATTGGTAGTGATCTAGGGGATGGGGAATGGGGAAATGGTGGGGATCTTGGTAAGGGAAGACTTGGGACAAGCTAAGGGTGAGGTGGGAGCAGGGGAACGAGGTGTGAGGTGAATGAATGGGAACAGGGGTAGGGATGGGGCTTGGAGTAGGGTCTGGTCAGGGTATTTAAGGATGGAACAGGGCTCATGGCTAGGTTTTGAGGGAAAAATGGAGGGTCAAGGTCTGAGTCAGGTCGTAGAGATAGTGAATGGGGATGGGAGCGGGGTAGGGGGAGCTCGACAACGATCTAGGGGATGGGGAATGACTCGGCTAGGATTTAGGAGAGTGGGTAGTTAGGTGTGAGTTGGGTGAGTGGGGAATGGGACATGGTAGAGATTGGGGTTATGAGGGGGTGGCTCGGACAATTTGGCTAAGCCAGGGAGGTAGGGGATGGGATAGATAAGGTAGATCTAGGTTTTCTTTTTTCAAATTTTTTTGTTTGTTTTCACAAAAAAAATGATTTTCTTTTCTTTTTTTTTTCAATTTTGTTTTGGTAAATCTATTTTTAAATAAAAATAGTAAATATATACATAGATGTGTAATATATTTCCCTTATTTACAAAATAAAATCTAATGTATGTTCTATGTGTGTGCAGGTAGTGAGAAATTGCAAGAAAGGAAATAAAAGAAAATAAGTAACAGAGAAGTGTAAACATAAGATAGGTGAAACCAAAATTTTTTGCACTCATAATGTACACAAATAAAAAAATTGTGAATGAGAAAATTACAATAACAATATGTTATTATTTATATTTTGATCTAAGAAAATTGGTGCTTGCTTCAAAACCTGCACAAGTGCTTGCTTCCAAATCTGCATAACAACAAAGGAATACTACAAGAATAAAAATTAGAGAAACAAAATGAAACAAAAAGGAAAGAGGATGGGTACGAGTCCCACCGGGTGTGCCAAAATGTAAGTAGAGAAAATTACCAAAATGAAAGATAACAAACATGTAAACCTTTCCAACAACTTTCTGTGCAAACCTCAGATAAGGGTATCCTATGAAACCTTGCAGAAAGAATGTAAGATATGTTTTATGGGTGCTCTTGAATGCTCTCCAAGATTTGAAGGAAAATTCTACAGACACAATTCAACAGAGTTTTTGTGCTTTAAATTCAAAAGGGATTGGAAGGAAGGTAAGCTTGTAATTTATAGAAACAAAAGGTAGTTGGAATTGGTTACACGGATAAACAAACATGCCAAAAATAACATTATGGGTAGTAGGAATTGTGTTGAAGGAAATAATGAAAATAATTTCAACAAGTTGCATCTGTAAAGGTGGTTGTACAGTCATTTTAATGTCCCCCACCTTTCTAGGATTCTAGAAGTGTAGTTAACTAGGGTATTCAAAGTGGAGTCTAAGTAGAGTTTGATCAAGTGGTAGATTACGAGGATGTGCACACACTTAATTAATTATTTAATTAATAAATAATAATTAATTTATCCAAAGGGGTACAAAGGGTACATGGGATTAATTTAATTAATCCAAAGGGGTACAATGTGTATTAGTTAATCAATTTAATTAATTAATTGTAAATGGGTGAATAACAAGGTGTATTAGCATAATACTGGGAACAAGTGGAAACATGAATGTAAATTTGGGGTTTCTACACCTAGTATGTGCATGTAGAGTTAACAAGAGAAACAATTAATTGGAAGGAGATAACTGCGGGTATGATTTATACCTTTGATTACTTTTCTACTAAACCTCTGGTGAATGAAGCATTACAAATTATAAAGCACCTTTTGATGGGGGATAGTGTAAAAGTTGAGGAAATCCTACTATATATGTTTATAGAGTTATACTTGGAGGCACGCTTTGAAGAAGAAGAGACAAATGAGGAACAATTTGTGCATACCTTCCTAGAAAAAGAAAAGGGTAAGCTTGTCTAGATGATTAATGATGAAGAGTTATAAAATCTTGATGTTGACCATATTGTAGGTATGTGTGAGGTCTTGGATAGTGCTAATGAGAATGCACGCACTTATCATGAGCCTATGAAAATGAATAAGGTCAACATTGGGATGGATACAAAACCTAAAGAGGCCATTATTGGTGACTATTAATCTAAACAAGAGGTGTAAAAGATAATTGAGTTCTTACATGACTTCCAGGACTTATTTCCACAAGGTTATCACGAGTTGAAGGGAGTTCATTCCTCTTTGGGCAAGATGAGGATCAAGTTAAAGGAAGGTGCATGCCTAGTTAGGAAAAGGCCTTACAGGATGAATCCTAATCTATGCGTCAAAGTTATGGAAGAAATTGGAAAGATGTTGAAATCTGGAATCATTGATCCCATTGAGGAATTAGATTGGGTTAGCCCCATGGTAATAAGAATAAATAAATATAGTAGTATAAGGATTTGTGTGGACTACAAATATTCTAATTTTTCTTTTGTTATAGATCCTTTTCCCACACCTTTTACAAAGGAGGTCTTAGAAGGTGTTGCAGGGCACAAGATTTACTCTTTCACTGATGGATTTTTTGGTTATCATCAGGTACAGATTGCTAAATAAGACCAAGAAAATAATACTATCACCACTAAGTGGAAAAGTTTTGCATATACAATTATGCCTTTTGGATTGAATAATGCACCTGCATCCTTTTCACGCATTATTGTACAAGCATTTGAAGACTTTATACAAAACAATTCACATGTTTACTTGGATGATTGGGCTATATATGGGATAGTAAAAGATCATTGTGAAAACATGAAACTCATGTTTAAGATATGTAGGCAGCTAATAATCTATTTAAACATTAATAATTATATCTTTATTACTCCCTTTGGGACTCTGTTGGGACATATTATATGCAAGGAAGGTTTTTCAGTAGATCCTGCTAAGGTTGCAGTTATCTTGGGTTTAGAGGAGCCTGCCAATCAAAGCGAGGTACGTGGGTTCTTAGTACATACATGTTATTACAGAAAGTTCATAAAAGGGTATGCTAATATTTCTGTTCCCTTGGAGGAATTCTTAAAAAGTAAAGTAAAGTTCCATTGGGATGAGATGCAACATATAACATTTGAGACATTAAAGGAAAGAATTACTTAAGTGCCCATTTTGTACTTTCCTTCTTGGGATAATTTATTTCATGTACATGTTGATAGCTCTGGCATGGCCATTGGTGTAGTGTTAACACAACCTAGTGATGGGATTATTGATCATCCTATCTATTTTGTGAGTAGGAAGTTGACATCGACTGAGCTGAATTATAAAACTACAGAGTGTGAAGATTTTTATATGATTTACACGTTGCACAAGTTTAGACAGTACTTACTAGAAAATACCTTTATATTTTACACAGATCACATGGCACTTAATTAAATGGTTAATAAAATTGTTTTATAGGGGTGCATCTGTCATTGGATTCTTTTATTTTAAGAATTTTACTTTACATTTTTTGTAAAGCAAGGAAAGAGTAATTTTGGACCTGATAATTTTTCAAAGATTAACTTAGGTGAGGACACTCAGAGCATTCAGGACACAATTCTAGATGAAAAACTATTTATATTAAACCATGTGCCGTCTGACTTAGAATATATTTTGGTATTTTTACATAACGGTGTGGTGCATGAGGGAATGAAGAGCTTAGAGAAGAAACAACTTTTCATATGTGACGCACCCTATATGTTGATCAGTGTGGATTTATATAATCTAGGTCGAGATGAGGTTTTGCATTCGTGTTTACTTGAGCATTAATGTGAAGCTATTATGGAGGAATATCATGGCAGAATTTCCGATGGAAATTATATAGGTAATGCTACTACGCGTAAAATTTTATTAACTGGTATTTGGTGGGAAACACTATATAATGATTGTAAAGAGTATTTCATAGTGTGTGACCATTATCAGCACTTTGGGAAGCCTGGACATAGAGATGAGATTCCCTTGAGGCCAATTGTGAGTGTAGAACCTTTTGAGAAATGGGCAATTGATGTTGTGGGCCCTATTTCCCCACTAGCACGCAGGGATAGGTTGCACTACATTATAACTTGTACATATTATCTTACAAGGTGGGTAGAAGCAACGCCTACAAAGGATTGCATGGTATGTATAGTAGCAAGGTTCTTATGGGAAAACATTATCAGCATGTATGGATGTCCATTGAGCTTTACTAGTGATAGGGGCACACACTTTTTGAATGAGACTATCATAATATTATTGGTATAATTTATGGTGGCACATCTCATGACAACACCTTATCACCCATAGGCCAATGAGAATGTTAAGGCTTTAAATAAGATATTGGTATGTACATTGACAAATATTTGTGATGTTGGAAGGAAATACTGGGATGATAAATTATTTGTTGCGTAGTGGGAATACAGGAAAACCTACAAGAGGTTGAATAAGGAAACACACTTTCAGTTGGTATTTGATGCAGATGTTGTTTTACTAATAGAATTCATGTTACCCTTCCTACATATTACACACACGAGCAGACTACATGATGAGAAAACACTTTAAGATTCCATTGACAAGATGATTTAGCTGGATGAGTGACATGCTATAACACATTTGAGCCAGAAGACTGAGAAGGTTCAGAAGAAGGCATGTCATGATAGGCATATTAAGAATAATTAGTTTGAATTTAGACATATGGTTCTTCTTTATGACTCCAAGTTTTTGCTCTACCCTAATAAATTGAAGGTGCATTGGTTGGGACCATATGTTGTGACATATATACTTGATTCAAATTCTTACCAGTTACAAAAACTGGATGGCACTCAATTTCCTGGTTATTTTAACAGGACTAGATTAAATCCCTACTATAAATAAGTCTTCTTGGTGTTTGTAATAAGGTAGTTTTCCAGTTAGAATAGATTTCCCTTAATGCATTTCCTTTATATGTTCTCCTTTTCATCGTTGTTATGTTTTTTCAATTTAGTTCAATGTTATATTGTAATAAGTGTTCTTGCACACCAATATCTAACTACTATCTAGTGAATTCATGCGTAAGGGACCACACATATTATTACTATAGGGTGGAGTAAATAAATGATAAATGGGCCATGATTAAATGATCTCTGGAGGATGGGTATCCATAGAAGAAATATGGTACATGTGCTTGAGGTAAAGGCGTGGATTAAGGAATATTGCTCATAGATAAAAATCACACATAGATGATGGACACATAGTGTAATGCAAGGTAGGTAGTTTTTGGATAGAAAAAAGGGGCTAAGTGTTGGGTGCACTAATGTAGGGAACTGGAAGAGTGTGCGACACTACAATATAGATGAAGATCCCAAGATCACGAGTTATTCATTTCTGTTGGTAAGGATATTTTTGGAGTTAGTATACTAAGAACACAAATACATTAAGACTTGTGGTCCACTCAAGGTTGTTTTGGGAACAAGCATCAGCTGAGAACCATACATATTTTAGGCTAATAATGGGATTTTTACTCACATTTAATTATAGGAAGTCTATTGTTAGAACACTTGCACGTTTTGCATCCTTTTTGTAAATGCATGTGGCTATTATTAGCATGTGTCCTATTTTGAGATAGTGTATGGGTCGTGAAGGGCATGTCCCCACCCCTATATATGTATTGATTTGCATGGTTTTTTAGGTGTCAATTTGTATAGTTATGATGTTGGTTTTGTCATGTGCATGACTCATGGCGATATTTATGTAATGTAAGAAGATTCTACATTTTACAGTATTCAATACAATGGATATTATTTGCTGGAAAATAGTGTTGAATGTGACTGAAACTGGTACTTGTATGGTAAATCTTTTTATAGTCATTGTTTAGTTCATCTCATATATATTATGAGATCTAGATCTGGTTTATGTAATGTGGACTATTTACTATTGGTTATGAATCTGAATATACATATGCACTATTATGCTAACAATCTAAATAATCAACTAAAAAGAGGGACATTGTGCCTTTGCGTGCTTCAAGTGAGAACTCATCTTAGGCGAAGTGATGTTCCAGTGTGTCTGGGTTAGTCACAGTGAATTCTAGGATAGATCATTGGTTCTGTTATCGAGACCTCTTTTTCAATTTTTTTCAGGATGTTACATGATGAAGACATACCGGTTGACCTTAGCAAGTGTTGAGGAGTGGATAGTTGATCTGGAAGAAGAGTACACTCAGAGATTCAAAATTGGATCTGAGTTTTACATATGCACGTGGGTTGAACATAATTTGTATGACTGCTTATATGAAAGCTTCTTTTTTATCTTCCCCATAGATTTATACGAGTAGTTGGTTGCTTACATGTATAAAAGGAATTAAAGGTTTCACACACTTGTCTAGATGAAAGAATAATTTTAGGATCTCTTTAATGCTGATATAATTTGGACATGTGTTGTGGATACTTGGTTTCATGGTGTTCTGAATAGATATTTTTTAGAGTACTCAATTTCCACTTAATTTTTTCTAGAGGTAGTTGAGTTTCAATTTTTATGTTATCCCAAGGTATCATATCTGCACAAAATTCTACTGGCAATCAAGATCTTGATGGTAAACTTGAATTTGGAAGAGAAGCAGATAGCAAGCTAAACCCCACCATGTGTAGGGGTAGGAACAGGTGTGGTGAAGGATGGAAACCTAGTGGAAGAGAGGAAAAGGGAAGAAAGGAAGCTTAAGTTAAATAAGGTGCACAAGAGGGATTTATAGAAGTAGTGTGAGGTTGTAGAATGGATGGCATTGTTGAAAGAGATGGCTCATGAAGGATTTATAGCTCACGTAGAGGACGTGGAGCCATAACATCTGGAACTCCCCCATTTAATCAATCATGGTAGGAAACCCTCATCAGCCTCTTATGAGAGCATGCCAATAGAGACAACATGGGCCACTAGTGTGCATCTGAATCTACCTAATAACCTAGCCCTTGCACTTGGTTTTCTAGTTTCTAGTACAGCCAGTAATCAGCAAACAAGTTTGGGAAGTAGATTAGAAAAAAGGAAAAGTTGACTTACAAGCAGGATCATGAGTAAATCAAATATCAAGTACATTTATGGTTGGGTAGATGTCTTCCTTATTATTTGGAGGTCTGATTAGAAGTACCTTTTTAGGTACGTCATCGGCACAGAACACATACACACAAAAAATTGGATTCACATCTAGGAGTAGCACAACTTTGCAGACTGTAGGATTTTAGTTTAGCACCACTATTGAGACACAAGACAGTGCATCCTATGGTTCAATTTTTATTACAGGGGGAGGATCAGGAGGCACATGTGGCTTAGGATCTGGTAGATCTGGAGGTGCAGGTAATATGGGAAGTTCTAAATCTAGTGGGCATGGTCCTTATCAGCCCCAGAGTATTTACATGGAGATGTCACTTCATCTCCCAGAGTATAGGGGAATAGAAGATGTTGCTGAGCATGTCCATATGTATGAGATACTATGGCACATGAAAGAAATTACTGCTTTAAAGCATAAGGAAAATCAGTTTGCAACTATGTTACAGGGACGTACACATAGCTGGTACATGAAGTTTGACTTTGATCAAACTTGTGTGGATTATATGGCATTACAGGATGCTTTCCTTATAAAATTTTATATCCCTAATTTTGAGAAAAAAAGTATAAGTGCACTCAAGGATATCAACTAGGGCACTACTAAGAGTGTTCAGGTATATTATGCTCATTTCAAAAACACTCTTGTCTAAACTATCATATGATATCCATGCAATTCATTATGCACAGTGGTTCATTAGAGGCCTGATCATGACTTTTAGGAGGGATCTCTCATATAATACTTATACATACCCACGTGAGGTACTTGAAGTATATTTTCATGCTAAGGTAGTTGGGAGCATAGAGAATAGAGTGAGACCATTCTTGGAGGCTCAGATTATAGTAATGGAAAAAAAGTTGAAGAAGCTATTAGCCAATACAACACATGAGACCAGCACTAGAATTTGGTGCATGAATTGTGAAGTAGAAGGGCATGTTAAGGATAGTTTTCCTCACAGATCAGTGCACTCATTGTTACTGGAATGTGAGATATGTCATTTAGGCCATGATGTGAGATGCTGCCCATTATTGCAATGTGTGATAAGGAAGACCATGTCTTGCTACTGTAAGATTTATTGGTCCACAACTCACAATACTGAATATCTCAAGTTAATTGATTAGATCCATGATGCCATTGACGTCGGGGTACAACAGACTAGAGCTATGAATAAATCTATGGATAAAAGTGAGAAATAGGATCATGATCACACTCAAGGGTGTTATAATCATAATGAAGGGAACTTTGAGGGAGGTCAAGGTAGAGGTCAAGGATACCAATGTGGATTCATAGGTCAAGGCTACAGAGTTAGACGAGGTGAGTTCCCTTGTGGAACATGTTATACATGTGGATTTCCTTACCATTACAGGCATGAGTGCCCTCAAAACATTACTTTTTATTTTTACAGATATAATCACAACTATGAATAGTGCCCAGACTTATATGAACATCTGATCAAGAAGAAAAAATAGGAGAACAAGGGAACATGGATGGTTAGAATATAGTGTGTCATGGAAAACCAATGGATGCTGAAGTTAGCACCAGATCCTGAGGTAGTACCTGTGAATATTACTACACGTGCTGAGGTTGTGCGTGCCAAGGAAATGTTACAATAGAAGGATATTGTTACTAAGGCGGGGGTTTTACGCGTAAATTATTCAGACCCAGGGGGATGTTTATAAGGAAACCATGGAGGTACTTAGAAATCTGCAGGGTGGAATATAGTGTTTAAAGGAACAGTCATGGAAGTTAGAACAGAAAAATTCATCTAAGACTTTCCAGTCAGATGTTGATGATCTTAAGGTAGTATGTAAGATGTTGCATTAGGAGAACATTATTCCATTACTATGGAGTTATTTAAAGGGAAAAACATTTCGTGTGCTGGTATTGAGAATGGATGGTATATTTTACATGCTAATCTCCCTCCTCATAGCTTGGATTATGAAAAGGATATCACTTTGAATGCTATTGTAGATGGTTGGATTTTGAGAAATAATTTGATTAACACAGGTGCAGAAGTGAATGTGCTTACCTTGGATGCATGGGTTCAGATGGGTCGACCTCCATTGCAGCCATCTTCCAATGTATTGTATATGGAAAATGGGACTAAGGCCACACACATTGGAGTCTTGAAGGATACATCCATTACTATACAAGGGGCCAATTTCACTGGGGAATTTGAGGTCTAAGCGCTTGCAGAAGTGGACAACTTCCTAGCTCTACATGAGTGCCCTTGGTGCTATGCAAATAATGTTGATCTACAGTTCAATAAGGGATATATTAGTTTTGGGAACAAGGAAGAGTGATTTATTATCCCTTTGACAGATGAGAAATATGCACCTTATGTTGATCCCTTAAGTGAAGAAGACCTAAATAGAATTTATGTGTGTACCATTCAAAATCTAGAAGTGTTTGACCCATCTATAGAAGGAATTATCCATTGGATTGATGCACATTCCATCAGTGATAATACAAGTATTTCCTATGAAAATTAGGCACATGAAACCTACAAGATGGTTGGGCTCAAGGTAAGAAGTGTAGCTGCACATGTAATCGGACCACATTGTGTTAAGAGGTTAGGAAATAACCCTATAGCCCAGTACACATGTAAAGGAAACCCTAAGGTATTCTTGTGATCCATGGAAGTAAAATGGAAGGATCATGTGGAAAGAAGGAAAATGTTAGTATATACCCTATGCGGGACAACAGTGCACTGGTGGATGGTTCATAGGAGTAATCTCATAGAATGGAGAGAGGTGAGAATTGATCTATCAGAAAGGTTTCTCAGAATTAATGCATCTAATAAAATCTATGAATATCATGGTAATAACCTTGTTCAGCACCACATTTAGTAGTGTGAGAGATTATAGAAATATGGGTAGGAAGCTTTACCACATTTTTGTGGCTGCATAAACTTTATTTAACCTTGTGAGGTTGCATGCCTGCTTGGTATGTTTATGCGGAGTTGCATAGAGAGAATTGAAATTGGTAAACTTGACTATAGGTATGATCAAGACATTTGACTACTATTCCACTAAACCTCTGGTGAAAGAGACATTATAATTTATGAAGTGATTGACTATGGGAGATAGTGTAAAGGTTGAAGAAATCATTCAAGAGTTATTTGGTGAGTCTGACCTAGAAGCACATTTTGATGAAGTAGATGAGACAAATACAGAACTACTTGAGTGTGTTTTCCTAGAGAATGAGAAAGGCAATTTTTTCTACATGGTGGATGATGAAGAAGTGGAAAATTTGGACATAGATCATTTATAGGTTATGTGTAAAGTATTAGATAGTGTGGATGAGAAGGTGTGTGCCTACCATGAACCCCTAAAGATGAAGAAAGTAAACATTGGAATGGATGTTGAACCTAAGAAGGCCCTAATTGGAGATTAATGGTCTAACTCTAAAGTGTCTAAGATAATTGAGTTGCTATGTGATATATAGGACTCTTTTCCTAGGGGCTACCATTAGTTGAAAGGAGTGAATGAATCTTTAGGTGAGATGAAACTTAAGTAAAAGAAAGGTGTGCACTTGGTTAGGAAGATACCTTACAGGATGAACCCTAACCTGTACATAAAAGTTAAAGAACAAATTGAAAATATGTTAGAATCTAGCATTATTGATCCCATAGAGAAATCAGAGTGGGTTAGCCCTACAATAATTAGCATAAAGAAATATGGAAGAATTAAAATTTGTGTAGAATACAGGGAGTTGAATGTTGCATGTGTGATTGATCCTTTCTCTACACCATTCACTAAGGAAATATTGGAAGGCATTGCAGGGCGTAAAATTTACTCTTTTACAAATGGATTCTCTAGGTATCATCAAGTAAGAATCGCTAAAGAAGATGAAGAGGATAAAAAATTTACCATTGAATGGGGAAGTTTTGTATACATGATCATACACTTTGGATTGAAGAACATTCCTGTAGTATTTTTGTGCATTTTTGTTCAAGAATTCATGAATTTTATTCATAAATTAGTGCATGTTTACTTGGATGATTGGACCATGTATGGGCTTGTCAAGGATCATTGTGACAATTTGAGGTTAATGTTTGAAAAGTGCAGATAATTAAGCATCTCTTTAAATATCAAGAAGTTCCTAATTGCTACACCTTTTGGAAATTTTCTAGGGCATATCATTTGCAAGGAGGGTTTGTTAGTATATTCATCTAAGATTGTAATCATTTTAGGATTGGAGAAACCCACCAATTAGAGTGAGGTGAGTAGATTCTTGGGCCACATAGGGTATTACAGAAAATTTATCAAGGGATATGCTGAAATTTCTATGCATATGGAGGAGTATTATAAGGTAAAGGTACATTATATTGGGGAGAACAATAACAACACACATTCGAAGCGCTGAAGGAAAGGCTTACTGCTGCACCTACTCTACATTTTGCTTCATGGAATATACCTTTTCACATAAATTTGGAAACCTCTGACATGGCCATCAGTGCTTTTCTAGCTCAGCTTAGAGACAATATTATAGACCATCCTATTTGCTTCGCTAGCCGAAAGTTGACTCTAGTAGAACAAAATTATACAACTACAGATCATGAGGCATTTTCAATGATCTACACACTGCATAGTTTTAGATAGTACTTGCTAGAAAATCCCTTCATTTTCTATATAGATCACATGGAATTAAAGTACTTGGTGAACAAGCCTATTTTACAAGGGTGTATATGTTGATGGGTTCTATTATTCTAGGAGTTTGACCTTATAGTTTTTGTAAAGTTAGGTGAAAGTAACTCTAGTCCAGATCATTTATCAAGGATTCAATCAAGTGAGGACACGTAGAGTATTGAAGATACTATGGCAGATGCACATTTATATAGGTTAAACCACACACCCTCAAACTTCAAAAATATTTTTGTATTTTTATGCACAGGTATTACACCCAAAGGAATGAAGGCATTAGAAAATAAAATAAGCAACTTACAATTCACACCGCACCTTTCATGTTTATCAGTGGTGACTTATAAAAACTAGGCCAAGATGAAGTATTGTGCCGGTGTGTATTAGAACATGAGCGAACATAAATTATGGATGAATCTCATGAGGGAATTGTAGGTGGACATTATACAGGGGACACCACTATGTACGAGAGTCTACTAGCTGATTTGTTGTGGGAGACCTTGTACAAGGATTGCTTAGAGTATTGTAATGTGTGTGACCACTGTCAGCACCTTGGGAAACTTAGAAAGTGAGATGAAATGCCTTTGATGCCTATTTCTAATGTAGAACCATTTAAAAAGTGGAAAATTGACTTTATGGGTCCTATTTCCCCACCTGTGCACAGAACTAGATCACGGTACATCATCAATTGTATATATTATCTTACAAGATGGGCATAAGCGGCACCTACAAAGGATTATATAGTAGCTACAATAACAAGGTTCTTGTGGGAAAATATTCTTACCATGTATGGGTGTCCTTTAAGTTATACAAGTGATAGGGGAACTCATTTCCTTAATGATACTATGAGGATATTATTGGATGAATTTATGGTTGCACATTATAAGACAATGCCCTACCACCCTCAAGAAAATAGGATTGCTAAGGATTTCAACAAGATATTGAGTCAAATGTTGAAAAAAATTTATAATGTTGGAAGGAAATAATGGGATGATAAATTTTATGTTGTGCTTTGGGCATATAGAAAAACCTATAAATGGTTGAATAAGGAAACACCCTTTTAGTTGGTGTTTGGTGTAGAGGTGGTTCTACCCATGGAATTCATGTTACCTTCTTTTTGTATTGTGCACATAGGAGGATTGGCTAATGTGAAAGCATTGAAAGAATGAATTGACAAGTTGATATAACTGGATGAGAGGTGCACAATAACATAATGGAGTTGGAAGAAATAAAAATCCAAGAAAAAGGCATGGCATGATAGGTATATCTGGGACAATAATCTTGAGGTTGGGTAGATGGTGCTTATTTATGATTCAAAGTTTTGGTGCCTCCCAGGAAATCTTAAGGTGCATTTATTGGGACTGTATGTTATCACTTGTGTAATTAACTCAGGAACTTACCAACTAGAGAAGCTTGATGGAACATAGTTCCCTGGTTACTTCAACGGGAGCAGGTTGAAACCCTACTATAAATAAGTCTTCTTGGTGTTTATGATAAAGTAGTATTTCCATTTAGATTATATTTCACTTACAGTATTTCATTTAGATGTGTTTCTTTCCTCATCGATATGCTTTGTCAATTTCGTTTAGTGTTATTTGTAATAAGATCGCTTACGCATCAGAATCTTGTTGCAATCTAAAGTATTTTTATGCACAGAGGACTGCACATACCTTTAGTGTGGAGTGGATAAAGAAGGTTAGTCTAGTACAAAAAATAAATAAACTCATGGGTGACCATAAAGGGAACAACCTTTCAAAATTAATGAAAAATTTAGGATAAATTGCTCAAAATTAACACGATGCATAAGGCGATGAACACTCGGTATAAAGAAAGGAGGCTTCAATAGTAGAGACTACATATATTGGGTCACATTGGATAAATTACTTTGGCGTAAGGAAGAACAGGTAGATGAGATATGTGATAGATAATTAGTGGCGCGTGAGAAATTTATGAATGAGGTGTAAAAGTTTGAGGCGCGAGAGATTAGGGTGTGGGACAAAGAAGCACAAAATATGCTCAATGGGAATTAATTCCAAGTATATTGGTAGGTGGAGAAATTACAGAAGGGGATTTTCTAAACTTGTATTAAATTCGGTGCTTGCAACATCATTTGTTCCCTTCTGAGTTTGAATAAAATCGAGAAGTGTGAAGACAAGCTAGAGACAAATAGAATTCTAGAGATTGAGTAAACCTATTGAGATTTTAAGCATGTTTTTGAGCATCTATGCACAGAAGTAGGATTCGAGTGGTGGTGTGGGTGCGCGATGAAATGGTTTAGGCATGATTTAGGTCTTCATCAACTAAGGTTTCATTGCACTTGTGGATTAGAAGGAATAATGGAACCACAAAAGGATCCAATTGTGGAGAAGGAAGTTGATGACCCAACAGAGGAATGGCTAGTAGAAATGCTTTACCTAGAAGAGGTGAATCAAGGGCATTAGGAATCTCATCACCACAAAGATGGATGTTATGGAATGAATGGTCTTACGTATGGCTAACATCCTTATAATTTTGAAGAGTGAGGATGGAAACATGACTATAAATGAGTTAGATGGTATATTCGTAGACATCCTTGATAAAACAAATTCAACACTAAAGTATTGGTATGAGTTTGAAGGTGAAATTAAAAGTGAATATCCTAAAATTTTTCTACCAAATGAAGAAGAGGGCACAAAATAGATGACTTAGTGTATTATTTATTCTTTATTCTTCATTCATTATTCTTATCCTATATTATTTGGAGAGACAATGTGATTACTCATTGCTGGGGTGGAAATCCATTATATTGTGGGGTAATATTGGATGGAAAAAAAGGGGCTAAGTGTTGGGTGTGTGAAAGTAGGGCGTTGGAAGAGCGCGTGACACTATAGTATGGATTAAGTGCCCAAGATTAGGAGTTATCCATTTCTATTGGAAAGGATATTTTTTGAGTTAGCGCAATGAGCACACAAAGACATGAAGACTTGCGGTCCACACAAGGGTTATTTTGGGAACAAGCATCAGCTAAGCACCATGCATAGTTTAGGCTAATAATATGATTTCTACTTAGAGTTAACTATAGGAAGTCTATTGTTAGATAACTGAAATGTTTTGCATCCTTTTTGTATAGGCACATTGTTATTATTAGCATGTGGCCTATTTTGAAATAGTGTATGGGAGGTGAAGGGAAATTCCCCACCCATATATATATATATATATATATATATATATATATATATATATATACCTATATCTATATCTATACCTATATCTATATCTATATATATGTATTGATTTGCAAGGTTTTGTGGGTGTAGAGTTATGTTGTTGGTTTTGTCATGCGTATGACTCATGGTGATACTTATGTAATGTAAGAATATTCTTCATTTTACATTATTCAATATAATGGATCTTATTGGTTGGATAATGGTGTTGAACATGACTAAAACTAGTCCTTATATGGTAAATCCTATTATAGTCATTGTTTAGTTCATCTTATATATATTTTGAGATCTGGATCTAGTTTATGCAATGTGGGTTGTTTACTATAGTTATGAATTTGAATATACATATGCACTATCATGCTATTATTTTGAATAAGCAACCATAAAGAGGGACTTGGTGCCTTTGCATGCTTTGGGTGAGTGCTCAGCTTAGGATGAGTTATGTTCCAAGGTACTTGGGTTATTCATAGTGATTTATAGGTTACATCAACAGTAGCATGGGAAACTACCTGGTGTGACGCACAATGCATAGGTACTTCAACGCATGAAGGTGTGTGAGAGGAGGTTTGTGGCCAAGAAGTAGTGAGCATGCCAGAAGGTTACAACTAGTGTGTGGAAAAATCAATGTAGAAAAGTTATTTAGAAAGTGTGGAAAAATAAACTAAGGCATAATTAATGCTGAGTACAGTGGTTGGTGAAGAGAAATCAATGCAGGGAAATTTAAAAATTCTATATAAGCAGGGGTTGCGATATCATTTTTACCTTGCATTATGAAGTGAAATGTTTGAGCGAGTTGTGAATGGGAGTGCATGAAAGAAGGAATATAGACATTGAACCGGAGTGATTTTTGCATGACATTGTTTGGATATCCATCAAAGAGGGTGTTTGAGTGAAGAAAAGGTGTGTGGAGAGAAAATATGTGAGTTAGGTTTCTAGTTAAAGTTAGGGCATGTGAATTTTAAGTTGTAGAGCTTGAATATAGTGCAAGAATGCATTTTTATTATTCAAATGGCACATAAACAAGCACCTAGAGTAACCACAAGGGGCACAAAGCAAAAATAAGTGAAAGTAGAGGTAGAGGATACCCCCAAAATTTGATTTTCAGAAATGTAGTACCCAGAAGGTGTCGTAATGGATTTCGATTGGGAGTCTCATATCAGGTGTAGTAAAGTAAGTGAATATAATCATCAAAACAAGGAAACAAAGGATGATTTTGACAAAACGTTTGTGGTGAAAACAAATATTTGGACAGAAAACAACATGGTTGTCTATGACGACATAGGTCAAAATTTGTTGTTGGGTGTTGGAGTCATGCAGTTGTATGAGATTCCATACTTTGGGAAACCCAAAATAATATGTCAATGGTTGATGTCCCATGTGCATGAACACTTATTATTTTTTGTAGGGTGGTGAATTTTACTTATTGCCCCCTTGATTGGGAAGTAAACAGGGTTGAGGAGTTTGGGAATGGAGATTAGCAGCAATCTAAAGGATGACAAGGCTGTAGAAGAAACTTCTGCTACACTATATTATTTAAAAGGATGGTGCCCATTGGACATCGTCAAGTTAGAAAACTACCCTATGATTCAGGAATCCTCACACCTCCTCAGCAAGTTAAATAACCAGAAGTGTTAGAGCCAGGTAAATAAAAGATGGCTCCATATTGTGAAAAAAAATGATAGAAGGGGTCATATATAATTTTTCCTCTTTCATTGTTGAGACCATTATTGAAGAAGCACACCATGGGGATAAGATAATTTTTAGTGCTATTTTCTTGTCTCTTGTGTTTTTGAAAATTAGGGTGCCCGATGGGCCTAAGAGGAATATTTAGTAGTTCCCTGAGGAGAAAAATTCCCTTTCAGATAGGTTTACAAATTATACATTTGAAGGATCCATGAGTGATCCTTATAAGCAAAGAATGAAACTTTGTTACAAGCTCTTGTGCAAAGCCTTTGAACATGAATGGATAATACCTTATAACACCCCGCAAATTTAGTCAATATTATAACAAGGTAAGTCATTAATTGATGAATTTGGTGCTTGATGTTTAGGGATATTCCCTTAGCATGAATAAACTTTTTGTATTAGATATCATTTTACACTTTGCGATAAGGAAATACCCACCTTGTTAAAGTAATCAAGTTGGTAAGGTACTGGCATAATATTGTACCTTTTTTTGGGTAATGTGATTTCCTGTCATGCTAGAAATCATCTGATCTAATTAACCCCACTTAAATCAGTGGAATAATTGAATCATTATACTCTCTTTCACATTAATAGGATGAGTATACACAAATTGTGAGGGACTCTATTATTCTCATTTATAATGTCATTGGATCTTGGTTAAATCATTATTATGGTATGAAAATTGTGTCTATGACTGTATTAGTAGTATGATTATAATTGTTAAAAGGGGATGCCTAGCTATGAATATAGTTATGTTAGAAATCATGGGTAAACACGGCTAGGCACCAACATAATCATAAATGTTGATAAATTTGATCTGATTCCTTGTTTTTTTGTTAACATATACAATAGTTATTCAAACATCATTGATTGAATAATTATCAATCATGCTTTATTAAAAGCACATATAATTATGTTATTGCTAATGATATGATGGAAAAAGGGATGGGGAATTTGACCAACCCCATGGGGATGGAAATGATTTATAAGGATGATAAGAATGGATTTAATAATTCTTTCATGCAAGTTAAACATTATATTCATTATTTTGAAACCTATTTAGGACTATTGTTAAGTAAAAAACCACCAAATATGGCATGATATTGGAGGGTGGTGGTGTAGTTTCCAAAACCACCAGCGAGGCATTACAAGTTTTAATTATATTAATTTAGAATTCATTTTTCCTTCGTAAATGGTGCAGCTTCATGGAGAAGCTAACTGCATGTAAATCCTTTCCATTTTTTTTACATTATTTTTGTTTTAGTCACTTGAATCGAATGCATGCACAAGGGTTTGATTGTTAATTTGTAATCTAATTTCTATAAACTCTACCTTTTGAGAGTCATGCTTGGTTTATTGATTCTTTCAAGGATTTGCGTTTGAAGGAAATAAAAAATAGAACTTTTCCTTTATCTTACTAAAGGATGGATTTTTAAGGATGGTTTTAATTGTTTTGGCTGTTTTAAAGTGAAGGATTTCAAGTCTGTAAACTCATTGTTGTTGTGGCACTTACTGGAGATAAATCTCAAAGTATTTCACTTCAACATAGGAAATAATTGTTCCTTATCCATCCTAACCATTTACTTCAAAATGTAACAACCTATTTTGTCACTCCTCATCTGGGGAAATTTTATTTTTATTCTTTAAATTTATGCTTCATGATTTAAATACCCATATATTTAAATCCAACATAAACCTTAATACAATCCATTCTCAATAACTATCATAAACCATGTGTAGTTATTTGAGAGTATACATATCCTACTCGATCACTCTCAACACTCTTTACGAACCAATACAACAACTATATCATTAGGTTTTTCCTCTATCAATCATTGATAATTAAGTTATTATTTATATGTGTTTACCTATATTCCTCCACGAAATCCATTTGATATCTCACAACTTAGATCTTGTTGAAATCATGACAATCTAATCAGTAGCTTATAGTACTTTGTGAAAAGTTATAGAGACATGTATGCCATGCTCAGTTCTGTGATGACACACTCGCCATTAGGAAATAGTCATCTCCCCTTAATCATTTATTTAGTTATATGGATTAGAATTCAAAAATGGTTCCATAACCAACTATAAGTGTCATACAAGCTAAAAATCTGGAATTACCACAAAAGGAATATGTGCCACTATGAGATCTTAGAATGCATATGGGAAGGTGAGTGCCCCTATAATGATTTGCATCATTATTAGATCACTCCCCTTCTCATATCAATTCTAATTTTTCTTCGAGGTACGTGTCCGTGAAGTGCAATCCAAACTTGTAACTATAACGAAGCTTGTACTTAATGCATTACCATGTCACAATTCTAGGTCTTGATGAGGTGACTCAATATAGTTACTAGGAGGTAGTATTTAAATAACCACTAATGTCATTAAATGGATACAACTGCGTAGAGGTTTTAGTGAGTTGACCTGTCAAGGATCCTAAATTAGAACATGATATCCTAATTAATTTAATCACGACATGTTATTATAGATTCCACGACTCTTTCACAACTAATTAACCATATCTAGGGTCCTATCTCATAGTATCACAATACTCAAATTGTAGTTCCAATAACATTAATTTATACCTATTTGTTCCATTTATAAGTTAGATAACTTCTTTAGATCTGTATTCTCAATCTTACTGTTACACAATTAATGATTTGAATTCAAACTGTATAAAAGATTGTCTCTCATTATCAAGGAGTAAAAAACTATTAAGTTTGTTCTTACCCATATATGTAATTATGAAAATCTACATAATCACTTGGCATTTATGATACACTATATCATTTCTATTAGCCCCCTCTTTAATAAAACTTATTCTATTTATTTGAATCATGTTATCCAAGTTTACTTTTGCATCTTTATATTAGTCATGTATATTATTATTGCATATACATATTACTCATTTTAGGTTTCTTAGTTTAGTGACACACTAATTCTCTTGAGAAAATTCTTCAATAGTATCCATACCCAACTTCAGTTTATTTACAAGGTTACCACCAACTCAGCATCTTATTTATTCTCCTTGGATCTTCATGCAAATTTATTTGGTGTCCAAAAATATATTCAAATGTACATCATCTATAAAGTCATCATTCACATTCTATTTATGACTACACCATCATATTTTAATTATGGTTATATTAATATTACTGTTTTGGTAGTGTAGATCCCAATCCTTTATAGTGAATATATTTGATAAGTACTCAAGGTGAGCACATCCTGAATGTTCTCAACGTCCAATTCACTATATGCATTTGGCATCCTAACTATGATTTCATAGTAGATTAGTATGCAAGGATTTAATCTCCCATACCATTATTTCCAAACCATATCCCATATCCTATGGGCCCTTTAAGTAGTTAATTTTAATCTGGTTACGAATGAATTATCCTCATTTCATATTGGTATTCAGAGTAAAACTTCAAAATAAATGTTCATCACATCATATATTTGATGATGATAAAACTGATAGAAATTTTACTTTATTTTACCATTTCTCTGATATGCGTAGGTGTAGAAGAACATCGTTGTTCTATTCTTATATAATCTAGCACCTATCAGTATCACACTGAGTTCCTCGTGATGTTACGAGAATCAGATTGGTGTATAAAAAAAATCAACTCAGTTCTCCTTTAAGGTTTGATTGCTACCCCAAAATGGAAACATTTAAGTGTTAATGTCTCATTATTTAAATGTCAAACTTTATATTACCATTCAAGGGTTACATCTACTTATTTTCCTTATGGGATAGTTACTTTACTAGTAAATACACCCTTATATGAGCTTCCAAACTCATACCTAGGAGATAAATTATCCATTAATTATTATTCCTTTAACTTGACTTAGGAGATTTCACAACCTTTTGTTAACAATACTTTTAAGTGTTCAACAAGATAATCTCTCCAGATATAATGTATACTCTAACACTAACCCATAATGTATCACATTAACCTATGGATTATATTATTGAATCATAACATCCCATTTCAATCATTTGAAAGTATTTAGTCCATAAGGTTGTCAAGTTATTCAAACTATAATGTTAATACATAATATTTAGGTCTTACAAAAATTCAAATAGATAACAATAACCTTTTGACTAATTGTGAATAACGATCTATTGTTCAAATATCAAAGGTCATAACTATGTTATGACGAAATAAAAAGTTACTTAGTATACTTATTCATGTAATACGTTGCACAATTAGACTCAATAACCTATTAGTCGCAATAAGAACTCATTTATCAGTAAGTTTGGATACATTCTTTATCATTATAAAGTAAGCATAAAAATTCAAGCTAGAAATAATTATTCCGTCTCTTTATTTTCCACCTTATAGTGTTTCTCACTTTCTTGCAATTTTTTAAACAAGATCAGTTCGATTGAATTAAGAAATAAAATTCCATTATCCCGCCTAAAAAATTATGTCATAACATATTAGAATAAATAAATACCGCAATATTAAATTCATTCCTATAGCAAAACATGAAGTACATAAAACATCATATTTTAATAACTTAATTTGCATTTATTAATCACTACACATTTTACCTTCTTCGGTGTATCATATTAGAGGAGTCACATTAACAGTATAATTAAAATGAGTTAGGATTATATATTAAAAGTATATTAATGTCCTTTAAATATCCACACAATAGATTATAGTAAAGGAAAGAAAGCATTTATTATCCCTTTTCAATACTAGGAGAGGATAAGTAGCAATATCGACTCGTATCATTCATAACATGTAAGCATAACATCCTATTCATAAAAAAAAATCTTGTTGTTATGTTAATGCTTTAATAGCCAATCAACAATTAGAAAATTAAAAATAGCCACTGCAAATGCTAATGAACCTTAAATTATCTTCATAGATGAGTAATTATCTCATATACTATAACAATCCCATGTTAAATACATGTCTGCTTCCTGAAGGTCAACTCATTACTCATCATATAATTTGATTTAGACCAAAATCAAGGAAGCTATCATTTTTTTTAAAAATAAAGATATTTAAAACTCAAGAATTTATTCCAGTTTATTTAAATATGGTGGTTGTAATATAAGACAAATGTGTACCCACTTAACTCAATTATTCTCAATATAACTCTGACCTATCAAGAGAATTCAATAGAGGTTAATTGAAATATATTTATACAAAAATATTTTATCTCAATCTTTGACCTAGTATTAATATATAGCAACATGCCAAAATTACAAAAAGAGGAAAATGTTTTATTCTATCACTCCAAGACCACAACTTAGTCCTAAGAGTCAATTTAATAACCAAGAGAAATATTCTTTACCTACCCGGGGATATTACTAGAAATTTCACCATGCTTTTCTAAATTATGATCAAAGTGTTATATTAGCAAACTGATGTTATTTTTGTGCTATGGAGAACCGTTAGTCATAATATAATTGACAATCGACATTTTAAGGTAAATTTCATTTACCTTAAGACAATATAACTCCACCATCCCTGCAGAATGCCCTATTTTTTAAAGATATCCAAAAATTTATGAACCCAACACCAGATTCGTGTTGCTAAATAGACAAAGAGAAAGGGACCGATAAATCTACTTGCTAGAAGCCGAATCCAATGATTCGAGAGAGAGAATCAATAATGAAAATATGTTACCCTATGGTTCCAGGTGGCTTAATAGCAACCTCAACCTAAACATTTGAAAGGAGGTACCAAATAACTATGCCCTTTTTTTTACAGGGCCATAACCAATAAGCAAAAGCCTCAGGTAAACCCCATGCTGCCTATAACATGGAGTGGTGAATTAAGAACTCTTCAGAGATTTCCTACTTCACACAAATCATATTGGGATAAAATCACAAAACCAGAATACCAAAATCAATTTATATAGTTATTGTAATAAATTGTTCCAAACGCCCAAGTTTCTTGATAACCCATTTTAGTTTAAGAAATTTAAATCTATTATCCTCGGAATTAGATATTATTTAACCAATAAATTTAATGCAAACCACATTTCAAAATTTATGCATCTTTGTCAAGGTTATTAATCAAGCCCATAATCTATAAATACATAAAGAGAAGTATTATGGTAATAATAATAGAAGCCCACAAATTCAGCCATTACATCCAATGTATTTAATCACAGAAATTTGTTTATAATACAACAAGCTAAAAAAATTTATATGCTTGAAATATTCTCATACCAAGCATATTTACAAATATTTATTCAAACAGATATTACATGAATTAAATGGTTAGGAGGGATAAGGAACAATTCTTGTTTTTTCTAAAGTGAAATCCTTCGAGATCTATCTCCAGCAAGTGCCACAGTAATAATGAGTCTATGGATTCAAAACCCTTCTCTTCGAACCATCCAAAATAATTCAAACCCTCCTTAAAAATCCATCCCTTAGTAAGATAAAGGAAAAGTTCTATTTTTTTATATCCTTCAAATGAAAATCCTCATAATAATCAATAAACCAAGCATGACTCTTGAAAGGAAAAGTTTACAGAAATTAGATTGTAGATTAACAATCAAACCCTTGTGCAATAATTCACTTCAAGTGACTAAAATAAAAATAATGCAAAACAAATGGAAAGGATTTGCATGTGGTTAGCTTCTCCATGAATTTACACCATTTACAAAGGGAAAAATAATTCTCAATTAATGCAATTAAATATTGTAATGCCTCACTGATGGTTTTGGAAACTACACCACCACCCTCCAATATCATGCCATATTTAAAGGTTGTTTACTTAGCAATAGTCCTAAATAGGTTTCGAAATAATGAAGATAATGTTTGACTTTCATGAAAGCATTATTAAATGCTTTTTAATCATCCTTCTAAATCATTTCCATCCCCATGGGGTTGGTCAAAGACCCCGTCCCTTTTTCCATTATATTATTAGCAATACCATAATTATATGTGCTTCGTATAAAGCATGATTTAAAATTATTCAATCAATGATGTTTGGATAACTATTATATAGGTGAACATAAAAAAAAGGAATACGATCGAGTTTATCATCATTTATGATTATGTCAGTGCCTAGCCGTGTTTACCCATCCCTTCTAACTTAACTATATTCATAGCTAGGAATCCCCTTTTAACAAGTATAATCATAATACTAATATACTCATAGACACAATTTTCATACCATAATAATGATATAACTAGGATCCAATGCCATTATAAATGAGAATAATAGATTCCTTCACCATTTGTCTATACTCATCCTACTAGTGTGGAATAGAGTATAATGATTTAATTATTCCACTTATTTAAGCAAGGTCAATTGGATAGGATGATTTCCAACATGATAGGAAATTGCATTACTAAACGAAATCTACAATATTATGTCAGTACCTAACTAACTTGATTTCTTTAATATGGTGGGTATATCCTTATCGCAAGTGTAAAATGATATCTAATATAACTATTTTATACATGGTAAGGGAATATCCCTAAACATCAAGCACCAAAGTCATCAGTTAATGACTTACCTTGTTATAATCTTGACTGAATTTGTGGGGTGTTCCATTCTTCCCCCCTTAATGGATCATCGTCCCAATGATTTCATCTCATCACTCTCAATCAAATAAATCAATCACCAAATTTAATAATTTAATTTAAGAAGAACAATCATTATTTTCACAAAAACTTGTAATTCCACTTCTCTTAAGTTCACATTTATTGGCTGTCATTACTTGTCAATCATCAAACCATCACATAATTAGCAACATGTCATAGTTTCTATCTTTAAAACCAATTATTTCATGTATAATTATGTAATAAATACATAATATATTCCCATAATATGTTTTGAAGCAGTAAGGTACCAATGTTTTAACTCGACAAGTATTTACTCAAGATAAACATAGGTAATCTAATCAAACACAATTGATCACAATCAACTTCAATAGTGCTAGAATAATAGTGTTTCAGTCATATAATCCAATACTTAAGTAATTATAATCTTATTATTCTGGTTCCTTGAATTTTTTATAACATAAATTCATCAACATTTATAATATATTAGTCCATCGATACCTTAATAGGGCAAAATCTCAATCTTTATATCGTTAAGTTATATACACAAACAACTTATATGAAATTGGTTAAGATAAATAATTATTAACTTGTTAAACAATCATGTATAATCTTAATACAACATAATATAATGAGTTACCTCCTATTACAATTTAGTCATAATAAGACCAACATTCAAGTAGGTTCATACCTTCGAAACTCGATCATAATAATAAATAATTTTATGCTTCTTTAGTTTTCATAACAATAGGTATGAAATAATCATATTTTTGATATAATTTATACTTCATTTTATCATCAGATAGAGATACACACTATAGTCAACCACTCATCTCATAACGAAAGTTATGAGTTCATCAATGTAATCAAGTAATAGTAGTATAAGTGATGGATTTCCTACACAAAAATCACATTGTTAAAAGGATCAATCGAACCTTTTGAAACATTCCAAAATGTGTCACCCCAATCAATGATTCCCTAATTTAAACGTTAAAGACCTAAGTCAAGTAGGATTTACTTTCCTAATCTTGTAACTCCTTTTAGCTTTAAATTACCCTTCTTATAACTGGGCTAATTGTATTTACATTCTTAGGAACATACTATTGATAACAATCTTAAATTTAAAGATAATTTTGACTTTAAAACCTGGAAGGTAAGTTTATATATTCCTATGCAATCATGAATATCAAGTTACATACCTGAGATTCTTCATTAGACTCTTCAATCTCTCACTTCTTACCAGTTTTGAAATTTTACCTATCTTTCAATATTGTATCATCCTGTGAAATGTTATTTAGAAAAATACACTTGTATTCAGTTCAATGTCTCATATTTTAACGAAATGTTTGTAATAACGATGAGTATAATCTCCTTGTACTAATAATCTGAGATTATTTAGTAATTCTTACATTTACTTCCCTTTTTATCAAGGGTTTTCATGAAGTCAATGAGGTTTTATGAGGAAGGATAACTGACTTCCTTGTATCCTATCCATATTACTGACCCAGTTACCAATGAATTCTATAACACACATATTTTACCTTATTTTAATAATAATGAAAAATGTATTTTATCACTCAGGTTGGGAAATGCAATCTTATTACTCCCAGCTCGAGCTACTTTGTTTCTTCCTCTTACAACCACTGGCAGAGGACTGAGTTGTAATCTCAGATAACTTAGCATAAGGGTCTTGGAGAAAGAATATTATACTAATCCCTTCCTGGAAGCATAAAAATTTTCTACAAATCAATGGTTACTTTGGTAAGGTTAAACATCCCTTAGGTTTTTACTAGCTCCAATTTCAAAGCAATAGTATTCTTACTTTGTCCCAACCAGTCAAGATTGCATAATCTATGACACAAAATAATCATGCACAGGTTCATATTTTACTTTCAAGGATATTATATATGATGCATATACCTAGATTTATCTCTAAATCACCTTCATATTGCATTCTGATATCAAAAACTTCACATGCAATTACAATATATTCAATAAATATGCAAATTATCCTTATATATGCTTTTCTCCCTTCGATAATTCTCAAAGTATTATCATGTTTGGTTCTCATTCATCCCCTTTTCAAGTTTATTGGCTCCAAGAGTTCACCTAATATTTCCTAAGCAAGGCCAACTTTCATATTCAATTATGAATTTGATGGTGTCATCCCATATATATTCCAGATATGATGTTTTTACATCATGAAGACATTGGTTTTTATACAAACAACCAAGTTTTAATTGCTACAACTTAGGTTCCCACCTGAACTTAAGTATGATTTTTATTTTTGTAATGAGTTCAATCAGTGATAAAGTTCTAATAAATGACATAAAGTTATGATTCACACAAATTTTCTATTGTTTTCTATTAAAAAATATGAATTCTAATTCAATTTTAGTCACCTCATATAAGGAACTAAGATACATTGATCTTATGTTTAATCAACAACAAGTAGTTCTAATTGACTTACCTATCATTGTGATAGGGAAGACTTGTTCCCTTTTTCCCAGAAACTACGACATGCTTTATTCCTAGGTTTTACTCCAAAATATGACACTTTGTGCTTTTTCCTCATCCATTATCTCTTTCCTGAAAGTAATTGATAGAGAAGAGTTAATGATCTTGTATTCTTATAATGTTTAAAGTTGGAATTTTTATTACAAATTTCATTCTAGCCTAATTAGCTTTTCAAGTAACCAATCATTATAGTATATAGTCTTCCTCTATCTAATTCATTTATCCTATGCATATTTTTTGTTTTTTATTGGATTTAAATTCCAAATCTATCATAAGACAATTAGATCAATCGAGTAACCCTTTGTTGATCATCATCATTCAGCCCAAGTTGTTTACTTGGTTGATTATATTCACACTTACCTGTTGCTTCACGCATCTATCTAGTTTAGTGTGTTATGAAGGACTATTAGAGTGTTATCTAACTTATTTATCATCGAACCCAAAGATTAGTTTTTTCTCCATGGTATACCCTTCATTCATTTTATTTTTCTTTATAAAACCATATTTTACTAAGTGTAAGGACCCAATAACTCCAAGAGCTACAACCTTCAACTCTGATACCAAAATCTAACAACCGCTTTTGTCACTCCTCATATGGGGAATTTTTATTATTATTATTTAACTTTATGCTTCACAATTTAAATACCCATATATTTATATCCAACATAAACCTTAATGCAATCCATTCCTGATAACTACCATAAACCATGTGCAGTTGCATGAGAGTATATAGATCCTACTCGATCACTTTCAATGCTCCTTATCACACAATACAACATGTGTATCATTAGGTTTTTCCTCTATCAAACATTGATAATTAAGTGATTGTTTCTAAGTGTCTACCTAGAGTCCTCTAAAAAAATCCATCTGGAATCTCACAACTTAGATCTAGGTGGAATCACAATAGTGTAATCAGTATCTTACACTACTTGTGTAAAGTTATAGAGACATGTATGCCATGCTTAGTTCTGTGATAGAACACTCACCATTAGGAACTAGTCATCTAACCTTAATCACTTATTCAATTATATGGATTAACATTTAAAAATGGTGCCATAACCAGCTAAAAGTATCGTAAAAGGCATAAATCCAAAATTACCCAAAGATATATGTGCCACTATGCCAGCTTAGAATGCATGAGGGAAGGTAAGTTCCTTTATAATGATTTACATCGTTACTAATGCGCTAAAATTAGCAAGAACTTAAAAACATCATAACTTGTGATCTAGGTTTTTGATTGGGTCTTTGTTTTTTAAACCACATGTTTCGATGAGATGAATGCATCAGTCAACATGCCCTACTAATTAGAGCACGCTTTGGCACATTTTTGCTCCTGAATTCCACCTTTTGAGGGAAAAATGCCCATAATAAACCAAAAATAACCTAGGTGCACTAGCATATCACTCTACCTAGACTGAGCACTCACCCAAAGCATGAAAAGGTAGCAGGCCTTTAGTTAGGGTTACTTGTGCAAGATGTTAGCAAGTTTAAGAGTTAATGCATTTAGATCCATAAATAGTTTAAACATTTTATAGAGCATATTACAGATCTATATCTGAGTAATAGTTTTAAGTAATAGCCATAATTAATTCTTCCATACAAGATCTAGTTATAACCATGTTTAACCCCTTGAATCAATCAATACACTCCATTATATTAAACATAGTAAATACACAAAATCTTCTTAGAATGAGTAGTACCATAAGTTCATGTGTGCATTAGATTTGGTATAATAACTTCACAATAACTCATATCCATTCCTTATATACTACATATATCACTACATATTTATAAGGGTGGGTACTTTCCATTCACCACTTACATAATTCCAAAAATAGGTCGTATGCTGAAAATAGCCATGTGCCTTTACAATAATAGACACACATGCAAGTGCACTAATAATAAATATCTTTTGTTTAACTAGCATTAATAATTCTATTATTAACTCAAACCCATGCATAGCACTTAGTAGACACTCTTCCAAAAATAGCCTATGCATGCCACACAAGTCTTTATCCAGATTTTGTGCTCTACACGCTATCTCCAAAAATAGCCTGTACTTCTGAAAATGGGTAAGTCCCAGATCATTCCTTTTCCTTCACGCATGTTTACTTTCCTAGTCTTCCACTCCTTTGAACACACCCTTTTCTCACATGTGAACCTTCTGTGTTCCTTTTACTAAGTATCATACTTTTTCTACTCACCATTACCCCACACAAAACTGTATTGTTTCCCCGGCAATGGTTGCCTCTTGATATCCAAAGAATAAAGTATAAGGAATGGAATGAATGTAAATTAAATAATTATTATACAAAGAATGAATTTCACCCTACAACATCATATGTCTCAACTAGAAGAATTAACTATGGATATTCCTCTTTTATTTTAGCCTCTAAGGCTTGTCAATCACTAAGTGTGACTTCTACCTTTTCCAAAATATATGATGCAATAGATTCTAATTCTTCTTGTGCAATCTCTTCCTTCTCATTCTGTAATACTATAACAATGTTGACATTGTATTCACCCTTCCTTCTAGAAGATCCATCTTCTGCACTATAAGTTTTCCAATTTCATCCAACCTATCCTCATGGGGGTCTTAGGTGGCTGCAAGGGACTCACAATTTTTCTTTACTAGCATCAATCTCTTCGTACACCCCAAAGTGTCATCCTTCATGGCCTTCAGGACTTCATTATATTCTAGGATAGTCTTGATTCTTATTACTACCTATGGAGCTACACATATATTCAATTCCTAGTCTTCTTTCTTCAGCTCCTCATGCAAAGTTTGGAGCAATGCTTCATAAGATGAAATATTTCAAACCACTGAAGCCCTTTCTCTCTCTATTTCCTACTCAGGGTCCTTTGGCATCAGCATTTGAACCAGTCCATCCTCAAGCACCAAATTAACTAAGGTACGCACATAATGCATATCCGAAGGGAAATTTTTGGGTACTTTGGGCTCCAAGTGTCGTCTTGCTTATAGGACATGATTATTGATCTCCTCTGCTATGCTAATGAGAACACCATTCTTCATTTTATCTAGGTCTTTCTCTCCTTTCAAACACACTATTTTTTTTTCTTTGGATTTGATATCTTCTCTTAGCACTTTAATATTTACATCTTTATCCACGTTCTACCATGCCACCTCTGTAGATACCTTTACCAAGGCATTACTCACCTGTTCATCAATCATAATAGTGGGATTGATAATTATGTGCTTGTTTTGTGGTGCCTTCCTCATTCTTCTTGACACACAGGAATCTTCACACACATCAAAATCAAGCTTGTCTATGCAATTTGTCATGGACCATGGAAATTTTTTCCTCATGCACATGGTGTCCATGTAAGGGTCATGTTATCCAAAATGTGCCCCTGCTCATTTTTGTGGCTAACTCCTTGTGTTCTTGCCTCTCTTGTGCCTCAGTATCCATTTGTTGGTTTTCAAGAACTCAAATCTTTCTGGAAATGGCACCATTGGATAGAGATCTCTCTCAGCTTTCCAGAAAGGTAAAGTTTTCCTCCTAACTCCTCATATTTTTCAAGTTATGGCTCGGCGGAGTTCTTGTGGGAAATTTTCCCCTTGGAATCCTGGAGCCAATAGGAAACTGCTATATGTCCCAGGACGTGGTGGAGCGTAGGGATTTTCAAAAAAAAAATTCAAATGCAAAAAAGAGGTAAAATTCGAAATTTTTTCCCGCCGATCCGTTTTGGGCCAGTTTTTGCCCTAAATCTTCAAACGGCCATAACTTTCGATCTAGAGCTCAGATTTTCATGTTCTTTATATCAATGGAAAGCTGGTAAAATTCTATACATGATTCCATGGTCAATTTTGAATTTTAGTTTATTTTGGATGGAGAAAATGAAAAAAATCTTCTGGTACGCGCCCATGGACAAAACTAACGTTTCAACAACCAATTTTAATGCAAAATGGGTTGCATTCTTCTCCAGCATGGTCAAAAATGTCAGGGATGGGTCTGTCACGTCACCCATGCTGTTTTTAATGCATTTTGGTCAATGAGGAATGGCTCCCATGTTTTTTCACGTTTTCTCTCCTGGGTTCGACCCATGCACTGAAAAAGCCAGATTTGGCTCATTTTTCAAAGGGGAACACTTTTTTTGCACATCAAGCTTCTATTTTCACTTTCAACAAGTGATTTTGGCAAGTATCAGACCTTCTAGGGATTGTAACAGGTTTTTCTGCCTCTTTGGTGTTGGAATACAAGGATTTTGATGTTGAAAATCACAATGCAGGCTCTGTGAATGCTTTTAGTCTTTTGTATGTGTTGTTTGATTCATTTTAAACCCTTGTTTACAGCTTATCAACATGTGCATGATGTTTTATGTTGCAATTTCTGATTTGTGTCAATTTTCATGAGCAAGAAGTGCTCACCACTCCTTCCTTGTATCACCCTTATCAGTTTAGTTTTAATTTTTGCATTTCTTATCCCTATCTCCTTGTAAATTTAGATAAAATTAGGATCTGAACCTCTACAGTTGTGTAAATAATAGATCTAATCAAAGGAGTTTGAGGAACCAGCCTCTAATCTAGAGATTCCTCTCTCATCTTGCAATTCCCACACTTGGAGAGAGGTTTCAATGTTGTGCAATCACACTAGATGCCCTAAACATCAACTTAGAACCTTGATTTACATCCGGGGGTGCTGCTGATTTGCAACAACAATTTTGGCACGCCCAGTGGGACCTTAGAGGTCTCATTTTTATTGCAGAAAAGTTGATGTGCATCTGTTACAATTTTCTTTCTTCAAAAGATCTATAAATTGCACATCTTGCGACTCCAAGGGGAAGAATCAACTGGTTTTAGCAGTGTAGACCTAAAAACTCATGAGAAGAATCACTACAAGGTCAAGAGCTAGAGAAGAAGAGGTGTTGTTTGAATATCTACAGTTATCTCCAAGAGTTAGGCAAAGTGGGAGGAGAATCCAAAGGTCTCCATCTCCACCAAATAGAACTCTCTCAACTCCTCCACCTGGTAGGCCTTTCATTCAATCAACAAGGGTTCTAAGGCCAATTAGAATGGCACAAAACAACCCCTATGTCAATTTCACTTGCAGCAGCCCACTTGCTCTCAATGCACAACATCCAATTCCAATTGCAGCCTTGAAGAACATTCCATACTTCACTGGAGAGAATCAGACTACTCTAGGTGATCATGTTAAATACATTGCCAACCTTTGTGCAATTCATGAAATCAATGAGATGCAAGTGGCTATCAAATTGCTAGCATCTTCATTCAAGGGGAAAGCATTGCAATGGTTTAGAAGTCTTGCCTCAGGTTCTATTTAGAATTGGAACTAGCTATGTATAACACTTCATGAGCAATTTGGAGAGAAGGGAGACAACTTGTCTATTTTAGAGCAGCTGACAACCATTAAGAGAGCTCGCAATGAGCAGCTGACTAATTTCAACTTCAGATTTCAAAGGACTTGGGAGAGAATTCCAGTGGCAGTCAGGCCAACAACAAAAGGTGCTTTTCTTTACTATCTCAAAGCTCTAAATTCTGATATTTCTATGTTAATTCAGTCCATGGGAGGCACAACTATCACCATTACTTATAGCATTGCCATTAGAGCTGAAAATTGTTTGATCCAAGCTGACAAACTAGCCCCTAGACCTCCCATGCCATTGTTTCCAAGTTTAGAGAGCCCAAACACTAATCAAGCACCTAATTTGGCTCCTTCTCCCACTCCTAGAAATCAGAGTTCAAATGAAGCTTCTACTTCATCTCCAATTGCCCCAAATGAGCTTCAAGAAGTCATGAAGCAATTGCAAAATTTAGGAAATGAGTTGGTTACTCTCAAGAGGCAACAAGCCCAAGGTTTTAGACCTTCTTATCAGCCCCAAGCTTAGCCTAATAGGCAGCCATACCAACCACAAAGACCTCCTAATCTAGCTGCAAATATAAATCAAGCAAGGCCTCCTGCCAACAGACCATTTCAGCCCTATAATCCAAATGCTATATCTGCCTCTAAGGCATTGGTGCCAACACAAAACAACGTTGCTCAGGAGTATGATTGGTGTTTTCCATGCAATGAACCTCACAACCAATCTATGTGTTTCAACGGTGCCTTGAATCAAGCATTAATGGTGACAACTACTGGTGTGGAGGGTGAGGGCAGTCAAGGAAACAACCAACAACAAGAAACATTCCAGCAACAATCAGCTCCAAATGACACCACACTTGTGAACTGGCAGGTAGAGGATTTTTGTGGCATAAATCAAACGGTCTCTCAAGGTGTTGCAGCCAACACAAGGTCAAAAAGAAGGAATTTGGGTGAAGAACAACCATTAGCTCCAACCAATCCACAACCTTTTATGGCTCCACAAATGGTTGGCAAACAAAATCCAGTTGTAAATGCACAAGGGCAGCCAAGAACAACTCCTAGACCAACTCAAATACCAGTTGTTGCTGCCCACATGCAAGGAGTGAATATGCAAACCAAGGGACAACAAAGAGATCCTTCATCATCATTTAGTATCATTGATCAGATGAAGAAGACAAATGTAAATATATCAATGTGGGAATCCCTATCTATCCCAAGCCAAAGAGATTTGCTACAAGCTGCCATGAAGGACTGGCCAACTTCGAATCAGCAAGTTCAGATGCAAGAGAAAGTGCTCACAAATGCTGTCCAGCCTGAAGGGAATCATGGAGGACAACAAGGTAAAATGTTGAAGCCCCCTCCTTTCTATGTTTCATTAATCATTGGAAATCAGTTAGTGCACAATTACATGATAGATTCCGGAGCAAGTAGCTCAGTGATGCCCAAGCAAATAGCTGATCAGCTAGGACTTCAATATGAAACCATATCCAAAGGGGTAGTGCAGCTAGATGGGACAGCAGTAACAATAGTTGGGGTGATTAGAAACTTGAGTCTTACCTTGCATGCATGTCCAAATGTTGTTGTTTTACAAGATGTATCAGTTATAGACCTTCCACCACTCTTTGCCCTATGTTTGTCAAGAGATTTCACAGCCAAGATTGGAGGATATTTGTCTGCTGATTGGTCACACATGCTGTTCAGAATGAGGTATGGAACCAAAGCTACAATCAGGTCTGAACCTATTACAAACTTCCACATTGAGCCCTACACTCCAAGTCAGATCAATGCCAATTGTTCAGCATTTGATCAAGAAGATCACCCAAGCACTGATGAAGTTGACACCAAGGTTAGAAGCATCCTATATCTAACTCTTGATGAATGGGCAAACAAGGTACATGATTTTGATCCTTATCAAGAAGTAGAAGAATTTGAGCTAGGGTTCTATTGCATACATGAAGAAGATCAGCCCATCCCTTGCATCACCAAGCCAAACTATAAGGATGGCAATGAGGTATGGAACTAAGGCTACAATCAGGTCAGAACCTATTGCAAACTTCCATATTGAGCCTTACACTCCAAGTGATTAATGCTAATTGCTCAGCATTTGATCAAGAAGATCCTGACACCAAGGTTGGAAGCATCCTGGATCTACTCTTGATGAATGGGCAACACACTTTTGAAGAAGAAGAATCTGAGCTAGGGGTCTATTGCATACATGAAGAAGATAATCCTATTCCTAGCATCACCAAGCCAAACCACAAGGATGACAATGAGGTATGGCAGCTATTTTTTGATGGATCAAGGAGTAGACAAGGTGCAGGAGGTGGAGCCATGCTTGTTTCACCTCAAGGAGTAAAGTACTATTCAAATTTTAGATTTCAGTTTGACATGCTCCAATAACACTGCTGAATATGAAGCCTTGGTGCAAGGGATGCATTGGGCAATAAAGAAGGGAATAAAGAACTTGCAAGTCTTTGGTGATAGTGAGTTGATTGTAAATCAGGTCAAGGGACAACATGCTGCCAAGAATGATCTACTTAAGTGCTACAAGAACAGGGTGTGGGACCTCATAGAAGATTTTGAGGGTTTTGGCATAAAATCCATTCCTAGGAAAGAAAACCAAGCTGCTGACAGGCTTGCAGCAGTTGGGGTAGCCTTTGATATTGTGGAAAGCATTCAATAGGACAAGGTATAGCCAAACATCCATGTGATTGTGAGGCCTTTAGTGCCGGATAACAATGTCAGTTGGCAAGTGTTTGAGAATGACTAGCAAATCATCCATTTCTTACAAGAAGAAGCTGAGTTCTCAGCTAAAAATCAGGAAAAATTGGAACAGCAGTATGGTGACCAAGTGGTACAGCTGAGAACTAACAAGCTACCCAAGGGACTTATCACTTTGGAGTCCATTTTCAATCCCAATGATCAGTTTAGGAAAGAGAAAGAAAACATTCAGGTTAAGAGAGAAGATTCAATATCCATCTTGGTGGAAGAGAACAAACCATTGTAAATTGGAAAGATGACAATTGAACAAGAAAGGTACAAGTTCATATAGCTGTGTCAAGAATTCCCTGATGTGTTTTCTTGGAGCTACGAAGATTTGAAAGGTTTCAATCCCAAGTTAGCTCAGCACACCATTGAGTTAGACCCAAATACTAAGCCCATCAGGCAGAAACAAAGGCCAGTCAATTGACACATGGAACCTCTCATGAGGAAGGAATTAAACAAGTTGATTGAGTCAAGAATCATATTCCCAATCAAGCATTCTAGTTGGGTTTCCAACTTAGTTCCAGTTAGAAAGAAGAGTGGAGAGATCAGATTGTGTGTTGACTTCAGAGACTTGAATAGAGCATCTCTCAAGGACCATTACCCACTCCCTTCTATGGAGTAAATTTTGCAAGTTGTGGCTGGCTCTGAGAGGTTTTCACTACTTGATGGCTACTTGGGCTACAATCAAATTATGGTGAAGGAAGAAGATCAGTTTAAGACAACCTTCACAACCAAATGGGGAACTTATGCATACAGGAAAATGCCATTTGGGTTGTCCAACACTGGAGCTACCTTCCAAAGAGCAATGGACATGGCGTTCAAAGGTTTGATTAACAACGTGGTGTTGATATACCTTGATGATATCACTATTTTTTCAAAGAATGTAGCAGACCACCTCTCTCATTTGAGACAAGTCTTCCAAAGGTGCAGGAGATTTGGAGTGTCTTTGAATCCTAAGAAGTGTATCTTCCTAGCACATGAAGGAAAGCTCCTTGGCCATATTGTCTCCAAAGAAGAATTAGCAATTGATCCAAAGAGGGTTGAAGCCATAAGAGCACTACCATTGCCAAGCCACAAGAAATCCCTTCAGAGTTTCTTGGGGAGGATAAAATTTGTTCGGAGGTTTGTCCTAGATTTTGCAGCCCTTGTCAAACCTATCACCAAAATGTTAAAGAAAAGCATGGCTTTCAAGTGGACAGCAGAAGGCAAGGAGAGTTTTGAAGCAATCAAAGAATCCATCTCTCAAGCACCAACCCTCATCAACCCGGACTTCTCCAAGGATTTCATCCTCTATGCATTTGGAGGTAATGATACTATTTCTGCCATTTTGGTACAGCAGAACAAGGACAACGATGAGCAGCCAATTACTTTCTTCAGCCAGAGCCTAGATGACTATGAGGTGAGGTATTCTTTTATTGAGAAGCATGTACTTGCAGTAATCAGAAGCTTGAAGAAATTCAAGCATTTAGTCTCAAACAACAAGGTCCAGTTGTTGGTCTCTCATGTTGGGGTTAAAGACTTCCTCCTCAACAAATATTTGAATGAGAAAAGGGCAGGTTGGATCACTCATGTCATGGAGTATGACATTGAGATCAAGGTCACCAAGCTGGTAAGAGCAAAAGGATTGTGTGAGCAGCTGATTTTGGGGAAGCAAAAAGAAGTATGCAATGAAGAAGAGGCTGTTTTGACAGTTCAAGACAGTCATGAGCCAAGTGGCACTCAAGAAGAAAATAATGTTGTCCCCACTCCTTGCTAGACCCAAGGTATAATGCACTTCCTAAGCACAAGCCTATGCCCTCCGGAGATGAACAAGACCCAAAGAAGATACTTCAGATTGCACGCTGTCCCATATGCCATTGTTGATGGAGTTTTGTTCAAGAAAGATGTGAATGGAGTGCTGCTGAGATGTATTAGCACAAATCAGATTCATAGGGTGTTGGAAGAGTTCCATGGTGGACCAGCTGGTGGTAATTTTGCACCGAGAGTGACAGCTCTAAAAATTATGAAGGCTGGTTATTATTGGCCCAAGATTTTCAGTGATTGCTTTGCATGGATCAAGAGGTGTAAGAATTGTGCATTATTCACAGGAAAAGAGAGACTTGCTACCCTTCCATTACATCCAATTTCAGTTGACCAGCCATTCATGCAATGGGGTTTGGACTTCATTGGAGTCATTAATCCCAATTCAAGCTAAGGGCACAAATGGATTTTGACAGCCATAGAATACTTCACCAAGTAGACTGAAGCAGTAGCGCTCAAAGAGGCAAATGAGTCTAGCATCTTAGACTTCTACGAGGGCATAGTAACTGGATTTGGCATACCTGCTACAATAATCTCAGATAATGCATTGGCATTCATTGGATCCAAGGTGACTGAGTGGGCTGTCAAGAACGGGATCTACCTAAGTACTTCATCAAACTATTACCCTCAAGGTAATGGTCAAGCTGAGTCTACAAACAAGAACTTTTTGAGGATCATTAGGAGGACTCTTGATGAGAATCGAAGGTCTTGGCATACCAATCTGAAATCAGCCTTATGGGCTGATAGGATAACTCCCAAGAGATCCACAGGTAACTCTCCATTCAGGCTTGTCTATGGAAGAGAAGCAATCTTGCCCATGTCACTCAAGTTGCCAACATTGGAACTCATGAAGCAGTTAGAGTTGCTAGAGTTTGGGCCCATGGAGGTGAGATATGCAGAGTTGATGGAGCTTCAAGAGATCAGAGATTAGGCATCCCAAGTAATGGAGAATGATCAAGCTTTGATCAAGAAGACCTTTGACAGGAAGGCCAAGAGTAGATCTTTCTAGGTTAGAGATCTCGTGTTAAAATGGGATGCAGAAAGAGCAAAACCGGGAAGGCATTCAAAATTTGATGCCATTTGGAGTGGCCCATACATGGTCACAAAGTGTAAGAATAGCAATGCTTTCTAATTGTCTTCATTGGATGGTGAAGAACTGTAGATTCCAGTCAATGGAATCTATCTCAAGCATTGCTTCTAAAGGGAAATTCTCCACCTTGTAAATATTAGCTTAGGTTTCCATTCCTTCAAGTGCTTGTGCACATTTTTTTGCTGTAGGTTAGTTTTGCTTTCCCTAAGTGCTTTGGCACAACTTGCTGTCCCTGGAGATGTTTTGCAGTCCTTGCTTCCATCAGGTGATATTCCATCTTCCTCCTTGCAACATTCTAAGTTAGTTGGGGTTCCAAACAAAAAAATTGATTACTCCATGCTCAATGGAGTGCTTCAGGCAACTAGTATTTTCATGTAGCAGGCAGATGACCCCTCTGAGTCGCCAAAATTGTTATCCAAAATGTGCCCCTGCTCATTTTTGTGGCTAACTCCTTGTGTTCTTTCCTCTCTTGTGCCTTAGTCTCTATTTTTTGGTTTTTAAGCACTCAAATCTTTCTGGAAATGGCACCATTGGATAGAGCTCTCTCTCAACTTTCCGGAAAGGTAAAGTTTTCCTCCTAACTCCTCATATTTTTCAAGTTATGGCTCGGCGAAGTTCTTGTGGGAAATTTTCCCCTTGGAATCCCGGAGCCAATAGGAAACTACCACATGTCCCAGGAGGTGGTGGAGTGTGGGGATTTTCAAAAAAAATTTCCAAATGCAAAAAAGAGGTAAAATTCAAAAAAATTTCCTGCCAATCCGTTTTGGGCCTATTTTTTCCCTAAATCTTCAAACAGCCATAACTTTCGATCCAGAGCTTGGATTTTCACGTTCTTTATATCAATGGAAAGCTGGTAAAATTATCTACATGATTCCATGGTCAATTTTGAATTTTGATTTATTTTTTAGGGAGAAAATAAAAAAACACTTCTGTTATGTGCCCATGGACAGAACTGACGTTTCAACAACCAATTTTAATGCGAAATGGGTCGCATTCTTCTCCAGCATGGTCAAAAATGTCGGGGGATGGGTCTGTCAGGTCATCCATGCTGTTTTTAATGCATTTTGGTCAATGAGGAATGACTCCCATGTTTTTTCACATTTTCTCTCTCCTGGGTTCGACCCATGCACTGAAAAAGCCAGATTTGGCTCATTTTTCAAAGGGGAACACTTTTTTTACACAGCAAGCTTTGATTTTCACTTTCAACAAGTGATTTTGGCAAGTATCAGACCTTCCAGGGATTGTAACAGGTTTTTCTTCCTCTTTGGTGTTGGAATACAAGGATTTTGATGTTGCAAATCACAATGCAGGCTCTGTGAATGCTTTCAGTCCTTTGTATGTGTTGTTTGCTTCATTTCAAACCATTGTTTATAGCTTATCAACCTGTGCACGATGTTTTATGTTGCAATTTCTGATTTGTGTCAATTTGCATGAGCAAGAAGTTCTCACCACTCCTTCAGTGTATCACCCTTATCAGTTTAGTTTTAATTTTTACATTTCTTATCCATGTATCCTTGCAAATTAAGATAAAATTAGGATCTGAACCTTTGCAGTTGTGGAAATAATAGATCTAATCAGAGTATTTTGAGGAACCAGCCTCTAATCTAGAGATTCCTCTCTCATCTTGCAAGTCCCACACTTGGAGAGAGGTTTCAATGTTGTGCAATTACACTGGATGCCCTAAACATCAACTTAGAACCTTGATTTGCATCCAGGGGTGCTGCTGATTTGCAACAATAGGTCCATTAATTCCAATCCATACAAGTCTTTGAGGCCCATTGTATTGTAGAATCATGCATAGATAATTTTACTTGTTTCCTCTTCATAGCCCATGACTAGTTTAGCATACTCCCCACTTGCACTCTTTGATCTTGTCCCCTTAGGAACTTGAGCACCAAGGTTTGGAGTTGGATGCTCTATGTTCTGAGCAGTGTCTTGCTTTGTTTCAACTAGCTTCTCTACTCCTTTTCATCCTTCATTTCTTCTTCCTTGGGTTCTTCCACATCCTCTGGTTATATAGGAGTTCCATACGCACTCTTTATAGGCTCATCTACCTCCTCATTCAAATGCAACTTTATCATTCTTTTCTTAGTTGTCTCTTCCTGTGGAGAGATTCGTGGTGATCTTTGTACCAACTATGGAGTTCTCATGCATTGTGTTCTTATTCTTATAAACACCCTCTTGAAATAGAGATCTCCTTGGACTGCTTCCAAGTCCTCTTCATCTTCTTGTTCATGTGGTGGGGTTTTTGCGCGCTCTGTCTCCATTTTGTCTGTAGGCTGCATCTGGCCTTTATGTACCAAGTTGCCACTGTATTTATGCCCTTATTCCTCATCATCTACCTCTATAGGTTCTATGGGATTTGGAGCTGGTACATTCCCCATTGTATTCTTACCCCTAGGTGGCCCTGGGAGTCTGAACTCATTCTCCACATATTTTTTACCCTCCAAATTAGGCTTAAGTTGAATGTATACAATCACAGATCCACTCTCCCCAAGATCAAAGCTTATAATATTTATGTTTATAACATCTGAGATAAGTCTTTCAATATAGGAAGCCTTTCCTAAGTATACATATGTCTTCCTCAGCATGTGATAGTCACAGTCTACCTTATCTGCAATAAAATTTAGGTAGTGCACATTAATAAAATGGTGAACTGATGCCTGTAAGTAGCACGTTGTGAAGGCATATAGAATTTTTCACCATGGGCTCTAAGTCCCATCCTTCATAGAAAATCACATGATGTAGAAGTGTTGGTACACTGTGAATTGTACTTCCTTTCCCACCACTGACAATAACTCCTTAGGAATGCACCACCCCTCTTCAAATACTACATGAAGCCTATCATACCACATCTCCACCCTCTGTTGGAATGTCCCACTCATCAACCCTTCACATAAATATTTTTGAACCTTTGTGTAAGGGATTTTTTCTCCATGGGATACTCCCAAATCTTATCCTTTGGCCCATCGGGCACTCTAATCTCCACAAATACTAGTGACAGCAAGATAGCACCAAAACTAATCCTTTCATAGGTGCATGTGTCCTTGACGATGGTCTCCACAATCTATCTTGCTATTTTATAGACTACCCCTTGTGACATCTTCCTTCCAACATGGAGCCACATTGTATTCACCTACGACCATCTCTCCTGATCATTTAACTTGGTCAATGGATTTGCAACTACTTCTACCACTGGGTACTTCTTTAGTTTATGGATGTCCATTACATGCAAACCTTTTGTATACCCGAATTCATTTCTTGTTTCCATGATTTTTTCCTTATCATTTATGTCATTTTCAAGATCCATCCCTTTTCTCTTTAACCATGTTATCGTCAAGATCAATGTTGTTGTAATCCTTATCCTTCTTTCATAAAATTATAAAAAGTCCTCTTGGGCTTTGCTCATTAGCCACTGGTAAAGACGTTTGTATTTTCCAAAGTATGGGAGCTCATATAACCGGTACACTCATACTTGTTTTAAAAAAATTTCCCTGGCATCATCATATACCAACATATCCTCTATCATGTGCTTATTGGTCTTTGTACTCAACAACACATATAAATCTTTCTTATTATCAGAGGTGTGGTGGTTGTAATCACTCACCTTGTAGATGCATATGTTAGAATCCAAATCTTTCCCAAATATCATGCCTTCTAGATATTGCATCTTTGAGAAACTACTCTCGGGAGAAATTTCAACTTCAACCTCCACTTTCTTCTTTCCTTTGGCTCTTGCATCAGGTGTTTTCTTTGGGTCCATCTGAAAATATCACCTTTCTTTCCTTTGTGGTGCATAAATGCATCTCCTTCTATCCTATATATAAAAAAATCCAAACCCTAGCTCGAATCCACATGCCCTAGTTGAAATCAAGTTCCCTAGCTCTTTCGCAATGCTTTGCTTCACTCAAACCTTTCACAAATGGGGACACAAGCTTCTCCTACACAAAAATATTCTCTCCACATCTGGTTTCACACTCTCTTCACCTCAATACTCTTCGCTCATCTCATTCGCACTTATCTCATTCAAATTCTTACAATCATAATGCTAAAAATGAACTCGCATCATGTCCTTATATAGATTTTCAAAATTTTGTTGCATTTATTGCTCCTTCACCTACCAACAATCCTCTCATTAATTGACCATTTTCACAATTTTTCCACGATACATCTTTGCACCTCATCTATAACCTTCTAGCGCGCCTTCCTACCTGCCGGCTACAAACTTCTCTTCAACATGCTTCCATGCACCTAAGTACCTCATCACCGTGCCTTCTTTGGGTAGTCTCCATGGCCTCTTCTTACCTCACATTATACCGTTCCTTCGTTTATCTCCATCTATGGTTCTTATTTGGAAGAAATATTCTTTCCACCAACTCTCCAAACTTGAATAGCACATGTAGCATTTTTTTCCTTTATGTGTACTAATTTTTCAATTACCACCTACACAAATGGTATGTGTAGTCCTATGTGCATAATAATAATGCAAATGGTAATTATATTTTGGTGCACAAACATGCTTATTTCAAAAAACACCAACTAAATTGACAAAGCATGGTGATGAGGAAGGAAATACATTAAAGGAATACATAATTGAAAACCTAATCTAAATAGCAATACTACTTTATTACAAATACCAAGAAGACTTATTTATAATAGTGCTTTAGCCTACTCCTGTTGAAATAACTGGGTAACCGTATTCCATCAAGAATTTATAATTGACAAGCTCATGTTTCAAGTATGTAAGTGATAACATATGGTCTTAACCAATGTACATTGAATTTTTTTGGATGACACAGAAACTTAGAATCATAACTAAGCACCATCTGTCCTATCTCAAGATTTTTCTCCTTGATGTGCCTATCATGCCATGCTTTATGCCTAGCTTTTTCTTACTTTTGACTTCAATGCGCTATTACTTATCACTCATCAAGCTTAATCAATTATTCAATTTTTTCTTCTAATGCTTGTTCATCAGCTAGACCGCAAGTGCACACAATACACAAATAAGGTAACACGAATTCCATAGGAAGAACTAATTCTCCACCAAAAACCAATTGAAAGGGTGTAGCTTATTTAACCGCTTGTAGGTTTTTCTATACGCTTAAAGCATTGAAGAAATTTTATCATCCCAATATTTTCTTCCAACATCACGTGTAACATTCCCATTTTATTACTTTAGAAACAAGGAAAATTTTTTTTGCATGATTAATGTTCTCTGTTCTAAATACATAAGTTAGAGCACACATCTCATAACAATCATTCTTATAACAGATAACAATATGTAGCTGTAATGACTCGGTGTACCACCGATATATTCATTCCATGACTCAGTGAACTACCGATCTATTCATGTGTAACTTTGAGCTTGGTGCTTTCTACTGAATACTTCATATTCATGGTTCTCTTACCCCATTCTGGGTTCTGAGTGATCTACCCAAGGAACCTATCTGAATAATTGTTACCACTATTCATCGGCATCACGATCCTTAGACTAGGTGACATAGGACAACGCAATCAGTAGCTTGTGATACTTTGGCCAAAGATTTATAACATACTATTCATATTACTTATTCCTTGATGGCATACTCGTCAATCTAGAATATGTCCTTCACCCCACTCTATTGTTATATAGAATGTCTTATACTGACTTCTGTCAGTCCCCTTGTCCCAAGGTTTCACTCTAGATTGGATTAACATCATAGTCCACGTTATGAAGAGGATCTTAAAGACTAAGGGTAATTTGGCATACTGGGTCAACCGAAGTTAACCACATGTGCCAAGGTACCCTAAATCTCAAAGGGATTCCTCATAACCTGATTATGGTCCTAACAAGTCCTGGAGAGAAATCTTGATCAAGTTACAGGTGTGTAAATCTTAACAATCAATGCAGAAGGGTGTTGCCACATGTCATCTACATTGTTGTATCCTCGAGAAGATCCTAATCTTCTCGAAGGTACAACCTTACAGTTGACATGTGTCAACATCCTATGGAACATCCACGAAAATATGTACATACCTCCAAGAATTTTACTTACGTTAAGTTGTATTTGGGTTACAGGACTACATATTTTGGTATCCTTCCCTAACCCTGAGTCTAACACTCTTTTAGTTACCTTTATGTAATTAGGGTTCAGCTTTACAAAAGGGTCTTAATTAACTCCAGATTGCTTCCTAGTTGTCGTTTGGGACCTAACTACCTTTTATCCAAAAAAATAGGATGAAAACAATCTAAGTTTCGTCGTTTAAAATTAACTTATCCAACGAAGGAAATATAACAACCTAATAGGCTGAGACATATCAGAATTAATATTGTTAAGTCTTAGTGATTTATAACCATATATTCCTTTTATAATTAATGCATTACAAGAGGGGAAAATCCTCTTCTTATTATAGTTACTTTTAGGGCATAACCCACTCTCAATGTTCCCTATAAATTCAGTGATTTTATTTACAGTTTTAAATCACAATCATAAGTTATAATGAATCACTAATTAAGAATGTAGTATTCAGCCACATAATTAGCTATGGCTTACTTAAGAAATTCATCTATATTCCATTGTTTAAAACAATAAGAATGCACACTCATTCATATAGATAATAAGAAGATCATCCCAACAAGATAAGATACACATTCTACATAGGTAATTTCTCACTATTTCATTCATTTCCAAACCCATACAATTACAACCTATGCACTTCGGGAATACTTTAAGACAATAGCATTCAACAAAAGAGGTAACTTTTCTTTTTACAATATAGTTTAGAAATCATATCAGAATTATTCATAAGAACCAATTTGGAATAGTCAATGCATCATATCAGATTTTGTCTTTCTTTACCACTTACGAAGACCATCTGCAAAAATTGCTAACACGAGGTCAATTCAATGAACTGAGCATGATAAACACTAATCCTTAAAACAATTGCATTCCACTAATTGATTCAATTAAACAACCCTGTTATAATGACACCAATTACTTCATACTTTCTAACTTAAAGTGAAGTCAATATAAAGAGTCCTAGTACACTGTTAAAACCAAAAGGACTGAAAGAATATTCTATTTATTTTTCCTAAGTTTAAAGTATAATTGATTCCAACAATTACCTTCACAATCCCAAATCATGATACACTATGAGTTTTCTTCCTACTAATTATAATACAACTTTATATCATAACTTAAGTTACAGACGTAATTTCAACTTAATCTATTTCAGATGATTCATCTCATTTCTTGCAAGAAAGTAAGAAGGAACATCTTGTTTATTATGCACCTAATCATCTGAAAAAGTTGAAACAATGTATATCATGATTTGATCACCTTTATTTAACATTAAACCACTTGAAGTATTCATTCCAATAGGTTCATACAAAATTAATCTAAACAAAAGGAATATATTACTACCACTTGCAAGTTCACCTGCCAATCTATCCTTCATCTTATTATACTTGATTTTCAATCCATGACAAGTATGCAAAACAATAAATATTGAATTACTTTGCAAATAAAAATAACAAACAGTAAGTTTAAAACAAGATCTTAACATGCTGTAAAATGAAAGGATTCTTCCTGATTAGGATCTCTAATCCTAATGTCTCTTTTATCTTAATGTAATAATCTGTCATCCCATAACTTTACTGATTGAGTTCCTTAAATAATTCTAAGAAAGGGTATATTAACATTCAAGAAGAGATCAATATCACTTTATTTCCTTTAAAGCCCCTTTCCAACCTTCCTTTTCAACTCAGAGATAAACAAAGATGACCACAACACTGTTGTAACCAAATTTTAGAACTAAATCCAATTTCCAAGAAATAATAACCATTTACTAAATCTAATCAAGGAAGAAGAATCTATTTCAAGCACTTAGGTACATTCAACAATGCAATTCAGGTAGAGCCACCATATAGAATTACCTTTAGATCCCTACAGGATCTACCACTATACATCCAATGAAACCAATATCAACATTTGACATAAACACATTACAACCTATCGAACTCGATACAAACCTGATCTAAAGGAAACAAGTTACTTTCCTTCATATGCTTGAACCATTCAAGATTAAAATCAAGTTAGGTTAACTTAACGTTTTCCCTTGATTACATGGTAATCCAATACTAGTCTAAATGGACCGATTCATCATCTAGTGCCATTTCATTATAAAACACTAAACAAGATTGAATATTCAGTATTTAAAAATGTATTCAAATCCTATTTTCAAAAACACCTAAGGTCGAAATTTTCTTACCATTATAATGAATATATAATAATAGTCAAATTAAAAACAGGTCTTCCATAAGCTTCAACCCATTTCAATTCTAATGTCAATTTCTAAGTATGTTTAAAAACCCAGAATTGATAAACACAATTTCTTATTACAGCTCTTACAAGATCAACCAAGAATTTGCAAGAAGAACACGAAATCCATTCAACGACTTATTTTTCAGTATAAATCATATTGCCAACATTCATGGTTACCTTATAAGAAACAACTAAACCATAAACTGTATTACTCGTAGTACCTACAAATTTTAAAAGCAAACAAACCCCTGCACAAGAGGTGATACAGATTCAATCATTCAATAATTCCAAAACACACAACTTTTATTAGTCAAGTTTTTACCAAGTATACCAACAACCCATCCATGAAATCATTTACCAGTTTTCTTAAACATGAACTTGTTACCGTTAGAGTTTCTCATGGTGAAGCAAAAAATCTAATACTCCATTCATAGCCAAAGCAAAAGAGATTACCATAGCATTAAAAACACATAGTATTTAAAAACATTTCCTTCCATGGAACAATTTTTTAATCTAGTAAATCAGTCAGATAAGAGCGTACAACAGTCACTAGTTGTTTACCCAAATGGATATGAAAACACAACTGATCACAAAAAAACCCAGATCGACAAATACAACCAGGTTGTTAACAACAATAAGGATCATGAGAAATTAAACACATTCACTAATTTCATCACCAAGAATAAACCTTACGGAGTCTGGTACAATTTACTTAGTTACAATTTCACAGCAAAGAAAGGTAATGCGCCAATTCTAACTGGATAAAGAAATTCATGTTTAATCTATAGTAAAGGAACAAAAGATCAATGAAAACAAGTTTCCTTCATAACCAAAATTTCCACGTTCAACCCAGAACCCAAGTTTACATAAAACCCATAAATCATTGCTACCAGCCAAGCCAAAAATGCATATATATCATCAGAACAGAGTTGTTTTAATGAAAACATTTAAAGGAAAGCAAGATTTTAACAGTTAGGGCCTATCATGCCTGATAGTGTCGCTAAAAAGTTGAAGAAGACCTCTGGATGAGCTCACCCTTTCTCTTATTTTCCATGAAATATTAAACAAAAAATATTGCTTCATGCCTTATATATTTCCCATGACATAGAAGTAAATTTGAAACTTTCAAAATTGCCATGCAATGAAGAGTAAACTGCTGGTTTGAAAAACCAGTGCTCATGCAGAGTGAAAAAAGGAAAGCATAACAAAAGAAACAACCAAACAAAATTCCCTTTACATGTCCCTCAAGGCGGTCTGGGCTCAAGGACCCATGTAATTTAATTGCATTAAATTTCTTTCTCCCACCCGTTTTCCATTCCCACCACCTGCCAAAGTTAGCAAGCGCCAGATTAACATAAACAAGAGTTTCTATTTTTAGAGATGCTGCCACGTAAGCCCCCACTTACCTAATTAACCTCTGCTAACCTTGGCAGTACTCCCTGTCCTCTCATCCTTATCCCTTCCTTAAATGCCATAGAAACCACCACCCAATACTTGCTACCCCCCTTAGGTTCCTTTTCATAGCATTAGTTTAGGATAGGTTAGTGACTTAGGTTAGATCATAGGTAAATTTAATCTTAACACCTTAGGATATAACATTAGTCACCCACCTTAGTATTAGGTTTAGATAACCCTTAGGAATATCAAGTACATAGTTTAGGACTAGGTTAGATTAACTAACCTTTGCAACAATAGGTTATAGTTTAGAAAAATAATAATAACCTTACTGATTCTAGCTTAGGTCTACTTTGATAGGCTAAAATCATCATTCAGAATTCAAACAGAATACAACATTCCCAAATTAGATTCTATATTTGCATCAAGTAAAATAGCTTTAGATGGGAATCTCACATATCTTACTTGGCTTAAGCTCCAGGTTCTTTCCGATGCTAAAATTACTAAAACCATATTCTGATTACAATGATCTACCAGGATTAATTTCTGAAATCCAACAAAACTTTCCACTATGAAAATATTTTCATATGAAGGAGGTTTTTAAAGAACTTATACATTCTAAGTTCAGTCAGACTTAATAATTCACAAAATTTCAAAACATAATTGTTTATCCTAAATATAATTAAAATATTCCTTAGATCAATGCAATTGATCCAAGGATGTGTCATAGAGATAGATAAGTCTACAATCTCCCAGAAATTAGATTGCACTCATATGCGCAGCATGAAAGAAAAAGAATCCAAGCATATTCCAGTTCAATCAAAGATCTTAAGAGTAGAAAAGACATAACCAAATCAAGCATGACTTCCCGAAACCAAAAGAACATATCCTCATATGGGAAAATCACATATCAACACTTGAATGCAAAGGAGAAAGTAACAACAGTTCAGGGTGTTACATGCTTCCCTCCTAAAATAATCATCGTCCCGATGATTACAACTTTTATTTACCTTCTGGTCAGTCAATTCTTTCACTTACTTATCAAATCAACTATTTCAAACTTTAAATAGTTCCAGAAATGAGTATTATGTTACTATTTATTCAACCTGAATAAATGTTTGCCCCAAAACTGGCTTACTTAATGTCATGTAAAAGATAAATTCACAAAAAAAAATTTATCAGTCAACAGATTCAGTTCTGTTCAAAAAGAAAGGGAAAAGTAGTTCTCATATCTTCCATATTTTCCCAAGTTGCACTTTCTTCATTAAACCGGTCCCACTAGACTTTACATTGTCGTATTTCATGATTTATTGAGTGTAATCGGTGAGTTTCCAGCACTCGAGTGGGTTTAACCACAATTATTCCTGGGTCTTGGACCTGCAAGGAATTCCAATTTAACACATGTGACAAATCTGAAACGTATTTCTTAAGCAAAGAAATATGGAAAACATCATGCATTCATGACAAAGAAGGTGGTAATGCTAATCGATAAGCTACGGGATTGATTACTTCAACAATTTCAAAAGTTCCCACAAAACGAGGTGATAACTTGGTAGCCTTGCCAAAAGTTATAGAACTCTTTCTTGGTTTAACACGAAGAAAAACCTTTTCACCAAGTTCAAATTTTTGGTCAACCCGCTTTAAATCAGCATAACTCTTCTACCTATCTGCTGCTTCTTTCAAGCATTCACGAATCATTTTAACTTGTTGTTCCATTTCCGTAAGGATTTTAGGCCCAATTACCTCTCTATCCTCAATGTTGTCCCAACTAACAAGGGTTCTGCATTTTCTTCCATAAAGTGCCTCGAAAGATGCCATCTTAAGAGAAGAGTGATATGTATTATTGTATGCAAATTCAACTAATGGGAGATACTCTTCCCATTTATACTGTTGATCCATGCAATACATCTGTAACATATCTTCTAACACTTGATTTACTCTTTCAGTCTATCCATCCATTTCCAGATGATACACAAAACTGAAGTTCAATTTAGTTCCAAGAGCTACATTAAGCATTTGCCAAAATCTTGACATCATTCTAGGATCCCTATCTGATATAATCAATTCAGGTACTCCATGTAATCTAAAAATTTCATGTACAAATATTTTAGCTAAAACAGGAGAATCATCCTTTAGATTTCCAGCAATAAAATGAGCTACTTTTGTTAGTTTATCAACAACTACTAGAATAACATCATGTTTATTTCTTGACATAGGCAGCCCTTGTACAAAATCCATACTTATTACTTGCCATTTGTACTGTGGTATGCTATGGGGATATAATAAACCAGCTGGGTGCATATGTTCCGCTTTCACCCACTGACATTCAAGACAATGAGTCACAAAATTAACAACATCCTTTTTCATTCCTTTCCAGAAATATTGTTGTTTTATATCAGCAAGCATTTTAGTAATACTCGGGTGTCCAGAAAAGGGTGAATTATGAAATTCAGCTAACAATTTCTTTCTCAAATCATTAAGCAAAGGTACGTATACTCTATTTTCATAACATAAGATTCCTTCATTGTCGAAATGAAAACCTGTATACCTTTCATCTTTTGGATCTGTAGCAAGCGCTGTTTTCACTTGCTAAAAGTATAAATCAGATTCCAATGCACTTTTCACCTCATCTTTAAACTGAGTTCTTAATGTTATAAGAGTAGAAATGTGCTTCCTACGACTTAGAGCATCTGCTACTCTATTCTCCTTTCCTTTGATGTAACTTATATCAAAATCATATTGAGACAAAAAATCTAACCACCTTCGTTGTCTTGCATTCAGATTAGGCTGAGTGAAAATATATTTCAGCCCAAGATGATCAGTTTTCAACTCAAAAGGTTTACCAAGTAAATAATGCCTCCAAACTTGAAGTGCATGTACTATGGCAGCAAGCTCTAAATCATGTGGAGCATAATTCAACTCATGTAACTTAAGTTTTCTACTTTCATATGCTATGACATGATCATTTTGTAACAAAATACCTCCAAGGCCTTCCCCGGATGCATCCGTTACAACAGTAAAGTCTCCATTAGGGTCAGGTACAACCAAAATAGGTGCTGAAGTCAACTGAATTTTCAGATTTATAAAAGCAGATTCACATTTATCATTCCAAACAAATTTCTTATCATTTTTCTGCAATGAAGTTATCGGTGTAGCCACTTTAGAAAAATCTTTAACAAATTTTCTATAATAACCAGCAAGGCCCATGAAGCTTCTTACTTCATGTACATTCTTTGGTGCAGGCCACTTGGTTATAGCCACTATTTTAGAAGGATCTACAGCAATTCCTTCTTTACTTATAACATGACCCAAATAATGAACTTCAGTATCAAAGAAAGAACATTTGGATAACTTACTATATAACCTTCTCTTTCTTAGAATTTCCAAGACTACTTTCAAATGCTCATTATGCTCCTTAACACTTTTAGAATATATGAGAATGTCGTCCAAGAATACAAGCACAAACTTGTCCAAGTATTCTTGAAAGATATTATTCATTAAGTTCATAAAAGCTGCAGGTGCATTAGTTAATCCAAAGGGTAAAACTGTGAATTCATAATGTCCATACCTTGCCCAGAAAACTATTTTATGAATATCTTCATCTTTAATTCTTAATTGATGATATCTAGATCAAAGATCTATCTTATAATATACCGATGCTCCATGCATCTGATCAAACAAATCATCAATTCTAGGAATTGGATATCTATTTTTGACTGTTTCTTTGTTTAACATCCGATAATCGATACACAATCTAAGTGTTCCATCTTTCTTTTTCACAAATATCACTGGTGCTCCCCAAGGTGAAACACTTGGTCTAATCAAACCTTTAGACAAAATTTCTTGCAACTGAGCCTTAAGCTCAACTAACTCTATGGTAGTCATTCGATAAGGTGCTTTAGAAATAGACTCCGTTCCTGGTTTGATTTCAATGGTGAAGTTGAATTCCCTTTTAGGTGGTAGACCTGGTAATTCTTATAGAAATATGTCCCTGAAATTCTGCAACAATGGGTAACGTTCCATGCAAACACCATTTTCTTCTGCAAATTCAGATATTTTTACCGCATACAAGGTACAACCTTTATTTTTGGCCTTTTTGAGTTGCATAGCCAACAATTTTCTAACTGAAATTTCTCATTTTACACCTTGAATCTCTGTTGTCTTCTGCAGATCATCCAAACAACTAATTTTTTTTCAAAACAATCCACTTTCACCATGCTCAGCTAACCAATTAACACCGATGACAATGTCATAAGATCCCAAAGGTGCAACATAGAGATCAACTTCAGTGGAAAAGTTAGGTAAGTCAAGGAATGCCCAAAAAAGACACATACTAACTGTATGAACAGAATTATTACCATAATGTACAGTCCATGATTTATCCATTTTTCCATCTTTTCTTTTAAGTTTTGAAGCAAGTTTACTAGAAATAAAACATTCAGTAGCTCCCGTATCAAAAAGAATAGTTACAGGTAGGCCAAATAACTTACCAGGAACTTTAATAGGTGTAACTTACTTTTCAGCTTGCTTGTCTGCTACTGCAGCATGTATCTTATGTTGCTGATTACGATCATCCTTTTTCAAATGAAATTGATTTGTGTAATGATCTTTGCCACAATTATAGCAGCCTCCTACTGGTCCTTTTTTATGCTCAAAATTATTTCCAACCCTAAAATTATCATGTTGACCTCCATAGGACTTCTATCCATTATTATTATTCTTGGAAAAATTATTCCTTGCATTTCCAGTAGGCTTGTTCGCTGTTGTTTTCTTATTATTATCCACTAAAAACTTATTTTTTTTGCCAAAATTTTTCCAAGGTCCCTTCTTGGGTGTAAGAGAAACTGAAGAATATTTTGGAATTTTCTTCCGCACTTCCTCTTTATGAGCAGAAATAGCTTTTAATTTCTGTTCCTACCTTATGGATTTTTCAACAACCCCTTCCATAGTGGTTGGGCTGTGAACATCAACCTCTCCTCTAATCATGGGATTCAGTCCCATGATGAATTTTTGTATTCTAAACTTCTCATCAGTTTGATTATACGGTACATACTTGAAGAGTTTCGTAAACTGCTCCCAATACTATGTTACAGTTAGCTTCCCTTGAGCTAAGTTCTGAAATTCTGTCATTTTCTGATCATAATAAAGTTTTGGTAGCCAACCTTGCCTAAAATAACCTTTAAATTGATCCCAAGTGACATTAGTTTCATCAATATTTAGCTCAGCCTTACGGCTGTCCCATCATGAAGATGCTTCATGGGAAAGTTGATATGCTCCCCAAATAGCTTTGGTTTCCTTTGAGAAGTTTCTTATTGCAAAGTACTTCTCCATATTGTTGAGCCAATTCTTAGCTGCATCTCCTAATGTGGTGCCATCAAATTTAGGTGGACTTATCCGTTTTATATCATTAGTGAGTTCTACTGCCAACCTAGATTTTTTGTTTTCTAGTTGGGTAGGTACATTTCCATTGTTATTACCAACACCCATATCGGGGTTGTCCTCAAGAGGTGGCTGGTTGTTATTACTAGTTTCTTCTTCCTCCTCATTTCCCATCACTTACTATTCAAGTACAACCAAACGATCTCTTGTGTCCAACAGGGCAGTAAGGATCTCATCAAGTTTTTAGGTCGTTGCTACTCCTTCCTCAGGTGGAGCATTATTCGCAACATTTCCCTTTGTTCTAACCATTTTTTGTTACAAGAAAATTTAGGTTTTTATCAGATTATGGACACAATAGGTCCAAGAGCTGCAACCTTCAGCTCTGATACCAAGATGTAACATTCCCATTTTAATACTTTAGAAATAAGGAATTTTTTTTTGCATGATTAATGTTCTCTATTCTAAATACATAATTTAGAGCACACATCTCATAACAATCATTCTTATAACAGATAACCATATGCAGCTGTAATGACTCGGTGTACCACCGATCTATTCATTCCATGACTCGGTGAACTACCGATCTATTCATGTGTAACTTTGAGCTTGGATTTTTCTACGGAATACTTCATATTCATGGTTCTCTTACCCCATTCTAGGTTCTGAGTGATCTTCCCAAGGAACATATTTGAATAATTATTACCACTATTCATCGGCATCACAATCCCTAGACTAGGTGACGTAGGACAATGCAATCAGTAGATTACGATAATTTGGCCAAAGATTTATAACCTACTATTCATATTACTTATTCCTTAACGACATACTCATCAATCCAGAATATGTCCTTCACCCCACTTTATTGTTATATAGAACATCTTATACTGACTTCTGTCAGTCCCCTTGTCCCAAGGTTTCACTCTAGATCAGATTAACATCATAGTCCACGTTATGAAGAGGCTCTTAAAGACTAAGGGTAAGTTGGCATACTGGGTCAACCAAAGTTAACCCCATGTGCCAAGGTACCCTGAGTCTCAAAGGGCTTCCTCATAACTTGATTATGGTCCTAACCAGTCCCGGAGAGAAATCTTGATCAAGTTCTAGGTGTGTAAATCTTAACAATCAATGCAGAAGGGTGTTGCCACATGTCATCTGCATTGTTGTATCCTCAAGAAGATCCTAATCTTCTCGAAGGTACAACCTTGCAGTTGATGTGTGTCAACATCTGACGAAACAGCCTCAGAAAGATGTACATACCTCCAAGAATTTTACTTACGTTAAGTTGTATTTAGGTTACAGGACTACATATTTTGGTAGCCTTCCCTAACCTTGAGTCCAACACTCTTTTAGTTACCTTTATTTAATTAGGGTTCAGCTTTACAAAAGGGTCTTAATTAACTTCAGATTACTTCCTAGTTGTTGGTTGGGACCTAACAACCTTTTATCCAAAAAAAATAGGACGACAACAATCTAATTTTCATCATTTAAAATTAACTTATCCAATGAAGGAAATGTAATAACCTAATAGGATGAGACATATCAGACTTAATACTGTTAAGTCTTAGCAATTTATAACCATATATTGCTTTTATAATTAATGCATTATAAGAGGAGAAAGTCCTCTTCTTCTTATAGTTACATTTTAGGGTATAACCCACTCTCAATGTTCCCTATAAATGCAGTGATTTTATTTACAGTTTTAAATCACAATCATAAGCTATAATGAATCACTAGTTAAGAATGTAGTATTCAGCCACATAATAAGAAATTCATCTATATTCCATTGTTTAAAATAATAAGAATGCACACTCATTCATATAGATAATAAGAAGATCATCCCAACAAGATAAGATACACATTCTACATAGGTAATTTCTCACTATTTCATTCATTTCCAAACCCATACAATTACAATCTATCCACTTCGAGCATACTTTAAGACAATGGCCTTCAACAAAAGAGGTAACTTTTCTTGTCACAATAAAGTTTAGAAATCATATCAGAATTCTTCATAAGAACCAATTTGGAACAGTCAATGCATCATATCAGATTTTGTCTTTCTTTACCACTTACGAAGACCATCTACAAAAATTTCTAACACGGTTCAGTTCAATGAACTGAGCATGATAAGCACTAATCCTTAAAACAATTGCATTCCACTAATTGATTCAATTAAACAACCCTGTTATAATGACACCAATTACTTCATACTTTCTAACTTAAAGTGAAGTCAATATAAAGAGTCCTAGTACACTGTCAAAACCAAAAGGACTGAAAGAATATTCTATTTATTTGTCCTAAGTTTAAAGTATAATTGATTCCAACAATTACCTTCACAATCCCAAATCATGATACACTCTGAGTTTTCTTCCTACTAATTATAATACAACTTTATATCATAACTTAAGTTACAGACGTAATTTCAACTTAATCTATTTCAGATGATTCATCTCATTTCTTGCAAGAAATTAAGAAGGAACATCTTTTTTATTATGCTCCTAATCATCTGAAAAAGTTGAAACAATGTATATCATGATTTTATCACCTTTAATTAACATTAAACCACTTGAAGTATTCATTCCAATAGGTTCATACAAAATTAATCTAAACAAAAGGAATATATTACTACCACTTGCAAGTTCACCTGCCAATCTATCCTTCATCTTATTATACTTGATTTTAAATACATGACAAGTATGCAAAACAATAAATATTGAATTACTTTGCAAATAAAAATAACAAACAGTAAGTTTAAAACAAGATCTTAACATGCTATAAAATGAAAGGATTCTTCCTGATTAGGATCCCTAATCCTAATGTCTCTTTCATCTTAATGTAATAATCTGTCATCCCATAACTTTACTGATTGAGTTCCTTAAATAATTCTAAGAAAGGGTATATTAACATTCAAGAAGAGATCAATATCACTTTATTTCCTTTAAAGCCCCTTCCCAACCTTCCTTTTCAACTCAGAGATAAACATAGATGACCACAACACTATTGTAACCAAAATTTAGAACTAAATCCAATTTCCAAGAAATAATAACCATTTACTAAATCTAATCAAGGAAGAAGAATTTGTTTCAAGCACTTAGGTACATTCAACAGTGCGGTTCAGATAGAGCCACCATATAGAATTACCTTTAGATCCCTACAGGTTCTACCACTATACATCCAATGAAACCAATATCAACATTTGACATAAACACATTATAACCTATCAAACTCGATACAAACCTTATCTAAAGGAAACAAGCTACTTTCCTTCATATGCTCGAACCATTCGAGATTAAAATCAAGTTAGGTTAACTTCACATTTTCCCTTGATTACATGGTAATCCTATACTAATCTAACTGGACCGATTCATCGTCCAGTGCCATTTCATTATAAAACACTAAACAAGATTGAATATTCAGTATTTAAAAACATATTCAAATCCTATTTTCAAAAACACCTAAGGTCGAAATGTTCTTACCATTATAATGAATATATAATAACAGTCGAATTAAAAACAGGTCTTGCATAAGCTTCAACCCATTTCAATTCTAATGTCAATTTATAAGTATGTTTAAAAACCCATAATTTATAAACACAATTTCTTGTTACAGCTCTTCCAAGACAACCAAGAATTTGCAAGAAGAACATGAAATCCATTCAACGACTAATCTTTCAGTATAACTCATATTGCCAACATTCATGGTTACCTTATAAGAAACAACTAAACCATAAAATGTATTACTCGCAGTACCTATGAATTTAAAAAGTAAACAAACCCCTACACAAGAGATGATACGGATTCAATCATTCAATAATTCCAAACCATGAAACTTGCATCAGTCAAGTTTTTACTGAGTATACCAACAACCCATCCATGAAATCATTTACCAGTTTTGTTGAACATGAACTTGTTACCGTTAAATTTTCTCATGGCTAAGAAAACAATCTAATACTCCATTCATAGCCGAAGCAAAAGAGATTACCATAGCATTAAAAACATGAAGTCTTTAAAAACGTTTCCTTCCATGGAACAAGTTTTTAATCTAGTAAATCATTTAGATAAGAGCATACAACAGTCACTAGTTGTTTACCCAAATGGATATGAAAACACAACTGATCACGAAAAAACCTAGATCAACAAATACAACCAGGTTGTTAACAATAATAAGGATCATGAAAAATAGAACACATTCACCAATTTCATCACCAAGAATAAACCTTACGGATTCTGTTACAATTTACTTAGTTACAAATTCACAGTAAAGAAAGTTAATGCAACAATTCCAACTGGATAAATAACTTCATGTTTAATCCATAGTAAAGGAACAAAAGATCAATGAAAACAAGTTTCCTTCAGAACCAAATTTCCACATTCAACCCAAAACCTAAGTTTACATAAAACCCATAAATCATTGCTACCAACCAAGCCAAAAATGCATATATATATCATCATAACAGAGTTGATTTAATGAAAACATTTAAAGGAAAGCAAGATTTTAACAGTTAGGGCCTATCATGCCTGATAGTGTCATTAAAAAGTTGAAGAAGACCTCTGGATGAGCTCTCCCTTTCTCTTATTTTCCACAAAAGATTAAAAAACAAAATATTTCTTCCTCCATGCCTTATATATTCCCCACGACATAGAAGTAAATTTGAAACTTTCAAAATTACCATGCAATGAAGAGTAAACTATTGGTTTGAAAAAGCAGTGCTCATGCAAAGTGAAAAACGGAAAGCATAACAAAAGAAACAACCAAAAAAAATTTCCTTTGCATGTCCCTCAAGGTGTTCTGGGCTCGAGGACCTAGGTAATTTAATTGCATTAAATTCCTTTCTCCCACCCATTTTCCATTGCCACTGCCCGCCAAAGTTGGAAAGCTCCGCATTAACGTAAATAAGAGTTTCCATTTTTAGAGATGCTGCCACGTAAGTCCCATCTTACCTAATTAACCTCCACTAATCTTGGTAGTACTCCCTGTCCTCTCATCCTCATCCCTTCCTTAAATTCCATAGAAACCACCGCCCAAAACTTGTGACACCCCTTAGGTTCCTTTTCATAGCATGAGTTTAGGATAGGTTAGTGACTTAGGTTAGATCATAGGTAAATTTAATCTTAACACCTTAGGATATAACATTAGGTTTAGATAACCCTTAGGAATATCAAGTACATAGTTTAGGACTAGTTTAGATTAACTAACCTTTGCAACAATAGGTTATAGTTTAGAAAAATAATAATAACCTTGCTGATTCTAGCTTAGGTCTACTTTGATAGGCTAAAATCATCATTCAGAATTCAAATAGAATACAACGTTCCCAGATCAGATTCTAGATTTGCATCAAGTAAAATAGCTTTAGATGGGAGTCTCACATATCTTACCTAGCTTAAGGTCCAGGCTCTTTCCGATGCTAAAATGACTGAAACCATATTCCGATTGCAATGATCTACCAGGATTAATTTCTGGAATCCAACAAAACTTTCCAATATGGAAATATTTTCATATGAAGGAGGTTTTTAAATCACATATACATTCTAAGTTCAGTCAGTCTTAATAATTCATGAAATGTCAATACATAATTGTTCATCTCAAATATAATTAAAACATTCCTTAGATCAATGCAATTGATCTAAGGACGAGTCACAGAGATAGATAAGTCTACAATCTCCCAGAAATTAGATTGCACTCATATGCATGGGATGAAAGAAAAATAATCCAAGAAAATTCCAGTTCAATCAAAGATCTTGAGAGTAGAAAAGACATAACCAAGTCAAGCATGACTTCCCAAAACCAAAAGAATATATCCTCATATGGGAAAATCGCATATCAACACTTGAATGCAAAGGAGAAAGTAAAAACAGTTTAGGGTGATACATCACAAAAAAATTTCAATGTCTAGCTCAAAATCTTGTTGAAATCCTCAATAGTCCTGTTGTTGCAAATTAGCAGCACCCCTGGATGTTGATCAGACTTCTAGTTTGACATCTTGGACATCTAGTGTGATTGCACAACATTGAATCCTTTCCCTGAGTGTGGGTCTTATAAAATGGGAAAGGAATCTCTAGATTAGGGGTTGGTTCCTCAAATCCTCTGATCAGATATGTCACTTACAAGTTACAGAGGTTTGAATTCCTAGTTCCTACTCTAAATTCCAAGGGGACAAATATAGGGAATGCAAGAAAATGAAGCTAATTCTAATGAAGTGATGCTCGAAAGGATTTGTAGACACCTGATACTGCATTACATACACAATCCACAAGAGAACATAGCACAAAGCATCCACAAATTTCTCAAAATGTAATTAAAGATCAGGAAAACAATGATAGATATATGAAAGAATTGAGGGATTTTAATCACAGAACATATATTAACATTTCAGATCCAATACAATGCATTACAATGATCAAGAGGCAAGAAGGGGTGTTGTATTACATGGAAAGGTAAAAAAATTTCACAAATTCTGCCAAAGAGGAAGAAAAAGGAAAGTTACAGAGTTGAAAAAGTGTCTCTTTTTTGCAAAAATGAACCCACTTTGGCTTTTACAATGCAAGCCATGACCCCAAGAGAGAGAAACATAGAAAAACATGGGGAAGATTCAACCATTGACCAAAATTCAATCAAAAAAACATGGGCATCCTTTCAGGCCCATCCCCTAACATTTTTAGCCATGCTGGGAGAGAATGCGAGCCATTCTTCATTAAAAACGATGGTTGAAACGTCATTTCTGTCCATGACCACGTGTCAGAGGTGTTTTTTGATTTTTCTCTCTCAAAACTCCATAAAAATACAAAAATTACCTTGGAATATTGTAAAGAATTTTACCAGCTTTCCATTGATATAAATAATGTGAAAAACCGAGCTCTAGATCGAAAGATATGGCCGTTTGAAGTTTTAAGGCAAAACAGGGCCAAATCAGATTAGCGGGCAAAAATTTGAATTTTTTCACCTTTTGGTCATTTGGAAAATTTTCCCAAAAATCCACATGCTCCACCACTTCAGGAGCCACATGGCATGTTTTGATTGGGTGTGGGCCTATCCTGCTTCATTTTCCTTTGTTTTTCCCTTTGAAACATTTTCCAAGATTTCCCCGCTGGGCCGATGAGTTGAGGACACGTGTCACGTGCTGATTGGGCACGGACCTTTCCTTCCTGACTTTTCTGTGGGCCTGACTGATATTTTAAATCCACTGGACACATGATGAAACCCCATTAGATGTGGGCTTGCCCCTTTGAATTTTCCTTGCGGGCTTTTCCTGAGATTTCCCACCACCTGACACGTGACACAATCCCATTGGCTCGCGCTCGGGGGGAGGTGTCTTTCCCTCTGAAATTTACTTCCTTTTTCCTAGGGAAAATTTTCCAAATTCTCTCCACCTTCCACCAGCCTAGTACATGTGACAGCGTCTTACTGGATGCAGGGCCTGGGTGAACATTTTTTACTTTTCATTTTAGCTTTTGGGAAAAGATCCCAATCTCCTCCTGCGCTCTGTCGCTCCGACCTTCGGGACACGTGGCATCACATTATTTGTTGGCAGGGGCAGCGGGCCAAAACTTCCTTTTGAAATTTGGTGAAAACACTTTGCCAAAATTCTAACTTCCCCTCCACCCCTCACTTTTTTCGGGCTCCAGTGACACGTGGCACAATATAATTGGGTGCGGGCCTTCTTCATTAAAATTTTCCCTGCGCCAACACTTAGTCATTTTTTCAATTTTTTCCCCATGGACACGTGGCGCTGTTCTATTCGTTGATGGGCATGCGGGGGCAAATCTTCCCTTTTGAAATTTCACCAAACACTTGGTAAAAAACCAAGTTTTCCTCCGACCCCCGCTACTTCCTTAGACACGTGGCGGCATCTCATTGGCCGCATGCCTTCCAGGGGAAAATTTCCCACAAAAACTCCACCGAGCCATAACTTCAAAAATACATGGAGTTAGGATGAAAAATTTACCTTTCTGGAAAGTTGAGAAAGAGCTCTATCCAATGGTGCCATTTCCATAAATTTTTGAGTCCCTGAAAAGTAAAAAATTATGAATGAGGCAAAAGAGAGGGAAGAATGGAAGGAGTTAGCCACAAAATGAGCAGGGAGCACATTTTGGATAACAGGTTCCATTTTCTTGAGGATGATATGGTGTAGTATTATGGTGTGCAATCATGAATTCATCCAATAAATTTTTTATTTTCTCATTCAAAAAATGTGTGCCCCTATAACTTGTCAAACTCAACAGGCATCCATACCTTCTAATAAAATTTTCCCATATAAACTTGGCTATTGTAGCTGATGTATAATCCTTTGTAGGTGTTGCTTCTGCCCACCTTGTCAGATAATCTGTGTAAATGATGATATAGAGCGATCCAGTCCTACACGTGGTAGGTGAAATAGGACCCATAAAATATATAACCCATTTCTCAAACGGTTATGCACTAGGAATAGGTCTTAAAGGAATTTCATCTCTTTGTCATGGTTTTCCAAGGCACTGAATATGATCACAAGCCTTTCGATATGCCTTACAATCTTTATACAGGGTCTCCCACTATAATCCAGTGAGTAGAATATTGTCCGTAATGGATTCACCTACATAGTGCCCACCTGCAATAACATCATGAGCCTCTTCCATGATGTTTATGCGCTCATGTTACAATACACATCAGTGTAATAATGCATCTCGGCCTAACTTGTATAGGTCATTACTAATCAACATAAATGGTGCCACACGAATCGTAAGTTATTTCTTCTCTGAGTATTTCATTCCTTCTGGCACCACACCTATACGTAGAAAGAAAGCAATGTCCTATAATTCTGATGGTGTGCGTTGTAACCTATGTAATTGTACATCGGGCATGGTATCTTTAATTGCCTACGTGTTTTTTCATGAATGTATTCTAGATAAATGGTCTGGTCCAAAACTACTTTCCCTTGTTTTACCACAACTGTAAAATTAAATTCTTAGAATTAGAGTACCCATCAACATATGCACCCCTGTAAAATAGGCTTATTTACCAAATAATACAATTCCATGTGATCGGTATAGAATAAAAATGGTGTTGCTAGCAGGTAATGTCTAAATTTATGCAGCGAATAGATAATTGAAAAATCTTCATTCTCTGTAGTTGTATAATTCTGATCTACAAGAGTCAACTTTCAACTAGAAAAATAGATAGGATGATCTATAATACTTTCTCTAGGCTGAGCCAACACCATGTCAATGGTCGTGCCAGAAGCATCCACATGTACATGAAACATTTGGTCCCATGAGGGAAATCATAGAATAGGAAATGTAGTAAGTTTATCCTTCAATGTCTTGAATGCGCGTTGTTTCGGTTCCCCCCAGTAGAATGTCCCTTTTCCTTTTAGTAACTCCTCCAAGGGTGTGGTAACTTTAGCATACCCTTTAATAAATTTTCTATAATACCTAGTGTGACCTAAGAATCTGCACACCTTACTTTGACCAGTAGGCTCTTCTAGGCCGAGAATTACTGTAACCTTAGCTGGATCAACTAATAAACCTTCCTTATAGATGATGTGCCATAATAGTGTGCCAAATTGTGTAGCAAGTATACATTTCTTGATGTTCAAAGATATGCTTAACTGGCAACATATTTAAAACATTAAGCATAAATTGTCACAATGATCCTTAACAAGTCCATATACCCTCCAGTCATCTAAATAAACCTACAAGAACTTGTGAATAAAATCTTTGAACGCTTGGACAACTATGCATGAAAACAAACCATGTGCATTTTTCATACCAAAAGGCATCACAGTGTAGGAAAAACTTCCCCATTCAATTGTAAAATTAGTCTTTTCCTAATCCTCATGTGTAATCCTAACCTGATGATACCTAGAGAATCCATCTGTAAAAGAATAGAACTTACGCCATACAACGCCTTCTAATATTTCCTCTGTGAATTGCATAGGAAAAGGATCAATCCCACATGCAACATTTAGCTCCTTGTAGTCCAAACAAATCCTAATCCGACCATATTTCTTTATACTGATCACCATTGGGATAACCCATTCTGATTCATCCAGGGACTTGATGATTCCAAACTTCAACATTTTTTCAATTTCTTCCTTGACCTTTTCATGTAAGTTGGGATGAATCCTGTACGGTCACTTCTCGACCGGGAACACACCTTCCTTAAGATTTATCTTCATTTATCCTAATGATTCATGCACGCCTTTTATTTCATGGTATCCCCTAGGAAATAATTCCTTATAATCTCGTAGTAACTCAATGATTTTTTCCACTTCAAAGTAAGACCAATAATCCCCAATTATGGCCTCCTTAGGCTCAGCATCCAATCCAATATTCACTTTCTTTGTTTTCATCAGTTCATGATAGGAATTCGTGGTCTTATCTACACTTTCCAAAACCTCACACCTACCTGTTGAATGATCTACATATAGATTTTCCACTTCTTCATCATCCACTAAGTAGACCATCTTTCCTTTTGCTTTCTCAAAGCAAACACACTTAAGTAGTGTGGCATTTGTCTCAGTTTCTTCACAACAATGAACTCTTAATTAGTTTCCATCAAATAAATCCTGAATTATTTCTTCTTCCTTTGCACTGTCTCCCATAGTTAACTCCTTTATAACCCTTAATGCCTCTTCTACTGGAGGTTTAGTAGAGAAGTAGTCAAAATTTTGGGTCATTCCTGCTCTCAAATCCTTCCAATTTCTAGTCTCTCTATGGAGTTCCGCATATACATACCAAGCATGTGCACAACCTTGTAAAGTGGAATAAAATTTGTGCACCCAGAGTGAAGGTGGTTAAGCTTCCTTCCCCTCTTTCCAGAGTCTCTCACACTGCTGAACGTGGTACCAAATAGGTTGATTACAATGATAAGTGTATATTTGAGTAGGTGCATTACTCCTAGAAAACCGAGTAGAAAGGGAAATCTTGATTTCATTCCATCCTACAAGATTATCCCTATGAACCACTGACAAATGTGTTGCTATTCCACACAGGGTATATGCTAGCATATTCCATCTCTCCAAATGGTCTATCCATTATTCCTCCATGACACGCAGAAATACCATAGGATGTCCTTCTCCAGTGTATCGAGGTACCGAGTTATTACCTATTCTTTTGATACAATGAGGTCTACTATTCTATGAAAATGTGCTTCTTACTTCACACCCTACCAACTCAAAAGTACGATGAGCCTAATCATCACAAGTAATACTTGTAGTATCGCTAATAGACTATGTATCGTCCCATTGAAGGATTCCTTCTTTAGTTGGTTCGAGAACTTCTGGGTCCCAGATGTCACATACATAAATCCTATTCAGATCTTCCTAACTCAAAGGCTCAACATAGGGTGTAGATTTTCCATCTTTTAAAGGGATAATAACTCTTTCCTCCTTGTTCTCAAAAATGATATAGCTCTTGTTGAACCAAAGATCAACATTATTTGATTAACACCAAGGGAACCTAAGTAGAGCATGGAAGTTATCTACTTCTACAAGTTCCAAAACCTCAAATTCCTCTATGAACTTGGCCCCTTGTATAATAATGGATGCATATTATAAAAATCCAATAGGGGTGGCCTTGGTTCAATTAACATAAATAACACATTAGAAGATGACTATAATGGGGGTCTCCCCATCTGTACCCATGCATCTAAAGTAATCACATTGACTTCTACACCTATATCAATCAATATATTACTCAACATCCATCCATCCACATTATCATTCAAAGTGATTTCCTTGTCCTAGTCTAAGCTATGGGGGGAAGATTTGCATTTATTATTTTCTGTCCAATCTCAATACTTACGCACAAAGTGTTTCCCTTTAACCAATTCCCTAAAAATGGAATTATATTCTCTTAACACAACATTTTACAGACCTCCTTTAAGTCATCAATATCATATTGGACCATCTCTATTGTTTTATTGTGTTACATCTTCCGTGATTTCTCCTTTAAATATTGTATTTCACCCTGAAGATTTTAGTAACTCCATGGTTTCCTAATGAACCTCCTTCTGATGAAAAAGATCTAGATACTATGCATGTAGAACCTCCTCCTTAGTGATAGTAGGATTTTGTTGTAATGCTTCTTTGGCACACACCACTTCAACACGGGTAATGATATTTACAGGAAATACCTCAGATTTTTTTTCCAACTTGGGCATCCAATAATTTTCCATAGTCTATTGTATCCTAACCATCCATACACCTTTGTTTTATTATTTATCTTGCTTACTAAGATGCTCATATAAGTTTAGGAATTCCTCATAGCTATGATTCTTTCCATAGAAAGAACATGTAATATTCTGAGGACATTTTTGCATGTAGTAGTTAGAAGATCCACATGTATAACATGATCCATGAGGAAACTCACCTCATCCACCACCATTGCCTTAGATTCTGAATCCACCTTGGTATCCTCGACCTCTGGCACAACCTCCTTCAAAATGCCCTTCATTCTGATCATAACACACTTGATTGTGATCCTAATCTTGATGCTCATTCTTTCATTTAGATTTATTTGAGACTCATGTCTATCACACACTAATATCTATAGCATCATAGATCTAACCAATCAGATAGAAGTCTTATGTATCATGAGTCGTGGACCTAAAAAATTTATAGTAGCAAGAGACGTTCTTCCTTATTACATGTTGCAATAATGGGCAGTGGCTAGCATCATGGTTCAAATGACATATCTCACATTCTTGTAATAATGAACGCACTGATCTGTGGGGACAACTATCATTTGTGTGCCCTTCCACTTCACAATTTGTACACCAAATCCCTGTGCATGTATCATATGCTGAGTTTTCCGATAGTTCTCCAAATTCTTTGCCATAGCTGTAATTTTTGCTTCCAATAATGGGCTGACTCTAATGTATTTACTCTTTACTACCTCAACATGTAAATCTTCCTCAAGTTCTTCATACAAATCAGTGTATGTCTTATGTGACAAATACCTACTAAAATGTGTAATAATACCTCCAACGAACCATTATGCATGTTGGCTTGCGTGAATATCATGAAAAAGCTTAGATATAAGAGTTTTGAAATGGGAATCATACTCCCTAACACTCTCAGTAGTGCCTTACTTAATATCCTTTAACGCACTTATACTCTTCTACTCAAACTCAGGGATGTGAAACTCTTTAAGGAAAGCATCTATTAATGTTGCATAGTCTACACAAGTTTGATTAGGGTCAAACTTTTTATACCAACTATGTGTGTGTCCTTGTGACGTAGTAGAAAATTAACTTTCCCTGTGCTCAAAAGCCGTGATTCCTTTTGCGCACCATATTATTTCACATAGGTGCATGTGTTCAGGAGCATCTTCTATACCTCTATACTCTGGAAGGTGAAGAGACATCTCTATGTAAATATTCTAGGGTTAGTGTGGACCTTTCCCACCTAATTAAAAGCCTAAAGTGTTTCCTCTGTATCTAGAACCACCAGATCCACTAAAACTAGAACCACCTATACCTCTTAATCCTCCACCTATAGCAAGGAGCGGGTTAGAATATGTACTTCCTTGTGTCCCAATAGTAGTTTTAAATTAAATCCCTACATTCTTTGAAGTGTTACCACTCCTAAACGCGAGTCTAAATTTCTACATGCTTGAATTATGTGTAGATGAAGCACCTGAAAAGGTACCTCTAAACAACAAAAAATACGTCTGCCCTACCATCGATGTACTTGCTATGTGACTTACTCCTCTCCCACTTCCTAAATTATCTTGCTAACTGTTTTTCATACTAGATACTGGAAAACCAAGTATAAGGGCTAGGTTTTTATGTAGATTTATATGTGCACTCGTAGCCCAGGTTGTCTCTACTGGCACGCTTCCATTTGAGGCTGAGGGGGGTTCCCTATCATGCTTTCCCAAATCAGGGAATTCTTGATTCTCCATTTCTATGCCTTTTTCATGAGCTACAAATCCTTTGTGATTCATCTCTCTCCTCATTGTCATTCACTCTACAAAATCTTGTTAACATACCCAAAATTGTAAGGTACTGTACTGCCAGAACAGTGTAACAAGTGCCCCAATGATGATACAGGTCTCCTCGCAAGGTGTTCGAGATCCGGAAAAGCCCTTGGAGTATGCGTTAACATCCCGCATGCCCCACTTAGCCCCCGCCCTTTGTTTTCCCCTTTTTCCCTCTTTCCTTGGCCTTTTGGTCTTCAGTGATGAAACCACTGCCCTGCAGGGCGGTGGTCTCGTGACCGCCGCCCTGATCAGGGCGGCTATCCTGTAACCGCCACCCTGCTCAGAGCGGCGGTCCTGCGCGCGTTTTCCAGAACGTTCTTTTGACGCGACTCGCGTGAAATATCACGATTCACCAGCTTTTCCTTGCCGACTTGAGCATGCATTTATGTTTTTGGTCCCCTGGAATAGTGTTTTTCCTTTGTTTATTGTTTAGGAGTTCAGTTTGGTTTTGATTTTTGGGTGATTGAATTCCTATAAATGCATGGTTTGTGCACAAGCAAAGGGGCTGAAGTTGGCTGGATTTTGAAGGTTGATCTTTGCTCTCATTTCCTCATTTTAGTATTTTAGCTAGTTATCTTGTTTAGAAGCCATAGCTTGAATTCACTTGCATCTCTAGTTAGATTGCTCAGCTGTTGGTAAGCCACATACCCATCTTGTGCAGGCAGTGTTGTCATTTCATCCAATCCAGTTTGAAGCTTGCCTCTGAATTTCTCTTTGCTGTAGATTTAATTTTCATTGTTGCTTAGAGTTCTTAGTTCAGTTCATTATATGCCTGGTTAGCTTTATTCAGCTGTTGGTAAGCCACATATCCAGCTTGTGCAGGCAGTGTCGTTATTTTATCCAATCCATTGGAACAGAATAGCTTAGGAAGCCATTAAAGTTGCAGGTTTTTCTCTTCGGATAGGATAGTTACAGGTTCTGGTCACTTCATGTTGCATGACTCACAGTAAAATCCCGCTAGGAATCGCATAAGCCAAGCTCTGTACTCTTGCGATGTCCCTCTCCTACTCGCATTTTCGGTCTACATTCTGAGCTGTCCTTGTCCCAAAATCTACTCCTATCGGTGCTAGCATTACACGCTTTTCTGGATCCACGTGAACACGAAAGAACGAGGAGATCATACTGAGGGGACGAGATCACACACACCATCGGATTCGCCACTGTTCTGCGGAATCCAGGTTTTAACTTTCAAAGTTCTAGTTAGAATCATATCAAATAGAGTAGATAAATTACTTCATTTCAGTAAATTCTATTCTCGATATTGCCAGGGAAGCTGTGAGGATTGATAGTTTCTGAGAAACTATGATTCACTCCTCACTTCTGAGGTAGGATCGAGAATCTTGCAGATAGATTAGACGAGCTATTTTATTTATTTAGAATAATTCTACAAATCGCACAGGCAAATAACTACACTCGGTTATCTTGTCTGTTTTAAATTGTTATTTAATTATTATTTCTAGATACGCTTAAAATAGTTTGCTTTCCTTAAAATTGTTAAAAGATTTCTTAGAAGAATAAATGTTATATATGTTAGATTTAGTCCATGTAGTTAGAATTTGCTTCGTTACAGTTAGATTTACATTTCGTTTCGTATGACAATCACGGGACCTCAGGAGCCTAGGGAATATATATTTCAGCCAATCGTGCCTCAACCAAACCTCGTCACAGCAATAGCTGACATAGACCAAAATCTCAGAATACAAGTATTCCGAACAACCACAGATTTACAACTAATTAGTTCTCAATTAAGAGGGTTAAACATAGAATACGACCGAGCACACACGTTTTGGTCGAACCAACCAAACTACAGATTGCCCTAGGCAAAGCACTCACATGACTGTAGAAGGGTTCGAAAGAGAACAAACCTTTGGTTGTGATCCTTTGGTCCCACAGCCGGGTGCAGGAGACACTCTCACAGACATAGACACCGGTTTAAGGATCCAAGTTGCGCGAACGCCTGTGAGATATTCTGAGAAAATCACACAGTTATTGGTCCTAAACATAGAAGCTGAGAAAGCATACGATTACTGGATACTAGGGATTAGAACTTGATCTCGCATATGACCATAACAGGACCGCAACAACCAAGAGTCTATGGTTGTGATCCACAGATCCCACAGCCCAACGAGTCCACAAGTCAATCAGATATAGACGCTGGCTTACGCACACTAGTATTCCAATCCACTCCACTTCCACCCATCATCATCGAACAATTGTCCTTACTAGATATAGCGGCTAACGAAGCTAGAGAATTCTGGACTAGGCCAGAGAATCATCCGTAGAGTCAATTATATTCACCATCCACTATATGACCTTATCAGGAGACATACACGAAACTATCCCAGGTCATTTTCCACGTATTCCGCAACCCATAGATCGAATCACGCCAGAGCTCGATATTGATTGGAGCCTTCGAGCAGTCATCCTTGCTGATCGATCTATCACACCAGTCCAAGTTAGAAGGGCCTTCTTTGCCTTAGATTCGCAAATTCCACTAGTGCGTGTCGAAGACATTAGACTGCCTAACTAGTTTGTCTGCATCCCACGCATATTCTACCCCCACCGGCTGTCTTGGCACGACCTCGAGAGGTCGGGTACGCTCGTAGATTCTCACGCTCGCCTGTCACTTTTCTCGGCGTACAAAATTGGTGAACCCAACATGAAACGTGAAGAGTTTCACTTGTACCTCATTAGCATTCACATCTCGCCTGTCGCTTTTCACGGCATTCACATCAGTACAAAATTGGTGAACCTGACGTGAAACAAACGAAATTAGTGAAGCTGACGTAAAACTTCCTACTTTCTCGTTCGGAGTCATAATATCACGTTTCCTTTCACAAACCACCTTCGCTCCTTCCCATTATTCTGCGGGTATTCATATACCCCCCGAATATGTCGGGATTCGATGCATATGGCAGACCCCTCTTGGGTCTTGAGGCATACTACGCCCAACAGAATAGGCAATCATCACCCTCGCTCTCAGTATGGGGCGACAACTATTCAACTAATCAGTTGTCAACACAAACCCCAAGAATCAGATATAGTTCATCTTTTCAAACTGAGGAGTTAGATCAACCCCCTCGAACGCAACAAACAGAGCCTTCAGGTTCAAACAATATGACGTTTACCAGAGAATCTGGTTCGTCTCCTCAAATGCTACTCAGACCACAAATTAGTAGGCAATCAGACCCATACCTGGTCTTAGATGATGGACAGTCAATACGTTATCCTAGGAGTGAACAACGCTCCCGGGGTATGTACCCACCTATAGGAGGTTTACAAATACAACCCGAGATCTCTTTTCAAGAAAATACCTCTATGCCACTGCATATAGGAAATACTCTCGGAGAAACTTGGCAAGATAGCGATCAGTTTATGACAGGATATCACGTACCTATACAACACCAGGGTATACAACAAACGCCACTCAGGCAAAGTACCGTGACTTCACCAAATGAAGTCATTTCAACGTTAGTAGAAAAAGTGAGAGGGTTAGAACTGGCTCAAGCAAGTCAAAATTCTCCGTTCATACAAACAGGAAGTTCCAATCCTCCATACCACCCTGGCCAAGTAGATCTCCTCACAGGAGTAGGCACGTTAGGCATGCCACCTCACTATCCACAACAAACGCCAACAAGGCCCATCATCTCTAACACTATTCCTCCCGGTCTAGTATCAAACAATCCATTCCTTGACAATACCCCGTCATACTTAAACATGTACTCCAAATCACCACAAGGAGATATTTTCTCCTCTCCCGGCATGTTTGCTCAAACGCAGGGACCTCCTTATGCCCCTGCCAATGCATACGCTGCACCGTATCAACAACCTATCCCACCACCACTCCCTCAGCAACCACCATCAATGGTCGAAAGCTATGCGATAGGGACTTATTCAGAATATCTAAAGGAACCCTTAGACTTCACCATACGAAGCATCATGCTTCCAAGACCTCTTCCTGATTTACCCAAGTTCAAGGGTGAGGGAGATCCAAACACACATATCAAAGCTTACGCTACAGCCATACGAGAATTACTCCCTTGGGATGGGGTTGTTGCTAAAATATTTCCCAAAACCTTGGAAGGCATTGCTCTCGACTGGTATTACAGGATACCTGAAGCCTCCATCCATTCATTTAAACAACTCATGTCAGAGTTCATCAAAGCCTTCGACATGAACAAACTGTTGAGAACAGGAATCAGGGAATTCTTGCACATCAAACAAGAACACAACGAATCTGTCACCCATTTCATCCAGAGGTGGCGTACAGTTCTTTATTCTTCAGCAAGTGCTCCAAACATGGATCAGATGGAACTATGTGATTTATTCCTTCATTCTCTCAGCAAGGAGGTGAAGGAAGAAGTCCAGAAGTTCCCACTAAGAACTTACGATGAAGTACTTGAGAGCGCTCTTCGAATAGACCAAGCAGCGATAGATAGTGGTCGTAAGACATATGGAACAAACGGGAGGTTAATCACCTCCACTCAAAACACTACAACTATCACAAATGTCAATCAAGGACCCAAAATCCTTAACAAAAATTGTGGGGTAACAATGGATGGGGTAACCGACCAGCCCAAGAGGGTAAATGTTGTTAATACTCCGTCACAAACAAACAACCAACGAAACAACAACTTTACCCCGACAATCAATACAGTGGATTTTAACCATCCACAACAACAACAACAACAACGGTGAAATCCCATACAAGGGCCAAGCCAAAACTCATTTGGTTATCAAAACCAAAGTCAAAACCAGAAACAACAATTCCAAAACTTTAATCCTAATAGGCAACAGTTTGATCAGAATTTTAGGCCACAATACACACCAAACCAACAAAATAGGAATTACAACCCCAATTCTTATTGTGGTTTCCATAAAATTCGGGGTCACGATACTAGAACGTGCCGTGACTACAATAAATTTATGCAACGCTTGCCAGAAGAACAAAGACAGTTCTTCACAGACTTGTTTTTGGCAGATCCCGTCTCATCATCACCAAATACTCTCGCAGGGGCAGTTTCCCCTCAGAATGCTCCCCTCAAGATCTTTAACGATCCGCTCCCAAATCATGATAGCAATAGGCTGAATCCAACTGGAACAAACAAAGGTGCAATGATGGGAAACAATGATCATGAAGCCTCGACTTCATTAAATCCATCAGTTGCGCCACAGTTAGGAGCTCAACCGAGACCCAAGATAGTCAGTTTGGTAGAATTAGACGCTGAACTACCTATCGAAGCTATAACAAGAACACGAGAGTATTTCTCTCAACCGAGCCCAAGTCATCTGCCAGAGACAGATAAGAGTCAGCAAATAGTTGAAAAACCCATCGGTGCCTATGATTTAATTAGTGACCTAACAAAGACCTTCTCACACATTTCATTTTTGGACTTACTAAAGAACTCTCCCCCTCACAGAGCTGCTCTTTTAGAAGCATTAGGTCTAGGCCATCTAATTAACATCACTCCACCTCCTGAAACACAAGTAAATCACGTAGATTTTGATATCCACCCTCCGGGGCAGCCGGACAAGGATGTCGAATTCATATTCGAAATAAGTAAAATGCCCACAGATGCTGAGATCGCACGCCGAGGTGATCCAGCCTTACACTTACAAGTATGGGTTTATAATAACTATGTAAAACGGGCAATGGTTGACGATGGGGCCGCAGTTAACATAGTCCCTTTCTCTTTCCTCCAAAAACTTGGATATGGGGAAACAAACTGTTCCACTACTCGAAATACATTGAGAGGCTATGATAGCCTTAAAGCCACTTCGATAGGAACTATAATACTGCCGGTCACCTTAGGGCCCAAAACAATCCTGACTGAGTTTTATATTATAGATCGGGAAACTAATTATAATATGATACTCGGCCGACCATGGATACACCGAATGAAGGCAATCCCTTCTACTTTATTTCAAGAAGTAAGATTCTTGCATCTAGGAAAGGTATTTGTAGCCAAAGGCGATCCAAAACCTTTCGATTTGCACCTAGCTGATTTAAAGAAAAGACCAGGGGTGCACTCAGAATTTGAACTTCCAACAAACCAACTTAATAAACCCACTGACCCAAAACCAGAGGAAAAGTTGGTACCTACAACGGATCTTGAAACTACCAGCATAGCCAAAACAATTCCAACCCCTAAAGATAAAACTAAAGAAACAGTATCATTAGGGACTACTGCGAAAATCGTTGAGTTGATAGAACAAGATTCACCAATGTTCTTACCATTTGATTCAGTAGGCATAGGATTTTCCCTAGGTGTTGGTTCCCTTCCAGCAGAGGACCTCTGTATGGTAGAAGTAGAGTGCACAAACGCAGCAGATGCCCCAACATCTATACTCCCAGCTAAGTATTGGACTCTCCATTTCGATGGAGCTAAATGCCGTTATGGAGCGGGGGCAGGTATAATTCTTACTTCACCCGAGGAGAAATTCCTCCCATTCGCTTTTAAGTTAAACTTTGAATGCACAAACAACGGTGCTGAGTACGAAGCCCTCCTCCTTGGCCTCACCTTAGCCAAAAGAATTGGTATTGATAACATCAGAGTCTTGGGAGACTCGCAATTAGTGACAAATCAAGTTTCTGAAGTATATGAAACTAAAGCCGAACATTTGCAACTCTACAAAAACGTTGTATTAGATTTAAGCAAGGCGTTCAACTTCATATCCATTGAAGCAATCCCGTGAGAGAAAAATCTTCTCGCCGATTCAATAGCAACCTCAGCATCACGTTTTACTCCAAGCAATGAGTTAGAAGATACCCAGTTCACGGTGTCCATTCGTGATGAACCATTGATAAAAATAATGACAAATCCTCTTTCAAGCGGAAGTGAATCTACCGTCCTAGACCATGTTGATAGTGATGCGGCTACTTTGGATTACTTAAATGCCTATGCAGCACTACATCTCTCCTATCACATGCTAGATTTATCCTTGATTCCACATTCGTCTTCCTACTTCGGAAATCTCGTAACGGATCTTCCCTCACAAATGGAACCTAGCATATACGCAGTAGAAAATGGGGATGATTTAGATTTACCTCCAGCACCACCTGAGTTCAAAGAGGGTAACGCCTCTTTGATCGAAGAAACAATCGATGTCAACATCGGGACAGAAGATGAACCAAGAATATTGAAACTAGGTTCTTCGTTAACCCCAGAAGAAGTGGAAATACATACTCAGATTCTCAAAGAACATCAGAAGGCATTTGCATTTAATTATAAGGAGATGACAGGAGTCGCACCCCACATTGCGGTGCACAACCTCGTCACTAGATCAGACGCAAAGCCAATTAAACAAAAATCAAGACCCATGAAGCCCAAAGTAGCTCTCATGGTAAAAGAGGAGGTAATAAAACTCCTTCAGGTAGGATTCATCAAGCCAGTTGACTACTCCCAATGGGTATCTAACATCGTTCCCGTTCTCAAGAAGAATGGAAAGATACGCATCTGCATAGATTTTCGAGATATCAACAAAGCGTGTCCTAAGGACGACTTCCCATTACCATCCATAGATGTTATTGTTGATGCAACAGCTGGTTTTGAACTCTTGTCTCTCATGGATGGATTCTCGGGATACAATCAAATCAGAATATCTGAGCAAGATCAAGCTAAAACCACGTTTATAACTCCTTGGGGAACCTATTGCTACGTTGTTATGCCATTCGGTCTCAAGAACGCCGGTGCTACGTACCAGCGGGCCATGACATACATATTTCACGATCTAATTCATAAAATCGTGGAATCTTACGTAGATGACTTATTGGCTAAAGCCAAGAAGCGTTGTGACCATCCCGAAGTACTCCGCATCATTCTTTCACGTCTAATAGAATACGGAGTCACGCTAAATCCAGAGAAATGCGTCTTTGGTGTAACAGGAGGAAAGCTCCTAGGTTACATCATATCGTCATGAGGGATTGATGTTGATCCAACCAAAATTTGGGCTGTCCTCGAAATGGTCCCACCTTCGAGTGAATCTGGAATCAGATCATTTCTCGGAAAGCTGGGTGCAATCCGGAGATTTATCCCAAACTTAAGCTTCGCCGTTCATCCAATCAATAATTTACTCAAGAAATACTATAGCATTGATTGGACTGAAGATTGCAATGAAGCCTTTGATGCAGTTAAGCGTTTCCTTTTATCGCCACCTACGCTAATGCCACCTAAGCTAGATCACCCATTAATTTTATATTCACGAGCTACCAATGTCTCTCTGGCCTGTATGTTGCCCCAAGAAGACAATAACAAGAGAGAACGCGTAATTTATTTCATCAGCCGAATGCTGCTCGACTATGAAACACTCTATACACAGGCAGAACGAGAATGCCTTGCCATAGTCTTTGCTACTAAACGCCTAAGACATTATATGCTGAATCAAGAAATGAAGGTCATGGTAAAAACGGACCATTTACGGACTTTTCTCACACAAGGGTCATTATCTAAAAAGGCTGGACGTTTTATAACCTTAATGGGAGAGTTCGAATTAACATTTGTAAATCAGAAGTCGGTTAAAGGACAAATCATCGTGGATTGGTTAGCTGACAACCCATTAGACGGAGGCGATTTAGTAGATTTAGACTTTCCAGATGAATGCGTATACTACATCGAAACCTGACCCGCTATCTCTGAGTGTCCTTGGTACACTGATATCATTAATTATATCATGGACCATACGTACCCGGAGGCAGTTACACCGCAACAAAGAAGGCGGTTACGCATAATCGTAGCTAAATACGTCATTATAGAGCAGGTGCTCTATCGAAAAGCATTCGATGGAATACTCCTAAGGTGTGTTGACACAAAAGAGTCCAAGAGCATTCTCCATGAATCCCACAGTAGTATATGTGGAGGCCACTTCGGTGGCCATGCCACCGCTCGAAAAATACATCGAATGGGCTATTTCTGGCCCACTCTAGAACATGACGCGATAGAGTTTGCACGCAGGTGTCATAAGTGCCAAGAATTCTCCCACGAGATCCACATGCCAGCACAAGCTCTACAACCAATCGCAACTCCATGGCCCTTTTCTACATGGGGTCTAGACTTAATAGGGAAATTCTCTCCCTCATCCACAGACGGCCATAATTTTATAATCACGGCCACTGAATATTTTACCAAATGGGTGGAGGCCATGCCTCTTACTACTGTACCTGGTTCTGTGATCGCCAAGTTCATTTTGAACCAAATCATTTGCAGGTACGGTATCCCGCAAATCATTATCTCCGATAATGGAACTTCTTTTAAAAATGAAGAAGTTCACGAACTATGCAGTAAATTTAAGATAAGCCATCATACGGCTTCCTTGTATTATCCCCAAGCCAACGGACAGGCTGAAGCAACAAACAAAACACTGAAAGCCATTCTCCTTAAAATGGTGAAAGAAAACAAACGAGATTGGCATTTGAAGTTATATCTGGCCTTGTGGGCCCACCGAACCTCAATAAGAACACCAACGGGAGTAACTCCTTTCTCGCTAGTATTTGGGGCAGAAGCAGTTCTCCCGCTTGAGGTCGAAATACCCAGTCTCCGCATTTCACTACAAGGGATTCTGGATGAAGACGCTTACAGAGAAGCACGTCTTTCCCAACTAGAAAGCCTAGATGAAACTAGGTTAGATGCTGAACAGTGGCATAGAGCTTATGCTGACCGAATGTTCCGGCAGTATAACAAGAAGGTCTATGAACGCGATATATACGAAGGTGATCTAGTTCTAAGACTAGACAGTCGGATCGACAAGAAGACCGGCGAAGGAAGGAAATTCCGGGCCAAATGGTTGGGCCCGTACCGAGTCATGAAGGACTACGGAAATGGTGCTTACCTCTTATGTACGCTAGAAGGTGAGGAATTTGGTGAAACAGTCAATTCCCTGCACCTCAAGCGATTCTACGCATAAGCAACTAGCACTGCTTGTATAATTATCTACATTGCATCTTCATATAGATTTAGATCATTTTGTCCGCTTGTTTCTTACATAAATTGTGATCAAGGAATCTATTCTCAAAGCAATTCATTACAAAACTCGTGATGTTTTTGGCATAAAACTTTCTAATCATACCTCTCCATCTTCATGTATCATCGAATCATCTCGGAATCTTTTATCAAATAAAATCAGACATGACAAAGTCCTAATGGTAACCATACCAAGATCTGCAAGTTTGTTCTCGCTTTGATTTCTTCTTAGGATAGGTGTCTTGCCTATGGTCTGTTCTAGAAGCTTCATGGTGTCACATCTATCCCATATATACATCTCTTTGGAAATAAGCATATACTGACATTTTACTCAAATAAGCAAGTCAAAAAGTGATTAAACAGAAAATTTTATTTTTTACACATTTCCTTGCCCCACCAACCTTCGGTGATGAGCTTACGTCTCTTACTAGTGACGTAGGGTTGGGAAAGGATGGAAATGCCCTTACTCGCCTATGCCTTGCCCACGGTGATAAACCCACGCTTCTTACTAGTAGCATGGGGCAAAGTGTAGGGGGTCCTCTTGACAAAGAAAATGTTATAAGGTCATAAACAAACAATTCAAACTTTGAGTCAAAAATGAATGAATCAGATGTTCAAAATCCCAAGAGAGTTAAAATCCTAAAAACCTAGATCTTGTCTACTATGTGGCCATCTACGGGTCTAAGTCTAGATAAACCACAAAGCAAGTTGCATCCAAAACTATGAAGTCATTCGGGTAGAGTAAGCTTGTAGTTTTCAATTTGGTTCCACCAAAGCTTCGTCTATCTTTCATCACTATCATTTCACCACATTTCATAACTTGTGCCCTTCTTGGCTCTTGGTGATGAGCCCTCGCATCTTACTAGTTACGTGGATTTAGGAGTGGGGCAAGTTAATATGTTCATCATACTGGTTATTTTCATCACTTTGCCAAAACAAACATGAGGTATCCAAATTGCTCACAGAAGCTAAAATTCAAGATCACAATATATCTACAATATCATGTATGAGCATCATGAAACACAAAAAGAAAGCAAACATTTGCATCATCTGTTTTTCATTGCATACATTCTAGAAAGCATATAAACATACATTGTAGTATATACAAGGAAGTTGGAAATAGAAAAGAAGCCATGAGTGCCAAGGTTTTGATCCAAAATGAAAGCGTATATATAAATAATCAATGTTTATATACAATGCCATCATGCACTAGGCATGATCAAAACACTCAAAGAGCCCGTGATATACAAAAAATATATAGTACAAAGTACACGAGGGCCAAGAGGCCTCTTAATCCCTACGCGACCCCTCCAAAGGTGCACGCCCACGCCTAGGACTCCGGCTGCACCAGCGCTCTGAATGTACGGAGGGCTCAGGGTCCCGAGGGGAAACCGCGGTCTCACCACAAGAATGGCTCCTCATGAGGCGCTCAGGCGTCCTGTAGCCCGCTAACTCTGTACGGAGGGTTGACACCATCCTGGCCATGTGCCAAATGGGAGCGAAGACATCGGTATGCCTACCGGCTGCTGAGGGCTCCCCGACATCTACGAATAGCTCCGCGTGGGTCCTATCCATGGGGATCATCAGGGAATCAGTACATACCTTGCGGATCAGATCCCGCCACTCATCAATAGTCTCTACAAAAAAAGGAGAAAAATGAATTAGAAACCAAGCAAGAGGCTAGAAGATACAACAATAGAAACTAAGGAGAGCCTACAAATAAACATTAAAAGGGAGAAAGGGTAACTTACTCGGATCCCTAGGCATCCAAGATGGGTCGTTGGGACCGGCACCTGCCGCGGATGCCGCTTCCGACTGAGGGGCTGCTCCTATGGCAGGGGAAACATGTTGCCCTGCAACGGACTCATCCTCCCCACCATGGCCTTGAGAGAGTGGCTCCTCTGAAACTAGAGTGTCCTTCTCTGCGCTCTACTCAGCCCTCTCTGCCTGCATAATATCCTGAGTGTCATGCCACTCAGGATCACTGTCCTCGGTCTCCTCCTCTGTCCCTCCCTCTGAAAACTCCTCGAAGTTGGAGTCAATATCTATGGGTTCATCGCTGCTATGAGCAGGACCCGCAGCAATCTGAAGCAAAGGTGCCTGAGGTGCACCGGCTCTCCCTCTAGTGCGAACTATCCTCTTGGCTGCAATAGGAATGCCAGGAGTGATCACTGTCGAACCTCAGCCTCTAGGTCCCCCTCTGGCCTCGCGAACTGATCTGTAAACTGGTGACACTAGGGGAAGCATACCTGCATATGGAAGACCAAACTGCTGAGGAACCCGGCCGAAAGGATGTACCTCTACTCGTCCCACTCGATCAATGAGTTACCCTGTGGTGGGGCAGGAGATCAGGGTAAGAGTCTCCTCGCCCCATATGATGGCCATAAGCCGGTACGGTGTCATCTCCATGTCTGCAGTAGTGAGTGAGGCAACTGGCTGATGAGGTGCTATGAGCACCGACATATCTGTCCATCTGGCTTCCCTCACAGCCCCAAGATCTGCTACCTCCACCCCTTTGCCATAAGGGATAAAGCACTCATACACCCAACTCATAACTAAAGCCGGGTGGCTCAATGACTATCCCTATAAACGGACCACCCTATATAGATCATGGTAGGTGGTCCCCAAAATATCTGCACCCCAGGCATATATCCGGCCATGCCCCTCTATCTGTGCAATGATGGGGGCCCAGCAATATAACAGTGTGTCCCCTACCTTGTCCCCAATCAATCTCGAGGAAAGGATCCCCATGATGGCCTGTCGAAATACGGGGATAGGCAAAGAAGGAATGGATTGAACTCTCACCCCCTTTTTCAACCCCATGGAGATGACTGCATCTCCCATATATGCTGCCCATTGTGAAATCTGTGCCCGGGAGCCTGTTGTCTCTAGTGTAAGTCATCTCCCAATGATCGGGACCCCCAGAATGTAGTAGACATCCTCTAAGGTGATGGTCCACTCACCACGGACCCCTGGCAGTCGGAAGGTGTTCCGATTTGCATCCCAATAATAAAATAAGTCACAAAGGATGTGACTCGATGGTGCAACATGGGGCACGTGTGATATACGCAGTATGTTGGCCCTCTGTAGTGTGTCCTCCTCGTCCTGTGAAAGGGCATCCAGTACCCCTGAGAGCCAATCACACTCTCTCTCCCTGCTCCATCTAATGTACTCCACTCTCGCCTGCATACACCCAAAAACACACAAAACAGAGCAAGTTAATATCTGAACAATACCAAGAAGGTCATAAAAACGTATAGAAGTGCAAGAAAATACAAGTGCAATCTCAAAAATCAAGTTCTTTTGCATTCTGTTCAGAACCGCCACCCTGAGCAGGGAGGCGGTTTTGTAACCGCCACCCTGCCGTCCAGGGCGGTGGTCATGGTCCGAAAACCCACACGGGTTTTTAATCCTAAAAAGCCTAAAATTAACAAAAAGTGACCATTTGACCTAAAAATTGAGCCTACCCAGTAGGCGCCCCCCCTAGGTGGACCTTTTCAACCTAACATTTTTAAAAATAACCCCCCCATTTAACATTTCAAATTTAAAGGGGAAAAAACACAAAATTAAAGAAAACCAACCTATGATCTAGCAGGGCGGTGTTCCGCACGTGGAGGCATGATCACAATCTCGCTGCAGACGTTTTGACTCTACTCATGCAAGAAACCGTCACCGTGGGTCCCAGAGCTCAAAATCAATCAAATCAACTTGCGCAAATGAATAGGAAAATGGGCCCACTTTCATATATATAGCACCCTGTTTCGTTTTAAAATACTTTTTCACAGTTTTGGAGCGCTGATGGAGGTAAGTTCCTATCCCCACACGAATGGTATGTTCTCATTCCCTATTATTTTAGCATTTATTTTCCAAGTTATTGTATCTATCTGCACTTGAGTTCTCTTTTCATTTTGCAGGTAGCGAGAATTTCAGATGGCATCGTTTCAACACACGGACGAGTAAGGTATAGCTTCTAACTCCCCATTTCAGGACTGCCATACTCGGACCCACCATTTTATACCTCTTCATGGCTAAAATGCTTCTCTGAAGGGGCAATATGTACGTACCCAAAATTGTAAGGTACCATACTACTGGAACAGTGGAACAAGTGCCCCAATGATGATATAGGTCTCCTCGCAAGGTGTTCGAGATCCAGAAAAGCCCTCGGAGTATGCGTTAACATCCCGCATGCCCCACTTATCCCCCATGCCCTTTGTTTTCCCCTTTTTCCCTCTTTCCTTGGCCTCTTGATCTTCAGTGATGAAAACGTCACCCTGGTCAGGGCGGCGCTCCTGTAACCACCGCCCTACTCAGAGCGACAGTCCTGTGCGCATTTTCTAGAACTTTCTTTTGACGCGACTCACATGAAATATCACGGTTCACTAGCTTTTCCTTACCGACTTGAGCATGCATTTATGTTTTTGGTCCCCTGGAATAGTGTTTTTCCTTTGTTTATTGTTTTAGAGTTCAGTTTGGTTTTGATCTTTGGGTGAATGAAAAGCTATAAATGCATGGTTTGTGCACAAGCAAATGGTCTAAAGTTTAGCTGGATTTTGAAGACTGATCTTTACTCTCCTCATTTTTAGTATTTTAGCTTGTTATCTTGTTTAGAAACCATATTTTCAATTCACTTACATCTTTAGTTAGATTGCTCAGCTGTTGGTAAGCCACATACCCATCTTATGCAGGCAGTGCTGTCACTTCATCCAATTCAGCCTTGAAGTTTGCCTCTGAATTTCTCTTTGCTGTAGATTTAATTTTCATTGTTGCTTAGAGTTCTTAGTTTAGTTCATTATATGCCTGGTTAGCTTTATTCAGCTGTTGGTAAGCCACATATCCAGCTTGTGCAAGCAGTGTCATTATTTTATCCAATCCATTGGAACAGAATAGCTTAGGAAGCCATTAAAGTTGTAGGTTTTGCTCTTCGAATAAGATAGTTACAGGTTCTAGTCACTTCATGTTGCATGACTCGTAGTAAAATCCCCCTAGGAATCGCATAGGCCAAGCTCTGTACTCTTGCGCTATCCCTCTCCTACTCGCATTTTCGGTCTACATTCTGAGCTGTCCTTATCCTAAAATCTACTCCTATCGGTGCTAGCATTACACACTTTTCTGGATCCACGTGAACATGAAAGAATGAGGAGATCATGCTGAGGGGACGAGATCACACACACCATCGGATTCACCACTATTCTGCGGAATCCAGGTTTTAACTTTCAAAGTTCTAGTTAGAATCATATCAAATAGAGTAGATAAATTGCTTCATTTCAGTAAATTCTGTTCTTAATATTGCCAAGGAAGCTGTGAGGATTGATAGTTTCTGAGAAACTATGATTCACTCCTCACTTCTAAGGTAGGATTGAGAATCTTGCAGATAGATTAGACAAGCTATTTTATTTATTTAGAATAATTCTACAAATTGCACAGGAAAATAACTACAGTCGGTTATCTTGTCTGTTTTAAATTGTTATTTAATTATTATTTCTAGATACGCTTAAAATAGTTTGCTTTCCTTAAAATTGTTAAAATATTTCTTAGAAGAATAAAAGTTATATGTATGTTAGATTTAGTCCACGTAGTTAAAATTTTCTTCATTACAGTTAGATTTACATTTCGTTTCGTATGACAATCACGGGACCTCAGGAGCCCAGGGAATATATACTTGAGCCAATCGTGCCTCAAGCAAACCTCGTCACAGCAATAGTTGACATAGACCAAAATCTCAGAATACAAGTATTCTGAAAAACTATAGATTTGCAACTGATCAGTTCTCAGTTGAGAGGGTTAAACATAGAAGACGACCAAGTACACAAGTTTTGGTTGAAACAACCAAACTACATATTGCCCTAGGTAAAGCACTCACATGACTGTAGAAGGGTTCGAAAGAGAATAAACCTTTGGTTGTGACACTTTGGTCCCACAGCTGGGTGCAGGAGACACTCTCACAGACATAGACACCAGTTTAAGGATCCAAGTTGCGCGAACGCCTGTGAGATATTCTGAGAAAATCACACAGTTATTGGTCCTAAACATAGAAGCTGAGAAAGCATACGATTACTGAATACTAGGGATTAGAACTTGATTTCGCGTATGACCATAACAGGACCGCAACATCCAAGAATCCTTGGTTGTGACCCATAGATCTCACAGCGCAACAAATCCACAAGTCAATCAGATATAGACGCTGGCTTACGCACACTAGTATTCCAATCCACTCCAATTCCACCCATCATCATCAAAAAATTGTCCTTACTAGATATAGCGACTAACAAAGCTAGAGAACTCTGGACTAGGCTAGAGAATCATCCGTAGAGTCAATTATATTCACCATCCACCATATGACCTTATATGGGGACATACACGAAACTATCCCAGGTCATTTTTCCACGTATTCCGCAACCCATAGATCGAATCACGCTAGAGCTCGATATTGATTGGAGCCTTCGAGCAGTCATCCTTTCCGATCGATCTATCACACCAGTCCAAGTTAGAAGGGCCTTCTTTGCCTTAGATTCATAAATTCCACTAGTGTGTGTCAAAGACATTAGACTGCCTAACTAGTTTGTCTGCATCCCACACATATTCCACCTCCACCGGCTATCTCGGCACGACCTTGGGAGGTCGGGTACATGGAAGAGTCACTTGTAGATTCTCACGCTCGCCTGTCACTTTTCCGGTGTACAGATACCTCCAATCCCTTTTAGATGCATAAGAAACTAGCCACTCATATAGTTCTATCAGAAAATAGCAAAGAAGCTCTCATACAAACTATCATACAAATTATATTCCACCCATGCACGTACATTAATCTCAGATCTGGTGTTGAACCTCTATGTGTATTCTTCTTCTAGATATTTTATCCACTCCTCAACACTTTCTAGGGTCAACCGGTATGTCTTCATCGTGAACCATCTTAAAAAAAACTAAAAAGAGGTCTCGAAAATGGAACCAATGATGTAGCCTAGAATTTACCAGAAATAACCTAGGCACGTTGGCACATCACTCAACCTAGGTTGAGCACTCACGCAAATCATGCAAAGGTACCTATTTACATTTGCTTACGCATGATGTTAGCAATTTGAAGAGTTGATGCAGTCAGATCCATAAATAGTTTAAACATTCTACAAAGCCTATTCTAGATCTAAATCTAAGGAGTAATAGTCTTAAGTAATAGCCATAATGAATTCTACCATGCAAGATATAGTTATAACCTTGTTTAACCCCTTGAATCAGTCAATACTCCATTATATTAAACACAGTAAATACATAGAAGATTATTGTAATAAGTAGTACCTTACATTCATGTGCACATCAAATCTAACAACATAACTTCACAATAACTCATATCCAGTCCTACTATACTACGTAGATCACTACATATTTATAAGGGTGTATAATTTCCCTTCACCACTTACATAATTCACAAAATAGGTCGCATGCTTAAAATAGCCATGTGCCTTTACAATAATAGACACACATGCAAGTGCACTAATAATAGATCTCTTCTGGTTAACTTGTATTAATAATTCTATTATCAACTCAAACCCATGTATAGAGCTTAGTAGATTCTCTTCCAAAAATAACCTATGTGTGTCGTGCAAGTATTTATCAAGTTTGTGTGCTCCGCACACTATCTCTAAAAATAGCTCGTACTCCTGAAAATGGCTAAGTCCCAGATCATTCCTTGTCCTTCACGCGCGTTTACTTTCCTAGTATTTTGTGCCTTTCGACGCACCCTGTTCTCATGTGCAAACCTTTTGTGATCCTTTTACTAAGTATCATACTTTGTCTTCTCAACAAATGCATCAGTCAACGCACCCTACCAATTAGAGCACGTTTTGGCACATTTTTTCTCTTAAATTCCACCGTCTGAGGGAAAAAAAATAGGATTTAATTTGTAATTCAGTTTTTCCTATTTTAGGGAATTAGTTAATGTTAGTATCTTAGATGTATTGTGAGTTGGAATGTTGGTAATTCCTCTAATTTAGGCATGTAGAAGATGCATGGAAATTTTTGTGCCTGTAAACAATAAGCATGAGAACTTACTAAGAATAGTAGGTTCAAGTAAATTGCTAAAAATAGTAATTTTCACCACCTAGACTAGATTTATTCAAATTTAGTTAGATTTTGTTTGGAAACTCAAGTTGGGAGTTATTTTCCTATTTAGGAAACATTATAATTCATGATTCAATAATGAAGAAGGATATCTATTTTCTTTTGGATTTCAAATTATTTCTAGTATATTGAGTGTGTTCAGTTTTTTTTTACATTATCTGGTATCATAGCAAGTTCGAATCTTGGAAAGAAAAATGGCAGGAAGAGAAAGAGGAGGTGGTATTTCCTAGATGAATAGAAATATGCATGATCTGCATAGGAAATTTATTGCATTTTTTGCAATGATAACCAAAAGAGGGAATCAAGGTGGAGATGACACTAATGAAGAAGAATTTTATGAAGAGGAGGAGACGCAAATGCCACCCTTAGATTTTGAAGAAATGATGCTTCAAGCATTAGAAGGAAAGAATGATAGGATAAGATTTGATATTTCAGAGTATGGAGGTAGTCTAAAACTAGAGGATTTAATAGACTGGTTGACAAGCATGGGAATTTTTTTTGAGTGGAAGGTTATGTCAGAAGAAAAGAAAGTAAAATTTGCATGCAAAAAATTAAAAGGTAATGATATGTTATGGTGGGATCAACTACAAAAAGAGAGGTCAATAAAGGGGAAAGAAAGGATTAGGACCTAGAGTAAGGTGGAGAAGACACTAAAATAAAAATTTCTCCTTGTTCATTATGCACAAACCCTTTTCAAAAGGTTTCAGAATCTCAGACATAACTTAAAAACCATGCAAGAATACACAAATGAGTTTTACAAGTTGTCCATTCATTTAGAGAATGAAGAAATTGAGGAACAAATGGTTGCAAAGTATGTAAATGGATTAAAATTTTCTATTCAAAATGAAATAAGCATGCATGGGATTAATAATATGGAGGATGCCTATCACCTAGCCTTAAATTTTTAAGAAAAACAAAGTCGTCAAAGTTTTAGGAGATCACCTAGGAAGAATAAGGGAGCCTCATCCTCCTTTCATGGATGAGTTGGTTTCAGTCAAGGTAGGGGAGAACCACATCGTGGAGTGGAAAAGGAAAAAGATACAAGATAAGATTCTCCAAATCAGCACAGAGGTAGAGGATTTCCTAGGGGCAGAGCATATGTTGGCAGTAGAGGATGGGAGGCTCCATGAAGACCATTTGTTTTTAATAGATGTTGTGAAGAGGATCATAGGGCTTTCAAATACCCACATTATTATACACATGAAAAGAGACAAAGAGACTCTCCAAGGGTAAATATTTTTTAAGCTGAACAACAAGAAGATGAACAGGACCAAGAAATTCCACAACATGTGGGAGAAATTATGATGATCAAAAGGACAACCATTTCTCCAAGAAATGATATCAAGGAGGATGCATGGCTACATAGAAATATCTTCAGACCAAGATGAAATTTGGGAGGAATAGTATGTAATGTTGTTATTGATGGTGGTATTTGTGAGAACATGGTTTCAAATGAGATGGTTAAGAAACTAGGTCTGCATTGTGAGAAAAATCCTAGTCCTTACCATATTGCATGGTTTAAGAAGGGTAATGAAGTTACTATTGATAAGAGATGTTTAATAATTTTTTCTATTGGGAAAATTTATAATGATGAGATTTGGTTTGATGTTATTCCTATGGATGCATGTCATATGTTGCTAGGAAGACCATGGCAATTCTATAGGAATGTTATTGATGACATGGGAAAGAATACTTATAATTTCTGTAAGGATGGCACAAAAATAGTTTTTTTACCCCTTAAGGAAGAGGGGAAAGTTGAAAATATGATTTCTACAAAAAAAAAATTGAAGGAGGAAAGGGAAACTGGGTTTTGTTATGCACTGGTAAAAAAAGGATGTACCTGTAAGTGCACAAATACTAGTAGAAGAAACATAATTAATACAATAATTTTTTGATGTTATTCCTAATGAGCTACCACATGGATTACCACCCACAAGATATATACAAAACCATATTGATTTGATCCCAGGGTCTTCACTCACAAATCAACCAGATTATAGGATGAGCCTGAAATTGCATGAAGAATTGAATAAACAAGTGGTAGAGCTCTTAAGAAAAGGGATAGTAAGGGAGAGCATGAGTCTTTGTGCAATCCCAGATTTATTAACTCCAAATAAGGATGGAACATGGAGAATGTGCATGGATAGCAGAGAAATCAATAAAATGTCAATCAAGTATAGGTTCCCAATACCTTGGCTTGATGATACGATGGATGTGCTTGTTGGATCTAGGTATTTTACAAAGATTGATCTTTGAAGTGAAAACTATCAGATTTGGATCAAAGAAGGAGATGAATGGAAAACAACATTCAAGATAGGGAATGGATTATATGAGTGAATGGTGATGGCATTCGGTTTATCTAATATAACTAGCACTTTTATGAGGTTGATAAACACTATGCTGCGGGAGTAAAATGGTAAGTTTATTGTGATTTATTTTGCTGATATCTTGATTTTTAATAAAACTAAAGAAGACCATTTGAGGCATCTGAGGGTGATATTTTAAGTGTTAAGGAAAGAGAAGCTTTATGCAAATATGAAGAAGTGCACGTTTACGCAAGAGATTTTGGTATTGTTAGGTTTTACTATCTTAGTAGATGGGGTACATATAGACTCTGGGAAGATAAAAGAAATTACTAAATGGCCTACTCCATGGAGTATAATAGAGGTAACAAAATTTCATGCTTTAGCAATATTTATAGATAGTTTATTAAAAAATTCATAAGTATTATAGCACCTATAAAAATTTCCACAAAAGGAAGGGAGGTTTTGTGGACAAAGGCAACTGAGGATATATGTTAGTTCTTAAAGAATAAGGTGACAGAGGCACCTATTTTGGCCCTACCATATTTTGATAAAGTATTTTAGGTTGATTGTGACACCTCACATGTGGGTATTAGTGCGGTCCTAAGTCAAGGAGGAAAGGCAGTAGCTTTCTTTAGTGAGAAACTGAATGAGGTAAGAAATAAATACTCTACTTATGATGTGGAATTTTATGCAATTGTATAAGAATTGAGTCATTGGAGGAATTATTTAGTGCTTAAGGAGATTGTGTTATTTACATACCACATAGCCTTGAAATATGTGAATACACAAAAGAAGTTAGATAGTAGGCATGCAAATTGGGTATCATTTTTACAGGGTTATCCTTTTTCTCTAACGCATAATCTAGAAAATAGAATCAAGTTACGGATGCATTGAGTAGGCATGTGACTCTATTTACAACTATGGAAAATGAGGTGGTTGGTTTTGAAGCAATAAAGGATTTGTATTCTTCTTATCCCGATTTCAATAATATTGTTGAAAGGTTAAGTCTTCAATTGTCAGACAGTGCAAGTGATGTCCAAGATGAGTACCTTTTACATGATGGCTATCTATTCAAGGGACACCAACTATATATTACAATTGAGTTTATGAGAGATAATATTGTGAAAGAGCTACATAATAGAGGATTGGCTGGGCATTTTGGTAAGGATAAGATGATATCCTTGGTAGTAGAGAAATACTGTTAGCCAAAGTTGAAAAGATATGTGATAAGATATTTAGAGAGGTGTAAAATTTGCAAAGTCTCTAAATTTCATGCAAAGAATATAGGCATGTATATGTCGTTGCATGTTCCCAAAGGGCCTTGGACTGATTTGAGTATGGATTTTTTTTTGGGATTACCAAAAACACAATGAGGTAATGAATCAATTTTTTTGGTTGTTGATAGGTTTTCTAAGATGGTTCATTTTATTGCCTGAAAGAAAACTAATGATGCAATAGGAGTAGCAGATTTGTGTTTTAGAGAAGTTGTTCATTTGCATGGTGTTCCAAAAACCATTACTTAAGATAGTGACACAAGGTTCTTAAGTCACTTCTGGAGGACTTTATGGAAGAATTTGGGAGCTAAACTATAGTTCATCATTACTTATCATCATCATATTGATGGGAAAAAAGAGGTGGTAAATAGGAGTTTGGGAATCTTGTTAAGGTGCATAGTTGGGGAAAAGCCAAAACAATTGGACTTAGCATTACCACAAGTTGAGTTTACTTATAACAGATTTATAAATAGGTCCATAGAAAAGTCTCCATTTTCTATTGTGTATGGGAGTAATCCAAATGGGGTGTTAGATTTGGTATATCTCCCAGTCGATGGTAGATTCAGTGATGATGTACAAGTATTTACCAAACATATACAACAATTGTAGGAAGAAGAGTGGATGACGTTACAAAATAGTAATGAGAAGTATAAGGAAATAGAATATGTGCATAGACAGAGAAAGTTATTTACAATGGGTGAGTTAGTTATGGTATACGTGTGGAAGGAAAGGTTTCCAAAAGGAACCTATAACAAGTTGAAGTACAAGAATATTGGTCCTTGCAAAATCATGAAAAAAAATGATAATACTTATGAGGTAGAATTACCAAGGAATTTTGATATTTATCTAGTGTTTAATGTTTCATACTTATATTATTTTCCTAGGGATGGTGTAGAAGGGTGTGTTATTAATGAAGTATTATATTGGATGAAGCAATTTCTAGTGGAGAAGAAAGAAGAAGTGGATCAGATTCTAGACAAGAAAACATTACACACACAACATGGGAAATACAACAAATATTTCATACATTGGAAAGGATTGGAACAAGAGGAAAATACATGGGTCATAGAGTGGGAGATTAAGAAGATGTATGTAGATAAATGGCAGAAATTTGAAGAAGACAACTTTTAGGAGCTACATTTTTTTCAAGCAAGGGAGAACGATACGCTATAATTAGCATGAACTTGGAAAGGACATAACTTGTGCTCTAGGTGTCCAATTGGGTCCATTTTTTTAAACCACCTATTTTGAAGAGAGAAACTCACTTGTAAACTCTCCCAACCAGTTGGAACACAATTCGGCACATTTTTGGGCCCAAATTCCACCATCTAAGGGCCAAAAATAGGATTTAATTTGTAATTTAATTTTTTTCTTAATTTTATTAATGTTACTCTTAGATGCATTGTGAGTTGGAAATTTGGAAATTCCTATAATTTATGCATGTATAATATTCATATAAATCTTTGTGCCCATATGAATAAGCATATGAGGTTACTAATAATCGCAGGTTCTAGTAAATTGCTAAAAATAGCAATTTCCTCCACATAGAGTAGATTTAGTAAAAGTTAGTTAGAGTTTGTTTGGAAACTCAAGTTGGGAGTTGTTTTCCTATTTAAGAAACATTGTAATTCATGATTTAATAATGAAGAAGGAGATCTATTTTCTTTTGGAATTCAAATTATTTGCAGTATATTGAGTGTGTTCAGATTTTTGGCTGCATTGTCTAGTATCAGAGAAAGTTTGAATCTTGGAAAAAATGGTAGGAAGAAGAAGAGGAAGAGGAGGCGTTATTTCCCATATGAATATAAAAATGTTGGATCTATAGAGGCAAGTTTTTTTTCTTGTTGTAATGATGACCCAGAGAGGAAATCAAGGTGGAGATTACACTAGTGAAAAATAAGTTTGTGAAGAGGAGGAGACGCAAGCACCACCCTTAGCTTTTGAAGAAAGGATTCTTTGAGCATTAGAAGGAAAGCATGAAGGGATAAGATTTGATTTTTTAGAGTATGTGGGTAGTCTAAAACATGATGATCTGATATACTAGTTCAAGATAATGGGAAAATGTTTTGAGTGGAAGGCTATGTCAGAAGAAAAGAAGGTGAAATTTGCATGCATGAAATTAAAAGGTCATGTTATGTTATGGTGGGATCACCTACAAAAAGAGTGGTCATGAAAGTGGAAATAAAGGATTAGGACATGGAGTAAGATGGAGAATAAGCTAAAATATAAATTTCTACATGTGGATTATGCACAAACCATTTTCAAGAGGTTTCAGAATCTCAGACAGAACTTACAAACCATGTAAGAATACACATATGAGCTCTACAAGTTGTCCATTCATGTAGAGCATGAATAAATTGAGGAATAAATGGATGAAAGGTATGTAAATGGATTAAAATTTTCTATTCAAGATGAAATAAGCATGCACAAGATTAAGAGCATGGGGGATTCCTATCAGCTAACCTTAAAGGCCAAAGAAAAACAAAGCAGTCAAATTTTTAGGAGATGACCTGGGATGAATAGGGGAGCCTCATCATCCTTTTGGGGATGAGATAGTTTCAGTAAAGGTAGGGGAGAACCACATCGTGGAGTGGAAAAGAAAGAATATATAAGAAACGATTCTCGAAATCAGAAAATAGGTAGAGGATTTCCTCGGGACAGAGGATATGCTGGCTGTAGAAGATGGGAGGCTCCACGAAGACCATTTGTTTATTACAGATGTGGTGAAGAGGGGCATAGGGATTTTGAATTCCCACATTATTATAAACATGAAAAGATATAAGTAGACTCTCCAAGGGTAAATATTTTTGAAGCTGAATAAGAAGAATATGAACAGAAGCTAGAAATTACAACAGATGTGGGAGAAAATCTAATGATCAAAAGACAATGATTTCTCCAAGAAAGGATATCAAGGGGGTGCATGGCTACGTACAAATATATTCATAAAAATATGCAATTCAGGTTGAAAGGTATGTAATGTTATCATTTATTGTGGTAGTTATGCGAGCATGGTTCTAAATGAGATGGTTGAGAAACTAGGTCTACATTGTGAGAAGAATCCTAACCCTTACTATATTGCATGGTTTAAGAAGGGTAACAAATTTATTGTTGATGATATATTTTTACTTAGGTTTTCTATTGGGAAAAGTTATAAGGATGATATTTTGTGTGATGTTATTCCTATGGATGCATGTCATATGCTTCTAGGAAGACCATGGAAATTTGATAGGAAATTTATTCATGAGGAGGAAAGAATACTTATACTTTCTGGAAGGATGGAACAAAAATTGTTTTGCTACCTCTTAAGGAAGAGGGGAAGGATGAAAATATGATTTTTGCAAAATAATTTGTGAAGGAGGCAAAGGCAACTAAGTTTTGTTATGCATTGCTTGCAAATAAGGATGAACCTGCAAGTTCATGAATACCAGTGGAAGAAACAAAATTAATAGAAGAATTTTTTTATGTTATTCCTGATGAGATACCAGATGGATTACCACCCAAAAGAGATATTAAGCACCATATTGATTTTATCATAGGGTCTTCACTCCCAAATCAAGAGGCTTATAGGATGAGCTTGACATTTCATTTAGAATTGACTAAGAAAGTAAAAAATCTCGCGAGAAAGGGGTCATAAGGGAGAGCATGAGTCTATGTTCGATCCCAACTTTATTGAATCTAAAGAAGGATGGAACATGGATAATGTGCATGGAAATTAGATCAATCAATAAAATTAAAATCAAGTATAGGTTCCCAATACCTCTCCTTGATGATATGATGGATGTGCTTATTGGATCTAGGTATTTCACAAAGATTGATCTTCGAAGTGGTTACCATCAAATTCATATCAGAGAAGGAGATAAGTTGAAAAAAAAATCAAGATAGGGAATGGATTATATGAGTGGATTGTGGTGCCATTTGGGTTATCTAATGCACATAGCACTTTTATGAGGTTGATGAACACTATGTTGTGGGAGTATAATGGTAAGTTTGTTGTGGTTTATTTTGATGATATCTTGATTTTCAGTAAAACTACAAAAGAGCATTTGAGGTGTCTGAGGGTGATATTTGAAATGTTAAGTAAAGAGAAGCTCTATGCAAATATGAATAAGTGCACATTTATGCAAGAGATTTTTGTATTTTTGGGTTTTATTATTTCAGCAGATGGGGTACAGATGGACTCCAAGAAGATAAAAGCAATTATTGAATGGCATACTCCACAGAGTATACAGAGGTAAGAAGCTTTCATGGTTTAAAAAAAAAATTATAGAAAGTTTATTAATAATAATATTATTATTGTAGCACCTATAATAAATTTCACAAAAGAAAGGGTTTTTTTTTACAAAGGTAGCTAAGGATAGCTTTTAGTTCTTGAAGAATAAGGTGACAGAGGCACCTATTTTGGCACTACAATATTTTGATAAAGATTTTGAGGTTGATTATGATGCCTCACAAGTGGGTATTGGTGTTTTCCTAAGTCAAGGCATCAAGCCAGTAGTTTTATTTAGTGAGAAAATGAATGAGGTAAGAAAGAAATAGTCTAGTTAATGTTAGGATTTAATTTTCATTTCGGGTTTTTCATATTTTAGGGAATAAGTTAATACTAGTATCTTTAGATGCATTTTGAGTTGGAATGTTTTAAATTCCTCTAAATTAGGCATACATAATATGCGTGGAAATTTATGTTCTTGTACGAATGAGCATGTGACTTACTAAGAGTAGCAGGTTCTAGTGAACTACTAAAAATAGTCATTTCTGCCACCTAAAGTAGATTTATTCAAAGTTAGTTAGAGTTTGTTCGGAAACTCAAGTTGGGAGTTGTTTTCCTATTTAATAAACATTGTAATTCATGGTTCAATAATGAATAAGGATATCTATTTTCTTTTTGAGTTCAAATTATTTGCATTATGTTGAGTGTGTTCAAATTTTTAGATACATTATCTGGTATCAAAGCAAGCTCAAATCTTGGAAAAAAATGGCAAGAAGAGGAAGAGGAGGTGTTATTTCCCATATGAATATAAACATGTTGGATATGTATAGGTAATTTGTTGTGCTTGTTGCAATGATAAGCCAAAGAGGAAATCAAGGTGAAGATGACGTTGATGAAAAATAAGTTTGTGAAGAGGGGAAGATGCAAGCACCACCTTTAGCTTTTGAAGAAAGGATTCTTCGAGCATTATAAGGAAAGAATTATGGGATAAGAGTTGATGTTTCAGAGTATGGAGGTAGTCTAAAACAAAAGGAGCTGATAGACTGATTGACTAGCATGGGAAGTTTTTTTATTTGAAGGCTATGTCAAAAGAAAAGAAGGTAAATTTTACATGCACCAAATTAAAAGGTCATGCTATGTTATGGTGAGATCACCTAGAAAAAGATTGGTGAAGAAAGGGGAAAGAAAGGATTAGGATTTGGAGTAAGATGGAGAATTAGCTAAAAGAAAAAAAATTCCCTATGGATTATGCACAAACCCTTTTCAGGAGGTTTCAAAATCTCAAAAAGGACTTACAAACCATGCAAGAATACACAAATTATTTTTACAAGTTGTCCATTTGTGTAGAGCATGAAGAAATTGAGGAAAAAATTGGTGTAAGGTATGTAAATGGATAAAAAAATTAATTCAAGATGAAATAAGCATGCACAAGATTAAGAGCATGGAGGATGCTTATCATCTAGCCTTAAAGGCTGAAGAAATATGAATTCATCAAAGTTTTAGGAGATCACCTGGGATGATTAGAGGATCCTCATCCTCCTTTCGGGAATGAGATGGATTCATTCAAGGTTGGGGAGAACCACCTCATTGAGTGGAAAATCAAGAAGATATAAGAAAATATTCTCATAATCACTAAAGAGGTAGAGGATTTCCTAGGGGCGGAGGATATGCTGGCGATAAAGGATGAGAGTCTCCACCAAGACCATTTGTTTATTATAGATGTGGTGAAGAGGGGCATAGGGATTTTGAATGCCCACATTACTATACACATGACATGATATAAGTAGGCTCTCCAAGGGTAAATATTTTTTAGGATGAACAAGAAGAAGATGAACATGACCTAGAAATTACAACATATGTGGGAGAAAATCTTATGATCAAAAGAACGATGATTGCTCCAAGAAAGGATATCAAGGTGGATGCATGGATATGTATAAATATATTCATAACAAGATGCACTTCATGAGGAAAGGTGTGTATTGTTATTATTGATGGTGTTAGTTGTGAGAACATGGTTTCGAATGAGATGGTTGAGAAACTAGGTCTACATTGTGAGAAGAATCCTAACCCTTACCATATTACATGGTTTAAGAAGGGTATTGAAGTTATTATTGATAAGAGATGTTTAATAATTTTTTATACTGGGAAAATTTATAGAGATGATATTTTGTGTGATGTTATTTCTATGGATGCATACCATATGCTTCTAGGAAGACAATGGCAATTTGATAGGAAAGTTATTCATGACGATGGAAAGAATACTTATTCTTTTTGGAAGGATGGCACAAAAATAGTTTTTCTAACTCTTAAGGAAGAGGGTAAGGATGAAAATATGCTTTCTTGAAAATAATTTTTGAAGGAGGCAAAGGAAACTAGGTTTTGTTTTGCACTAGTCACAAATAAGGATGAACATTTAAGTGCATGAATACCATTAGAAGCAACAAAATTAATAAAAGAGTTTTTTGATGTTATTCCTGATGAGATACCAAATGGATTACCACCCAAAAGAGATATTCATCACCATATTGATTTGGTCCCAAGGTCTTCACTCCACAATCAAGTGGCTTATAGGATGAGTGTGACATTGCATGCAAAATTGAATAAGTAAGTGGCAAAGCTCATGAAAATGGGGGTAATAAGGGAGAGCATGAATTTGTGTGTAATCCTGAATTTGTTAACTCCAAAGAAGGATGGAACATGGAGAATGTGCATGGATAACAAAGCGGTCAATTAAATTACAATCAAATATAGGTTCCCAATACCTTGCCTTGATGATATGATGGATGTGATTGTTGGATCTAGGTATTTCACAAAGATCGATCTTTGAAGTGGTTACCATCATATAAGGAGATGAGTGGAAAACAACATTAAATACATGGAATGGATTATATGAGTGGATGGTGATGTCATTCGGGTTATCTAATGCACCCATCACTTTTATGAGGTTGATGAACATTATGCTGCAAGAGTACAATGGTAAGTTTTTTGTGGTTTATTTTGATGATATCTTGATTTTTAGTAAAACTAAACAAGAGCATTTGAGGCATCTAAGGGTGATATTTTAAGTTTTAATGAAAGAGAAACTCTATGCAAATATGAAGAAGTGCGCGTTTATGCAAGATGTTTTGGTATTTTTGGGTTGTATTATTTTAGCAGATGGGGTACCGATGGACTCTGAGAAGATGAAAGTAATTATTGAATGGCCTACTCCATGGAGTATAAAAGAGGTAAGAATATTACATGGTTTAGCAACATTTTACATAAAGTTTATTAAAAATTTCAGCACTATAGTAGCACCTATAACAGATTGCACAAAAGGAAGGGAGTTTTTGTGGACAAAGGAAGCTAAGGATAGCTTTCAGTTCTTGAAGAAGAAGGTGACAAAGGAACCTATTTTGGCACTACCAGATTTTGGTAAAGTGTTTGAGGTTGATTTTAACACTTCACATGTGATTATTGGTGTTTTTCTAATCAAGGTGGAAATCTAGTAGATTTATTTATTGAGAAACGTAATGAGGTAAGAAAGAACTACTCTACTTATGATGTGGAATTTTATGCAATTGTACAACCATTGAGGCATTAGAGGATTTACTTAGTGCATAAGGATTTTGTGTTATTTTTTTATTATTATTGGTAAATAGTTTTTTGAAAGGGACTATACCCTTGTACACTAAGGCTTAGAAGCTAGAATTGAAATTTAAATCACAAGAGATGGATCAAAATCCAAATAGAAAAATAAAGCCCGACTGCAGAAAACTGTCTGCAAAGTAAAAAACAACAACCGACAAAGCAACAGCAAAAAAACAACTGATGTACAGCAATCAAATAGCAATGGCATAACACCACCATTGGAATCAACCTGCTATCCGGCCAAGAAAAATGAGACCAATGTAACCCAGCCAGCCAATAGTAGAGATAATAATCATCAAGGTGAAGTGTTACCCTTCAGAGTGGTATATTTTTTCTTTTTGCTGACCATATTCCATCCTGATGGAGCCTTCGCAGTTGGAGAAGAAGACAAAGGAGGAGTATTTTCCTTAGTTGCATTTGTCCCATTTGGGACAGCCACGTTGTTAACTTGAGAGAGATATTTATCATTTTCCATGCTGTCCCCAACAGTTTGTGCATTTTTCATGCTGCTCACAATTTGAGATTCGGTTTCCGGGGCTGAAATGGATTGTGTTATTTACATACCACATATCCCTTAAATATGTGAATACACAAAATAAGTTGAATAGTAGTCATGCAAAGTGGGTATCATTTTTCCAGGGTTATACTTTTTCTCTAAATCATAAATACAGAATACAAAATCAAGTTACGGATGCATTGAGTAGGTGTCTTCCTCTATTTACAACTATAGAAAATCAAGTGGTTGGTTTTAATGCAATAAAGGATTTGTATTCTTCTGATCCTGATTTCAATAATATTGTTGAAAGGTTAAGTCATCCATTTTCAGACAATGTAGATGATGTCCAGAATGATTACCTTTTACAGGATGGTTATCTATTCAAGGGACGTCGAATATGTATTCCAGATGGGTATATGTTGGAGAGGAAATTTTTCAGGTGGAAAAATTTGTGAATTCTTTTCCAATGCTCTGGGAATATAAGTCCCTCTACTTAACTGGTGCAACTGCCATGTATGCATGCATGAGAAAGTGTGGATTTCTGTGGTGACCTTTCAGTCAAGGATCCAACAAGGGCACTCCATTAACCCTACGGAAAATTATTGTAGTTATCTATAAAGGGGGAATTTTCTATGAAGGTGGGAAAGGGAGTGAGAATAGAGGTAGGATAACTAATGTTATAGGTAGAAAATCTAATTCCTACATGCACTAGTTAGAAACTTCAACACATGCATTTATGAGAAGAAACAACCCTGCAAATGGCAACAAAATGAGATAAGATTGTAAAATCAAAGTTTATAAAATATCCTCATCAAAGAGGCTACAAAATCCTTCTTCTTGTATTGATGCTTAAACAAAAGTTGTATATAATGTGGGAATGGAAGAAATTTTAGAATGGAGGAAAGTAGAAGAAAAATGGTTATCTCCTTTGCTTTATCTAAGTACAATGCACTCATGAGTTTACAAGATCAATTGCCAACCCCTTGCAATGGTGTAAAGAAGTCATTACATATATTGTAAGAAACAATTACAACTTCTTATTTGTTAGCAAGAAACGGTTTACAATATTTTCAATAATTCATGTCCGTTTAGATTTTTGATTCATGAAGAAACACCAATGGCGAGAAAAACCAAACTTTTCATAATGCAGCCATTACACTCATTTTTTAACTTCGAATTTGAACCATTCATCTTGCCTTTGAAACTTTAAACCAGAGTCATCCACATGGGAGAAATTTACTAGAGCGGGCGTGGAGGATACCTTTGGCATTTTGTGACTTTATAAAGATTTGGCATTTTTGCATTTTTGGTCCACCCTTCCACTTTTGATATAATCCTGACATGTGGATTCACTTGATTGGCAAAGGAATCGTGGCTCGTTGTATGACTTTTATCCCTTTTTTACAAAAAGGCTCAAAACCTCAAAGTTCTCTGCCAACCCACTTCCCCGCTTTGACTCTTTTGATGCAGGCTCAACATTTGAATTTTTCCCTCTTAGCATGATCAGGGCTACAGGTCACTTTATGAATTTTATTCCTTTTCACAAAAAAAGCTCAAAACCTCAAATTTCTCCGCCGACCCACTACCCTGCTTTGACTTTCCAATGACAAGCTTAATATTTGAATTTTTCCTTGACATGGGCGGGGTTGCGGGTCACTTTTTAACTTTAAGCCCCTTGAATGAAAACAAGGCTCAAATTCTCAAATCTCCCTAATGGCTCGCTTCCCCACCTTGACTTTCTATTTGGCCTTAACATTTGACTTTTTACTCATAGCATGATCGGGGTTGCGGGTCACTTTATGACTTTTAGCCCTTTTTACAAAAAGGCTCAAAAACACAAATTGCTCTGCTGGCCCACCTCTAATTAGATATGTCCACATACCCATGGATAATGGGGCCAAAATTTGACGAGGAAGAAAATGCCCATCATTCACGACTATGGAAAAATGCAGAGAAGAAGGAAACTCCACCATTTCGTGCCCAATTTTCAAATTTCTTTCACGAACCAAGGAATTGAAAACAATACAAGGTTTGATGATCCATGGCCATAGAAAGATTGACAATTTCATTCAAATGAGGACAACAATAAAATTTTCACGCATCCAGATGGGGAAACGGAAAATTTATCAAAACGTGTAGACCAGAGAGTTTAAACAACTTCAAAGCATGAATTTCTCTATCTTTTATGACTTCCCACTTTACTTGAACAATTTTAGAGGGCATGAGCTCAACATTTTTGAAATTAACTTATAAAATGAGGGGGGATTTTGAGGGTGACAATAGTCTATGAGAGACAATATTGTGAAAGAGATGCATAGCAGAGGATTGGCTCAAAATTTTGGTAAGGATAAGACAATAACCTCTGTAGTAGAGAAATAATATTGGCCAAAGATGAAAAGAGATGTGATAAGATATGTGGAGAGGTGTTGAATTTTACAAATATCAAAAGGCCATGCATAGAATATAGAGTTATATATGATGTTTCCTATTCCCAAAGGGTCATGGACAGATTTGAGTATGGATTTCACTTTGGGAGTACTAAAATACAACAAGGTAATGACTCAATTTTTGTGGTTGTTGATAGGTTTTCTAAGATGGTTAATTTTCCTACCTACAATAAAATTAGTGATGTCATAGGAGTAGCAGATTTGTTTTTCAGATAAGTTGTTCATTTGCATGGTGTTATCAAAACCATTACTTCATATAGGTACACAAGGTTCTTAAGTCACTTCTGGATGACTTTATGGAAGAATTTGGGAACTAAACTACAGTTCAATAGTTCCATTCATCTTCAAACTGATGAGAAAATAGAGGTGGTAAATAGGATTTTGGGAAACCTGTTAAGGTGCATAGTTGGGTAAAATACAAAACAATGGGAGTTATCATTACCACAAGATGAGTTTTCTTATAAAAATTCATAAATATGTCAACAGGAAAGTCTCCATTTTCTATTATGTATGGGAGTAATCCAAACAAGGTGTTAGATTTGGTACAACTCTCAGTTGATGGTAGATTTAGTGATGATGGAGGATAATTTACCAAACATATACAATAATCACAGGAAGAAGTGTGGAATAAGTTGGAGAATAGTAATGATAAGTATAAGAAAATAACAGATGTGCATAGATGGAGAAAGGTATTTATAGTGGGTGATTTTATTATGGTATACCTACAGAAGGAAAGGTTTCCAAAAGGAACCTATAACAAGATGAAGTCTAAGAAGATTGGTTCCTACAAAATTGTGAAAAAAAAAATGATAATGTTTATGAGGTATAATTTCCAGGGAATTTTTATATTTCCCTAGTGTTTAATATTTCAAACTTATATTCGTTTCATGGTTATGGTGAAAAATGGTATGGTATTGAAACATTAGTAGATTGGAGGCAGTAGGCTCCAGTGAAGAAGAAAGAAGAAGTGGATCAGATTCTAGACAAGAAAAAAGTGCACACACAACATGAGAAATACAAAAATTATTTGGTACATTGAAAGGATTGGAACAAGATGAAAATACATGGGTCACAGAGTGGGAGATTAAAAAGATGGATGCAAATAAATGGCATAAATTTGAAGAAGACAACTTGCAAGAGTTACGTTTTTTTCAAGTAGAGGATAATGATGCGCTAAATTAGTAGGGACTTGAAAATGTCATAACGTGTGCTCCAGGTGTCTGATTGGGTCCATTTTTTTAAAACCACCTGTTTAGATGATAACGATGCACTGCTTAACCTTATTTTCTAGTTAGAGCATGTTTCTACACATTTTCAGACCTGAATTCCACCATTTAAGGGCCAAAAATTAGTATTTAATTTATAATTTGGTTTTTTCTTATTTTAGGGAATTAGTTAATGTTAGTCTCTTGGATGCATTGTGATTTGGAAAGTTGGAAATTACTCTAATTTAGGCATGTAAAATATGTGTGGAAATTTCTATGCTTGTACAAATAAGCATGTGAACTTACTAAGAATAGATGGTTCTAGTAAACTGCTAGAAATAGTAATATCCGCTACCTAGTCAAAGTTAGTTAAAGTTTATTTGGAAACTCAAGTTGGGATTTTTTTTCCTATTTAGGAAAAATTTTATTTCATGATTCAATAATGAAGAAGGAGATCTATTTTCTTTTGGAATTCAAATTATTTGTAGTATATTGAGTGTGTTCAAAGTTTTGGCTACATTAATTACTGGATCACTTCCCTTCTCATAGCCATTCTAATTTGGCTTCGAGGTATGTGTCCTTGAAGTAAAATCCAAACTTGTAACTATAACGAAGCTTGTACTTAATGCATTACCATGTCACGATTACAGATCTATATGAGACGAGTCAATATAGTTATTAGGCGGCAATATTCAAATAACGACTAATGTCATTAAACGACCATGTACTGACTGTAGTGAGTTGACCCATTAAGGTTCCTAAATTGGAACACGGTATCCTAATTAATTTAATCATGACGGGTTATTCTATATTAGACGACTCTTTCACCACTAATGAACTGTATCTAGGATCATATCTCATAGTATCATAATAGGTCAAATTGTAGTTCCATTAAAATTCATTTTTACCTATCTATTCCAGTTATAAGTTAGATAACTTCTTTATATATGTATTCCCAATCTTACTATTACACAATTAATGATTAGATTTCAAACTGTATAAAATATTTTCTCTCATTATCAAGGAGTAAAAAACTATTAATGTTGTTCTTGCCCATATTTGTAATTATGCAAAGCTACATAATCACTCGGAATTTATGATACATTATATCATTTCCATTAGCCCCCTCTTTAATAAAACGTATTCTATTTATTTGATTCATGTTATCCTAGTTTACTTTTGCATCTTTATATAAATCAACTCCATTATACATGCATATAAATTTTACTCATTTTAGGTTTCTCGGTTTAGTGATACATTAATTATCTTGAGAAAATTCTTCAATAATATCTATACCCAACTTAGGTTTATTAGGTTACCACCAACTTGGTAGCTTATTTATTCTCCTTAGATCTTCATGCAAATTTATTTGGCGTCTAAATATATATTCAAATTTTTATCGTCTATAAATTCATCATTCACATTCTATTTTTGAGTACACTGTCATATCTTAATTATGTTTATATTAAACTTACTATTGTGGGAGTGGACATCCCAATCCTTTATAGTGAATATGTTTGATAAGTACTCAATGTGAGAACATCCTACATGTTCTCAACAACTAGTTCATGGTATGCATTTGGCATCCTAACTATGATTTCATAGTAGATTAGTATGCAAGGATTTAATCTCACATGTTGTTCCTTCCCAACTATATCCCATATTATATGGGTCATTTAAGTAGTTAAGTTTAATCTGATTAAGAATGAATTTTCCTCATTTCATATTGGTATTTGGAGTAAAAATTCAACATAAATGTTCATCACATCATATCTTTGATGATGGTAAAACTAATAGAACTTTTACTTCCTTTTACCATTTCTTTGATATGCTTAGGTATAGAAGAACATCCTTGTTCTATTATTATTTAATTTAGCACCTATCAGTATTACATTAAGTTCCCTATCACGTTACAAGAATCAGATTGTTTTATAAAGCAACTCAACTTAGTTCTCCTTTAAGGTTTGATTGCTTCCCCAAAAGGGAAACATTTAAGTGTTAATGTCTCATTCCTTAAACATCAAAATTTATCTTACCATTCATAGGTTACATCTACTTATTTTTCCTTCTCAGATAGTTACTTTACTATTAAGTACACCCTTATATGAGCTTTCAAATTCATACCTAGAAGATAACTTATCCATTAAGAATTTTTCCTAAAGCTTGACTTAGTATATTTCACAACCTTTTGTGAACAATACTTTTAAGTGTTCAACAAGATAATCTCTCCAGATGTAATGTATAATACAACACTAACCCATTATGTATCACATTAACCTATGGATGATATTATTGAATCATAACATCCCATTTCAATCATTTAAAATTATTTTGTCCATAAGGTTATCAACTTATTCAAATGATAATGCTAGTACATAATTTTTAGGTCTTACAAAAATTTAGATAGATAACAACATCCTTTCAACCAATTGTGAATAACAATCGATTGTTCAAATATCAAAGGTCATAAATATGTTATGACAAAATACAAATTTAATTAGTATACTTCTTCATGTAATACTTTAAATAATTAAACTCAATAATCTCTTAGTCACAATAAGAGCTCATTTATCAATAAGTTTGGATACATTCTTTATCATCATAAATTAAGCATAAAAATTCAAGCTAGAAAGACTTATTCTGCCTCTTTATTTTCTACCTAATAGTGTTTCTCACTTTCCTATAATGTGTTAAGAAAGATCAATTTGATTGAGATGAGCAAGAAAATTCCATTATCCCGCCTAAAAAAATATTTTGTAAGATATTAGAATGAATAAATACCACAATATTAAATTCATTCCTATAGCAAAACATGAAGTACATAAAACATCATATTTTAATAATTTAATTTGCATTTATTAAGCACTACACATTTTACCTTCTTCAGTGTATCATATTGGCGGAGTCACATTAACAGTACAATTAAAAGAAGTTAAGATTAGATATGAAAATTATATTAATGTCCAAAAATGTCCTTTGAATATCCACACAAAAAATTATAGTAAAGGAAGGCGAGCATTTATCATCCCTTTTTGATACCAGGAGAGGATAAGTAGAAATATCGACCCATATCATTCATATCATGTAAGAATAACATCTTATTCATCAACAGATTTTATGTTGTTGTTATGTTAATTGTTTAATAGCCAATCAACAATTATAGAATTCAAAACATCCACTAAAAATGATAGGGTAAGTGCAGGAAGTTGATGGACAAATATAGGGTCATCCGTGGACATCATATTGCAAATAACAACATAATATCAACTTGTAGGGATTATTAGCAATACATACACTCAAAATTAGACAAAATTATATTAATATGAATCGTAGCATCCAGAATCTAGTTTCTATAATACTAATTTTTATAAAAAATGGACAAGATTAGCTATATTAAACACTCAAAATTCAATGACTTGGTATTTTTTTTAAAAAACGCCGATAAGATTATAGTCCGTTTGCCCACAATTTGGATGACCAAAAATTGATATATATTTTTTTCCTTTGGTGAGAAGTTATATGCTACTATCTATCTTGGGATGGATTTTATTTTGTATTTTTTTGAGTAATATTTTATTTTTTATGATTTTTTCCGCGAAAGTGGTATGAAAACATAAAGAAAACGGAGCACTTTCCGTTTTCCCGTCATAACTTCATCAAAAAATATTGAAATCAAATAATTTTTTTTTTAAAATGTATATAATTTCACCACGGTTGGGGTGGTATAAATTTTATCACATTCTGATAAGTGAAACAAATTTTGCAGTCTTAAACGTAGACATAAACATTCACAGGAAAAAGTGTCTTAAAGACCTATTAGTAAAAAATTATAAAATGATATTTATCCTATTCTATTCACTTTAAAATCAGTATTTCTACAAAGCTAATAGTCTCCCCTATGCAATGGTACCATTTTTATAACATATTTTTTAATTTTCGGCATGGTTCAAGTCTGCGGAAGACTAAATTTGATGTTTTGTTGTTTTTAATGTAAAATTCAGGATTTGATGTCCACTTAATTGTCCCCCAACTTGGTGCACTTACCCGATAATGAACCTTAAATTCTCTTCATAGATGAGTAATTATCTTATATACTATAACAGCCCCATGTTATATACACATGTCTACTTCCTGAAGGCCAACTAATCAATCATCCTGTAATTTGATTTAGACCAAAAGCAGGGAAGCTATCATTTTCCTTAACAATAAAGAGATTTCAAACTCAAGCATTTCCTCCTATTTATTTAAATATGGTGGGTGTAGTATAAGACAAATGTGTTCCCACTTAACTCTATTTTTTCTCAATCTAACTCTGACCTATCAAGAGAATTCAACAGAAGTCAATTGAAATATATTTCTACAACAGTATTTTATCTCAATATTTGACCTAGTATTAATATATAACAACATGCCAAAACTACAAAAAGAGAAAATCACTTTATTTTATCACTCCAAGACCACAACTTAGTCCTAAGAGTCAATATAATAACCAAGAGAAATATTCTTTACCTACCTAGGGTTATTAATATAAATTGCACCATACTTTTCTAAATTATGATCAAAGTGTTATATTAGCAAAGTGTTGTTATTTTTCTTCTATGGAGAACTGTTAGTCATAATATAATTGACAATTGACATTTTAAGGTAAATTTCATTTACCTTAAGAAAATCAAACTCCACCATCTATGGAGAACTCCACTTTTTTTAAGATATCCACAAATTTATGAACCCAACACCAGATTTGTGTTGCCAAATAGATAGAGAGAAAGAGATCGATAATTTTTCTAGCCAGAAGTCAAATCCAAGGATTTGAGAGAGAGCATCAATAATGAAAATGCATTACCCTATGGTTCTGGGTAGCTCAATCATAACCCAAACCTAAACATTTTAAAGGAGGTACTAAATAACTATGCCCTTTTTTATAGGTTCATAACCAACAAGCAAAATCTTCAGGTAAACCCCATGTTTCCTATAACATGGATTGGTGAATTCTAAACTCTTATGAGTTTTTGTACTTCCCAGAAATCATGCTGGAATAAAATCACAAAACCAGAATACCCAAATTGATTCATATAGTTATTTTAATAAATCGTTCCAAACCCCCAAATTTTTAGATAACCCATTTTACTTTATGAAATTTAAATGTCTTATCCTCAGACTCAGATGTTATTTAACCAATATAATTAATGCAGACCACATTTCAAAAAATTTACATCTTTTTTAGGGTTATTAATTAAACCCATAATCTATAAATACATAAAGAGTGGTATTATAGTAATAATAATAAAAGCAAGCGAATTCAGCCATTACATCCAGCATATTTAATCACATAAATCTATTTATAATATAACAAGCTCACAAATTTCACATGCTTGAAATATTCTCATACCAGGCATATTTTCAAATATTGATTCAAACAAACATCAAATGAAGTAAATGGTTAGGAGGGATAAGGAACAATTCTTACCTATGCTAAAGTGAAATCCTTCTAGATCTGTCTCCAGAAAGTTCCATAGCCACAACTATACTATGGAATCGTAACTCGTCAATTCAAACCAACCAACATAATTCAAAAACCTCCTTAAAAATCCATCCCTTAGTAAGATAAAGGCATATTTATATTTATTTATATCCTTTAAGCGTAAATCCTCAGAAGACTCAATAAACTGAGCATGGTTATCGAAAGGAAAAGTTTATAGAAATTAGACTACATATTAATAACTAAACCCTTGTGCATGCATTTGCTTCAAGTGACTAAAACAAAAATAATGCAAAACAAGTGGAAAGGATTTGTATGCAGTTAGCTTCTCCATCAAGTTTCACCATTTACCAAGGAAAAATGAATTCTCAATTAATGCAATTGAATCTTGTAATGCCTCGCTGGTGGTTTTGGAAACTACACCACCACCCTCCAATCTCATGCCATATTTGGAGGTTGTTTTCATAGAAATAGTCCCAAATAGTTTTCTAAAAATGAAGATAATGTTTAACTTGCATGAAATCACTATTAAATATTTTTTAATCATCCTTCTAAATCATTGACATCCCCATGGGTTTGGTCAAAGTCCCCCTCCCTTTTTCCATCATATCATTAGCAATATTATTATTATATGTTCTTCTTATAAAGTGTGATTGATAATTATTCAATCAAAGACCTCCCCTCTGTATTCAATAAGATGGCATAGTTTGTTGTATATCAACATTTTTGCAAAGGTATATTTGGGATAAAGGATGGAAATTGGAGTCCCTAGTGCACACTTCCTTATCCATTTACCACATGTTACTTTTAGGCATCAGTGCACATATTTTCTAACACGATAAGATTGATGTTTGATGTAAATAAGGTAGGATACAATTATCATACATTGCGGAAGAAATATGTATACCCATGTATGTTTTCCTACATAGAGAAGATGATATAAGCATTAATTCAATGAGTTTGGTAGTTAGGAATCTTTTCATAGCAAAGGTATAGATCTACCTTAAGTCCAAGTTAGAAAAAGGAAAATATATTAAAAATGAGTTTAGGATTCCTGAAATTCCTAAGGGAAAATAAATAGTGGGTACGTTGCAAGACAAAGATCTCATAGTATCAGAAGAAGAAGAGTTAAAGGAAGATAGTGGTGGATTGGACCATGGCTTATGGAGGTAGCCTATAGTTTCAGTAAAGATAATGCATGAGTAAACTACTCCCACGTAGAAGGAAGAGGAATTAAGAGAGGATACATGCGCTGAGGAGATAGGGATAGATGTTAGAGGTGTTGAGGAACAATAATTTAGGAGGGTACTAAGAAGAACAAGGACCCCAGGCACAAGTATGAGTGCATGACCTTCCCATCCTAAGAATCCAAATACCTCTCACACAAATCCTATGAAAGAGAAGAAGAAACAATGGATGTATGTACCAAGACAAGGTGAGGAGGAGGGGTCAGATAAGAGCACGCGCCTAGAAATATAACATGTCATTGATCTAGATACAGAAGACCCCTAGGAGGAAGAGGTGAAGTATGATCCAGAGCTCTTCGAGGAGTGTAAAGATATAGGTGAATATGAATAGAAAGATAAGGGTACACCTTCTAGTGATCCCTCAAATGAACCAACAAGAGCCACAGGAGAAGGCATGAATTTGGGTGAAGAGATGCATGTACCTAAAGGCAGGAACTTAGGGAGAGATAAGGAATAAATGTATAAGAATCCTACATTTGGTATGTTAATGATCACATAAATATCATTCACCCTAGGTTTAAAATCACTTTAGAGCCTAAGGAGATTTACGAATAGGAGTTGATGGACCCTAAAGTGGCCAACTTGTGTACCCGAAAGTAACTCTCTTAGAGCATGAAGACACATATTTATGAGCCAAAATTATATGTAAAATAATATGCATGCATCAAGAGGAAAATGAAGAAGATATCTCAAGCCACACGTTGGACGGTAAGGGCTACAAAGTTAATAGATGAGAAGGTGAGTAATGCATTGAATAAGATGGAAGTAAAGGTATCACATAAGAATATAGATAAATTAGACATGTTGAGAGCTCTGTTTCACCATTTTCTTTACCTTTTCAAAATGATGAAATAGATAAGGGTAATGGCCAAGGAGGAACACCTATTAAATGTTGTTCGGTTGATGGTTTTTGTGCACGTTCTATCTTCTTGATCCATAGTTGAATGTAAGAGCTTCATTTTGGCTAGGATGAACTACCTGTAATAGATAACAAGAGCACAAAAAGATAGTTAAATGATATATGATAGTGGACTACCTAGCGTATGCTAGTTACAGGAAGTGTGATACTTCCTAGACAGTTTTCAATCCACTATTTAAAACAAGTTAATGTGAGAAATAAAAAAATTCCTACTGTAGTTGATATGATTTAGGCATCTCATTCAAGTATAATAAGAAAATCCAATCACAACATGCTATGTTATAGTTGGATTTGAGAGCTGAGGTGTCTGTCAAGGTTCTGCAGCTGGTAAGGGTCTGATTCTGGGTTATTTAGGTCAACTAGTAGGGTGATTGTTGGGTCTATGCTTGATCAAGGTGTAAAACACAGAGACCAATATTGGCTAAATGGGATTGATGCTAGTTTAGGTAGAATCAATGATGGTTGTGGATGACTGGTGTTGGCATGGTTGAGGTAGAAGAAACTCAAAATAGATGAAATGGCAGGGGTTATCTGAGGTCAAATAAATTTTGGGAGAGTGAATGGGGAGGTTTGTAGAGATCTTAGGTGTACTCATAAGTATACAATAGGTGAGGATAGGTGATCTGGTGATATGGGTGAAGGGATATTTGAGTTCACAGGCAAGTGGGTGATGAAGCAATAAACATGTAAAGAATAGATTAATAACAAGAGTAATAAATATTACTAACTGAAATAAATCATACTGGTTAGGGCCATACTTACTGTGTTAAGGATCTGATGGCTAAGTGGTGGAGGTGGTTGATCGGAGAATACGTGTATGATCCTGTAGTGGTGATTTCCTGGAGTGCTCCCGTGAATGCAATGGATCTATGATTGATCTTGGTGATGGCTCTGAATGTATGGATGCGTAAAAGGATGCTTGTTTCACTTGCATGCAACTCTGGTCTCTTTTCATTTTCTCTCAGAATGTGCCAACCTCAAAATAAGGTTACCAAAGGGAATAAAAGGTAATCGACGATGGTTCTAGGTTGACTGGCGTTGGTTCAAGGGTGATCGGCATCAATTAAGGTGGGATTCCTTAATTTTACTAAAAATAGGAGATCATGGCAATGATTTCTACCAGATCTCTCTATTCATCTAGAAAAGAGCAAGATTTACCTTTTCTTATGCAGGAATGTGGTTAGAGGGGATGTAGGTGTTGATTTTTAGGGTTTAGTTAGGTCTTAGTTAGTTATGGCAACATACTAATAATAGATTTAGGGTGAGGTGTATATGTGAGGTGGTGGGGTGGGAATTATCTTAATTAGGATCATTAAATAATAAATATTGTGAGGACATGGATTAATTTAATTTAATTAATTAAATTAACATTAGTGTGGGGTGTAAGGGGCCATGGTTAGGTTAGTGTGTTCAATTTTATTATTTAACGAAGGTTCAAGGGGAGTGTGACCCAATTTTGGTGTCTACATTTTTCCCATTTTTGTTGCGTAGGTTGTATTGGTAAGTGACACTGACAAAAATAAGATGTGGTTGCTCTATGTGTGGGTGAAGGTGATCCCCCTCAAACTAGTAACTGATGTGGCAGAAGACAAAATCGGTGAGTGGTTTGATAAAAGGTGAATGTGATGAAGAGGAAGGTGGGCAACGGGAGTAAGGGGTAAAGGTCCAATCAGGTACTCCAAGTAATGGGCTAGGGTTAAAGGTAGTAACAGTCAAATACATGAACAAGTATAAACTACAGCATGGTACCAGGTTGAAGAGCATGCAAACTATTGATTGTCTAAGGTTGATAGGTTTATTCAAACAAGGTTGAGGTGATTCTGGTATCTAAGGTATAGGATATGGTGCAGAAGCATGTCATAGGTTAGGTGTAGGAACGTTTAGGTATGTTCTGGTACACCAAAGGTTAGGTTAGGATAAATGGTCACAGAAAGAGGTAAGGTAAGGTCATTAGGTCAAACAAGATGGGTAACAGTGTCACAAGGTATAACGTGCACATGACTTCACAGGTCACTAACAATGTTCTGGGTCCAAGTAGCAAGGTAACGGCATAGGTAGGGCCAAGGTATGAGTACAATAACAAGTCCCAAAACAAAATTAAGGATAAGTATGGGTATGGTAGGCATGGATGTTGGTTGCAATAACTATGGGTAAGGTCAAACGATGGATGGTTTGGTTAAGTGTTAGTCGGAAATGGGGAAAGAGCATGGGAAAGAGTATGACAGGTAACCGATGCCGGTCATACAGAACCGGTGATGGTCTAGATAAGCCAATCATATTGTATTAGGGCAAAGGACTGATTTTAGGTTGGATATTACTGACCACGGTACACTAGGGCACATGACGAATGTCATTTTAGGTATAACTTCCGTTAGTTAGGTCAGCACAAGTATATAAAAAGAAAAAAGCCGTATAATACAAATTCATTTGTACAGTTTGGCATTTGTGAAAATGATAGAGCACTGAACAATTTGTGCTTTCTTGGGAGGGAAAATATGAGGGACGATATCCTACTGAGGTGGAGGGATCCGGTTGGTTAGAGGATCCAGGTAGACGGGTTCACGAGCACAGGGGGAGTGATTGTGATTGGGTGGAGGTCAGGAGTATTAGATTTGGTGATTGGACATGGTAAAGGCGGGAGAGGGATCAGGTGGACCACTAGTGTAGTGGCCCGATATGCCACCACGGAGAAGGAAACGCAATGAGGTAAGATTTAATATCTTGCATTGGTTTTAGAGGTAGATTGGGTATATAGGTTAGGGAAGGAATATAGGATTTTTTGGGGGGGAAAGGGCATTTGAATTTCGGAAGGCCAATTGGGTAAAATAGGAATGGGGAGAGGTGTGGTTAGGTTGTACAAGGGGAGAGGGAGGATTTCTTGGATAAAGTTAGGTAGGAATGGGTGAGAAGAAGGGATTGTTTTAGGAAAAAGGGGGTTTTGGGTGTTGTGGATTTATGCACAATAGTGGCCGGTGTCAGTCAAAAGGTAGTCGACGTTGGTAGTGTCAAGTCAGTATCGGTCATAGATAAGGTGACTGATGCCAGTTTTGGATAGACCATGGTCAGTTAGGAGTAACCGGTACCAGTCATCATGTGGAGAAAAAGGGGCCAAAAGATCCCTAGGGTGGTTGGGTGAGATAGATAGTGGGCAAAAAAAGATTATGGTGATGAAAACCAGAGAATGGGTAAGAGGTTGAAATAGGTATGGTATGATTGATAGTGGGTGAGGGTTAGGGTGGGTAGATAGAATATGTGATAAGAAGGTAAGTTGTGAGGGGAAACAGAGGGAGCGTAATAGGTGCAGGTGAAGTGTCAAGAGTGATTGTGGGTATGATCAAGGTGTATTGATGTGATGTTTTGTTTGATGTAGGTGAGAGACCAGGTGTGGATTGTGAGATAGGGTGCCATCCCATGCTTGTGATGGTTCAAGGACGTGCAACAACCATGAGGATTGGTGGTATGTTGCAGAGGTTAGTCCTGATTGGGGGTTAGATTGTTACCGGCATGTAGTTTGGCATCCTAAGTTTGATGGTCCGCCGTCATTGACAAATGGGATTTGGTGACCAAAACATTTCATCTACTGATGGGTGAGATCACATATCACCTTAGAGGATGTGTACAGGATCCTGCAGATTACCGATAATTGGGGACGCATTTATATTCAATATCCTAAGAGGCGTCTGAAGAGTTGATGCTGAAAATATTTCCCAAGGGGTTGGCAGAGATGAGGTTTCATAGTGCAAGCATGAGCTATAGAGAGATGTACTTGGCTCATCCTAGAGGAGACTAGGCTAGTAGTGTTGCTGATGGAGATTAGTCTGTTGTTTTGCACTGCTAGATGCAGAGGGTGGGATATTCCCACAATCATTGATGGGGATCCTGACATGATATGGTGGTGGAGACCGGACCCATTTTTCATGGGCACCATCATTCCTTGGTGAAGCTATACAGGGAGTTATGGGCATATGGGTGGCTAACGGAGGTTCACCTTATGTTGTACGTTCCTACTTCATTGTTGGGTACATATGAGCACATTGTGTGTGTGCGCCTAGTTGGTATGCATCTGGGATGATACATTCAGAGACAGGTTTTGTTCAAGTGGGCTACAAGTGAAATGGGTGTCCTGCTTATTAGAGAGCGTCGAGTGGGTAGGGTGACTCATGATGTCACCTACTACAAGCATTTATTGAATGGGTTGTCCAATGTGGACATCATTTGGAGGCCCTATGTGGGTTATCCATCATATGGATAAATGGTCGTAGAGCTAGATGGATTACAGCTACTCATATGGATAGAGGGGTGAATTATCGGAGAGCATGAGATGATACCCTATAGATAAGGATTATATGACAGTTTGGGATGACCATGGGATATACCTCCACCCTTCCCACAGTATAGGAGGGATGACGTGGAGAGGTCATTACCTCTGCCCTAGCTGACAGTGCCTACATGGCAGGAGGAGTAGGTGAGAGACTGGTGGATCAATGATATCTGGAGTGACTGACATATATAGACAGTGGTGGGATACACACCTATGAGAAGTACCATCTAAGGCTGGGGTAGCCTAGATTTAGCCACCATCACTATATCAAAAGGATACCCTATAGGGGTAGGTGGCTACCTTGATTACATAGCTAGGAATGGTGCAGGGGCAGTTGACAAGTGCAGAGGCACATGCGGCCACTTTGCAGGAACATGTGGCTAGTTTACAGGATCCCATATAACACAGGGATAAGCACCCACACAGGCTAGTGATGGTGATGGGATACAGGTGGCCATCCCCACAGGCATAGGTTACATGTTTGCAAGGGGCCAGTGGGCCACTGCATAGGTGCAAAAATTGTGACTCTTCAAACCCAGATATTGGCAGGAGTGGGACAAGGTCCCTCAGAATAGGGGCATAGGCACAGGGATAGGGTTAGAGACCAATAAGGCCACCACTGACAGTACCCGTAGCTAGATTGTGGGATGCCCCTAGGTGAGGCCATGTATTATCAAGATATTATGATGGCTGGTAGGGATATATATTTTCTATCCTATGGAGAGTACAGGTCACAACAGGCCTCGAGTGAGAGGACCAGGTCATGCACCCACAGTGTGGAGAGCACAGGGGGCTAGTGAGCCCCGAGACAGAGTCAGGGTGAGGCCATAAATTCACGGAGGCTAGTACCCATGATGGGTGGTGAGATGTTAACAGGATATCGTATAGGAGCCGAGGAGGAGGAGGAGATAAGAGAGACATAGATGGTGGATATCCAGTGGAATAATTCTTGATAGCCATGTGGACCTCCATTTTGATGTATTTGTTTTATTTTTGATATACACTGGTCTGCGTTCCGAAGAGAGTGAGGATATATATGAGGCTTTTGTATATTTGTTTTGATGATATACCGGCCTGTGTGCCAAAGATGGTGAGGATGTACTTGAGGGTTTTTGAGATTTTTGTAATCATTTATATTGGTGTACATATGTATGTATATACAGACATCATGATTTATAGATGATGAGATTTATACTATGGATGGTGTACTTGTTTTAATTTCCATTATTATTTGTGTATGTGATGGAAACTATGTAAATTAAGTATGATGGAGTCAAGGTCATGTAGGCATGGTGGAGTCAGGGTCGGTTTAGGCATGATGGATTCAGGTCATAGGCATGGATTGAGTCCAGTCATAGGCATGGATGAAGTCAGAGCATACGCATGGATTGAGGTAGGTCGTAGGCATGGATGGAATCAGGTTGACTTAGCAATGGTTGAGTTTAGGCTGGTTGAGTTTTTAGTTCATTAATTTTTGTAATTAATGATGATTTGGATCATGTTAAGATGCACTGTAGTAAAATGCATGATAATGGTAAATAAATGGTAGACGAAATGAATGTATGAGTAATGGTAAAGATGTTAAGAAATTGTTGTTTGTTTGGTTTAATTTCTAATTATTGATATAAAAAAAGGAAACTAACTAGTGTAAAATGTGAATAGGAAAGGGGCAGAGGGAATTGGTTAGGGCAGAGAGTGGCCGAGCTAACCTCCAAGGGCCACATTCCCTTGGAGTGCTGCCTACATAGTCCCGACGAAAAGGGACCTCAAGAAAATGTAGTTCTCCAATAAGCTAGGGAAAATTAGGGTGAAATAGTGGAATGGTCTAATAGGTGTTAGGCATGGGTGATGTAGGTCATAGGCATGATTGAGTTTAGGTTGTAGTTATGGTTGGTTGATTTTTTTTTAAATACATGGGTCAAGGATCTGGTCCTGTATACGATAATCAATAGGTAATGAGGAAGGTGAATGGTAAGAGGTGGTAAAAGAGAAACTTAATTGATAAGAACCTTGATGATTCTACCATACCATAGATGGGATTATGAATGTAAGACCCTACAGGCCTTACATAATGGATTGTTTTAAGGGTGAAAAAAATTTACATGATCACAAAATGTCACATTTGCGGCAAGTCCCTTGAGTAACGAGGAATTTACTTGAAAAATACAAGGAGTGAGAATGAGAGGTTTAGCATAACTTAGTGTACGATGACGTGCATTTCGGAACAAGAAACCCACAATCCAAAATATGCATGTCCATGATGAAAATTTCATCTTTTTCTTGATTTGTTTGTTTTTAATAGACTGATCGATGTGGGAAGTCTATATGGGATGAATATATTATCTGCTTGAGGTCTTCATGAAGTTGATCGATGCGGGAAGCTTCTGAATATTTATTATATTTTTGTAATAACCATATATAGTTGTCCTTCGAGGGAGAATTCTATTGATAGTGGTAGAATATGGAGAAGAGATGTACCTTTTGAGGGAGTCATATTTTTCTAGAATTTTGACTCAAGGAGTTGTATCCCTTTTTGTTTTTAGACGTTTAAGTCATGGAAAATATTATAGAGGATTATTAGGTTCTTGATTTAGAAGACAAGATCATAGTATGAAAAAGTATCCATGGGATTCCATCTTGAAGAAGACAAAAAATTATCCATGAGAATCATGCTATGATCAAAGTTGTGTTACTCATATTGAAGACAAGGCTAAAACGTGAGGGGTAATCACATCATTCTTGTTTAGTCATGGATCCTCAAAAGGGGTAATAATGGAAGGTGAACAGTGCTCAAGGGATGAGCTATCAGTTGATAGAAAGTGATATAGGACTAGATATCAACAATAAAATGGTCAAAGATATAAGGCATTAAGGGGCTTAGGTTTTTTACCTTCGAGTGAACACAAATGATAAGCATCTAATCCATAGGCATGGGTGACGATATAGGGTTCAAGCCAATTAGGAGAAAATTTTCCCCGTTTACTTTTCTCCTCTTTGGTTGCATGTTGATTTTCTTTTAAGATGAGGTCACCGACTTGAATGGTTCACTCGTGAACACATTTTTCATAGGCACGTTTGATACATTTTTAGTAGATTTGGAGATGGTCCAGGGCGTTGAGACGATGTTCATATAATAATTCAAGTTACGCCAAATGATCCTGGCAAAAGTCATTGTTGTTGAGCATGTATTGTAGTGAGATGCAAAGGGATAGAATCTGGACTTTGAGAGGTAAGATAGCCTCAGTACCGTAGACTAGAGAAAATGGGGTGGTAGCAGTCGAAGTGCAAATACTAGTGTGGTAAGCCCACAAGGTGAAAGGATTGTCTATATGCCAATCCTTCCCAGTATCATTGACCACCTTCATAAGAATTTTTTTCAAGGATTGATTGGTTGATTCGTCTTGAATTTTGGTTTGCGAGTAATAAGGTGATGAGAAACTAAGTTGGATGATAAAAGCATTGCCTAGTTTACATAGGGTTTTATTTCTTAATTGTTTTCCGTTATTTGTGATAATGCGGTGAGGGACACCAAAGCGACAGATGATGTGATGGTTGATGAATTCACATATTTTCTCATTTTTGGGGGAAATGAGGGGAATGGATTCTAGGCATTTAGTGTAATATTCAGTAGTGGCTATGATCCATTGGTGGCATTGTGAAGAATGGGGGTTGATCTCACCGACAAGATCCAAACCCCATTGAGAGAAATGCCAAAGGTCATGCGTAACCTATAAGGCATGACTAGGGGTATGATGGATATTAGCATGTTGTTGTCATTTTACATAGCGTTTGACATAAACACAACAATCATAGTTCAGGGTTGGCCAGTAATAGCCTAGGTGAAGAATGTGTTTTGCAATAGTGAGACCACTAAAGTGGCCTCTAAAAATACCATCGTGGACTTCCTTAATGGTGTAAAGAATTTTAGAACTAATAAGGCATCGTAAGAGAATTTTGTCGAAACCACATTTGTAAAGAAGACCACCCATGATGACATAATGTGAGACACTTTTAAGGAAGTCACGTTGTCCGTTACAAGTGAGATCAGTGGGTAAAATGGAGAGGGAAAGATAGTCTGTGTATTTCTTACACCAAAGGTCACTTGGGTCAGGAGCAGCGGGTCTGATAGAGTAAAATTCATGAGGTAAATAAGAGGGTGATTTTAGTCTTTGTATGCTGACAAAGATTTTAGAGTCATTGGGTGAAGAAGGTGTCTAAAAAGCCAAGCAGGCCATGGTATCTAAAAATTTATTGATAGAATGTGGGGTGGTTTGAAGGGCGTAATGGTCTAAGGTGGTCAAAAGTATGTCCACATGATGCTTATACTTTTGAATTATCTCATTACGGAACTGGTATATACCATTGACTTGGTTTATGACCAATTGATAATCACCAAAGATGTTGATTGACTTAACATCTAAGACATAAGCAACCTGGAGACCCAATACGAGTGCTTCATATTTAGCAATATTGTTTGGACAATCAAAATCAAGTTTGAAAGACCAAAGGCATAGGTTTACCATTAAGCAGAATGAGGAAAACACCAGCCCCACCCCCATGCTAACACTTGGAGCCATCGAAGAAAAGTGTCATTTGGCAAGTGGGTTCATCCAAGGAAAGGGTAGCAATAGACTCATCTAGAAAGTCAAAGTTAGAGGGTTGATCCCCACAAATGGGTGCGTTAACCAATTGGTCAGCAATAGTTTAGCCTTTGATGGATTTTTGATGGATTAATTTGAGGTCAAGGTCAACCAGAAGCATAAGCCAATATGTGGTATGTTGATTTTGATAAGGTTTAGCATACATGTAGTGTAATGGGTTGGTATTAGTAATGAAGAAGGTTTTGTGGTTGAGTATGTAATGGATGAGTTTTGTGGCAACAAAAAACTAAGGCTAGGAAAAAAAAATTGGCATGGGTATCTCTATTTTTGTAGTCAAGAAGGGTATGGCTTATGTAATAAACTATTGGTTCTTGGTGTTGGTCATCACAATGAGCAAGCATGGCACCTAGATAATGATCAGTGGTAGAAATATATAGGTAGAAGGGCTGGTCATCCTTCGAAGGAATGAGCACTGGTGGTTGAGGTAGGTATTGTTTCATGGATTCTAAGGCTTTATGGCATTCATCATCCCATTTGAATGAAACATCTTTCTTGAGGAGATTATGGAATGGTTGATAACGGTCAGACAGCTGGGAGATAAAATGACAAATTGATTGCAATTTTCCTTGTAGGCTGTGAAGTTGATGGATATTAGTTGGTGGCGGAATTTCAAGGATATCCTTGACTTTACCAGGATCGAATTCTATGCCATGCAAAGAAATGATGAAACCTGGGAGTTTCCTGAAAAGTACCGCAAAGACGTATTTTTTTGTTGAAGATGAACACAATATTTGATGAGGTGATCAAATATGACTTTAAAAATGGATAGGTTTTTGGTTCGATGTTTGGATTTGGAAAGCAGATCATCTACGTAATCCTCCAATATGTGATGCATGATTTCATGGAAGATGTAATTCATGGCTCGCTGATATGTAGAACCATCATTTTTGAGACCAAAGGGCATGACTCGATAGTAGAAATTCCCCCAAGGGGTGATGAAGGTAGTCTTGTGTTGATCCTTGAGAGCTAGTAATATTTGATTATATCCCAAGAAACCATCCATGAGCGATAACATTTCATGGCCAGCAGTGAGATAAACTAGTTGGTCAATGCCTAGTAGTGGGAAATCATCTTTGGGACAGGAAAGGTTGAGTTCATGGAAATCAATGCAAATGAGGAGTCCCCCTGTCACTTTCATGACAGGAATGATGTTGGAAATCCATTGGGGATAATCAATGGGTAGAATGAAGGAAACTGAGAGAAGGTGTTGAAACTCTTCTTTAACCAGAAGAGCAATGTAAGGATGTATTTTCTGCACCTTTTGTTTGATAGGTTTGGCATCAAGAATGGTTACGATATTTTGAACCACAATTTTAGGATCGATACTAGGCATATCGGCATAGGACCAAAAAAATTCTTCACTATGGTCCTGAAGGAAAGAATTGAAGGCTTCCTGTTGAGTAGCGTCTAAGGATTGGACAATATTTAGAATGTGCGGGTCATCCTGAGTATTAATGTTGATTTCAATGGTCGATTCATTCAACATGGTTTGTGTCTCAGAGGGTAATGACTGGTGAATATAAGATTCTTCTTCACCAAGGTAGGTGAGGATGGACTCATTTTCCTAACATTGAATGACGTTAATTAAAGGTGTATCATCATCGATCATGTTAGGATACAGGAATGGGAGAGAAGAGGGAGCCTCACCATCCCGTTGATAGGTTGGTGGTCCTAGGGAAATGGTATTTATGAAAAAAAAAAATGAGGTATAGATTCATGATCTATGGAATCTGTTGGTGAGGAGGGTAATGTGGGTGAATGAGAGGGAGAAGATTTCTTGTCTTGAATAAGGTCAATGCAAACCTTCTTAAAAGATGGAGTGTTAATAGCAATACCACTACGGTCATTGTGTTTACGAGAGGTATAGGAGATGATAGTGTGGCAGCCTTGTTCATAAAAACTGAAGCCAAATCCTTTCCACGCGCACCAGGGGAGGAAAGTGTGAGAGAAATAATGGTTAGTGAGGGAATGTAGGTTGGAGGAAAATGTTTGGGTTTGGGATGGAGGTTTGGGTTTATAGGTGGTCATATCAAGTTCCCCATATGTTAGATTAGTGTGAAGGTGGGGAGGGCCATAAGGGAAAAATTTACCAATGTGAATGTCGTAACGGGGGTGTTGACCTAAATTCCCGTACTCTTAAGGGGTGATGAAGGTATCAATATTGTATAGGCGATATTCCCCCAGAGTGAAGCATTGAAAAACACCTTCTAAGGGATTAGTAGTTAGTATGTGGGTAGCGGGTATAGATGGATCATTGGATGAAGGGTAGACAGGGGCACTAGCTGTAGAGGCTAGAGCTGCAGTAGGGATAGTGAGGTTAGACACAACAGAAGTAGTGGTAATTTTGTGTGGATGGGCTCTTGAGTAAAGGTGAAGTGTTTTTTGTGGTAGATGCCTTGACCGGAATAAGCACATCATTGGGTTGATATAGCATGTTACAGGTCTTGAACGGTGAGGGGTCAGCATGGATGGTGTTATTATGTCCCTCGTGGTCAAATTTGAGGCATCGATCTAACATTAAAGGGACACAACCCATAGCATGGATCCAAGGTCAGCCAAGCAGCAAGTTATACTAGAACTCCCCTTCTAGGACATAGAAAAGTTCTGGGACAGTGCGGGCACCTACACGGACATGGAGAACAATGGTACCCAGTGTAGAGGTCATGGTGTCATTAAAGGAATGCAACATAATGGGGTTACCATGAATGCAATGGGAAGGTATTTACATTTGGTTGTACGCATGCGAGGAGATGATGTTAATGCTAGCACTACCATTGATCATAATGCGTAGTATGTGTATATTATCGATAAAGATGAATATGAAAAGAGTAGGGTTGGGGTCATTAGACTAGAAGGGAATGATCTCTTCATCTGTAAAAATAAGGTTGGCCACTTGGGGGGGGGAGGTGTAGAGTAAGGAAAATACCTAGTGAGAGAGGCTACGTTGTGAGGGGTAATGATGGAGGCTATGGGTATGGGGTCATTTGGTAAGACTTCAATAGATTGAAGGACCTCCATGAGGGATTGATGATGTGACTTTGAGGTCTACACAAGGTCATATAAAGACATTTTGAGGGGGGGTTGGTGTAGTTGTTTTAGCAATGTGTGATGTGTGACCCCATCGGAAATGGGATATATAAGACCTCGAATGATGACTTTAGTTGTGGGTGCAGATGGTATATTGGGTACAGGTTTGGTTGATGGGCTAGTTGCTTTATCCTTTCCCTTATCTTTTTGAGCACGGGTGGCAATGTTGATAATGTTAATCTGAGGGAAGGTGGATGAAGAGGGTGTGTCATGGAAGGTATAGCAGAAAGAGGGACAAAACCCTAGTGGTGGATATGAGCCTTGTGAGATGAGTAGGGCACATTGGCATTTGGGTGGTGGTTTGGCCATCTCTCTTATGCAAACCATGTTGATTTCAAATCTCAAGGATGGATCTAAGATTTGTGGGGTGGATATTTTGGTTGCTGAGTAGGTAATGAGGGAATATTTGTGGAAATTGGTGAAGGTGAAATGGGGTCCTCATCAAGAAGATCATCATCATCAATTTTTTCTTCAGAAGGACACAATTAGACAAGACCATTTTTCAAAGCCTTACATTTCTCTACATCGTGTCCTAGCACACAATGGTAGGCGTGGATCTTTGTTTCGTCAAACCCTTTTGGTGTGGGTTTGAGTGGGTCATAAGGTCTAAGAGGTGGTAATGTGATGATAGAAGTTTCAAGGAGGTTGGTTAGGCTTTTTGCGTAGGATCCTGGTAATGGATCACAATGGGAGGTGAATGTGGGTTTGGGTACAGGTGTGGTTGACTGTGTAGGAAGAATATTTTCAAGAGGGGGAGTAGGTTGGGCTACTAGTTTGGTGTGTGGTGCGGTCTTAGGTGTTGGTCATATTTGCTTGGGTAGGGGCATGGTAGATGAACTGGCAATAGAAGGTGTGGTTGGTTTAACTACCTTATTAGAGGGTAGCATATTTTTAGCTTTAGGTTGCATCTTGTTAGGTAAAGGTGATACAAGCTCATGAGATGTGGTGGGAAAATAAGATGGTGGAAGAGGGAAAGCTATCCATGGGGGTAACCAAGGTGTTGTAGAGGTAGGTGGTGTGGGTTGGGTAGGAGGCATGAGTGAAAGATAAGGAAGTGTCATGGGTAATGAATAAATTATTGATGGTATTGAAGTTATGGGTGGTAAGAAGGTTACAGGTGAGAGCAGAGCTTGTGCAGGTCGCTTGGGTATATTAGAGGTCTATGATGGGGAAATGGGCTGCAACATTATTGGTTTACCAGTGGATGGACAGAAAGGGTGAAGGTTATAATGGTGTGGTTGGTGAGGTTGGGGCATGAGATCTAGGAGATTAGATCTTCTTTTTAGGGGCCAGGTTAAGTTTGGTGTTATTTTTGGAAGATGTAGCTAAATCTAATTTGATGGGTGGGTGAGTAAGGCTAGCTATTGGTATGACCCCTAAGGTAGTGATAGGTTTAGGCAAGGGAGATGATATAGGCATGCGTTAAGGTGTTGATGCATGTTGGGATATGGGTAGAGGTGTGAGTTGGGCCATGAATGGTTTTGTGGAAGGTATTGTGATAGGTGTGGTTATGTTTGGTTTGGTCGGTCGAAACACTTTTGGATAGATAGTGGCGGTGTCAGTGGGTGACAGCTACATTTGTGTTGAAATAAGAATTAGAAGACACCCCTAAAGCAAGGCTCTATCAACATAGTCTAGGAAATCGTTCAAGCATGAGAATGGTACTATTGTAAGTGGAGCTAATGTGGACCAAGTGGAAATCCCCGTAAAACATGTTTGAGATATAGAGAAATGGCTAGCCTCAGAATCTATGGGTAAGAGAGCTGAAAATAGATCAATGGGATCTTAAATTTCTAATGGTGAATGGTCATCTACAGGTGGTGGTACTTATATAGTATCCTCCATGGGTAGAAGGGAGGACAGGAGAGCCGAAGTGGGTTCTCCTTGTGTTGGTGTAAATAGTGGACCTGCATCTTCTATGAGCAGGAAAGGTTTCGTTGACAACTGCTTGGAATTTTGAGGGGTCAAAGGCGGCATGCTGATTATAGGCTCATCCATTGGTGAAGGGGAACATGAATGGGGTTCCACTATGGGTAGAGGAGTAGATGAAATAGATTATGGTGTAGGTAGGGGAGCACGGGATAAGATTTCATCTATGGAAGGAACATGAGGAATTTGGGAAGCAACTGGTATATCATTGAAAAAAGTGTGGACCTCGTAGACATTACTATCATTATTTGAGGTATCACCAGCTTGGTTGGAAGATGGGGCATGATTAGGGAATGGCTTCTTGAAGATATACAGGTTTTGGTTAGCGGTTTCATTTGGGATATCCAAGACTAGATCTATATTGTCTATCATTTCTTGGATGATATTTTTGAAGGTGATGTAGTTATTGTCATTGTGACATTTGACATGATGATAGTTAAAAAATGTGTGTTCCTTATACCATGTGGGCATTGGTCGCTCAAGGTCGAAACCAATATATGGTTTTATAGGTGGAAGGTTGATGCCACCCACTTTAACAAGCTTTTCAAAAAATGGAAGAATAACATTCTCCATGGGAAGTGTACTTTCATTTTTCTCATCTGAACTGGAAATATTAGACATGAGAGAGATTAGAAGGGGGTTTAGTTGGGTTTGATTGATGAGGTGGACCAAATTTGAGAGCTACAACATTAGCAGACCATTTGGGATTTGAATAGTTGTTTTGGGGTTTCGAAGATGAAGAAGCATCATTTGATTTAAATGCGATGTTATTGTTATGAAGTTAAATCTTCTTTTCTTCGATAGAACAAATTTCTAATTTCTATGCCATGGTGAATGCCTTGTCAAAAGTGTGAAAATTTTACACCTGTAGGGTTGGTGAGATGTGTCTAGCACATGCCTGAGTAAATAGTTCTATAAGCTCTGTTTGAGGTAATTAGAATGTGAGTTGGTTAATGAGGTTGTGTCAGCGAGCGACGAAGTCAGTGATAGACTCATTATCATATTTTCATGTGGAATAAATATCATTCATGGTAACATTCTTAACACTGTTGATGGAGAAGTGATCTAGGAATGCTTTGTCTATTTGATTGAAAGAGTAAATGGAGTGTCTTGGTAGTCCACTATACCAGTCTAATGTAGGTCCTGTTAGGGACATTAGGAAAGTCCTCAAAAGTAAAGTGTCATCGTGGGAAATTAGGTAACACCCATGTTTAAAGGAACAAAAATGTTGTTGCAGATATTCTTTGCTATTGAATTGGTTGAATTTTGGCATCTCCCAATGTATGGGTTATGGTCAAATTGGAATGGATGGGTGAATAGTCTCATTACAAATTTCATCATAGGTGAAGGAATTGTGCAATCTAGAAACCAATGCTTCTAGTGTCTGCATCTTTTCCATCATCAACTTGATGAGTTCATTGGTAGGTTGTGATGGGGGGACACCTCCTGTGGCATAAGGAATCAGATATTGAACCTGGTAGGGAGGTTGAGAATAAGGAACCGACATAGAAGGCACATATCTAGAATGGGTGATAGATGAGATAGGGGGTTATTAATAGTAGGTGTATGTAGGTGGGATGTTCACCGTGACTATGGTAGAAATTGGGGGTAGTGTTTGTGGGATGGAGAGGATGATATTTTGTAATGAAGTAGGGGTCACTAACACCATGGGTAGTTTCATTGCAATGGGTATTTTTGAGACAATGGGTGAGGATTGTGCTATGGTCTAGGTGGTTGATGAGGGAACAACAGATACAACAAGTGTGAGTGAAACTATAGATGTAGTGGTCATGGCGGGTATGGGTCCTAGCTGCAAAAATACTAGGGGTGAAGTAGGTGAGGATAGTGCCACATTATTAGGGGATGATGTAGTAGCCAGAATAAGGGAATGTGAGATTGATACAAGAATGTTGTATATCAACTAACCAGAGGAGTCTCAGGTGGAAGAGTGGGAAAGGTAGAACTATAAGGTCATAGGATTTTGATCAAGGAGTCATGCAAACTCTTCATCTCCTGCACCAATGGTGGTAGGTAAGGTTGGATCCATGGGTGATAAGAGGGAAGGCGGTAAGGGACTAGGTAGGAGTGGTTGACGACTAGCATGGAATATGAGGGCATTAATCTAGCTACAAGTCAATACCATGTGAAAAAGTGGTGACCTGGTAATACTGTATTATGTAGATGACATAGAAAATAGTAGAAACAGAGAATAATGGGGTCTAGGAGGTGAATTTGGTCAATGTCTAGATTTTGAAAATAAAACACAAGAAACTGACAACAGTCAGGCTGACCAGTGACGATTGAGGAAAAACTGATGATGGTCAGGTTAACCGTTGACGGTTTAGGGAAACCGATGATAGTTTTTGAGACCAATACTGGTTAGTGTGGAAGACAACCAATCTCAAAGCATGAAGTAAGAATGTTAGATTTGTACTAGTGAAACTATGTATGACAGTAAGTATCCACATCAGAGAAATACGATGATGCTTAAAGGGCCAGAAACATAACAGAAGCAATGATGAAAGCTATTCTAGGTAAAGTAACTAGAAAACCAGAAGATGACACTGGTTAGGGTTTAACCGATGACAGTCAGATGTGAACTGGTGACGGTCATTGGATTGACATTGTTGATTGTGAAATTAGAAAGAAATGAAGAAAATTGATTTTTTGAATTAAATTAAGTGAAGAATCAGAATCAGAAACCTAAGAATGAGGATATGGGGCCCTCGCACACTTAGAAAAAGTCATAATACTCCAACTACAATGGTGGAGTGTGCAAGGAAGAAGAAAAATGGAGAGTCGTAGTCTCACACCTCAAAACACAAACCAATAAGAATGATAAGAAAAAGAACGATCCTAACAGTGATTTTTTTATATTTCTTTAGATTATTCTATTTAGGACTGACTGTGTGTATTTAAAACATAATTTTTGGTTGGGAAGGCATCCTATAAAGAAGGATATCTAAAAGGAGATGTTTCAGGTATGTTATGGTGGTAGTGGGCCATCCTCTGAGATGATCACTCGACAGAGGCAATGAGCTGGGGAGTACCTTCCAACCGGATCATGTGATCACTAATAGATGTTCACAAGTAAGATGTTGTTTGAGAAATATGTGTATATTTGATTTTTTGTAAGTTTGGTAAGACATAGAGAGAGAGAGAAAAATGCTCTTTCTACGATTCTTTGTGTCAACCATCAGCTAGGCATGACTTCCAGCATATAGGTTGCCCTCAGTTTTAATGTGAGTTAATAATGTAACAAATTAGAATGTAATGCAAGTGTTTTAAACCCAAATTGAAATATTATGTTTGATGACACAAATGGTGAATAGGAGAGGGTATGCTCTTTCACTAATGTAATGTAAAAAAAAGGAAGATGTGTTCTTTTTAAAGCACCAAAAACATAATTATTTTTTAGACAATAGAAAGAAGGAGAATGATTCCAAAGAAAAAAATTAATGTGGAAGATTTTCGAAGGGAAACAAACACACAACGTTCACCGAGGAATGAATAAATGCAAAAGAACCCCTGATGGGTCCCACTGAGCCTGCCAAAATGTTTCGCTGTTTTCTTTACCTTTTCAAAATAATGAAATAGATAAGGGTAATGGCCAAGGAGAAATACCTATTAAATTTTGGTCAGTTGAAGGTTGTTGTGCGCGTTCTGACTTCTTGATCCACAGCTGAGCGTAAGATCTTCCTTTTAGATAGGAGGAACTACATGTAATAGACAACAAGACCACACAAAGATAGTTAAATGATATATGATAGTGGACTGCCTAGCGTATGCTAGTTCTGGGAAGTGTGATACTTCCTAGACGGTTGTCAATCCACTGTTTAAAACAAGTTAATGCAAGAAATAAACAAATTCTTACTGTATTTGATATGATCTAGGTATCTCATTCAAGTAAAATTATCAAATACAATCACAACAAGCTAGCATATAGTTGGATCTGAGATATGAGGTGTCTGTCAAGGTTTTGGGGTTGGTCAGGGTATGATTTTGGGTTATTTAGGTCAACTGGTAGGGTGATTATTGGGTCTATTCTTGGTCAAGGTGTAAAACACAGAGACCAACATCAATTAAATGTGAATGATGCCATTTTAGGTAGAACCGACGATGGTTATGGATAACCGGCATCGGTATGGTTGAGGTAGAAGAAACTCAAAATATATTAAATGACAGGGGTGAGTTGAGGTCAAATGAAGTTTGGGAGAGTGAATGGAGAGGTCTGTAGAGATCTTAGGTATGCTCAAAAGTATACAATAGGTGAGAATAGGTGATTTGGTGGTATGGGTGAAGGTATATTTGGGTTCATATGCAAGTGGGTGATGAAGCAATAAGCATGCAAAGAATAGATTAATAACAGGAGTAATAGAGATTACTAACTGAAATAAACCATATTGGATAGGGCCATACTTACTGTGTTAAGGATCTGATGGCCGAGTGTTAGAGGTGGTTGATCAGAGAATATGTGTATGGTCATATAGCAGTGATTTCCCGAAGTGCTCCCGTGAATGCAATGGCTCTATGATTGATCCTAGTGATGGATCTGAATGTCTTGATGCATAAAAGGATGCTTTATTCACTTGCATGCACCTCTAGTCTCTTTTCTTTTTCTCTCAGAATGTGTCAATCTTGAAATAAGGTTACCAAAGGGATTAAAAGGTAATCAACGATGGTTTCAGGTTAACCGGTGTTGATTCAGGGGTGATTGGTGTCGGTTAAGGTGAGATTCCCTAGGTTTACTAAAAATAAGAGATCATAGCAATGATTTCTACCAGATCTCTCTATTCCTCTGGGAAAGAGCAGGAGTTACCTTTTCTTATGTGGGAATGTGGTTAGAGGGATTGTAGGCATTAATTTTTAGGATTTACTTAGGTCTTAATTAGTTATGGCAACATACTAAGAATAGATTTAGGGTGAGGTGGCTAGGTGAGGTGTCTAGGTGAGGTGGTGGGGTGGGAATTATCTTAATTAGGATAATTAAATAATAAATATTGTGAGGACATGGATTAGTTTAATTAAATTAATTAAATTAACATGAGTGTGAAGTGCAAGGGGCCATGGTTAGGTTAGTGTGTTCAAGTTTGTTATTTAATGAAGGTTCAAGGGGAGTGTGACCCAGTTTTTGTGTCTACAATCTCTTTTAGAAGAGATTAATAGCCTGAAGGAATAGATGGAATGAATGTATGGGGGGTGGAAGAAGACTAAAGAGAAATAGAAGAACATCATGGATTTTATAGAAAATTTTGGGAAGGATATTATAGATGCACATCCAGATGTTGATGAACAAACAGACCATAATTATCAATCCTCTCTACACTTCTTACAATATTGTGTGTAATTACTAATCAAGAATCATCTGGGTGTTCCATGAGCAACTATTGAGACAACAATAGAGAAAGAATTAAATATTTTGGATGAGAGGGAAAAATAAAAGGCTACAATAGCACAAACAATAGTTGGGTATGAGTCTCTGCTTTAGACACTGAGAGATGAAATGAAGAAAACAGATTCAACATTAAATAAGTGTGCATACCTGGAGATAATCATTAAGATAAGTACTTTGGCCGAGGAAAATGAGGTCCTTGTAGTGAATAAGAATGAAACACTTGGGCACAAGGAGAGGTTGGCATTAGTGGTAGAGAAGCGTGATGCATTCATAGCATCTTAAGACCCTCACAAAGAAAATATAAAGGAGATTAGGAAAATCATAGCTCGACATATAGATGTAATGGATGGGATTATATCAAGTCTATAGAATGTTCTTAGGGTGCTACAGAATGAGGGTGATAATATGAATTTGCATGAGATGGATGGATTACTTATAGACATCCCTGAAAAAGACAAAGAAGGCGCTTAGTGACTAGAATGAGTTAGAGGTGGAAATTAAGAATGATTACCCTGAGTTGTGTTTTCCTTAAGAATAATATAACGCCCATGTATTATTTCATTTTTAGTGTACATTTATTATTTTATTCCTTATTCTTTATTCTTGGAGAGAGAAGGCTTGATTACCCATTGTTGGGGGTGGTAATGAAACTAGTGTGGGGTAATGTTGGCTAGACATATGTATGCCTAAGTACTAGAGGTGCATGAGATTAGGGCACACATGGATTGGGTGTGTAGGTGCACGTAGAAGATCAGCAGATACAGGGCGCACCAAGGGGAAAGTTGGAGTTTATGACTTATTTGTTTTACATACACGGGATAAGAATGGATTGAGTGTTGAACATGCTTTGTTACAAGACTTGGAAGAAACGCCAAGATATTTTGGGAAAAAGTTTAAGATGAAGTTCCATGCATACTTTGACATATTAATAGGATTAGGACTAGAGTTAATTATAGGTAATTCATTATTATGAAAATCTTGCATGCTTCTGTAGTTACTTTTGTAGTAGCGCATGGCTATTTTGATCATGCATCCTATTTTTGAGAGTGCATGAGTTGTGAAGGGAAATTCCCCACTACCTCTGTGTGTGTGTGTGTGTGTGTGTGTGTGTGTGTGTGTGTGTGTGTGTGTGTGTGTGTGTGTGTTGATTTGCATGGTTTAGAGACACAACGAAAGTTGTAACATAGTTATGTTGTTCGTATATTTCCACGCATGACTTTGTGATGATGTTTTTTGATGTAATCGGCTACTATGTTCATGGTGAATTAATATAATAGATCTTTTTGGATGGATAATGGTTGTTTATGTCTCAATTAATGGTTATTGTATGGTAAATCTTATCTTGATCCTTATTTGATTCACTAAGCACTAGGTTGTGTTATGGTTTCTGTTGTGATTTACCATTATTTTCTTGTTAGATGTATGGAATAATTGTGTGATCATGCTAACTACTTGACAAATATGGTATTAAAAGAGGGATCTGGTACCTTTTCACACTTTGAATTAGTTCTCATATCTGTCCGAGTGATGGGCTAAAGTGTATAGGGTTTTGGGTAAGAAAATAGACTACACAGGACACAAGGCATATGAGTGTATAAAGGTGAATACAAGGATGAGAGAGGATTGAAGAGTCTTTGATTATCTAACCGAGGTAAGTCTCTTTTGTGTAGAAGAGTGATTTTAAAACTAAGTAGTGAATTATGTGATTCAAATGAGATATTTGTTTATAACCGTGTACAGAAAAAGGAAAGTTTTGTAATGTGGTCATTGATACTAGAAACACTGAGAATCTTTTCTCATTTGAGATGGTAGAGAATTTGGGACTAAAAAATACTATGCACCCTTACCCCTATTAGGCATCATGGATGTAAAAAGAACATCATATCTTTGTTAGGGAATAGTGTCAGGGAGAGTTTCAGATTGGAAGATATAAGGAAAATGTGCTACGTGATTTATTTCATATGGATGTTTGTAATTTTTTATTAGGTAGACCATAGCAGTATGGTAGGAAATCAGTCCATAATGGTAAGAATAAAACTTAAACTATTTTAGAAAATGGAGTGAGCCACACACTTTTACCTATCAAAGGAGAAGTAGAACCACAAATAGGGTTAGTGATAATGATTACATCTAAGAAGTTATTGACAGAGACTAAAGAAGAATGTGAAAATATATTATGCATGGTTGTTAAGCCTTAGAAGTTAGATTGAGTAATGATTTTGATAGTGATGGATGTCAAATGTATAGAGAGATTGATATGGTTTCAAGATAGGAAGAGGACAAGAAGGAAGGAGATGATGATGAGAAATGGTAAAGAGATGATAGAGACAGAAGAGAATCACATTCTTGAGTGTGTCTAGACCAATAAAAAGGTATAATGAGAGAAAAATTAGATGATGAAGTTGAGAAAGGTGATAATAAAAGGTTGAGTGAAGAAGTCAAGAATGGATAAGAGGGAAAAAAGAGCATGAGGAGGATGAATGAGGCATGCAAGCCTCTCTTTTTTCAATCTAACACTGTTTTGAGATTTATTTTTACAGGTACCAAAAAAGGAATGTAGGTGTAGATCAATTAATGGCAAGTAAGAAGAAACTAGAGTGGAAAGAGCAAAATTTGCAAGAGGAAATGAGCAAGAAATATGAAAAAAAAGAAGATTATGCAGATCTCAAAGAAGATGGAGACCAAAATGGTTTCATAGAAACAATAAAATTGAGAAAAGTTGAGAAAACAATAGAGAATGGAGGAAAAAGAAAGCAATTAAAAATGGATAATCAGGAAATCATTTATGAGAAGTGTAATAAAATAGTTCTAGAAGATAATTATTTGTAAATCTTAGAAGAGGAACAAGACAAAACAGTTGAAAGGGACAAAAAAAGTTTGAAAAGTATGGTTAAGAAGAGTAATATCTTTTTGATTGATGAGCATAAAAGTGCAACATATGAGATGAAGAACAAAAATTCAAAATAAGGTGATCCTTGCCAAAAAAAATAGTATTTCATGATATTGAAAGGGAGATGAGACAAACAGGACAACAGGAAGATGAAAAATTCAGATTAACATTTTTGGAGGGTGATAAAAAATAATGTAAAACCATAAATCAATCATATCTACTCACTTCCCAAATGGAAAATTCAACATATAGTCCTAGAATTATAGTCAAGATCAAGAATTTGAGCATTTCAAAAGAGAATTAGTTGATGGAATACCAAGGACAGCTGAGAAGGATGGAACAAGGAAGGTATACAATTAAAGGACACTTTCAAGGGGTTATTTTCAATTGGAAATAGAGGAAGAAAGAGAAAGAATAATAATCTAGCACAAGGTGTGGGGAAAAACTTATTTTCTTGTTTGGGAGTATGATGCAGGAGCATCACTCCCAGTTTGTACATATAGGTGATAATATCAAATTTTGGATTTCCTAGTGTTTTAATAGGTTTTATCGGTCATTTTAGGTCATCTACGGTTTTTATTCGAGTTCAAGACCTTCATAAGTTTGAAATTGATTATTTCACTCCAAATTACAATTTAGAATCTTCAAGGTGTTTTTTCCTTGTATTTGGTATAATGTTGTGATCTCAGAGCATTAGAATATATAATCTTTAAATGAGTCTTAGTGATTTATAGGATTCTTAGGATGATCATAGTTTTGATCTTGTTCCTAAATTCCTAAACTTCTAGACTAGGTGGGGTCATTTAATGAGTAAGTAAATGTAAAAGCATGTACTTGAAGGGGATATGAGCCAAGTATTGGTTAGAAAATCTTCAGTAGCATATATAAACCTCATAGTGTAACTATTTTAGGGATCATTCGAATGGTCTTGCAATGAAAATGTATCTCCAAGGAGTTTTAAAATAAGTTTTTTTTGGTATACACAGTTTAGTGCTATTGTTAATGGTTTTTGTGCATTGTGATGATCAAAGAGTCTCGTTCATGCATGTATATGAAGTCTTGTAAATTGTAACATACCTTGCATTTTGTATATGAATTGTGATTTATAAATTTTTCATGAGTTTGAGTATGATCCAAGCTTGAATTTACTTATATAAACCTGGAACATTCTATTCAAATTTCATGTAGATAAAGTAGTTCACAACAATGTGAGTGCAACTTCATCCTAGATAGAGGATTGAAGAAGAAATTGTGAAAGAGGATAAGAGTGAGTCTCATAAGCAATAGGAAACATGTAAGTTTAGATAATAGTTTTCTTACAATCATTGATAATGTAAACTCTGTTTGATGCAAATACAATCAAATTATTAATTATCATGGGGAAGAAAGTTGTAATATAGAATTCCTAACAAGAGAGATGGTAATGGATGGTTGAATATCTAAGATAAGTAAAGGAATATTTAATCAAGAGATTCGAGAATTAAATACCATGTTTTAATCTTATTAAAAAAACTTAGAGCCCTATATTCACAAGTACAACTTATTGATTTGAGGATTACTAATATCACTAAAAACCACTTCTAAGATTATAAGTTTAGGAGAATGGTAAAAGATCCATTGTAAAATTTACAAGATAGAGGAGTGAGTATTTTGGATTTGGTGAATAAATACTTCTTTCTGGTGCACAGTTGTAAACCTTCCTAGGGTTTAAGCTATGACATGTTTTTGAAATATCTTATTTGATTTTAAGCAAGTATAATTGGTATAAATAATATATAAACTCCTACTTTCACTAAATAATGTTATCATAGATTTACCATGATCATTTTAACCATAATTTTTATCAGTCAAGAATCTGACCTGTAGAAAGTGGCAATGGAGACATGAAGTTGTATGATCTTCATTAATGAAAGGTTTTGATAAGAAAAATATACCCTCTAACTGTGAATATATCATCTTGAAGTGATTTAGAAGGATATTTCAAGGTATTTAAGAGTGGTAAGATCATCCATTTCTTAGAACCTATGACAACTAAGCTACAATTATGAAGGACAATAAAGAAACCTAGGTTTGATGGATTTTATAGTTATATAGTTTTAGAAGGATTCAGGTCTCAAAATCTTCAAGACATCACCTTGGGAGTATATAAATCAAGATTTTTCAAAATTTAAACCTTTATTTAATCCCAAATTTGTGCTTTTTGTGAAATTTTAGGTCATAGTTCAGTTATTGCTAAGGAAGGCCCAGGGTTCATTTTAAGAGACCTCTTGGAAATCAGAGGTGAAGAATACCTGGCAAATATCCCCGAAACTGATTTCACGAGAAGGAAAATTTTTGGGGGGTTGTATGAAAAAATTTCACCTGATTGTCAAGTGCTGCGACAGAAGGCTGTAGACGCTCAACGGGAGATTTTGTTGTCGCACATCAAAAAAAATGCATTAACGCGTGTCAACAGACCTCAGTGACACGCGTCAACAACTATAATGACGCGTGTCACTGAGGTCTGTTGACGCGCGTCAATGCAATTTTTTTGACGTGTGACAGTAAAATCTCCTGTCGCGCGTCTGCAGCCTCCGACCTCTGCTTTCTCATCAAAAAATCTCCGTGTCGCGCATCAACAAACTCTTTTTCATGCGTCTGCTATGCGTCAATATATGTTATACCTCCTTGTCATACATCAACTATCCGTCAAGGTCACGCATCAACAAATAACCCTCATTGACGTGCGTTAACAGACCTCTTTGACGCGCATCAACAAGGTTGTTGACGCACGTCAATGAGGTCTATTGACGTGCGTTACTGAGTTCTGTTGACGCACGTCAATGCATTTTTTTTATGTGCGTCAACAGACCTCAGTGACACGCATCATTACGGTTGTTGACACATGTCACTGAGGTCTTTTGACGCGCGTCAATGCATTTTTTTGACGCGCGACAGTAAAATCTCTTGTCGCGCGTCTACAACCTCCGACCTCTACTTTCTCATCAAAAAATCTCTGTGTCGTGCATCAATAAACTCTTTGTCATGCGTATGTTATGCGTCAATATCTGTTGTACCTCCTTGTCGCGCGTCAACTATCTGTCAAGGTCATGCGTCAACAAATAACCCTCATTGACGCGCATCAACAGACCTCTTTGATGCGTGTCAACAAGGTTTTTGACACGTGTCAATGAGGTCTATTGACGCACGTCAATGAGGTCTGTTGACGTGCATCAATGCATTTTTTTAACGCATGACAACAAATATCCTGTCGCGCGTCTGCAGCCTCTGCCCTCTTCTTGCTCATCGAAAAAATCTGCATGTCGCTCGTCAACAAACTCTTTGTCATGCGTCTACTATGCGTCAATATCTGCAGTATCTCCTTGTCTGAAACCCTCCTTGTCACGCATCAATAACTTACCCCCTTGTCGCACGTCTATAATACGGGATATATCATATTGTTGAAAAATGTGAAGTAGAAGTGTTCTACCTAGCGAATAATCTAGGTTTATATAGGGGATATTTTTCAAGGGTAGGCAAAGCCGATCCCTAAAAAAAATTAAAGTGTAATTTTTAGGTGAACAGGTCACTGACCCGTGCCAAAAAATTCACCTTTTCAAAATTTTCAAAAATGGAATATTCACCATATTATGAATATTCGCCACTAAAATTTTCCCTAAGAAGGCCTAATTTGGTAATTAGGAAGGTAAACTTGAGTGAAATTTTACAAAGTAATCCCCACTAAAAGTTTAAACACAAGAAGTAGAGCCCAATGGGTGTTGTAAATGATATTTTTTTGGGAATATGAATCATCAGAACAAAATTTAAGTGTGAAATTCCCTTAAGGCAGGGATGGTAGAGTCCTAAGAAGCTTGGAAGGAGGAATTGAAGGGAAAGGAGACTTTAAAAAAATTGGAACCTCAATTTTTTCATACACCACAAAGGGCTAAAAGGGTGTTAGGAAAAGTCATTACTTTGTTTTGGGTATTGTAGAATGATCTATTATTGAATCTAGTTGTGGCAAGTTGCTTGAGAAGCATTTGAGGCCATATTTACAATAAGGTAAGTTAATTGATTCTTTTGGTTGTCTTGATTCATTTTAAAGGTTAAACTGACATAGGCAAGTGTATAAAAACATGTTGAGATGGTTTGTTTAGTTGAATTAGTTTAATGATTAATAATTTTCATGTTGAAAGTATCTTATGAACCTGAGAGAGAAGCTAATTTGAATTCCTTTAAGGAATAATTTGAATCTTTAATCATTCTAATATTGGGATTTGTGTGAGATTTATTTTTCTCTGCATCACAACTAGGCCAACTTCTTACATGATGTCAAGTCTAGAGGCAGTAGAGTACAATAGGACACCTATAATGGATATGTATGTGGTATTATTTACTCTTGCTTAGTTGTCTTCATTGATTATCATGCATCCCAAAACCATTGGTGTTCCAACTGTATTTCTATCCACCATTTGAAATGTCTTGAGCATCTCTTTTATGTACTTGGTTTGAGAAATGAAGATTCCTTCCTTAAATTGACTAATTTTTTTCCCCAAAAAGAATGAGAGTTCTCCAAGCATTGACATCTGAAACTCCTTCTTCATTACCTTTGCAAATCCATGTGTCATGTTCTTACTATCTTCTCCAAATATTATGCCATCAACATATACCACTATAAGAAATAGATGACCTTATTCTTCCTTTACGTAGAGGTTATTATCTGCCACTCCTTTCCTGAAGCCTTGATTAGTTATATATCTATCTAATTTTTTGTACTAAGCTCTAGGATATTGTTTAAGGCTATATAGAGCCTTCTTCAACATGCATGCATAGTCCTTGTAGGTCCTACAATATTGGTATGAATTGGTTCTATTGGACCTGTTATGGAGTACTCCTTGGTATTTAATATTCTCTTGGTTTTCTTGTCATACAAGCATGCCTTGTAATGTGTATCAGCGGGTCTAATGATTTTGGGCATGTTTCTCAAAAATCCCTTAGAGATAGCTTTAACAAGATTGTCAATTTTAGGTTTCCTAACCTCTTATGCCAAAGCCAATTGTCATCCACCTTACCTATAAAGCATTTCTCCTTATTCATATCTTTTAAGACATACATGTTGTTCTTGGTCCTTTTGGCCTTTCCAACGAGCTTGCATAATTTTTTCTTTTGTATATCACATATGTTATCATGAAACACAAAATTATAACCTTGCTTACACATTTGAATCGTAATTAATAGGTTGTTATTTAGACCTTTTACGTACAAAACATTTTTAGTCACAATATTTCCATTATATAGACTCAATGTTACTTTTCCTACAATGATTGTACAAGTTTTATCCTCAAATATTACTATTCCTTGTGCATCTTTTTTCGATGAGATGATTTTTTCCTTATTCCCTGTCATATGACTTGAACATCCACTATCTATATACCATGCTATATCTTTATTTTGGGTACGAAATTTTATTTGGGGTTTTAAATTGTGCTCTCTCTTGCTTGTAGGATTAGTCCTTATAACATACACCTTCATGTTTTTCTTTGAGAATCTCTAATTGCAAAAATTTACTATCTGACTAGGATTTTGACAATTATAACATACCATCTCATTGTTTTTTCTCATCTTCTATGAGTGAAGATGCCTTCCATGACCCCTTACAAATCGTCTACACTTTATAGTTTTATGTCCAAATATGTTACAAGACAAACAATAGCCATAGAACAAGTGAGTGTCCCTTATTATATGAGATTATTTGATTCGAGGTGGAAAGCCTCTTGAAAAAAAGTAAGAAGATAATTAGTACAAGAAAATACAGTCTTTGATTTATCAGATGCATTGATATTGTAATGAGAATTGTTGATGTCTTCTTTAATTTATTTCGATAGATACATGCACCAATTGAATTGTTTTCATGCCAGTGTCTGTAATAAATATTGAAATTCCCAATGTGGAATTACCATAGATCTACCCTACAACACAATCCTGGATTAAAAGAGTGATATCATTACAAGAAATAAATAATGTGTGACACATTGGATCTTTTCAATCTATTAACTACAACTGAAACATCATAATAGAAAAGTTAGATGTGGGGATAGTCAACTGATATTTAAAAAGAAAATAATTGAAAAATAAACTTTAACTTGTATTCAACCTATACATTGTAATTATATTCCAAATATTTTTTGTCTACATCAGTTAAGATAGCCTTGGTATTCACATCCATCTGGTGTGGATATGGTGAACCAATTAATTGATGGATGTCTACAGGATCCATGCCAAATGAAATTATACGATCAGTTACAGGGATGTTAAACCTTTTGTCTTCAGGGTTATAAGCATTGATCATCTAATCAAGGACAGGAGTGTTTGTTTCAAATTGTGTCATGTTGACAAGCCCCGTGAATTTTGTTTTATGCATCCAGTCTAGGTGTAACCATAATTATTAAGTAAAAATGGGGATAATTTTTAGTTAATCTAATCTATAATGACATTTAAATACAGTAAATAAGTGCAATAAATGACTATGGAAAATTACTCAAGCAACTAATCTAATAAAAGTAGAGAACCTAACATGTCCAATATGGAAAATACTTAGATAATTTGGGGGTAGATATAAAATGTGTCATAAAGTGAATAGAATAATTTTCAAGCAAGAATTATTGTGTAGAGACCCAGAAAAATATGGACTTGAGGTATCTAGCTAGACTGGAGCACCTAGAGAGGGACTAGGGTGCCTACGGGAACTCTGGTCTGCAAAATGGGCACCCTGCTCTATGTAAAAGGTCTAGAGCTAGGTTTCAAAGGTTTGACAGGTGGTCTAAAACCCTCTATATCTATTGCATTAGATTCATATACTGCACCGATTGTTGCTAATAATCTAAGATGAAGACAAGACCTGGAAGACCCCAAAACAAGCATCAAACCCTAAAAAAGATAAATTCATATGAAGGGGCTGGACAGACCTCAACTGCCAAATTTTTGGACTTACTAACTGAGTGTTACACTACATCTCAGATCCAATGTAGTTCTATGTACAAGTTTGTGTGATAATGCCCTAGGTTGCTCTTGTGTTAGTCGCACTTTGTGAAGTAGTGAGAAATAACTATGTGTAGAAAATGTAATACAATGTGTGCATTAAATAGAATAGAATTACTCCCCCTACACTTGTGTGATGCAGATGAACCAACCTTGTCCTTATGCTTGAGCTAATGTATGTAAATGATCTCCAAGTTGATGCAACTCTAGGTGGATGATAGTAGTGACTAGTGTCTGGTCCCTCATTATGATCTAATAGCTTTATATTTATAGGGTTCGCTTGATCTAATTTCATAATTAATCTTGAAATGTCTGACCACCAAAAATATAAGAAGTTGAAATGGCTAGAAAGAGCCCAAAAGATGGTGGTAAGGTTCAAAAAGTATCAGGGCACCCCTAGTGGGACCAAGACACCCATGGGCACCCCAATCAAGGCTAAAATGATGGAAAGTGTCAAAAATAGACTAGGCATATGTGTGGTGAAGGTCAGAAATTATAACAGAAAGTAATTAAAAATGACCAAAGAATGGGGGTTAATTAGTACTTTCTTCACTCAAAAACCTTTTAAATAGGAGTATGATACCATGACTAAATAATGTCTAAAGTGCATGATTTTTTGTATACATTTGCCCCAACTTTATGTTGGTGAGTGGAAATCTTGGTAACATAAAGTAGATAGAGATGCGTACCTAATTACCATGAATATTGTAGTAGAAAATGTGTTGAAGTACTAGACAATGCATGAAATGACAAAAATATGATGGAGCATGGAAACTAAAGATGAAAAAGTGAAAAAACTGATGAGAGTGAAACTAGGGTAGAAACACATGTGTAGATGTTTTTGTGTGCAATGTACCTACATGGTTAGTATAGTGTGTGTTACCGCAAGATGTTGTTGTTGAATTTTTTATTGTTGCCCCCATTTGACTACTTGTTTCTCATGTGGTCAGACTTACAATAAGAAAATGATCAAGTAGTCAAATATGTATGTATGTATGTGTAAAAATGCAATGTAAAATATGCATTTATATGAAAGCAAGTAAATGTAAAATACGTAAATGAAAAATGTAAATAGAAGATGTGCACCTAATCCATGTCAAGAAATAAAGTGTAGAAGGATATCCTATATTTTTGGTGTTTTTTGGGTGATTTAATTCCATAGGCTAAAGAAGTGTAGGGAGGAATTCTATTATATCCTCCAATATTTAATTGCTTCTCTGAATGTGTGTGTAGAGATCTATGTACATCCTGGTTTTTTGTGCGATCTAATGCAAGTGGCCGAAGAAGGACAGGGGGAAATTCCATTGTATCCTCCAACCTTTAACTACTTCTTAGAATGCTAAGGACAACCATGTCCTATCAAATCCGTTGTGTACGAGGTTCGTAGACTAGTATGAACCCACTCGCTATATTTAACCCAAAATGCCAAGGGCAGAAAGTGCACTGAATTAAACCTGTGTAAATCCATTTTGTTAGTATGTAAAACCCCAAATGATGCCCCCCCATATTTTGGGGTGCATGTGATTTCACTAATAGGAGAATGCAGCCCCAAAAGAGGACTAACCACATGTAGGTTTTAACTCTTGAAAGTGCTTAGTAGAAACCAAAGAATGCACAAATAATAAGGCTAGCCAAAGACAACTGTTAGTAAAAACAAGCATGCATATGGAAAACATGTATGAGCTACCAAAAAATGGAATAATGTAAACACACAAGAAGATAAAGGAAGCCACACAAATCAGGCGGAAAACAAGGGACATCACTCACCATTTTGCAAGACTCGCAAGGCCATCATGGCCAAAAACAAAAAGCAAGTGTGCACACCAAACAAAGTGTGATTCCCGCAAACAAGATAAAATAAAAGGAGAGCAATAAAAAAACAAATATGGAAGAAAATATCCCTGCATAACAAATTTTTCACGTGAAGCACTCACTAGCATATTAGAAAGATTACTAGTATGTTAAAGGCATGTATAAGTAAGTAATGTAAAGTGATAAGTACAAAATGAAACAATAGCACCTAAAAGAGATGAATGTGGATGCCCCAAATGACCAGTATAGGAAGGGTAAAAGGTGAGCATCTATGTTGTGTTTAAGATCCTATATCTGTGATCACAACTAAAAAAGATGTGAACACGCATGTATGGGTGATATAGATAAATGACATACAAGTAATCTAACTAGCATGCATAATAAAGTGACCATGAACAAGAAAAAAGTAATCAAGAGTAAAAGAAACCATAATATGAAGTATGTTGTGGATGGATGGAATGGAATGGAATATGGATGGTAGGAGCATCATGCCCCCTAAGTGGATGGAAATGTATGTAATGAGGTTCATTTAGTTTTCCCCCTTATCAATCAAGAATAAATCGTAAACAAGAGTGTGTCATCAAGAAATGGTCTAAGAGTGTGTGTTGTATCTAACACGTTGTAATGAGTATGCATGCATAGTGATGATGATATGCAACACATAGAAGAGATGAACATAAACCTTATAGCCTAAGCATATATCACAAAAAAATTAATGTATGAGTGATGGGTTAGCCTTAAAGTGTGTATCACTACAAGATGAATATTAGGGAGTGGTGATGTAGCCTAAAGCGTCTACTACTATAAGATGATAGAGTAAGTGAAAAATTAGCCTATAGCATGTGTCACTATCCTAGAAATGTTTCATTATGGAAGGTGGAATGATAAACACATAATGAATGTAGGGTACATTTGATTTGTAAACCCTCGGAAGTTAATTATGGACCGAGGAACTAAAGTGCATCAAAGAGGAATGAGTGCAGCATGTAGAAGACAATGTAGTATATGCAAGGATGAAAGATGGCCATATGATGAGTGCAATGTATAATGTATGATGTAATGTATGATTTAGACTAACAATTTTAAGATGTTCAATATATTCTAAGTGTAGTATGTATGATGCAAGATGTGTAGAGTGTGTAAAGTTTAATGTAAAGAGTGTCATGTAATGTATGTATATAGACTAGTAACATAATATGTAGGATGATTTAATGTTATAATCATATGTGATGAACACTAGTATAGTATGTAGAATAGTGTAGTGTGTGGGGATCATGTATAGTAAGCCCTCAATAGTCAAGTGTGAACTAAAGCACAAGAGTGTATCATCGGGAAATGACAATGTTGAGATGCAAATGAGTATGTGTATGCAAAATTTGTTGTTTATGATTATGTAAATATACTTAAATAGGGGGTGTAGATATTATTCCCCCCAAGTGTGAGTGAAAAGATCAAGTAAAGTTGTCGAGATTATTTTCACTTACTAAAGACCATGTTTGTGTTTAACGATGTAAGCATGGTCAGAAAAAGTAACAGTAGGACCATGTAGTTGTGGTGGAATTTATAATGAGTCATGACCACTAGTAGGAGGATTAGTTTCTTTGGCGAAATTGATTGGTTGGATCTTAAACTTGAGAGGAGGCCATGATACACTAACTTTTAAGGGATGTTTCCTAGGTTGACTTGGTGATGTGATAGATGACTTATTAGTAGGAGATTGTGAACTAATTTTTCTAATTTATTGACTTGGTGATGTCCTAGGTGGCTGAGTAGGAGGATATGGTGAACTAATTGTGAGAGGTTCTTGTTTAGGAGGTGCTTGAGTAACAATGGTTTGATGCTTATTAGATATAGATGAATCATATTTATGAACCCAACCGGATTTATTATTTGGATTAGAGTTTTGTGTAGCAAATAAAATAAATCCTTGGTTCTCAATATGTTTGATTATTCATGGAAAAGTGTGGAAATATTTTTCATTATGTCCAATGATTCGATGATAATTGAAATATGGACCATTATATTTTGCTAACCAATAATGAGAATACTAATGAGTACGTGGTAGAGTGATCAACTGATGAATAAAGATCTGAATAAGAATGTCATGTTACGTATTATTATGCTCAAATATGAGAGGCTCGAGAAATTTCATGGCTTGAGGTTCATCTAGATGACATGTAGTGGACATAGATTACATATAAGAGGTAGAATGGGCACAAGCATGTGATTGAGAAGCATCCTTAAGATGTTGAATTTCAGATTTAAGAGATATAATCATGGATTCCATGGCCTTAAATTTATCTTGAAATAACACATGTAGATAATGGATTGAGTCCAATATGGTTTGACTAGATGGGGGAGCACTAGGACTAGGTTCGTCAAATAAACGATTGAATATATGACTTATTTATTGCGGTGGCGTATTGTCATCCAGATATATGGTGTCTAGGGTTTTTTGCAAAACATCTTGGAAATTGGGATAGCTCTTGAGTAAATTAGATAAAGAGGCTTGTGAAACTTTATGACCCATGATAGAATAAATATGAGGATCTTAAGTGTAAAAGTGATCAAGTTCATGAAAACAATTAACTAAAAAATGGGGATGATGTGTATTTAATATAATTTATAACAAAATATAAATACAATAAATAAGTGAAGTAAATGACTATGGAAAATTACTTAAGCAACTGATCTAATAAAAGTAGAGAACCTAATATGCAAGAGAAGTATGGAAAATACTTAGCTGATTTGAGGGAAGATATGGACTGTGTTGCAAAGTGAATATAATAATCTAGAATTAGGAATGACTATACAAAGATCCCAAAGAGGATGGACTCAAGGTATCTAGATGGACCGAAGCACCTGGAGAGGTACTGAGGCACCCTCAGGTGCACTGGTATGCAGAATGGTTTCCCTGGTCTGTGAAAAATTTTTAGAGCTAAGTTTCATAGGCTCGGCAGGTGGTCTGAAACCCTCGATGTTTATCACATCATATTTTTTGTACTACACTGAGTGTTGTTGATAATCTAAGATGAAGAGAATACTTACAAGACCCCAAAACAAGCATCAAACCCTAAAAACTAAAAATACATATGAAGGTGCCATACTGACCTCAACTACCACAATAGTGGACTTATTAACTGAGTGTTATACTACATCTAAAACCTGGTGTAGTTATATGTACAAGTGTGTATGATCATTCCCTAGGTTGATCTTGTGCCATTCACACTTTTTGAAGTAGCGAGCACTAAATATGTGTAGAAAATGTAATAGAATGTGTGCATGAAATAAAATGGAATCCCCCCTATGCTTGTGTGATGGAGCTAATGGATGCAAATGATCTCCAAGTGGATATAACTCTAGGTGGATGATAGTAGTGACTAGTGTTTGGTCCCTCATTATGGTATCATAACTTTATATTTATAAGGTATCTTGATCTAATTTCATAATTAACCCCGAGATGTCTGACCACAAAAAAGATAAGAAGCTAAAACGGATAGAAAAATCCCAAAAGATGGAGGACAAGTTCAAAAAGGATCAGGGAGCCCCTGGTGGGACCATGTCACCCTAGTACTATCCTGAGCGCCCCAGTTGAGGCTAAAATGATGGAAAGTGTCAAAAATAGATTGGGCATATGTATCATGAAGGTTAGAAATTATTACATAAATTATATAAAAAATGACCAAATGATGGGGTTTAATTAGTACTTTCTTCACTCAAAAACCTTCTAAATAGTAGTATGAGACTGTGACTAAATAATGTCTAAAGTGCATGATTTTGTGTCTACACATAATAGTTAGTGTAGATAGAACTAAGACAATAATGACCTTCCAACCACCTATATGTAAGATGGGTGTCTAACCTAGGTATTCCAATCTATATACCACATGTCTGATCACACTGAGATGGCCAAATAAATGACATTTGTCTAACCTAGGGCCATCCAAGCCAGTGTCATAAATGTTTAGTTGTTATACATCCATCCAGTAGACATATAATATATTTTATTGGACATCTTTCTAACTCATGCCCAACATCCTTGTGAAACCCCATAAATATGCGGCATATCAAATCACCTTTGCAATGAAACATCTTTTTGGATATTTTCCATTTTTCGAAAGTCAATTTTGGAGATTCACCAAAATATTCTATTTTTTTATGGGTATCTTAAAATGAAACCTGGCCATGTTAAACCTAATAATTGCGGATAATTTTTCCTTGGAATCCTTATCAGATGATTTTTCATTTATGTTTTCTAATGTGGCCATTTATCATCCTTTCGTTTGCTAGTGAAATATGTTTGTGGGTAGTTAGACTTCATCAGCTCCTTATCATCATTTTGACATATCCTTTCAACTAGTTAAGTTGTGTGCATGTCCCTATCATGTGTGATGATCAAAAATCCACACTTTATATCTTATACCATCTTTCGTGTTTATTTCATTCAATACTACTCCACAAATATTATCTCGTCGCTTACAACCTTTATTATGCAAGCTCGTTTACATCAAACCATTGTCAAATATTTTCACACTTCTAATATATGTGTCACTACACATTCCTACTGCTCAACCAATACTTTTCAACATAATATATGTGTCACTACACATTCCTACTGCTCCAAACGCCATCATGTAATTACCACCCTTTTGTTCATAAACTTCATGCACATATACTATGTGCATGCAATCAATATGGAAACTTCTATACAAGATCATATTTGATGCGACCCTTACTATCTTCCTCTACTCACCAACTCTACATGCAACCATAATTATCAAAAATTCTAAAATGTGATGCACGATAGACCTGAACCTAGGATTTTTCTAATTAGAGTCTCAAGGCATTTTTATTGCAATAGTTCTGTGATATTATGATTCATTCATATCAATATTTTACCCATTTGTATAATCAATTCCTCACATGATTCTCTATTAATGTTGGGGAAAATAATTATTATGCTCAAATGTATCTAATATTAAAAGGTTATAATGAACACATCAATGATTAATTTCTACATTACAATACCATGCTTACAAATATGAACAATATTCTAATCAATAGTGAACTTCAAGACTTATTCATAAAAATCCTTCTTTCCCCTTTCTAAGAATCAGTTATTTTTGAAAAAAAAAAACTCTAATTTTATCATTTATGTCATACACTTAAAGATCATGAATCTAAAATAATCATCATTAACAATATTAAATATGTTATAAATTATCTCAACACATCCAATTATAATTTTCAAAGAAGGAAAATCTAATGGCAATAAGTTAATGTTAAAGATATTGTTAAATTTATATCTCAACTTAAAAAGCTTTAGTTATAAGATCCTCGATGGAAATTTACATGATTGCTTTGTGCACCTCACGTAATTCTTAAACAATTGTTTGAGTGAAACTTTGTATCTCTTTTTTCTCTATTTGAGCTCAATATAATAAATCATCATTGTAATAATGTTGATGTGAATTCCTATTGCAATTATCATATATGTGTTCATGGTAATTCTACCCATCTATTTGTTAAAAAAATCATGGTATACAAAATCTTATTGATGTTAATTCTATTAAATGGGACATGCCCGTTGAACAATATAATCCTACTAATGATAATACAAATCTGAAATATTTAATGACCCACTTCCTGATCACAACACTATTGAATCTAAATTGGAATTGCACCATGCTCATCATGTTTTACCTCCCCTCCTCCTTATAAAAATATATTGTACACTATGATTGGTATTATTACTATTATTCCACTTTCTCAGTTGGTTATTACTTTTGATGATATTAACATGGCTCATAATATTGTTTCTAATAGACTATACATTTGTGTTTTTTATTGGTATACATTATATACATAGTTTTTTAATTGATGATAGTGTTGGATATAATATGTGCACTTTTAATTTGTTTGGTCCTTTGCATTCTGCTAATAAATAAGTTAATTTTGATACTAATGCAATTTTTGGACATGTTATTATCCCTCTTAAAGTCAATTTTACTATAATGCATATTCCATTTTAAGTTATTTCTTCTCTTGACTCATTTTATATGCGTCTAGGTCCTGTTGGTTACATGATTTTAAGGTTATACCATCTATCATGCATCACTGTGTAAAACCCATCACAATTTGTATGTTTTTTTGGTCAATGGTATCCTATATGAGTCCCCAATACCTAAGTTACTTCATTAAAAAATTATAATTACTTTTCCTATGTCTACTACATCTACACATGTTTTTTCTAGTGGATATTTATCCCCTAGGCCTCTTGTTAGGTATGTTATCCCAAAAAAAATTTCTAAAGGCTCTTTATCTCCTACGCCTCCTACTAGGTTTGTTATTACACATACTTTTTTCAATGGATATTTACCTTCTAGGCCTCTTGTTAGATCCTCTATTACACATACTTCTTATAGTATCTTTAACCCTCCTCGGCCTCGTTTTGGTCCTTCTATTTTTCATGCTTCTCTTCATAAGGCTTTCCATTCTAGGTCTTATAGGAACATACTATTGACTACTACATTGGTTATCAAAATCATCCTTATTCTACTATGACATATTTGAGGCTTGAACCTCCTTCACTTTATGGGTTTTCCCCACCTCTTAATGATTCCCTCATTAGGTATATCTTATGCTTCCCCCTTTCATAGACATATATATTTTCAAAAGGAAAAAAACATTCAAATAATTATATTACACACACATTCAAATATTTGCAAAAATGTAAAATCGTGACTTACATATGATTTGATTTGATATCTCTTTACTTTACATATGTTTTTTTCCATATTGGTTTTATAGATAGCATAGTTTTCTATATACTCTTGACAAATATCTATTCACGAGGTATGTTAAGCTTAATGTAAGACATACACATATTGATACATGATTACATGTGTCATCCTAGTCCCTTCCTAATGGAATTGGTCATTTAGGGGCATCTCCTACACTATATAAGTTTTTTTGTTTCATTCTAGCTATTTTCACTTCTTGATTATACTCAATTATTTATATTATGTATATGTTATATTTTGGGTGAATAACATTAATGCATATCTTATGCAACATTAGCCTAGCTTGTGTTGTGTGCTTTTTCAGTACTATTTGTTATACCTACTTGTTATATTTCTTTCTTACTTGATTACTTCATGGCTTATTATACGTTGTGTGAGGGCCTTATTGTTATTGTGACACCATAACTGTCCCATGTTTTTGGTGTTATGCCTCTCTTATATGTGCACACTTCCTTCTTTGTATGTGGCATGTGGGTGTTCCATTTGTGTGTGTGTGTGTGTGTGTACCTTGAAGTGACTCTTTTACATGTTATTACTTATGTTAACTTGATTGACTATTGTTTTTCCTTTGTGTTTATGTTATTCTCTAAAATTTGATTACTATTGCTACCCTTTATTGTTGCATGTTATTTCATTCTTTCTTTGTGCGCCATAGTCCCCACCATGCATAACCCCTTTTGCAAGAACAAAATCCTAAATATGACCACCAGTATATCCTTCTATGTGATCCTATACAAATTACCAAGTTTATCCAACATCGGTACACATCATTTCTTTAAATTCAAGAACTCAAAATTTTTATCACATGTGCCTCAAAATATAAGTCATTCATCGAGATATATTCTACATATACATCCATTACATACAAATTCCAAAGTTAATCTCACTCATTTGCTCACTTAGTTTACACTTTTTCCACTTGGATCTCTCTTTCCTTTCACCTAGCAATTACCAAGAGCACATCTAGATCACATATATGAATCGATCATGAAGAAACCCATATGTAAGTAAAAATCACTCTAAACTACGTCAAGAGAAAATATTGTCAAGACGAGGGGATGAATGAATATTTATTAACCTTATTAAATATTAGGTTAACATTAATTAATACATACAAAACATAAATGTGCACATAAAAGTAAATAAATAAAAACATAAGATAAATAACACATTGACATAGCATGTAACATGGAAAACCCCCAATGGGGTAAAAACCACATAAAGAATTATTTCCATATATGAGAAACTATTATAACCAGTCTAGTAAAAACTCCCTCCTCACTTCTACTCCATATTTTTACCAAGATCTCCCAATTCACGTGATTTGATATTTTTCATCTATATATCTTGAATATGACCTATGGTGATATTTAAATAACCCGAAGGGTTATGACCTTCTTAAGTGACGGGGCACACCTCCTCGATTTAATGTTAGTTAATTAAATAACTAACCACCTAATATAAGGTTTATATTTAAATAATCATAATATAGGTTATTATATATTATTTAAATATAAACTAAATATTATGATTCACTTAATATTATAGTTCTAACACTTCCCCTTAATATTAAGTGGGGATCCATATTCCAACATTACCTATTTGTACAATAATATTTACAAATCCATAAACCCTAAAGGTTTAGGCTATCACATGTATTTTTGAGACTAAATCACACCATTTCTCATGGAAAAATTCTTATATTGCATCTCTAGGAGCCTTTTATAACACAAGGACCTCCTTTACAAATAGATGTAACCACTGGACTATATTTTCCGTAAACTCTATCAGTTTACATATATCATAAAATATATTTTTACAATGCTTTATACCATAATAAAAGTATAGAGGAGAAGGATTCAACAACCAAAAATCCATTAGGAGGTGGCATTTCCATGCACACTCCCCCTTAATTGCAACTATGAAAGGCCAAGCATTTCATGGAACTTGTATAAATTTTTAGCACACAATGTCTTTATAAACATGTATGTAACTTGATCTTCAGTTTGAAATGATTGTAGATCTATATCACCACAGAGAACCTTCTCTCGGATAAAGTGAATATGTATCTCAATATACTTTGTTCTTTGATGTTGAACTATATTTTTAGCAAGAGAAATGCAACTATGGCTATCACACAGAAGATTACTTCCTTTAACTTCCATGTGCATCTCTTCCAACATCCGCTTCAGCCACATGGATTCCTTTGTTTATTCCATTACACTTCTATATTCTGCTTCGGTAGAAGAAATGGAAACTATTGGCTAATTTTTACTACTCCAAGTCATGGCACCTGCACCAAACTTGAATACATATCCAATTGTAGTTTGCAATCTATCACATCACCAGCATGGTCAGAATCACAATATCCATATAAATATGCATTGTTATAAGAAATATAATGTAAACAAAAATTAATTGTGCCCTTAATATAATGAAAAATTCTTTTTGTTGACTTCTAGTGATCCTAATAAGTATCCTAAATAAACCTAAAAGCAATCCCTAATGCATAAGAAATTCCAGTTCTAGTAATAGTTAGATAAATCAAACTACCTACAAGTTTCCTAAACAAAGTAGGATTAGTTTTTTCACATGCAGTTTATAATCAAGTTTGCATCCAACTTCTATAGGAATATAAATTTCTTTACAATCAACCATATTAAATATTTTAAGTAAAATAGTTGCATATTGTCATTCAGATACTATAATAGAATTTTTATCCTAAAATATAGCCATGTTGAAAAAATGATGCAATAATCCTAAGTCTGTCATCTCAAAATATTGCATTAACTTTGTTATAATTTTTGTAATTAAAATGTTAGAATTACTAGTGATAATTAAATCATCAACATACAATACAATGAGAATGATATTATTTTCTTTAATTTTAACAAATAAATCATTGTCAAATGAATAGTTAGAAAAACCAACTTCATTAAAAAAATTGTTAATCTTATAATACCAAACTCTAGGAGCTTATTTTAAACCATATAAAGATTTTTTCAATAAACAAACATACATTTCTTTACGTGGTTCTTCAAATCCTTTAGGTTTGGTCATATATATTTCTTCTTTTAAATCACCATTCAAAAAATCATTTTTGACATCCATCTGATGGATTTCACAGCCATACTATGCAGCTAAGGCAATCAAAATCCTTATTGTGCTCATTTTTGCAACATGTGTAAATTTTTCTACGTAATTAATACCATTTTTTGAGTAAACCCTTGAGCTACTAATATGGCTCTGAATTTATCTACACTGGAATCTACTTTATATTTAATCTTGTATATCCGTCTAGATCCTACTATACTTCATTTTTCAAGAGGAGGGACTAACTCCCAATTTTGATTTCAAGGCAGTATATTCATATTTTCATAGCATCTATCTATTTTTTGTCAGAAGAAGCTTCTTTTAAATATTGGGGTTCAGGTTCACAAAATTTTATTAAGGCATGATATATATGATAACTTCTATTCAATTTCTAAAGGTTTCCAGAATTAGAGTCTTGAATATAAGACTCATCCCATCTAGGTCTTTTAGTTACAGAGGAACTTGGAACAATCTCATTTTCAATTATAGGTTCAATACTAGTTTCTTCATCACATACATGATTTTCACAATTTTCAATTTCAAATTCATTTTCATGAGAATTGTCATAAATAATAGAAGATGAAAAAGAAGAACAAAAAAGTTTTTTCAAAATTTTAACATTCCTATTTTCCATAACTTTTCTTTTTAATGGATCAAAGATCCTAGGACCTTTAGTTTTGACACCATATCCTACAAATATACAAGGAAAATAGGTTTGATCAATCTTCTTCCATTTTTATTTTGTAATGAAGAGGGAAGCAGGGCTACCAAATATTCTCAAATGATACATACTTGGGTTTTTATTTGACCACTTTTCTAAAGAAGTGGAATTTACTAAGGATTTAGTGGGAACTCTGTTCAATATGTGAATAACAGTGTTCATTTCTTCAACCTAGAGGAATCTACATCATGGTTCTAACCATTTCCAAAATCGTATGGTTTTTCCTTTCCGTAGTCACATTCTGTTGAGGGGAATATGAAGTAGTAAGTTCCCTTTTAATTCCACATTTGACACAAAACGCATCAAATGCTTTACTGACATATTCTCCCCCATTATCAGTCATAAGCCTCTTAATTTTATAACTAGAAGAGTTTTCAAATAAAGCTTTAAATTATTTAAATTTTGACAAGACATCATATTCTTTTTAATGAAATAAGACCAAATCATACGATTAAAACCATCAATAAATGTGACAGCATACAAAGAACCATTAAGAGATGGAACTTCTAGGGGTCTTCAAACATCACTATGGACAAGTTCTAAAGGTTCAGAAGAATTATCATTATGATTACTATGAAAGGGGTTAGGGGATTACTTACAAAATAATCATACTTCACACATTTCATGATTTTGGGAAATAGGTGGCAGACCAGTAACTAGGTTTAGTTGAGACATGTCATACATGCTCCTAAAGTTTACATGACCTAGTCTCTCATGCCATAATTGCATATCACTTCTTTGAGTTACTAAAAAAGAAGCAGAAGGAAATCCATTAAACACATACAAACCATTTCTTTGAATGCCTTTAACTATAGTAACATTCTATTCATTTTTAATAAACCACTTACATTTTAATATTGTTACACTATAGTTATTTTGAGTCAACTGAGAACAAGAAATAAAATTCATTTTAAGTTTAGGAACTAACAAAATATTGTTAATAAAACCATTTGAAACTTTTTCTTCACCCTATCTCTGAACATTGTGAATGGAATGATCACCTAAGTAAATATTATCTTTACAATCACTAACTTCATATAAGATATCAGATCTAAAGGTCATATACCTAGAGACACTACTGTCTAATATCTACTCATTTTATTTTTCGGTGACAAAGGTGGCATACAAAGAAATTGCATTTGGTTTTTGACTATTTTTCTTATTTTTGTTTTGATTTTGTTTTTGGTTTTGGTCATATTTGTTACCCTTTTGGTTTTTGAATTTTTTTTGTTATTTTTAAATTTACAATCCTCTTTCTTGTGGCCAAATTTACCACACTAATGACATTTCCCATCAAATCTAACTCTTATATTTCCAAGTTTCTTACCTTTTCCAGGAGGTTTAAAATTTGTCTTTTGGTTTTTGTTGAATCTAGAGGTATTACCTTTTGATTTCTAAACGAGAAGTTCCTGTGTGGCATTCTCCTTAGAATCAAAATTTGACACTACTTAATATCCCTGAATGAGTAGAGTAGTAAGGGTTTTTGAATCTCAAATGTCTTGTTCTGTTTGATATTTAGAATTCAAAATTGAAATGAAATTTCTAAATTTTTCATGAATATTTAACTAAATATTAAAATAAAGCAATTTATCCTGGATTAAATTACTGCAACATCCACCTAACTGTGACTTAATATTTTTTATTTTTGCTAAGTAATTTATCACTTTTTCATCTCCCTTGATGAGAGTTTTTGTAAGCTCTAAAATCAATTTGATGAATTTTGACAAACGCATACTTTCGTGCATCAATGCCAATTGAGCCCAAGCCTCACTCAGACTTCCTTGATTCCTTATGTGAAGAAGAAAATGACCATGTACACTTCATAAAATAATGAAAATCACCTCTTGTAAGTTTTTTTGATATGCAGTGATGTTGTTTGCAATTATTTGTCTTCTGGTTGGATCTATCTCAGTTACATTCACAACTACGCATAATTTACAACCCATGAATTCTGCCTTCAATCGAATATTCCAAATGTTGTAATTTTTCCCATTCAATATCTAAGTTTTATCAATTAAAAATTTATTGGACCCCATTTTTTGTAAATGGAAATAAATAATAAATAAGTATTAGAATAAGAGTTTAATAGAAACCCCCATTTCATATTTTATTCTACGCAATCAAACATCGATCAATTTATGCCAAAAAAGAAGGTCATGTTCATTGGATATTCTATACACAAATATGTTAGTATGCTATCAAAAAATAAATTGAAATGTAAGTGATTTTTTTTTTGTTTTATAACAAAATTTTGAGGACAATTTTGTTGTTGTGTCATAAAAAGATATCATTTTTTTAAAATGATTATATTGTTTTACTATTTCCCATAAAAAATAAATAATTTTTATGATTAGCTTATATTTTCAAAAAAAAAGAAACAATACTTTATATATATTTTTAGAAAAAATGGTTTAAGAAAAATTCGGGAGCTCTTGCTCCTTATTGAGTTTCTATCAACTCGACCAAGTTGAGATAGCCAATTTGGTGAGCTTGTCACCGAGTTAACCATATTCCATATATTATTTTAAACCAAATATAAATTCTAAACCAAATTTATAGCCAATATTTTAAACTATGAAAATTAACCAAATTAATCATCAATTGCCTTATTTACTAACCATCTGAGCCACATATTCAACTATGGTTGAGCCACACAGAAAAACAACATAGCAAGTCACTCGAGTGAGTCCATCTAAGCCCTTAAGGCTATCAAACAAAATATGGTGGTGTGACCAAAGTCACATCACCATACACCTGGCGCATATGCATTTGAATCCTCTCCCCACCCCATGTTTTTCGCATGTGGGACTAAAATTACCTAAGGTAAAGGAAGGTGGAAAACCAGCGCAAGGATGTGGACCAGTCGGCAGTGTGGGGGACTGTGTGGTGACATGGCAGTCAGTGGTAGGGGCGAGTGAGGGCCACACAATGCACACCAAGTGGCTTTAGGTATATGGGGATGTTGGAAGGGGGTTACCCGCCCTTAAATAATATTTTTAATATAATATTTTTTGTGTTATCAAGTCACATAGTTGGGTTTAGGAATATATTTTTTTATAAAAACTATATAGTATAGTTTAGGTTTTATATAAAATATAGTTTATATATATATATATATATATATAATTTTTATAAAACATAGAGAATTTTTAAAAACTATTGAAAATTATAAAATATAGTTTATATTGATTATAAACTATAGGTGCAAAAAAAATTTACGGGAGTCCATATAGGACATGAGATGGTTTTTGACATTCAAAGTGAGTACTTATTTTTTATTACCAGAGGATAAGATGATCTAACTAACTAATAATAAAATTCCAAGTCAAAGAAAAAAAATTCAAGTGCCAAAGAGACAAATTCTAGTTGCATTCATATAAATGAAAAAAGTAAAATTGATATGTAGGAAGTGAGGAGGGCCTTCAACCTATATTGCTAGCTCATTTTTGTAGGAATTTCAAGAAGCTATGATTTTAAGAAGAGAATATTTATCTCAAAAACTTGCACACATCATTTGTATCTAGGATCACACACAAAGACACATATTAAGTAATTATAAGAGGTTGTATACTCACATGTCCATTTTTTAGAGCAAGACAACACTGTCGAGCTCAGGACAAAATTGACCACCTAATCTATCCCTAATTTTTTATTTTATTCGAGGTAAAATAGACATCATTTCCATAGATGAACCAATTGTATTGGCATTCTTTCCTTTTTCTCATAGTTTTAAGCCAATATTATTCGTTGAGTTATATATCTAAGTGTTTTATCTTCTTTTGAATTACTATGTTTAACATGTTCCCTAATTGACAAAATATCACATTATTTATTGTTATTTCATATGTGTAGTTGAATATTTAATTTAGAAATATAAATATACATACTTTCTATATTCCAACCTATTAGTTATGGTTTTGCATATTTATCTAAAATTTTAATTTAGGATTAAATCATTTAGTGAACCCACATAATGATTAAATACACCCTTCCTTTCCCTAGGGTTATTTCCTCCCATGTTTATGGTTCTTGGTTGTTACACTCTAATATTTTTTAGGATTAAGTTCTCTACTATGGCTCTAAGGTCTATTCAATCTACAAATGTGTCTCAAATTAACATTTCAATTATTAAACGGCCGCTTTAAAATGTTATCATGATAGTCCTTACCAAACCATCCCAAGATAAATTCATTCAAGAGGATGTAAATCCTAATATTTCCTATAAATATTTTGATGGTATTGATGAGTGTGAGTTTACATAATATCTCAATCTTAATCTTGATCAAATTAATGCATTATTATTCATGAAAAGATGAAAATAAGAAAATATACATGTTCATTGTGCCTACCTCTATCATTGGTATGGGGGCACATCATATTCATCACCACATTTCAATGCCCATTTATATCACACTAAAATTACATCACCTTTTGTGCATATGCATGGGCCCTTACCCACCTCATATTATGCATGTTCCCTTAAGAATACCATTTTAATCTATAGGATAATATGTAGTATTTAGATAAGGGTGTGTCTAGAGCTTCTTATATCATAGAATTACATCTCTTATTACACAATCAGTTAGTATATAAGGTGGCATCTTATCCTTTACATGTAGTATTTTTCACTCCTAATCTTGTGATGTACAAAAAAGAGGTCTTCAAGAACATCTTAAATCATTCCACACAATGTGTCTAAACTATGCTTACAATGAAAGGTTTTTGTTAAGATACGATAAAAAAATCATTTTGAAGGGACCAAATAATACTGAACAAAAAAGAAAGTCAAGTAGAGAAGAATGCGCCAAAAGACAACACAGATATCCAGGTCAAACAGACTTGACCTGAAGGACACCCTCAAAAAAGGCATGACCTAGACTAGGTCTACATATTTAAATACATTTTTTTACAATAATACACAAAAAAATCCATAATAATAAGAAAAGAAAAACTAACACAAGAACTAGAAGAAAGGGCCACCAAAAAATCTCTACTTCTAGTCCTTGCACTTAGGCCTCTGTCCATAACTCCAATAAGATAATCCTTCTAATAAATGATAATTTTTTTAGGGGTATTCTCAGTATGAATTTTTCCATTAGTTTCCTTGATATCTTAGTCCTCTGAGTTGCTCAACTCCATACGTGTTTTATCTTTACCCCCCTCAGATTTTGTCTTGGCAATTAGGTCCTGTAGGATGGAAATTATTTGTTCCTGCATGACCAACTTTTCATTCAACTTGGAAATGTTTTTTTTCTACTTCTCAATGTTTCTGTGACAATCCCTAATATCTTAAATAAGGTTTTTTTTAACCAAGAGGATTGTATTAGCAGTGGATTCAACCCACAACACCATAGCTTGTTAATCAATCAAAATTTTATCCCTCTCCTTGTTAGCAACTCTTTCCCCAAGATATTTATCACCTTGTTTCATATTTCAAATGACACCCATGGAAATACCATCCTGGTTATCCTAGATACCTCCTTTTTAAGGCAATTCATTCTCTTAGTAAGGGTTTCATTATCCAAGTCCACCTCCATATGGGTTTGGGGCTAGATAGGGATCATAGCTTTACCTTTTTGGTACATTAATAGGATCAAACCCTGATGTAAAGGAATTTCCAATTTTTCATTTTGGTAATTGAGGATAGAGGAGGTAAGGGATATCAAGAGAAAATATGGTAAGCTCGTATCTTAATTTATGTGTAGGTAATTGAGAATAGAGAGATGATAGGAAAATATTTTACTAAACTCTCCTTCAAGGGTTAGGTACTTCATTACCACTATGTAAACATCTGGCCACCAATCAAGGAGGAAACTTCTTTCAATACCATCATCAAACATAATTATTCATTCACCTTTCCTAAAAAAAAGTGGAGATTTTATGCCTACTCCTGGTCTTATTCTTACAAATTTTGAGGCCCTCCAAGGATAATCTCATGGCCTTAGCTATAGACTCCTCTGTGACTGAAATATCCATACCCCTCAATTTGATATGCCCCCCCCTCCTAATAATTTCATAATTTAATAAAACATTAGGGATCATTACCTTTAAGGAATTTGATATAGTTCAATAATCCACCTCTTCACAGCACCCTCCAAAGGGTAGGATCCCACTTGATATGAAGGTAGATATTCACCTCTATTTGTACTATGTCACCTCCCATTCTTAACCAGTCACTCTACAAAATATTGAGATAAAGCAAAGTGAACTTGTAGGCCCAACGCCAAAAAACTAAACATGAACTGGGATAATTAATTCCCCCTCCCGAGGAGTAATTGGCCTTCTCATGGTGTCGATCAAGAGAATCCCTGAGGAAATCATACCAAATCTTGGGATGGCTTGTCATTATTAACCAATTTTAATATATTTCTCCATAGTATTAGGTCCCCCTGTCATGTCATCTTTTCCAACATCTCTCTCCCATGATCAACTAGACCATCAGTAGGTTTATTTCCATCCCTATAAACATGATTGATCTCCACTTTCTCAAATGTGGCTAACAACATCCTATCCTCCATGATGATGTTGTTGAATTTCCAATCAATATCCCCCTATTTCTTTAGAGTATTGACAGTGCATAGGGAATCTCCCTCTATGAGAAGGGACTTAATATTCATGGTAATACATTATTCAATTCCCCAGAACAAATTCATATCTTCGGAAAATTTATTCTAATGATTTATCAAGGGGCCCACATAGGCATGAATACCCCATCCTGGATGATCATGAATTAAACCAACTCCCCTAGATATCCCCTTCAATGGTTTAACAAAACCGTCAAAAAATAACTTGTAACTACCCTTTGGTGGACATCCCCATTTGAGACTTTTTTTATTCATTCCCATATCTTTATTATTATCCCATTTAGTGGGACTGAGATTTAGGCCACTCAATATAGATCTTTCAAATGTATAACATGTCCTAGAGGTTTTTATTTTGATGACCTATGAATATTCTCTGATATCCTGACCAATCTTCCCAACAATTTTTTTAATACTAGAAGATTGGTTACAGAAAAGTTGGATGTTTCTCTCCAACCAAATGCCCCAAAGAATATGGGGTAGAGCACATTTCTAAAAAAAATTTTTGAATTTGTGATGAAAGTTGAAAAACCATTGTTCTACAAGAATAGAAACATCCCCATGGAGGACCAGTTGAACTCTAAAAACTTCAATAACAATAAAGAAAACCTTAAAAGTAAAATTGCATTTCAGAAAAATATGATTAGCAGTTTCATCTTGTTGTTTACACAAGCTACATATATTTATAAGTATCATACCTTTCTTCCTTAGTTTATCCATAATAAACATCTATTTTTAGACCACTTCCCAATAGAAGAAGTTGATTTTAAGAATAAGATTTTTGTTCCATATTTCTTTCCAATAGTCATTTGATTCCACATGCTCAAAATTTAGAAGCTAACTAGAGTTAACATCATAATTCCTAAAATCAATACCCTACCAAATCAATTCATCATGACACATTCTATAAGGTATATGGAATTCTTTTAGTTCTAGATTTAGAAAATCAAAAGGATGTTGAGGACCTGTATAATTTGATGGGGGGAATTAACTGAACTCATCTTCTCTCATCATTCTAATAATTACACACTAGCTCTCCATAGTTTTTGCTACACAATTATCTTAAGTACATCCAAGGATCTTACATCTTAATGGTTTTATTTATAATCCAAGGATCCTCCCAAAATTTAATTTTTGTGTCATTCCCTAGATTCCATTTTGTGCCCTTGATCAACAAATTCTTAGCGTAGATGATGTTGTTACAAAAAATGAGCATTTTGGAAGCTCCTGATCGAGGAAGAAACCCAAATGGCCACCAACGTTTCACATGTATTTCACTTTCAAAATTTCAATGCATTTTATTTCTTATTTTTTAATTCTCTAGCCAATTTTGACTATTAGATCCTTATTCATGATTTGCATATTTTTCAGACCAAAACCCCACTAATATTTAGGTCTGGTAACCTTATCCTAAGCTATCAACGTGATCCTAGTCCTATCCTCTGAACTAAACCACAGAAATCTCTTTTTAATACTTTTAATGTATTTATTTACTTTCGTGGTAGTAATGAAAATATACATGATGTAGATAGCAACTCCGTGCAAAAAACTTTGGAGAAGTTGAGACTTTCCATCCTACAAAAGCAAGGATCCTTTCCAAGAAGATAATTTTTTGTGGAATCTCTCAATAAGTTTATTCCAGCCGACATCTTCCAGTTTCCTACCACAAAGTGACATGCCTAAGTAGTTTTCTAGGAGATATTTTATGTTTCACTCCATGATATTGGCCAATGTAGTCTGCTGATGGCCACTAACATTGATGAATAAACTAGACCTCTTTTTGAAGTTCACTTATTATCCTTGGACTTATTCATATTGTATATTGATGCTCTTGAGTGAACGAGCCTCTTGAACAAATTCCTAGCCAAGAAGCAACATGTCATCCATAAATTATTGAAGGCACTAATTAGCCACACCATTAGTAACCTTAACTCCTAATATTATTTCATTTTTATCTTTTGAATACAACCTTCTCAAATACTCACCCACAATGATATATATAAAAGGGTAAAGTGGGTCCCCTTTAGATCCCTTTCCATTTGAATAAGCCTTGGGGTTTACCATTGATGATGACTGAAAACATTGGGAAAGAGGTACATGCTTGAATCATTTTGATAAATTAGAGATCAAATCCCAATTTGTGTAGAAGGAGAATCATAAAATTCCATGAGACCCGATCATAGTTCTTTTTCATATCTAATTTAATGATCATAGCCTCCCTATTGGATTTCTCTTCTGAGTGAAAAGTTTCATGGACAAATATGGTGTTGTCCATAATATGTCTTCCCGGGAAAAAATCACCTTGATTAGGAAAGATAAAATTACTTAGAACCTACCTCATCCTAAAATCCCCAATTTTCAAGATAATTTTATATAAAGTATTACATAAACTAATGGTTCTAAAATATACCAAATCTTTGGCACCCATTTTTTTCAGAATGAGGGATATGAAGTTATGATTAACTTGTTTGATAAAAATACCAGATATGAAGAAGTATTGAACTGTAAAAACCACCTCTTTCTTTACAATATCCCAGTAAAGCTGGAAGAAAAAAATTGGAAATCCATCAGGCCTAGGGGTTTTATCCCTTTCAATTTTGGAGATAATTTCCTTGATCTCCTCAAAAGGAATGACTATAAGATCTTTATTTTCCTCTGAACTTATAGCAGGAGTTAAAAGGTTAAGGATTTCAGTGGCCAAGTCCCTATGGGGAAGAGGGCCTTCAGCAAATGAATTTATGAAGAACGAGGTGATAGTATTTAAAATAACAGAATCCTTCGTATCCATTTCACCATATTATTTCATTATTTCTTGTATATGCCCTTTGTTTTCCTTAATGGTAACAGAAATGTGGAGAATTTTTTAATTTTGTCTCCCTCTTTGAGCCAATTATTGTGGTACTTTTGCTTCCAGTAAATATCTTCCTTACTTAGGATAGTATGTAATTCTGATAAATGACCTTTTTCCTTATCTATCTTCATTACTCAAGACTCCTATTATTTATTTTATCTCAAAAATTTCCTTAGATATTTTACTCTTTTGCAAGAAGATATCTCCAAAAGCATATTTGTTGCATTCTTTAATCTTGGCCTTGATATTCTTTACCTTTGTTGTCACTTGGAACATACTATTACCTCTTGTTTTTATGTTCCACCATTCCTCAATCATTTTTTAAGATCTGGATGGGTGGTTCACATTTTTTCAAACCTAAAGGTTCTAGCTTTTGTTTGCACCATTTCGCCAAAGTTGAGAAGAATTGGATTATGGTATGAACCAATGTGAGCTAGAGAAGAAAGAGAATATTATTTCTCTTCTATCCATTGATAGTTAACCAAAACCTTTCAAGTATAATTTGGATAATATCATATCCACTTCATCTGTTAGTCTAGGAATATTTAGGTCCATTGAGCTCAAGATCCAATAGCTCATTCCAGTTAATGAAGTTGGCTAATTCTTACATGTTTTCTATGTAAGACATAACTCCACCTTTTTTCAAAGGGGGTCATAGGTGTATTGAAGTCACCACCTATAATCTAATGTAGTTCTTTAAACATCTTATTTAATCCTTTCATTTCCTCCCAAAGCACATGTCTATTGGTGGATGAGTTAGGAGGATAGACATTAGAAAATATAAATTGTTTATTGGATCCTAGAATGGTGAAGCAAATGGATATATGATGTTGGATGTTAAATAAAGGGAACCCTTCAAACACATTCACATTCCACAAAAAGAGAAAAACACCATAGGCTCCCATTGAAGATTGGCAATGGAAGCCTACCTCTTTCCAAAAAATCCTAAATTCCTCCATCCTAACATTATTCATCTTGCTTTCATGTAACATCATAATATCTAGTTTCTATCTTTTCCCAAAATCAGCAAGAATCCTATGCTTATTGAATTGTTTAAATCCCTTATATTCCAAGAAAAGACAATCATTTATCAAAATTTTATTTTTGGCTTATCGTCAATGATCTTTACCTCCCTTCCATGAATTCCTGGAGTCTCTTTCATGATTTTATTTTTCTGATGGTCTACCTGGATAGGTTTTCTTACCCCCTACATCTTCCTTAGAGAAGGCCCCTCTTGTTCTTCGATTAGCTTTCCTTTTTGGTGATAATTTTGGACTTTTCTTAGCCCCCACTTGTGCTTGAACAGGGGATTTCAATGCCTTAATTCCTTCATACTTCCCTTTGTGCTGACTAGAGAGTTCTTAGTTTTAGTATCCTAGGTATGATTATCATCATTCTAAGATAGATACTCAATAAGAGATGAGATCTTTGACCCTTAATTTTTATTTGAATCAAGGATTCTTTGTAAATCCTTCTCCATTGTAGGGATATCTTCAAGGTGGGGCACCAACAAATTAAATTTTTTACTTATTTCTAGGGAATCTTCCTCAAATATTTATGCAAAGAAGCTAACATCCATAGAATCATGTACTATTGATCCAATAATATTTTCTTCCTATAATGGAATAACTTCCACCTTTTTGTTCTCTATTTATATTTCTAAAACTTGACTATCGATTACTGCAACTTCCTCCATCATGGGCCCTAAATTTTATATGCAATGCTTTTTAGCCAAACGTGGTTTATTAATTTTAATCCATGTGGGAACCAATTTATAGGGTCCGCTCGCACCATATTCTATGATTCCTTTTCCATTTGGTTTCTCTCTAGGATTACATTTCTTTTTGAGTTGGGCCTTTAAGGTTGCCTCTTCTTTGGCCTTTGGGCACGTCTTGGAGTTGTGACTCGCTTTAAAACATGAGAAACACATGAAGGGTGCAATATTATAATTTATCTTCTAGACATGTACTCCCCATTTAGAGTTTAGATTGATTTTACAAGGGAGTTAAGAATACGGTATCACGTTGACACATAATCAGGAAAAAATCAATCTTGACTTAGCACTAGTGACAGGTTCTATAATTACTAATGTACCAATAGCTTTAGGTATTACATTAATGATATCAAGATCCTAGTGTTCCAGTAGTAAACTTGGAAGCCTAACATAGACTAGGTATTCCTTAATAGTAGACTCGAGTGGATTGAAACTTGGTTTCCATTTCTGAACAAACATAATGGCACGACCCATGAATCAGGGACCCCTAGTAATGATGTTCATTAAATCTTCTCCCAATGAAATGGTAATCTATTTCCAAGAAATTTTAAGTATTATGCATTACAATGGTTCTATGACCTCTCTCTCCAATCCATGAAGGCATAAAATCCTTTGGCCAATCAATTTATATCCCATTTTTTAATCAACATCATTGAAAATGTATCTTATGTGCAAATGGAAAAGATAACACAAGTATCAAATGAGCCAATAAATGATTATATGATGAGATACCAAATAATTCTTACTAAGATGAACTATTCCCTTGTGGATAATGAGCTTAAAGATTTATTTGCACAACTTTTACTAGCATCTTTACAAGAAACTATCAAGTAAAAAACTTTTTATCTTTCAATGACATATGTCACACCCATATAAAAAGAGAACTCAAGATCTTGGTATTGAATAATATTGAGTATATGCTTAATGTACCAAATACATCTAATGTTAAGTTTAAAGGAAACCCAACATATAAATTTGAATCTTATGTAGGTGTATCTAGTCCTAGTAAGCAATTTTTACTTGTAACATCCAATTTTGGTTTGACAAATGAGTTTTTAAGGTTTAGGGGGTCATTTAGAGTCATATAGTGTTGTTAGTTTTGATCGAGTCTTTCACAAATTTGAATTGTGTGTTTTCCCTCCAAAATTACAAATTTTAACTTCAAAGGGTATTTTGGATTATTTAGTGAAAATATGATATTCTTAGAGCATTCAAAATATGTTTTATGTTTGTGACAAGTATTACTAAGAGATAGAAGTTATATTCATGAATTAGTTCATAGGATCCTTAAGTTCTAGTCTAAGTTAGGCTTGTAATGATGTAATAAAGGAAAACTATGTGTGTCTTAAGGGTCTTAAGGGCTCATATTCGGTTAAGCACTGGAAAAAATAATTATAAAAGGGATTTTTTAACTCACTTATTAGTATCATTCAAATGGTCAAGGATTGGAAAGGGAACTCCAAGAAGTTTGAATAAAAATTATTGTTTAGAAATAGTTTAGTGACAATTTTCAATATTTTCTTCTGCATTTTACTGATTAATTATCTCAGAGCATTCTATTGGAAAAAAATATCATGTTTGCTAAGATAATTTTCAATCTTTGATGTATTGTTTCTTCCAAGAATACAATATAATAGTATGAGGTTTTAGGTTTGAACAATCTACACAGTCCTATAGCAGACAGTTTAAGTTTGAAATGCATTCTAGCTTGTGATTTTGGTGAGAAACTTGATCAAGAGGGTAATGCATGTGAATGAGGAGAGTATATATCATAGGTGCATACCTCAATGAATCTGTAAAAAAATGTGAAAGGGTATATTGATCATAATTTTTTAAAAATACAAAGAAGGGGCTTAAAACCCTTGTTCTTAAGGAACACAACAAATACTTTTAGATTCATTTTTGAAATTTGAAGAAAAGTTGAGCCTCGTTGCTAAATTTCACACATTAAGGAAGGTTATACATACATCTAGGTGAAAATTAATTATTTGAAGTTGATTTTTAATCTTTTTATAGTTAAATCACTCCTACCGAGTTTATAAGAAACCCTACCTAGGGTTTAGTGTGTATTGGTTATTTAAAGACCTTAATGGTTGAATTAGGTAATGAAATTTTGAATTTATGACATTAATACCTCCCTTTCCTTGATTTTATATATTTTAAAGCTTGATCACTCTAATATTTTACACGGTTTCTAAGAGACAAGTTTCCTAGAGCTGTCACATTCTAGTGACCTAATTAGGGAGCATCCAACAATGAATTTGGAGATATTTTTACAGATATATTCACCTTGAAAATTTTTACATTGATGAAATCCCCAAAAATTTATTAATAAATGTTCATATTTTTTTGATTGAGTGCATCTATCAAAAGTTAGGGTTGAAAAATAGTGTAGGAAGGGCTACAAGGAACTTAAACAAGTGAAGGAGTAAAGGTGAAAAAGTGATCTAGAAAAGGATTTGATGCGTGAAATTTATCCCACACATTGAGGAGGTAAATGTGTTCCTATAAATAATTTGATTTTTTCCTGGAAGTGTGTAGTGGGCACCAACTCACCAGAGGCATGTTCATGAGAAGCCTAAAAACACATTTTTTAGTAAAGGTGAGTGATTATGTATTTTCTTTTGCATTGATTCAATTTGAAGTTTTATTTGAAATGGAATAGACCCTAGTAATATGGTATAATAATATTCCAAGCCAAAATATGGTTTTAAGGTAAAATTTGGTTCAAGAAGGAAGAATCCTAAGCTTGTAAAAGTGAGTATTTTGCTTGTAAAAGGACATTTTTTTGGATTTTTTTAATACTCCAACCTCATTGATTTGTGGTATTGATATTTTCTCTACATAAATTTTGGTATCAAAGTGGGAAATAGATTCTTGAAAATAATAATATATTGTTTTGAGAAGTGATTTCTGATTGATACTCAAGAAGTTTGTTGAGTTGACAAGAAAGAGGAAAGAGGAGATAAGATGGTACAAGTTTAGGGTTTAGGGTTTAGAAGAGAAGATGGATAGGATGATGGAGGTCTTGATGTTGGTATACATAGAGGAAACACAGAGAAGAATGAGAGAAAAGATGAGTCTCATGAAGAGAAATGGGAAAAATAACAAAGTGTTTTTTGTAGGAAGGTGCTATAAGTGTCAAAAATTTACAGGACATAAGGTATATGAATTCCCTGAGATGGATGCAAGGGTGAAGAAGGATGAAGAAGATTCTAATAAGAATCATATCCCTCAAGTTAAAGGTTAGTCTATTTTTTTTAGAAGAGTTCTATTTAAATCAAACAAAGTAATGTTTGTTGTAACTGTTGGTTTCTCAAATGTGCACCTGCATCTCAGAACTTAAAAGGTCTGAGGTTTCTGAGACCACAATGGAACCATCCCCAAGTTGTGGGACCTTGCACACTTGGGATGGATCTCTAGAGAAGGCCGGTTCCTCTACCTACCTCTTACGCTACTGCTACTCCTAATGCTGAAAGAAAATCCTAGACTAAACATGCCAAGGGACCAAGGATAGAAGGATGTGTAGAAAGGGAAAATCCTAAGCTAAGGAAGGTGATAGTTCCAGAAGGAAAGGGTCAATCTCTCTCCACAAGCAGCGAAGGAGATAGAGAGGGCGTAGGAGAAGAGGGCGGACGGTGCATGCCACAAATCAACACACGGGCTCTACCTTCTACCATCCGCAACACATAAACATGGGGAATGCAAGCACAGGAGTATGCATAGCATGCCAGAAAATGTAAACAGTGAGGTGATATGTAATGAAAATGAGAGACAGAAGACAATAGTTCCACAAAACTCAATTTTATTGCTTAAGGGATGCACAGTCATTTACATTCACGGTAGGAGGCAATAATACATTGTAGAGACCATTCCAAGGTCTAAGACCTATGGGAATTCAGCCACCATTTTGGCATGGTGCCATTACAACAAGGACGGATGATTTTAGAAAGCAGAACTCTATTATTTATAGAAGAGGAAGGAGACAAGAGAAGGAGAAAAGGAGGGAAACTTGGATTCAAATATTCAACCACAAATAACAAGCGATAAATTCCTGTAAATCTACCTGCAAGGCTATCATATGTAATTCCACATGTCTATTTGGCATATGGAAGAAGGAAGAAGGTAAGATCTGATGAAATCTAGTAGTTGAGGTTGATTGGATATGTATTGATGAGCTGAGAGACATTTCCCTATTTTCACATAACATATCCTATTTAAATTTGAATTTGAATAGTCCAACATGTAGCTTATGTCAACAGCTCTCTGACAAGTCCAGGATCATGCCAATCTAAGCTCTGTAGCAAAAGATAGGCTTTCAAAATATGTTAGAGTCATTGGCACGTGAAAAACATGTGGCACACGTAGGTTGGCTGAAATGATGATGAACTGTTCATTTGTTTTGTCTTTTCTGCCACATGTTATGCACTAGTTGGTTGTCTAGATTCAGCACCCTATTGGGGCACTTTTATTGGTTATGCATGACACACTCAAGTCTGACAAAAGATGACTTGGCACATAAGGGTGTGAAGGAAGGTGCAAGGTGCATGATCGAGAAACAAGCACACAAAATTGAAACAGATGGGAGGCATAGAGGAGTGTGCAGGGGAGAAAGAGGTGTGGCAGGAAAGTAAAAAGAGGAAAATGAAAGCACGCATGAAGTGTGGGAGTGAGAAACAAGCGTGTGAAAGGGAAACAGAGGGGTGGCACACATGCAAGAGGAAGGGAAAAAAGAGGGCGTGCGAAGGAACTAAGTCTATGTAAGCGCGCAAGAGGAATGCCAAGGACTTAGTTGATTGGAAGGTAAGTTTGTAGAGGTGCGTGCAAGGAGTGTATGATGGGATAGGAGAGAAAGCAACTACACAAGAGGAAGGCATGCAAGGGAAAATGGATGGAGATAGCAGAATGTGAAGGGGAGTAGGAAGGTGTGCAAGGGCTCACAGAGGGACTGCAATTGTTCTAAGGTGTTTCACATAACAATCTTGAGTGTGCGTAACCTGAAATGTGAAACATCAAAGTCAGGATGAAAATATAAGTTATCTAGATAACTAAGAGATTTATTTGGATAACAGTAACTCAAAGAAGGAATTAGTTCAAAATTAGGTGTAAAACTAAAAGAAAATATTTTGATGTGATTATAGATAGTGGAAGAATTTAAAAATTAGTTTCTTATGAGATGGTAGAAAATTTTGGTCTAAAAACAACAAATTACTCTAATCATTATCAAGTATCTTGGATGTAGAAAGATCATCATGTCTTGGTTAGGGAACAATGCTAAATAGAATTTTAGATTGGGAAATATAAAGACAAATTATTGTGTGATTTATTACCTATGGATGTGTTTCATTTGTTATTGGGTAGGCCATGGTAGTATGATAGAAAAGCATTACATGATGGTAAGAAAAATACTTATACTATTGTGACAAATGGAGAGAGACATACTCTTTTTCCTATAACAAATGATAAAGAGCCACAAAAAAGGTTGTTTATGATGATGTCAACTAAGAAATTCTAGATGGAGACTAAGTAACCATGCAAGGGAGCACTTCTAATGGTTTTTAAGCCTTATTTTTCTAATATAACAATTGATTTGGATGATGATAGTACATGTATGAAGATAAAGGAAGATTTTCATTTTTTTGGAAGCTTAAGAAATCTTGAGAAGATAAAATCTTTTGAGATTCTTGAGAGCAAAGAGGATAAGCAAGAGGAAATACCAAGTAAAAAGCGAAAATGAACATGGAGATGAATAGGTCTTAGAAGAGGCCTTAAACATATTTCTACATCTTTATGTCAACAAGGATGGTATGGTGCAAAAAGAGGCACTTGAGAAAGAAGGTCAAGAGAAACCTAAGGAAGAGAAAAGAGAGAAGAAACATGCAGCAAAATAAATAGATAAAAATCAAGTTTGTGAAGATATTGGAAAGGCCTTAAGACAAGAGGAGGTTAAAAGAGAAGAAGATGGTATAGTGTAACAAAAAGGAGATGAAAGAAAGATAGAAAAAGCACATGATAAGGTTCTTATAGACCCAAAGGAAGTTCTATTGGATGATGAGTCCATTGATGAAATTGTTGGATATGATTAAAAAAAGTAAGATAGAAGAAGATATAGTACACATGATTTATGAAGAATATATGAGTGAAGATAAGAAGGAGCGAGTCATGAAGAAGGTTGAAGAGGAATTCAAGCCTCCTATTTATCAATCTCACATTGCTTTGACCTTTTATTGTGCAGTTACAAGTGAGTTGAATGAATTTATGATTCTTTTGATAATAGTCTTGAAGAAGATAGAATGGTAAGGACAAACTAAAGGAAATTTACAAAGAAAAGAGAGTAAAAAAGGTGAAAAAGAAGAATCTGCAGACCTTAAAAGAGAAAAATGCCAATATGATCTCTTAGGAGAACAAGTGATGAATAAGTAAAAGTAAAATTTAGAGTATGAAGAAAAAAGTCTTGAAAAATGTGTGAAAATAGACCAAGAATCCAAGAAAGTGCAAGATCAAGAAGAAAGAAAGTATGGGATGGAAATGGAGATCAAGAAGGGTGATAAAGATCAATTTTCTCAATCTCATTTCTCTCTAAGTATTTTGTATGCATGTATGAAAGCTAAGATAGTGGAAGAATAGTTAAAAGAAGATGATTCTTTCAAGAAAAAGCTAGTATTTTACAATCTTGAGGATGAGATGAACCAAGAAATACTAAAGGATGATGAAAAGAATAGTTTAATAGTCTTGAATGATGAATATTCACCTCATATGAACATGGATCAGGTGTACATTGTCAATCCCAAGGTGAAAAGGACAATACATAGTTTGAGAACAAACATCTTGCTCAAGAACATGATTTTTTCGCAGAAAAAAAATATGTGAGGATCATGAAGGATATAATGAAGGAATCAAAGGTATGGTACTCGGTCAAAGATCATCATCAACAAGAAACAAAAAGAAGAAGAAGAATCCAAGCTTGTAAATCATAATTTTAAAGGGAATATTTATCATTCCCTTAGGAGTATGATGTAGGAGCATCTAGTCCTAGCATGAAAATTTGGATTGTAACATTAAATTTTGGTTTGACAATGTGTTTTTAGGTTTAGGGGGTCATTTAGAGTCATCTAGTGTTGTTAGTTTTGACCTAGTCCTTCACAAATTTGAATTGTGCATTTTCCCTCCAAAAGTGTAAATTTGAACTTCAAAGGGAATTTTGGATTGTATTTGGTGAAAAGGTGAGATTATTTTAGCATTCAAAAGATGTGTTAAGTTTTTGACAAGTTGTATTGAGAACTATAATTTTTATTCATGACTTAGGTCAAAGGATTCTTAATTTCTAGTCTAAGTTAGGTTTGTAATGATGTAATAAAGTAAAAAAATGTGTTCCTTAAGGGTCTTAAGCAATCTGTTGGGTTGAGAAGTATAGTGTAAGTTTTTTAAGTGCATAAGGTTTGGGCACACAAACATAGGGCGTGAAAGTGCACGTGGGAATGTAGTGAGGCAAGGCATGTCCAGGATCGGAATTTAGTTGTTTTCAGCATAAGTCTATTTTTGGACATGGAGTGCGGAGCACACAATGATATGAAGACTTGTAGACTACACTAAGGTTATTTTGGGCTAACATAAGGTCAAGTGCCATCTATATTTTTGGACTAATAATAGGATTCAAACTAGGAATTAATTGTAGAAAATCTATTATTAGCACTTGCATGCTTTTGTATTCTCATGTAAGGGCGCATAGATATTATTAGTATGTAGCCTATTTTTAAAGGTGCATGGGTAGTGAAAGGTAAGTCCCCACCCCTATAAATATGTATTGATTTTTACGGTTTATGGATCTGATGTTTTGTGGAGTTATGTTGTTGGTTTGTACTCGTGCATGACTCATGGTTACATTATTATGATGTATGAAACTTCTTGTTTTGCAGTATTGAATATAATGGATCTTATCAGCTGGATAATTGTGTTGGATGTAACTAAGCATGGATCTTGTAAGGTAAATTTGATTATAGTAATTTTTTAGTTAATCTTTCTTATGATTAAGATCTAGATTCTAGATCTAGGTTATGCATTGTGGTTTAATCAATTATATGTCATGGATTTGAAATATACATTCATTCGTGCTAATGTCTTAGACAAGATTCACTAAGAGGGACCTGGTACCCTTGCACACTTCAGGTGAGCACTTAGTTCAAGATGAGTGATGTGTCAGCATGCCTTGTGTTTTTGTGGGTATATTCTAGGCTACATCATTAGTTCCATTACCGGGACCTCTTTCTCAGTTATTTTTAGGACATTGTATGATGAAGACGTATCAGTTTACCTTGACCAATATTGAAGAGTGGTTAGATGATCTAGAAGAAGAGTATGTTCATAGATTTAGCATTGTACCTGATTTTAATGCATGCATATGGGTTGAGTAGAATTTGTATGACGCTTTGTATAAGAATTTTTTTTCCATCTTTCCCATAGATTTGTACGATTGGTTGGTTGTTTAGGTTTCTAAGAGGAATTGGATGTTTTGCACACTTTTTTAAACACAGGAATAACTTTAGGTCTTGTATGATGTAGATATGATTTGGACGCACTCTATGGATTTTTAGTTCCATGGTGTTTTGAATAGCTATATTCTTGAGTACATAGTTTCCACTTACTCTTGACCATAAGTTTTTGAGTTCTATTTTTTGCACGATCCCAAAGGGTCTTACTTACATGGTATTCCTTTAGAAATCAAGATCTTGATTGTGACCCTAGATTTGGAAGAAACGCCTATGGATAGCTAAACCCCGCCACATGCAAGGGAAGGAGTGGGTTTGGTAAAGATGGCAGACCTAGCAATAGAGAGACAAAGAGAATAAAGGTGGCTTAAGTTTAATGAAGCATGTGAGAGGGATCTGATGAAGTAGCGAGAGATTGCAAAAAGAATGGTTTTGTAGAGGGAGATAGCTCATGAAGGATTTGGAGCTCACCCAGAGGACATGGAGCCAACGAATATGGAACTCCCTCATTTGGGAAATAATTGTAGAGAACCCTTATTACCCTTAGATGAGGGCCCATCAGATGAAATATTCTGGACCACAAGTGTGCATCTGAACCTACCTAGTGACCTAGCCTTTGTGTTTGGTTTTTCAAATTCTATGGCAATTAATAGTAAGAAAGCTACTGTGAGCAGTAGAGTGACAGTAGATAGAGTCAATTTGCAGTCAAGTTCAGGATTTAATCACAGAGCTTATTCATTTATGGTGCAATCTTCATCTATTTTATTTGGAGGACCAGCTAGAGGTATCTTGTCTGGTGTGTCATCAGCACAGAACATGGGTGCACAGAACATTGGTATAACATCTAGAAGTAGAAAAAACAATTAGACTGTGGGAGTCCAATTTAGCGTGACCATTGGAATACAAGGTAGTGCATCCTCTGGTCTATTGCCTACTTGAAGAGGAGGAGGATCAAAAGGTTCAAGAGGCTCAGGAGGCTTAGGCGCTAGCGGATCTAGTGGCTCTGGAGGCGTAGAAAACACAAGTATTGGATCTGGTGGGCACGGTCCACACTAGCCCCAACATATTTATATGGATATGTCCCTTCATTTTCTAGAATATAAAGGCATTGAAGATGTAGCAGATCACGTACATATGTGTGAGATATTATGGCATGGGAAGCTGATCAGTGCTCCAGAGCGCAAGGTGGGTCATTTTACAACTACATTATAGGGGCACGTGCATAGTTGGTACAAATTGTTTTACCTTGGCAAGAATTGTGTAGATTATACCACATTATGGGATGCTTTCTTGACATAATTTTATATCCCAGAGTCTGAGCTAAAGAGCATTAGCACGTTGAAATATATTAAGCAAGGAACTATTGAGAGTGTTTGGTAGTATGATTCTTGGTTCAAAATCCTTTTATATAAGTTATATTATGATGCAAGCCAGCATGCACAGTGTTTTGTTAAAGGACTGATCACACCCTTTAGAAGAGGGCTTTCACATAAGACTTATACAACTCTATGCAAGGCGATTGAAGAAAATCTATGCACTGAGGCTGTAAGGAGTGTAGACATAGGAGTAATCCCAATTTTGAAAGCTCATATTGCAGCAATGGGTAAATAATGGAGAAATTATCTGCTAACTCGGTACATGAGATGCGCAGTGGAATTTGGTGTATAGATTTTGAAATAGAGGGGAATACTAAGGATATTTTTCCTCATAAATTAGTGTGCTCCTTATTGTTGGACTATGATATTTAACACTTGGACCAAAGTTCAAGTCTATTCCCATTGTTTAAATGTGTGATAAGAACGAACATTTCTTGCTACTACAAGATTTTTAAGTCTACTACTCATGATGTTGAAGATTGTAGGTTGACTGATCAGATTCAGGATGTTAATGATATTGGCATATGACAGACTGGTGTTGCAAATAATTCTAAGGAGAAAAGTGAGCATTATGGCTATGATAATAATGAAGGGTGTTCTGATGGATGTCATGGTAGAGGTTGTAATTACAAAGAAGGATTCATAGGATGAGGTTGCGGAGGTGGAAGAATTTATTTCCCTCATGGAACTTGTTATACATGTGTATCTCCTGATCATTACAGGTGCGAGTGTCAATGTGTTCCGAAAATGGGTGTTTTATTTTTTCCACTTTTAAACATTTTCAAGGATTGTTAATTTTTAATCAACTTGAAGTATTTTATACTCTGAAAATTGATCAAATTTTGATTTAGGAATGTTTTTAAAATGAAATTTAAATTCCTTTTTATTCAACATTCATTGTTTGATCAAATCCAAAAATCATTATTTCTTGATTTTAATTGATATCCCAATGTTATCAATTATTGATTATTTTTGCATCCATATTCATATTCTAAATTTAAATTACTTGCAACTATCAGAAAATGAAAATAAAAATTAGAACATAACATCAGATTGTTTACGGGGTTCATAATTTCTACATCCCCGGGTTCATGGTGAACCGATCCATTAATAATGTTAAAAAATGTAAATACAATAGTATTTACATCAACCAATAATTAATCAAAAACTTAAAAAACTATGTTTCAGACCTTTGAAGGACGTTAATGGAGCTCGACCTTTGTCCTTCACCTGCTTGCTCCACTTGTAGTAGTGTCTCTCTTTGGTTCTACACCTTTGTGTGACTTTAATAGAAAATAACTCTATAACAAAATATCCAAATCAGGTAAATTCTCACACCATTATGATTGTCTAAAAATTCTGAGCAACTTTCATATATAACTTGAGATCTGGTTTTGAGTGGAAGTGCCTCAAAACTTAGCATGAATGCAAATTTCCTCTTATCCTCCTTGACACAGACCTGGCACTCTTTGTATAAGTTTCAGCGAGCCATTTTATAACCAAGCGAGCCCTTTTGGTGAGTTGGGTAGCAGATTTGTCTTAGGGTGGTGAGGTTGTGGGTTCAAGTCATAGTGGACTCCTTTTTTGCCGACCGTTTTGTGCATTGGAGTGGGAAATCCCACATTCTACGTGGTCTATTGTGTTGGTCATTTAAATTAGAGCAGCCCGACCAATTATCTCGTGGCACTTAGCCACATATGAAAATTTTCCCACCATTTTATGCCAAGCTCCTCGCCATTCATAAACCGAGATATGTGAAATATTCCCCACTGAGGTCAATGGGATAAGATGGATCCCAAACCATATAAACCTAAGCCCAAATAATAAGGCATTGAAATTTCCAAGTTATAATACTAAGCTTTCCAAGTTGTATAATAATAAGCCCGAACATAGAAAATAATGTGGCTTGGTAATTAACATGGAAGTTAATATCAAAGAATTAAAAAGGTAATAAAATGGAATTCAACTCCGGTAATATAATGTGATATTCAAAATGAACTATGACAAATAAGACCATGTGTCGATCCTCGATAGGAAAATTGAACACGTGGTGGTTTATGATCGTCGAAGACCGGTAGTGAAAACCTCTTGAACCTCTGATTTTTCCAATGCATTTTTACCATGTATCATAGTACTATTGGTCCATTATTGACTTGTTGACCAGAGTTGACTTCCCCATTGACTAAACTTTGATCAGACATAACTTGAGCTTAGAGTGTTTGTTTTTCACTTTCTTGTAGTCATCGGAACACTCTCTAAAGGTTGTACTACACTGGCATGGTTTAGGGAAGTTTAGGGAACATTTGACACTAAAATTGATCCCCTGATCACTCCTCCCTACTGAGAAGGATTTTTGTCCACAAAACATTGTTTATCAACCCATAAATAATGATATCTCTTCCTGCATTGCACAAACACATACAATAACCCAAAATAACATTATAGGTTAAATAAATGCAAATAGTTGATTAGCTAGCCACATAACCAATCAGATAATAACACCCAAATTAAGCTAGTGTTCAACTGAAACGTTGCAACCCTGTAACCTCTATAAACAACTGTGAACTATCATACCCCACTGTAATGCCATCACAAATAACTGACCAGATAATAAAACCCATTATATTACGGAAAGCTAGTGTTCAACTGTCACCTTGTGATACAGTTGATTACTTAAATTACAATTTCATAAACACATATTAGTATACCAGACATCTAAACTATCCATAATTAGGCTAGTGCCCATTGTCCATCTGAAACTGTAATAACTACAAGTATTCACTATCTAGAATAAAATAGACTATCAACGCCCAAAAATAGCTAAGCTATAGTCAACAACTGAATCCATTTGAATCTGCCAAAAACATGGTATCGCCATCACAAATAATAAGTCAGATAATAACACCCATCTATAATAGAAGCTATTGTTCAACTGACACTTTGTGATTATGTTGATTACAACTACAAATATTCACTATCCAGAATAATTAAACCATCAACACCCAAAATGGCTATAGTCAAAATCTAAATCAACGTGAATATGCAAATATTCTATCCATACACTGAACTTTAAAGGGATAGACTATAAACTATATGCTTACCCAAATTGGTGAACTATCATAATCTACAAAATGATCACCTAGTGCCTTTGCAAACCATTTTGTTAGTGTAATAAATGTATACCCTAATTCCAACCACATTTGATAGTTACAAAAATATTTTTTTCCCAAAATAAGGGTCTTATAAATTAGTGCAAATAACACATGTGAATACAAGTTTTTCTATTTATTAAAATATCAAACAAGTGCCCAAATGGGTTTTATAAGCATCCATAATATTTGCACAAATGACAATACTATAACACTACAAGTTTCAAAATAGACATTCTAATGATGCCCATATCCCTACATATTGTTGTCAAAAATGGAATAACCAACCAAAATGTGAGAAGATGAATATGAGTATGATGAACCTATCACTCAAATCTTCTCTACAACTACTTCCAAATTATTTTAAAGCTAAATATAAATATAGTATCAAATCCCTAAAATATAGCTTTGAAAATTTTTGCATACTATCACTAGTTACTGTAATACAAACATGAAGTTGAGGAATGTTTTACCCATCCAATTACTTGTATTTCTCCATTTAGGTGGGTTTACTTCCCCAGTACCAGAAGGATCATTTAGATGAGTTAGATCAATAAATTTTGGTTTAATATTATTTTTCTTTTTAACAACTTTCTAATGTTGCACTGAAGGAACATACCAACACATCTTAACATCATGACCATTCCTTTTACAATGGGAACAAAATTTAACTTCCTTGTTTTTAGGAGTCTTACCCATTTTTCCATTCCCTGATATCTATCTAGGATAATGATTCCTCTATTAAGGAGAGGTAACCTTTTTTCCATTTCTCGCCTTACCAAAGTGATATTGGTCTTTAGCACATGCCTTATTATTCACAAAAGGCATTAACTTCTTAACCATTACTTTTCTCTTCCAACAATATGTTGCAAAATGATTAGAACCTTCACAAAATGTGCAAGGAAAACCATACTTTTGTCTACCAAATCTATATTGTTCAAACTGAAAGCGTGTTTTAGAAGTCTTAGGATTTAATTTCCCCTTAGTGCTATTTTTACTGACAGTGGGAGGAGGTGGAATTTCATTACCTCATTTACCTACTTTCTTACACCTTTCATTATTCCTCCTGATGGTGGAATCCTAAAATTCTAGAGGTGTAGATCCTCGGTTATTATAAGCTTGTCTTCCTTCAGCTACTTTGGAACTTTCTCCAATTTCCATTTTCACACTAGAATATCCCAAACTTGCAAACTGAGGTTGATCCTCTACCTGTATTGGGTTAGCATCACCTTGTCCATTTTTACCAAGGCCCTCTCTATTAAGTCTCATCTTAACCATTAGTTTAGACCCAATTCCCTTAGAGTGTTTTTCAAATTGACCTGGCAAAGGAATATCTAAAACTAAATTAGAGGAAGTATTTTCACGTGAATAACTTACAATGCATTCTATCATAGTACTTGCATCTAATTTGGAAGGAATTTCCTTCTAGTGTTCACCTTGTTGCAGCTTTTCCAAGAGGGCATCCGTGGTTTGTATTTCTTCTTGCCTCTCTTTAACAAAGTCCATCAACTTCTTGCTCTGTACAAGCATCTCATTGACATTCCTCTTTCTTGGTTATAGAGGATTGACACTTAGATTTTAACCACACTATTTCCTCTTCCAAGTAATAAAACTTAGCTCTCATGAAAGAGTTTTCTTCTTGGATTACTGGTTAATGGCTTCAATCTCATCCAGTTGCTCCTATTTGGATGACTTGCCCATGATTCCCTGTTCCTGCAAACACAACCTGTACTTCTAAAACTACACACTGCAAATGAAGATTAACAAGCCCCAAAATGTCTGCACACTGAAAACTAAAATCAAATTTTCAAACAAAATTAGAAGCTAATCCGGAAATTTAACTGCTCTAATACCAAAACTTGATCCGAAAACGGGTGTTTTATTTTTTTCCAATTTTAAACGTTTTCAAGGATTTTTAATTTTTAATCAACTTGAAGTCTTTTATACTCAAAAAATTGATCAAATTCTGATCTAGGAATGTTTTCAAAATGAAATTTAAATTCCTTTTTATTCAACATTCACTATTTGATCAAAACCCAAAATCAATATTTCTTGATTTTAATTGAAATCCCAATTTTATCAATTATTGATTATTGTTGCATCCATATTCATATTCTGAATTTAAATTACTTGTAAATATTAGAAACTGAAAATAAAAATTAGAACACAACACCAGATTGTTTACAGGGTTCAGAATTCCTACGTCCCTGGGTTTGTAGTGAACCAATCCATTAATAATGTTAAAAAATGTAAACACAATAATATTTACATTAACCAATAACAAATAAAAAACCTCCAAAATTGTGTTTCAGACCTTTGAAGGATGTTAATCAAGCTTAGCCTCTATCCTTCACCTTCCTGATCCACTTGCAACAGTGTCTCTCTTTAGTTCTGCACCTGTGTGAGACTTTAACAGAAAATAACTCTATAACAAAATCTCCAAATCGGGTAAATTCTCACACCATCGTGATTTTCTCAAAATTCTGAGCAACTTTCATATATAACTCAAGGTCTAGTTTTTAGTGGAAGTGCCTCAAAACTTAGCATGAATGCAAATTGCCTCTTATCCTCCTTGACACAGACCTAGAACTCTTTGTATAAGTTTCAGCGAGCCATTTTATAACCAAGTGAGCCCTTTGGGTGAGTTGGGTAGTGGATTTGTCTTGGGGTACTGAGGTCATAGGTTCAAGTCATAGTGGCATCCTTTTACGTCGACTGTTTTGTGCATTGGAGTGGAAAATCCCACATTGTACATGTTCTATTGTGTTGGTCATTTGAATTGGAGCAGCCCGACCGATTATCTCATGGCACTTAGCCACATATGAAAATTTTCCCACCATTTTCTATGGAGATCCTCACCATTCATAAACCAAGATATGTGAAATATTCCTCACCAAGGTCAATGTGATAAGATGGATCCCAAACCATATAAACCTAAGCCTAAATAATAAGGCATTGAAATTTCCAAGTTATAATACGAAGTTCTCCAAGTTGGATAATAATAAGCCTGAGCATAGTAAATAATGTGGCTTGGTAATTAACATGGAAGTTAATATCAAAGAATTAGAAAGGTAATAAAATTGAATTCAGCCCCGGTAATATAATGTGATATTCAAAATAAACTATGACAAATAAGACCACGTGTCGATCCTTGATAAGAAAAATCGAACACGTGGTGGTTTACGATCGTCAAAGACCAGTGGTGAAAACCTCTCAAACCTCCAATTTTTCCAATGCATTATTATCATGTGTCACAGTGTTATTGGTCCATTATTGACTTGTTGACCAGAGTTGCCCTCCTCATTGACTAAAATTTAACCGGACATAGCATGAACTCAGAGTGTCCATTTTACATGTTCTTATAGTCATCAGAAAGCTCTCTGAAGGATGTACTACACTAGAATGGTTTAGAGAAGTTTATGGAACATTTGATACTTAAATTGATCCCCTGATCACTCCTCCCTATTGAGAAGGCTTTTGGTCCACAAAAAGTTGTTTATCAACCCACAAATAATTTTATCTCTTCCTGCATTGCACAAACACATACGATAACCAAAAATAACATTATAGGTTAAATAAATGCAAATATTTGATTAGCTAGTCACATAACCGATAACATAATAACACCCAAATTAAGCTAGTGTTCAACTGAAACGCTGCAACCCTATCAACTCTGCACATAATGGTGAACTATCATACCACACTATAATGCCATCACAAATAATTGACTAAATAATAAAACCCATTTTATTACGGAAAGCTAATGTTCAACTATCAGCTTTTGATATGGACGATTACTTTAATTATAGTTTCATAAACATAGATCAGTATACCAGACATCTAAACTACCCACAATTAGGCTAGTGCCCACTTTCCATCTAAAGCTGTAACAACTGCAAGTATTCACTATCCAGAATAAAATAGACTATCAACATCCAAAAATAGTTATATTCAACAACTAACTCCACGTGAATCTGCCAAAAACATTGTATCACCATCACAAATAATAAGTCAGATGATAACACCCATCTATAATAGAATCTAGTGTTCAAATGACACTTTGTGATTATGTTGATTAAAACTGCAAATATTACCTACCAGAATAACTAAACCATCAACTCCCAAAATTGCTATAGTCAAAATCTAAATCAACATGAATATGCAAATATTCTATCCATACATTGAACTGCAAAGGGATAGACTATAAACTGTATGCTTACCCAAATTGGTGAACTGTCATAATCTACAAAATGATCACCTGGTGCATTTGCAAACCAATTTTTTAGTGTAATAAATTTACACCCTAATTGCAACCACATCTAATAGTTACAAAAATAATTTTTTTTCCAAAATAAGGGTCTTATAAATTAGTGCAAATAACCTATGTGGATACAATAAGTTTTTCTATTTATTACAATATCAAACAAATGCCCGAATGGGTCTTATAAGAAACCATAATATTTACACAAATGACAACACTATAATACTACAAGTTTCAAAATAGACATTCTAATGATGCCCATATCCCTACATATTGTTGTCAGAAATGGAATAACCAACCAAAATGTGAGAAGATGAATATGAGTATGATGAACCTATCACTCAAATCTTCTCTACGGCTGCTTCCAAATTATTTCAAAGATAAATATAAATATAGGATCAAATCCCTAAAATATAGCTTTGAAAATGTTTGCATACTATCACCAGTTACTATAATGCAAACATGAAGTTAAGGAATTTTTTACAGATCCAATTACTTGTATTTCTCCATTTAGGTGGGTTTACTTCCCTAGTACCAGAAGGATCATTTAGATGAGTTAGATCAATAAATTTTGGTTTGATATTATTTTCCTTTTTAACAACTTTCCAATGTTGCACTGAAGGAACATACCAACACATCTTAACATCATGACCATTCCTTTTACAATGGGAACAAAATTTAAATTCCTTATTTTTAGGATTCTTACCCATTTTTCCATTCCCTGAACTCTATCTAGGATAATGATTCCTCTATTTAGGAGAGGTACAAAAACTTCCATTTCTCACCTTACCAGAGTGAGATTGGTCTTTAGCACCTACCTCATTATTCACAAAAGGCATTAAATTCTTAACCATTGTTTTTCTCTTCCAACAATATGCTGCAGAATGATTAGAACCTTCACAAAACATGCAGGGAAAACCAAAATTTTATCTACCAAAGCTATATTGTTCAAATTGAAAGAGTGTTTTAGAAGTCTTAGGATTTAATTTTCCCTTAGTGCTATTTTACTATTAGTTGGAGGAGGTGGAATTTCATTACCTTGTTTACCTACTTTCTTATACCTTTCATTGTTTCTCTTGATGGTAGAATCCTGCAATTCTAGAGGCATAGATTCTTCGTTGTTAGAAGCTTGTCTTCCTCCAGTTGTTTTGAAACGTTCTCCGATTTCCATTTTCCCACTAGAATATCCCAAACCTACAAACTGAGGTTGATCCTCTACCTGTATTGGGTTAGCATCACCTTGTCCATTTTTACTAAGGCCCTTTCCATTAAATCCCATCTTAACCATTAGTTTAGACCTAATTCCCTTAGTGTTTTTTTAAAACTGAATCAAAGGAATATCTGAAACTAAATTAGAGGAAGTATTTTCACGTGAATAACTTACAGTGCATTCTGTCATATTACTTGCATCTGATTTGGAAGTCATTTCCTTCTTCTGTTCACCTCGTTGCAAGTTTTCCAAGATGGCATCCTTGGTCCGTATTTCTTCCTGTAACTCTTTAACAAAGCCCATCAACTTCTTACTCTGTACAAGCATCTCGTTGACATATTCCTCTTTCTCGGTTATAGAGGATTGAGGCTCATATTTTAACCACACTATTTCCTCTTGCAAGGAATAATAATTAGCTCTCAGGAAAGAGTTTTCTTCCTAGAGTTGGTGGTTAATGGCTTCAAGCTCATCTAGTTGCTCCTGTTTGGATGACTTGCCCATGATTCCCTGTTCCTGAAAACTCAACTTGTACTTCCAAAACTACATAATACAAAAGAAGATTAACAAGACCCAAAATGTCTACACACTGAAAATTGAAATCAAATTTTCAAACACAATTAGAAGCTAATCCGACAATCTAACTACTCTGATACCAAAACTTGATCCAAAAACGGGTGTTTTATTTTTTTCCAATTTTAAAAGTTTTCAAGGATTTTTAAATTTTAATAAACTTGAAGTCTTTTATACTCCAAAAATTGATCAAATTTTTATCTAAGAATGTTTTCAAACTGAAATTTAAATTCCTTTTTATTCAACATTCATTGTTTGATCAAAACCCAAAATCAATATTTCTTGATTTTAAGTGATATCCCAATTTTATCAATTACTGATTATTGTTGCATCCATATTCATATTCTAAATTTAAATTACTTGCAAATATCAGAAACTGAAAATAAAAACTAGAACACAACACCAGATTGTTTATGGGGTTCAGAATTCCTACGTCCCTGGGTTCATGGTGTATTGATCCATTAATAATGTTAAAAAATGTAAATACAATAATATTTACATTAACCAATAATGAATCAAAAACCTAAAAAACTATGTTTCAGACCTTCAAATGACTTTAATGGAGCTCAACCTCTGTCCTTCACCTACCTGATCCACTTACAGTAGTGTCTCTCTTTGGTTATACGCCTTTGTGTGACTTTAACAGAAAATAAATCTATCACAAAAGCTTCAAATCAAATAAATTCTCACACCATCGTGATTTTCTTGAAATTCTGAGAAAATTTCATATATAACTCACGATTTGGTTTATAGTGGAAGTGCCTCAAAACTTAACCTGAATGCAAACTACCTCGTATCCTCCTTGACACAGACCTGGCACTCTTTGTATAAGTTTTAGCAAGCCATTTTGTAACCTGTGACCTCGTATCAAAGAATTACAAAGGTAATAATTTGGAATTCAACCCCAGTAATATAATGTGATATTCAAAATGAACTATGACAAATAAGACCACGTGTCGATCCTCGATAGGAAAATTGAACACATGGTGGTTTACGATCATCGAAGACCGGAGGTGAAAACCTCTCAAACCTTCAATTTTTCCAATGCCTTTTTTCCACGTGTTACAGTGCTATTGGTCCATTATTGACCTATTGACCAGAGTTGACTTACCTGTTGACTAAAATTTTACCAGACATAACTTGAGCTTAGAGTGTTTGTTTTTCACGTTCTTACAGTCATCGAAGAGTTTTCTGAAGGCTTTAATGCATTGGAATGGTTTAGGGAAGTTTAGGGAATAGTTTACACTGAAATTAATCCCCTAATCACAACAAAAAATTATTTGTTCTTTTTACGGAAAGAATCATAACTATGAAGAGTTCCTGGACTTAGATGAACATTTGAGTAAGAAACACAGATAAGAGAACAAGGGTGTGGAAATGGTTAGAGTACAACATGCACTGTGGAAGATCAATGGATTCTAAAGTTAGGGTTGGATCCTAAGTTGGTACCTGTGAAGATTACTATGCGCGTTGAGGCTACGTGTGCCATAGAAGTTTTGAAATCAAAACCTGTTATTACTAAAGAGGAGGTTCTACATGAAAATTATCCAAACCCTATGCATCAGAAGGAGGTTTATCAAGAAACTATGGAGGTAATTCAAAATTTACATGGTGAGATACAATGTTTAAAGAGAACAGTCGTAGAAATTGGAACAAAAGAAAGTAGTTGAGCTCCATCAGAGAAATGTTGATGATTTAAAGGAGGTTTGCAAGATGTTACACCAAGAGAACGTTATTCCTTTGGTAGGGAATTGGTTAAAGGGAAACACTCCACGTGTTGGGATTGAGCATAAAAGGTAGATTAACTGAGCTCCATCAGACAAATGTTCTTGATTTAAAGGAGGTTTGCAGAGGGGGAGATATTTTTGTTATGGTTAACCTCTACGTGCTGGGATTGAGCTCATATTTTGCTGACATTATGATAATGGGAGATCACTTTGAATGTTGTTGTGGATGGTTAGATTTTGAGTAATATTCTAATTGATATAGGTGCACGGAAGTAAATGTACTCACTTTGGATGTGTGGGTTCAAATGGGTAGACCACCATTGCAACCATCTTCAAATGTTTTGTTTATGGAAAATATGACTAAAGCCATGCCTATTGGAGTTTTAAAGGATGCATCAATTACTATACAGGGAGCCAAGTTTACTGGGGATTTTGAGGTCTTAGTGCTTGCAGAAGCTGACAATTTTCTAGCTTTACTTGGGTGCCCTTGGTGTTATGCAAACAACGATGATCTGAGTTTCAATAAAGGGTATATAATTTTTGAGAACAAAGAAGAGTGCATCATTATTCCCTTGACAGATGGGAAATTTAGACCTTATGTAGAGCCCTTAAGTGAAGAAGATTTGAATAGAATTTATGTGTGCACCATTCGAGATCCGAAAGTTCTTGAGCCATCAAAGGAAGGAATTCTCTAATGGGATGATGCACAGTCCATGAGTGATACTACAAGTGTTGCATGTGACAACTGGGCACATGGCACTTATGAAATGGTTGGGCATGAAGTAAAAAGTACAGCTACACGCGTTAGTAAGCCACATAGTATCAGGTGTTTGGGTAGAATCCAGGTACCAATGTACATGGGTGAAGAGAATTCGAAAGTATTCCTACTTGCTATAGAATTTTAGTGGGAATGTCAGGTGGAAAGAAGGAATATGCTATTTATACTCTGTGTGGGATGACAACACGGCTGGTGGATGGTTCACAGGGATAATCTTTTGGAGTGGAGAGAAGTGAGGATTGCTTTATCTACTAGATTTTTAAGGAGCAATGTGCCTACTTAGATCTGTGCATTTCATGGTAATGATCATGTTCAACACCACATTCAACAACGTGAGAGACTCTGGATAGAGGGGTAGGAAGCTTTACCACCTTCGTTATGGGTACACAAGCTTTATTTCACCTTGTAAGGTTGCACACGTGCATGGTATATCTACGTAGAGTTGAATAGAGAGACTGGAAATTGACAAGAACTTACTACAGGTATGATTCAAACCTTTGACTATTTTCCACTAAACCTCCAGTGAATGAGGTGTTATAGGTTATGAAGCACTTAACTATGGGAGATAGTGCAAAGTCTAAGGAGATCCTTCAAGATTTGTTAGGTGAGTCAATAGATTTGGAGGCACGTTTTGAAGAGGAAGAAATAGATGCTGAACAACTTGGGCCACGCCTACCTAGAAAGAGAAAAGGGTAAGATGGTCTATATAGTTGATGACGAGGAAGTGGAAAACTTTTATGTTGAGCATATAGAAGGTACACATGAAGTCTTAGACAATGTAGATGAGAAGGCACGCGCCTACCATGAATTTATAAAGGCCAAGAAAGTAAACATTGGAGCAAATGCTAAACCAAAAGAGGCCATAATTGGAGATTATTGGTCTGAATTTGAAGTTGCTAAGATAATTGAGCTACTGCGTGATTCCGGGATCTGTTCCCTAGAGGCTATCTTGAATTGAAAGGAGTACATGAATATTTGGGATAGAAATGAGAATCAAGATGAAGGAAGGTGTGCGCCCAGATTAGGAAGAGGCCTTATAGGATGAATCCAAACTTGCACGTCAACTTGAAAGAAGAAATTGACAAAATATTAATTCTTGAGATCATTGTGCCCATCGAGGATTGGGAATGGGTTAGCCCTATGGTGATCAACATTAAGAAAGATGTGAGAATCTAGATTTGTGTGGATTCTAGGGAATTAAATGCTACATGTGTGATTGATCCCTTTCCCACACCATTTACTGAATAAATCTTGGAGGGTGTTGCAGGGCGCGAAATATACTCCTTCACCAATGGATTTTTTGGGTATCATCATGTAAGCATAGCAAAACAGGACCAAGAGAAGACAACTTTCACCACTGAGTGGGGAATTTTTTCATACATGGTTATGCCCTTTGGATTAAAGAATGTGCCTGTAATATTTTCACGCATAGTGGTACAAGCGTTTCAAGATTTTATTCACAAGTTCTTGTAGGTATATCTGGATGATTGGACAATCTATGGGCTTGTGAAGGATCACTGTGATAATTTGAGGCTGATGTTTGAGAGGTGCCAACAGTTGAGCATCTCTTTAAATATTATGAAGCGTGTATTTACCACACCCTTTGAAATTTTATTGGGACACATCATTTGTAAGGATGGCTTGTTAGTGGATCTTGCTAAGGTTGTTGTGATTTTGGGCTTAGAGGAACCTGCTAGCCAAAATGAGGAGTGCACAGAATTCTTGGGGTACACATAGATATTACAGGAAATTTTATCAAAGGTTATGCCAAGATCTCGCAGTGCCCTTAGAGGAATTATTGAAAGGGAAAAGGAAAGTTTTATTGGGATGAGGCATAACAATGCGTGCACGTTTGAGACTCTGAAAGAAAGGATTACTACATCCCCTATTTCATGCTCTCCTTCATGGTCCAAACCTTTTTCACATTCATGTAGACACCTCTGGCATGGCATCTGGTGTGGTACTAGCCCATCCTAGAGAAGGGATTATTAATCATCCTATTTACTTTGCAAGCAGAAAGTTAACTCCAACAGAACAAAATTACACAACTACAGAGTGTGAGGCATTGTCTATGATCTACACGCTCCATAAGTTTTGACATTATTTGCTTGCTACCCCATTCATCTTTTACACAAACCACATGGCACTGAATTATTTGGTGAACAAGCTCATTTTATAGGGGTGCATATGTCGTTGGATTATGTTATTTTAGGAGTTTAAATTTACAGTGGTGGTTAAGCCGAGTAAGAGAAATTCTGGTCCAAACCATTTATCAAGGATTCACTCAGGAGAGGACGCGTAGATTATTGAGGACACAATTCCAGATACAATTGTTTAGGTTAAACCATGCACCCTCGGACTTAGAGGACATTATTTGCTATCTTTTACGCATACAGGTGTTGGCACCTGAGGGAATGAATGCTTTAGAGAAGAAACAACTTTCCATTCGTGTCGACCTTACATGTTGATCAATGGATACTTATACAAATTAGGCTAGGATGAATTTTTGCACTGGTGTGTACTTGAGCATGAGCATGAATCAATTATGGAGGAGGCTCATGACAGCATTGCAGGTGGATACTATGTGGGAGATGCCACTCATGCACAAGATTATATTAGTTGGTCTATGGTGGGAAACATTATACAAGGATTACAAAGAGTATTATAAGGCATGTGACCATTGTCAGTGCCTTGGAAAGAATAGGCATAGAGATGAGATGCCTTTGAAGCATATTGCTAGCACAGAGCCTTTTGAGAAGTGGAAAATTAAATTTTTGGGTCCTACCTCCCCAACCACATGTAAGATTGGACCACACTATATTATAACTTGTACATATTATCTTACAAGATGGGAAGAAGTGGTGCCTATAAAGGATTGCACAGTAGCTATGGCAACAAGGTTTATGTGGGAAAATATTATCAGCAGGTATGGATGCCCTTTAAGTTTAACAAGTGATAGGGGTACTCATTTCCTTAATGAGACTATCATGATATTACTGTATGAATTTATGGTTACACACCATAGGACAACACCTTATCACCCTCAGGAAAATGGAATTTTTGAGGCCTTCAAAAATATACTAATCCATACATTGACAAAAAAAATTGATGTAGGAAGGAGAGATTGGGATGATAAAGTCTTTGTTGTACTTTGGGCGTATAGTAAAACCTACAGGAGGTTGAATAAAGCAACACCATTTTAGTTTGTGTTTGGTGCAGAGGTAGTTCTACTAATGGAATTCATGCTACCTTCTTTTTGTATTATGTGCATAAGAGGTTTGGCTGATGAGAAAGCACTGGAAGAATGAATTGAAAAGATGATGCAGTTGGATGAGAGGTGTGCCATAACAAGATGGAGTCAGAAACAAGAAAAATCAGGTAGAAGGCATGACATGACAGGCAGATCAAGGATAATAAACTTGAGATTGGGAAAATGGTACTTTTGTGTGATTCAAAATTTTTGGCCACCTTGGAAAGCTTAAGGTGCATTGGTTGGGACCGTATGTTATAACTTATATACTTGATTCAAGCACTTGTCAGTTAGAAGCACTGGATGGGACATGGTTACTTGGTTACTTCAATGGGAGTAGGCTGAAGCCCTACTATAAATAATTCTTCATGGTGTTTGTAATAAGGAAATATTTCCATTAGATTAGATTTCCTTAATGCATTCACTTTATATGTGTTTTCTTTCATTGTTGTTATGCTTTGTCAATTTAGTTCAGTGTTTTTTTTAATAAGCGTGCTTACGTGCCCGAAGTTGATTACTATCTAAGTGTTTTCATGCACAGAGGACTGCACATACCCTTAGTGTGGGGTGGATGAAGAATCATTTACTAGTGCCTTATTTTGGATTGTGGTGCATGATTTAAAAAAACTCACAGGTGATCAGAGAAGGGACATGTTTAGAAAAGAAAAATTCAAGGACATTGCTCAATTTTAAGACCATGCGTGGAGGATGGACGCTCAATATAACACGAGGTAGGCTGCAACATTGGAGACTACTTGAGAAGGGTCACATTAGATAAGTACTTCAGCATAGGGAAGCATGGGTAGAGGATATATGTGATGAAGAAGTAGTAGACGCATGTGGAGGTTATGACTGTGGTGCAAAAATGTTAGGCACAAAAGACAAGGTGTGATGTGTGAAATGGAACACGCATGGTATGTGGATTAATGTCGTGTATACGGTGGTGGTTGGGAGTAATTAATGTGAAGAATTTTTGAAATTTTCTATAAGTTTGTAACGTCATTGTTACCTTGCATTGTTGAAGCTATTGAGTGCGAAGTGGGAAGAAGAAACAAGGATGAGGAGTAATCTAAAAATCTATACGAGCTAGGAGTAGGATCGAAGCATGTTGTAATGTTAGAAATTCAACACAAAATTGAGAGTCAAGAATTGGTATGTCTACTTTGAGGAGGGTTCATACGATTAAGGTTTAAAGAAGGTAAAGTTACAACTAGGGTTTGAAAGATTGAGGGGTCTGGTTCGCACTCATGGTACACAAATTGAAAAGGCGATAATTTGTAAGTTGTAAAACATGTTCATTCAGGTGAGAGAGGAGATATGGCACCACGATGAGCTCCATATGTTGAAGTAGAGGCCGAACGAAGTGGAATGGGATTGATTGGTCAAAATGTTGTATCTAGAGGGATTAATTGAAAGGTTACCATGGACAACTAAGATAACACAGTGTAAGATTTTTGAAACTAACCATAGAATGGATAAGTGCATGAATGATATCACCTTCGAGGTTATTGGAAATACTAATCGAAGGACGAGATATGAAATAGGGTTTTGGATGACTCTGTCAGAAAATTTCTTGAAAGTGTAGGGGTCATGCAAATTCTTGAGTTACATTACTTTGGGAAGCCCGAGAAATTGTATTAGTGGCTCATGTCGCGAGTACATGAAGATTTATTTTACTTCGTGGGTAGAAGAATGCAGATTATCGCTAAACTAGTTGGAAAGGTAATAGGGTTATGTGACTCCGGATGGGAGATTTTTGGTGACTTGTCTAATGATGAGGGTATTGATGCAATAGTCATTGCACTAAAGTACTAAAATGGGGGTTGAGCATTCAAAGTAACAAATATTAATGACATGGCCACAAGGGTTGCAACAAGGTTGACGGGTTGTAAGTTAGGTGCCTCCAAATAATGTAATGAGGTAAATCAATGTTGGTTACACATAGCACACAAAATGGCCAACAAGACCTATTACAACATCATTGGATACATTGCAGATAACTTAGTTGCTGAGGCACCTGTCTAGGTAGAAAAAGGTGAGAAAATTATGTGGGGCACTATTCTTCTGTTACTTGTATTTAGTGAGATTGGTGTACTTGATGGGCCAAGGGAGAATGTATGCGAATTCCCCTTAGAGAACAAGTCACCAGCAAAGAAATTTTTGAAGTATACATTGTGTGGCTCCATTTCAATCACATACAAGGAGCGACAAGAAAAGTGGTTCAGGTGGTTGCATCGGGCATTTAAAGGGGAATGGTGCATCCCACGCGAGCTACCTACCATGCTGGATGGTGAAGAAAATTTTTCCGTTTACCAACACTTCAGTTTGGGATGGTTCCATATGAAGACGAGTGAGAAAATCCCCTGGTGTAAGTTGCCTTTCACTTTTATTGCGCATTACTTTAAGGATTTTGTGAATAGGTTGCATAATGCGTGAAAACTTTAGTTTGACACTGATAAGGTAGATGCAGATATTCATATCCTACAAAAGACCTATGTATGGCCAAATAGGGAAGCGTATGTCGAAACACTTGAAACAGATAACATTGACATAACTCGAGAGACCATGGACATAGGAAAGATTGAACTGACACACGTCTATGTGTACCATACGGATGAAAATTGACATGCAACCTTAAACCACACTTGACCCCCGAGGTTATGTTGGGGCAGATAATGTGGAAATGTGTGTGGGTAACTGTAGGAGGATTAGTGACTAAGATCTGGTAGTGTGATCCCCTAGTATCTGAGTTGGAAAAGGGAAGATTTAGAGGCTATGAACAGGTAGCATAAGTTCCCTATGGTATTTCTAATTGAATCTCAATGTGCAACCCACTCAGGAAGTGTCCAGATTACCTATAATTACGCCCATAATCTATGTTATTGTTGAAAGGAAACTAACCTAAATAAAACAAAAAAAATTGAAACATCATAATTATAAAAAACAATTTTCTTTTATTCTAAATCGATCGAATCTACTATCGTACACTAAAACTAAACAAACATATTCCCTCTTATGTGGTCATTCATCTATGCTAAGTATATTCTAAATAATGCTAACATAAAAGAAGTCAACTATTCCAACATAATACCCTATGATATGCACGACAACTTCCGTTATATGATAGTCACCCCTTCTAATCCACATGGATAGGACTAATTAGATCCGTCACTTGGAACTACTATTAATTAGCTTTAAAACCTTTTGGAAATTAACCAATAAATTGCAAATGATTTAATATTGATTTAATCCCCCTCTATTTTATATGCCTATAATCAGTACTAATATTCCAGCTAATTAAGGAAAATCTATAAGCTTACAACCCCAACCTAGAATTTACAGAACAAAGATAAATCCAATGTCTGTGATGACTTGTCCCCTAAATTTATCCTTTCTTTCTCTATGTGTCCCTATGAGTCAAAGTAATTGGGAATGCAAAGACAGCGGTAGGAGAAGGCACTTGAGAAATGACAGCTTAAAGGAAAATCTAGTTGCAATGCAAGTAGAAGAGAGATAGCACAAGTGAACAGAGCTTGGATATGTGATTTCCAATAGGATTGTGGCAGCAATATTATGCAAGAATGTGTTGAATCCTTATGCTCTTTGCTTGAATACAAGCATTGAATATATATGAATTGGCTGGGATGTACCTTCATGTATAAGGCAGACTTGGAGTACCAAATATTTTGGTGAAGAGGTAGTTCAAACTAATTAAAGCATATTTTAGCAATAGAAGACTGAAGGAATACCATGCAATCTTGCCTTTTTTTACGCAATTTGGTTCATAAATGTATCTTAGAAGTCAAGTTAAGTGAAGCTTCTTGTCTTAAAGTCACGCTTGAAGAGTCATATGGGAAAATCACTCAAAAGGGTCACCTTACGTAGGGTGACAATCACAGGATTGCTGCCCATGTCCTGAGCGGCAGTCACAAAATTGCTGCCCTGCCCAGGCGGTGATCACAAAACTGCTGCCCAGACAGGGTGGCGATTTTGAAACTTAAGGCCAAAACATGTACAGAAGATTTGTTGAAATCTAGAAGAATAGCATGGAGTTTAGATATTTAGCATATGTCTAGTTTACAAAGTTTGTACTACGGATGAGCTTAGAAACTTGAAAACCTTCTGAAAGGACATGAATCATCATTGGGGACTTTTGTAACAATTTTTTTACAATTTAGCACATGCAATTTTGCATGTGTACATGTACCTTAGGCCATGTTTCAAGAATGGAAAGGTTATTAAAGGTGAGGACATAGCGTTGATTTAGTCATCCAAAGAAGAAGTATACAGTGCACACTAGGAAGAACTAGTTGAACCTACAGGTTTGGAGAATGTTTCTAGAGCAGCAGGAAGAGGAACATGCTGATAGCAACAAAAATCTAGACTGTAGACAAAGGATTTTGTGCAGAAGGCATACATCTTGAGATACTTGCACTAGAACATCACATCCAGTCAAGAGGTCACCACATGAAACACCGGTGAAGAATGGAAAATAAAAAAGGAGGAAGCACGGAAAGTACATATCAATCAAATTTAGAGAAGAGGAGAAGTCCTCACGACAAAGCATGTGCATGATGATATGACTACTCCAAACCTGGAAATGCATGATGATGAAGAGATAGGTGAAAGAATAGTCTATGAGGAAGTGGGCCTGGAGTGTAAGTGCCCAGGAACCTGTTGGGGAATCAAAGGAGTGCTATTGGAAATATGGACATTATAATGTGCCCTGTGCACTTGGAGAAAGAAACTAAGCAAGGATAATAAGTAGAACAGAGCATGTGTATTGAGGCACAGCAAGATGCAGGTGCCACTACACAAGAAAACATAAGATAGTGCACCGGCGAAAATAAAGAAGAAGATATGGTGAGAACCCAAAACCTAGGATATACTGATGATGTGACTAAGATCATTTGCACCCAGTTTCAAAATACTTTTCCCAGGGAATAGTTATATGGTTGGGACTTAATGGATCTAGAAATGGAAACAACGTGCACTCATAAAAAGCTATCATGGAGCATTCAGACTCACATGGATGAGCCTAAATTTGAAGTTTGTGAGGATTCGTATGTATCACATAGAATGAAGAGGGCACCACATACCTACTATATTACTTTCAAGCCCACACATTTGTCTAATGAACAAGTAAGTAATGCATTGGTTAAGGTATCTAAAGAAGTTGTGTGTTGTAACATTGATAAAGCAGAAACTATAAGAGCACTTTTGGATGACAAGAGTGATAAAGACACATAAATAAAGAACCTACAAAGGAAAACGAGAAGGCTGAGGTAGAAACACAGAAGGTTCTGAAAATGGACAAAGAAAATGTTGATGAGGTTATGGATAAGCGGCCTGATTTGCAAGATAAAGTGACCAAAGAGTTTCAGTCTACTCTTCATTATCTACGCATAACACTTTATTTGCATTAAGAAGAGGGACTAGTGCACCTGCCAAGACCAAGGGATGCTACAAAATAGGCAACAAGAGCTAAAGCCATTATTGCAAGGAAGATTGACAGTTATGAGTCCATTATGTAGGATTTAAAAGAAGAATTGAAGAACGAGGATCTAGCATTGACTATGTGTGCAACACTAGATGTAATCATCAAGACAAGGACTCTGACAGAAGATGATGAGGTTCTTCAATCGGCCAAGGATGAAACACTTGGTCGTGTAGAAATAGTTACACTAGTAGAAACTAAGTGCGATGCGCTTGAGGCTACTAGAATTCTGCAGAAGGAAAGAATTAAGGAAATTGGGAAGCTCATCGTGGAGAAGATGAATGTAATGGAGTGAATGGTCTCAAGCATGGCCAATATTCTCTAGATTTTACATAATGAAGGTGGTAAGATGACTCTTGATGAAAGAAGTCTAGAATGAATATCCAAAGTTGATCCTGCCAGTAGAAGAGCGAGATACTAAGTAGGATGACTTACTTTTTGTGGTAATAGTCCTTTCATTCTTTCATTCTTCGTTCTTTATATTTTATGGGGATAATTTGTGATTACCCATTTCCGGGGGTAGAAATCCATTTAGTGTGAGGGAATGTTGGGCTGATAAATATAGCCTAATTTTTGTAAGTGCATAAGGTTTGGGTGCACAACCATAGGGCACGAAAGTGCACGTGGGAATGTAGTGAAGCAAGGCGCACCTAGGATCAGGACTTGTCCGTTTTCAGCATAAAGCTATTTTTGGACATGGAGTGCGGAGCACACAATAATATGAAGACTTACATACTACGCTAAGGTTACTTTAGGCTAACAGAAGGTCGAGCACCATGTAGATTTTTGGACTAATAATAGGATTTGAACTAGGATTTAACGGTATAAAATCTACTATTAGTGTTTGCATGCATTTGTATTCTCGTGTAAGGGCGCATGGTTATTATTAACATGTAGCCTATTTTTAAAGGTGCATGGGTGGTGAAGGGAAATTCCCCATCCCTATAAATATGTATTGATTTGCATGGTTTAGGGATCTGATGTTTTGTAGAGTTATGTTGTTGGTTTGTACGCGCGCATGACTCATGGTGACATTATTATGTTGTATTAAACTTATGTGTTTTCCAGTATTGAATATAATGGATCTTATTGGCTGGATAATGGTGTTAGATGTAACTGATCATGGATCTTGTATGGTAAATCTGATTATAGTAATTTTTTAGTTAATCTTTCTTATGGTTAAAATCTAGATTTGGGTTATGGAATGTGGTTTAGTCAATTATCTATCATCGATACGAAATATACATTCATTCATGCTAACATCTTGGACAAGCTTCACTAAGAGGTACGTGGTACCCTTGCACACTTTGAGTGAGCGCTCAATTCAGGCTGAGTGATGTGCTAGTGTGCCTTGGATTTTTGTGGGTATATTCTAGGCTACATCACGCTCATATTTTGTTAAAAATTGGAAACAATATGTATAAAAGGGATTTTGTAACTAAATTCACAGTATAATTCAAATGGTCAAGGATTGGAAAGGGAGCTCCAAGAAGTTTGAAGAAAATTTATTGTTTATAAATAGTTTAGAGACAGTTTTCAATCTGTTCTTGTGCATTTTAGTGATTACTTATCTCAAATAATTATATTGGAAAGAAATCATAGGTTTGGAAAGATAATTTTTAGTCTTTGATGTATTTTTTCTTATGAAAATACAATAGAATAGTGTGAGATTTTAGGTTTGAAAAATATACAAAGTCTTATAACTAATCATTTAAGTGTGAAATGAATTGTAGCTTGTGATTTTGGTGAGAGACTTGATCAAGAGGGTGATGCATGTGAATGAGGAGAGTATATATCATAGGCATAGATCTCAAGGAATCTTTAGAAAACTATAAAAGGGTATATTGATCATAATTTGTTAGAAATACAAAGAAAAGGCTTAAAACCCCTATTCTTAAGGAATAGAGTAAAGAATTTTAGTTTCATTTTCTAAATTTGAAGACACTTTGAGCCTCACTAATAAATTACACATGTGGAGGAAGATTAAACAAAAAAATTGGGTGAAATTTCAAGCTTTGAGGTTGATTTTTAATATTTATATAGTTAAATCGCTCCTACTAGGTTTGTAGGAAACCCTAGGGATTGGTGATGATTGACTATTTGAAGGCCTTAATGGTTGAATTAGGTTATGAAATTTTTAATTTATGATCTAACGCCTCCCTCTCCTTGAATTTGGAGGTTTTAAAGCTTGTTCACTCTCATATTTTCCAAAATTCCTAACAGTCAATTTTCCTAGAGTTGACACGATCTAATGACCTAATTAGGGAGGGTGCAACAATGAATTTAGAGATATTTTGTAAATAAATTCATCTTAAAAAAAATTACACTAATGAAATCCCCAAATGCGTATTGATAAATGTTCATATTTTTTTGATTGAGTGCATCTATTATAAGTTAGGGTTGAAAAACTGTGTAACTAGGGCTACAAGAAACTTAAACAAGTGAAGGAGTAAAGGTGAAAAAGTGATCTAGCAAAGGATTTGAGGAATGAAATTGATTCCACACCTTGAGGAGGTAAATGGGTACCTAGAAATAATTTTATTTTTTCCTATAAGTTTGTAGTTTCTTCCCAACACCAACTCACCAAAGGCATGTTCTTGAGAAGCCTAGAAGGACAGTTTTGAGTAAAGGTGAGTGATTGTTTATTTTCTTTTGCATTGATTCAATTTGAAAGTTGATTTAAAATGAAATAGACCCTAATAAATGCGTATAAGAAGATTCCAATCCCAAATAAGGGTTTAAGGTCAAATTTGGCTCAAGAAGGAAGAATCTTGGGCTTGTAAAAGTGAGTATGTGTCTTGTAAAAGGATAGATTTTTGGATTTTTTGAATGCTCTAACCTCATTGATTGGTGGTGTTGATATTTTCTCTGCATCATAATCTAATGTAGGGAATATTGAATTAAAAGTAACTAATTAATGTTATTTCATATCCAATGACTAAGCTTTAACTATAATCTCCACCTAAACAATATTTTGCACAATTATTGACAGAGTGCCACATGATATACTTTAAATATTTCTTGAGTGTCTTTCCCTCTACATATGGAGGTTGATATAAGAAAATATTAGCATAAATATTCTTATTCTAATGCCTATTGTGATTATCATCAATTTTTAGCCATACAAAGAGATTACAACATAAAATCAATCCTGATGATATTCAATGTTTCCATTAATCTTTCATATTACATATAACCATTTATATAGGAAGTAGCTTTCCTAAAATATAAGACATAGCTATAACCTCTCCTATAACTACTCACTAACAAATCATAACATAATCTCCTTAAATATCTCACCAAACTCCTATTTACATGAGTTTTTTATTAACTTCACATATTACAATAGCAATACATTCCATATAAATATATTTTCTCATTAATGTGAGCACTAAATATTATTTTCCTAAAATTCTCCCCCTTAGTGCGAACATGGAGAAAACTTGTCTTTTGCCTTGCACCTGCTTTCATGATTGGGTGATTTTTACTGTAGGATGATCACAAACCCATTGTATGGTTTTCAAACAGTTAATCATGAACTGAAAAATGGTGGTTTTTAATTGGAGTACCACAAACTTAAAATGAATTTTTTCAAGTAGTTTACCTATAACCACATCATGATGTGCCAAGTATTATTATCATACCTCATCACATTTCATCGTAGGTAATAACATAGGAAATTCTGTTGAATTTTGTTGCTCATACACATAAACTAAAAAATGGAAATGAAACATTGGACCATGTTCCCCCCTTCAATGTGAAATTGCCACTTATTGAAACAAGAACACTAAACATGACGGATAGCACACCAAAAAAATTGAAAGTAAATACTCACACCACAAAAATGTCACCAAAGCTGATATGTGGCACCATCGTTGGTGACTGACAAGAGGTTTTTGATTGACCTCCTACCTTTGTTTTCCTCCATCCTCTAGTGTGATGTTTTTAACTTAGTATGGTTTTATCATGGACCTCATTGTATAATTTATCCCCATAGGATGGACGTTGCATACAAGTGATAATGTGTCCAATTATTGAAAAGTCAGGCAAAAAAAAAAATTAGACTTTTACAATGACTCAATTTTTCGACTCTTTTGACAATAGACACTAATTTGACATTTTTGAAACTAATTTAGACTTCTAATAATTTTACAAGACTATAAAAAATGATAAGTATGTCAAAAATATAATTACTTCTTAACACAATTATATAATTTTACTGACTCTCAAGACAAAATGACTATAAATTTTGATTGGATTAGATCCATACATTTTTTTGATTTCGCAATATTTAAGACAAATGAATCATTAAAAAAAACTTACAAAGACACCTTTTTTAATATATATAATAAAATGATTCTAAAAAGCTACATAATTGAGTTTAAAAGAGACAAATGCAAACTAATAACTATTTAAATGATATGGTCATTTATATGACAAAATTGCAAATTAAAACTTCCTATGAAAACCAGGACTCTAACCTAAACTCATGCTTAAAAATTAAAAAGCATGTATTGATTTAAAACCTTCTAATTTGAAACAACTTAACATTAAAACATTACTAGACAAAATTGCAGGCCAAAATGGTATGGAGCTTGGACGATGATGCTCTTTACGCAAATGTGTGTTTTTGAAAATGTGAGAGAAAACTTTGTTGGAAGAAGTGCATGAATCTTTTCACCAATACCAATAGTTGTCCCATGCAACTATTAATTTTGAGTGAATGAAAAATCCAATATTGCAGCCAATGTATGAATAAGATTTGAATTCAAATCAGATTTGTGGAAAATGTGGTCAGTGCAAATAGCTATCAAGATCCACTGTCATACATTCAAGACGTATCAAAGAATTCATGAATCAATATTGAGATTTTATCGAAAATTTGGTAAGATGTGCAATCACAGAGCTACATGAAAACATCAACTGGATAATCCATATGCACAACATGATAAAATCTTGATTGACCCAGAATTGAATGTTATAGCAGGCTGTAAGGAGAAAAATCTACACAAAATCCTTGTCATATTTTTGAATTTTCTCCAGATCCTGGATGTGGGTTTAGCTGAAATTTGGATAGTATTTTTCGTAGAACCAGCTCTTCAAACCCATCAAAAATAGAGAAACTTGTATCATAAAACAAATTTTACAATTTGTTCTTGCTCAATCATGGAAAACCCATTCTTAAGTTTTCATACCTGCTCTGATACCAATGAAAAGTATACAGCAAATTTACAGAGAGATTACAACATAAAATCAACCAGAATTATATTGAATGTTTCCATTAATATTTCATATTACATACAACCATTTATATAGGAAATAGCTTTCCTAAAATATAGGACTTAGCTATAACCTCTCCTATAACCACTCACTAACAACTCATAACATACTCTCCTTAAATATCTCACCAAATGCCTATTTAGGTGAGTTTTTTATTAACAAATTCACTATTACAATAGCAATATATTCTATATAAATATATTTTCTCATAAATGTGAGCACTAAATATTATTTTCCTAACAGAAGATTCCGAGCCCAAATAAGGATTTAAGGTCAAATTTGGTTCAAGAAGGAAGAATCTTAGGCTTGTAAAAGTGAGTATGTGTCTTGTAAAAAGACAGATTTTGGATATTTTAAATGCTCTAACCTCATTTACTGGTGGTTTCAATGTTTTCTTTGCATCATAATCTAATGAAGGGAATCTTGAATTAAAAGTAACTAATCAATGTTATTTCATATCCAATGACTAAGCTTCAACTATAATCTCCACCTAAACAATATTTTGCACAATTGTTGATAGAGTGCCACATGATATACTTAAAAAATTACTTGAGTGTCTTTCCCTCTACATATGGAGGTTTATACGAGAAAATATTAGCATAATAATTTTGATTCTAATGCCTATTGTGATTATCATCAATTTTTCAGACATTCTACAAAACAAATCTTCAAGTTAAAACATGTTATACAATATCATATTGACAACCATACTATTAAATTGAGCACCCCACAATCAGAATCCAAACCTCAAGTAAATGAGAATGCAAAGCTAAATATATTCAATTATTTACTACTAAACCATGGTATAATAGAGAATAAAGTAACTTTAGAGGTACATCGTGCATATAATGCACAATATCCTCTAGCTACATATGGTCATCCCTTTGATGTTATTGTTAGAACCATCATTAGCACTACACCCCCATGGACCATGATTACATTCATTAACAATGAAATAGTGGATGATGAGTGGGATAGGAATGCACTTTTCATATGAGATTATCTCAATTAACAATATATCCACAATATTATGTTTGGTAATGGTTCAAGTGAAAATGTGTGCATAATGGTATTACTTCTCTGGGATATAATGAACAACATTTATAACAGACTACGCAAGATGTTAAAGGGTTTATTAGACGTATACATAATGTATTAGGATATCATTTTACCTATTCACGTGGGATCAACCACTTTTCAACACTATTTTTGGTTATACATAGTACAAGGATATGTGACATCTTAAGATGTCATTGGCTTCAAAAACTTTGTGTAGTTTTGTCTATATTACATCAATGTCTCAAGTGTGTGTGTGTGTGTGTGTGTGTGTGTGTGTGTGTGTGTGTGTGTGTGTGTGTGTTTTTAAGGTTTAAAGCATCCCTTATGACTATCCTTTACATCATATGGCATCTCTCCCTTCTAACAGGACATCTTTCATAGAAGTGTTCTTAACATATATGACAAATCTATCTCTTCAAGTAGTACCTAGTCATGTGGTAAACACTCTTGAGTCACTGCCTCTACTGTAAAAAACCACAACAAAGTTCACAAATATATTATTTCATGACATATACAACATCTCAATTAAATCAATGTGTCCTACAATCTGGGAAGCTTACAATGAGTCAATCTTTACCAAGGAAAAATTTATCTACAACTATACATCATTCATGCTCTCCCATGCAGATGATTCCTTACATTATAACATTTGATTACTTTTCATATTCAAGCATGCCGACATATAACACTTTCCATCTAGAAGTGTCACCCTTTAGTATTTTGACACAAGCTGACCTCTTATCTCTTCACACCATATCGATCTAATCATCAATTAACAACCCTTAAAAAATATTCAAAATATTCAAAAAATAAAAAAACTAGGATTCATCATGACTTGAGCCAATAGTTTTATACTTTATATATGTTATTTATCATATAATATTGGTAGATAAAATGTTCTGTGTTTGTATAAACATTCATCTCATGTGGTATGTGAACTTGATGTAAGACATATATGATCATATATGGCTTTCATATGTTGGATTTACACTTTTCTAGGTGGTATTGTCTTACTAGGGGCATCTTTCTATGCAGATCAAAGTAACAAGGTTCTACCTTTTAATTTTATTTTACCTCTTTATCTTTATAATACATGTCTCATTCATGTTTATGGCTTACATTGTGATATGATTCTACCAATATTTGATACTAATATATATATATATATATGAATTTTATAGACTAGTGTCCATTTTCCTATACACGTCTCACTAGTGTTTGCAACATTCTTACGCAATGGATTCATTATTGTTTACCTCTTGTGTGTGGAACTTGTTCTTTATTTGAATGTGTCACATTAGTGTCCCTTTATTATGGTCTTATTATCCTTTTTGCATTGCCTTTTGGCCCTTGATTATTTGTGTGACACTCTTGTGGACCCTGTATGTGGCCTCTTGGCCTTCTATGTGACATTGTGTGTGATTTTCCATGTTAAGCTTGGGTTTTTGTTATACTTGGTGTTATATTCATGAAATCACACACTTTCTACTCACATCACACCTCTAATTATGTCATTGTATGCATGATTCCTAAGTAATAAAAATAGACATTAACAAAACTTGTTTTAATTTTACATTGCTTTATCCCTTTTGATACTCTTGACATTTTTTTTTTCGAATGATCATGTTACTTTTAGACATTAATAAAATATGACCCAGCTCATTATTTTCCATTATATCCTTTGAGAATCCTAGATAGTACTTCCCATTAGGGATAGAAGCGCCCATATACTAGTGTCCCCTTTGGGTGTTTTTTCTTTTTCCCTATCTTTCTCAAATTTGAAATGCCACATCATTTGTTGTCTTTTCTATATTTTTACTCATCACTTTGGGTCAACCTTTTTGGTTTTTAATGGTGAAATTCAAACAAGGGAGTCATCTATATACATGACTTACTCACTATTATTAAGGGTAGGAAAACTTTTTCCTATTACTTACTATCTACTACTTGGGTAAAGAGCAACATTTAAGGATTGAATTTGGGGTGCATTATTCACTGCATATGAAGGGATATTTATAAATTCCATCTCACACATTCATCTTGGGGGAAAATTGGTTATATCTCACTATCTTGGTATGGTTGGAATAAGGGAAACCTAGATTCAAGGGACACAATTCAATCACACACACACACACACACACACACAACATAATTTTTTAAATGTAGTGCAATGCTCGATGAAAATCACACTGGAGTGACTATCGATGTCATTCTGAATCAAGCATATGCATTTTTTATTTAATGTTTTCTTGATCCTTGTGTAGTACCTGAGGTTTTTTTTAGGTTCAAGTGAGACACAGATGTTGGGGTTAACACACCAGTTGTACATATAATATATCAAATCTAAGCATACATACAAATAAAATCTGATATTCTATCAGAAGAAATATATAGAACAAGAGATATAAATCAACACCATATTTAACGTGGTTCACCCAGTGTGGGCTACATCCACTAAGAAATAAGCCAATCTATTATCCAAATCTTTGACAAGATATACAATTGAATATTTACAATCTTACACACCTCTCATATGTACAGTACTTTCTTTCCCTCAATATTTTTCTTCTTCTCCAAGAATTCTCTCTCTCACAATAATCATCAAATTTTGTAAGTTATTCTTAAGTATTACTTATAAACCCTAGCTTTCATGCTTATATAGGTGTATACAAACTTAGTGAACTTAGCCATGCAATTACAATTAATAGATCTTCATTAATTCTAAAAATAGATCTAATTCCTGAGAGTTGAATAAAACACTCTCGCACAGGTAACTGATGTCGGTTAGCCTTAACTGATGATGGTACCTCCTTTCCTAAAAGATGTCAGTCATATGTGACCGATTTCGGTCCCTCCATAACCAATGACGCTTATTGTGTTTTCCAAAAAGTTTCACATTGCATGTTAATCCGAAGTAATTGAGCTCCAGAACTCAACAATCTCCCACTTGGAGATTAATTACTACACCATACATGTACAACATCATTCTTGGATCCTTAGCTTTGTTTCTTCCTCTTCAAGTCTCAAACTCAAAGACCAATAAAAGTGGAGTGTAGCTCCAACTCCTTTATTAATGGCTTCGTTAGCATATTTGTAGGGTTCTCACTCATATGAATCTTTTCTAGATTCAACTACCCATCCTCCAATACCTATCGTAAGAAGTGGTACCGCAACTGAATGTTTTTCATTCTCGAATGAAATGTTGAGTTCTTTGCCAAATGAATTACACTCTAACTATAACTGAACAATTTACAATCATCTTGCTCCTTTCCCAACTCTTCAATGAACCTAATCATCCATATCATCTCCTTGCTATCCTCTATAGCTGCAACATACTTTGCCTCTGTAGTAGACAAAGCCACAACCTTTTGCAATCTTGAAATCCAACTAACTATTGTTCCACCTACTGTAAAAATATATCCAGTAGTGCTCCTCCTACCATCCATATTTCTAGCCATATCTTAATCAACATAGCCACATAATAAAATATCTAAACCTCCAAAGCATAACTACATGTTAGGCATCCCTTTCAAATACCTGAGTATCCATTGGACTATTTTCCAATGCTCTTTACCTAGATTGGCCATATATCTACTCACAACTCCCACTTCGTGTGTAATGTCTGGTCTGGTAAAAACCATAGCATACATGAGACTCCCAACTGATGAAGCATATGACACTCGTGTCATGTATTTGACCTCCTCATGTGATGAAGGATGCTGATCTTTTTTCAATTTGAAGTTCCAAACCATAGTTGTACTAACATGTTTTGCATTCTGCATCTTGAACCTTTCTAACACCCTGTAGATATAATCCTCCTGAGATAAATAGAATTTCTTGTTCTTTTTGTCTCTGTGTATTTGCATGCCAAGGATTCTTTTTACAGCTCCTAAATCCTTCATAGAAAATATGTGAGCTAGCTTTCTCTTAAGCTCACCAATTTCCTGCATAGTAGATCCTACAATAAGCATATCATCCACATACAGTAACAAAATAATATAGCTGTCATTTTCAAGCTTCTTGAAATTAAAAAAATGGTCAAATTCACATCTCAAGTAACCATACTCATGCATAAAACTATCAAACCTTATGTATCATTACCTCATATCTTGTTTGAACCCATGTAAGCTTTTTTTCAACCTGCACACTAGTTTCTCCTTACCCTTGACTTCATACCCAAGCGGCTGCTTCATATAAATCACTATGCTTCACATATAGTTTCTCTAAATGTAAATTTTATATTGTAACTAAACTCAATACAATATGAATATAAGTCATGTTTACAATAGGAGAAAATATTTCACCAAAGTCAATACCTATTTTTTGTGTAAACCTCTTTACTACAAGCCTTTCCTTGTACCTTTTCTATCTACCCTCTTCTTCCTTGATCCTATAAAACCACTTGTTCTACAATGTCCTCTTACCTACTGGAAACTTAACCAAATCCCAAGTTTGGTTCTGTTCCAAGGAGTCCATCTCCTCATCCATGCCATGCTCCCACTGGACATGGGTCTTATTGTACATTGTTTCTTCAAAACTTTTTGGTTAACCATTATCATTAAATAATAGATAAAATAGAGAAGGTGTAAATATTTCTGGAGATTTACTTACCCTTTGTGACCTTCTCACAGGAGTTTGGGATACTTAAGGCTCATTTTGGACCTCCTAGACATTTGTATCTAAATTTGTCAGTGACCGACATCAGTCACCTATAATTGACATCAATTCTACTAACTGGTGTCAGTTTGACTCTTCTGTAACCGATATCAATTCTGTTGACCGATGGCGGGTAGGGGTCAACCGACATTGGTTACTATGTAACCTTGTCGGTATTATTTTTAAATCCGAGAGTTTATTTTCACTCATAAACTTCTCAACGCATTCATCCTTGGGTACCAAAATTTGATCCTTGTACATTCTCTTTTCATTCCATTCAATATCACGACTCCTAAAAATTTTAGAATTCTATAAATCCTTAAAATGAAATCCAAAATCACCAGATCCATAACCAATGAAAGTGAATCTCTTGGACTTTGCATCCAACTTTTTCCTATTTTCCTTATCAACAAGCACAAAAGCTTCTGAGCCAAAAACTTTAATAAAAAAGAGATCTACTTTTTTTTTGTCCAAGCTTCCTCTGGTATTCCTCCATCTAGTGAACTTGAAGGCCCATGGTTAATCAAATAAACCCTTGTATCAACTGCTTTCATTCAACACTACAAAGGAAATCCATAATGTATCCTCATACTTCTAGCACGTTCCATGATTGTCCTATTCATTCTCTCTGCAACACCATTGTTCTGTGGTGTTCTTAGAACCATTCTTTCTCTACGTATCCCATTCACTGAACAATAATCATTAAAAGCATTGCTACATTATTCACCACCATTGTCAAATCTAAGGCACTTTAACTTTGAGTTTGATTCATTCTCAACAATGGATTTCCATCTTTTAAAAGTCTCAAAAACATCAGATTTACGTTTAATACAATAAACCCAAACCTTTCTTGTAGCATCATCAATAAAAGTAACATAATATTGGGATACTCTATGAGAAGCTGCCTAAGTTGGTCCCCATAAATCTGAGTATACAAGCTCCAATTTATGCTCCTTAGTTTCCCCAACTTTAAGAAATCTCACTCTCTTTTACTTTCAAAAGACACAATTCTCACATTAATCAAGATCTAAATATTTCAAATGTAATAACTTACCCTTAGCCTTTAAGATCTGCATTCCTTTTTTACTCCTATGGCCCAACTGAGTATGCCACATGCATGCATCTAAATCTGAAGTAGATAATGTAGAAAAGGAAAAGGAATCAGTAACATAGGTAGATAAATATAATGTTCCTGCCTTCTTACCTCTTACCACAAAAAAACACCCTTGGTGACTTTATAAGAGTCTCTTGTAAATGTAACCCTGCAATAATATTCACCTAGTTTCCCTACAGAAATAAGATTCCTCATGAGGCTTAGCACATACCTCACATCTTTCAATACTCATGTATTTCTATTATGTAATTTTAGATGAACTTCCTCTTTACCAATAATACCGCAAGGTTCATCGTCACCCAAATAAACATGCCCAAAATTACCCTGGACATAATTTCAGAAATAACCCTTATTAGGGGTTGCATGGAAAGAAGCTCCTAAATCTAAAACCCAAGATTCAATTTTATTATCTAAATAAATAATAAGAGCATCTTGCATTATCTTTGTTGCAGCAAGATTTTCTTCTTTAACTTTTTCTGGTTATTAGTTCTCTTTACCCTTTGACCAAAAAAATTTCTTTGCATGTCCTTTCTTTCCACACTTCTAACAGGTAATTCCCTTACCTTTGGATTTAGATCTACTATCCCTTGACTTTGATTTCCCATTACTCTTACTCTTGGATCTCTCCTTCTTCTTGCCCTTGCTTTCTACATTCAAATCATTCCTAGATGATGATTCCTTTGTACTCTTCGTACGAACTTCTTCATTCAAAATTATACCAGCCACATCATCAAACTTCAAAATATTATTAGCAGATGTTGTATTACTAACAGCCATTACCAATTTATCCCAACTATTAGGAAAAGAACATAAAAATTAATTTCTTTTACTTCATTATCAAACGGTATATCAACCGATTTTAATTGATTTACAATAGATCTGAAATCATTTAAATGACTGGATACAGATCCACCTTCATGCATCTTAGAACTAAATAGTTTCTTCATCAAATAAAATTTATTTGAAGCACTAGGTTTTTCATATAAATTAGCAAGAACCTACCATAGAAGTCACTTCTGTAATATTAGAAGCCACAGATGTTGGCAGGCTCAATCTTATAGATCCCAAAGCCTTTCTGTCAAGAATCGTCCTTTATTCATTACTCATCTTTGTAGGTCTAGACTTCTCATCCAATGGTAAGTAAAAATCTCTTTGATACAGATAATCCTCAATCTGCATCTTCCATAATTGATGTGGATGAATTGTATAGTTAATTGCAATAAGAAAATACTTGTATTGATGAAGAAAGATTGGAAATGTGAAATGTAAGGAGTTATCTTCCATAATTGATAATTTCAGCCGTCAATCTTCTCTACCTTGTATTCTTTTTCTTATGTCATTGTTGTAGCTCCCACTCAATCAGAAAACCCTCTGTGAGTAAATCTGTCAACACACAAAACCCTCAAAAAAATATTTGATACCATTTTTTGGGGTTAGCGCACTGGTTGTACAGATAATATATCATATCTAAGCACACATACAAATAAAAGAGGATATTCTACCATAAGAAATATACATAACAAGATATATAAATCAACACCATATTTAACGTGGTTCACCCAGTGTGGGCTACATCCACCAAGAAACAAGCCAATCTATTATCTAAAACTTTGACAAGATATATAATTGAAGATTTACAATCTTTCACACCTCTCAAATGTATAGTACTTTCTTTCCCTCAAAATTTTACTTCTTCTCCAAGAATTCTCTCTCTCACAATAATCATCAACTTTTACAAGTTCTTCTTAATTCTTACTTCTAAACCCTATCTTTCATGCTTCTATAGGCGTATACAAACTTAGGGCACTTAGCCATGAAATTAAAATCAATAGATCTGTCTTAATGTTAAAATAGTTCTAATTCCCAAGAGTTAAATAAAACACTCCCACACAAGTAACTGATGTCGGTTAGCCCTAACCGATGATGCTTCCTCCTTATCTGACCGATGCCGGACATAGGTGACTGATGTCGATCCCTCCATAATTGATTATGGTTACTTTTTTTTCCAACAAGTTTCACATTGCATGATAATCCGAAGTAATTAAGCTCCACAACTCAACAGCAAGAACCCTACAATGGATTGGATGTGACAAAGAGTAAAAAGAAGAATGAAAATGTAAACCCTAAAAATATCAAAAGTAGAGTTCTTATCAAGACAGTATACCCAATTTATAAGCTAATACATATGTGGTCTTGTCCTCATTTAGGAGGTCCTATCCAAAGAGGTTCCAAATCTAAATTTTCTAAATAGAGCATACACGATTTGGATTAATCCTTCTTATCATGTTTCCCATCTCAGAATCAATCCAGAACTTCCGATATAAGCTAAATCATTCTTATTTCCCTATTGTACACACTTGCTTATTTCTTGCATGATAGATCTTGCATGTCATTATTTTATTCATGATCGCAGTCCTCTCATAAAGTTTATTTAAATAATTTGGTGAACTTGATTTGATTCATTCCTTGATTGCACTCCTAATTTTTCATGATGAAATGAACATAAGCACTTTGATGCACCTTTTACTTATGAAGAATATTTCATGGGCATGTATGACTTACGACTCATGGGTTTCTTCAAAGATAATCCAAAATCCTTTCCATATTATGTGTCTAATCTAAATCTTATTAGTTATATTTTATATTTAGATGATTCTCTCAATGATATCACTTAGCTCACCATGGAATTCACACATTGGAGGAATATTACTCCCCCTTACTACCCAACGATGCACTCTCATTCTAGGTTCAGACATGACTATTGAGGGTGCAGTTACTTACGTGGACCTCATCTTGCACACATACACTATGGGAAACCTTACTTCCCTCTCATACTTGTTCTATTTCATGTTCACATATTTATAAAAAATTCAAAAACATTATTCTAGATCTTGATTGGATGTATCCTTGATTGCTCATACTATTCTATGTTGCACATTGTTTATCATGTTCCTTTGATTCATAGTATGCTCTATCATTTTTCCATACACACATGTGCATTCACATGGTACTTTTTGAGGTGAATGCAGGTCACTTATAGGTTTCTACATGGTGTATGATGCTTGAAAATGTTCCCTACCAGTATCACTGCAACTCTTGGGGCATCTGCTTTACAATTTCTCTATATTCAGGTTATATCATTGCAACATCTACTCCTTTCATTCCTATTTTCATTTTTATACATTTTGGCATACTATCAATGTTTCCAACATGATAATGGGTGCTTCATGTGTAGCATTTGTCTTTCAGTCCTACTTCTAACCATGGTTATTTGATTTTCTTGTATCTTGTCTATGTTTGTGTCTTTATTGTCATTGTTTGTGGGCTATGCCCTATGCTTTATTACATTTTTTTCTTTAATATACTTGAATTATTTGAGTGTATTGATATTTCTTGACTAGTGTCCCATTTATTCAACTAGCTGCTCATTGTGTATTTTTCCATGTTATTATGTGTTTTGACTAGTTTATATTGCATCATGTTCATTTGGTAGTGACTAACCCTTTTGGCTAGCCTTTTCCATTTTTTTCATGCACCATGATTGTTACCATGTGTATTTCCATATTCCCCATGTAAGAGATCTATTTCAGATGTGCACATCAGTTTCATATTTCCTCATTTGTTCCACACTCACCTTGGTTCAACTCATGCACCCTAAACAAGTGGGGGAAATCATCATGTGATTATTCCACCCTCTCAGTAGTTTATAGATTATAAATAGATTGGTACATAGAAAAATAAGAATAAAAAAGAGCTGAGAAATAGGTTTGGAATCATACTTGGGCCAAAATCAGTATAGGGACATAAACGCCCAAATCAAAAGGAGTGATGGGTGCTAGTGTCCCACCTAGGCAATTATCTCCTAAGGGTAAAAATAGATACATTAAAGAATAAAAAGGTTCTCATTGATAGTATTTTCCAATTTCCAATAGCATATACTTAGTTATCGGTTACCATCAAGAATAACAAGAACAATATCAGTGGCAAGTTACACACTTTGAGTACGTGAAGTAATTACTTTATTTTCTCAAGATCACCTGTGACCAAATTCTATTGGGTTTGTGACCATCTGTAATGGCACTTATCGATGGGGAAGCATTAAAGATTAGATGGAAAAACATATGGCTCTCCTAATACTCTTTCATTGGAAATAGGATGCCTAAATCCTTAGTTTGGTGATAAGATGCTTAAATCCCCAATTTGGTGATAGGACACCTAAATTCTGAGTTTAGCGACAGGATGCTTAAAATCCTTAGTTTTCTGACATGATGCCTGAATCCTTAGCACTATTCCAACCACCTCCAAGGAAATACACATACATGAACAATTCTATCTCTTCTCTCATGGCACACAAATGTACCTTATCCTTGATTCACTTTTTTTTCAATAATCATTTTTATTTTCACATTTTTCAAAAAAATGCACAAATGGAACAAGAAACAATCTCATTCTCAAGAAGCTCCAAAACAGGAAATATCCAAGCAAAAAACACAAGCATCATTTCTATTACGCACATGAGGTCATCCCTTAGATTGTTACCCTCTTCTAGATTCCATGATACACATTATATAATCTCCATGCAACATGATATCAATTACAATCCTCATTCGGGGTGTTATTGGTTACAACTCCATTCGGCTCTCCACAAGGAAGGCTCCTCTTATCTAATTTATGCTACCAAGCACTCATTCATTAACATAAAGTAGGGGAAAATTTAGTCAAGAAATCATGGACTTTATATTTACTTTACACCTCTAATTATGTCGTTATATGCATACTTCCTAAGTAGAAAAACTAAACATTGACAACATTTGTTTTGTTTTTATATTGTTTTATTCCTTTTGATGCCCTTGACATTTGTATTTCTCAAATGGTAAATTTTTTTGGACATTGGATAACATGTGACCCAGCTCTTTATTTTTTTTATATCCTCCAAGCATCCCATAAAGTACCTCCCATTAGGGACAGGAGCGCCCAAGCACTATTGTCCCCTTTTGGAGCTTCTGGCCCTTTCTCTCTATTTTTCAAATTTGAAATGCTACATCATTTGTTATCTTTTTTAAATTACTACTCATCACTTTGGGTCAGCATTTTTTGTTGTTAATGATGAAATTCAAAAAAGGGAATCATATATATACATGACTTACTATCTACTACTTGGGAAAAGAGAAACATTCAAGGACTATATTTGGGCTACATTTTTCACTGCATAGGAGGGGATATTTTTGAATTCCATCTCAAACATTCATCTTGGGGGAAAATTATTTTTATCCCGCTATCTTGGTGCGAATGACACAAGGGAAACCTAAATTAAAGGGACATAATTCAATCACACACACACACACACACACACACACACACACACACACACACACACACACACACACACACACACACACACACACACACACAACATAGAGCCTAAAATGTAGTGTGGCGCTTGGTGACAATCATATTGGGGTGATCATCGAGGTCAGTACAACTCAAACATATTCCATCTAATGTTTTTTAGCCTTGAGTAGTTAACTAGGGTTTGTTTTACAGGTTCATGAGAAACACAGGAACCCTACAACGAATTGGATGCAATAGTAAGTGAAAGGAAGAAGACAAGTTCATACCTTAAAAAAATCATAAGCATAGTTATTTCCAGGACACTGGCGCCCAATTCAAACACTAGCTCTTAGGAGTTATTGTCCTCATTTGGTCGATCCTATTTGAAGAGGTTTTAGATCTCAATTTTCTAGACAGAGCATACACAGTTCAAATTCATCCTTCTTGGCTTGTGTCTCATCCCAGAATCAATCCAAATATTCCAATACAAGCTAAGTCATTCTTATTTCCTTATTGTACACACTTTTATGTTTCTTGCATGATAGATCTTGTTGCGAAATGTTGTATTCATTTGATATCAGTCCTTTGATAAATATTTAAAGTTTTTATAAATCAGGTGCCATGTTCTATATCATTTACTTCCTTTACATGGTTGATTACACATTTATATCAGCTTGATAGTATATTATAATAAATTGCATTGAATAGTTCATCTTTGTTTCGAGCTGAGTGATCTTGTTATGCCCATGATGTTATAACCCAAATTAACCATCTTATTATCTCTTTAACCCCGTAAAATTTGGGATAATATTTTTGTTAATCCAAGGACATTGGTTACATGTCGTTTGGAAAATTACTTAATAATGTATTAATAAGCATTTCCCGCGTTGCAAATAAATCCAAAGGATTAATATTATATTCCATGTAATGTAGGTTCATAGTTTATCAATTAAAGCTTAATAATTTTTCAAGGGTTCTACCAAGATTACCATAATAGTAGAATTAGTTCTAATTAATCCAGAAAGTTGTTTATTAATTCTTGGAGCCTTAATCACTTACAAGGGAATAACTTAATTCCCACTATTTTCCATATGGTTAACCTAAATTTTTTTCAACAAGAGGTTACAAAATTTTCCCGCCAAGTGTTTCTACTAGCAAATTAGGTGGTTATCTAATCAAGGTAATAACACCACTCTGAAGGTTCAATTAATCCAACAATGTCAAAATTTACTTAATGATGCCTAATATAATCTAATTGGCCACTTACTAGATTAAATGAATCCTAACACTAAAATAAAATTTTAATTCAATTATAATTAAATGATTCATCCAATCTAAAAGAAGAGGGAAAAAGAAATAAAAAACACTTACAAATTTAATTCAATTATAATTAAATGATTCATCCAATCTAAAAGGAGAGGGAAAAAGAAATAAAAAACACTTACAAATATAAAAAGGTTTGAGTAAGGATACCACTTGACAACTAGCTCATCCTAAGTTTGACAAGATCCCTTAGATCACAGGGCTCTCCACCATATAACCTAGAAACCATATTCTCCATTATATCTTTTTATCTTGACATTATATTTTCTCATTTCTCTTTTTTTGTTTCAAGTTTTCAAGGGAGCTCTCATGGAAATTAGTTGATATTTGTTTTCTTACTTCCCTTCCTTTATTTATCTAGAAACCCTATATTGGTTTAATGGAGATAAATTATGTATATAATATGAAATACATATTTTATTGCATATATATATATGTATCCATATATTTGCATATATACATAAATACAAATATGTGTGTGTGTATTTGAAAATCTATTTTTATTCAAGTTTTAAGCCCTAATCTTGGGTGGTCACGACCATGCAATATTTTCACACGCACATTCGCATGCACAAAGGAGTGTGTTTGTGTTAATAAATAACTATGTGTGAATAGGGTTCGCCCTCCACTGGCCTGCACAACGAGCAAGAGGAGGGTTACACCCATGGTAGCATAGTGTAGTCTTAGGGATTTAGGGAGGGGTCACAGCGATTTTTATTTATATAAACAACATTATGATATATTATGTTAGCAAAAATGTATGAGTATATATATATAATAAGCTCCATATCAAGAGAGATATGAATTGCCAAAAACAGAACAAAAACTTACTATATCAAATCCCTAAGTGTTGACGATATAACTCTCTCTCTCTCTCTCTCTCTCTCTCTCTCTCTCTCTCTCTCTCTCTCTCTCTCTCTCTCTCTCTCTCTGCGTATACATATACAATTATGGTCATATCCATACACATATGGTTACACACACACACATTATATAACTCTAAAAAGAGGAAAAAAGATTCAAAAGAGGTATATTCTTCCCTTTATTGTGACGAAATAAGAAAACTATAACCTCTCCATTGTTTTGCAATGAAATAACATATTATGACATGCGCACGCACGCACCCACACACACACACACACACACACACACACACACACACACATGTCTCTCCTATATAAGAAAACTACTTTACTCAAATCATATTTTGAACTGAGAAGTTCAATTTCTTTTGAAATCAAAGGAGGTAGAAATAGAAAACTTCAGGTAAAAGATTCATTCTTTATTGAAGATATAGGATGATAGAATGACTTAGGAGATTGATAAAATACATACACTACTTCTATTAAAACCATTTAACGATAAGGATAAATACATCCATTTTAAAATGAACCAAGTGTAGACATCTAAATTTGGTTACATTCCCCTTAGCCCCTGATCAGATAACCAACTTAAACATAGGCACCTAACCATGGGCCCCTTTCACCCCACATTAATAATTATTTTAATTATTTTAATTAATTTAAATAACCATCCTCACAATATCCATTATTTTATTACCTTAATTGACATAATTTCCACCTCACCTAGACATCTCATCCAGCCACCTCGCCATAGACCTATTCTACATGTTTCCATAACTAACAATAACTAAGTCTTACTTGCCTTAATGAGATAAGATTTGGTATAACCCTAAAATCTCTCTAACCACATTCCCGCCAATTTGAAGGGAAGATTATGTTCTGATCCATGACAACAAACCCAACTTGGCCCAAGAAATTAGAAAGATCTACCCATTTTAGTAAACTTAGGGAATCCTGCCTTAACCGACGTCAGTCAAGAAAAAAACCGTCGTCGGTTACCATTTATTCACGTTAGCAACCTTGTTTGAGAGGTTGGCACTTTTTCTGAGAGGTTGGCACATTCTGAGAGCAAGAGGATGAAAAGAGAGCTGCATGCATGCAGAACCAGAGTCTTTCACACACCTAGACATCCACAGCCAGCACCAGGGCATATCTAGAGGCATTGCATCCACACAAGCATTCTAGGGAACACTATTGTGGTACCAAACAACATTCTTCTAATCAACTTCCATCACCATTCAGCCATCAATCTTGTACCACAGTAAGTATACCTTTTACCATCATAGTCTATTTTAGTATAGTAGCCTTGTTACTTTTGTTATCAGCTTATACTTTACATGTTCTTTTTTAATCTTCTACCTACTTGTAGACTCAGCCATTCCTCTACCCACACCACCAAATCACCCATTCTCACCTCCTACACCCATCTAAGTATACTTGAGACCTTTACAAACCTCCCCATCAACCCTTCCATATTTGTTTAGCTCCATTTCAATCCCCACAATCATATCTTATTAAATTCCTTTCACCTTGACCTTACCATCGCCGGTTATCCACGATAGTCGCCGGTCCCTTTTAAACTGTCGTTGGTTATACACGACTGACATCGGTCTATGTGTTTTACTCCTTTGCCAATAAAAGAGCTAACCTACCTTCTACCAAGTGACCCAAACAACCCAGAACTTGACCCTGACCAGTTTTAACACCCTGACAACTACCTACCCTTCATATCTCACTATAACCTAGCCTGTTATATTAGATTTGCTTATTGTTCTTGAATGAGATACCTAAATCATATCAACTACAGTAGGACTTTACTTATTTCTCACATTAAGTTGTATTAAACAATGGATTGACAGCCATCTAGGAAGTATCACACTTCCCGGAACTAGCATACGCTAGGTAGTCCACTGTCATAAATTATTTAACTATTCTTTTGTGGTTTTGTTTTATATTTCAGGTAGTTCCTTCCAGCCAAAAGGAAGCTCTCACAATTAGAACTAGATCAAGAAGTCAGAATGCGTGCAACAACCATCAACCAACCCATTTAATAGGTATTCCTCCTAGCCCTTACCCTTATTTGTTTCTTCATTCAAAAACGTAAAGAAAATGGTGAAACACCAAGTTTACACCCTTGTTTTTAAGATCCTAAGTGAGAAACTTCATAAACTCTTATAGTCCTTTAAAATGAAATTTTTAACAAGAAGAAACAAAATCCCAATTTTTTGTAAGACAATGAGATAAGAGAATACATATTGAAGGAGATAAGACAACACTATTTCTAATCCAACCATTTTAAAAGAGAAAATAACCATTTCCCTTTTCAACTAGAAAAAACATATAACCAACAGACTATTTATAAGACTACTTAATTTTGAAAGGAACATTTTAATTTAACAGTTCATACTTTTCATGGTTAATAATAAGAAATGATATCCATGTAAGTTCAAGAGTTGTATGCCAAAACAAAACCCATTGAGAAATAAGATAGGATAACTTCTCTTCACAAAATCTTGCAAAATTAATCCTTTCCAACACATGATTACACGAGGAGTAACAATAAAATCTCCATTCCATTGCAACACAAATTAGAATTTTCTTCTCTTACAAATTAACAATAAACTATACAAATCTAAAAATACAAGTGGATAATCCTCCCACTAAGTGGGAATAACATGAACAAATTTTAATTGAATACTCCATTTTCTAAGAAAGAAACAAACTCCATGCAAGCTCCAAAATTTAAGCTTTATCTTCATTAACAAACCTCCAAAACCATAAGGAGAATGACTTGGTTGTCCACCCAACCAAATGACATCATCACATGCCTCTTCCAATGTGTAGTGCCCACTTTCCTTTGGCACCTTTTATTACTGATCATGATACTATAGACTATGATAGATATTTTAATAGTTTGTTTTAGTATGATGTTAGATGTCATATCCTAGATTATTGTTGAATCTGATTATATATAATGCATCATGATTATTAGAGACACTCATGTGTGGATGATGATATACTATTGGCATGGATGTTTAATGGAAGTTATTCAGACATGTGATTTTGGAGATTATGAATAAACCTAGAAAAGGAAATAAAAAATATTTGATGATGACATAGTTGTCGATATAAATTGTAATTAATTTTTTTGATTTCCTTGATGACTATTGTGATTCATATGTATAGATGATTTCATGATTATATTATATATTCATTTTGGACGTTCTGATATGGTCATGAGGCCAAAGGAGGTATTTGTGTTTTACAGGTTTAAAAATATCACAATAAAACATCGGGGGATCAGAGACCAACCAAAATGGAATTCTGGGTGAATTCAACACGATCACCATGGCAACTTGTTTTGTGTATGTGTTGCATTTTGTTAGGGATTCCCATGGGGGGGATTACCTTTACATGTGACCGTGGGTTTGTGTATTTTATTAATGTGTTTCCTTTTATTATTGTTGTATGTATTTTATTAAGTAATGTGTTCCTTTCCTTTAAATTAATTAAAATTGTGATGGATTAATGTGGGAATCATATAGTTAAACTTTAAATAAAACAAATTGGGATATGGGAAGTAATTATAAGAGTTGATGGCTGTTATATTTAATTTTGTAAGAGATTGTGCAAGTCAGATTTAGAGTATGAGATACTCCAGCTCCATGGAAATTCGAATTTGACCTTGGGGGCTATTTTTGGAGACTTGTGGAACAAGTAAAACTTGTCCCATGCCTCTAAATTTATTATACCAACCATACTTATGGATGGAGATGTGATTTGTGACTTTTAAATACATTTTATTCATCATGTTGCTTGTTTTGGATTGCACTCTCTTACATTTTATTAAATAGCCGTCCCTTGTGGTGTGGGCTCTTTTGGAGTGTGTAAGTTAATTTGTCATTTCATTTATTTTGCTTGGGAGAATGGAATTTTGTCTTTTGTGTTTGAATTTGAGGATGTGTGATGTGGCATCCTACATGGATCCACATCATCCTCTTCTCTCCCTCTTCTATTTAATTCAAACTCTCTTCTTGTTTTGGGTTTTTAAACATTTTTACATTCTTTCTTGGGGCGTATTTTCTGCTGGGATCTCTGGTTTTTGAAGGAGGTTTTGAAGATAGCTTTGCATGCTTGGGAGCTTTTTGTTTTGCACTGTATTTTGCATCCATCCTTGGGCGCATTTTTTTGTGATTAGAGCTCTTGTTGCTTTGGAGGAAATTGGAGAGCATTTGATACTTTGGCACTGTTGTTTTGGGAATGTGTTTTTGACATTCAAATCTTGTTTTGTGGAGCAAATCTTTCCATGGAGAGGTAGGAGTTTATTTCTTCCTTATTGCTATTATTTTCTTATTGTGTTGTGTGTATGGTGCATGCATTGTTTTATTTGTTGGCTGGTTGGGTAGACTGCCTTAGGAATGGTGTAGGAGAAGTCTATGGGGAATTATTGTGGGGGGCATAAGGGAAATGCCATGGGCATCAGAATTTTGGGGAGGGAGTTTTGGGTTTGGGATCCACCATGAAAAATAAATAGATTACATTTCTTACTTGTGGGGGGCATAAGGGAAAAATTTTGGGGGGCATAAGGAGGGGTTGGGAGATATAAGGTTTATGGGTTATGATATGTTATATTAGTGATATGATTTTTTGGTGGATGCCCAATTCTCAATTGGGAGGCATAAGTAGCTTCCCCCATAGTCCTTGCTCCTTTGGCTTGCATGATCAAGCCTGAGTTGTGATTGAATGTTTTTATATGTAGATGTGAACTGTTGTTTGCTTTTGGTGTTGCTTTGTGTTTTAAAAAGGAAAATGTGTATGTAAAAGAATGTTGTGTGTGGAAGCTAGTTGTTGCCATGGTTGAATTGCACCTTTTATTGCATCTTGGTTGGGGCTCGGGGGCCAATGATGAAGGAAGGCTTATCCTTGCATTGGATGTCTTGGTTGGGTGGAGAGCATTGTCTTTCCCCCTCTTTGTTGTGATAAATTTGAAGAAAAGAAAAGAAATGGAGCATGTTTTTGTTTTGAGTAAGAGGAAAATACAATTTGACAGTCCCTTCTTGTGAGCAAGTTTATTGTATCCCTTCCCACTGAAAATCTGTCAGATGGGTAGATCGTGGGGAAACATGCCAACAATGTGTAGGGCATAGCCCCTCTTTGAGACAGCAAAGCGAAACTGGTTTATTGCTATTCTACCAGTAGGAACATGTGCAAGTCTTACAGTATTTTGCCTTCAGGGGGTTTGGGATCTCATCCCAGTAGAGGTAGTTCCAAATGACGAACAAAATGTGAGAGGGGAGGAACGGAGGAAGGATAGATCTGAAGGGAGAAAAGAAATGAATTCCAAGATAGAAAGGTCAGAAGGTTTATGCTTTGGGTTGGTAGTAAACAGAGCCAAACTTACTTGCATAAACAAATAAAGCAATACTAATGAACAAATGACAAAGGCAAGAAATAATCCAACAGAATAGAAACACAGATCTAACTTAAGAGAGATCTAATGCACATAACACATAAATTCAGCACAAAGTCTCAATGTATGTATTAATATTTTCTTCTGTTACAAGAAAGTACAAAGTCTTTCTCTCCTCACTTCTATTTTTCATACAAAAATGTCCACCTAGAATACAACAAGTATTCCAGTATTTATAGAAGGAGGAGGAGAAAGAAGACAAAAAGAAGCCAACCACTTATTTACAAAATATCTACAAAATATTTAAAAGTCAAATGTTGACTTTGGGGCAATTTTTAGGATGACAACATCCCATGGTGCAACATAGATGATGTTATCGTGTGTGCCAACATGCTTTTAAATATTTTACAAAAAAAATGGAAAATCCATCCCGGAGGAAGCTATTCATCGTCATCTCTTGGCTCGAACTTAGCTTCTGGCTGAGGCTCAGGGGAGTCGATATGACATTGTGCCCGATATTCTACAAACTTGCTGGTTATTTTTTGAAGTTGATACTGATCAGGACCTTTGAAATGGTCGTGAATTACTTCGCAAGTTTCTTTCTCATTTTTTAGCTTGTCGGGAAAATCAGCGTACTCTTCATTTGCATAAATCAAAGAGTCGATAAAGTCACGACAGGTCAAGAGGTTGTTGATGGACTCTCAATCGAAAGTGACCTCTTGCGCCAAACCTTGAGAGACAATAGCCTTGAAGTGCTGGAATGTATGATCTTGCTTCTCTTAACTCATAGGATGCACTGAGCAGTCTAGGAGACATCTTTGAAACTACTTTCTCCATGTTGTGTAGTGCATCCAAGGCTTCTTCCTTGAATTTGTCGATTCTTTCCAGGATGAATTCCATTTGATCAACCCGGTAATCTAAAGTTGTGAGAGCTTTATAATGTGCCCGCATGTGATCGATAATGCCGACCTTTAACAGGTCATCATCTGAACAGTTGACCATTATCTGTAATGTTCCTTGCTGTAACTTAGCATTATCCAATTCCTCAGAAAGGGAGCCTGCTACTGCTTGTAGCTCTTTATTTCCTTGAGTTATGTCTTGGTGCAACAACGTGAACCTACCAATTATCACCTGACCATCCTGGAGGATCTTCTCAATCCAGGATGACACAGTCGTACCCTGTTCAACAATCTTTATGTATTCATCTATTTTCTCTTGGCTGGGAGCTTGAACAGGTTCTGCAGTAGTTGCTGAAGGAGCTTTGCCCATTTTCTGCAAAGCTTGGAGGAGATGTTTGTTCTGTTCTTTGAGCACTCTCTTCTCCTCTTTGGCCTCTTATAGCTTCTTGCAGAGGGCATCTACAGCTGACAAGGCTTCTCCTTGCAGGCTTTTAGATGATGTTCCCATTGTGACTTGAGTCACTGTGAAGTCTGTAGGAGACAGATCTTCTTTCTTCTTTATGGGATCCGGATAGGCTATCTCCATGACCCTTTCTCCTGAGGCACTTTTTGAGAAGTGAGTTATTTCTTTTTGCTTCTTGTGTCCCTTTGTCAGAATGACAGAGAAGTCCATAGCTGTAGTGGGTACTTTCCCCTTGTGTTGACTCAGGTGGTCGGAGATCCAACTAGGACTTAGGGGATTGGGATCGGAAGAAGAAGAGGAAACATGGGTGAAAGGGGGAGCAACTGTAGTGGACTCGGGGAAGAAAGTGGAAACACTTGGTGGTAGCATGGATAAAGAGTCCAATGCACTAGTGCTCACAATGTTCGGAGTCAGTACAGGGGAAGAGAAGGACATGGAAACGAAAGGGATCTGCGACAGGATGGAGGAAACGCTGGAGGACATATCCGTGAGAGAGGAGAAGATGGAAGAGGAGGGAAATGGAAGGGAGGAAGATGGAGGAGAAGACACAACCAAAGGAGCAGTTTTTTGAGTGACAGGAGGAGGAGGGGGAGTAGAAGAAGGAATGGTGGTCACCTCTACAGTTGTAACTATGACAACATCCTGAGTGGATGTGTCCGTTGAAACATCTATCCCTTCTTCTTTTCTTGGGGACACTAAGTCCACTATTTTCTCTGAAGCAGAAGGAGGGCTATCAGGAGCTTTCTCCTGCTTGCTTGACTCTCCAACTTCATCCTTTCCTTTTCCCTTTGGCAAATGATCTGGCCTGGGAGGCACTCTTCCCAAGGGGGAAGTAGTGAAATCCACTCCAAAATAGATGAGACCATTTCATTTGCACCAATGCTCGGTGCATTACAGTGTGTGTTGGACCCTTTCTTCTATGGTCTTGGGCCCCTTGGTCCTATCGATGCTTGCAAATGGCCAATCATCCCCATCTATGTCAAGGTAAACCTGATTAATTTCCTAATTAGTTTCTTGGAAATATTTTGGGATGATGGAAACTCCATAGTGTACGATCTTTGCCAGTGCCAGCTGAGAGTGATCCTTTCGCCTGATTTCAACTTCATGGTTCACGTCTATCCATATGTACTCAATCTTTGGGACATGGATGGGATCGATCTTTGCCTTGGGGAGGTAACTCTGGTAGTCAAAGGTTGGCCTTGCTGGGAAATCATGCTTCAGGTTGAGCAATTCCAGCTCTACATACATCTCCTGAGCTTTACTCAGTGAGGTGCAAGTGTATCTGCCAACTGTGAGCGGGAAATGAGTTCCCCCTTTCTTCCTTTTCATACATTTCGCATGATATGTAATCAGCTGCCTTGACAGCTCTAGAAGGATTAGCTTGGGCCCTGCATACCTTGGAAGCTTTGTTGGCTCACCCAAGAAGTTGGCAGCTCTGAGATATGTGAAGGTGGGGAATTGTGTAAACAAATCCCCCCACTTCTTCGTTGCAGCGATCACGCTTGTGCTGGTCCAACCATGTGTCATGTTTGACATCAATAGGTAGATGATGCCGTATAAGAAGGCGTCATTGATTTTGTTAAATTGGGTGATACTGTTTTCAAGCCTTAGCTCTGGGTAGTATTCATATATCTTGACCTAAGGCCATACCCCACTTTGAATCAGTCTTGGGTACTCTCTCTCTGAGGCAGTGACATATACAACATAGGAGTTCATATAGAACCTCCCAGTCGTTAAAACCTATTGGAGTTGTTGTGAGATATTATCATTGATAATCTCTCCCCAGCTGAAACGTTTCTCAGGCACATTATTGCTCATGGTCTCTAAGTACCTGAGCATCCATTTGTGAAAGTAGTGGGCATCGGGAAGCCCGAATACTTTGCCAAGGAAAGTGATGGTATCACTTAGCTCCTCTGAGAAGTCATTGCGGTGGATGGTCTGCGGCCATCTGCTCACCACCTTTTTTGTTCTTCAGGTAAACCTCGTTCATCATCTACATACATTTGTCTTCATTTTCGGTCCATGTATTTAAGCATTCTTCAATGCTTACTGCTACATACTTGGCTGTGGTGAGGAATGCCCAACATGATTTCAAAGTGGCGGGTAGTGAGGTTGATAATCACCTTGCCCTCCTTATCTTCGACACATCTTGTGTCTTTATTGTAACAATGGGCCACCAACGTGATTAGCTCATTGTTTATTGCACTTACTGGGAGTCTTGTTGCAAAGTGTAGTCCGCTACCTACCAGTTTGTCCATCTATGGGCCACCGGTAACCTTTGTGGTTCTCTCCCAGAAGTCATCCATATCTATGTGTCCCATCTCAGAGTCTCTGATATCAAGACTGCACTCTGCAAGTGAGTCAGGCATCCTGACTCTCTGATATTTGTATTTCATTTCTTGCTTTGTCAACTTAGATTTTCCTTCAGACTTAGTTGGCTTCTTACTCGACGAAGACATGTGTGAGCTCGAGGATGGATGATGTTGTTCTGCATGGAGAATCAAAGAGGCCCAACATAAAAGAGCCATGTCAGCCATCATGTTATCCATAATAATAGCTTACAGAATGAAAAATGAGCTATTATAAGCCTTAAGGCACAAGGCGCAAGGTGCAAGGCGCAGGTTTATAACATGCTATAGGGCTTAAATAGGCTGGGCACACTTTTGAGTATGCCAACATGAAAAAAGATGCGCCTGTGTTGAAATGGGGAAAGTTGCGCCAAAGGATTATAGAGGGGTGCACTTTTTAGGAGTGTTGCACGAAAGATCTTAGCACCAAAGAAAAAGGCATGGGGCATGGGTTTACAACACACAACATGCAGTGTTGGTGTTAAGGTTCATGTGCCAAATCCTTAGGAAAATTGCTAACTGGGCAATGCTAAAGATGATGTTGCATGGTTTTATAGTGCGCCCAAGGCACAGTTTCGAAATGTGTTGCACAGAAGCTTAATGCACCAAACGGTTTTATAAATGGCACAGATTTGGGGAACACAACATCGAATGTTGATGTTGATTGGGATGCGCCTGCGCCTTGAGGAGATTTTTTGAGTGCTTATACCTAGTGCGGGTTAAGAATATGTCACATATAGGGACAATGCACCTTGGCATGACTGTGGGGTTTGCAACATGAAAGGATAGCGCGCCAAAGGAAAAAGACTACTTTTTGCATTGTCTGATCTCTTTTCCCTTTGCATGACCCTTTTCTCTCCCTTTTTAATTTTTTGCAAAGTGTCAAAGAGAGGGTTTGTGGGATTTGCAGCAAGGTAGAGCCTTCTCAGATACAAAGGATGGTTTATTTGGAGGCAGAGCCTTCCTAGATTTGTAGATCTGGAAGGAGGGATAATGGTGTTTCAGATAGTTTAAGTTTTTTCATTTAGATTTTTAGATTTAACCTTTTTTATAACAAACCTAAAACCACCGACAACCAAGAAACAAAACCACAAACAATAGTGAGGGATAAAAACCACTTACCGGGGATAAATAATGATGAAGGAATGACGTGGGATCCACAAGCACGAGAAACGACACGTGAGGCTGACGGGAAAGGCTGACAATCGTAGAGGAATAACTTTTCACAATTTTTAAGTCGTGAAAATGACAGGTGTGAACCGCATATATATAGGAAAATACTGCATTTATTGCACCACCAACCACCTTTGGTGCGGTTGGTGAAGTGTCGACATGGGATACATCGCGCCTTGGTGCGTATAGGAGGGTGTCGACACCACATTTCTAGCACCTATGGCGCACTTTTTAGGATGTTAACATGATTATAAATGTGCATTTAGCGCATGTTCTTTAATGTCGACATAACATTTTCAGCCCCAAGGGGAAAAGGGGTGCACATTTTTATGTGTCGACACATCAATTTTCGCGCCAAAGGTGTGTTTCTTTGGCGCATGCTTGAGGATGTTGACATGTCAATCTTAGCGCCTTAGGGGCGCAACTTTTGTCATGTTGATATGCCTTTTAGGGCACCAAAGGATCTTCAAAGGGGCACACTTTTCTTGATGTTGACGCAACAAGTTTTGCACCCAGCTCAAAAGGCTGAAAAATGGCTAAGTTCTTAAAACTTGATTTTTGGAAGGGGAATTTTAAGCCATTTTGAACATTAGTAGACCTTTTCAGGGGACCAGAATGAAATTTTGGTATGGTTATCTGCAAAATTTCCCTTGTCAATTTTACAGGATAACAGTTGGCTCTGTCTGGGGACTATCTTTAAGTGAAACTTAAGGGTAGAGAACCCCAGTCTTCTTGTGCCTATCCATTGGTTTATAGAGAGTCAAAAACAAGGGTGACCAAAAGGAAAGAAAGGAAACACACAACAAACAAAAAGAAAACACATGACAAAAGCAATTTGTACAAAGAAGAGAGTAAGCTCTACTTCCTGAAGATCTTTAGGTGCTTCCCGCTATAGGGAAGCGGGAGCTCAGTGTCGTCTAGATATGAGAGATAGAAACTATTCTCCCTATTGAGCTATTTGATTTGAAATGGCCCTCTCCAAAGAGAGTCAAATTTCCCATGCATGCCTTTTGGTTCTCTTCATTTATCCCATAGAAGGAAAAAATCTCCTACCTAGAAAATTATCTTCTTGGCTTTCTTGCCGAACATCCTCTTAACTTGATTTTGATGCTCGGTTATCTTGTCGACCACCTTCACACGCTTTTCTTCAAGTTTTGTTAGGTACATAATTCTCTTTTCAAGAGAATTCTGAAAAGTTTCATCTTCGATTGCTCATGCCAAGTACAAAGCAGGAAGTTCCATGGAGATAGGGATCTCGGCATCAATCCCATATAATACTTGAAAAGGTGACATACTGAGAGACCTCTTCAGAGTGATACGATTTTCCCACAAAGCATCATACAATGACTTGTGCCAGGACTGCTAGTTTTCATCAACTAGCTTCCATATGATGGCTACCAGGTTCTTGTTGCTAGATTTTGCTTGACCATTTCCCTGAGGATAGTAATCGAAGGCATGAGCCAAAGTTATTCCGTATCCATAGCAAAAACCAATGACTTCTCGTCAAGAGAAGTTGGAAGCATTATCAGCAACGACTTTGTGTCAAATGCCAAATCTCACGATGATATTTTCCTTGATGAAGTTGCAAACAACTTCAGAAGTGGCATGTTTGATAGGTATGGCCTCCACCCATTTGGTGAAGTAATTTGTTTCTGTTAGGACATAACTTTGTCTGACACTCGATTGAGGATTGAGTGCTCCAATGAAATCAATTCCCCACTGCCTGAATGGTTCATCAATAATGACAGGCCTGAGGGGAAATGTATCCAATTTTGGTTTGCCAACAAATTGTTGGCAGAGTTCACATTTCGCTACCCAAGTGGCTGCATCTTGAAATAGCGTTGGCCAGTAGTACCTGGCCCGATTGATCTTATGTGCTATGACGGAAGGGGAGAAATGACCACTATAGGCTAAGTCATGAAATATTTCTAGTAATTTTACCTGTTGTGGCTTGTCAACACATCGTAGGAAGATGCCATCAATTTCACGCTTGTACAACTCATCATCCCAAATGACATACCTTTCTGCCTTGAGCTTCACCATCCACTTCTCCTTTGTAGTTAGATGAGTTGGGCACTTTCCATAGGTGAGAAAGAAAGCGATATCGGAATACCATTTTTCGTTAGTTGGGACAAATAGAACCATGGGTAAAGAATCCACTTTTTCTAGTTTACTTTGTTCTTCATCAACTTGAGCAGCTTGCTCCTCAGGTGCTTCTGGGTTTTTATTTTCAACCATAAGCTGACATAGGCCCTTACCTCTTACCAACTTGGTTTGTTTGATGTCTAAATCATACTCTTGGACCTTTGCGATCTAATTCCCTCTTAAGCTTCCTAACTCCTGTTGAGTCAGGATAGACTTAACTGCCATGTCTGGAACCAGCACTACTGTATGAGAATTCAGTATGTAGTAATGGAAACTTTTGACTGCTTTTACTACGGCGAAGGCATGCTTCTCTAGCTGTGAAATTTTTAGTTCATGATGTTGAGAGGAGAGCTCATGAAAGGGATCGGGGATTCAACATCCTCGGCATTATTCTACATTAAGATAGTCGATACAGTATGCACAGACACATAATTGTACATAATTAAATCTTTGGAGAAGTCAGGACATACCAGGACAGGTGCATGAGCAACGGAGGCTTTTATATCTTCGAATGACATATTTCCTTCTTCACTCCACCGGAATGTTTGTGACCCTTTCATCATATTTGATATATGACAAGTCTTTTCAGCGAAGTCGGGAACAAAGCGTCTAAGAAAATTCACCTTTCCGAAGAAAAAGTGAACACCGGTCTTGCTTGTGGGCAAGGTAAGGCTCTGAATAGCCTTGACTCTTTCGACATCTATCTTTGTTCCTTCTTTACTGATGATGTGTCCGAGCAATTTTCCTTCGATGACCCTAAAAACTGACTTCTTAGGGTTTAGAGAAATTTCGTATTCTCAGCATATAATCAAGACTTGCTCCAAATGATCTTCAAAGGGGCGTACTTTTCTTGATGTTGACACAACAAGTTTTGCACCCAGCTCAAAAGGCTGAAAAATGGCTAAGTTCTTAAAACTTGATTTTTTTAGGGGAATTTTAAGCCATTTTGAACGTTAGTAGACCTTTTCAGGGGAACAGAACAAAATTTTGGTATGGTTATTTGCAAAATTACTCTTGTCAATTTTACAGGATAACAGTATTGTATATTGTATTTTAGACATCAAATGTAAAAGAGAAAATTGTAAAGAGTTATTGGAAAACAATAAAGGATTGCATTATTTTCTCCAAATTGTACTGGATATTGGATTTGAATGGCTTTGGTGAATTAAAATCTCTGTTGGAAAGAAGAATGCGAAGGAAGGAAGTATATTGTTTTTGCATCCTTAGAATTACATTAAATTTGGAATTAGAACTTGTAATTTAACTTGGAAAGGATTTTTTTAGAAACAACTATATGCATTGGATTAATTTAGAAACTATATGCCACACTTAAATGATAAAATTGACAAATAGATCCTTACAAATTTGATCATTGGCATTGTGACTTTTAAAACTGGTAATTCTAAATAAAATGCACAGTTTGAACTAGCACTTAACAATCTACCTAGAAACCTTAAAATCCAACATGATATACTAGTAATGAACTCAAATCGACAAGAAGATTTAAGAGAATAACTTGAACCATTGCAAATTCGAGCTTTCTTAACCATTTCCTATCATTTGTTGGACAAAATCCCAAATTGGAATCAATTGTACAAAATTGACTTTCCTAAAACTCTATAAACTATCCCTAGACGAATCATCCATGTCTGTTTGACATGTTGAGTGAAGGAGGAGATATAATTTAATCAAAATTCAAAGTTGGAAACTTGTTAGTTGGCTAATTAAAAGCCTGCATATCCTTTTTGAAAAATTGACCACTTAAACTTCATCAGTAAGTAAACTTTGTGTTTTCTATGCAAAGAGGGCATCGAGAGCTTTTCGAAAAGTCCTCATTTACCCAAAATTGAGCTTTCTAGCTCAAGTTATGGCACTTTGAAGTTTTTAGGCCTTGGCGGGAAAATTTGGGAAAATTTTCCCTGGCGGGCCCACGGCCCGAAATTTTCCCATTTAAAAATCCTTAGGAAAAATTTCAAAAATTTTGGGCTCAGGAAAAATTTTTACCTTTTCCTCCGTCGGCCCGCAGCCAATCAGAGGCTGCCATGTGTCCTCACGAGGCAGCAGCGGAGGCACGGCACTTTCTTTGCCCTTAGAGTTTTTTAAAAATTTTGGGAAAATTTCTCATTTTGGCCCCACCGGCCCGCGGCCAATGAGAGCGTGCCACATGGCACTTTGGGGTGGAGGAAGGAGGGCAGACCCTTCTCCTTCCTTGGGTTTTTTTTTTGGCATTCAGAAAATTTGCTAAATTTCTCCCGCGGCCCACTTCTCCACCTTCCCCTCGGACCTTGTCCTTCCATGGGTGCGCGGACCCGCACATCCTTTTTCTTCTTTGTTCCTCCATCAAGTGCAAAGCGATAAATCACCCCGCCACTCCACACCCTCCTTCTCTCTTCTCCCCGCGGTGATTTGTGGTGAGCCACATGTCCCTGGCGGACCCGCGGGTGCGCGGAATCCAAATTGGCTTTTCTCCCATCGGGTGAAATGCCCCTAACTCTCCCGCCACCCCGCCCTTCCTTCCCTTGTTGCCGGCAACGACTCAGAGGCCGCCATGTGTCCCTGTAGGACCCACGGAGGTGCGGGCACAATTGGATTATTTCTCTCGTGTAATGGAAAAGTTTCTAAAGCCGCCCCGCAACCCGCCAACCTACCAAAGGAGATTTCTCATCCTATTGACATGTGTCCCCTTGGGGACAATTTGATCCCAAAACTCCGTCGGACCATATCTTGAGTTCCCAAAGGAGTTAGGAGGACTTATTTATATCAATGGAAAGGTGAGAAAATTTCCTATCCACTAGGAATGGTTTAGGGAAATTTTGGAAGTGTTAGGTATGAGAAAAATCAAGTTGAAACTCTAATCCTGTTAGAGAGTGGGTATGGGAGTAAACTTGCTCCTTGAACCTAACTGAAACTTATAGCCCTAAGTTTTGGACCTTGTGACCTCTGAGAGTTTTTTTTAAGGGAGAAGTTTGTCCCGGTGAAATTGAATTGCTCCAAAACCTATCAGTGGCAACTGTTGCTTTGCAACTTGGTGGTAGACACTCTAAATCAAGTTCTGGGAATGGGTAAGTGAGACCTTACTCTGTTGATTTTAAGTATGTATTTCTTTCTCACTGCAATTAAACCCTGCTCTAGTCTTGACCTTATGGAATTAAATACCTAGGGTATTTAATTGTTTTGGGTCCCCTTAACCCTAAAATTTTTAATCAAGGAATATTTAGCTAAATGTCAATGTAATCAGTAAACAAAGTAATCCCTAGAGAGATTTGAGCTAGGTGTGGACTTATTGCACTTGTTGCTCTATAATGTGAAATCAATAATCATTATAATGGGAAAGGTTATCAGTTGAATTTAATTGTCTTTGAGACTTTGGTTGTCAACTCCTAACCCCTTTTAAAAAAAAATCATAATTTTCTAACTAAACCTAGGTGGTTCATGGTTCTCAAGCGGGTTGTTTTAACCTGGCATTAAACAATGAAGGAGAGCATGTTAGCCTCCCTCCAAGTCCATGGGAGAGAGGATATGCATGCCTTCAAGAAGAAAAATGGGGGATGAGGGAATAAAATCCAAAACACAACACTCAAGAAAACAAAATAAGTTGACAACCAATAAAAGCACAAGAAGCTCCATTATTCAATAAGTGGGGAAGAGGGGTAGGAAGTGCCATTTATTCAAAGTTAACAAGTATCCAAAAAGTATATAATTGTTCTAAGTATCTAAAAAACCATCAAATGATCCTTATCCTTCCCATAGGTCTTATCTCTCCTCCTCCTTGCCAAGGTTTTTAAAAACTTTAAGGTTTCCTTAGCAAGGATGGGAGATGGTTTCCAAACCATATGGAAAGCCATCTCCCACTTCAAACTAAATGAAGGGAGTTTGAAAATAAACCCAATATGGATTTCCCATAAAGCCTTGTGGGAGTAAAAGGGATCATTCCCTCTTCCACAACACTCCAAATATCCACTCCCATATGCGTGGATGGAGAAAAATAAGAAAATAAAATAACAAAAATAAATCCAACATATCTTTTCAACACCCAAAAATAATAAAAAAATCAAGAAAGATTTCATTCTAAATCAATAACCAAATTTAAAGATGTGAGGCCTACCTTACAAGCAAAATATTCCAAACACCAACTTGCAAATCCAAACTTCCAACCCTTCATCTCCCAAAAACTCCTTTTCTCCAAAATTTCTAAGAAAAAATGATCCAAGAATCCCCTCCACACTCCAAAATGGAGGGTTAAATATAATAAAAGTCTCTAAAATAACAAATCAATGGGAGGGTGACATGTTTCACCCATACCCTTCCAAATCCAAGTCACCCAAATGTCCCCATCAAGAACATACAAAAAAAATAAATGAGACGGAATTTTCAAAAAGAAACAAGTCAAAACAATCATGCATCCTCAAATCCCAAGAAACACACAAGATCAAAAACATAGATGTTGATGGAGACAAGAAAAAGGTCAAAATGGAGGGAAAATGGTTTTTGAGCCTTAGGAAGAACCCCCTACCCATAGGTATGGCCTTTGGGGCTCATTTTACGGCAAATGTAACCCCCAACTTTCCAAACACTCTCCAAAATTTATAGTTTTTGCCCAAATTTGAGATATGGGAAAGAGTTGCCTTTTAGGAGAAGTGATGGGCCTACCTAATCCATGATGAGGTGACTTGAAACCCACTTAATGAAGGATAATTCAAATTAATCCATCCTAAATAAGTGGGAAGCAATTAGCTCCCAAAAAGTAAATTAAAACAAGAAAATAAATTGGGATTATACCAGTTAAATACAAGTGGGAAACAAGTGAAATAAAAGTTCCTAATTAATATAATAACACATGCCAAGATTATAAATTTCATATTTCCATCCATAGTCTACAACATAGTAAAACAAGGCCAAAATAAGGGGGATAAATTCATCCTAAATGACCTATTGTACAACTTGGAGGTGAAACCTCTGAATCCTACGTTCTCATGTGGCGTAACCCATAGCCTGCACATTCAATTCACCCATATAAATGCTTGATACTAAAACTAAGTAAAATAATAATACACATGTCAAAAAAATCCAAATCAATCATATGATATCTAATCCAATTAGCTACTCAACAACCATCCATCAATGAGATATATTATACAAAAATTATCTATGATATATCCAAAATAAAATCCATATAAATCTCAAATCAACAATATCCATAGCATCACATATAAATTAATTAATAATAATAAAATTAATGAATTAGCATTGTATGCCACATACGTCATCCTCACAAGACAAGTTAGCAATTAAATGCAAATATGACGACAAAAATCAGAATAATGTCCAAAACAAACACTATAATAGTATTATATCCAATGTCTCCCTCCAAATAATACAATGAGTCTACATAAAATAGAGAACAAATTTGATGGGCACTACAAATTTACAACATATCTCCCTCGCCTCAAAATAGAAACACAAGCTCACTTTCACAGTGAAAGACTTAATATAACGTACAAAATGCAGTGAATAGAGGTACAGGTATAGGATACATAATTACAAACAATTTCATATATATAAATTAATTATGAACATAATCAACTATCAATTTTGTCCCCTATCTATCAATTTTGTCTGGAACAGTTTCGAAAGTCAATTTCAAAAATTATATAATTTATAGAGGTTCAGACCGTCAATCAAACACAGTGGCAGAATATAGTACAGTTGCACTGTATTTTGTGACAAATGGAAGGGGCGTAATGTTAGTTGATTGTCCAATTCTGATACATATATAATTTAAAGGTATTCTATTTGCATATGTTGTTCTCTTTCAAAATTCAGTGCTCTTAATTACTATGATTATGGTTGCGTCATGAGTGTATTTCATTCCTTTTCGATCATACAAACTTTAACTCTAGATCCATCTAAAATGGTGTGGTTCAGTTAGAAATAGTGATGTATGTTGGGTTCAAGGACACCCATTCAGCCTTAACATCATTCCTAGCTAACCCATGGTGGTTTCACCTTTTCAAGTGATACATTCCATACTACTCAATCATGAGTGTGGGGTATATTATGACACAAACATCATTGGATAGTTTTTGTTTTACAAATTTAGTGATTATTCACCCTTGATTCTCTATTATTTCGGTAATCATCCCCTTCTCCATACACCTCAACTGGGGAGCACAATCTACTTCAAGTGCTTCACCAAGAGCCTATAATGTCCCTTTTCGGGGGACTTCTAAAAAATAGCTATGACTAAATGAGAGATGGCTGAAATTAGTTTTAGATGTTTGCAATCAGACTATTATGGGCTAGGTATGACTGAAAATGCACAGTGAAACCTATAATTTTTCCCTTCCTAGGGCAACGACATGTTATGGGAACTCCCACTTGCTTTTGGATGCACTAAACTAACTGAAAATGTGCCCAATCAAGCTCAAATTTTTTGAATAATTAACAGCAATTAAAATATGAAGGAAAACTAATTTTTAGTGCCCCATAAATAAAGATATGAATTTTCTATAAACCCTTGTCAGCAAATTTACTTTAAAAATTCATAACTTTACCTAGGAAGCTCCAAAATTCATGAAACTTGGGATCTTAGGGTTTAAAAATATGAAGAATGTAAAAATCAAATTAACTTGCCCAAAAATCCACTCAAACATGCACGTTCTAAGCTACAAGTAGGTCTCCCCTCTTGGAAATAATGAATTAGAGGGTCAAACATGTGAGGAAATGATTGCATCACCTTTAATAATTAGTATAAGTCCATCCATGCAACAAATCATACAATGCATTCATCAAAACATATCCAACATGTTGATGATACAATTCACGTAGGGCTAGATAGAAAAATATCAGCTCCAAATTCCTTGAGATATTCAATAATTCTGAATATCCTTGTTTGAGAGTTTTCGTCCCCAAGACAAGTTCCAATATCAAGGGTTTTTGTCCTTGAAGTGGTCTTAAACAAAGGTTTTCATCCTTGATGAGAGAGAGGAAAGGTACCAGTTTTACCCAAAATAAATAATAAGATTCAACATATTACATAATTGCCAAGCATCCAATTTTTATAATGTAAGGGGTGTTACATCATAAGTTATGGCTAACCTTATAATAATTACCTTTTAATTATCTAATTTGTATTTGGAGCCTCCATGGTTAAAATACTATATAATCTAATTAATGGAGTTTTTCTATTGGATCATTTGGCTTTGCAATAATAATAAATTATAATAATTAAAATATATATTTAGTAAATGTCATCAAAGTCTTCCCCTTGCTTATTTCCTTAACCAATGGGAAGGAAGAATGGGTTAACGTCTTCAATTCAGCTAATCTCCAAAAAGGGACTTGATAGTCCCTCTTCCCAATATTTCTTGTCCCCATGAAATTACAAGTACCTAGATCCCAAATAATTCTCAGTTGTTCCTCCTTTGATATATCTACATGTTGAGCCGATGAAATGGCTAAGGCATATGCGTGAAGGTTGGAGAAGTACGAAAGACTGTGGAATCATGAAGGCATATGCACAAATGATAGATAAGTGTGCGAGATGTGTGCAATAAAGTAAACAGAACATGCACGAAGGTTTGGCATGTAGAAGTAGGAGATAACTTGATCACCACACATAGCTAAATATAGGGAAAACCACAAGTTGACGTGGTCATCAAGGCAAGTTGATAATAGACAAAACATAGACTAGAATAGGATAAGGACATGCAGGACTAAATATAAACATGAAGCACGCATGGAAGAGGCAGAGATATTTATAACACATGTGATGGAGATAAAGCAGAGCTATTTATAGCACATATGATAGAAATAGAGCTTCTAGAAGAAAGCGTACCGTTAATGGAGAACCGTGGGTTAGAATCTATTTATAGGAAATATTTAGTGGTAAAAATATGCAATCTATGTATAGGGTCAATCTATTCTTAGATTGTAATTTGATCAAGGGGTGAAGGACAAGGTCCTGCCCTATGTATATGTTATAATATTCATGTAATAAGTAAGTCCTAATAGAGTAAAGGGAGTGCTAGTGTTGTTAGAGTCCATATCAAATCTTTCCTTGCACATGAGTGTGTAGATGGAGATTATCTGAGTATATCACGAAGATATGTTGTTGGTTTATGTAATCTACATGAGCATCATGGATTATAGTGATCCTTCAGCGCTTTCTTGATTACGAAATGTTATCTTGTACATGTTATGATTCTATGAGCATATATTCTCCATTTAGCATGTGTGTTATTATAACAATGAGTACAAGAGCTACATCTTAGAATCCAACACAAGAAGGAACCTAGTAGGTTTATGTGCACTTCAGGTGAGCATCTAGACTTCCGCATAGGTGAAGAGTTAGCACACCAAATCATGTTGTGTTAAACCTAGACTACGGTGTGACATTTTGGTTCTTTTTTCGGGACCTTCTATAATTTTTACTCTCGAGATGTGGTGCGCACACGATGTTTCATCTATCATTAGCTAATATTGAACATTGGATACATGAGGGCAAAGAAGAATTTTTGCTCAAATACAACATGGATGACAATTTCAATCCACGTAAATGGGTCAAACACAACATCTATGATGCACTATAGGAGACATTCTTTAGCTTCTTTGTGAAGGAATTGTATGAGTGGTTAGCAACGTATGCATAGAACAGAGGAAATAGGATTAGACATAAGAAGGTTTGGAGTTAAAACAAGTATCAAGAATTGGCTAACTTGAATGCACCGTGGACGTGTATAATAGAATAGTGGTGAAAAGTCATTTTCAACAATTCAACTTTGGAATACGCTATCTCTACATATTCATGTTCAGAGGAAGTTGGATTCTAGTGTCATCATGAGCCCAAAGGATCGTATTTACATGCACTCCCACTTTCGATTAAAATTTTGATGATAGAACTTGGACTTGAATCACTGACTATAGCTAGCTAAAAACCTTCCATGCACAAGGATAAGGAAAGGGGTTGGAAAGGATGTCTAGCCAGATGGAAGTAGAGAGAGAAGAAATATTACACGTATACATTAATGTGCAAAAAAGGGTGATTGAAGAAGTGTTGCGATAGAGAGGAATAGCTTCAATCGGTAGTGTCGAGAACCCTGCAAGAAGCAATGGTTTATAGGACTATGTTCCTCTGATATTGGGAAATCGCAGTAGAAGGACCCTCTTGATATCTTTTGAAAGAAAGTCTGGTGAATATTTGGAAAACATTAGTGCGCATTTGGACTACCACGGATCCTTAACCCTTGTGCTTAGTAATCAATGTTTGGGAGTTTAGATAAAGAATTATCATAGTGATGGTGAGCAGTGTGAATTAAATCAAGGATCACCACATTGGGAAGGTGATGCTAATGAGAGTGTGTTAGTATATGCTCAAGAAGCATAGTAGATAAAAGAAGTACACATGGTAGCGGTTAGTGCCGCTTAGCAAAATTTGATAGCTGGTCAACAGAATTTATTTAGAAGTAATCCTATATGTACAACATCAGGATAGAGTGTTGGCATGCTACTCTCCAGAAGTAGTACCATAGGTAGGATACTAGGGCAGAGTATCGGTGCATATACTTATCCTACCACAGACGCGTAGACCATATCTCTTACATGTCCACAGATAACAATTCCAATAACAAGGGGATCAAGAGGCTTTGGTCCTCCCCTGAGTGGAGGTAATCCTAGTAGAGGTTCAGGATCAGGATCCAGTCCTAATCCAAGACAAGGAAATATACCACCACAACAACCTCATAGTTTTTATGAAATGTCACTTCACTTACCTTAGTACAAATGAGTAGAAGATGCAGTAGAGCATGTGCACAAATGTGAGCTCTTCTGGAGAGCCAAGGGGATCACCACATCAGACAAAAAGGATAGTAAGTTTGTGACTACATTACAAGGCTGCATGCATATTTTGTACCACAAGTATGATCCACACTAGGAAGCAATGGATTACGAAACCTTACATGTCATCTTCTTCACATATTTTCATATCCACGAGTTTGAACAATAGAGCATCAATGCATTAAAAGACATCAAAAAAGGAATCTTTAAAAGTGTTTGAGAATATGATGCATGGTTCAAAACTTTGTTATCAAATATTTCGTATGATATCCACCAAAGCTAGTATGCAAAATGGTTTTTGAGTGGACTATTGACACATTTTAGGAGGGCGTTATCGTATAAGACGTTTACAAATCCATGCAAGGCTCTAGAGGCCTCTTTGTGTGCAGAAGTAGTTGGTAATGTGGACACTAGGGTGATCCCATTTCTAGAATCATATATCACAGCTATGGCCACATAATTAGAGAAGTTATATGTTAGCTCAGCACATGATACTCAAAGTGGAATCTTGTGTATTGACTGTGAAGTAGAGGGGCATACTAAAAATAGTTTTTTGTGTAGCAATGTACATGTTATATTATTGTCTTGTGAGATCTGACATAAATACCATGATGATCAGGAGTTCCCATTCCTTCAACGTGTTACACATAAGAATGTATCAAGCTACTGTAATATTTTTGATGTGCACACACACAATACATCTCAATGTCGGTTGATTGATCGCATCCATGAAGCATGGGAGACTGGATTGAGATAGACTAGTATGGAAGGAAGTTTGCAGGAGCACAAAGGTAATGGTGTGGCCTGAACAAAAATGGGGGTTATCGAGGAGGATATTGTGGCAGAGGATGTGGTGGTCGTGTAAGGGTAGACATTATCTATTCAAAAATTATATATTCATATATTCTTTATTCATCATTCTTTTGGTTATTTCCCATAGCCAAGATTCTTTATTATTCCATTCATTGATTCTTGTATTACTAAGGACAGACAATATACCTATTTTCGGTTGATGTTGAGCCGATGAAATGGCTAAGGCATATGCACGAAGGTTGGAGAAGTGAACAAGAGTTTGCGTGGAAGCATGAAGGCATATGCACGAAGGTTAGAGAAGTGCATGAGAGGTGCACACGGCAGCACAAAGGAACATGTGTAAAGTTTTGGCACACAGAAGCAAGAGATAACATGATCGCCGCACAAAGATAAATATAGGAAAAAAAACACAAGTTGATGTTATCATCAAGGCAAGCCATAAATACAAAAAATGTGGACCAGAATAGGTTAAGGACATGCAGGACTATAGACATGAAGCACGCATGGAATTATAGAACATGAAACAAAAATAAATTAGGGTTGTTTATAGTGCACATGATAGAAATAGAGATTATAAAATAAATTAGGCCAATAATGAAGAACCGTAAGTTAGAGTATATTTATAGGAAATATTTAGTTGTAAAAGTGTGCAAGCTATGTATAGGGTCAGTATATTCTTAGACTATAGTTTGATTAGGTGATGGAGGAAAATTTCCCACCCCATATATATGTTGTAATATTCATGTAATAAGTAAGTCCTGATAGAGTAAAGGGAGTGCTAGTGTTGTTAGAGTCCATATTGAGTCTTTCCTTGTGCATGAATCTATAGATGGAGATTGTCTGAGTCTATCATGAAGATATGTTGTTGGTCTATGTAATTTGTATGATCATCATGAATTATAATGATAATTCAGCTCCTTGATTATGAACTGTTATCTTGTGTATGTTATGATTCCATGAGAATTTATTCTCCATTTACCATGTTTGTTATTATAACCATGAGTGCAGGAGCTACATCTTGGCAGCCAACACAAGAAGGAACCCGGTAGGTTTGTACACACTTCAGGTGAGCATCCAAACCTCTATATGGGTGAAGGGTTGGTGCACCAAACCATGTTGTGCTAAACCTAGACTACAGCGTGATACTCCACATGAAGTAAACTCGTTAAAAAAAATTATGTCCCCTTCTTCATCCACTCTTACTTTGTGGATACGATGATCAGTTCTTCTTTTTTTACCAAGGCCTCATAAATACTATCCATATATTGATTATTCCCAATTTCCCTCATGTTTTCCTAAACACATGCTTAACCATGTATTTTGTTCCCTAAAATCATAATGATAATGGTTGGGATCTTTCTTATAGTAGCTGAAAACACATCAACATGATTAAGAAAATATTGAATAAAAAGATGCCTAATTCTAATGCATTGTATTTGTAAATGAATAAACAATTAAATGCATAATAGACCCAAGAAAATTAAGCTATAAAGTATGAAACCCTAGTTGCAAAGAAGGGATAGAATGAATTTGTTGATTCGCAACCAAATATGGACTGTGACAAAGTGATGAAGTGATGAGCAGAGAGGGAGAAGTGTCGCACAATACCTGTGAAAAAATTGTAACTAGAAGATCTTCCTGGACTGGGTTGCCTAGAAAGGAGTAGGGGCGCCTACGGGTGCCCTAGACCTTCTCTGGGCTCCTGTGAGTGCTAAAACCCTCAGAAAACCACCTTTGTAGTGTCACGATATGTTTTTTGTTCTTTGCTTCTCGTCACTAGTAGGTTGCACAATGATCGTCAATGGCATTGATAACCTGTAATGAAAGATTGACTTACAAAACCCTCAAGAGTGCATCAAATCCCAAAAATAAGAGAATGCAAATGAGGGGTCATACTTTCCTCAGTTGTCAAATAAGTGAGCTTACAACTAAAATGTGCACTACATTTCAGACCCAATTTAGTTTTAGGTGTGTGTGTGTGTGTGTGTGCAGAATTGTTCCCTAGGTGGCTTTTGTGTGTGTCACACTTGATAACGAGTAATAGCTAGATGTAGAAGATATAAGTAGATGTGTGCATGGAATAGAATGAACTTCCCCTCCTATAAAGTGTATGCAGAATAATGCAGTCCCTTACCCTTGAATAGATGCTAGAATAGATGTTTGAATGGTCTTGAATAGCCTTTGGATGCAACCTTAGGTGGTGATAGCTAATACTTAGTTCTTGGTCCTTTGTTTTTTTTATTGTTTAACACTTTTAACAGGAGCTATGAACTGAAGGGTTGGTGGGGCCCCACCCTACAACAATTTCCTCAGACAAGATATTACAATTAAGACCAACACAAACCACCACGACCACTGAGCCCTCACTGACGATGCAATTTTCTACCACCGTCGTTTTTAGAGCCACCAGTGGCTGCCAACACCAATGCCAATGATGCAAATTCCACCACCATCAAGAACCACTAGCTAAAGCCATGAGCCATAACCAACAGTGATGCAACACCTACCACCATCGGCAAACCACCCCGAAGGGATCACGCCTAGCGAGATTTGAACCTAGGTGGATCCAAACACAACCGTCTGTCTTAACCAATCCACCCAAACCCCATTGGCTTCTTGGTCCTTTATTATGATCACATAAATTTATATTTATATGATTCCCTTGCTTGAATTTCGTAATTAACCTTGAAAAGACCGAATACTAAAAATATAAGATGCTTAAATGGCTAGAAAGGACCCAAAATATGTGAACAAAGTACAAAGAGGTAAAGGGCGCCAAGAAGGGACTAGGGAACCTGGAGCTACTGTCATAGTTGGGCGTTAGTTTCTAGGATGATAAATGCCAAGGTGTGAAAATACAGACCAAGCTAGAAAGAGTGTAAGACCAAAAGTGGCAACAAAAAGAAAGCAAAGATGGCCAAAGACATGGGTTCATTAGTATTTTTCATACTTATGAATCATATTTTTTATTATATTAGATAATAAGTAGGGATCGGATCCCAAATGCCTTACAAGAAAAGATACATTGTGAAATCACCCATCAAGAAACAAAAAGAGAGATAGGAGAAAAATCATTTAAACAGGCTTAACGAGAGAGAGAGAGAGAGAGAGAGAGATAAGGTCCAAAAACCAACTAAAAGATGGAGCAAAACCTAACTGTCTGCAAAACAAGCAGACACAATTAGCATATAGATAGCTAAAATTCTAGACCAAAAAACCAAGAAACTAAATTATCTTGTGACACTTAGGGGGGTTGTACAGAGTACTGGTGGGATCCTCTTATTGATGCTTGCACTCCAGATATTTCTGATTCACCTTCCCACCATCATCATCCTCAGAGCTATTAAAGCTAAGATGGAATTTTCTTTTCTTCAGACCCGATTTCACAGCTCCCAATATTTTCCTCGTTTCTTTGACCGGATTCTCCAGCTCTGAGACTTACCCTCTTATGTTTTTCTGTAACATACAGGTCTTTTTTGAAGTACCAATACAATCAATCATCCCATCCCTCATGTCCGAGTTAGCCTCTTTAATCACCTGCACAATTATCTCCAGATGTTACATTCTGTTGTTTATTTTTCATAATTCTAACCCTCTTCCTCGAAGTCTTTACCTTTCCCCTTAGAGGAACCTTCATTGTCACTATCCTCCAAAGCCCTAGTCTACATGCTCTCCTCCCCCACATCCCTATTTTGGGGACTCTTACCCTTTCGCATCTTGGCCAAGCACTCTGCCAAGGTAATATCATCCTCAGGCCCACTACCAGTAGCAACCTCCTTAGGCATAATGGGTTTTCCATTCTTATACAGAATGAGAATAAGCCCTTCATGAATGAATCATATGAATAGTAGTATGTAATCAAGACTAAATAATTACCCAAAGTGCATGATTTTGTGTCTACGTTTGTCCCCACTTATGTTTTTGAGAGAATGCTCAATAACATAAAGTAGATAAGAGATATGTTCCTAATAAACATGCAGATAGATGGTGAAAGCGTGCCGAGAGACAAGGAAAAGTGTGGAGTGATAAAAATGTGAAGCGTGGAAAATAGAGAGGAGAAAGTGCAAAAAGTTATGATGATGACGACCATAGGGTGGGAACACATGTGTAGATGTCGTCGTTGTACATGTTGTTGATGTCGATGTTGATGTGATTGATGTTTTTGATGTTGTTGATGTAGGATGATGTTGACTACCACTTCGCATAAGGATGGACCTGCAAAAGAGAAGAAGGAACAAGTAGTCAAATACGCATGTATATGATCAAAAATGTGTAAAAAGTATGTAAAAAGTATGTAAATGTGAAAAAAAACATGTGCACCTGATCCATGATGAGAAAAGAGTATAGAAAGGATCTTGATGATGATGTAGAAGAACAATTTTTTGGGATCTCATGCTAGTTGCGCCAACTGTGAGTTTTTCAAGCGATCTCACACCAAGAACTGGAAGAAGTGTAGGGAGAAAATTCTGGTGTCATCCTCCAACCTTTAACTACTTCCTGAAATATGGAACACCACTACAGATGGTGTGTAAAAATCTGATCTGGTTCAACCAATTCCGATCCAATGTGAAAGAAGAAAATGTTGTATAGTGTGTATGTTGAGTGTTAAGGATTGTGTGCCCTGTAAAATCTGTTGTGTGAAGTTTTGTAGACTGTGTTGAACTGAAGAATGTTGTGTAACTTCCCCCTAGTCATAAGCATCCAAGAAGGGTCAGGGGCCCAAGCGCTACTGTCCGGGTTTGGGCATTGGTGTTTGTGTTGTGCTAAGGACCCAAGTTTGATTTTGAGCTGTGTCTGAGACTGATAAATTTTTTGTACCAGTACTATGTTGTGTTAAACTGTGTCTATAGAATATTGTATGGGGTGACTTATTCACCCAAATGATGCCCCCCTTGTTTGGGGTGCATGTGATGTCGTTGAGGAGTATGTGACCAAAGGAGGATTGACCGGTGTTGAAAAATTGTTCCCTATAGGGGGAGGGAGTGTTCTTGGTAGAAACTAAGGCACACACAAACAAAGTGGCTTAGAGATAAGTGTTAGTGCAATAAAATACAAACACTCATGTAAAAGACAATATGTAAGCTAAGTAGACAATGTGTAAGCTAAGATGCAAGAAGCAATGTAAGATGAAAGTAGACCGTGAAAAGCGGGTTTCAAACATGGGACATCACTCATGATGTCACAAGACAATCAAGGCTGAGATGGCCGAAAGCAGACAATGTACACACAAAGTAAAGGGTAAAGCCCGCAAACAATGGCATACAATGAAAAACAAAGGCAAACAATAGACAAGCAATGTAACAGAAAACCATGGTGGAAATAGACCTGCCAAGAAAATGTTTCACATGAAGCACCCATTAGCATGTTAGAGAGATAAAATGTATGTCAAATCATGTATAATCCAATAAAGTAATGTGCTATGAAAAATGAAACAATAACACCTATATTGTACGAAAGTGGATGCCCCCAAGAGTTGTTGTGGAACTGGTAATAGGTATTGTGCCAAGACATCCATGCTACATGTGTGGATCTGTAGAATCTGTGATCACAACTAGAAAGCAAGTGAATGCACATGTGTATATGATAAAGATAATGACATACAAGATATCTATCTAGCATGTGTAATAAAGTGTACATGTAAAAGCATAAGAAAGCAAGAGTAAATGCGACCAAGATATGCAATATGTTGTGGATGAGATGGAATGGAATGTAAAGTGAATGATAGGAGCAGTGCCCCCCGAGTGGATGTGTATGTATGAGATGAGGTTCATTTATACATGCCCCCTCAACAGTCAAGAATGAACTATAGAAAAAGAGTGCATCATCGGGAAATGGTTTGAATGGTGTGTTATAAAGATGTGATCAAAGAGTGTAAAGTGTAAAGAGTACATAAGTGATTGAGTGAGTGAGAAAACACGAGTGTGGTGAGGTCCACTTGAAATGTAAACCCTCGGCATTTGAGTATGAACCATGTAACTAAAGTGCATCATAGGGTAATGACCGTAATGTGTAGAAGTAGATGCAAGAAAGATGTATCATGAATGTGTAGAGTGAATAGTGCACATAGTGTGTGATAGACGCTGCGAGAAAAAGGTGTAAATAATGCATGATGTGTGAAGATGTGAGTGTGTAGTGTGTAATGTAGTGCATAGTGTGTGAGGTTCATGTGTATAGTATTCCCTCAACAGTCAAGTGTGAACCATAGAGAGATGTGTCATCGGGTAATGATGATACTAATGTATCAAGATGTGCATGTTGTATGTGAGAGATTGAATATGATGATGATGATAAATGTAAGATGTGTCAATGCTAGAAAGGGGGAGAATAGTGTGATGCCCCTCCAAATGTGTGATAATGAATGTGTTATCCGATGAAAGTGAAAGATGAGGGTCCTCCACCTTATGCTTTTGGAGAAGATAAAGGTGTGTGACCATGCTGTAAGAGTGATGGTATATGAGATAGATATTGGGCAGGTAAATGGAGCGTAAATGCATGAAACTGGTGTGTATAATGTGGAGGTGATGGACATCTATGTGTAACCAAAATGTGAGGTGGACACATATGTGTAATGGAGGTGATGAACACTATGTGTAATAGAGTAGTAGATGGGAGGTTATGGACATCTATGTGTAACTGAATGTGGAGGTGATGAACACCTATGTGTAGGAGAGTGAAGTGGGGATGTATACCGATGTGAAGGAGTTGTCTGAGTAATGGACCTAGACTGATGTGATGGACTAGCAGACTGATGAGACTGTGTAGGCCGTGTACAAACATGCGAGGTAGGAGCATATTGTGATTTAGTTTCGAGAGGCCGTGGGGACCTATATGCTCTAGCTAATGCAATGGAAACCTCAAGAGGAGGTTGCGGCCATGGTGTAGATGGTGGAACACCATTGATAGAAATGACTTGCTTATTATGAATGAATTTTAGACATAAATGGGTCATGGAGATGATAGCATAAGTTGTGCAGAGCCAGTGGAGACCTAAGAGCATGTCACACCCTTCAACTGATGGTGCCAAAAGAAAAGGCACAAGCATGGTGAGAGGACCAACAGTGACCAGAAGTTTAACAACACCATATGATTTTGGAATTGGATATGAAATTTTTGATAGTGGATAGCCGATAGCAACAAGGAGTGCAATAGAACATGTGTTGATGCACCATGATGGATCAACTCTAGTGTTATTGATAAAAGTGGATCCAATAGAAGCACTAATGTGTAAGCGATCAAAAGAGAATGTAGCGTGATAATCATAATCAGAGAAAGTAATGAGTGGTGGGGATGTCTCAGTATGAGCAACTAGAAAATCAAGAGCCCCCGATGCAGGAGAAGGCACTGCATGGTATGTATGATTTGTCAAGGACTCAAATGCTTATTTTTCATGTTTAAGGAGAGGATTGTTAAATATATTGAGCTTATGATTTTCATCGATAGGTGCAAAATTCATAGGCTTTGGAAGCTCAATTGCATTATTATCGATCAGGTCTTGAATGATATTGTAAATTTTAAAACAACGATCTGTAGAATGTACAATGCATTGCTGATAGTCACATCTGAGTTTTTCATCATAATTACTACCTTTAGGATGAGATGGGTCTAAATTTAGTGGAGGAGGAAGTGTAATAAGATTACTCTCAACAAGTTGTGGTAGTAGAACATGTGGAGCAACAGTCAATTTTTTGTTTGTATGCTTAGGTGGTTGCCATTGAGGTTATTTAGTGTTAAATACAACATTGACCCTTAGTTTTAGTAGGTTCGGGTGATGGCTTGAAAGTTGATTTATTTTAAAAACGTGTAGAGGACAAAGCATATTCTTGATATTTGAGCTTGCCTATAGATAAGAGCTTGGTTTCACATAGCTTAAGAGTATGACATAATTGATCAAATGATGGAGATGCCTCAAAGAGAGAACTCTCTTGGAGAGGTGGTAATAGACTTTGAATGAATAAATATTGAAGCTCAGAGTCTGCAAGCACATTAGACATCTTAGCTAAGATTCTTTTTGTATTGTAAGACATAATCTGCTAGATGTTCATTAGATCCTTGTTTAAGCTAAGCAAGTTGGAGCATAAGAGATCTTAGAGCCAATATTGATAGAGAAGTGAGCAAGAAAAGCATCAGTGATATGCGTGAAAGATGTTACCGAGTGGACAAGTAGATCATAGAACCAACGCATCGCATAATCTTGGAGACTGTGAGGAAAAATATTTGCAAGTAAAGTGTGGTTATATGCATAGTCTAGGGATGCTACATGAAAAGCTCGAAGATGTTATTAAGGGTCATCATGGCCTTTGAAAGTGGGCATCTTAGGGGTGACGAAATTGATAGGAAACAAATAAGCAAAAATAACGAGCGTGAAAGGAGTGTGAAGGAGTGAAGTGGAATCCAAAGATGGTGATGCCCGAGAAGTAGCCAATTGAAGTTGGTGAATTTGTGTTTGCAGATCCTGATATAAAGAAGTTAAATCAAGAGTATTTGAAGAAGATCCAGGCTGTGCATTGGGCGTATTAGGTTGAATGATTCGAGTGGTAGTAGTAGGAATGGAAGATGGAATATGAAGGGGTTGAGTAGAGGCCATGACAGCCGGGGAGGAACCTACAAGCGGTGCATGAAGAAACATCACAAGTATTTTTTAGCAATAATCAAAGCATGTAGAATATGTGGAAGATGAGTATGATTATCACACAAAGCTTGACAAAAATTTGTGAGTTTGTCTAATTATTCTTGATCGACATTGGTATCCTCATCATATGATTGTTCACTATCATATGTTTCAATTTTGTTAAGAGGAACATTGTGAGAGTTGGAAAAGGGGTTTTAGTTTCAGCCATTGATGCAGAAACCTCAACCATTGATTTAGAAACCCTATGGGAAAATGAAAGAATCTAAAGATGCTCAAAAGACCCAAAACTACCACTACGGGTAACGATCATAAGAAGAAAAACCCTAGAAAGAAGGTGGATTCGAGTGATGGGTTCACCAAAATGATTAAGCAAATATTGAATAAATAGATGCCTAATTCTAATGCAATGTAGTAGTAAATGAATAAACAATTAAATACATAATAGACCCAAGAAAATTAAGCTAGAAAGTATGAAACCCTAGTTGCAAAGAAGGGATAGAATGACTTAGTTGATTCGCAACCAAATATGTAACTGTGCCAAAGTGATGACCTAATGAGTAGAGAGGGAGAAGTGTCACACAGGAACCTAAAAAAAATGTTCAACCGGAAGATCTACCTAGACTGGGGCAACTGGAAAGGGGCAGGGGCGCCTGCGGACACCCTAAACCTGCTCTGGGCGCTTGTGACTGTTAAAACCCTCAGAAAACCTCCTTCACAAGGTTGTGAGATGTTTGTTTTCCTTCGCTTATTGTCACTAGTAGTTCACACAATGATCGTCAAGGTCGTTGATAACCTGCCATGAAAGATTGACCTGCAAAACCATCAAGAGTGCATCAAATCCCAAAAAGAAAAGAATGTAAATTAGGGGTCAGACTGTCCTCAGTTGTTAAACAAGTGAACTTATAACTGAGAATGGCACTACATTTCAGACCCAATGTAGTTCTAGTTGTGTGTGTGTGTAGAATTGTGCCCTAGGTGGCTCTTGTGTGTGTCACACTTGATAACGAAAAATAGCCAGAAGTAGAAGATGTGAGTAGATGTATGCATAGAATAGAATTAACTTCCCTTCCTATGAAGTGTATGCAGAATAATGTAGTCCCTTACCCTTGAATGGATGATTGAATGCTCTTAATTAACCTTTGGATGCAACCTTAGGTGGTGATAGCTAATGCTTAGTGCTTGGTTCTTTATTATGATCACATAACTTTATATGTATATGATTTTGTTTCCTGAATTTCGTAATTAACCCCAAAAACTCCAGCTACCAAAAAGATACGATGCTCAAATGGCTAGAAAGGACCCAAAATATGTGAACAAATTACAAAGAGGTCAGGGGAGCCTAGAGGGGACTAGGGCGCCTAGCACCAGTGTCCTAGCAAGGTGTTGGTAGCTAGGATGATAAATGTCAAGGTGTGAAAAGAAAGACTGAGCTAGAAAGAGTGTAAGACCAAAAGTGGAAACAAAAAGAAAGGAAAGATGGCTAAAGACATGGGTTAAATAGTATTTTTCTTACTTAGGAATCATATGAATAGTAGTATGCAATCAAGACTAGATAATTACCCAAAGTGTATGATTTTATTTCTACACAACAATGATAGTAGATTGTGAACCCTTCAACCTCATGGCTAGATACTCATCTCTAGTTGTCAAAAGAATGGATAGGGTGCTGAAATTGTTGTAGACAACAAATAAAACAAAAATACAAAATCTTCCATAATGATTACTTTGGCCTCCTAAAGATGCTTCCAAGCTACCCGACATTGATCTCTTCAAAATTTGGCTTGGATCAGAACTTATGAGTGTTAATATGTAAGCATAACAGTCATACCTTGCCCACAATTTCGTCCCAAACAATAACAAATATGTTAGAACATTAGCCGTAATTGTTCTCAATGAGTGAACTCTCTTGTACACCATTTCAAATAAAAATAATGTCTTCAAACCTTCCTCTCTATTGTTGTCCCAAGAAATTATACACAACCCAACAAATGAGATTGGGAAAAACACGTCATCTTAGTTGTAGCATTGCATTTCATAACTCCAATTTAGAATTTTAGTGGCCAACAAACATCTTGTGAGAGTTACCCTTACCTTTTCAATGTCATTATAAGAAGAGCACCACTTCCTTGTGATCGAAATCCTCTTGATGGATACAAATAGAATGTGTAACTGTAGACACAAAATCTATGCACTCGGGTACATTTCTAGGTCTTGGAGCATACTAATATATACATGATTCCTAAGCAAGAAAACTAGTAATTGACAATGTCTTTTGGGACTTTTGCTTTATCTTTTATACTTTTATTGACCTTACACACCCTACATCACTATCAGTAATTGACCCATTTATCTTTTATGGCCTCGGACACTAGTGCCCGGTTAGGACACTAGCGTCGAGACACTTTTTTCCCTCCTGGGCATTCCTAACCCTTTCTCCAATTTTCTTACTCTTTTGGGTCTCTTTTACTTTTTGGGAATCTTCTATACTTTTGGATTGGTCTTTCAGTTGTCAGTTACAAAATTCAAACAAGGGAATAATATATATACATAGTTATAGCTCTTAAATAAGGGGCCAAACACTAGCATTATCTATTATCACCTAAGCTTGCATTCAAAGGCACAAGAGCATCATAAAACATCCATCTAGCACATTCACTCAAGGGACAAGGGTTTCATTCTTCTTCATACACAACATAGGAGGGGAAGTCTATTTTGTTACATCTCACATATTCTATACATTTGTTACATTCTAGATCTATCCCTCTATCATTGTGCAACTTGCACAAGGGCATCCTAGGGCATCATTACACACACTTTCACACAGAACTACATGGAGTCTGAAGTGTATTCCAATGTTCGGTACTAAGTTTAATATTTAGGTGACCACCGGGTTCAGTCTGACTCCATATTCAACATCTTTTTTTATTAGATTTGATGTGGATTATGGGTATGTGTAGCTAGACATTTCTTTTACAAGTTACAAGTACATTCGGCGATCTAGGAGTGAAATCGGAGTGACAACCAGAGACTAACAGTGAATATCCTCTTGCACAGAAAAGGCCAGATCCTAATCATTCACATAGACACTAGTGCTCAGACACTCTTGTCCTCTTGTGGGTGCTCATGTCTTACACATTCTTGAGCTTCAAAGCCTCTAGTGATCATTGACGGAATTCTTCTCAACCTATTTCATCTATTCACATGTCCATATCACTCCCAAACTTCTCGGAAATCAGCTATGTCACTCAATCTCCTCCTCTTGCTTATGGTTTCATATTATACATGTTTTGTTTCTTGTCCATTAGTTGTATTTTATCATTTGTATATTATTCATTACAGTAGTTACTTCAAAATTAAATATTTAATTCAATTTATATTAAATCATTTGGTGAACCTCACTCATGATCAAACACTTGGATCTTTATTTTACCTATTCTATTTGGTCTTCCTTCATGGGTCCTAAAGCCTCCTTGCATCCATTACTTTAAATCCACCCACCTTGCAAAGATGTTCTCCAAAAATCCCTAGATATTATGTACATCCCTCGTAATACGCCACTTGCACAAGTGTGTGTCATCTTTGATCATCTCTCCAATGACTGTATTGGTCCTAAAACCACAACAAATCAATCCATTTGCAAGTCAATTCAAGCTTTACATTTTTTATTTCAAGATAAAATTCAAGCTATGGAAACCACAATTACATCTCTCACATCTTAAATTCAACATCTCAGGGAGGCTTCTCAGGCCCATGCTAGTTCTTATTCCACACATCATCATAATCCTATGTCTTCTACATGTGTTCATATAAGTAAACCCTAAATCTTACCACTACCAACACCTCTCGAGTTTGATCTAAATGTTAAGCAACATGATATTCTTCTTGATCTCCTCAACCACCAGTCGATCAAATTTCCACCTAATCATTATTACCCTCCTTATCACTTTCCAAATGCAAAGGTCTCCCATTTTGCAATTATCACAAACTTAATGGAAATCATGAAAATGATTGTTATGCTTTAAAATGAAGAATTAAGCACCTTGAGCATCATGGTTTTATTTCATTTGCTACACAATATTCTGCCACATGCTCATTTCCAATTGTTAAATCCTAATGGGCTCCAAAATTTGATCCTTCCATGTCTAGTGAGCATTACGCTATAATTACTAATGCTCCTTCTCCAGTAAGTCAAGATCCGTCTATCCAACACAATGTCATACCACCTTTAAAAATCCATACCCTATCACCTCCTCCTATCAAGTCCTTTATATCATTACCAATTCCAACTAAGCAACCAACTTTGAAAATTTGTACCCCATCACCTCCTCCTATCAAGTCCTCTACACCGTTACCAATTCCAACTAAGAAACCACCTTTAAAAATTTGTACCCCATCACCTCCTCTTATCAATTCCTCTTCAGTGTTACTAATTCCAAAAAAGAAACCACCAACTAAGCAAGAACAACCAACTCACCTTGTGGTATCTAACCTCTTTAAACTTCCTCCTGTCAACCCCAAATCCAACCCTAGTCCTACTATTGCTTCTACCGCTAGCGACAACAATATACTTTCATATGATGCATTCCAAGTTTTCTCACCATTGTAATATATCTCTTACATCATCACATATATCTCCATCATTGACACACTTGGGGGGCATCGCACTTTCTTCACCCCTCCATCATTATTAGTTACCTCTAATACTACACTTCACGCTCTATGCTTCATGTCTAATATTTCTCAGCACTCGTACACCTTTAGTACACACATTGTACCGTCATTACCTGATGACGCACTCTAGTGCTACATGATTAAGCTAAAATGTAAATATATGAGCCTAATCTGGATGTAAGATTGTAGTAAATGACTAAAAAATTAAGTATCGTAATTTACCGAAGTAAACTAAGTAATAAATAATGAAACCCTAATTACAAAGAGAGGCTAGAAAGGCTTAGTTGATTCGCATAGTTTTGGAGAATGCACAAAGTTGGAGAACAAGAAAATGTGAAGCAATGACCGTCACAGTAGAGCTCGAAAAAATGTAGAACTTGAGGAACAGATTGAACTGGGGTGCCTGGAGAGGGACAGCGGCGCCCTGGACCTTTTTCTGAGTGCCTAGGTCTACGGAAATGCTCAAAATAACCTCCTCTAAGGTGTTGCAAGGTGTTCTCCTTTAGTCATCTTTGATCGCTCTGAGGTCGCACCAAGATCACCGAGGTTGTTGTAAATATGCAACAAATTATGAACCTGTAAAACCCTCAAATAGACATCAAATCTTCAAAAATAAAGATGCAGAATGAGGGGTCAAACTGTCTTCAGTTGTCACAATGGTGAACTTACAACTAAGCGTTGCACTACATCTCAAACCCAATGTATTTGTGTGTGTGCAAAATTGTGCCATAGGTTTCTCTTGTTCCAGTCGCACTTAGATAGCGAGCAAGCAACTAGATGTAGAATGTAATAAATGTGTGCATGGAATAGAATGAACTTTACTCCTATGAAGTGTGATACAGAAAACGATCCCTTGTGTCCCTTGTGATGGAGCTGGATGGATGCAATGGAGCTCTTAGATGCCTTAATGGATGCAACCTTAGGTGGTGATAGATAGTGTTTAGTGTTTGGTCCTTTATTATGATGACATATATTTATATTTATATGATTCATTTGCTTAAATTTCATAATTAACCCCAAAAAGGTCGACTACCAAAAAGATAAGATGCTCAAATGGATAAAAAGGACCCCAAAAGTGTGAGTAAAGTACAAAGAGTCCAGGGGATCCCAGAGGAGATAAGTGCGCCTAGCGCTGGTGTCCTAGCTAGGCACTGGTATCTAGGATGAAAAATGTCAAAGAGTAAAAAAGTAGACTGAGAAAGTAAGGGTGTAAGACTAAAAGTAGCAACAGAAAGGAAAGAAAGGTGGCCAAAGACATGGACTAATTAGTATTTTTCTTACATAGGAATCAAATGAATAGTAGTATGTAATTAGGACTAGATGATTACCCAAAATGCATGATTTTATGTCTACATTTGCCCCCATTTTATGTTGATGAGTGGAAAGCTTGGTGACATAAAGTAGATAGATATATGTACCTGATAACCATGTAGATCAATGATTGTTGAGGGACTAAAAAAAACGTAGAGTGATAAAAATGTGAAGCATGGACGCTAAGGAGGAGAAAGTGCAAAAAGTGATGAAAACGAACCTGGGGCGGAAATATATGTGTAGATGTCATGATGAACTTATTGTCGATGTCGATGTCATTGTTGTGATGATGTGGATGATGTTGTTGATATTTAATACCGCTTCCCATATATAAAGGAGTATATGTGTAAAAAGCATGTAAAGTAGTATGTAAAACGAAAAATGTGAAAAAGGAACATGTTCACCTAATCCTTGATGAGGGAAGAGTGTAGAAATGATCATGTAAATGATGTCAATGCATGAGTTTTTTGGTTGATCTCACGCCAAAGAAATGGAAGAAGTGTAGGGAGAATAGTCTAGTATCATCCTCTAATCTTTAACTACTTCTCGTAACGTAGAACACCACTACAGATGGTGTGTATAAATGTATGTGTTAATGACCATATGCCCTGTAAAATCCGCTATGATAATTCCCAGTCCTAAAGGAATCTCTACCCTGTCAAAACCCTATGTGAGATGCCGAAAACTGTGTAATTGCCCCCTGTTACTAGCACCTAGGAAAGGTCGTTGTGCTGAGGACCCAAGTTTGATTCTAAGCATTGTCCAAAACTGGTAATTGTGTTGCACTGATACCATGTTGTGTTGTGTATAACATTGTATAGGGTGACTGATTCACCCAAATGATGCCCTCTAGTTTGGGGTGCATGTGACGTCACTGAAGGAGTATGCAGCCCAAAGGAGGACCGATCGTTGTACTGAAATTGTGCCCTATAAGGAGAACGGAATGTGTTTGGTACAAACCAAGGCATGCGCAAACAAGTGGCTAGGAGACAAGTGTTAGTACAAACAAAGACAAACATGCATGTTTAAAATGAAATGTAAGCTAAGAAAACAATGTGTAAGCTAAGACGCAAGTAAACACACAAGAAGACAATGTACACTGTGAAAATTAGGTTGGAAACATGGGACACCACTCATGATGTCACAAGGCCATAATGGCTGCAAGTAATCAAAGACCAAACAAGACATAAGTCAAAGCCCACAAACAATGACAAACAAAGGCAAATAGTGTATCAGACAACCATGGAAGCAAATTATCCCGCAAAACAAATGTTGCACATGAAGCACCCGATAGCACGTTAGAAAGATAAAAAGTATGTCAAAGCGTGTATAATTTGAGAAAATATTGTGTTATGAAAGAAAATGAAACAATAACACATATAATATACGAAAGTGGATGCCTCCAAGAGCCTCTATGGGACTAGTAATATGTACAGCACCAAGCATCCATGTTGTGTGTAACAAAGTTGTGGAATTTGCGATCACAACTAGAAAGGAGAATGAACCCATATGTGTGTATGATAAAGATAATGACATACAAGATATCTATCTAGCTTGTGTAATAAAGTGAACATGTGGCAAGTAAATGTAAACAAGATTAAATGCAACCAAGATATGCAATATGTTGTAGATGAGGAAGAATGAAATGCAAAGTGAATGATAGGAGTGGCGTGCCCCCCAAGTGGATGTGTATGTATGCAATGAGGTTCATCTATTTTTGCCCCCTCAGCAATCAAGAATGATGTGTCATCGTGTGTGAGAAAGAGCTGATGAACTAAGTGTGGATTGTTGATTGTAGAATGATGATGTGTAGGTGATATCGAATGTGACATATAGATGAGAAATCATGAGGTTGTAGAATGAGTTGATGATTTAGCCTAAAGCATATATCACGAGGTGAATGAATAGGAAAGCTAGAAGGGGTGATGATTAAGCATAAAGCGTATATCACGACATGAATGAATAGGAAAGCTAGAAAGGGGTGATGATTTATCATAAAGCGTATATCACAATATGAGTGAGTAAGGTACTAGCTAGGAATTCCACATGCTAAGATGAATCATTGAACATGGCAGTGTGATGAGGTCCATTTGATATGTATACCCTCAGCAATCGAGTATGGACTGCGGGACTAGAGTGCGTCATCGGGAAGTGATGATAGTGTATGCTAGATAGAGATGTTGATATAATGTGTAGCACAGAGATATGGTGAGGTTCTTATTGTAACAGATCCCTCATCAGTCATGTAAGAACCATAAGAACATGAGTGTGTCATTGGAGGGTAAGGTGAGTAAATCACCTACCAAAGACCAAGCAGACACCGAGCAGTGGAAGCATGTGGAGCATAAACAGCATGGGTGTATGAATTGAACTGAATGTCATGTGAAATGGTTCCAATGATGGGTGATGTAGCGGTGGGAAGTGAAGATGATGATGGCTTAGGAAGCCAATGAGTAGCAATATCATGACACAGCAGATGAGATGGTGCAGTGGTGGATGGATGAGATGGACAGTGTGCATGAGTAGTGATCTGTAGTGGTGGACGAATAATGACCTTAGCACTAGATGAAGAAGATAAAACAACTAGAGTAACAGCACGTTTGTATGGTAGTGGAGATATAGACCACTCACAAGAGCGATAACAAAAGGAAATGACACCCTTGTCTTTTAATTGTTATAATTGAGCATGAAGGGAACAACATTCATTATGACAATGGCCATTGATATGATGATAGTTACAATAGGTTCAATCGTGTTGGCATTGCAAGCGATGAGGTGGAAGATGTTAATTAGAAGGTAAGCGAATAAAACATTTTTCAAGTAAAGTACGCAGCATATCATGAGGTCTAGCATGATGAAAAAAGTGTAATGGCTCCCATGAAGGAGATGCAAAAGTCTGAGGTGGAGTCTGACATGGTGGAGGAGACAAATTATACTTATGTGATGGAGAAGATTCAACCTTCTTGCAAGGTGGAGGAGATGGAGGCCTAAGATGATGCTCAATAGATGGAAGTGGAGCAGAACTCGACGATGCAGCAGTAGTAGCAATAGGAGAAGGATTTATGACATGTGCAGGATTGAGATCTTGTTTCAATTCATTGACCTTATAACACAAGAGTGTGAATGATTCACATGTATCATATTTCAAGCATTGTTTTAAAACGGGATCAAGCCATGACAGAAGATGAATTTATTTTCTAGGTCAATGGGTTGGAAGACTAACTGATGCATGCAAGCATTAAAGCACAAAATGTAATCAATAATAGGTTTTGTTTTACCTTAATGTAAGCCCAATAGATGATCATATGTGACTTTAGGGCCATTGTTGATTATAAAGCATTGAAGGAAGGCTTCTTCCATCTCACATTAGGTACTAATAGATCCAAAGGGTAAATGTGTGTACCATTGGAGAGCATCATCGGTAAGACTATGGCGAAAAGATTTTAGCAATAATCGACCATTAGAATAAGAAGTCGTAGCTAGACAATAATTCTTAAGATGCAAATATGGATTTCCAGTACCATTAAAGCATGTAAATGTAGGCATAATGAAATCCCTAGGAAATGTTGAATTGTGAATCCTTTTTGAAATAGGGTTTCTATGCAAATAATTATTACCAATAGAAGCATAATAGACTTTGCTTTCAAGTGTGAGAAATTGAACCTGAGATTGCAATTGGCCAACAACATGCATAAGTGATAAATTTTCATATAAAGGAATGTCAATAGATGGGAGTAGTGTATTGAGTGGTTGGAGCTTGCCATTATGAGTGATCGTAGGGATATCAAGAGGAGAAATTGAAGATGTCGATGCTTAGGGCACACGAGGTGTAGGTGCCTAAGAAGTAACAGGCAGTGAAGCATATGGAGTAGTGATAGAAGTAGTAGGACTAGCATTGGCAGCGTGATTAGGAAATGAAGTGATAGAAGGAGATGAATCAAGCATGCTACTAGAGACAACCTTAGAAGAATATGAAAGTGGAGCAAGGGATTCGCATTTAGCAGTATGCAAATAAGTAGGCTCATTACTAGTATATATCTCATTAATATCAAACAAAGATTTAAATGCAAGGATTTCATCAAGTGTATCATCAACATATATTGAAGGAGGACGATAACTAGTATGTGAAGCATTGGTAGCAACATTATCAGAAATGCAAGGAGTATGAGATGAAACTATAGAATCGTCTTGACTAGTATGAGAAACAACATCATGCACATGTGTATTTTCATCTTGTTTTGTAGCTAAAGCATTATTATCAAGATTAATTATAAAACTAATAATAACATCATCTAAGTTCTCATTATAAATAACAGAAGGTGGATTATGGTTAGCTGCATAACAAGGTCAATAACCAGAAAAGCTTGTCAGATCAAAAACAATGTTAGTAGTGGAATGATCAAAGTTGGTAGGCACATTGCATTCATTAGCTAAGATTTGTCTTTGATTACCATCTGGAGAACAACGTTGTGATATAGAGTGTTGAGTTCAGCTACGGTTTCCTCGACATAGATAGGGTTAATGCTCACATGAGGCATGACTAGCTTAGGAGGAGAAGAGCTATTCTTAGCCATTAAGGTTTTAGTGGATCCTAGGGCAATAAGTTATAAGATAAGTGTTCACCAAAATGATTAAGCTAAAATGTAAATATATGAGCCTAATATGAATGCAAGATTGCAACAAATAAATAATAAATTAAGTACAACAATTTACCCAAGTAAACTAAGCAATAAATAATGAGACCCTAATTGCAAAGAGAGGATAGAAAAGCTTAGTTGATTCGCAGAGTTCTAGAGAATGCACAGAGTTGGAGAACAGGAAAATGTGAGTCACTGACCGTCGCACTAGAGCTTGGAAAATGCATATTTAGAGGAACAGACTAGACTAGGTTGCTTGGAGAGGGACAAGGGCGCCCGCGGACACCCTGGACCTGTTTTTGGGTGCCTAGGTCTATGGAAATGCTCAAAAAACCTCCTCCAAGGTGTCACAAGGTGTTCCCCTTTAGTCACCTTTGTTCGCTCTAAGGTCGCACCAAGATCATTGAGTTCGTTGTAAATCTGTAACAAAGTATAGACCTGTAAAACCCATAAATAGACATCAAATCCTCAAAAATAAAGATGTAGAATGAGGGGTCAAATTGTCCTCTGATGTCACAATGGTGAACTTACAACTGAGCATTGCACCGCATATTAGACCCAATGTAGTTTTGTGTGTGTGCAGAATTGGGCCCTAGGTTGCTCTTGTGTCAGTCGTACTTGGTTAGCGAGTAAGTATCTATATGTAGAATGTAGTAAATGTGTGAATGGAATAAAATGAACTTACCTCCTATGAAGTGTGATGTAGAAAACCAGCCCTTGTGTCTCTTGTGATGGAGTCAGATGAATGCACTGGAGCTCTTAGATTCCTTAATGGATGCAACCTTAGGTGGTGATAGATAGTGCTTAGTGTTTGGTCCTTTATTATGATCACATAACTTTATATTTATATGATTCATTTGCTTGAATTTTGTAATTAACCCCGAAAAAACTACCAAAAAGATAAGATGCTCAAATGGATAGAAAGGACCCAAAAAGTGTGAGTAAAGTACAAAGAGGATAGGGGCGCCCAGAGGGGACAAGGGCGCCTTGTGTTAGTGTCCTAGTTGGGCGTTGGTGTCTTGGATGACACATGCCAAAGAGTAAAAAGGCATACTGAGCAAGTAAGGGTATGAGTCTGAAATTAGCAATAGAAAGCAAAGAAAGGTGGCCAAAGACATGGGTTAATTAGTAATTTTCTTACTTAGGAATCATATGAATAGTAGTATGTAATCAAGGCTAGATAATTACATAAAGTGTGTGATTTTATGTCTACACTACAATTCACACTTAACTATCCAGGGCACACTTCTTCCATGAACCTCCCGTCATAGACTTTTACCTCACACTCACTGCTTCATAATACATCTTTCATAGCATCTCCTCTCAATCGCATACAGTACATTTATTACCAGATGACACACTCTAGTGCTACGGTTCAAACTTGATAGTTGAGACTACTCTTCATCCATAAACCTCACATCATCTACACTTCACCCTCTATGCTTCATGATACATTTGTTCTATCATCTACTCGCACACAACACACTCATTTCTCGATGATGCACTCTGGTGTTATGGTTCACACTTGACTGTTGAGGGCATACTTCATTAATGAACCTCACACTATACACACTTCATGCTCTACGCTTCATGATACATCTTTTCCAGCGTCTACTCTCACGCAACACACTCATTTCCTGATGACACACTTTTGTTCTATGGTTCATTCTAGAATGTTGAGGGAGCATTTATAAATGAACCTCGTTTCATACACATTTGTTGGGGGGCAACTCTGCTCCTACCATCTACACATCTTGCATATCACAGCATCACACTCATGCAACATTTGCATATCTTAGTTGTATTTACTCTTGTTCACTTATACTACTTACACATGGTGCACTTTTCTTATTATGCTAGTCAGATTCTTAGTATGTCATAATCTTTTTCAATATACACGTGTGTTCACTTGGTATCTAGAGGTGAATGCAAGACTTATCACATATTCATACACGATGCATGATGCTTGACACATCTTTTTACCAGTCCCACTGAGGCTCATGGGGGCATCTACCTTTGTTACTCTCATACTCTACACATCACAGGTTCTATTGTTACATAATTTACTTTATTATTACTCACTTTTTGTTGATTTATACACGCTTTGACATATTATTATCTTTATAATATGGTAACAAGTGTTTCAAGTGTAGCATTTTCTTAAAATGATCCAGTATAACCATGACTATCTGTCACTTCTTGCTTCTTATTTTTTGCTATTTTTTGTGGGCTATGTTTTATGTCTTGTTTAATCATTGTATGTTTTTTGTTGCTTCGGTCCTGATTGTCTTGTAACATTGTGAGCGATGTCCCATGTTTGAAACCCATTTTTTGTAGTCCATCTTGTCTTCTTAGTTGTTTGTTACATTATCTTCTATTGCATGCTAGTTTATGTTTACTAACTATTGTTACTAGTCTACTTTGTTTGCATGTTCCTTGGTTTCTACCATGCACATTCCCTACCCCCTATAGGTATCCACTTTCAAATATGCATATCATCCTTAAGTCCTCTCCTTTGGACTGCATTCTCCTGCAATCGCCGCATGCACTCCAAATGAGGGGGCATCTATTGGGTGAACAAATCACCCTTACAATATCTCAAAGCTATAATACAACACAAGACAGTAAATAATCAACACAGGAACATAGTTACATATTGGCTCAGAATCATACTTGGGCCCAAAATTCAGAGAAGAAACTGGCGTCCAAACCTAGACAGTAGTGGTGGGCACTTTTGTCCCCCCTATGCGCTAATTTCATGGGGTAGAAACAATCGTTTTATCACTTCAACACATTTTACATTAGTTTTCATATTAGTTCTCTAATAGTAGGCACTAGCCTCAAGTTACAAATATAGTCTATCGGTTACAATCAATTACAATCGGGACAAATTGGAACAAATCATAACAATCAGAACAAATCAGGGACGTACCATCTGCAGTGGTGATTATTCGAGAAGCATCATGGAAGGATTGAAAAGCTAGACCTCTGTCCCCAACACTCTTCTCTTGGTGTGAGATTGCCCAAAAACCTCACCATTCTACAACAAATCCAGCAACTCCAAGAAAATCAGGACAATTATTTATCTCTTACACTCTTATACATTAGGTGCACACTTTCCTTTTACATACTTTCAAACTTTTACTTACTTATACACATGTTACTTTGATTTCTCATATATGGAACTTTAACTATTCGTTCACTCTTCTTTTGCATGTCTATCCTTAATGCGCAACAAGAAGCTCACAATAGCAAAACATATCACTCTACTACGTATACGCTTCGCCCCTAGGATCTACTTCCCTTTCCTAGTCTCTATGTTTCACATTGCGATCACTTCACACTTCACTTGTCCACTCGACATGCTATCGGCTACACTCTTCTCTACAGGATCATAAGGTACACATCTTCTATCTAATTTATGGTATCAAGTATTCATTCAACATAAAGTGGGGGAAAAATGTAGACACAAAATCTATTCACTTAGGTACATTTATAGGTCCTAGAGCATACTAATATATACATGATTCCTAAGCAAGAAAACTAGTAATTGACAATGTCTTTTGGGCCTTTTGCTTTGTCTTTTATATTATTATTGACTTTGCACAACCTACGGCCTTGTTGGTATTTGACTGATTTATCTTTTACAGCATCGGACATTAGCACCCAGTTATGACACTAGCGCATAGGAGCTCATGTCCCTCCTGGGCGCTCCTGACCCTTTCTCCCATTTTCTTACTCTTTTGGGTCTCTTTTACTTCTTGGGCATCTTTTATACTTTTGGTTTGGTCTTTCAGTTGTCAATTACAAAATTCAAACAAGGGAATCATATATAGACATAGTTATAGCTTTCAAATAAGGGGCCAAGCACTAGCATTATCTACTATCACCTAAGTTTGCATTCAAAGACACGAGCATCACAAAGCATCCATCTAGCACATTCACTCAAAGGACAAGGGTTACATTCTTTTGCATACACAACATAGGAGGGGGAGTCTATTAAATTCCATCTTACACATTTTATACATTTGCTACATTCTAGATCTAGCCCGCTATCATTGTGCGACTTGCACAAGGATATCCTAGGGCATCATTACACACACTTTCACACAGAACTACATGGAATCTGAAATGTAGTGCAGTGCTCGGTACTAAGTTCACTCTTTGGGTGACCGTCAGGGTTAATCTGACTCCACATTCTGCATCTTTTTTTATTAGATTTGATGTGGTTTGTGGGTATGTGCAGCTAGACATTTTTTTGCAAGTTACAAGTACATCTAGTGATCTAGGAGTGAAATCAGAGAGACAACCAAAGACTAACAGTGAAGCTCATCCTACACAGAAAAGGCTAGATCCTGATCATTCACATAGACACTAGTGCCCAGGCGCTTCTATCCTCCTGTGGGCACTTTTGTCATGCACATTCCTAAGCTCCAAAGCCTCCAATAAGCATTGATGACACTCTTCTCGCCTTGTTTCAGTTATTCACTTGTCCAGATCACTCCTAGACTGCTCGAAAACCAGCTAAGTCACTCTATCTCCTCCTCTTGCTTAGGGTTTCATAATGTACATGCTTTGGTGCTTGTCCATTTGTTGTCTTTAATCATTTGTATATCATTCATTATAGTGGTTACTTTGAAATTAAAGATTTATTTAAATTTATATTAAATCAATAACCAACTGGAAATAATAGCCACAAAATCTAAAATAGCTCACCTAATGATTTTGGGTTCATGACCCACATTTTTCAAACTCATCTTATTCATGTGATAAAAATGGCTTACACCCTAAAGCTCCCATGTGGCTGAATCCATATTTCCATTCGATGAATTATCCATCATCTTCACATACATCCAAAAGTGGCAATCTCAAAAGTAACTTGAGTCCCACAAAAACTTAGCAAGATGTTTCATACAATCTTGAAAATAAGATCTAGGTTTCTTACCATCTTTACAACTGAGGTATTCATCTACAATTATCTTCTTTGGTCCTTTCCCTATGATCTTGTCTCCATGTGTGTTACTTAGCCCCCAAGAGTGTTTTTTTAACCAGAAAGATTGATCCTTCACCATGTGGTTAGTGATTTAACAAAAATAAGCTTTTTGTAAAACCCTAATTGTAGAGTAACTGATAGAAACAATGAAGTACAGTTGCTAAGTATAGATGACACAAGCAATAAGTTGATAAAATATGAAACCCTAAGTGCAAGAGAGAGAGGACTTAGCTGATTTACGCTTTCCTAGAACGGATCTAGACAGGGGAAATTGATGAACAGGAAGGCTAGACCATCGTAACTGTGCACTGTGAAATTTGGAATTGTTAGATAAGGCTAGACCATGGCGCCTAGACTGGGGCGAGGACGTTTGGGCATCTGAGACCTCTACTGGGCACTCATGACTACGTAGGATCTCATAATCTGATTTCTGGAGTCTCACAAGAGTGTCACTAATATTCGTTGTTGGTTTCCTGTGTCTCACACCCTAGTCGTTGGATATGCCTGTAACCTACAAAAGAGATGTTCACCTACAAAACCCACAATACCGAATCAAATCTAAAAAAAAAAGATGCAATATGGGGAGTCAAAATGATCCCAACGGTCACCTGACTGAGTGAACCTACGACTGAGCGTTGCACTACATCTTAGACTCCATGTAATTCTTGTGAGTGTGTGTGAGGACTGTTTCCTAGGATGCCCTAGTACAAGTTGCACTTAATAGCGGGCTAGATCTACAATGTAACAATGAATAGCATGTGTGGATGGAATAATGAACTTCCCCTTTTCCTATGCAGTGTCTACACCAAAAATGCAGTCCCTTGAATGGATGCTAGATGGATGCCTTTGAGTACTTTGAATGCCTTTGGATACAAGCTTGGGTGATAGTAATAATGCTTAGAGTTTGGTCCTTTATTGTGATCACATAGCTATGTATTTATATGATTCCCTTAGTTGAATTTTGTAATTGACAACGAGAAGGTTGGCCCATAAGAAAATAAGATACCCAAAAGATAAAACAAGCCCAAAAAGAGTGAGTAAGGTGGAAAGAGGTCAGGGACGCCCACAGGGGATGAGGGCGCCTAGGTGTTGGCATCCTGGCTGGGCGTTGGTGTCATAAGTCATAAAAGATAAGCAAGTAAAGTTATGATTGGGTTGCAGGGTGTGTAAAACCAAATAGAACATAAAAGACATATAAAAGAGGCTAAAGATTGTTTTCAATTACTAGTTTTCTCACTTAGGAATCATATGAATGTTAGTAATATTTTAAGACCTAGAAATGTACCGGAGTGCATGATTTTGTGTCTACAGTTAGAATGCACAAAAAAATCTCTATGATTTCTTATAAGTTTCCTTTCGATCCAAAGGCAAGGAATGATAGTTAGCATGATCTTACAAAGATTACAAAGGTAATCTTGGCCTTGAATAGAAGAAACATTGTGCCCATAGTTTTCTCCAACATGCTTCTTAGTGTATTTCCCATGATGACAAAAATTTGGAAGCAATATAGGAGGAGACAATATGCATGAAACCAGTTGTCCATAAATCTGAAAGGGCATATTGGAAAAGAACAAACCTGAAATATTCTTATACCATGAGCTTCCTATAACCCTTTTTGACTCAGAATTTCTGAGTAAGGAAAAGTGCTCAGAAAATAATCTAATGGTGCCTTCAAATCTCGTCCCCACTAAAGATACAATAAGCTTTTTATTCAAAAACATGCTTAATTCCCTAGAGAATGGTTTGATAAACCAGGAAAAGATATGACCAAACCAATAACCTATCTTATGCATAATATCATCCTCATAAGCCCTTAGTGAATTTGATTTGACTCCATTATATGGTTGTCATGTGTAACCATTAAAATCTAATAAATTATCATAGAACATCAAAGGACATTTACCTTCTTTTGGATGATGACAAAATTAGGATTGTTCTTTGTTGATATCCCCATTGATCAGTTCCTTAGTGGCGGCTATTTGGGATAGTCTAGCAAGTCAAATGTTATTAATTCCACTTTCTAATTTTTGTAAACCAAGCTCGTTCTCTTCCCACTTGGTACCCTCCATCTTCACAAAGTGGTTAGGGCATTCTTTATGATGACCAAAACATTGTAAATACATAGAATGTAGCAAATCGTTCCTTAGAAGGAGATGAAATGGCTGAAATGGCTTACCATAGTTTGTTGTCCTGAAATTTCCAACGAGTTGAAGATTAGCATGAACATCAAAAGAGGACTTCATTACATGGGCATGTCTCCCAACAAGGTCACCCAGAATGCTAGCTTAATTAACTCCATGCAAACCTAATTTTCCTTCATTATTAGCACCATGAGGATTGCCCTTTTGCCATGATTTTCAATGGAGCATGAAACTTGCCCCAATGTCATTTTTTCCAACAAATTGCCCATGAGCGTAAATCTGAAATGGCATAATAGAAAGCAACAAATCTAAATTATCCTCATAGCTTTGGTGGTCTTCATGAGAATTTTTTTTAGTCTTCTCCTTACCCTTTGGAAATTGAGCTTCTTCAACACCTTACAAATCTGATTTTTCTTCAAACCCTTGTCTTTATGGTGTTGTCCAGAGAATTCGTCAAGAGTTCCACTTGGGCAAGATTGTTCGGGGTTTTTAGGACTCCCAAGGGTTACTCCATCTTGGTAACCAACCGCTACAATATATCTTCTTCCTTCTTGGCCTTAGAAGGATGGCCATCCTCTCTATCATGTAGTTGATCTGCCACATGCTCTTTTACTTGTTTCTTCATGAGGAAAGAGATTTTCCCTTCTAGGGTTGAGTGGCACATTATGCCAAAGCCCACTCTCTTGTTCGCTAATTCCACAAATTCCTCAAAGGAAAGGGCATCACACATCCTTTTTCGAAGGGCTTGGTAATCTTATGGCAATTTGTCAACCCTTGAAACCCTTTTCTCCTTGAGCGAACCACCACCCTACATATTTAGGATGGCTATTGTAAGCTTATCCATTGTAACCACTATCCTTCCTTGTGTTCTCACGATCCTTTCTGACTTGTTATGCATGCTTCACATGTTAGGAGAATGATGCTTTGATACCACTGTAATGTCCCTTTTGGGGGGATTTCTAAAAAATAGCTAGGATTGAATGACAAATGACTGAAATTAATTTTAGATGGTTGTAATCATAATTTTGTGGGCTAGGTATGACTGGAAATACACTCTAAAACCCTCAAATTTTCTCTTCCTAGGGCAGTGCCCTGTTTTGGGAACTCCCACTCACTTTTGGATGCCTTAAACTCACTGAAAATGTGCCCAATCAAGCTCAAAAATTCTAATTAATTAACATCAATTAGAATATGAAGGAAAACTCATTTTTAGTGCCTCAAAAATGAAGATATTAATTTTTTATATACCCTTGACTGCATAGTTACTTTAGAAAATCATAACTTTACCTATGAAGCTCCAAAAATCATGAAACTTGGGATCTTGAGGTTTAAAAATATGAAGAATGCAAATATTAAATCAACTTGCCCAAACATCCACTCAAACATGTCAAATATGACCTACAAGCATTTTTCCCCTCTTGGAAACAATGAATTAGTGGTTCAAACATGCAAGGAAATGATTGCTTCACCTTTAATAATTAGTATAAGTCCATCCATGCAAGAAAGCATACCATACATTCATCAAAACATATCCAAAATGCTCATGATACGAGTCACATAGGGCTAGATAGAAAGATATCAACTCCAAATTCCTTGATATATTCAATAATTCCAAATATCCTTACTTGAGGGTTTTCGTCCCCAAGACAATTTCCACTATCAAGGGTTTTTGTCCTTGAAGTGGTCTCAAACATAGGTTTTCATCCTTAATGAGAGACAGGAAAGGTACCATCTTTACCCAAAAGAAGTAATAAGATTCAGCATATCACATAATGGCCGAGCATCCTCTTTTTATAACATAAGGGATGTTAGATCATAACTTATGGCTGACCTTATAATAAGTACCTTTTAATTATCTGGTTTGTATTTGGAGCTTACATGCTCAAAATGCTTTATATTCTAATTAAATGAGTTCTATTGGAGCGCATGGCTTCCCAATAGGAATGCATGATAATAATGAAAATATCTATTTAAGAAATGTCATCCAAGCCTTCCCCTTGTTTCTTTCCTTGAACCCACGGTGAGGAAGAATGGGTTAAGGTCTTCAATTCTCCTAATCTCCAAAAAGGGACATGGCACGCTTCACCAAGAAGCCTCAACCTTCAAAAGGCAATAATTGGTTTATACACACATATGTACTCCTTACTCAAACTTCAAAGTTAAAATTTCAATTTTCATAACAGGGACATTAACTACATTCTTGTGTTGTAGGTTTCTCTTTAGACATCTTGTAACCATTCTAGCACTCAATCATCCGAGAAAAGGTAAAGTTTGTTAGCACACTTAGGTATGCATTTTATTTTGCCTATAACTAGCAAATTTCATTTACTAGATTAAAAGGGGGTGAATGTATATACCCAAATTTGGTCATTTAACAAGTGGTAGTATTGATTTTGCCTTATATCCATTATACTCAATTTGTGTGCATAAACTAAACTCAAATTCACTATCTTATCCTATCTAAAGGCTTACGACGAGACAATTCCCTCATCCTACTACTCAGTCACCTACAGGAAGTGAATCAATTCTATCAGTCATAAACATCTTATGCCTCTTGTACGGCCCTCTCCAAACCATTACTTCAGCTATCAACCCTACAGGATAAAACTGTCTAGTACAGACAAACTCATGTGTCGATTTTATCCCCTACTGGAAGATTTTGTCCTTAGCACTCTAACAATCAAATTTTCAAATGAACATCTTTTCATGAGTCGGCCTTTTCCCCTTTGGATTGGCATTAGCACGAAACATTTCCTTTGGAGTGGTATAAATACAAGTTAAGCCCACTCATTTACGCACTGGGCTTTCACCTAGCACTTACCAAGAGCTCATCTAGAACACATCTATCAAGCATCAAGCAAGATGCCCTATTCTTCCCTATTGCAAGAGCATACATTAGGAGCAGCAACTATGACTATCTAAAGCACTCTAATCCAAGTCAAGAGCACGCATTATCAAGCTCAAAGCATTCAAAGTCAGGTCAAAACAAGCAATATCAAATGTTAAAGAGCCAAATTCTATTTACATACTATTTACATACATATAATTAAAAAGAGCACAATTGCACTTCCAATAGGTGGGAGAACTACGTGGGGTTTGACGCCTTGTGGAGGTATTGCTATGTAAGCGGTGCAAGGGCGTTTCAACCCAAACCGCTAACCCCTTTTTACAGGACTTTCAAGAAGCTTGGGTTTTAAGAAGAGAAGATTAGCTTCAGCAACTCGCACACATCTTCCAGATCTAAGATCGCAAAGAGAGCCACATATTCAACAGTAGCAAGATGTCATACAAACACATCTATTTTTCAGAACAAGACAAAACCGCCAAACTCAAGATAGAATTGATTGTTTGTTTTATCCCTACTATGGATTTCATATCAAGTAGACAAACATCTAATTCCAAAAATAATCCAACTATAGTAGTAGTCTCGCCTATTTCTCCTAGTTTCAAGCCCATATTAATCATCTAACTATCTTCTTGTGACTTATTATATTTAGTATGTGCCATAATTGATCAAATATCTCATTATTTATTATTATATCATATATTCGTACTTCGAATGTTTAATTTTACAATATGAATATACATTCTTATAATATCCACAAGAACAACACTTTAATTAAGAAGATGGTGTACTAGGAAAAAGATACCACTAAAACCTTTAAATTGATTAAATTAAGGTTCTTGTATTAGAGAATAATTAAGCGCTTAAAAGAAAATTACTAATCTATCCTAGAAGGACACAAAGTTGACACCTAAATATTGCATTACATCATTCATTTATAGAATTGTAAATATAGGATTAACTTTATTGAAAAAGAGTCGATACAGAGTTTAATTTTTTTGAAAAACTATTGTTTATAGTCATCCTAACCGAAAAAATATTAACAAAAATTATCATTATTCCATTGGTACATTAGAAACAAATTAATACATTGACATTGTTATAAATCAAAACTAAACAAATGTATGATGGAATATGATAGATACGAATGTAAACTGTGTATGTTGCCTAACGACTATTTGCAAATACGTATCTTCATTCACAAACACCTTTGGATGCTAATTCTAATTATAATGATCTGGTCGTTTTGGACTTCACTAATTTTCTCTCTGATTTGACATTGGTTGTGCTTTGTGTTCATGATGCGCTTTCATACCTGCCACCTTTTGATGGTGCATGTATCTATATTTTTCCTTTCTAGAAATATATATTGCAGACCTTCAATCCAAATAGAAAATTATATCAAGCAATTTGATGTGTGGTTACAAGCTCCATCAAGCTATTTTACGAAAAAAAACAGTTTCATATACGTGCCCAAGTGCTACCAAGAATTTTTTAGGAATCTACATCCTGATTTCCCTCGCATGCCCGGGCCAAATTTAGCAAGGTTAAATTTGCAGAGGTGAAAACCAGCTCTAAACCTTTGATAGGGAGGGAGAATTGAAGCGAACAATTGCAAGATAGAATTTTATAATTGCAGTCTTGGGATTTGTTACACGCTAATATGGAGAAAAATTGTAATTTAGTGGCAGACTGCCTACTGATCAGATTTAGGCATCCTTTGGACGACAATATACTGAAACCTCACAAATAATCTTGACAGATTTTGTATTGGGCCAATGAAGAATTTTAAGGAGACCCTCATAATGCGTCTATGAATAACTATGAGGATGAGCAACCCTCCTTGAGAGTAAATATATTATTGTGCATACCCAATTTAAGAATTCCTGAAAACAGATTTATTTGGGCACTAGAACAACCTAAGGAATCAAAATACATTGATCAGTAAATACTTATGCAGGCCGGCTCAGATAAGTGTATGCAAGTTAAATCTTGTGCCTGCGAGCAAGCTATATCTATTTTACATTATTCCAGTTTAACCGAATTTACCTCATTCGACCATTATATCAGATGCTTTATTTGGGCTGTTCGGAATAATTAATCTCTTTAGATGATAATGTGCTGAACATGTAAATTGGAACTATTTCAGTGGAGGATTTGACAATCCAACGCTTCTAAAGTTGAATTAAAACTGATCTTCAATATGAAAAAAAGGTGTCACGTTATATTCTATAGCATGGTTCCTTCCCAGTTCATAATGGATATAAAAAAAAGTGTATTAAATGTTTACAGTTTTATTGATAATCATATGAAGTGTATGGATGTAAACATAATTCCACAAATGATCTTCTTACTGTGGAACTCTCATGAATATAAGAGCATTTTAGTATAGATACCTCCTCCAAAATACTAAAACCTTACGGCATAATATCTAAAAGACCTCTCCCCCACCCCCAATAAAAAACAGTCCAGAATTTTAAGAAATGAGCTTTAGGAAAAAAGCTGTGTAGCACAATAGTTAGTAAAAAAAAGTCATATTTTCCTTTCATCCTTTTATAACATCGAGCAACTGACCGTCTGAGGCCTGGGGCTTAGTGGTAGGGGAAAAGAGCTAAAGCTGGGACACGAGCTCTTGTCACAAAGTTGACTCCCCAATAATTCTGACATCCAGGGGATGGTCATAACCATTTTTGTACCGACCTAAAAACAAAACAAAACACAAACATGGGGGAACTGATCTGCTAATTTGGAAGTGGCATAATTTAAGACTCCAAAAAATAGGCAGATCATGTAATTCTCGCATTTTGTGTTATGAATGAAAAATGTATTTACCCATTCCAACCAGACAAGTAAAACCAGAAGTGATTTGATTTTTCACTGTAAGACGCAAAGCTCGAACACTGCCACATGTAAACTAAGCTAAGGCTGAAAGCGTGGCTTTGAGGGAATGCATTGCTGTTGACAATAGGATCCTCGTGACCTACGAATCACACCAACTTACCAAGGGACTCCCCTTTCAATAAAAGGCAATATCCCAATAAAATCAACCTCAAGCCTGGAGGAAAGGCGGTCCCTTATCAGATGGGTGTTGGCTCAATTGCAGTTAGGTGCCTAGAAGGCCCACCAACTGTTGAGGGGATTGGTGGTACAAGGGTATCCCTACAATCAATGATCAAAATAGACCAATCCTTCAGATCCACACAGCTTTCTGAAATTGGCATACTTCTTTCCCTGGTCTGTATTTTATCTGCGTAGAGATTAGTGACAAATAAATTACAAATTTATCTTCTGCTTCTATAGGTTTGTTTTCAAACATTTTGATTCCAGGGATGGAAATTAAATGTGGCATCATGGAAATAATGCTTCACAACTCTTTCCAGTTTCCCTGTTTTCTTCCTAGTTCCCTGTAGCTTGTTTACCATCATTATATAAGTCACAACACTCTAAAACAAAACTGACAATGAAGATATCGTTTCAGAAGTAGAATTTGTTCGAGATTGGGCATGGAGGAAAATAAATAGACTTTAAAATTGCAATGTTATCAATCATGCTTTTTCAAAGATACAATAATTCAATCATCCTTGATGAACATGTGAGAAACACTTTTCGTACTAAGGGTACGGGATAGAGATTACAGACAAAACATTGCTCAGTAACAATAATAGGCAGGAAATGACCCTGGATTGTGTACACTGGAATCTGTAATGGGGAAACAAAACTCTGAGTAGAATATTGTATTTCTCAATGAAAAGAATCAAGCCGTCCCAATCCAATACTCGTCTCGATCACAAGGCCTGATTATCTACATGTAAGGAAATGTCATTAATCTACAGACTTACCCAAAAAGTTCTACAAGTGCATATAAAAGCATTCTTGTCTATTGAATTTCAAAACTGAAAACTGTAACATAGCATATGCTATCTTATTTCTTGATGAACTGAAGACCTTTCTCATCAGAGTACCGCTCCATAAACCTCATGAACCTGTCCCATTCTCGTGGATTTCTCATGACATATCTTGCTTCGATCCTTGCAGGCTTTCCATTAACAAACTTTGCACTCACATCAACTGACTGAAGCACTCCTTCTTCATCAATCATATAAAGGCCTGTAATTTCCCCAAGTTCCCCGGAGGAATCAAAAACAGACGGTTGATCAAATATGAATGTTGCCACGCCATTTGTGCCATCTCTTGACTTGGTTAATTTGACATCTGGAATTGTTTGTTCATCTGTTCCTCTAATGAACTGAATAGATGACTTTGCCATCATTGTCACAGGCATCGGATTTCGAGAACATCGTCTAGAAACCCATAAAGAAACTGGCAATTGCCAGCTTTGGCCACTAAATGTAAAAGTTATACTTGGAAACGAAGGAGAAACTGAAAATGATGCCAAACCTGCATACAGCAGAACATAACTCATAACATATTGACAGGAGCTATTGCATTAATAATATTGATTATGAGAAGAGGCTCCTCATTGAACGCAACAAAGATGATTATGAAATATACTTGCTCATGAGTTTGATGTTCAAACCATCTAGAAAATATCCTGAATTTTACCAAAAGAGAAAAAGATTTCCTTGCTGCCAGGCAACAATTTGACTAACTTCAATGCATTCAAATTGAAGTTATTTATTTACCTGGGCGGAACTGATGCCATTACTTCAGCAATGCCTAAACTGAATGATTTCAACTTCACAATCATGCTTATGGTTGTTACCAAATAATCTCATCAAGGATGTTTGTGCATTAGCATGAGTTGTGAGTATTATATGAAATACAAGATATAGAAATCTTCTACAGAAGTTTCATTCAAGTGTGTTGCAAATAGTTTCCTATACGGATAACCTTGAAAAAAATTTCCACAATGCAAGATATAAGTGTTCTGTGCAGCTGTTTCTGCTAAATCTGCAATATCAATACTCATATGTATATGTATACCCTGTGAAAATGTTTTCCACAATGCAAGAGACGAGTGCTGTGTGCAGCTGTTTCTGCTAAATCCACATTATCAATACTCATAATACTGCTCTGAAAATGTTTTCCACAATGCAAGAGATGAGTGCTCTGTGCAGCTGTTTATGCTAAATCTGCAGTGTCAATACTCCTCAATATGTATGTGTGTGAGCGTCAAATATTCAAAACTTGCCATAAATCGCAAGTCAATCTGGTAATGATAAATCTTCTAGTAAATCGCGAGCAGGTTTTTGCCAATAAATCCGTGACTTTTGCTGAGTAATTACAGTGATTGCTAGGCAAAAATCGCGGCTTTATTGCCACAACTCGCCCAGGGATTGAATAAGAGCATAGATAAAAAAAAACATTTTTTTTGCATATTTCAGCGTTTTTTCCTAGTGATTCATGAATATAGTGCACAGTCAGTGGAGCCAGGGTTTAGCAATTTTTGAATCTAGTTTGCATACAACATTAGGAACAAGGGCCCTATTAAAGATCAGATTTAATACTCGAGGTCTAAGGACAAAGGCATGGATTCCTATCTTTTCAATATCACCCTTCCACTGACTTTCAAATTTATGTTAGTCTATTTTGTATAATATTGGTTGTATTGTTCATAATCGGACTCTCAAGACTCAAGAGTGATTGACAACGGTACAATGGCTATATAGTATATACTGATGCAGTCTGTGGAGCCTATGGTTTTCATTATTACTTCAAGGCTTCCTCAAGAAATACATATTGATAAAGTGAGTAACATAACACAAGAGTCAAGGATATACAGAATACACAGTCACACAGCCTACAGTTGCCTGCCGCTTTTTAATAGATACTCTATTTTCAAGCCTCAAGGAAAACATAGACACACAACCTACAGCCTCCAGGTATTTATTTTATTTTTCATTATCTTTCTAGTATGAATCATGATATCTATTTCATCTTCTACTTACTACTTTGATTAACAACTAAGATTAGATGCTAAAATAGTTTATTTTAAATAGAGTTTAAGCTCGTTGCTTGAGAAAGGCATCAATACCCAATTCAGCTGCCCATCCTAAGCCTAAGGCCAATGACCCTTCTTGCAAGCATGAGAGCGATTGTGTTATATGCGATTATTGTGGGATGAAGATGAGTGGAGGTGTTTTTGTCCTAAGTAACACGTCACAAAACTACTAGGGAATGATGTAGTAGTATGCACACAAGCACCACCTGAGGATCAAAGAGAGATGGTTGCTTTCCTTACAACTTATGTAGAGAAGAAAAGACAAAAAAAAAAGAAATTCGATGCACTTGCAGCCCTAATGAATAGAAGAGAAGCAAGGGATGATTATGACATTGAGGCCTCTTCTATTGCCCCAACTCCATGGGGTCAAGGATGGGCTCATCCACTGAAGAGAGTTCGGCTACTTTTTTTTGTTCTTCAAATTAATCCTAGGTCATGACATTCACTTGAAGGTACCACTTGGAACTAGGAAGTGCACAATGACACAAGGATAGTTGCGGCAAACTTTTGGTGCTACAACAATAATCTTTTTAATGAGGCGAAAAATCCATACTAGGAGAATTTGGTCACTGCATTGGCTATTGCCAGGAAGGGGTTCAAGGCTCCTACTCCTCATGGTTTGATTGCCTTGTTGTTGGAGAGTTCTGTCAAACATACGCAAGTTATTATAGAAGAGAGAAAAATTATGGCAAAAAAAGGGTTGCACCATTTTGTCTAATGGGTGGATGGATGGGGAAAACCGCACATTGCTTAACTTTCTAGTGGCTTCAAATGGGCAGTTGGTCTTCTTGAAGTCGATTGATGTCTCCCACCAAGTAAAAAATGCAAGCACTATGTGATATGTTAGATGAGGTAGTGATGGAATTGGGTGTGCATTATGTCATCCAAGTGACATACATTGCGGTAACATATGTAGCAGCAGAGAGACTTCTTGAGGAGAAGCGCGCTACACTTTTTTAAACCCCTTGTGCATCCCACTGCATTGATCTCCTACTCGAGCACATAGGAAAGATCTCATGCAATGTGGTTGACGAGACAAGAAATATCACCAAGTTCATATACAATCACACTTGGGTGCTAAACTTGATGAGAGAATAGACTAAAAGAAAGGAACTTGTGCAGATCAAGAGTCACATGATTTGACGCAAATTTCATCACATTACAAAGCATTGCACTAACATCTCTTAAGCAGATGTTTACAAGTCAGTTGATGCCTCCCACCATATAAAAAGTCCGTGATGTGCTGGATGAGGTGGTGATGGAAGTGGCTATGCAGAATGTCATTTAAGTTTTGACACAAACATGGTAGCTTATGTAGCAATAGGGAGACTTCTTGAGGAGAGGTGCCCTACTCTTTTTAGACCCCTTGTGCAACCCATTGCATTGATCTCCTACTTGAGGACAAAGTGAAAGATCTCATGGGTGAAAAATGTGGTTGAAGAGGCAAGAAATATCACCAAGCTTATCTACAATCACACTTGGTTGCTATACTTGATGAGAGAGCAAACTAATAGAAATGAGCTTGTGTGATTTGGAGTTGCACAATTTGCCACAAAATTCACATTGCAATCCCATTAACATCTCTTTACACAAATGTTTGTGAGCACATGGTGGGTGGAGTCTTCCTATGCTAGGAAGCCCAGAAGGGTCCATAAAGATCATTTTTTATTATGTGTGTGTGAAATGCGCCGAGAAAATCATTAAGGTACCCTTAAACTTTATTTTTTTAACTTATCATTTATTTGTTATAAAAAAATCTTCCGTAAATTTTGATTTTAACATTTGTTTATTATTTTGATTTAGGTGTCAGAGCCTTTGGTTTTAGTTCTGTGGTTGGTGGGTGGGGAGAGTAGCCCAATGGTTTGTGTATGAGTCCACGAACATGGCCGAAGGAGGCCATAGCCAAATATTATGGGCAAAATTAAAGAAAATATAAATCCATTTGATGCATAATTGATTGGATATAGAAAAAGATGCTCCACCAGCATATTGATGCAGTAGCATGATATTGGAAGAATCCTAAGTTTATTCCAATTCATGTAAGGTCTGATTAAGAGGATTATGGATGGCCTCAATACATGCATAGAGAGGATGATCCTTGATGATGACACTAGAGATGCAACTATTGAGGAGTTGCAGATTTACAAGAATGCAACGGGGAGACTCTTTTCTTCAACTCTGTGTTAAAAGAAGAAACACCTCTTAGCCAGGTAAACACAAATTGAGTCATTCGCTTTTACTTTGCAGTTTCACTACTTGTATAGACTAAGTCACAAGATTCGCTAACTTTTTGGCATGACAATTGAAGTTCGTTTTTTCTTTAACACATGATAAAATTCACCTCAAATCTCATATACAAGACTAGAGATGGATCTATGGACATCCCATATCACAATATCACACCCAAAGGCTATATCATATTTTGCATCAGAAATATACTTTTGCTCCTATTCTCAATGCTAGATGGATTTCCTTTGATGCAAAAGTCTTATGGGTTCGTAGACTCCATAGTGTGTGGACACTGAAGGTTTCACATAAGCTTTGGGTTTTTTCTTGGCTCATTTATCCAAGAGTGGACTTTCTGATGGCCAATGTACCTTTTCTTCAAAGTTGGAAACTGTCAAACATTGTGGTACTATTTTTTTGCAAGATCTTGTTGGAAGATTATTCAGTTCAAGCTGACAGCCATTTTTAGGGGAATCTTGATTGGTGGGCAGCTCTATTGGGTGAATCCAATACCCTTATCCACGGTCCTTTTAGGAGTATTTAGAATTGTCTATTGGTTTCTGCCTTATTTCTCATTTGGAAACTTAGATGCAAATATGTCTTTAGGAATGAGGTTTGCGCTTGGATGATTTTTGTCGCATTTGGAGAGGCGATGTTCACTTCAAATTGCTTGTAGAAGGATTTCTTTCGATAAAGGAAGCCAAGAAGCCTGAACCCAGGGATTATTCAGACTTCATTGTTGTCCTTGTTGCTTTAAGAAAAAAACTGTAATCTCCATTGTACATATTGTTGTATAGTTCACTATTCTTCCTACAAATTTTTTTTGTAAATATTGTTTTCTATTAATATATGAAGAATCTATTAAAAAAACCCCTAAAATTGCGAAGTTCAAGACAAAGTAGCAGGGAAAAATTGGCGGGGAAAAATCGGAAAAGAAGCTACAAGAACCCTAGGATGCATCTTTAAAACTGTAGTATGTGGCAAATGAATCGACCAAGCAAATTTGTATCGAGTCAAGAGCATGGAGGGCAACTGGGAAAGATGTGAGTGAGAGTGTGACTGTGAGTGTGAGTGTGGAGGCCCTAAGGGCAAAGTGCAACTGCAGATTGTTGAAGAAGGGAAAATGTGGACAAAAATCAAAAGGAGGCGTCATTGTTGGGTGGTGCATGTACGCACCCAAAAATTACATGGTGCAACATGGAAAACGTGACATGTGTCAGGTGATGACAAAAACTCCTTCCAAGGTAAAAATGAGATCTAGATCCCTCCCTCTCTCCTTTTCATTCCCCTTGTGACTCATTTCAGCCTTTCGCTCCAAGCTATAAACTTTATTTTACTCGCAAACTCACTTTCGAGCACATTCTAGCTCACATGTCAGCGGCGGTTTTGCAACCGCAGCGGGGGTTGTGCAACCACCCCTCTGGCAACTGGGGCAGTTTTGACACTGTCTAACGCAAAATTAAAACACACATTTTAAACACGTGTTTTGATTTCGACATGATTTTCTCTCGCATTTCTAGATCCAATTGGCTAAATTTAGGCTTGTTGGATTAGTCTTGAGTTCCTCTTCCCCTCTTGCTAAATATAGTATGTTGATTTCTTATGCTTAAGTTGAGTCACCGTTTCTTGATCGACATGTGTTCTTGACATCTTCTCCTTCAGCAGCTTATAAGAAAGGCACTTTTATTTGTATGAGTTGGGCAATTTGCAATTTTGAGAAGTATTATGCTACCATATTTTGGAGAGGGTCTACATAGATAACCAATTCTCTAGTCTGTTTCCATGCTACTCACATTCCAGTTACCTTCCCTACACAAAGCAAGCCATCCAGTTTCTTGATCTTTTGTTGATATTCATTGCCCTTCCTTCCTGGATCAATTGGAGCTCATACTTTGGAAGGAGATTGAATTTGAGGAGACATTGGATGCACCACAGCACTGTAGTGACCAGGTTGGAGTTGTATTCAATTCTTTAAAGTTTTAAGTATAGGCATTGTTTGTTATAAGTAGAAGAAATAGTTTGTTCAAATTGTTAAAAGAGGAAGATCTCGTTACTTCCCGCGTATCACAGTATTTCATTTCAACATATTACCTGTATAAAATTTCTTCCCTTGATATCAACTTTTATAAGATTGTCGCTAAGATTGTATTTTTTTAAAAAACGAAACTTTATATTAGATGGAAATCAAAAATACATATTTGACTGTGTCAAGCCTGAAAACTATTAGTCCAAGCTTGAGCATTATACAAAAGAAACACTAAAGGAATAATCATAACAAAGAAGCAAGATTAAGAATATATTTGATATCCTCTTGGAGCTTGGTGGGCCACCATGTAGGAGGTAATCCATAGCAAAGAAGATTTGTATTATCCAAGGCCCAATTAGCCAAACCATCTGCTACTTTATTCCTTTCACGAGGAATATGATTGAACTTAACTGCTTGAAATTTCTTCTGCAGTGTTTTAATCTTCCAAATCTCTTTAGCAATTTGCAAATTGGGAGAACCACCATTATTTCAGCCCACAGCTTCATAAGTTTTTGCGAGTTTGATTCAACTTGAATTTTTTGTCACCCGTTGTTTAAAGCCTCTTGCATGCCTTTATAGACCGCTTTCACCTCCGCAAGATTATTAGTAGTAATACCCAAGTTCTATGCAAAAAGAAACTGCACATCACCGTCTTTGTTTCTATCAATACCTCCAATAGTAGCTCTTCTTGGATTTCCTTTGGAAGCTCCATCTGTATTCAATTTATCATAACCCAACATAGCATCTTTGGATTGACTTTTTCTTACGGATTCCTTGTTAAAATGAAAACGGGGCAAAGTAGCTTCCCTAGGATCAAGAGATAGTTGATTACAAATATGATCCCATTCCGTAGAAAGAGTATGGGGTAACCTTATGTTTTAGACTTTCAGCTATATTGATTTTAGTTTTCTCCCAAACATAAGATCCATCTTTGTTGATTTGCCGGAAGATTCTACTATTTCTTTCTTTCTCTTCTTCATAACGTGGGGAAAAGATTTTATCCTTTAGGGAGAACCCTCTACCACTCTTTCAGAACCTGCTACACAAAACTAAAATTGTTCCAGTATAGTTTAAACAGAGAAGAAATATGTTGCCAAATTGGAATAGTCCAGGGGCAAAGGAAAAAAAAGATGAGTAGAGGATTCTTCAACATCTAGACATAAAACACATCTAAAAGGGCCATAAAATCCTTTCTTCATAAGATGGTCCCCGGTTAGAACTCTTCTTTGGATAAGAAGCCAAACCAAAAAACTAACTTTAGGCCACATACTCGGCTGCCATAAATGCTTAAAGATAAACTTAAGAGGATGGGGATTATCTTTCATCAAGGAGGCATAACCAGTGGACACAGTGTAACCACCAGAGGAATCGTGTCCACATCCTGTTGGTCGTCAAAAAGGACTTCAAAGAGAACAACAGTCAGGGGACAAGAAGTCCCTCCTCTTTAGTGGGAGAGGTTCCCTTATTCAAAAACAAAACCTATTTACATATGTACAGAGCATAGTTTTACTGCGGAACTTGGATATCATGAAAGCGTTTTGAAAATAAAATAGATCATCAATCACAAAAGTACAGAGGAATGAAGATGTGGAAATGAGCAGAAAAAGCATTCTCCAGAATTATAGATGACAAAATATTTCCTTATGCGTGCCAGAATATAATGAATTGGAATAAGACCATTTGTACTTGAATTAATGAGATGCAATTTGAAAAGACACACAGTTCTATAAATAACATCCACAAGAATACAAAGCTTCTTGGCATAAGGTAGACAAATGATCTAACAATATTCAACAGATAGCCATGAATAAAAGAATCAGATGGACAAGGAAAGAAGATCCTTTTGTATTGATTGCTTTACTATTTCTTACACTTTCAAAAATAAGCCAAATTCCCCCCCACAAAAATGGCGTGGAGAGACCATCATATAGTTTTACAAATCAGTTACCCTTGGTAACTACTTATTTTAATTAATGTTTAGTTAAAGGGTTGCTTAATGCAAAACCCCAACTAATTGCAATAAATCTGAGATGAGGAAAGAAAGAAGGGAGAGAAGTCAGGAGGAGAAGACAAGTGCTCATGATTGAGTAGGGCCCACTGACTTGAGGATCCGTTGTATAAACCTTTTTAAAGCCTCTGTTATGTCTCTGCCACGTGAAACTGATCTATTGGTAGTGGACTGAGGTCCAAAATCTGAGACATTTCTCCATCTCTTTGTCAAATTCGACGTGTGTACGATAATCCTTGCTTCTTCAATAGCAGACTGGAGAGAGCAGATTTCCTTCATCTTTTCCTTGGTGATAGAATCCTCTCTGAACATATTTTCTTTGACAAAAGCTCTGAACTGAGCTTTAATTTCCTACAGGGAGAGAGGCACACCTGAGGTCTCATCATGGAGGTGGCAATGGATATCCTTAAAAGTAGATACCACCAAAGTCTTGAAGGCCTCACCCTTCTGCCAGCTATTTCTCAATTCTCCCAAAGCCTCCTCCAACACCTTGATTTTCCACTCCACACTGTATACCTAATATTTTGACAAATTATCTTTAACATCATCAAATACCTTACTTACCATTAAGAGATTCTCATCAGTCTGCCCCATAAGGTGAAGGTATAATATACAGCTGCTCCAGAGTTTGAGCTCCTTATCTATATTTCCAATAGTGGAAGAGAGTTTCTGTTGTAAATTATTTACCTTCTCATTAAGTTTGCAGGCTTCACCAATGAAATTCAACCCTGCAACGAGCATATCATCCACCATGGCCTCCATAGCCCTTCCATAAATGGAATATCTATGTATATATTTGATACTCTAGACTTCATCTTGGTTGAGGGTCACAGGTGGTGGAAGAGTAGTCAGTGGGGTGGGGTCTAAAACTTTATCTTTGGACAGCAGTGACTTGATGAAACTTACAAGAACCTGAGCCTGCTCTTCCAGCTGTTCTATGGTTTGTTGCCCTTTTTCCACTCTCCCAATGACCCTGGTGACTGTTTCTTGAAGATTGTGAATCTCACCTTCAGGGGTGGACTCTCCCATGGGGATCCTCGAGAGCTCTAGATCAGACACCTACAAATCCTGTTCTGGCTTGTCAACCTTGGGCTTGGCTATCTCCAGGAATTGCTGGCCCTGAGCATCAGATACTATTCTTGAGGTGGTCCTGGCCTTCTTGGCAGGAGTAGGAGGGGTAGTGCCCAATAAGGCCGCCACAACATCAAATTTGGGTCCCAAGATCTGAGAGGAAGACTTCCTCTTCCTACTATCAAGGAAATGTTGAACCCATGCGAAAGAGGAGGAGGAAGAAGAAGGCGGGGCAAGAGGACTGAGAGAAAGAGAACTCATGGCACTCAAAGTGTGCACTGTTGTTGCCTCTAGTTGAGATATGGGTGGGGCACTTGAGGCTTCTGGTATAAAGGAGTCAATGGTGCTCGGAAGCTCAGTGCTTTGAACCTCTTTCTCTTTATCCATTGGGCTTTTGGAACACCCACAGAGACTGGCACTTCACTCTCTTCACTTTCACTGAGAACAATAATGTTCTCTGGTCCTGAGGGCAATTCTGAATGCTTCATCAGGGGATCTTCTTCAACAGGCTCCTTCTTGACCTCCTTGATTTTCTTTTGATATACTTGGGTGGATGAGGAAGGAGTGGAGGATGTAGGCCCTTTAGTTGATGAGGCAGGAGGAGGAGTCTGTACAGGTGCTTCCGAACTGGGTGTCTGTGCCTCCTTTCTTGGTGTTGAGGTGTCCTTGGAGGAGGACTCACCTGAATGCCTTCTAAGCTCATGAACTCTCCTGTCAAACCAGATTTTGGTTCTTACTAGGACATGGGCTAGGATTTCAGCCAGATCATCCTTCTCCTTTTTGAACCAATCCAAGTCCTCCAAGGGAGTGTGCTTGATCAAGGTATCATATTCATAGGATAACAAGTCGGAGTTGTCATCCTGAAGCCCTTCAGGAATTTGATATAGGTTAAGCTCCTGAATCAGTTGAAGAGAAAACCTGCCATAATGTCTCCTCCTTGCCTCAAAATCATCAACACAGTCAGCCCAATAGTCTTCTATGTCTGCCCTATGATGGTAATTGATTCTGAGATTATGTTCAATAAATTTCTTCAAGTCAAAACAAGTTCTGGGCCTGAAGAAATGGACAGTGATGGGAGCTAGGGCTCTCTCTATGTTTTGTGCATCCAGAGTCGTTTTGCAGGTGTAGTTTCCCAAGGATATGGGGAAGTGCAGACCAATGATTTTCTTATCCCTGCAGGTTCTGTGTAACTTGTCCAATTGCCTGCATATCTCGATCAAGGCCATTTTATCATTACAGAACATAGGGAGCTTGAGAGGGGTGCTCTCATAGCCTGCTAGCCTGATATAGGAGAATTTTCTTGAACTGGATGAAGTAGGCACCGTACTTCTCTATTAGGCTCATGGCTTCATCAGAGAACCTCCTTGCAGTGTCACTCTCCAGAAGTCTTACAATGTACATGGTGAAAGCATCATTCACCCTCCTGAAGTTGCGATTACTAGTGTCCAGGGTGAATTGGGGGCAGTAAGCATATATAGGATCACCTTTATGAGCATCAATATATGTGAAGCCAAACCATTGCCTTGATGCTACTAGGGTATACATCAGATAAGAAGTCATGTAAAACTTCTTGGTTTGTTGTACATTGGACAGTTATTCTGCCAAGTTCATGCTGATGATTTATGCCCAGTTGATGTTCTGAGTACCCTCACACACCATGTTGATAAGTGGGCACATCCAAAAATGAAACTCATTGGTAGAGGGTAAGCCCATGACCCGAGCTAATAAGATTATAAAATCTGACAGCTCCTCATTGAAATCGGCATGAAACAGAGCTTTGGATAGATGGGACGCCCCCTTTTTAGGGTTTTTAAGCCAAGACTTCGCCACCCTTGCCTTGTATTTTTCACTATACTGGTCGAAGAGTGCCTATGCCTGGTTCTGAGAGATGACTATAGAATTATCCATTTCAGGAATCCTTAGGGCAGTACCAATGGCGGCAGCATTGAGCTTGGCGATGAGCTCCCCATGCACATTTGTTACTTCGCTTGAGTCGGGGCTGAAGTGAGCACCGCAAGTGAGTACCGTGTCTGCACATTGCACTGAAATTGGGAAACCAGCGGCATATGCCAAGCCACTGTCGTTGATCATTTGCGCCATAGGAGAGGGGTTCGGGTCTGTCAACCTAGTCCAGAAATCTCCAAAGTCCAGGTGACGAACTTCACTGTCCCCGATATCGGGAACGACAAACTCGAGCGGCAAAACCTGCTCCTGACCTTGGAACTTAATCTTCATGTTGATAGAAATTGGAAAAAACAAATTCAAAGCCTGAATTCTTGATGAAATTGCAGGGGGAATGGGTATGCGCATAGAAATTTTGATCTCGGGGGAATGAGCAATTGATAGCGAGAAAGCAGTGTGCAAAAATGCGTAAGGGGGGCAGCTTATTAAATAGCCGTTGAGGAGAGAGAAAGGTAATAAATGTGCATTAAATACACATCTACCAACTTAAAAAGCAAGATATTTGGGAAGAGCGCGAAAAATTAGCCTAGATAGCCTTTGGTTCATTTGAGACACGCGGGACGCGAAAGAGCGACTCGGCCGACGCGGGTGACACGGGGATAGAATGCACAAATTTTTTTAGGACATGAGGGACGAAAGTACGCGAAGTGCACGATGCGGCCAACGCGGGCGAAAGGTGAACAGCGAGCCTGAGCGAACTTGAGACTTTTGTAACAAAAAGTTCCGACGGGCCCGCGAGAAAACAGATTTTCGGGTAAAGCGGCCGATCGGCGAACAGGGAGCCCGAATGAACTTGGGACACATGGGACAAAAATGTCCGACAAACCCAAAAATCACACAAAATGACTCAAAAACGCAGATTTTTTCAACTTCTTGACTTTTCCCCTCTAACTAAAACAACAGAGAAGGCGTTAACTCAAAAATTTTCAACTTTGAACTTTCTCAAAAGAGGGGAAATTTTGAGAAGACAACACATCCCAACTTGTCTGGCAATGGGGAAGAAGAAAGAGGACAATGATTCAACACATTATGCAACGAGGCATGAACATCATGCTCTATAGCTCGTGGCCATTCGAATATCGGAACCCACTCTTTTCCTCTCTCCCAAGGATGAGTAGACGGCTACCATAGTGGGCTAACTTAATCCAACCAATATCCTACATTTGCTTCATTATAGGCTCGAACTGCAGAAATTGAAGGATGAGAGGGGTTTGTCTACCCAAGAATCAGTCCAAAAATTAGTTAATTGCCCGTTATTAACAATCCAGAAAAGCTTCCTTTTAATGATTTCCTCTCCCATTCTGATAAACATCAAGGTCACCAAACCCTTGTAGCAAGGGCTGATCTACTAATTTGCTCTGGATGGTTATCTTCAGCATGCTTTGCTCTAAAAGTAGCATCCCGGTCATTGGGATAAAGCAGCAACCTCCAGTACAATTTGGCAGCTAAGGCTTTACTCTACTGAGGGGAAGATCTAAATCCTAACCCACCTTCCTTTTTTTGTCGGCAAGGAGTTTCCCATTTAACTAAGGACCATTTTTTCTTGTCTTGAACTCCGCTCCATACGAACTTCTAACAAATAGAGTCCACTTGTTTCAAAATCTTCCCAGGAATATTAACCATAGAGGCAACATAAATTGGCATAGCTTGTAGAACAGCTTTGACCAGCATCATCCTTCCTCCTAAGGAAAGCCATTTGTTAGTCCATTTTTGTAATTTTAATTCAAAATTGTTGATTAACCAATGTCAATCCTTCAACTTCTTAAAAGTTAAGAACCCCCAAATATTGTAAAGGAAGCACTCCCTTTTTGAAATGGAAGATATTCAGAATTTGTTCTTCTTGACTTCTGGAACAATGGAAGAAGAAAATACTGGATTTTCCTTGATTGATCAGCTAACCAGTGACTACCGAAAAGGTATGTAGAACTTTATGGATTTATTTAGCTTCCAAGGAGGTAGCTCTTCTAATCAACGTAGAATCATCAACAAATTGGAGACATGATAGCAGGTGAATGTTTTTAGCCAACTGAATTCCGCGGATTTTCTTTTCCTGACAGGCTTTCTTGGTAAGGTTTCCCATACATTCCACCAAAATAATGAATAAAAAAGGAAATAGAGGATCTCCTTTCCGAATGCCCCTAGAAGCTCCAAAGAATTCTGAAGGAGAGCCATTAACTAAAACAACAAAGGAGACTAAAGAGAAACGAGCCTTTACCCGTTGGATCCGTTCCATAGAAAAACCAAACTGAGCCAAAACTTTGCAAAGGAAATCCCAATCCACTCTGTTCATAGGCCTTGGATAAATCCAATCTGATAAACATTTTCGGGTTTCTCTGAATATCCATCGAGGGAAAAATTCCCTGAGCTAACACAATATCATCATGAATATGATGACCAAGTACAAATCCTCCTTGCTCAAGAGAAATAATCTTGTGAAGAAGGGGTTTTAGTCTTTCCACTATAACTTTTGTAATAATTTTATACAAGACATTACATAAGGCTATAGGACGGAAACCAGAGATATCTTCCACCTCATTAGCTTTAGAAATAAGAGCAATGAAAGTCTTATTAATCTCTTTAAGCAGAGTTTTGGCAAACCTTACTTCCTCAACCACTTGTAAAAGTTCCCTTTAATAATATCCCAAAAGGCCTAGAAAAACTCAATCGGGAAGCCATCCAGACCAAGAGTTTTACCTTTCTTCATACTAAAGACAATACTTTGGAGCTCTTCTACCGTAACAGGTTGAGTCAGCCTTTCATTCTCTTGTTGAGAGATATTGCTAGGTAATATGTTCATAAGTTGTTGTTGTGAGTCCTCATCCAAAGGTTGAGAGGAAACAAGTTCTAGAAATACTGTTGGCCAACCAGCTGCATCCCCTGAATCGAATAAGCCTTTGTTCCATCTTCTTTAGAAAGGGAATGGATATAATCATGAGCCCTCCTAGCTAGCGAGGATTTATGGAAGAAAGCTGAATTTTTATCTCCCTCCTTTAACCATTGAATCCTGGATTTTTGCTTCCACATAATCTAATATCCCATTCTCGTAATTTTTCTTTCATGAGACGAATATTTTTGAAAAGATCCAAAGAAAGACCTGAATGGCAGTGAAGAACATTAATATTGTCTAGGTGTTCACTAATCTTTGTTTTTTGTTCCTTAATATCCCCGAACTCATTCCAATTTCAAGCTTTCAACTTGAATTTTAAGTAGGACAATCTCTTGACAAACATAAACATTTGGGTTCCAAACCGGGGTTTTCCTTCCAACCACCATTGCCGAACATACTTAGCAATAGCTTTATAACAAAGTCACATAAGCTGAAATCTAAAAGGAGCTTTGCAAGGAGCAGTTCGTCTAATTTCCAAGCTTATCGGCCAATAATTAGACCCACTATTATTGAGAGCCATTGTCTTAGGAGCATAATTCCTTAACCACCAGTCTTCTGAGACCAGAAAGCAATCCAATCTTTCCAAAATACAATCCTGACTTTGCCTTATATTAGACCATGTCATCATTCCATTAGTAGTGTGCACATCCACCAGCTTATGATTCTAAATGAATTGAGTCATGAGAATCGAACTATTTCTCTTGGATATTCAAGATAGTATTAAAGTCTCCACCTAAAATTACAGCAAACTAAGGAAAAGATTGGATAATAGAGGTCATCCCCTGCCATTGCTGTTTTTTGTCTTCCATAACAAGAGGAGCATAAACATTAAAAGCTAAGAACTCCTGGTCTTCCATCTTAGAATAGGCATGCAAGCAAATTACACCCTTAATTGCACAAGAATTTAAGACAGTAATGATTCTTGGGTCCCAAAGAGAAACAATACCTCTTGAGGCTCCTTGAGAGCTTATTGATAGATGTTTAGATTATTGTTAATTGTTTTCTTCGAGAAGTTAAAAAAATGAATATATATATTGTGTGTGTGAGTATTTATTAAGATAAATATTCTGGTATTTTTGTAAAAGGAGAAAAAGTAAATAAATAAACTACGGTTTTAAAAATAAAATAAACTAACCTAAAAACAAGGAGGAAGAGTTTAGGGTTTTTATGTTTTGCTTGATTTGTTGTAGTTTTGTTTTGGGCGGCTGCCGTGGGGGGAAAATAACTGCAAAACAAATGTATATGGCAAGGGTAGAGTTAATCTTCCTAACTATTACCAACATCTTCACTGCAATAGAAGATTTGGAGCACAGTATGGACGTCCATTAGAACATTTGGAGTAAATATCTTCAGACATTGTAGTAGCAAACGCCCTAGTAGACATGTATGCAAAATGTGGAAGCATAGACAAGGGATACAAACTGTTTGACAAAACGCTTCAAAGAAACATTTTCCTCATAGACAACAATGATTGCAGGGTGCGCGCAAAATGGTTTTTGTTGAAACAGCTCCAGAAATTTTCAAGCAAATGCCAGGGAAAGACATTAAACCAAGATCCCACAATATTTTTATTGTCAGTATTCTCTAGTTCCGCGCATAATGGGAGCATTGAAACAGGTTATGGACATTTCAAAGCATGAACAGAAGGGGGATTTTTGTCATGTTTTATCATACAATGTGGTCATTCCATGTTTGGTACCACGCGGGTTGTTTGTTGAATGAGTTGGTGGGAATATGTGGCATTCATTTAGAATTGGTTGGTCCACTATGGCTTTAGTTTGTTTATTGGTCAACGGACTGTTGGGCATGGTAATATGGCCACTCCACCTTTGGTGTCTTTAGCATGTGGAGAAAGGGGTACATTACAGTGGTCATGGGGACTGCTTATTCTTTGCTTTGACCGCCACTCCATGGCATTAGCCATGTTTGGTGCTTGGGTTGTATGGTTGTGAAGAGGTATTTGGAGGGTGTCAGTGGTTGGTTTGCCCGTAGATTTTGAAATCAGATATTCCACTTTTTGTAGGGCTCAACACAACACCTATATTCCCCATACGGAAACAACCTTCAAATTGAGCCCAAGAATCAATATGCTCTTTACTACAAGAAGTACTTCTTACCTCATCATCCCATTAAGTATGATGTGTATGATGATATCCCATCAACGGTGACATAGGAGGACACAACAAGCATGAAATATGATTACTCTTCCTAACCAGCTGTCCATGGTAACAAGAAACCTGAAACGACATATTGGCAAGCAACAAAACTGAGATATCCTTATACCATGGACTGCCCATGACATTCTTATGACTCAGCATTTCTGAGTTAGGAACAGCGCTTAGATTTCTGAGTTAGGAACATCGCTTAGAAAATATTTCAATCGTACCCTTCTTTCATGGATACACTCTTCCACAATGTCATCCTCATAGGTCCTGAGTAACCCTTTCTTAGGATGATGAAAAAATTGGGATTGTTCTTTGTTGATACCGCCATCAATTTGCTCCTTAGTGACTGTTGCTCGGAACAATCCAACAAATCATTAATTTCACCTAGAAATTTGAATTCAATTCCCAATTTCTTTCCATCATTATGTAAATCAAGCTCTTCTTCTTCCCTTACCTCATGCTTCATGATTACTCCCTCTTTCCTTATCAATAAGGAAGAGTTCTTTGCCCTATACTCTTGTAAGTGTTGTTTTGCTTGAGCAGCTAGCAACCTAGTAGCCCTAGCTCTTCTTTGCCACTCCTCACAATTCTTTTGAGTTTCCATTATATCCTCCGCACTTGAATATATGCATTCCTTTTCCTGTTTAATTTCAACATTTGGTTCCTTCAAAAGCGTGCCTTTTTCTAATGAGGGTTCTTCACTGACTGCTGTTAGGATAACTCCAGCAAGCTAAGAGTGATTACGGGCACCCGGAAATGCCCTTTCTTCGTGGGTATGACTTCCAACAATGTCATCCCCATGTTCCTTCCCCAAATTTGATTTTTTTCTACTAGTATTCAACTTTATGCAATCATTAGAATCAAACAGTAAAAGATTTTTACCTTGGGTTGCATGCTCCTTAATCTTCTTCTTCACAATGGAAGGATCTCTTCTCCCTAGGGCTGAAACATTCTTCTTCTTGGCATGTTGTACTTCTTCCTTCGGCACTAGGGTTCTTTGCCCATATTGCATCCCTTCCTTGCTTAATCTAATAAAATTTGTGAGGGACATGGCCTCACGAAATTCCTCCGGTAATGCCTGGCATTCTTGAAACCTCGCAGCATAGTCATTGGCCTGTCTAGGGCTCCCATGTGGGACAACAACCTCTTTTGGCACAAACTTGGGTTTATAGGGCCTTGAAAATGAAACCCATTCCTTCCTTGCATCACGAGGGGTATGGGAACCCACTCCTTCCTTAGGAGAACCACCTCCATTCAAATTTTTGATGGTTACGGTAAGCAACTTGAGTGTCTTAGCTATCCCTTCTTGTGTTCTTGTGATCCTGTCTATCTTTTCTTTTCTTTGGTAGTAATGCAAATCTCTGTCATTTGCCATACTCCACAGGCCAGGAGGATGAAGCTCTGATACCACTATAATGTTCCTTTTTGAGGATCCTCCGGAAATAGCCCAAGGCTGAACACGAAGGACTGAATTCAGATTTAGGGCAGGCTATAGATGACTAACAATGACTATGAAAGCCCTCAAGCGCTACCAACAACTTTCCTCCTAGGGTACCGACCCCTTAGAAAGATTCAAGCACACTTTTCTATGCACGAAATTCAATCAAACCCTTGGAAAATGTGCTCAAAAATTATAAGAAAATACCAGCAATCATTAGATGCAAGAAAACTGATTTTTGGAGGCTCACAAGTGCTAATCTGAATTTACCATGAATCCCTTCCACTACAACAATTAAATAATAATTCCATAATTGAAATAACACTCATATGCACCCAAATAATCGATAAAATGATAGATTTCACCTTTAGAAATTATGGAGAATCCAACCATGCAATTAGATCACACAAGGGCCAGCAATATCCTCTGAAACACTCTCCCAAGCAAGTCGCCTAGGGCAAAATTTAATTATATGCAACAAGAGAGAGATTACACAAGAGATAGTGTGGGGTTTCATCCACACAAGATTCTCCTCAAGGGGTTTCGTTCTTGAGAGAGATAGAGAGATGCTTTACAAGCAATCAACTACAACCAAAATTATCAAATCCAACATGATCCCTCAAAGTCCCAAACGACCTCCTTTAATAGATGATAAGGGGTGCTAACATTCAAAAAGAAGGGACCGACCTCAATTTGGAGGGAAATGAAAATTATAATATTCTAATTTGTATTTGGAGTCTACCTGCTCAAATACTTTATTTTCTAATCAATTAAATTCACTATTGGAACACTAGGCTTTCCAATAACAATACATGGCGAAAACAAAAGCAACTACTAAAATAACATTAAAATATCATCAACGTCTTCCCCTTGCTTCCTTCCTTAGACCCACTGGGAGAAGAATGGGTTAAGGTCTTCAAGAAAAATTAGCCTCCAAAAAAAGACATGACACTTTCATAGTCTACCACATAAAAAAATATGTATAGATGTGTAGAGTATGAAAGAATCTTCTAACACGAATCACTCTTTCATGTGTAACTCTTTTATCTTTCAGCAATTACAGATAAGCAGCATTAGGAAGTGTAGTGTCTCCAATGTTACAGCTCTTATTTTGTATAATAGCCCTGAGACACTTTTGCTTCTCTCTCTCCCTTAGTGATGTGTTTAAATTATGAAATAATGAACTAGTCATCCTCAAATTGAGCTTGAAGTTTGCGACCTTCAAATCTCCATTCACACAAGGCAATTGTCTAGACCACTAGAACAAGCTGTCCAAAGTTAATGTTGACCATAGGAGTCACGCATCCACCTGGATGATTTGGGATAGATGATTGTAACTTTGTTCGGCCAGTCAATCTGTAATGTCCCCTTTTTCCATTTGAGAGCTATTAATTGGTCTTCTTGCCATTCCTTCTCCATGGCCAAGAAGTGAAGAAGATGGAGGAGAACCTTGAGCTTTTATTTGCATTGTTTTTCTAATATTTTATATTTTCTTTTAGAGTTTTCCCCTCTTAATGAGGTCGGCTAGGTTTAGTGCCTTTAATAAGGCTTAATGAAAGATTATAATGACTCATTAAAGGTAAGCCTTTCTTTTATGAGCATTGGCGCCAAAAGGAGGTTATAAAAGGAGAGCTAAGGCATCATTTCAGATCTAGACTTGGCGCATTTTATTTTACTTGGGCATTGTGAGCTAGTTGCTCCATGTTCTTGCACTTGGGGACGAAACCCCTCATGTGTGTTTGCCTAGAAGGACAAAAACCCTTCTAGAGGTTGAGGGAAGAACGAAAACCCTTCTCCTTGGCTTGGGATCGATATTAGAGGCTGATTTGGAGAGATACTTGTCACTTCCAGCTTGTTATTGATTTATTAGGGGTGGAGTGACCTACCTTGGGTAGGGTTTTGAGCAATTGGTGAACTATTTGGGTAATTTGGTTTGATAATCTGATTTGTAATATTTTCTAAGGCCGGAATCTGAAGTTTGGTGAATTTTGAGGGTTTCTCTACCCTAGATTTATAAATTTCTTGTGGCTGCAATATTCAGTTCATAATTAATTTCCAGCAGTGATGTTCTTCAGTATTTCTTTGTGATTTTGGCTCTTATTATCTCATAAAATATATATAAAATTGTGGCAAGTGGATTCAAGGTGTTTCATGGTGTTTTTTGGCATATTTCATGGTATATATAGCTGCTGATTTTGCAATTACAGTCTGCTGCAATTTAAAAATCAGATCTGCATTGTGTGTGTGTGGTTAAAACCCTTGAAAGGGTCATTACACAATCGCCAAATTTCTGCCCAACAATTTTAACAAAGAGATATAAAGTACAGTTGTTGCTAAAGGTTACTCTCAGAGTCTCAAGTTGAAAGTATTTTGGAGAGCCTTTTTCCTCCATCTGAAAAAATGGCATCAATTAGGATGCTGTTTGCTTTTTCTACATCTTATGACCTGGCAGTCAAGCAGATGAATGGAAAAACTGAAATCCCAAATGGAGATCTAAATGAAAATGTTATTAGAGAACAATCGGAATGTTACCAGAAAAGGTCAAAGAGCATTTAGTTTGCTAGCTACAAAATTCTTTATACAGTCTCAGACAATCACTGGGATAAAGGTACCAGAATTTTACTTTGTTCAAATTGAGAATGTGTTCACATGCAGTAATGTAGATTTTGTGTACAACATAAATCACAAAACAGCAGCTCATATATGCTTCCCTGCATGTGGATTGCATTTTGATGATCAGTAAAAATAATACAGTGATTAAAGAAACTATGTCATAGCTGTCAAGGCATTGTGAGTCGAAGAATCTTGGAAATGTTTCTTAATATCTGGGAATGGAGATGATCAGGAGCAGGAAAAAACAAAATACTTTTAACCAAATGAGCAATACTAACTGTTTAGATCGTGAAGGTTTTCACAATGAAAAATTTATGGTAGAAAGGTTTCTGGATCCCTCACGTTGGAAGGAACAAATTCTGATGTTTCGAGTACCATATATGTATAAATCCTCAGGGATGAAAAGAAAAATGATTTTACTCTGAAACAATCAGAACGAGTCCAGAAATTAATGAAATATTAATAAATTATGAAAATTGTGTCTTACAAAAATGCAGTAGGAAGCTTAATATATTTTATGATGTCTAGAACACCACTGATTGGATGTGCAATACAAATGGTGAGCAGGCTAATGAAAATCTTGAACCTCAGCATTGGGCTTCCGTGAAGCAGATTCTTCGATACTTGGGTGGAACTGTAGGTTTTGAAAGCAGTTACAGTGGGAGTGAAGATGATGTATACTATCTAGTTAGGTGTATTGATGCTGATTCAACCGAAGATATGGATAGTAGGTCTAACTCTACTGCTACATATGTCTTCGATATTCAATGAAATAATCAGAAAATAATCAAGCATATGTTGCTTTTTCTAGCACTAAACAGAGCGCATGACTGCAACTCAGGCCTGTAAAGAATCAGTATGGCTGTATATGGATAAGACGATTGACACCTGTTGTGATAGTCAGAGTGTAAAGGTTTTTGCTAAAAAACCAACTTTTCATCTTAAGGTCGAAGCACACACATACAAAACTCCTATTGGCTGCTGCAAATATCACAGTGCACCCAAGTGCACGAAATGAGAGTTTTGGCGTCTCAGCAGCAACAATGGGAATGTCCCCAAGGTGTGATACCTTGGCTCCTTGGGACAAACCTCAGATGAAGGTCGACTTCCTATCTCTAAGCTATCCTAGTACCTACACTACCTCTGTTCTAAATTAACAAATGCAAGGGGAAAAGGGAAGAGAGAAAGCAACTGAAAAGGAGCAGTGCTACACCAGAAAGTAGGGATCACTCTCCTCATACAAAGGCAAGAGGAAAGACGACAAAACACAGTGCCAAAGGGAAGATACCCACAATTAACCCTGCATTTAAATCTGACTCTCACTTTGTACATTTATAACACAGTGCACCAAAACCATGCAATTACACCAACACATAGTATATCACAAAAGAGAGGAAGGCAAGAGAGCAATAACACGATATTGAGGACAAATATAAGCCACAACACATTATATTAATTCTTTTAGATATGCACAACCAACTGCAAAAGAGAAAAAGACATTGGGTTCATCACACAAGTCTAAAAACAAAGGTCTGAAACTCATAATGCTTAAAAACCCAAAAGGGCAGAGTAGCTTCACATTAAAGGGGAGAATCTGTTTACAATACTCACAGCTGCATTTATAAAGAAGGAGAAGAGAGAAGGGGGAAGGGAAAGAAGAAGAGAAGAGGAGAATAGGATCAAGGATATGCTGAAGAATATCTCTTTCTCATGTCTATCCCCTTCACAATGATCATGAAGCTCCAAAAGATATTCAACTCAAAATATCTGAATAAACCGCCTCAAAGCATATTTTGGGATATTTACCCAGCTGGAAATAAACATGCTCGATTGAAAGGATCGCCACTAACTACCATGATCTGATTCATAGAGAGGAAATAGCAGTTGGCATTTATGATTGCAATTTGTCTCAAAAACATGCCAAATGGTGACTTGAAACCGCCTCCAACAAGTACTCCTCAAGATCTTTCCAAACAAGAACGATTTCACTTGATTTGGAGTTGCAGATCAAAAGTTATGGCTGTTTGAAACTTCATCTGCCGATTTATATAGTTGACGGCCACAAGGCAAATTGTAACCTTGGGGCGCTTTTACCACTTGTCTCATCCTCATTGGTGACCCTTTTCAATGATTCCCTCCCAAGATTGAAACCACATGCCCCCTTCGTATTGGTTATGGATTTGGACTCGAGTTGGAAATGTGAATGACGACCAAGAGGCTGTCAAATATTCCTCCTTTCCATTACGGGCTCTCAGGTTTTTGTTTCCTCAGTTTTCCTTCCCCACTAGATCTCAATCTTTTCGCGAATCCCAATGACTTGTGATTGGTTTTGGGGCCTTAGACAATTTTTTGAATCTTGGGGCCCGACTTTGTGCCACAAGGCACTCTTTCAGGGTCCCGACACTCAGCTTGTTCCTCTACGTTTGGTTCAACACTTTCACTCATTGACCTCCATGATTGGTGCCACGTGGCACCAATCACGAGCTTCCATGCTTCCCGGGGATCCACCTTAGCTGATTTGCAACTTGTTTTCTCTCAACTCGGGAACCCAATTTTCAAGGATTGTACCACGTGGCACAATCCCTGATACTCTCAACTCATGTCTTAGCCACTTTTTCCCATTTTTGTGCTCAAGAAAAAGTCAAGTACGCGTAGCCTTTGCTCCACTATATAAAGGGGATGCTTTTCTATTTAAATACTTAAAAGTGTTCCCGTCCGTTGTGCATGTGGGATCATTCCCCGAGTTTCATTACAAGGCAGCCACCATTTTTGAGCCTTTGAATGCACAACAATGAAAACAGGCGGCAAACAAAGTTCTTTGAGGGTTTCTCCTAACTGCAAAGCAATTGAAGGTGCCCAAAAACACCCCAAGGGCCAACTATGAAGTGAAGCAAGGTTGAATCCCACCAAGGACAAACTGTGAAAGTGCAACATTAGCCCAAAAATGTCCCCAAATGACTGCAACTCAAAACCCAAAGGCAAAAGAGTGCTACAAAGTGTGAACTTGATTGCAAGGGCTCAAAAACACTCCAAGGCCAACTATGAAACACTTCCAAGCATAGTTACCATGTTCGAAAAGTTCGGGTTGTTCGGATAGGGAAAAAAGTTCGGAAGTTCGGAATTTTGTAAAAATTCGGTTCGGTTCGGTCTGGCTCGAAAAAATTATAAATTTTAAAAAAATATAAAATATGAATAATTACCAAAAAAATTATAAAAACTAAAATACTTATTAATAATATACTAAAAGTTAAACCTAAAATAATTAAATTTATGTAACTAGTTACTAAAATAACTTAAACATTCGGTAATAAATTCAAGTATTACTATTATTAAGTATTAATCTCTACATATTGCTATTAAATTAATAATGTCTCTAAATAATAGGAAGTTGCTTGGTCCAAAAAGGTGCAAAAATGGATTTTATGAAAATAAGAAAAATATTGCCATCAATGCATAGAGCTCGAGAAAATATACCCTTTTAGAGAAAACGGCACCGGAAACTGAGCCACAAAATGAAAGTTATGGCACATGCAAGTTTTTGCTGCTACATCTTCCCGAACCCTTTCCAAAAATGGCAAAAACTTTTCTGTCCTTGTGAAAAAAAAATCTAATTTTTTTTTTTTGCCAAAAAAGAAAAAAAAAATTTAGACCCAAACGAACCTAGCGAACAAGTTCGGTTTTCCCAAAAAAGTCGTTCCGAACCGAATTTAGCCTGTGTTCGTACGAACATGGTAATATGCTTCCAAGGCCTGAAACTTTTGCAAACAGCGATTAGAAGACTCTGTAGACCATAACATATGCAAAATAGACGTGGGAGTGTTTACAAATCAGAGAAAAACATAGTTGAGTATGATTTGATTGCTCAAAACAAGGAGTCTTATTTTGGCAACATTTTGGTGACTCACAGAGGACATTTGTCTACTAAATGCGAAGATCAATACCCTTAGCATCCATTAGGCATGGAGTCTCCCTTAAAAACCTGAATTCTTGTCAAATTGGAGTTTGGAAACCCCTTAAACCTTCCACTTCTCTGTTATGAACTATGTTAGCATTCAACCTCTAAATAGCTCCCCAAAAGTGCAAGAGTGACTCAACAAAACTTATTTACAAAATGACAAATCAATGAAATATGTAGAGTGTGCAAAGCACTTGTAATGTAAAATCAAACCTAAACTACTCCTACTCTAACCATGTACATAACAAATGATAAAAAGCCACAAACAAGCTAGGAGAAGTAGCTTCCTTTTTCGATGAAATGAGGTCATGAAATCAGCTTTGAAGCACCCATGACATGTGAGAGGAGTGAAAACAAGGTCTGCATCTCCTCTTTTTCCAAAATATCAGCTCCAATGGAAGAATACACCACCTCTAGCTCTATGCTTTGTTTGTGAAGGTGTAGTATCAGCTGACTCATGGTACTTTGAAACTCTTAATTATGCTATGAAGGCAACATGACAAGTGGCAACTCTGATTCAGGCTTTGAGACAGATAAGCATCTGATAGGATAGCCAAGAGTGAATGGATTGCCTTCTCTGATTTGCTCATTTTCTTTGTGTTCACTCCATCGACAGAGCTGGTAAACACGTCTTCCTTTTCCTTCTCCAAGGCCCAGGGCTCAATTATCTCATCTTCATTGACTTTGGACTCTGTCAAGCCCATGATCTCCTCCCATGTAGCTTCTGCAAGTGAAGACAAAGTCTGATCATTATATTCATCCCCAATGGAAAGCATGAAGCTCTCAAAGTCTTCAAGTATGGCGCTAAGTTCACTCAATAAACGAAGTTTGTAGGCTCAATTTCCTCCTCATCCACTTGTGTCTTCATCTGAACATCGTTGTCGTACAATCACACCTCTTGCTCTACCTTAGGCTCAACTGAAGCACTGTTGGCAGCAAGAATCTTCTGGTTGGGAATTAATATGGGTTCAGAAGGAGGACTATGAGCTCAACGGATTCCTCTTCCTCTTCCAAAGCTTTAATTAATAAAACACCTCCTCACCTTTCAGCTCTCATGGCACCTCTAACTTAGATATGCGGTCTCCAAGAATGGCAGCAAGCTTTTCTTTATCTTTTGTCCCTAACTGATCATCCTTGGTGATAAAGACTTCTTTCTCCTCATATTTGAGTTCGTTCCTCTCATCCTAGACCTTGGGTTGATCAATTTTGACATCAGGAATCTCTTGAATGGGCTGAGTTGTGACTTCGTCATCACCTTCAGATTCATTCCAATCTAAAACCACTATCTCTTGATTTCCATTGATGCAGCTTACCTCAGCAGACCATGGTGCACTTACAAGGGGTTGGCTGCCACTTAGCTCTTGAGGAAGAGCTTGTTTGATCTCAAACTCTCTGACCCATCCCCTCAAACATTACAGGTGTTCTTGTCTGGTTCGCAACTCCTCAAGTTGTCTCTCCAAATGTATTGGCATTTTCTCATGCTCAAAGGGATGATGAACATCTTTATCCACCACCACAGGTTCAGATGTGGGCTTGGAAATGGTTAGCCATTGAAAAGTGCATGCGTGCAAATCACCGTGGCTTCCCAAGTATTCTTCAAGAAATTCTTGGGGATTGGATAATACTTTAGGTGAGGGGGGAGGGGTGGAATGCTGCTGCAAATGGAGAGGAATAGGGGAGTCTGCAGGATATACCTGAGTTTGCAAGGGAGGAGAGTTGTATGTATCCAGAAAGTGAGGGAAAGAATGAGTTCTAGGCTGATATTGCAGGGGTTCCAGTGATGGAGAAGGTACATTATCCTGCTTGGGAGGAAGGTAAACCTCGGGGGAGTTCAAGAAATGGGGAATGGAATGCATTCTAAGTTGAGAGGGCTTTAAGGTTTCAAATGCTTGAGTGGGAGGGTTGTATGAGCATGGTAAAGTATTACCTCATGGACAGGGCTCCTTAGGACCAAAATGTTTGGCCTCCATTGTTGCAGTGAGCTCTTGCACTCTCCTCATGTTTTCCTCCATGACTTGAATCTTCTGTTGCGAATCAGAATCAGGGATGAAGCTACCTTCATCATATGCATACTCCTGCGCTTGAAAACCATCATAGTTAGTAGGATACCCATATGCATCAGTTTGAGCTAGAGCATATGTAGATCCGTCATGACATTGTTCATATCTCTGATATTCACGGAAACTTTGGGTAAATGCAAGGGGATGGAGATAATATTGTCGTGGTGCATGAAGATGGGGAGGAGGATTCCAACGGGTGAAATGATGCGCCAAGAACATATAACCTCATGAGAACAAGTTACAGAATGGATGGAAATGGTCTGCGAATGAGAGAAATGGATCCTTGAATCAGTGGAGTCGCAGGTGCTTGAAAACAAGGTTCAAAAACCAAATGACCTAAGAACACACAAAAACTTAGCTGTAAATCAGAAACACGTGCGCCCTTGTGTTTACAATTACTGCAAATACTCAACAAGAACACACATAGCTCCCACGGGGCATGCCAGAAACTGTTGCCTGCTAAAGAAATTATAGTGCACCCAAGAGCACCAAATGAAAGTTTTGGCGTCTCAACAATAACAATGGGAATGTCCCCAAGGTGTGGGACCTTGGCTCCTTGGGATAGACCTCCGGAGAAGGACGACTTCCTATATCTAGGCTATCCTAGTGCCTACACTACCTCTGATCTAAGCTAACAAATGCAAGGGGAAAAGGGAATAGAGAAAGCAAATGAAAATAAGCAGTGATACACCAAAAAATAGGCATCACTCTCCTCATACTGAGGCAAGAGGAAAGAGGACAAAACACAATTCCAAAGGGTAGATAAAAGCCATAATTAACCTTACATTTAAATCTGAATCACAATATCTGCATTAATGACATGGTACATTAAAATCATGTAATTACACCCACACATGGTATATCACAAAAGAGAGGAAGGTAAGAGAGAGATAACACAATTTAGAGGGTAAATATGAGCCAAAAAACACCATATTAATGTTTTAAGATATGCACAACTTGCTACATAAGAAAAAGAGGCATTGGGTTCATCACACAAGATCAACAATATAGGTTTAAAACTTGGAATGCTTCGAAACCCAAAAGGGTAGAGAAATTTTGCATTAAAGGGGAGGATCCATTTACAATACGTACAACTTGCATTTATAGAAAAGGGGGAGAGAGGAGATCAAAGAGAAGAGAGAGAGAAAAGGAGAAGAGGATTAGGAATATGATGGAAAAATGTCTCATTTATCATATATATCTCCTTCACAAGCATCATGGATCTCCAAAATATGCTCAAATAAAAATATTTTCCCTAACACCACCTTAAAACATATTACAGGGGATCTTCACCAATCTAGGAGACATACAGTATCGATTGAAAAAAGAATTTCCACTAACTACCATGATCTGATTCAAAGTAGAAAGGAAATGGCATAATTGGTAATTTATGATTTCTCATAACTCTTAAAAACATGGCATGATAATGACTCAAAACTGATTCCATATGTTGAAGTTCTTCTCAAGAGCTTTCCAAACGAGACCGATTTTTTCACTTGATTTTGAGTTGTGGATCAAAATTTATGACCATTTGAATCAACCTCTGCCGATTTTGCATAGTTGATGGCTACATGGGACAATCAAATTTAAACCTCTAACTCCTACTATGCCACATGTATCTTTTTGATTGGCAAGGAACTCCCTTTCAAATGTATTATCACCCAAGATTGAAGCACACAATATTTCCCCCTACCACATGTCCTCATCTTATTGGATACGGACCCAATCTTTGTTTCATCGAGTTCGTTTCCTTCCTCGAGTGACGGTCCTAGAGGCTGTCTTAAGGATTTGAATTGTCATTAATCTACATGTCATGATTCATGTTTTGATTTCATACCATGTGTCTCCTTTCCTAGTTTTGGGCCTCCCAACTTTTTATCATCCCTAGGATCTCAAACTCATTCCGGGAACTCCTAGTTACCCATGATTAGTTCATTGGGGCCTTAGTTGATTTTGTGAATTTTGGGGCCCGACTTCGTGTCACATGACACTTTCTCGGGTTCTCGGGCACTCGGCTTGTTCCTCTGCTTTCAGCTCAACCCTCTGACTTGCTGACCTCTGTGATTGGTGCCACATGGCACCACACACGGGCTTCCATGGTTCGCATGGATTTTCCTTGCCAATTTTCAACTTGTTTTCACTCAACCCAGGAACCTAAGTTTCAGGGATTGCGCCACATGGCACAATCCCTGCTACTCTCAACTCATGCCTTAGCTATTTTTCCCACTCTGTGCTTGGGCAAAAGTCAAGTACGCAGAGCCTTTGCTCCACTATACAAAGGTGGCGCTTTTCTATTTAAATAATTAAGTGTTCCCGTCCATTGCGCATGTGGGATGAATCCCCAAGTTTCAATACATGGCGGCCACCATTTTTTAGCCTTTGAACGCCCAAGAATGAAAACAGGGGGGAAAACAGAGTTCTCTGAGGGTTTCTCCAGACTGCAAAACAACTGAAGGTGCCCAAAAACATCCCAAGGGCCGACTGTGAAGTGGAGCGAGACTGAATCCCACCAAAGACAAACTATGAAGCGGACCATTAGCCCAAAAATGTCCTCAAACGACTGCAACTGAAAATCCAAGGACAAAAGAGTGAGACAAAGTGTGAACTTGATTGCAAGGGCTCGAAAACACTCCAAGAGCAATTGTCAAACACTTGCGAGGCCTAAAACTTCTGCAAAAATCCATTAGAAGACTCTGCAGACCATAACTTACCCAAAAGAGACGTGGGAATGTTTACAAATCAGAGAAAAACAGGGTTGAGTGTGATCCGGTCACTCAAAATGAGCAGGAGGCTCATTTTGGCAACAACTCCTACAGGAGAAAACTTGTTGAGGCTGAACATTTCTCTCTCTCTGTTTTTTGGTCCCCTTGTAGAGCACTTGATAATTTGAACATAGAAAACCATTATAGATTTGAGAATGTAAAAACTGTAATAGGAAATGAGTTATCATGTAGAAGAACGGGACTTTTTGGAAGCCCATTTTTGGGATGCCTCTATTATGTATTATGTTCACAGATTAATTAAGCTGCTCCATTTTCCTCCCCCACTTATCAGTAATGCATCCACAGCTTTTGAATCTAAACCATAGTCGTCTAGCAGTTTATTGTGCTTTAATAGCACAGAAGATGCTTATGTAGAGAGATTATGTGAGAAGGAATTTATTCCATAGAGTAGCAAACTGTTGCAGAGAAGATGACCAGCCCTCTTGTTTGTGTTTTCCCATCCTAAGTATGGGTGTGGAGGGATTCCAATACACAAAAGACAAGGCAATCAAAATACACAAGGAGTGTGGATGGAGTTCAATAGCCACAAAAACAAGGCAACCAAACTACACAAGGAGTGTGGAGGGAGTTCAATACACACAAAAATGAGGCAACCAAACTATTCAAGGAGTGTGGAGAGAGTTCAATATACACAAAAATGAGGCAATCGAAGCACACCAGAAGCATGGAGAGAGTCCAATATACAGAATAACGAGGTAATCAAACTATGAAGGGAGTTCAATATGCACAATACTAGGCAATCAAACTGCACAAGGAGTGTCAAGGGAATTGAAAACCCACAAAAACAATGCAATCAAACAACACAATGAGAGAGAAGATAACCATCCCTCTTGTTTGTGTTTGCCCATGTGAACTTCGGGTATGGAGGGAGCTCAATACACACATCAATGAGGCAATCAAATTACACAAGGAGAGACTAGATAACCATCCCTCTTGTTTGTGTTTGCGTGTGCTAACTTATGGTGTGGAGGAAATTCATACACAAAATAAAGTGAGGCAAACAAACTACACAAGGAGTGTAAAGTGCAATTAGATTGTCTACACCCTTATAGATCTTGCAGACTAATTTTTTTATTGGTGAACTTCAGCTTGGTGTCAAGGAATTGAGGGTTATCAACCCTCCTAAATTTGTCCGGGGCTTAGAGTGCATCCCTTATTTGGTACCTCCGGTAAATCAAACCTTAGTGGAGTCTTTGTGAGCCAGCATTCTTTACGGGTCAGACTTAGTCTCTTTCAGCGTACAGATCAATTTCGTTCCAATGTTATGTTTTTATGTATTGTTAATGAAAGTACGTTTTTCAATCAAAGAAATTGAATCAGGTACCCCTCGATCACAATTAAAGCCCATATAGACAAATTTCAGCTTTCTCACTCGGAGCGTAAAAAAAAGACTGGCATCTAAATAAATACATATTTATGAGCAAAATGTATGTATGATTCAGGTGATACCCCAGCTGAGCATTTTAATCGCAACAGATTATATACGACATCTGAAGGTGGGGGAAAGGCATAATGTGAGCATAATGCATTATTAATGAAAACAAGGCCAACTCCCGAACGCAACACAGCAATTGCAGTAAGTAACTTTGATTAAAGCTCAGTACCTGATGTGCAACGAGAAAAGGATGGAAGCCTGCTGGACTGTACTGCAGTCACTTTCACGTTGTTGACACGGGCAAGGTTGCAGAATGCATAGGAATGCGAAGCCATTTGTATTGAGAGATGACTATTCAGCCCAAGGCATAGTTGAGACTGAGCGATGGTGCAAAGTGCTACTGGTATATTGTTGAAGGTACCTAAGCCACGAATTTCGGATAAAGCTCAATGCGGAAGCTTTGCTTCGTATTTCCGAGTATAAAAGTGGCCACGACAGCGCTTTACAAGTACAGAATTACATGTAATAGAAAGGCTTCACTCCCCCATCTCACAAACAAAGACGGCTATTCTACAAAATGCACCTATGTATACATGTTCGTTCACACTCCTATGATAATGTGTTTCAAAGTAAAAATAGAGACACTGCCTAGCTTAGTAGATTTTATCATGAGCTACACATTATGCGTACAAATACAATGATAATATATTATGAAGTGTGGAACCTCCTTCGATAATACTAAGGGAGTAAAAAAATGTTTACCTTAAACAAAATTTTATTGGTTTTAATCCTGAACGTGGCCCAAATTTAGATTTGAATCCTCATCATGGTAAATCTCAAGAACAAGTCTTTAGGGTCTCAATAAAACAAAGTTTGTTGTCGATTTCCAAGGACAATACGTGGTTGGGGTTTTGGGGCAATCCATTTTTTTATCGCTCATACAGTCGTGATCTACCCTCTCGTGAGGAGGAATGTGCACGATTGGATATCTGCATAGCATCTCCCAGTGCCCCCTATCACCATCCAAACATATGCAAGCACTTGTCTCAAAACGGAAAACGTAAGTTATTTCGTGGTCCTTTCAAAGCGAATGAAACAAGAATCTTAAGCAAAAAAGGTGGCAGGCTAGGCAGTTTTAGGTCGAATGTCATATATGGATGTACAGTATGGGAAAAGCACACACCACCCTGTCAGAAAACAAAGAAGACTTGGATTAGAAAGGAAAAATCCCACCTTTGCAAAAAAGGGGTTGTTTATGTGACCCCTACACATGAATTTCAAATTTCCCAAAGGCAGGAAAGCTCAAACAACACAAACACAACCCACTCATGATTCCATTATAGGCCCAAACTGTTAAACGGTTGGCCCCTATGCACAATATCCACTTTTCTCACTAGAAGCAAACAAGACAAACATCGGTCTAAGATCAAAGTGAATTTGGCCCTACAATGTTAGATCTAATGACATAGGCGCAGATGCTTTGAAAAACCTGGACCCTGTACAAATAATGTAGTAGTATAATTAGATATTAATGAGCTCATGCACATTCTGACAGACCTCAAATCTAAAGTGACTCTCATCGACTGATTTACATGGCAACATGCATAACCATAAAGAACACTTCTCTTCACTCTTGGCTTATAGAAACATGAGCCTCTATGGAAGTGGTTGGCTTCAATATTTTGGATAAAGGGTTCTTTGAAGTTTCATTCTCCATGGTCGAGTATTGTAGCAAAGTGGCCTCTATTGTCCCATGGTTCCTTGGTAAATCCTCTTTACTCATTTACCCTTCGGAATATGGATTTGTTTCAACTAAGGTTGCCTCCACCCCATCTCAAGTGCTCATGTGTCTCCCCAATGTTTTGCTTTCTTTTCAAAAGGGCATTAGTATTGGAGGCCCTTGCCAACTCGATTGGCTCTTTCCTCTCTTTGACGGTTAGGGGGCCTAGCCGCCTGAATCGAGCCCTACGATTATCTATATATTTACTCGTGTGGACATTCCTCTTCCCACCCTCTTAGTATAAAAATCACCCTTCAATCAATTGTTCCAAAATTTGATCTTATGCACTCCTCGCCCTATTTTTAACCCTCCTCTTCTTGGACATGGAACGTTGTGGGCTTAGTTGATAACTATTTATATTATGCTCACACACGCCCCTACCCCTCTAATGGAATTTTTGCTCCCCTTTTCTCCCCTCATCCCACCTCTATAGGGGGTGGGTTCTTCCAACGTGCCAACCCTTAATCATCCTCTCACAAACCCTTTGACTATACACCCACTGCCATCTTCCCCCCACCTATCTTTCTCCACTACCCATCTTGGTCACATCTGATGAAGTTCTAGGTGTTGAGTCTTCCTAACCTTCCTCTCTGGCTAGGCCCTCTTACACACCTTCACCTTCACCAACCAGCCTTGGCATTCTCCAATTACCCAGTATCATGTACTCACCCAACATTCATTACAACTTAAGATTAAGGGGTGAACAATGTGAATTTTCAAAATACAAATCTCACCTGGAGGAAGCTGGACTCAAAGATCAAAAAACAATTTATGAGTGAGGAGCCCTCTACCAAATAAATGAAATGCATCTCATAGAATATCAGGGGCCTTAATGCCCCTAACAAACAAAGGTTGGTGAAATTCCAACCACAACTAAATTGACTAAATATAGATTTCATCGAGTAAACCAAAATGTTAGCAATTGAAATGTGTTTAATTGTCAAGAAGCAATGGCCAACCTAGAAAGTTGTTGGCTCATATGTTATGGGACATCCGGTGGTTTGGGTGTTATTTGAGACCAAAGAATGATTAAATGTGATATCTTATTAATTACAAAAACTAGATTTGTAATGACATAATGACCTATGGTGAGAACATTCAAGCTCGTATGTTCAATGTGTATGGGCCCAACTCAATACTTAACAAAAAGACACACTTATGGAGATCAAAACCTTCCTTTCACAATAATCCCCATAATAAGGTCACCATGGTGGGCGATTTTGATGCAATACTAAGTCCACATGACAAAAGAGGGGGATGCCTCAAAGTTTCAAATCCACAAAGAGATTTTATGGAAATTTTTGGAAGAATGTAACTTACTGGATGTCCCCCCCAAGGATGACAGATTTTCTTGGACCAATAGAAGATCCATTTTTTGTAATATAGTTGAATGTTTGGATAGATTCTTAATCACGGACTTTTGGATAACACAAAATTGGTTGATGGAGTCGAGGATAATGAAATTCTATGCCTTAAACCACTCACCCATTTGACTGAGTGTTTCTTAAGATGGTAACCTGAATAGATTCCCATTCAAATTTGAAAAAATGTGGTTGAGGGAAAATTATCTCCCTTAACTAGTGGAAAAATGGTGGCAATTATATCTCAGGATTAAAGGATACAAAGCTTTCAAGTTCATGTCAAAGATTGTATTCTTGAAGAATTATATGAAAGACAAGAATCACAACACCTTTAGGAACATCTTCACTTAAATAATTCAAATGGAGTAGGAACTTGTAAATTTGAATGCAAAATTGCAAATGTATGGTCTCTCTAATCAAACGCTTCAAAATGAGAAAGCTTTGTTAGATTCACTCGAAGACATATATGTAAAAAAAGAGGATCATTGGCACCAAAAGTATAGGGAAATTTGGCTTCAAGTTGAGGACTGTAACACTAAATTCTTTCACTTCTCAACAGTGTCAAGACGACAAGTCAACATGGTTAGAAAAATAATGAAAGAGGAGAATTTGACTCTAGAAATTCTTATGGAGATTAGAGAAGAACCAATATCCATTTTCCATAATCTACTCACATATTATCTACCAATCAATGAATTTGACATTGACGAGTTGTTTAAGGTGATCCTAACTATGGTCACACAAACATAGAATGATAGGCTTATGGATCCATTTGGTGAGGAAGAATTTTGTGTTGTTATTTTTCATTTGGATGGGGACAAACCCCTGGTCCTAAATGACTTATCAACCCATTTTAAAAAAAAAAATTGGGAGTTGTTAAAAATGGAAGTTGTGGTAGTAGTAAATGAAGCTTATAGTTATTAAAGAATACTCAAAGTGTTCAAATATACATTTATCTCCATGGTCCCTTAATTGGACTTAGCTTCATCCTTCTTTGACTTGAAACTAATTTCACTTTGTAACACAATATACAAGATCATCACCAAGGAAATTCCCATAGGACTCAAATAGATTTTGTTAGGTTTGATCTGCAAAGAACAAGGGGTCTTTATGGAAGGAAAAAAAATCTTGGATGAAATAATCATTTCCCATGAGGTCATCCATTCTCTATTTATTTCAAATTCTAAACACATGGTGGTGAAGCTTGATGTAGAAAAAACCTATGATAAAGTTAATTAGAAATTCTTAGGGAAGTTTCTCTAAAAGTTTTCCTTCTCTCCAAGATGGTGCAGTTGGGTTGCCAATTACATCTCTTCTACTCACTTTTCTATCTGATCAATGAGATCCTAGTTGGTTTCTCTATATCAACCAGAGGCATCTATCAAGGTGATCTATTATCCCCCTTGGTTTTTATAATCATGTTGGAATCTCTCAATTGCTCACTCAAGGAGTTTTTAGAGGTTGATCGTCTTCAAGATACACAAATTACCCAAGAAGCATCACCCATATCTCACATTTGCTGATGACGCATTCATCCTTGGGAGATAAAAATTATTCAAATCAAGAAACATTTAACTTATCCTACAAAGATACGTGGTTGTATTAGGTTAAGAAATCAAATATCACAAATCACAACTATTCTTCTTCAATGTTCATTGTAAACTCCAACATGAAATATCTAATATTTTAGGCATTAAAATTGGGAAGCTCTCAAGAAATTACTTGGGGTGTCATTATTCATTGGTGTAATGAGGAAAAACCTTTGAAATTTTTTTATTGTGAATATGGAAGCTAAACTCACGTCTTACAAAGGAAAATGGATTTCCTCGACAAGTAGACTTCTCTTTATCAAAATGGTCTTGCAAGATATTCCAACATACCTTATTTATGTTATAAAACTACTAGTTAGTGTTCTCAAGTCTATGGAAAATATTTACAAGAAATTCCTATGGCAAGGCACTTCTAAGACCAAAAAAATCCATCTCCTCAATTGGAAAAAGGTATATTGGCCGAAAAAATGGGGGAACAAACTTAACAAAATTGGAATGCACAATGTTGCATTAGAGGAAAAAATCCTATGGAGAGTGTACTCCAATCTCAAACAATTATGGAGAAAGATAAGCTGAGTTAAATATTTGGACTACATGACCCTAGAAAGAATATTTTCCACAACCAAGCCACCAAATGGCTCAACTAATTGGAATTTCCTAAGCTCTTGACTAAATCAAAATTAACATGAGAGGTTGGATCAGAGAAAAGATAAACATTTAGTCATATTTATGATTGGGCCTTCCTCCTTTGGAATTTTTGGGTTGTGGAGCTAGATTGCTTCACAATGAGCATGCATTACAATTGGTTGGTTTACATTATAACCGATGTCGATTAGATAACCGCTATCAGTCAACGAAGGAACCACCATTGGTTAAGGAACCGACATCGGTTACCTGTGCGTGAAAGTTTATATTTAACTCATGGGAATTAGATCTAACTTTTGTTATAAAGTTGATTTAATGGTTGTAATGCATAGCTATGGTGCCCTAAGTTTGTATATGCCTATATAAGCATGACAGCTAGGGTTAGAAGGTGAATTATGAGAAGGATTGAGTTAGATCTTTGATTCTCCTAGATTGAGAGGATGAAGAAGAAGAGAAAGAAAGAACATGTTACATGAAGATAAAGCTTCCATGGAGAAAGATGGACATAAGGAAATAGAAGGTATAACTATGACATGTGCATCTCAATGGTGAGAAGAGGGTAACATCTTCTATTGTATTTCTTTTATATAGTTATTATCTCATTGTAATGGCTTGCATAGTATGCAAAGCACACATAGTTTCTTCTTGTAGATCTACATGTTGGTGAGATCTTGTATTGTAGATCCATGAGATCATGATGTATTGTTGATCCATGTAGATGTAGTCTTATATTGTTAGATCCACATGTTGTTGTGAGATCTTATATTCATATATCCATGAGATCGTGTTGTATTGTTGATCCATGTAGATCTAGATATTGTAGACGAGGTTGTCTTCATGTTTGCACATGTTGATGCAGTGATGGAGAGACAAACTTACTTCTTGGTGCACAGTCATGGTTGGACATTGGTAGACCCATGTGAGACGTTTTGTTACAGATCCACATAGAACTTGGTAGTAGTTCAGAGATGCAGTAGTTCCTAGTTATGTGAGATCTGTCGGTGATGGTTTGGAGGCATGATTTTATTGCACTCATGGAGATCCATTTAGAGATCTAGAGGACGAGATACTCTTGGAGAGATGCAATGTACTCTTTTGCAGAAGAGTTGGTTTGTACTCTTATTTATTATATATGTGAGATCTCTATCTTTGGTGGACGTAGACCACATTGGGTGAACCACGGTACATGTTGTGTTATGTGTGTGTACTTTGTTTTGATTTGGATTATTCTAGTTTATACTTCCACCGCTATAGATTTTGGGGAATTGTTTAGATCCTGTGTGCATGATTTTGTTTTTTATTAAATCATAACACTATTCCATAGTCCCAAATTCCTAACAACTAGTATCAGATCTTGGTTATTTCAAACCAAGGTTTTTCTTTCGTATATTGTTAGTGGTTTACCGACAGGTTTATAAGAGCAGGGTTTGTTTTCCTGATGTGAAAATTGTAGAAAGAGATTTAAATCTCAAGTGGAAGCAAGAAATGTGAGGTTGCTATAAATACATTGACCAACATCGGCTAGGAGGAAAATGATGTCGGCAGGGTGACCCTGGTCGGTTACAGGGTGATTGTGGTTGATTACTAGGCAACCTGGTTTTAAACAAAAAAATCACATATTTAGAAGAATTGAGAAGATGCATGGAATGTATCTTGTTTTCTGAGGTGTCCTTGGTTCTTGGAGGCACAAGCATGTTGGTCAGATTGTAGATCCAGGTTACAGAGGTATGGTTTTATCTTGGTATTGCAGTACTTGTATGTTTTGGTTGCACATGCATGGTTTGGGATTGCAGATCTGAGTATGAGATAAAGGAGTAGTTATGCATCCTTTGGTGCAGTTAGATGCATGGGGTTTGTTAGAGAAGTAGGATATTATAGCACAAAAGAAGATGGGGCTTCCATCAGAGAGGCAAGTACTTCGGTTGAAGATGTGGTTGAGTGTCTTGGTGCGGGTAAGGTGATGTGTTTCATCTTGGTGTAGTTTTATTGCATGTGTGATTGTTGTTAAGTTTTTGTGCAAGATTTGGGTGCTTCTTGAAATAAATGGCTCAGCATAACTATCGGCTTTGGTCGGAGTAGACACCTAATTTGGTGTATTATGCCAATTTTTGGCGTTGTGTTCATTCCAGCAACACCGATGTCGATCATGTAACCAACATCGGTCACAAAGGAACTAGTACTGGTCACCAACCGAGGTTGGTTTTTGTGGCAATGAATCAGTACTAGGTTTTTTTTAGCAGAAGAGGGCATGGATGGTTCAATGTCCTATTTTGGAGGATCATATTTCTTGCATAGTGTGTATAGGTAGAAAAAGGGCAGATCACTTCAATGTTTGAATCAAAAAGAGGATGGAGTTGGCTCGGTTATTCCAGTGAGACTTTGGGTTAGGTATCTCTATATGGTTCATGTTTTATTTCTTTCATTTGAAGCAATTGTTATTATGTTTTGATTGTGTGCACAAGTACAAATTTGCACCATGGATATTTGGTGGGTTTGACTTTTATTTCCAGGATGTGTTGAAATCTTGAGGACAAGGGTATCTAGTCTAAGGATGAGATCCTCAATGAAAAGTGAGGATTAGACACACACTTGCAGGTAACAGAGATGTTAGTACACACATATGAAAAGAATTTGATTAACCTACTCCACAAGAAGTCCACACTTCTGTGATGTAGAAGTATTCTTTGATAAGAAGGGGATCAATTTATATTTTTTTCATTTGTTTTATTTCTCACTGACATATATAACTTTTGAGCTTGGTGATTAGAAGCAGTGCAGGGGAGTTCAGGTTAAGTTGGAGCAAGCCATGGTTGTTGGAATTACATGTTGGACATATATGCACATGCAGAGTGAGAGGAGTATGCTAAATTTTTGTGTGGCATGAGACACAAGTTGTTTTGGAGGACAGTCATGGTTTTGCAGGTATTTTGAGTTTATTACATGATGACGTCATTTCTAGTTTTATTTATAGTGCCTGGATATCCTTATGGCATTGCAGTTGATGGTTTTTTAGGTAGGTTAAGAAGAGAGAGAAATGTTATTAACATTGAAGGGTAAATAAGGAAAAAAAATTTGTTACAAGTTAAAGGTCACATTAGTGTATATTTACATCTTATTAATGTTTCCCTTGTTTTCTTTCATCTCGGATGGTTTTGCAATAGTTTGATGAAAATTTTTGCTGGTATTTGCACTAATTATTCATAACATGGTTAACATAGTTTTTGTTGTTGACATTGATGAACACATGATTCATATATGGCTTTGGAGTTAGTCAGTGGCAGACTTGGAGCTTCTGGAGAGCGTGATGATATGGATAGATGTACATGGTGAGTTTTGTACATTTGGATAGATTTTTTTTTGTGAGTCTATGATGATGTAGATATTTTTTTGTACATGGATGCTTATGAGCATGGTTGATATGCATTTGAGCATGGTTTAGATGCCTTGAGCATTAGTAGGGGATGTTTCTATTTTCTCTTGTTACTATGTTACTCCATGATAGATATTCTACACATGGTTGTCCTAGACATGCAAGTTGTTTATACAAGGTTGGATTTACGGATTGCAAGTGTTTGAATTATTTGAGTTATGCAGGTGTTGTAAATGCATCCAGTGGTTGCATGTAGTAATCATTTGGGTTGTCTAGACCTAGGATCTAGTTTTTCTTTTGCATATTCCGGTTTGACTTTTCTTTGTTCAATTACATTGGTGGTATCATAGAGACATGGATAGATGCTTGGAGAACATGGTTGGATGGCTATGGTTGCGATAGAAGCTGTTATCCAAAATTCACCCCCAGGGTTAATTTGATAACATGCATTAGAATTCTCAAGTCCCAGGAAAATGGATTGATTCAGGGCAAAAATCATGTTTCTAGGGTCCCCTCAGATTTTTCCTAACTCCCCTGGGCCGAAGAAGGAAAGAGCAAGCTTTGAGGAAAGGTGAAAAAAGTGGAAAAAAACAAGCTTGGGATAGGAAAAATCGTGAAAATTGGCTAAGTCCTAGTCCTCGCAAAAGTTGGAACAGTTGGGGCATCGAGGCATGGATCGGCCGAAAAGCCTCCAGGCGGCCTCGTGAAGCAAAGGGACATCAGGGACAAATGGGACGCAAAAGGCTACGCGGAACCGGCTGGTTCGGCCGAAGAGAAGAAAATTTCAGCACTAATTAGCTTTGGGACATTTGAGGACATGAAGACACAAAGGGCACGAACCGCTCGGTTTGGCTGAAAGGAGCCGAACTTTTGCACTAAGCATTAAGTACATCTGGGCCCACGAGGACGCGAAAAGGCGAAGCGACCGAGAGAAAAGGAAGCCCATTTCGGGTGGTTCGGAAGAATTTGTCCCAGACAGTCTGGGACAGTTGGAAAAAATGTACGCGAAGGACGCGAACCAGCCGGTTCAGCCGAAACGGGGAACTTCAGCACTGGGACAGTTGGGACAAAGGGACGCATGGGACGTAGATAGCCGAAGGAGCTGAAAGCCAATCAAGCAACGCCACATTGTCATTGGCCGAATGAGGGACAAGGAAGCCCATTTCGGGCGGATTCGGAGAGTTTTTGTCCCAAACAGTTTGGGACATCCGGGGACAAATGTACGTGAAGGACGCGAAAAGCCGGACAGACCCGCGGACCAATCAAATCATGACACGTGTCACAAGGGAGAAAGTCCAAAAGTCAAAGGGCGAGGTTTCAAGCATTGACCAGAACCAATGAAATAGTGCCACGTGTCCAAGTTTAAGGGCCCACAAGGAAATTTCAAAGGAAAGCCCGCGGAAAGGTGGAGGAGAGAGAATTACTCAGCGAATCAGCAGCTTGACACGTGTCGTCTAGGTGGCAGAGCGCGAGGAAAAGATTTCAAAATCTGTTTTGGCCTGTTTCGTGCCCTAAATCTTCAGATCGTCATATCTTTCGATCCAGAGCTCGGATTTGCACATTGTTCTTTATATCAACGGAAAGCTGTTGAAATTCTCTACATGATTCTGGGATCAATCTTACATTTTGGTGCAGTCTAGAGAGATAAAATTGAGAAAACGTCCCTGACGCGTGGTAATGGACAGAAGTAATGCTTCAACAACCAACTTTAATGCAGCAGACAGTTTTCCGCTTCTGTTAGACAGCCCGCCGTTTTGCCAGGATCCGCCGCTTCTGCCATAATGAGATGATTTTAAATGTGACCTAGAAGTGGTTGGGGCAGATTCTGGATTTCCTCTCTCTTCCCTCTCTCATTCTTTCTATATATTGTAAAGAGGGGCTTCTTAAAAAAGGTCGAACATTTTCTGTTTTGCTCCTCCCTTCTTCTCCTATCAGGCGAATTTGTGGAGTTCGAACCTCCCATTTGAAACTGTAATATGACTCTGCCTCTTGGCATTCTGTAGTGTATTGTATCAATCTTTGGAGCAAGTAATACATGTCTGTGGATGATTCTCAACCCTCTCTGTGTTCATTTTGCATCCTCCTGGTCTTTCACTGCAAGTTTTGTTATCTGTGCATGATCTTATATCACATTTGAATGGTCTGTGTTTACTGGCAAGATAGGTGTTCTTCATTCCTCGGTGCATCACCTCTATTAGCTTAGATTTATTTTTATGCATCTTCTTACCCTGTCTCCTTGGCAGATTAGATTAGGTTTCGAGCAAACCCTCTGCATATTTCGTGTGCATCTGAACAGAGGAATAGGAACCAGCCTTCTCTGGAGAGTCCTTTCTCACTTTTCAAGTCCCACACTTGGAGAAAGGATTCAATGTTATGCAATCACACTGGATGATAGTATGGTCAACCTAGAAACCTGACCAGCATCCAGGGGTGCTGTGATTTTGCACTAACAGTTTTGGCACGCCCGGTGGGACCTAGAGGTCTCATTTTTATTGTAGCAGGGTTGATGTGCATCTGCTACATTTTTCTTGCTTAAAAAGAGCTATTATTTGCATATCTGGCGACTCCAAGGGAAAAAATCAACTGGTTTCAGCAGTGCAGGCCTGAAAACTTATGAGAAGAATCACAAGGTCAAGAGTCGGAGAAGAAGAAGTGTTGTTTGAATACCTTGCAATTATCTCCGAGAAGAAGGCAAAGAGGAAGAAGGATTCAAAGGTCTCCATCTCCACCAAACAGAACTCTCTCAACTCCTCCACCTGGTAGGCCTTTCATTCAGTCAACAAGGGTTTTAAGACCAATTAGAATGGCTCAGAACAACCCCTACGTCAACTTCACAGGTAGCAGCCCACTTGCTCTCAACGCACAACATCCAGTTCCTATTGCAGCCTTGAAGAACATTCCCTACTTCACTGGAGAAAATCAGACTACTCCAGGTGATCATGTTAAAGATATTGCTAACCTTTGTGCAATCCATGAAATCAATGAAATGCAAGTGGCTGTCAAGTTACTGGCATCTTCCTTCAAGGGTAAAGCATTACAATGGTTTAGAAGCCTTGGAGCTGGTTCTATCACAAACTGGAATCAGCTGTGTATTGCACTTCATGAGCAATTTGGAGAGAAGGGAGACAACTTGTCTCTTTTGGAGCAGCTGACAACTATCAAGAGAGCTCCCAATGAGCAACTGACCGATTTCAACTTCAGATTTCAAAAGACTTGGGAGAGAGATTCCTAGTGGCAGTCAGGCCAACAGCAGAAGGTGCTTTTCTCTACTATCTCAAAGCTTTAAATTCTGATATTTCTATGTTAATTCAGTCCATGGGAGGCATAACTATCCCTATGGCTTATAGCATTGCCATTAGGGCTGAAAATTGTTTAATCCAAGCTGGAAAACTTGCCCCTAGGCCTCCCATGCCATTGTTTCCAAGTTTAGAGAGTCCAAACACTAGTCAAGCACCTAATTTGACTCCTTCTCCCACTCCTAGAAATCAGAGTTCAAATGAAGCTTCCACTTCATCTCCAAGTGCCCCAAATGAGCTTCAAGAGGTCATGAAGCAATTGCAAAACCTAGGCAATGAGCTAGTTACTCTCAAGAGGCAACAAGCCCAAGGTTTCAGACCTTCTTATCAACCCCAAAGCTCAACCTAATAGGCAGCCATACCAACCAAAAAGACCACCTAATCCAGCTGCAAATATGAATCAAACAAGGCCTCCTGCCAATAGACCATTCCAGCCCTATAATCCAAATGTCATATCTGCCTCTAAAGCATTAGTGCCAACACAGAACAACATTGCTCAGGAATACGATTGGTGCTTTCCATGCAACGAGCCTCATAACCAATCCATGTGTTTCAATGGTGCCCTCAATCAAGCATTGATGGTGACAACTACTGGTGTGGAGGGTGAGGGCAGTCAAGGAAACAGTCAACAACAAGAAACATTCCAACAGCAATCAGCCCCAAATGACACCACATTGGTGAACTGGCAAGCAGAGGATTTCTGTGGCATGAATCAGGTAGTTTCTCAAGGTGTTTGCAGCCAACACAAGGTCAAAAAGGAGAAATTTGGGTGAGGAGCAGCCACTAGCTCCAACCAGCCCACAACCTTCTATGACTGCAGAAATGATTGGCAAGCAAAGTCCCGTTTCAAATGCACAAGGGAAGCCAAGAACAGCCCCTAGGCCAACTCAAATGCCAGCTGTTGCTTCCCACGTACAAGGAGTAAATGTGCAAACCAAGGGACAACAGAGAGATCCTTCATCACCATTCAGTATCATTGATCAGATGAAGAAGACAAACGTCAATATATCTATGTGGGAATCCCTATCCATCCCAGGCCAAAGAGATCTGCTGCAAGTTGCCATGAAGGATTGGCCAACTTCGAATCAGCAGGTTCAGATGCAAGACAAAGTGCTTACAAATGCTGCCCAACCTAAAGGAAGTCATGGAGCACAACAAGGTAAAATGTTGAAGCCCCCCCCTTTCTATGTTTCGTTAATCATTGGAAATCAGCTAGTACATAATTGCATGATAGACTCCGGGGCAAGTAGCTCAGTAATGCCTAAATAGATAGCTGATCAGCTAGGGCTCCAGTATGAAATAACATCTAAAGGGGTAGTGCAGCTAGATGGGACAGGCTAATAGCAACAGTTGGAGTGATTAGAAATTTGAGTCTTACCTTGCATGCATGTCCAAATGTTTTTGTTTTACAAGATGTATCAGTCATAGACCTTCCACCACTCTTTGCATTGTGCTTGTCAAGAGACTTCACTGCTAAAATTGGAGGCTATCTTTCGGCGGATTGGTCTCACATGCTGTTTAGAACAAGGTATGGAACTAAGGCTACAATTAGGTCTGAACCTATTGCAAACTTCCATATTGAGCCTTACACTCCAAGTCAGATTAATGCCAATTGCTCAGCATTTGATCAAGAAGATCACCCTAGCACTGACGAGGCTGACACCAAGGTTGGAAGTATCCCGGATTTGACTCTTGATGAATGGGCAAGCAAGGTGCATGCTTTTGATCCTTATCAAGAAGTAGAAGAATCTGAGCTAGGGGTTTATTGTTTACATGAAGAGGATCAACCTCTCCCCTAGCATCACCAAGCTAGATCATAAGGACAAGAATGAAGTATGGCAGCTGTTCTTTGATGGATCAAGGAGTAGACAAGGTGCAGGAGGAGGAGCTATGCTCGTTTCACCACAAGGTATAAGGTATTACTCAGCCTTCCGTTTCCAGTTTTCCTGTTCAAATAACACTGCTGAATATGAAGCCTTGGTGCAAGGGATACATTGGGCAATCAAGAAGAAAATAAAGAACTTGCAAGTCTTTGGTGACAGTGAACTAATCGTCAATCAAGTCAGGGGACAACATGCTACAAAGAATGAACTGCTAAAGAACTATAAGAATAGGGTATGGGACCTCGTTGAGGATTTCGAAGCTTTCAATATCGCGTCCATACCTAGGAAGAAAAATGAAGCCGCGGATAGGCTCGTAGCTGTTGGAGCAATGTTTGATGTGGTTGACAACATCAAAAGGGAAAAAACACAGCCACATGTCCATGTGATTGTGAGGCCAGCAGTTCTAGATAATAACACCAGCTGGCAGGTGTTTGAGAATGATCAACAGATCGTCAATTTCTTACAAGAAGAGGCTGAATTCTCAGCTAGGAATCAGGACAGATTAGAGTAGCAGTATGGGGATCAAGTAGTGCAGCTGCGGACAAACAAGCTTCCTAGGGGTTTAGTAACATTGGAGTCTATCTTCAACCCTAATGACCGAGTTCCGTAAGGAAAAGGCTAACATACAGGTCAAAAGAGAAGATTCAGAGCCAATTCCGGTTGGGGAAAACAAAACACTTCAAATTGGCAAGGTAGCCACTGAACAGGAGAAATCAGATTTCATACAACTTTGCCAAGAATTTCCAGATGTCTTCGCTTGGAGCTATGAAGACTTGAAAGGTTTCAATCCCAACCTGGCTCAGCATACCATAGAATTGGATCCAGATGCTAAGCCCATCAGGCAGAAGCAGAGACCAGTCAACCCTCACATTGAGCCTCTAATGAAGAAAGAGCTAAATAAGCTAATAGAGGCAAGCATTATATTCCCGATCAAGCACTCAAGCTGGGTCGCAAACTTGGTTTCGGTCAGGAAGAAGAGCGGAGAAATCAGGTTGTGTGTAGATTTCCGAGACCTAAACAGGGCATCTCTCAAAGACCATTACCCACTTCCTTCAATGGAACAAATATTGCAGGTAGTATCCGGTTCGGAGAGATTCTCTCTCCTAGATGGCTACTCAGGGTATAATCAGGTAATGGTGAAGGAAGATGACCAGTTCAAGACATCCTTCACAATCAAATGGGGAACATATGCCTACAAGAAGATGCCATTTGGCCTATCAAATGCTGGAGCCACTTTCCAAAGGGCAATGGATATGGCATTCAAGGGGTTAATCAATAAAATAGTTTTGATATACCTTGATGACATCACTGTATTCTCCAAAAATGTAGTGGATCACCTCTTTCATCTGAGGCAGGTATTTCAGAGGTGTAGAAGATTTGGGGTATCATTGAATCCCAAAAAATGCATATTCTTGGCTCATGAGGGAAAACTTCTTGGCCATATTGTTTCAAAGGAGGGATTGATGATTGACCCAGAAAGAGTTGAAGCAATTCAAACGTTGCCATTGCCAAGTCATAAGAAGGCTCTTCAAAGCTTCTTAGGAAGGATCAATTTTGTCTGCAGGTTTGTTCCAAACTTTGCAGCTCTCGTAAAGCCAATAACACTGATGTTGAAGAAGAGCATGGCATTTAAGTGGACATCTGAAGGCAAGGCAAGTTTTGAGGCAATAAAAGAGGCTATATCTCAAGCTCCAACTCTCGTCAATCCAAACTTCTCCAAGGATTTCATGCTATACGCCTTTGGTGGCGGAGATACAATTTCTGCAATCTTGGCACAACAAAACAAAGAAGGATTAGAACAACTAGTTGCTTTCTTCAGTCAAGGCTTGGAGGAATACAAAACTAGGTACTCTTTCATTGAAAAGCATGTACTTGCAGTGATCAGGAGTTTAAAGAAATTCAAGCACCTAGTCTCAAATAACAAAATCCAATTATTGGTCTCTCATGCGGGAGTCAGGGACTTCCTTCTAAACAAGGATCTGAATGAGAAACGTGCAGGATGGATAACTCATGTCATGGAATATGACATCGAGATCAAGGTCACCAAACTAGTACGTGGGAAGGGACTATGCGAACAACTAGCCTTGAGTCAACAAGTTGAAGCAGGTAATGAAGAAGATGTTGTCTTGGTACTACAGGATGGTCAAGAACAGGAAAATGATAATGTGCCCACTCCCTATTGGACTCAGAGTATGATACACTTCCTACAAACAGGCCTATGCCTTCAAGAAATGAGCAAAGTGAAGAGAAGATACTTCAGGTTGCAGGTTGTTCCATATGCCATTGTTGATGGAGTTTTGTTCAAGAAAGATGTGAATGGAGTGCTGCTGAGGTGCATTAGCACAAATTAGATTCAAAGGGTGTTGGAAGAGTTCCATGGTGGACCAGCTAGTGGTCATTTTGCACCAAGAGTGATAGCTCTAAAAATCATGAAGGCTGGTTATTATTGGCCTAAAATCTTCAGTGATTGCTATGCATGGATCAAGAGGTGTAAGAATTGTGCATTCTTCACAGGAAAAGAAAGACTTGCTGCCCTTCCATTACATCCAATCTTAGTTGACCAGCCATTCATGCAATGGGGTTTGGACTTCATTGGAGTCATTAATCCCAATTCAAGCCAAGGGCACAAATGGATTTTGACAGCCACGGACTACTTCACCAGATGGACAGAAGCAGTAGCACTCAAAGAGGCAAATGAGTCTAGCATCTTAGACTTTTATGAGGAAATAACAACCAGATTTGGTGTACCTGCTACAATAATATCTGATAATGCATTGGCATTCATTGGATCTAGGGTGACTGAGTGGGCTGTCAAGAACGGTATTTACCTAAGCACTTCATCAAACTATTACCCTCAAGGTAATGGCCAGGCCGAGTCTACAAACAAGAACTTGTTGAGGATCATTAGGAGGACTCTTGATGAGAATCAGAGGTCATGGCATACCAAGCTGAAATTAGCCTTATGCGCTGATAGGATCACTCCCAAAAGATCCACAGGTAATTCTCCATTCAGGCTTGTCTATGGAAGAGAGGCAATCTTGCCCATGTCACTTGAGTTGCCAACATTGGAACTCATGAAGCAGCTGGAGTTGCTTGAATTTGAGCCCATGGAGGTGAGGTATGTAGAGTTGATGGAGCTGCAAGATATCATAAATTAGGCATCCCCAGCAATGGAAAAGGATCAAGCTTTGATCAAGAAGACCTTTGATAGAAAGGCCAAGGATAGATCTTTTCAAGTTGGAGATCTAGTGTTAAAATGGGATATAGACAGAGCAAAACCGGGAAGGCATTCAAAATTTGATGCCATTTGGAGTGGCCCATACATGGTCACAAAGTGCAAGAACAACAATGCTTTCTAATTGGCCTCATTGGATGGTGAATAACTGCAGATTCCAGTCAATGGAATCTATCTCAAGCGTTGCTTCTAGAGGGAGTTCACTACCTCTGTAAATATTAGATTAGATTTTCTTTCCTCCAAGTGCTTATGCACATTGTTTTGCTGTAGGTTAGTCTTGTTTTCCCTAAGTGCCTTGGCACAGCTTGCTGTCCATGGAGATGTTTAGCAGTCCTTGCTTTCATCAGGTGATATTCCATCTTCCTCCTTACACATTCTTAGTCAATTGGGATTCTAAACAGAATATTTGATGACTCCATGCCCAATGGACTGCTTCAGGCAACTGGTATCTTCTACCTAGCAGGCAGGTACCCCCGCTGAGTCACCAATTGTTATCCAAAATTCACCACCCAGGGTTAATTTGATAACATGCATCAGAATTCTCAAGTCCCAGGAAAATGGATTGATTCAGGGCAAAAATCATGTTTCTAGGGTCCCCTCAAATTTTTTCTAACTCCCCTGGCCGAAGAAGGAAAGAGCAAGCTCTGAGGAAAGGTGAAAAAAGTGGTAAAAACAAGCTTAGAACAGGAAAAATCGTGAAAATTGGCTAAGTCCTAGTCCTCGCAAAAGTTGGGACATCAAGGCGCGGATCGGCCGAAAAGCCTCCAGGCGGCCCGCGAAGCAAAGGGACATCTGGGACAAATGGATGTGAAGGGTGCAAACCGCCCAGATTGGCCAAAAAGGAGAACTTTCGCAAAGGAAAAATCGGGCCGTTGGGACGCGTGGGACGCAGAAAGCCGGTTCGGCCAAAGGAGAAGAAAATCGACTAAGCATTTGGGACATCTGGGCCGCGAGGACGCGAAGGACGCGAAAAGGCGAAGCGGCCGAGAGAAAAGGAAGCCCATTTCAGGCGGTTCGAAAGAATTTGTCCTAAACAGTCTGGGATAGTTGGGACAAATGGACGTGAAGGACGCGAACCGGCCGGTTCGGCCGAAACGGGGAACTGCAGCACTGGGACAGTTGGGACAAAGGGACGCGTGGGACGCAGATAGCTGAAGGAGCCGAAAGCCAATCAAGCAATGCCACGTGTCATCGGCCGAATGAGGGACAGGGAAGCCCATTTTGGGCGGATCGGAGGTTTCTGTCCCAAACAGTTTGGGACATCTGGGACAAATGTACGCGAAGGATGCGAAGAATCGGCAGACCCGTGGACCAATCAAATCACGACACGTGTCACAAGGGAAAAAGTCCAAAAGTCAAAGGGCTTGTTTTGAAGGGTCAGCCTGAGCCAATCAGAAGAGGACATGTGTCCTATGGAGCAAGGAATGCGGAGCAGGGAAGGAGAGAGAATTACGCATCCAATCAGCGCTTGACACGTGTCGTCCAGGTGGCAGAGCGCGGGAAAAGATTTCAAAATCCGTTTTGGCCTGTTTCGTGCCCTAAATCTTCAGATCGTCATATCTTTCAATCCATAACTCGGATTTGCATGTTATTTATATCAACGGAAAGCTGTTGAAATTCTCTACATGATTCTAGGATCAATCTTGCATTTGGGTGTAGTCTGGAGGGAGAAAATTGAGAAAACGTCCCTGACGCGTGGTAATGTCAGAAGTGACACTCCAACAACCAGCTTTAATGTAGTAGACAGCCCGCCGCTTCTGTTAGACAGCCCACCGTTTTGCCAGGATCCGCCGCTTCTGCCATAATGAGATGATTTTAAATGTGACCTAGAAGTGGTTGGGGTAGATTCTGGATTTCCTCTCTCATCCCTCTCTCATTCTTTCTATAAATTGTAAAGAGGGGCTTCTTAAAAAAGGTCGAACATTTTCTGTTTTTCTCCTCACTTCTTCTCCTATCAGGCGGATTTGTGGAGTTCGAGCCTCCCATTTGAAACTGTAATACGACTCTGCCTTTTGGCATTCTGCAATGTATTGTATCAATCTTTGGAGCAAGTAATACATGTCTGTGGATGATTCTTAACCCTCTCTGTGTTCATTTTGCATCCTCCTGGTCTTTCACTGCAAGTTTTGTTATCTGTGCATGATCTTATATCACATTTGAATGGTCTGTGTTTACTGGCAAGATAGGTGTTCTTCATTCCTCGGTGCATCACCTCTATTAGCTTAGATTTAATTTTATGTATCTTCTTATCCTGTCTCCCTGGTAGATTAGATTAGGTTTCGAGCAAACCCTCTGCATATTTCATGTGCATCTGAACAGAGGAATAGGAACCAGCCTTCTCTGAAGAGTCCTTTCTCACTTTTCAAGTCCCACACTTGGAGAAGGGATTCAATGTTATGCAATCACACTGGATGATAGTATGGTCAATATAGAAACCTGACCAGCATCTAGGGGTGCTGTGATTTTGCACTAATAGAAGCTTAGCACTTCAGTTCGAGTGAGAGCTCGTGTAGGTGTGTTATTCATGGTGGCTTGGTTGCATACGAGTCTTGGTGTTATGATTTAATGGGAGCTTGATATATGGATAACTCGTATATCACAGATCAATAGTAGCTTCGTGCAGGTATATGGTAAGTCATGGTTTGTTATCTTCTTGGTTTTTAGAAGATGGTTTAATCTTCCTGATAAATTGAGAGAATTGTTGAAGGAAAGCATAGTTGGTCTTCATGTTATGTAGAGGATGGTGATGTATAGGTATAGGTACAAAGGTTCAACAATTTATCTCCAAGTGGGAGATTGTTGGGTTGTGGAGCTATATTGCTTCACAATTAGCATGCATTACAAGTGGTTGTTTTACACAGTAACTGGCGTCAGTTAGCTAACCATTATTAGTCATCAAAGGAACCACCATTGGTCAAGGAACTACCATCGGTCAGGGAACTGACATTGGTTACGTATGTGTGAAAGTTTATATTTACCTCATGGGAATTAGATATAACTTTTGTTATAAAGTTGATCTAATGGTTGTAATGCATAGATATGGTGCCCTAAGTTTGTATATACCTATATATGCATGAAAGCTAGGGTTAAAAGGTGAATTATGAGAAGGATTGAGTTAGATCCTTAATTCTCCTAGATTGAGAGGATGAAGAAGAAGAGAAAGAAAGAACATGTTACATGAAGACATTGCTTCCATGGAGAGAAGATGGATAGAAGGAACTAATAGGTACAACTATGGTAGGTACATCTCAATGGTGAGAAGAGGGTAATATCTTCTACTGTATTTCCTTTATATAGTTATTGTCTCATTGTAATGGCTTGCATAGTATGCAAAGTACACAAAATTTCTTCTTGTAGATCCACATGTTGGTGAGATCTTTTATTATAGATCCATGAGATCATGATGTATTGTTGATCCATGTATATGTAGTCTTATATTGTTAGATCCATAGGTTGTTGTGAGATCTTGTATTCATAGATCCATGATATCATGTTGTATTGTTGATCCATGTAGATCTAGATATTGTAGAGGAGTTTGTCTTCATGTTTTCAGAGGTTGATGCAGTGATGGAGAGACAAACTTACTTATTGGTGCACGATCATGGTTGCACATTGGCAAACCCATGTGAGAGGTCTTGGTGTAGATCCACAGAAAACTTTGTAGTGGTTCAAAGATATAGTAGTTCCTAGTTATGTGAGATCTACTGGTGATTGTTTGGAGGCATGGTTTTAGTGCACTCATGGAGATTTGTTTACAAATATGTAGGAGGAGATACTCTTAGAGAGATGAATTGTACTCTTATGCAGAAGAGTTGATTTGTACTCTTGTTTAATTATATATGTGAGATCTCTATCTTTGGTGGACCTATCCCACATTGGGTGAACCACGGTACATGAGATGTAGTAGTTCCTAGTTATGTGAGATCTGTTGGTGATTGTTTGGAGGCACAATTTTAATGCACTCATGGAGATCTGTTTAGAGATTTGGAGGATGAGATACTCTTGGAGATATGCATTGTACTCTTGTGTAGAAGAGTTTTTTTGTAATCTTGTTTATTATATATATGAGATCTCTATCTTTGGTGGACGTAGCCCACATTGGGTGAACCAGGGTACATGTTGTGTTATGTGTGTGTACTTTGTTTTGATTTGGATTATTCTAGTTTATACTTCCATTGCTGTAGATTTTGGGGAATTGTTTAGATCTTGTGTGCATGATTTTGTTTGTTGTTAAATCATAGCACTTTTCCGTAGTCCCAAAATTATCCAAGTCAATGAAATTTAAGAAAATTTAAAGGAATGTTGGTGTCTCAGATTTTCAGACTATGTTATTATTTTGGGTGATCAAAATTGGCCCACCCTTAGATGGAAATACTGGTCCATCATAGATGTTGATCCCACATAGGTCTCACTAATTTCAAACACCCTCTCCCAAATATACCTACAATTGGGTGTTGTTGGTACCCATGGATGTTCACCTCATTTTTTCTAAAAATAACCTGATACATGGATTCTTTTCCCGAAGAAGTAAGGGATGAGGACTATTTTTGGCTTATATTTTCCTTATATCGGCTCATATTTTAACAATGGGATGGTTAGGATTATAGTTTTCCTACCGATGCTATGAAGGTCCCCAAAATTTTGCATGATTAAGTTACGACACAGATTGTTTTTCAGTGTAAGGTTAGGACTTTGGGCATGTTTTGTAAAGTGTGAATCTAGTATGGATAGTGAAAATTTTCCCTAAAGATTGAAAAGTAAAGTAACTCCGGAAGTTTTGTAGGCCAGATCAAAAATATACTCCAAATTTCCTTGAAACTCAGACCCAGATTACATCTTCCATAGTAGGAACAAATATTTTTTCCTATTTTCGAGTCATACTGGGGAATGTACACAAGAAGTAGTTTGACCTCAACTTCCGAGAGGGGATACTTACCAGGTTTATAAACTAAATATCATCTTTGAACCGAGGGCCTGATTTTCCAGTGCTTTGTTGTGACATGGTCCGGGGATTTTGTTTCGGACCCAATTATTAGACTGGAATAGAGAGAGATGTAAAGAAACTTAGGCTTTCCCAAGTTCTAAGGGCGAGAAAAATAATGAGTGCCTATGTCTTCCTCCCATGATTTTGTGCAAAGTACGAATGAATTGCAAAATGCAACCATGAGATGATTTTTTTTGCTTTCAAGGGTTGCTCATGTTGCAAGGAAGAGAAAATAAGCAACTACAAGACGCACCTGAATGATTTTAAAAGAAACAATATGTACACACGACATGGATTTTAAAATGGAAAGGTTACTCAAAGTAATTCATAGATTATACAAAATGGAGTTCTATTTTAGGGGCCCCTGCCCTCGCAAAATATATACATATGAGTATATAGTGTTATAAAACATGAATTTGTTGACAAAAGAAAACAACATAAGCATCAAAATTTTGTAGGCTCATTATCACTTGGAAGCTCTGGAATACATTTCAACAAGTCATCCCTTCATCGAATAAATTCATCATGGGCCACCATGCTAAACACAAACTGGATTTCAGATACCAAGCCTCGCAACATGACCATTTCCAATAGTTCTTGAGTCCCTAGTTGCGTCCCATTCAGCAACTGGATGAAGTCCTCTTTCCTTTAAAGGGAGTTTACCCATTTAGGTAGTGAATGTCCACATCTTATATATGCTTTGGTTTGTGTACCTGAAGAGAGTCAAGATAGGGAGAAATGAGGAATCTTATAAACAAAGTATTCCCTCATGGTTCTCCTTTTCTTAAGGGGAAAGGCTTGAGTGCTTATCATTGACCACATTTTAGCAAGGGCTACCTCTAAGTCCATCAAAAAATTCTCTGTTTCACCCTTTAGTGCAGTTGGGGGATGTTCCTCTCTATGTTGAGTAAGCAGAAAGCTGAGCATTATGATTTCCTTGGTCAAATAGAGGGGTTGGTAATAATCCTTATTTAAACATCGATGATCACTGTTAGTAGAAGGGAGATGTCTGAGCCAAAAGGAATTTAATTTCCTTGTATCCACATGATATTATGGAAAAACCAGGTAGAAATGGAGGATTTGAAAAATGAAAAATGAAGGGCACAATTCTGAAATGTGTTGTAGGAAAGAAAAGAGAATATACTCTGATAAAGAAGTATTAAGAGGACTGACCCTGGGGTCGGGTATACAGAGGATATGGAAAATGAAAGCTTCATTCAATCCATTCAACTGAAAATGCTCACCCAAGTGGGAAATATCTCTAGGAAGAAGATTCAATTCTAGAGTTTGAGATGACATGGAAGCAGGATGGTCGGCTGAAAACAAATGGTGAAGAACATTGGAAGAGGTTAAGTGGTAAAACAGTAAGTCACATTTAAGTAGGCATGGTTTTTTAATTGAAAAATAAGGGAGAAATCATTTCTCCATTAATACCATATCCTCCCAAAATCTATGACCTTGAGATGAATTGTATTTGAAAATTAATTTTCCGTGTAAAGTGTGCCACCAGAAATATAGTCGGCACCCGCACGACTCAGAAATGTCTTATCAAAATAAATTCTTTGACCACGTCATATTTTCCAAATGTGAAGGAAATGATGTATTTAATAAATATGGGAAAGGCTTTACTCATAAAAGCGGACTAGTAATGATAAGCCATCAGTGGTAGGATTTAATGCTACTATGAGGATTAATTTGACAATGATTCCCAAAAATCTTAGGAATGTAACATGGAATTAAAATGGATAGACATTAAATGGAATATTCCCTAGAACCCTTGGTGGATAAAGATATAAAGAGGGGTTTTAGGGGAAGAAAATAAGAGAGGGGTTATGGAAAAATAAGGAAAAATGGTGAGAAACTCTTCACTGGAGAAATTGGAGGGAACTTGTAAAGGCACTGCAAACTAAGAGGAGACACAATGCTTTGATGAAGGTTGTCTCTTTATAACCCAATTATTGGGAATTTTCGTTAGGATGATTGCATGTGTATAGTCATTAACAAGCTTTGAGAGAATTAATATATGTTTCCCTTGTCTTTTCCTAAGTTTAATGGTTTTCCCCTGACAAATTCATCAAGATTTATGGAATATCTTTGTTTTATTGCGAACTGATGTTAAAGTTGAGGTGATATGTGTCTTTTTGTTATAATTTTATGTGAATCATGGTTGTAACTCAATTTCAAACATATCCCACACTTGTTTATCTCTCGTCTAAGAAGGGTGTGATTATTTGACGTTTTCTGGGAAAACCTAAAAACTTCACTTTTGAAGCTTATAAAAATATCGCTGTGGACTAAGTGGGATTTGGGGTATGACTTGTAATTTCTTGGGGGTCCCTTGATCCAAAATATTTAGCATGATTGTGCATGAGATGATCCTAACTTAGGTATACTAAGTTGGATTGTCAAGAATTTAGATCTTGGTTTTCCTGGAGCTTTCCCTACAGACCAACTTCCTACAAAAGGTTTATTCATTTTTTCCCTCACATTCATGTAGTAAATGGAAACATGTGATGGTTGCACTTTGTTTCTGGATTTTCCCCAAAATCACTCATGAATCTTCTTCCCTTCTTTCTTACTCTGTAATCCAAGTTCATCTCTGTTCCCACTCAAATGTGAATAAATTTTATTAAAAAATCTTAACTCATTATACGGGTCCCATATTTCCTATTTATATTCCACTGACTCGCCCGGGAGAAGAAATTATCAACTCATATATCTCATGTGTTCTCACCCCAATCTGAGGTCCCTAATTATTTACTTACATATAACTTGTGTAAAAACTTTGGGAAAAATTTATGGGTCATACCAACACTTCCCTTAGCGGTATGTATCGAGTTCTTGAGTGTTTATAATGTTTAGTGACCACTATTTTGAGTGAACATTGTATTTGGTGGCTGCACCTGATTCTGATACGTTCCTCTCGAATTTTTTAGAACATCACCCCGACTCCGCACCCTAACCTCTATGTTCCCTTGACTGTATTATCGGGTCCTCTCACCCCAACTAAGGCAGAGTCAGAAGCAACAGAGATAACAACCACACCCTTTGTTTGGGTGCCTCCCTATCACTCCCTCAGGATGGGTAGATGGGCGACCGGAGGGAGATCCCACCCCCGGCTACAAGCCAACATTTTGTGAGGGTCCCCCTTCGTCGTACGACCTCACCTGCACATTTATATTCCCCTTCCCCTTTCCCAGGGGTGTAAATATGGGAGCCAACACCTTTTCTGGTGTCATTGTCGGGGACACTGCATTGGGTTTTCATCTGGGTTTTTGATTTGGCTTTCTCTTGTGGTTCTTTATGACATTTGAAAGTGCGTCTTGACTTGTGATTTACACTAGTATTTTGGTATGTATTAGTTTCTAGAGTTATCACTCTAGTGGTGATTCCGTTACCCTTTTTGAGTTAAAGTAGACCAATGTTTTTCATCTTGTTGTATTACAACTGAATCCCTGTGTCTTTTTTAGACTCTGTGTTCAATGTGCACCATTATGTCATCTAGATTTTATAAAGTGAAAATTTATCTATAAAAGTCAGTTATCTGTGGGCAATCCATGGGTATCTATGATAGTAATGAGATTTGTGGTCCTTATAAGGTCCCTTTTAAACCAAGTTCATTCAAACCCTTGGACTTTAAGAAAATATATAGATATCCCCATTAGATCCCTGCTATAATTAAACTCAAATTGCATGTGTTTCAAGGATATGGTGATACTTCTGTGGAACAACATCTTGCCATATTTGAGGAAATGATGCATGAGTACCAGGTGAGTTATGAAGATGTTTTTATGAGGTTGTCTGTGTAAACATTGCAAGAAAATGCTAGAGAATGGTTTAATTCTCTACATTGGAGCTCTATCTGTTCAGGGACGGAAATGGTGAAAATATTTGGCAAATAATTTAGTGATGACCCTGATGCCATGTGTTCGGCTGAAGGAATAAGGTTCATATATTTTAGGAACAAAGGAATTGAAACTATAGGGTATATGTTAAGTGTTAAGACACTGACTGAAGAATATTTTGAGCAAAGTGATTAGATTGGTTATGATTGTGTTTAGTGTGAAATGTGTTTTATGCCCCATGCCCATGTGTTGTGGAGAGTATGCATAATGTTGATAAATCTAAATTGTTAACTAAAAAAATAAATGTGCCATATGGTTCCACAGACCAAAGCGGTGGGGTGTCCTCCACTGACCTCCTACATGCTCATACAACTGATGAGTTCTAGGATGTTTTATCCAGAGTGTGTTAGCTTTTGATGAAAGGATTTGATACAATAGTTTCAGATATAGGTTGTACTTCATCTGCTCATAATTTTGTTTTGTTAAAAGATGAAATGATATCTAAATATAATGGAAATGTCCCCTAAATAGAGGATAAGTGTTGTATTCTTGTATGTAATAATGGAACAGGAAAAACATCTCAAACAATGGTATAAATTTTCAGATGGCATCAATGTTGATGAGTTGATATCTTTATATGTCCCTAAACATTGGTTTAGATGACCTTCAATAAATTAGGGAACATCAATTTGGTAGCAATGTTAACAATAGTGCATCGGTCAATGAAAGGTATAAGGATACTGATTCATTTTTGTTTTGAGAGGATGTTAGTATGGGATGGCCTGTAAAGTAGAGGGTATATGATCATGATCCCTTATATCCTTATCAGGTGATGTAATAATCCCTTGTCTCCCAAACCATTTTTAGAGATGCAACAAGTTACTTCACCTAAGGATTGTGAGTGTACAAATACAGGTTAACGGTTCCTCCCCTTCAAAAAGTGAGACCGATGTGTGTGTGGATTTTGGTATTGGCTAGTTCCCCTACTTTTTAAGCAAATAACAATAAGAACGGATGAGTATCCCTTCTGAAAAGAAGGTATGGTAAATGACATGTAAAGGTGAGTATGCTTGACCCCTATTGTCTGAAGATGCCTATGTTAAATTTAAAAGGGATTAGATATGCATGGAGATTTATCTACTCTCGATAAGAGAGAAATTTATTAGACATCTTGAGAAACACATGGAAGGGTTCTTGCAATTTGTTATATCATAGTGCATGTTTTTTAGGATAAGGGAATTGTTCTATGAATGGTACTATTCCTAGATGGAAAATGATAGACCTCATGGGTATGAATGAGAGATATGATTTTGTCTTGTACAAGATAAAGGTAGTTCTAGGTGATGGAAACCAATTGATAATATAAGTTTCAGTTGAAACTATTGTGATCATTACCTTTAGGAGATGGCATGGTAACTTGTGTCTTTGGAAGGGACTAGGGAATATCATATAGGATCCCAGAGGATTATAATGGCTCTCCGTAGTGGGCCCCTACAGATATATAGTTCTATATATCTATATAGATGGATCTATGGATAGGGTTTGTCTAGTCCTTTATGGGATCAACCCCTAGGGTCTTGACATAAAATTTGGGTCATGTATAGTTTAATGTTTTTCCTTTTCGGTTCTTTTTTTTGTGTCGGTGTTTTGGTTATTAGTTTGGTCTACTCTCACCATGACGGGTCACAATTTTGATCATTTTTTGACTTCGTTGCCCAATGGATAGGCATCTGGTCTTATTTATCCCATGATGGTCTTGGTGTTCTTTGGACACCCACTGGGGGAGTCCATCCCCGAGATGGAGCCGAAGTTGGTACCCATGGATGTTTGCCTTGTTTTTTTCTAAAAATAACCTATTCATTGGATTCTCTTCCTAGAGAAGTAAGTGATGAGGGTTGGTTTTGGCTTATATTTTCCTTATCTAGGCTCATATTTTAGCAATGGTATGGTTAGGAGTATAGTGGTCCTACCAATGCTATGAAGGTCCCCAAACTTCTGCATGATTAAGTTACAACACAGATTGTTTTTCAGTGTAAGGATGTGACTTTAGACACATTTTTTAAAGTGGGAATATGGTATGGATAGCGAAGTTTTTCCCCAAAGCCCGCAAATTTAAAGTATCTCTGGAAGTTGTGTAGGCCAACCTGAAAATACACTCCTAATTTCCTTAGAACTCTGACCTGACTTACATCTTCCATAGTAGGAAAAAACAATTTTGCCTATTTTTGGGTCATACTGCAAAATGTACACAAGAAACAGTTTGACCTCAATGTCTAAGAGGGGATAGTTACCAGGTTTATAAAGTGAATACCTTCTCAAATCTAGGGGCCCGATTTTCCAGTGTTTTGATGTGACATGGTTCGGGTGTTTTATTTCGAGCCTGGTTATCTGACTAAATAAATAGAAGTAAATAAACTTAGGCTTTCCCCAGTTCTAATGATGAGTAAGATAAAGAGTGCCTTTGTCTTCCTCCCATGATTTTGTGTAAAGTACGAGTGAAGTGAAAAATGTAACCATGAGATGAAACTTTCTGCTTTCGAGGGCTGCTCATGTTGCAAGGAAGAGAAAATAAATAACTACAAGATGGGATTGAATGATTTTAAAACAAACAATATGTACACACAAAATGCATTTTAAAATAGAAAGGTTACTCAAGCAATGAATACATTAAAAAAATTGGGTTCTATTTCAGTGGCCACTGCCATCGAAAAATATATACATATGAGTATATAGTATTATAAAGCATGAATTGGTTGACAAAAGAAAAATACATAAGCATCAAAATTTTGCAAACTCATTATCACTTGGAATCTCTGGAATACATTTCAATAAGACATCCCTGTGCCAAATAAATTCATCATAGGCCACTGTGCCAAACACAAACTGGATTTCAAATACCAAGCCCCATGACATGCCCATTTCTAGTAGTTCTTGAGTCCTTAGTTGTGGCCCATTCAGAAACTAGACGAAATCCACTTTCCTTTTAGGGGAGTTTACCCATTCAGGTAGGGAATGTCCCCCTCTTATATATGCTTTGGTATTTGTACCTGAAGAGAGATGAGACACAGGGAAATGAAGAATCTTATTAATAGAGTTTTCCCTCATGGTTCTCCTTTTCTTGAGGGGAAAGGATTAAGTAGCTATCATGGACCAAATTTTAGTAAGGGTTGCCTCTAAGTCTGTCAGATGCTTCTTTGTTTCACCCTTTGGTGTAGTTGGGGGATATTCCTCTCCATGTTGAGTAAACAGAAGGTTGGGCAATATGATTTCCTTGGTCAAACTAAGGGGCTGGTAATAATCCTTATTTAAACACCAATGATCACTGTTAACAGAAGGAAAATGCTTGACCTAAAGGGAATTTAATTTCCTTGTATCCACATGATATTCTAGATGAACCAGGTGGAAATGGAGGATTTGAAAAATGGGAAACAAAGGGCACAATTTTGAAAGACATTGCAGGAAAGACAAGAGCATATCCTCTAGTAAAGAAGTATTAGGAGGACCGGCCCTAAGGTCGGGTATACTAAGGATATAGCAAATGAAAGCTTTGTTCAGCTCAGTCAACTAAAAATGCTCACACAAGTGGGCAAGCTCTCTAGGAAGAAGATTCAAGTCCAGAGTTGGAGACGACATGGAAGCAGGATGGGTGGCTGAAAATAAATGGCGAAAAACATTGAAAGAGGTTAAATGGTAAATCAGTAAGTCACATTTAAGTAGGCATGGTTTTTGAATTGAAAGATAAGGGAGAAATCATTTTTCCATTAATACCATATCCTCCCAAAATATATGGTCTTGAGATGAATTATATTTGAAAATTAATTATCCGTGTAAAGTGTGTCACCAGAAATGTAGTCAACACATGTGCGGCTCAGACATGTCTTATCAAAATAAATTCCTTGACCACACCATATTTTCTAAATGTGAAGGAAATGATGTATTTAATAAATATGTGAAATGTTTTATTCATAAAAGCGACATGGTAATGATAAGCCGATGATGGTAGGATTTAATGTTACTATGAGGAATTATTTTACAATGATTCCCACAAATCTCATGAATGTAGTTTATGAAATTTAAATGATTAGACATTCAATGGAATATTACCTAAAACCCTTGGTGGATAAGAATATAAAGAGGGGGTTTTAGGGGAAGAAAAGAAGAGAGGGGTTTTGGAAAAAGAAGGAAAAAGGGTAGGAAGGTCTTCAGTGGAGAAATTGGAGGAAATTTGTAGAGTTACTGCAAACCAAGAGGAGGCACCATGCTTTGATGAAGGTTGTCTCTATATAACCCAATTATTGTTGGGGTTAGCACAGCAGTTGTATAGAAAATATATCGTATCTAAACATACATGAAAATAAAATAAGATATTATACTAGAAATATTCAAAATAAGAGACATAAATCAACACCAAATTTAACGTGGTTCACCTAGTGTGGGCTACGTCCACCAAGAAACAAGCCAATCTATTATCCAAAGCTTTGACAAGATATACAATGAAGATTTAAAATCTTTCACACCTCTCAAATGTTCAGTACTTTCTTTCCTCAAGCTTTTGCTTCATCAGCAAGAATTCTCTCTATCACCAAATTTTTCAAGTTATTTCTAATTCTTGTTAATCATTTGCTTCTAAACCCTAGATTTTATGCTTATATAGTCATTTATAGACTTAGGGCACTTAGCCATGCAATTACAATCAATAGATATACTTTAATGCTAAAAATAGATCTGATTCCCGAGAGTTAATTAAAACATCCTCACACAGGTAACCTTGACTGATTCTTGTCATGCCTGACTGATGTCGGTCCTGGGTGACCGATGTCGATTCCCCCCTAACCGATGATAGTTATTGTATTTTCTAGCAAGTTCCATTACATGATAAACTAAATTAATTGAGCTCCACTCAATAATCTCCCACTTGGAAATTAATTACTGCACTATATCTATACAACGTCATTCTTGGATCCTTCTTTAGCTTTGTTTCTTCCTCTTCAAGTCTCAAACTTGAAGACCTACATAAGTGGAGTGTAGCTCCAACTTCTCCTTTGTTAATGGCTTCGTTAGCATATCCGAAGGGTTCTTACTCGTATGAATCTTTTCCATATTCAAATTTCCATCCTCCAATACCTGTTTTATGAAGTGATACCTCAATTGAATGTGTTTCATTCTCAAATGAAAAGATGAGTTCTTTGCCAAATGAAATGCACTCTGACTGTCACTAAATAGTTTACAATCACTTTTCTCCTTTCGTGAATCTTCCATGAACCTACTCATCCATATCATCTCCTTACTAGCCTCTGTAGCTACAACATACTCTGCATGTGTAGTAGAAAAAGCCACAACCTTTTACAATCTCAAAATTTAGCTAACTGTCATTGCACCTACTATGAAAATATATCTAGTAGTGCTCCTCCTACCATCCAGATCTCCAACCATATCCAAATCAACATAGCCACGTAATGAAATATTTGAACCTCCATAACATAACTACATGTTAGATGTCCCTTTCAAACACCTGAGTATCCATTGGACTACTTTCCAACGCTCTTTACCTAGATTAGCCATATATCTACTCACAACTCCCACTGCCTGTGCAATGTATGGTCTGGTACAAACCATAACATACATGAGACTTCCAACTGCTGAAGAATATGGCACTTGTGTCATGTATTTGACCTCCTCATGTGATGAAGGACACTGATATTTTCTCAATTTGAAGTGTCCAACCATAGGTGTACTGACAGGTTTTGCATTCTGCATGTTGAAACTTTCTCACACCTTGTAGATATAATCCTCTTGAGACAAATAAAATTTCTTGTTTTTCTTGTCTCTATGTATTTGCAAGCCAAGGATTCTTTTTGCAGCTCCTAAATCCTTCATAGAAAATGTGTGAGCTAGCTTTCCTTTAAGCCCACCAATGTCCTGCTTACTAGATCCTGCAATAAGCAAATCATCCACTCACATTAACAAGATAATATAGCTCCCATTTTCAAGCTTCTTGAAATAAACACAATGGTCAGATTCACATCTCAAGTAACCATACTCATGCATAAAACTATCAAATATCATGTACCATTGCCTTAGAGCTTTCTTGAGCCCACATAGGCTCTTTTTCAACTTGCACACTAATTTCTCTTTACCCTTGACTTCATACCCAAGCAACTACTGCATATAAATCTCTTCATCTAAATCACCATGAAGGAGAGCCATCTTCACATCTAGTTTCTCTAAATACAAATCTTCTACTGCAACTAAACTCAATACAATACGAATAGAAGTCATCTTAACAATAGGAGAGAAAATTTCACCAAAGTCAATACTTATTTTCTGTGAAAATCCCTTTACTACAAGCCTTTCCTTGTACCTTTTCTTTCCACCCTCTTCTTCCTTAATCCTATAAACCCACTTATTCTGCAATTTTCTTTTACTTGTTGGCAACTTAACTAAATCCCATGTCTCATTCTGTTCCAAGGAGTCCATCTCCTTATCCATGCCATGCTCCCACTGAACATGATTCTTATCCTACATTACTTCTTCAAAGCTCCCTGGTTCACCATTATCAGTTAATAATAAATAAAATAGAGAAGGTATAAATCTTTCTGGAAGTTTACTTACCCTTTGTGACCTTCTCACAGGAGTTTGGGGTACCGGAGGCTCAATCTGGACCTTCTGGACATTCCTATCCAAATCTGACAGTGACCGATGCCAGTCACCTCTAACCAACATCAGTTCTTTTAACCAATTTCGGGTTGAATCCTCTATAACCAATACCGGTTCATGTGACAGGTGTCAGTCAGGGGTCAACCAACACCAGTTACTGTGTAACCGTTACTGTGTAACCCTGTCGATGATTCTTTTAAATCCAAGAGTTCATTTTCATTCACAAACTTCTCAACAGGTTCATCCTTGGGTACCAAAATTTGATTCATGTACATTCTCTTTTCATTCCATTCAACACCACAACTCCTAATAAGTTTAGAATTATCTAAATCCCAAAAACAGAAACCGAAATCACCATATCCATAACCAATGAAAGTGCACCCCTTGGATTTTGCATCCAATTTATTTCTATTTTCCCTATCAACATGCACAAAAGATTCTGAACCAAAAAATTTAAGAAAATAAATATTTACCTCTTTTTTGGTCCAAGCTTCCTCTGGTATTCCTCCATCTAGTGAACTTGAAGGACCACAATTAATCAAATAAAACATTGTATCAAATACTTCTACCCAAAACTACAAGGGCAATCCAGAATGTATCCTCATACTTCTAGCACGTTCCATGATTATCCTGTTCACTCTTTCTACAACACCATTCTCCTGTGGTGTTCTTGGAACCATTCTTTCTCTACGTATCCCATTCACTGAACAATAATCATTGAAAGCCTTGCTACAATATTCACTATCATTGTCAGATCTAAGGAACTTTAAATTAGAATTTGATTCAATCTTAAGAAGGGCTTTCCATCTTTTAAAAGTCTCAAAAACATCAGATTTATATTTAATACAATAAACCAATACCTTTCTTGTAGCATCATCAATGAAAGTAACATAATACTGGGATCCTGCATGAGAAGCTACCTGAGCTGGTCCCCACACATTTGAGTGTACAAGATCCATTTTCTACTCCTTAGTTGCCCCAACTTTGAGAAATCTCACTCTCTTTTTCTTTCCAAAGATACAATGCTCACAGAAATCAAGATCTAAATCTTTCAAATTTGATAACTTACCCTTAGCCTTTAAGGTCTGCATTCCTTTTTGACTCATATGACCTAAACAGTTATGCCACATGCATGCATCTGAATCTAAAGTAGATAATGCAAAAAAAGAATCGGTAATATAGGTAGATAAATATACCGTTCCTACCTTCTTACCTCTTGCCACAACAAAAGCACCTTTGGTGACTTTCCAAGAGTCTCTTGTAAAAGTAACCATGCAACCAGATTCACCTAGTTGTCCTGTAGAAATAAGATTTCTCCTAAGGCTTGACACATGCCTCACATCTTTTAATACCCATGTATTTCCATTCTACAATTTTAGATGAACTTCCCCTTTACTAGTAATACTGCAAGGTTCATCATCACCCAAATAAACATGCCCAAAATTGCCTTGGACATAATTTCTAAAATAACCCTTATTAGGGGTTGTATGGAAAGAAGCTCTTGAATCTAAAACCAACGATTCAATTCTACTATCTAAAGAAAGAATAAGAGCATCTTGCATTTCCTCTTATGTAGCAAGATTTTCTTCTTTACCTTTTTCTGGGTGTTGGTTCTCATTGTCCTTTGACCAACAATCTTTCTTTACATGTCATTTCTTTCCACATTTCTAACAAGTAATTCCCTTACTTCTGGATTTAGATTTGCTAACCCTTGACTTTGATTTCTCATTACTCTTACTCTGGGATCTTTCCTTCTGCCTACCCTTGCTTTCTACATTCAAAGCATTTCCAGACGATGATTCCTCTGTACTCTTCCTACGAATTTCTTCATTCAAGATTATACTAACCACATCATCAAACTTCAAAATATTATTAGCAGATGATGTATTACTAACAACCATTACCAAGTTATCCCAACTATCAGGCAATGAACATAAGAATACAAGTGCTTTTACTTCATCATCAAATGGTATAGAAACTGATTTTAACTGATTTACAATAGATTGAAAATCATTCAAATGACTAGATGCAGATCCACCTTCATGCATCTTAGAACTAAATAGTTTCTTCATCAAATAAGATTTATTTGAAGCACTAGGTTTTTCATATAAATTAGTAAGAGATTTCATTAAGTCTACTGTAGAAGCCGCTTCTGTAATATTGGGAGCCACGGATGCTGCCAGGCTCAATCTTATAGATCCCAAATCCTTTATGTCAAGAAGCTTCCATTCTTCATTAGTCATCTTCGTAGGTCTAGACTTCTCATCCAATGGTAAATACAAATCTCTTTGATATAGATAATCCTCAACTTGCATCTTCCGTAATTGAAAATTTCAGCCATCAAATATCTCTACCTTGTATTTGTTTTCTTCTGCCATTGCTGTAGCTCCCACTTAATCAGAAAGCCCTCTGTGAGTTAATCTGTCAACATACAAAACCATCAAACAAAGCTCTGATACTAGTTGTTGGGGTTAGCACACCGGTTTTATAGACAATATATCGGCTCTAAGGATACATGTAAATAAAAGTAGATATTCTACCAGAATAAATATACAAAACAAGAGACATAAATCAACACCATATTTAACGTAGTTCACCCAGTGTGGGCTAATTCCACAAAGAAACAAGCCAATTTATTATCCAAAGCTTTGACAAGATATACAATGAAGATTTACAATCGTCCACACCTCTCAGATGTTCAGTACTTTCTTTCCTTAAGCTTTTACTTCATCACCAAGAATTCTCTCTATCACCAAATTTTTCAAGTTCTTTTTAATTCTTGTTAACCATCTACTTCTAAACCCTATATTTTATGCTTATATAGTCATTTATAGACTTAGGGTACTTAGCCATGCAATTACAATCAATAGATATACTTTAATGCTAAAAATAGATCTAATTCCCAAGAGTTAATTAAAACATCCTCGCATAGGTAACTCCAGTTAGACCTAACCGATGCCGGTTCCTCCCTTGCCTGACAGATATCGGTCATACTTGATCGATGCCAGTCCTGGGTGATTGATGCCGGTTCCCCCATAATTGATGATGGTTACTGTATTTTCCAGCAAGTTCCATTGCATGCTAAACGGAAGTAATTGAACTCCGAAACTCAATAATTATCAGGAATTTGTGTTAAGATGATTGCATGTGTATAGTCATTAACGAGATTTCAGATCATTAATATATGTTTCCCTTGTCTTTTCATAATTTTAATGGTTTTCACCGAAAAAAATCATCAAGATTTATGTTATCTCTTTGTTTTATGGTGAAATGATGGTAAGGTTGAGGTGATATGTGTCTTTTTTTTATAATTTTATGTGAATCATGGCTGTAACTCAATTTCAAACATATCTTGCACTTTCTTAGCTCTCGTCTAGGAAGGGTGTGAGTATTTGATGTTTTCTGGGGGCACCTAAAAACTTCACTTGTTAAGCCTATAAAAATATCCCTGTAGACTAAATGGGATTTAGGGGTATGACTTGTAATTTCTTGGGGGTCCCTTGATCTAGGCTATTTAGCATGATTTTGCATGAGATGATCCTGCCTTAGATGTACTAAGCTGGATTGTTAGGAATTTAGATCTTGGTTTTCTTGGAGCTTTCCTTGCAGACCAACTTCTTATAAGAGGTTTATTCATTTTTCCCCTCACATTCATGTAGTAGGTGGAAACATGTGATGGTTGCACTTTTTTTTATGGATTTTCCCCAAAATCATTCCTTAATATTATCCCCTTATTTCCTACTCTGTAGTCCAATTTCATCTCCATTCCCACTCAAATTTGAATAAATTTTAGCAAAAATCTTAACTCATTACGTGGGTCCTAGATTACCTTTTTATATTCCATTGACCCACATGGGAGAACACATTATCAATTCATATATCTCACATGTTATCACCCCGATCTGAGGTCTCTCATTTTCAAATTACATATAACTTGTGAAAAAACTTTGGGAAAAATATGCGGATTGGACCAACACTGCCCTTAGCAGTCTGTATCGAGTTCTCAGGTGTTTATAGCATTTAATGACAACTCTTTCAAGTGAACATTGCATTTAGTGGTTATACCCAGTTTTGATCTGCTCCTCTTAAAGTTTTCGAAACATCACCTCGACTCCGCACCCTAACCTCTATGTTCCCCTGACCACGTTCTCGAGTCCTCTCACCCTGACTAAGGTAGAGTCAGAAGTAAGAGAGATAACAGCCACACCCTTTGTTTGGGTACCTCCCCATCACTACCTTGGGAAGGGCAGATGGGTGACTAGAGGGAGATCCCACCCTCGGCTACAAGGCGATGTTTTGTGAGGGTCCCCCTCCGTCGCCCAACCTCCCTTGCATGTTTGCATTCCCCTTCCCCTTCCCCCGGGGTGTAAATCCAGGATCCAAAAGGTGTGAAGGTAGGATTTTTAAAAATGGAATGACTCTAACTATATTATGTATGAAGCTAGTGGCTAGTGAATGTTATCATTTGATGGTCCCACACAAAATAATGCAACCTATGAAATATTGACATGTTATAAGAATTTGGGAGAAGTGGATACTCCCTATGGTTAGATCATTTACATGGTTTGAAACCCTTAAAAAGATACTAATGTTTGACTATATTATAAAAAAATGATTCTATGGCCTTGAAATATGCATCACGTGTAAGAAAATGGAATAAAATGCGGACCGCATATTACTCCAACATCATTTTGTGTTCAAAACCTAATATTGGGTGATACAGAAACACTATTTATTTTAGACCTTCCCTAGGTCTATCCTACATCTTTTGAGTTGATGGTATTACTTACTAATCTAAATCATTGCCCCCATGTGGGAATCTATCCCCTCATTAATACTCTAGAACATATGGCATGAAAGGAATATAATATTTTTCAAAGGGCAAGCATGTCTTAGGAAAGATTTACGTAGAGGATGGAGATGTTGATTTTTGAGTGGGTCAATTCGATACTCAGATCCAAGAAAATGTTAAATTCAAAGGGAAACCTAAAAGAACAACAAAATTGGCCTTTGATATGTTGGTAACATCCTGATCCAACAATTCATACATGACATCCCTCACCAAAATATCATCCTAAATGGGTGTCACCCCTTAAAATTGGGTCAAATTAAACTTTAATGGTGCAAGAAAAGACAACTCAGGTGTTTATAGTTTTGGTAGAGTCTTGAGAGATTTTAAAGGAACTTTATAATGACATATTTAGGTCATCTTATGAAATCCAATAACAATGAGTCAAAACCCATTCTATCTTTGTAAGTCACTTGTATGGTAAAAGAGAAAAATATCAAACATCTTTAGGTTGAAAGTGACTCTAAGATAATTATCAAAGCCTTAAAAAAGAAGAACACTCTTTGCTAGAAACTTAACTACATCTTAAGATCAACCTATAGAACATTAGGATATTTTGATCAAATCTCAATATCTCATAGCCATAGATCCATAAATGTTGTGAATCACTTATTATCCAACCAAGGTGTAAAAATCACCATTAATCTCCCTATTTTATAACATGGAATCAATGGAATGGTTAGGGCTTCATGATATCATCATATATGAATGTATTAATTAATTCCTAACATATGTTAATCTATCTCATTACCCTGAATTGACCAAACCTTTGTATTGAAATTTTGCATGCTTTTCATGATGTCGACCTCACATGTGTTCTGCCTATTCCCATCGCATAATTTCACATTCATGTTGTGATATCACATGATCCTATTGTAACCTCAACCCCATTGCATTAAACAGGGCATTATTTCCATTTTGGGTGTTAGTATTTATTGCACCTCATTTTGGTTATGGAATTCATTCTCGTAAGCAGTATTTTCTCCCCATATTCCCCTACTACTCCTATGCCCCCCAATATTTTCCCATGATAGGTATTAAACTTCAAATAACTGGTCTAACACCTTCTGAAATCATGCTTCTGTGTGGGTGGGATGAGTAATGACTTCATATGTCATGTCCTTAGAAATATTGGAATTGTTGCTTTTGTTGAACGATTCAAATAAGAAGTGATGAATGATGGAAAAAATTCATCAATATTTTATTACTCGCTCTGCACTGATTTTCCATGCATTCTATATGCTATAGTTTATCACCCACCCCTTATTTTCACTTTCTGCATACCCATAGAGGAATAATTGAAGAACACTTGGGAAATATTTTGACCGCATCTCAAATTTCATGCTCTTCATGAGAACATACATTTCTTATCTGATGAAGGATTAGTGAAGGCCATTCTGAGCTAGGGTCTTGTGTAATCCTCAATGTCTACAAATGAAAAACAACCATCAATTGTAGATTTAGCTCATTGTGTTTTACTACTGGAAAATTTGGTTCAAAGCTCTTTGTGATGTAGAATAAAGAGGATAATACCTCAAAATGATTGTGTGTCTCCTAGGGAATTAGTGGTAAATAACTCTCCAAATAGAACAACTCGTCTTAGGGGTAAAAAATATTATTTCACCAGTGGTCTCTCTAGTCATGAATGGTTAGCTACCATGAAAGATGACATGCATGTGGAAACCATTCTTGTTGGCGCAACATGTTCTCTATAGGGAATCTATGAACTTGGCATGTCGGTTACTTTTTTACATGAAGTAGCCTTTACTATGGGAGCTCGGAATTTTTTTCCAATTTTCCTAGAATATAAAGAGAACTTCTTATTATGTATGCTTTGTCACCTCCAAATCCTACTTCAAACGTCAAAGTTAAGCCCCCCTACTATTTTTAGGTGTCTTTATGATAAAAAAATTGGTTTTTTGGAAATTCATACTTGTAGTCATGAAATCGTGCACTTATTACTTACATCACGCCTCTAAGTATGTTACTATATGCATGATTCCTAAGTAAGAAAACTAGACATTAATAACACTTGTTTTTCTTTTACATTGCTTTATCCCTTTTAGTACTTTTGACATTTAATTTTCTTGAATGGTCACTTTAATTTTGGACATTGGACAACACATGACCCAATTATGTATTTCTTTTTTATCCTCCGAGCATCCTAGAAAATACTACCTATTAGGGACAAAAGTTCCCAGGTGCTATTGTCCCCGTTGGGATATTTTGTCCTCTTCCCACCTTTTCTTAAGTTTGAAATGAAAAATCATATGTGTAGACACAAAATCTATGCACTTGGGTACATTTCTATCTCCTAAAGCATAATAATGTATACATGACTCCTAAGTAAGAACACTAGTGGTTGAAAACTCCTTTTGGCCTTTTATTTGTTTTATCTCATGCACTTTACTAGATTTATACATCTTATATTTTTACTGGCACTTGACTAATTAACCTTTTAATGGCCTCAGACACTAGCACCCAGTTAGGACAGAAGTGCCCATGTGCTCCTGTCCCATTTAGGTGCTCTTGTCCCTCACTTTCTTCTTCTTACTATTTTGGCTCCTTTTCACTTCTTGTTCACATTTTAACACTTTGGGTTAGCCTTTTAGTTGTCAATTACAAAATTAAAACAAGGGAATCATATATATACTTAGTTACTTCTTCTAAATAAGGGGCTAAACACTATAAGCATTATCTATCATCACCAAAGCTTGCATAAAGGCACAAAAGCAATATAAAGTACATATCTAACACATCCATACAAGGGAAAAAATTTGTATTGGTTTACATACACTACATAGGAGGGGAGTTTGTTCTATTCCATCACACACATTTTGCATATTTGGGAAAATCTAGATCTATCCTGCTATCATTGTGTAACTTGTACAAGGGAAACCTAGGTCATGGGACACAAAAAACTACATGGAGTCAGAGATGTAGTAAAATGCTTGGTCATAAATTCACTCTTCGGGTGACCGCTAAGGTCAGTACGACTCCACATTCTGCATCATTTTTATTAGATTTGATGTGGTTTGTGGGCATGTGTAGTTAGCCACTTGTTTTGTAAGTTATAGGTGTGACCAATGACCTAACAAAAAAACTAGAGTGATAAAGAGTGAATAACAACAAAGATCTTCTGAGCCAAAAAAGGCTAGGTTATGAGCATTTTAGCAGACACATGTGCCTAGATCAATCATTAGCTCATGGGGCACTCTTTCCCTCCTATGAGTGCTTATTGTTAGATTTAGCAGGGGAAATATAATCAACATATTACAAATCCACTATTAAAATGCCCAAGATTATAGATTATGATATGTAGTCGATTAGACAAAAAAATAGCTTAAAATATATAGTGAATAATAGAGCTTAATGTGCAAGAGTTGAAAGCAAATATAAGCAAGAACACGAGACATATAACACCAGATTTAAGTGGAGAAACCCGAAGGAAAAAACTCCATTGGTAAAGAAATTTTTGTATTAAGAATTTACACAAGTTTAACCCATCACTTCAACTTCACTCTCCGGTCTTTTTACAATGTCTACAGAGCTCTTTCTCTTGATCATCTAATACAATGATCATCAACTGTCTTACAGTCTGCTATATTATCTTACATTCTGTTCTTAGTATTTAATACTAGACTATACAAAATGTAAACGTTGTTGATAGCTAATCCCAAGAGAGATCACCCAATTCAATGTGGGTGAGTGAATCAGTCAAGCCGCTTCACTCTTAAATGTGAAATACCTTCAAAATATAGTTTGATTAGACAAACTTTAATAATATTGGGTCGTACTGCAATTGTAGATCCCACTTGAAATTATCACCCCAACACTCCCCCTTAATGTTAAGTGGGAAGAAAAAATCAGACATGCTAAATTCCTTGAATCAACAACAGTGATTCAGGATAGCATGCAAACAAGGAAAATCCACAGATCTTCCTATATAGAAATTCTTAAGGTCAGTTCTTTACATATGAAGACGTACATTAGATTATGGATCATTTTATAAATAAAGGCATACCCATAACTAAACATTTGCTGGGATTTAAAAGTAACTTCACATAGAGTGACACAATTATTTATTACAAGATGGAGGAAGTAATTGAAGTTTACAACAAACTACCTTATGCATTTTCTCATGAGACTAATAGTTCACATACAATGTTATAGCCATGTGTAACCAATCCCTAAAGGATCACTTTGTTACATACAAAGCAGGTAGTCATGATCTACTCTTAATAACCCATTGAGAGGTGGCATTATCATACACACTCCCGCTCAATGGAAAATCTGACAGGCCTAACAAGGCACACAACTCGTAAAACTTCACAACATGTAATGGCTTAGTGAAGATATCTGCAACTTGATCTCTAATTTTGAACTGGATTCTTTATCAAGAGCAATCTGGCCTTCACATAGAAGAGGAATACTTACTTTAGCTCTTGTGTGTATTACTTCCAGCAGCCTCTTTAGCCACATGGATCTTTTGCTACTCCAAGTGATGGCACCTGCATCAAAAATTGAACACAAATCTAACAACATATCCAACACAACATCATAAAATATCATAATAAGCATAATAAAAATCATACAAATTTTCACTTTTAACCAAGTATAAAGGTTAAACACTAGTTGTATAATAACTAACATATCACTATGCTTAACAACTAACAAATATGTTGAAAGACTTCCAACATATTACACTTTGTAAAATATATATTAGATACAATCAGTATTAGACGTCTCTAATACAAAACAAAAGTGTCCCCAAGTGTCATTCAATATGCATATAATAATATTTTACTTAATCACATAAAATAATTTATCACAATATGTACATCTTCATATTCTAAGTCTTTACATAATGAGATAAAACTTGATCGATAACACATCTGAAAAAATAATGAAATTATTCAAGAACAACCAAACATTCATTGAAAACATGATCCATTAAACAATGGACACACTCATGGATTTATGTGAATTTTGCTTTGAAAAATGACCATGTAGGCACCCTTTTGAAGTCTAGACATGTCATACATGTTAAACTACTAGAGAAGACTGAAGAAAAATATTAAAAACATTTTGTGCATGTTTTCAGTTATAGTTATGCTTTTTTATAGTTTATAGAGTTATTACATTAGCTCTATGATTGTTCTCATCAATTTCATCTTGATTTTGATATGATTTATTCCATTTCCTATTTCTGAAATTTCAATTCTTTTTGGATTTACAATCCTCTTTCTTAAGGCCAATTTTTCCATAGTTGTGACATCTACCATCAAAACTTACTCTTAAGTATCATGATTTATTGTCTTTACAAGGTGTTTAATAGATGGTTTTTAATTTCTGAATCTAGAAGGTTTAATTTTTGATTCTTGAGTGAGAAGTGCCTGAGTAGCATTCTCTTTGGAATCAAAATTTTCCATAACACGCTCTTCTCGAATTAACAAAGAAGACAGAGTGTCTAAATCAGGTAGATCATTCTCATTCTAATACTTAGAGTTAAGAATGGAGATAAAATATCTAAAATTTTCATGTTTATTGATCTGTATAATGAAATATAATAGCTTATCTTGAAATAGTTCACAGTTACAACCATCTAATTGAGCTTTAATGTTCTTAATTTTAGCTAAATAATTGAAAATTTTCTCATCCCCCTTCATGGGTGTTGTAAACAGCTCTAAAACTAGTTTAATGATCTTAGACAACCTATTGCCTTCATACATAGTTTCTAATTACTTCCATGCATATCCGCAGGTGAGTCCATATGGCCCCTATGCATCAAGAATTCATCTCTAATACTTTACAATAGGATGGATAGAGCTTCCTGAGATTTATGAGAGAAGGAGCTAAGGTTTTCAGGGGAAGTTTGTCTCCCTGTGGGACATTTTTCAATACCAGTAACAAGATCCTAGAGCTTTCTATCCATAAAAAAACTTTTGTTGTTGCAAATCAGCAGCACCCCTAGATGCAAATCGAGGTTCTAAATGATGTTTAGAGCATCCAGTGTGATTTCACAACATGGAAACCTCTCTCCAAGTGTGGGACTTGTGAAAATGAGAGAGGAATCTCCAGAATAGAGGCTGGTTCCTCAAACTCCTCTGATTTAGATCTATATTTTGCACAACTACAGAGGTTCTAATCCTAATTCTACCCTAGATTGCAAGGAGACAGGGATAAAAATGCAAAAATGAAACTAAACTAAAGATGGTGATGCACCAAAAGGAGTGGTGAAACATTTTTTGCCATGTAAATAGACACAAATTCATGAAATGCAACAAGGGAAAACATACACAAGCTGATAGATGTAATTAGAGGTCTTAAAATGAAGTAAAACAATACAAACAGAGGACTGAAAGCATTCACAGAGTTTGCACTGTCAATTCCATGTAAAAATCTCTTGCATTCCACCATCAAAGAGGTATAAACCTGTTACAAACTGTGAAAAAGGTCTGATTCTTACAACTATCACTTGCTGGAGGTGAAAGAAGAAGTTTGCAATGCCAAAAAGTGTTCAACCCTCAAGAAATGAGCCAAATCTGGCTTTTACAATGCATGGGTCGAGCCCAGGAGAGAGAAAACATAAAAACATGGGAGCCCATTCCTCATTGATGGAAAATTCATTAAAATAGCATGGAGGACCTTACAAACCCATACCCTGTCATTTTTGACCATATTGGAGAAGAATGCGACCCATTCTGTATTAAATTTGGTTGTTGAAATGTCATTTCTGGCCATGGACACGTACCAGAACTGTTTTTGAATTTTATCTCTCCAAACTGAACCAAAATTAGAAATTGACCATGGAATCATGTAGATAATTTTAACAGCTTTCCAATGATATAAAGAACGTGAAAATCCGAGCTCTGGATCAAAAGATATGATCGTTTGAAGATTTAGGGCAAAAACGGCCCAAAAACAGATCGGCGGGAAATTTTTTCAAATTTTACCTCTTTTTTGTCTTTGGAAATTTTTTTAAAAATTCCCCGCGCTCCACTGGTCAGATGCCACGTGGCAGCTTCCTATTGGCTGCGGGCCTCAAATGGGAAAATTTTCCACAAAAACTCTGCCGAGCCATAACTTGAAAAATATAAGGAGTTAGGAGGCAAACTTTACCTTTCTGGAAAGCTGAGAGAGAGCTCTATCTGATGGTGCCATTTCCAGAAATACTTGAGTGCCTTAAAATCAAAAAATTTGGATTGAGGCACAAGAGAGGCAAGAACACAAGGAGTTAGCCACAAAAAATGAGCTGGGGCACATTTTGGATAACAATTTTGGCGACTCAGAGGGGTCATCTGCCTGCTAGATGAAAGTACCAGTAGCCTGAAGCAGTCCATTGGGCATGGAGCCATCAAATATTCTGTTTAGAACCCCAAATGACTTAGAATGTGCAAGGAGGAAGATGGAATATCACATGATGGAAGCAAGGACTGCAAAACATCTCCAGGGACAGCAAGTTGTGCCAAAGCACTTAGGGAAAGCAAAACTAACCTACAGCAAAACAATGTGCAAAGCACTTGGAGGAATGAAAATCTAATCTAATATTTACAAGGTGGTAAATTTCCCTCTAGAAGCAACGCTTGAGATAGATTCCATTGACTGGAATCTGCAGTTCTTCACCATCCAATGAGGCCAATTGGAAAGCATTGTTGTTCTTGCACTTCATGACCATGTATGGGCCACTCCAAATGGCATCAAATTTTGAATGCCTTCCCGGTTTTTCTCTATCCACATCCCATTTCAACACTAGATCTCCAACCTGAAAAGATCTATCCTTGGCCTTCCTATCAAAGGTATTTTTGATCAAAGCTTGATCCTTTTCCATTGCTTGGGATGCCTGATTTCTGACCTCCTGCAGCTCCATCAACTCTGCATATCTCACCTCCATGGGCTCAAACTCTAGCAACTCTAATTGCTTCATGAGTTCCAATGTTGGCAACTCAAGTGACATGGGCAAGATTGCCTCTCTTCCATAGACAAGTTTGAATGGAGAGTTACCTGTGGATCTCTTGGGAGTTATCCTATCAGCCCATAAGGCTGATTTCAGTTTGGTATGCCAAGACCTTTGATTCTCATCAAGAGTCCTCCTAATGATCCTCAACAAGTTCTTGTTTGTAGACTCGGCCTGGCCATTACCTTGAGGGTAATAGTTTGATGAAGTGCTTAGGTAGATCCCGTTCTTGACAGCCCACTCAGTCACCTTGGATCCAATGAATGCCAATGCATTATCTGAGATTATTGTAGCAGGTATACCAAATCTGGTCGCTATCCCCTCATAAAAGTCTAAGATGCTGGACTCATTTGCTTCTTTGAGTGCTACTGCTTCAGTCCATTTGGTGAAGTAGTCCGTGGCTGTCAAAATCCATTTGTGCCCTTGACTTGAATTGGGATTAATGACTCCAATGAAGTCCAAACCCCATTGCATGAATGGCTGGTCAACTGAGATTGGATGCAATGGAAGGGCAGCAAGTCTCTCTTTTCCTGTGAAGAATGCACAATTCTTACACCTCTTAATCCATGCATAGCAATCACTGAAAATTTTAGGCCAATAATAACCAGCCTTCATGATTTTTAGAGCTGTCACTCTTGGTGCAAAATGACCACCAACTGGTCCACCATGGAACTCTTCCAACACCCTATGAATCTGATTTGTGCTAATGCATCTCAGCAGCACTCCATTCACATCTTTCTTGAACAAAACTCCATCAACAATGGCATATGGGACAACCTGCAATCTGAAGTGTCTTCTTTGGGTCTTGTTCATCTCCGGGGGGCATAGGCCTGTGCTTAGGAAGTGTATAATACCTTGGGTCCAGCAAGGAGTGGGGGCAGCATTGTCTTCTTCTTGATTGCCACTTGGCTCATGGCTGTCCTGGACTGTCAAAACAGCCTCTTCTTCATTGCATACTTCTTTTTGCTTCCCCAAAACCAGCTGCTCACACAATCCTTTCCCTCTTACCAGCTTGGTGATCTTGATCTCAATGTCATACTCCATGACACGGGTGATCCAACCTGCCCTTTTCTCGTTCAAATCTTTGTTGAGGAGGAAGTCCTTAACCCCAGCATGTGAGACCAGCAACTGGACCTTGTTGTTCGAGACTAAATGCTTGAATTTCTTCAAGCTTCTGATTACTGCCAGCACATGCTTCTCAATAAAAGAGTACTTCACCTCATAGTCATCTAGGCTCTGGCTGAAGAAGGCAATTGGCTGCTCATCATTATCCTTGTTCTGCTGTACCAAAATGGCAGAAATAGTGTCATTACCTCCAAATGCATAGAGGATGAAATCCTTGGAGAAGTCCGGGTTGATGAGAGTTGGTGCTTGAGAAATGGCTTCTTTGATTGCTTCAAAACTCTCCTTGCCTTCTGCTATCCACTTGAAATCCATGCTCTTCTTTAACATTTTGGTGATGGGCTTGACAAGGGCTGCAAAATCTGGGACAAACCTCCGAACAAAGTTTATCCTCCCCAAGAAACTCTGAAGGGCTTTCTTGTGGCTTGGAAATGGTAGTGCTCTTATGGCTTCAACCCTCTCTGGATCAATTGCTAATCCTTCTTTGGAGACAATATGGCCAAGGAGCTTTCCTTCATGTGCAAGAAAGATACACTTTCTAGGATTTAAAGACACTCCAAATCTCCTGCACCTCGTGAAAACTTGTCTCAAATGAGAGAGGTGGTCTGCTGCATTTTTGGAAAAAATAGTGATATCATCAAGGTAAATCAGCACCACGTTGTTAATCAAACCTTTGAACGCCATGTCCATTGCCCTTTGGAAGGTAGCACCAGCGTTGGACAGCCCAAATGGCATTTTCCTGTATGCAAAAGTTCCCCATTTGGTTGTGAAGGCTGTCTTGAACTGGTCTTCCTCCTTCACCATAATCTGATTGTAGCCTGAGTAGCCATCAAGTAGTGAAAACCTCTCGGAGCCAGCCACAACTTGCAAGATTTTCTCCATGGAAGGGAGTGGGTAATGGTCCTTGAGAGATGCTCTATTTAAGTCTCTGAAATCAACACACAATCTGATCTCCCCACTCTTCTTTCTGACTGGAACCAAGTTGGCAACCCAACTAGAATGCTTGATTGGGAATATGATTCTTGACTCAATCAACTTGTCCAATTCTTTCCTCATGAGAGGCTCCATGTGTGGATTGACTGGTCTTTGTTTCTACCTGACAGGCTTAGTATTTGGATCCAATTCAATGGTATGCTGAGCTAAGTTGGGATTGAAACCTTTCAAATCTTCGTAGCTCCAAGCAAACACATCTGGGAATTCTTGACACAGCTGCATGAATTCATACCTTTCTTGTTCAGTTGTCATCTTTCCAATTTGCAATGGTTTGTTCTCTTCTACCAAGATGGATACTGAATCCTCTCTCTTGACCTGAATGTTTGCTTTCTCCTTTCTAAACTGATCATTGGGATTAAAAATGGACTCCAAAGTGATAAGTCCCTTGGGCAGCTTGTTAGTTCTCAGCTGTACCACCTGGTCACCATACTGTTGTTCCAACTTTTCTTGATTCTTAGCTGAGAACTCAGCTTCTTCTTGCAAGAAATGGATGATTTGCTGGTCATTCTCAAACACTTGCCAACTGACATTGTTATCTGGCACTGAAGGCCTCACAATCACGTGGATGTTTGGCTATACCTTGTCTTTTTGAATGCTTTCCACAATGTCAAAGGCTGCCCCTACTGCTGCAAGCCTGTCAGCAGCTTGATTCTCTTTCCTAGGAATGGATTTGATGCCAAAACCCTCAAAATCTTCCATGAGGTCCCACACCCTGTTCTTGTAGCACCTGAGTAGATCATTCTTGGTAGCATGCTGTCCCTTGACCTGATTTACAATCAATTCACTGTCACCAAAGACTTGCAAGTTCTTTATTTTCTTCTTGATTGCCCAATGCATCCCTTGCACCAAGGCTTCATATTCAGCAGTGTTATTGGAGCATGCAAACTGAAATCTAAAAGCTGAATAGTACTTTACTCCTTGAGGTGAAACAAGCATGGCTCCACCTCCTGTACCTTGTCTATTCCTTGATGCATAAAAAACCAGCTGCCATACCTCATTGTCATCTTCATGGTTTGGCTTGGTGATGCTAGGAATAGGCTGATTTTCTTCGTGTATGCAATAGACCCCTAGCTCAGATTCTTCCACTTCTTGATAAGGATCAAAAGCATGTACCTTATTTTCCCATTCATCAAGAGTTAGATCCGGGATGCTTCCAACCTTGGTGTCAGCTTCATCGGTGCTTGGGTGGTCTTCTTGATCAAATGCTGAACAATTGGCGTTGATCTGACTTGGAGTGTAAGGCTCAATGTGGAAGTTTGCAATAGGTTCAGACCTGATTGTAGCCTTAGTTCCATACCTCATTCTGAACAGCATGTGTGACCAATCAGCAGACAAATATCCCCCAATCTTGGCTGTGAAGTCCCTTGACAAGCATAGGGCAAAGAGTGGTGGAAGGTCTATGACTGATACATCTTGTAAAACAACAACATTTGGACATGCATGCAAGGTAAGACTCAAGTTTCTAATCACCCCAACTGTTGTTACTGCTGTCCCATCCAGCTGCACTACCCCTTTGGATATGGTTTCATACTGGAGCCCTAGCTGATCAGCTATTTGTTTAGGCATCACTGAGCTACTTGCCCCGGAATCTATCATGCAATTGTGCACTAACTGATTTCCAATGATTAATGAAACATAGAAAGGAGGGGGCTTCAACATTTTACCTTGCTGTCCTCCATGATTTCCCTCAGGCTGGGCAGCATTTGTGAGCACTTTCTCTTGCATCTGAACTTGCTGATTCGAAGTTGGCCAGTCCTTCATGGCAGCTTGTAACAAGTCTCTTTGGCCTGGGATAGATAGGGATTCCCACATTGATATATTAACATTTGTCTTCTTCATCTGATCAATGATACTGAATGGTGATGAAGGATCTCTTTGCTGTCCCTTTGCTTGTACATTCACTCCTTGCACGTGGGCAGCAATAACTGGTATTTGAGTTGGTCTAGGAGCTGTTCTTGGCTGCCCTTGTGCATTTGAAATTGGATTTTGCTTGCCAACCATTTGTGGAGCCATGGAAGGTTGTGGATTGGTTGGAGCTAATGGCTGTTCTTCACCCAAATTCCTTCTTTTTGACCTTGTGTTGGCTGCAACACCTTGAGAAACTGCTTGATTCATGCCACAGAAATCTTCTGCTTGCTAATTTACCAACATGGTGTCATTTGGGGCTGATTACTGTTGGAATGTTTCTTGTTGTTGGTTGTTTCCTTGACTACCCTTCACCCTCCACACCAGTAGTTGTCACCATTAATGCTTGATTCAAAGCACCATTGAATCACAAGGATTGGTTATGAGGTTCATTGCATGGAAAACACCAATCATACTCTTGAGCAATGTTGTTTTGTGTTGGCACCAATGCCTTAGAGGCAGATATGGCATTAGGATTATAGGGCTGAAATGGTCTATTGGCAGGAGGCCTTGTTTGATTTACATTTGTAGCTGGATTAGGAGGTCTTTGTGGTTGGTATGGCTGCCTGTTAGGCTGAGCTTGGGGCTGGTAAGAAGGTCTAAAACCTTGGGCTTGTTGCCTTTTGAGAGTAACCAGCTCATTGCCTAGGTTTTGCAATTGCTTCATGACTTCTTGAAGCTCATTTGGGGCACTTGGAGATGAAGTAGAAGCTTCATTTGAACTCTGATTTCTAGGAGTGGGAGAAGGAGCCAAATTAGGTGCTTGATTGGTATTTGGACTCTCTAAACTTGGAAACAATGGCATGGGAGGTCTAGGGGCTAGTTTTCCAGCTTGGATCAAACAATTTTCAGCCCTAATGGCAATGCTATAAGCCATAGGGATAGTTATGCCTCCCATGGACTGAATCAACATAGAAATATCAGAATTTAGAGCTTTGAGATAATAGAGAAAAGCACCTTCTGCTGTTGGCCTGACTGCCACTGGAATTCTCTCCCAAGTCTTTTGAAATCTGAAGTTGAAATCGGTCAGCTGTTCATTGGGAGCTCTCTTGATGGTTGTCAGCTGCTCCAAAAGAGACAAGTTGTCTCCCTTCTCTCCAAATTGCTCATGAAGTGCTATACACAGTTGATTCCAATTTGTGATAGAACCAGCTCCAAGGCTTCTAAACCATTGCAATGCTTTCCCCTTGAATGAAGATGCCAACAATTTGACAGCCACTTGCATCTCATTGATTTCATGAATTGCACAAAGATTGGCAATGTCTTTAACATGATCACCTGGAGTAGTCTGATTTTCTCCAGTGAAGTAGGGAATGTTCTTCAAGGCTGCAATTGGAATTGGATGTTGTGCATTGAGGGCAAGTGGGCTGCTACCTGTGAAGTTGACATAGGGGTTGTTTTGTGCCATTCTAATTGGTCTTAAAACCCTTGTTGACTGAATGAAAGGCCTACCAGGTGGAGGAGTTGAGAGAGTTTTGTTTGGTGGAGATGGAGACCTTTGAATCCTTCTTCCACTTTGCCTTACTCTTGGAGATAACTGCAGATATTCAAATAGCACCTCTTCTTCTCCAGCTCTTGACCTTGTAGTTATTCTTCTCATGAGTTTTCAGGCCTGCACTGCTGAAACTAGTTGATTCTTCCCCTTTGGAGTCGCCAGATATGCAAATTATAGCTCTTTTCAAGAAAGAAAATTGCAGTAGATGCACATAAACTTTTCTGCGATAAAAATGAGACCTCTAAGGTCCCACCGGGCATGCCAAAACTGTGTTGCAAATCAGCAGCACCCCTGGATGCAAATCAAGGTTCTAAATGATGTTTAGAGCATCCAGTGTGATTGCACAACATGGAAACCTCTCTCCAAGTGTGGGACTTGTGAAAATGAGAGAGGAATCTCCAGAATAGAGGCTGGTTCCTCAAAATCCTCTGATTTAGATATATATTTTACACAACTACAAAGGTTCTAATCCTAATTCTACCCTAGATTGGAAGGAGACAGGGATAAAAATGCAGAAATGAAACTAAACTAAAGATGGTGATGCACCAAAAGGAGTGGTGAAACATTTTTTGCCATGTAAATAGACACAAATTCATGAAATGCAACAAGGGAAAACATACACAAGCTGATAGATGTAATTAGAGGTCTTAAAATGAAGTAGAACAATACAAACAGAGGACTGAAAGCATTCACAGAGTTTGCACTGTCAATTCCATGTAAAAATCTCTTGCATTCCACCATCAAAAAGGTATAAACATGTTACAAACTATGAAAAAGGTCTAATTCTTACAACTATCACTTGCTGGAGGTGAAAGAAGAAGTTTGCAATGCCAAAAAGTGTTCAACCCTCAAGAAATGAGCCAAATCTGGCTTTTACAATGCATGGGTCGAGCCCAGGAGAGAGAAAACATAAAAAACATGGGAGCCCATTCCTCATTGATGGAAAATTCATTAAAATAGCATGGAGGACCTTACAAACCCATACCCTGTCATTTTTGACCATATTGGAGAAGAATGCGACCCATTCTGTATTAAATTTGGTTGTTGAAATGTCATTTCTGGCCATGGACACGTACCAGAACTATTTTTGAATTCTCTCTCTAAAATGAACCAAAATTAGAAATTGACCATGGAATCATCATGTATAGAATTTTAACAGCTTTCTAATGATATAAAAAACGCAAAAATATGAGCTCTGGATCAAAAGATATGATCGTTTGAAGATTTAGGGCAAAAACGGCCCAAAAATGGATCGGCGGGAATTTTTTTCAAATTTTACCTCTTTTTTGTCTTTGGAAATTTTTTTAAAAATTCCCCGCACTCCGCTGATCAGATGCCACGTGGCAGCTTCCTATTCTCTGCTGGCCTCAAATGGGAAAATTTTCCACAAAAACTCCGCCGAGCCATAACTTGAAAAATATAAGGAGTTAAGAGACTTCACCTTTCTGGAAAGCCGAGAGAGAGCTCTATCTGATGTTGCCATTTCCAAAAATCCTTGAGTGCCTTAAAATCAAAAAATTTGGACTGAGGCACAAGAGACACAAGAACACAAGGAGTTAGCCACAAAAAATGAGCTGGGGCACATTTTGGATAACAACTTTTAATCGAACTCTCCATATGTTATAATTTGTTCCATTTAAGAGCTGAGACTTATCTAAAGAAAAATTGGTAGAACTAGCCATTTTAATGCTTAGACGATAATGGAGACAAATACAACTAAAAAAATAAGGAAGCCAAACAAAGACAAAAAAAAATAGCTACATATCTTTTTAATAGCTATACGAATGCAAACAACTCAAATTTAGTTAAAAATAGCTTGATTTGATTGAATTTAAGACAAATTTGATAGAGCTTAGTTGGGGTCAAGTTTACAGGTGAGCTAACCAAATTTGGACTGAATCGAGATAGAGTAGCTCAATGAGTTATTTAGAAAATTGAAAGGGTGAGCTCCAAAATGAGCTATACGAGCTCTAAATGAGCTACTTAACAAATAAAAGCAAGTTTAAAAAACAATCAAGGTGGGGGGTGACACGTGACACAGATCAACAATACCAAGAAAGACACGTTTCGACTTTAAAATAGATCCTTGGGTGGATGTGAAATATTTAAAAATTAAAGTCAACGCCTCTTCAAGTTCGTGACAGTAAAAAAAACACACGTCAAAAAACTATGACAATACTGACAACAACGAAAAGAAAATGCGCATGTCACTTTTCAATTAGCTCGCATTTCGTAATGCAACTAATAATTCATTAGACAATTAAGTAAAAAACAAAATGTATACACATGTCTAAAATTAATTAGATCACTTTTCCACACTTTGACACAATGTGAAATCAAAGTCTTAGTCAAACAGAGCCACTTGTCAAAAATTTAACAGCTAAAGAATATACACTTGGTAGATTTCCACCAAACTTTTAATAGATTACTTTGAGTGGACTTAAAGTCTTAAAAATAAAGCTCGGGTCCAAAAATGGTATAAGACATGTGTCACAATCTAAGTGGCTAACTCAAAGAAAATACTGACACCCTGACACTTGCAAACGCTGACACACTTAAAATATTAATATACGTGTCAAAAAATAATTAGTTCGCGCTTTGCTAATCGGACAAATACTAAGCCAAAAAAAGATATGTGGAGCCTTTTAAATGGCTCGTACTTCGTAAGTTTGACAAAGACTGAAAAATGTAAAAAAGAGATGTACGTGTCGAAATGCTATTGGTTTTCACTTCGTAGTGTAACCAAAATGGCTAAAGAAAACTGAGGACATGTGGAGCCTTTTAAATGGCTCACTTTTCACAAGTCTAACAAAAAAATGAGAAATGCTAAAAGGTGGCTAATTATTATTGGATAACTACTGCCACAAATGAAAGACTGACAAATGTGAAATAAAAGATACTTGGAGCAATTTTATTGGCTGGGATTTCATAAATATGACAAATGTGAAATAAAAGATACTTGGAGCAATTTTATTGGCTCACCCTTCGTATATGACACAAGCAAGCTAAAAGCAAACTGATAATGTGACATACATAACTACTTGGATCTTTCCTATTAGATTGTATTTTGCAAATAACAAAGGACAACTAATCCAAGTCTGATAATGTGGAGACATGTGTAAATCCCTTATTGGATCATGTTTCACAATTGAAAAAACAATAAAAATGACACCATGAAGCAAGATGGAGCCCTCTTATTGGCTTGGGATTTGTAAAGATAAAAAGGTGTCAGATTGAAGCTACTTGGAACTCTAAGAGTGGATATGGCTTTGCAAACATGAAAAAAGGACAATGAATCTATTTAGATCAATTTTATTGGTCCAAGCTTCACAAAACTAATAAGATCAAAATAAAAATAGCAAAACAAAACAAGATGGTGCAAAATTATTGGCCCAAGCTTTGCAAAGACAACTAGCAAAAAATAAAGATTTTTATTTCCAGAATGGACTTCAAATCTCCAAACAAACTAGATCTAAATAAATATTTTTGATCCAAAGTCAAAAAATAACTCAAACAGCTATAAACGCTGAGAAAACTTAAAATAATCTCGCAAACAATAAATTTAAACTGTAAATGACTAAAACATGATGCAGAAGAAAAGATCTAAGCATACAAAAGCTCAAACACAATTTAAACAACCATTTAGCCAATATTTCAAAAAATATTTGGGTGGGCATCAGAAATTTAAACTTGGTTAGCTTGAAGACGACTGTGGAAATTTTAGGATTTCGTAGATCTGCAAATAAACTTAAAGCTTCTTTGGCTCTTCAAGTTAAAAACTTATAGATTGATCCTGCACATGCACAATAACCAACTTTGATGCTGTTAGCATATGGATTTGCACGCATGCAAATGACATGTAACAATGTGGGAATGAATTCCCTCCTCAATGAAGGTGAGGCTGCCTTTATTGAAAAACAAAACTATATTTACATCTGTACATTCAAAATTTTATGTCGGGGGTGTTTTGGGACATCAATGGAAAGAAAAGTGAATGAAGGAAATGGAATGGAATGAAAGAAAGGAATAGGATGGAAAGAACTAAAAGAACATGCAAGAGTTAGGTAAAAATAGAGCCTAATATTACATGAAGAGGAAAGATGAATGACCAACACAAATAAAACAGAGTTTGAGTTAGCCAAACAAGAACATGTAAAAGGGAACACACATGAGCAAGTAGATAATCAGAGCTTGATCATTGTGAACTAGAACAACCGATTAATAATGTTGAAAATAAGATCAAAGATAATATTTGCATGCAAGATTCAAACACCTAACATCTAATGACATAAGAACATCAAATGTTATAAGAGATAATGAATGAGACACAAAGTTCGTATTTCATTAACTCCAAAATGTTTTTCACAAAGAACACAAAGTTTCTTCCTGAAACAAAGCTTGCACAAAATTATTTTCTTCTCCTCTCTCAAAGTCACCTCTACAAATGAGCCCCTGAATTCCTTTTATAACCCAAAATTTAGTTACAAAGTAGTTAGGGTTTTACATGATCATTAAATAAGGCACTTAAGTGACCTTTGACTTTTTCAACCAACTTTTAAAAAGTGACTAAAAATAGAAACCACTTAAGTTAAAAAGTCATTTAAGGAAAAATAAATAAATAAAAGAAATGGGTACACATGGACCCACTTAAATGAATTGGATGCACACATATAAATCCTAGTCAACAATGCGCCACCCAGATCAAGACACCTAGGATCAATGCCTTATCCATTGGGCCAAGAGTCTGCCTATCCCGATCGTATGGGAATGAACTCATTAACTGTGCTCTGTAATCCTCCAAATGACAAAAGTGCTGATCTTGAAACTTGAGCAATTCATCCACCCCTTTGTCTGAGCAATATCTTGGTATGAGCTAGTTCGTATTCACATTCACAATTCTCCACATGCTCTGAGTACCTTTCCATGGTGAATTATTCATTTGTCGCGAGACCGTAGTCGTTACGCCACCTTGGTTTATCAGAATCCAGCTTCTGGTCTTTTTCCGTTGAGAAGATCTTCAAGAGACAAAATTGTTATTCACCTCCAATGGTATTACAAAACATGGCTTTAACAAACACCCCACGAATAAATATAACTAGTTATTTGCACTATACATCTGATTTGATGAATTCGAAAGCATTGTCTAGTTTTGCAAACACTTTCTACAAATTGAATAACCTGAATCTTCCATCTCACTGCACAACCTATCTTTTATTGGTTCACTTAACATCACCAATAATCACCAAAAATAACATTTTCCTTGTTTGAAATGATGGAAGTACGACTGCCACTGCCTTTGAATCTCCTGTAGCATCCAAACAATCTTCACTGTTAGCTGCACTTGAACCTCCTACCAATCCAAAAGCTTATTCACTTTCACTTGATTTCAATGCCCCCATTTTAGCAACTAGTCTCTGGTTAGATGAAGCTTTGAATGTTTTCTCCCAAGCCATTGTACACAATAGTGAATATTTGTTTCCTGTAGCTGCCATGGATCTGAGTTTAGAATAAGGATAAGCTTACAGCTGCATTATGTTTTCTATTTGTGACCTTCATTTGTTGCAGCTTTTAGCAATTAAACTGTAAGCTTTATTAGGGCCCCAGATCCATCTATATACATTACGCATTCTTTCTGAAGGCCACTGAAAATGCAGAATATAACAAGTCACAAAGACAATTCATTTTAAGGCATCTACCGTATTGATATATAAACCTTTTCCTTCATCTGATTTGAGGACAACATCAAACTCTTGATGCAAACATCTCAGCTGTAGCTTGTAAGGTGTGATAATTCCAACATAAACCTTTATGCCTGCCAACTTAGTGACACGTTGAAGATGCTCATATAATTGCAAAGCAAATTGTGCTTCATGAATATTCTGATATGAAACAGATCCACCTCTATGAGATTCTCTTCCATGAGTTACATTGTAAAACAAGTAAGGTCTCAATAGAAAATCTTTGTAATAAATTTCATCAGGTCTCCTGGTAACACTCTCACTGTCACTTAATCGATTTTGATAAAAATATCTTGAAGGAAAAATCCCAAATTTGAGGATGCATTCCATACCAAATAGATAACAACATAGTTGGACAACTTGCTTGTTGGAAGTGCTCAAAAAGGCTTCTACTATACTGCAATAAGCCTGCTGCTTGGAAAGTCGTGGCTAGGAACCCTTCTTTCATAGCTGTGTGTGAAATTCTGCTTGGACTGTCTTCTTTTACCTTGGGTGTGGCTTTTCCTTAGCTGTGTTTTTATCAATTAAAAACTGTGCCTCTCTCCTTTATTTTTCCCACGGTGCATGAGTGCATGGATTTCAAAAACAATTCTTTATCTCTTTGTTTAATGAATGATGGAGCTGCTCTTTTCTGCATACGTGGAGAATGAATCTTCTTGGCTAGGCGCAGGTTTATTTCTTCAACTGGATAGTGCGTGGGTTTCTTTCCTTTAATTTTCTTATTGAAAAACCTTCTTCTTTCAGACCAATGCGTGGTCTTTACCCTCTTAGCTGGGCATGGGAGCTAGTTTTCACCTCCACGTGGTCTTTTAGACAAAAATAGAATCTTTTATTTGTCTTTTCCTTGGTTGTGAGTGGCTTGAGTGTGGACAGGTGCATGGAAGACTATTCTCTTCCTCCCACGTGATATCTTCAATGTGGTTTTGTTATCTTTAAAGACTGTTTTCTTATTTCCCTTGCTGCGTGTGGAGTGTGGACTGTGTGCTATTCCTTTTTTTTATTTAAAAACTATTTTATATTTCCCTTTCTCCCAAATGCGTTGGAATCTTCTTAAAACTGTTTGGTAATACATAGCCTTTCTTTTATTGCTCTGTATATCTTCTTTGATGAATGCGTGGAGCTTGAAACCAAAACCAAAACCCTTCTTGTATTTCTTCTTCACCCAAGGCGTCTCCTTCAGGCTATTCTTTATTGTTTTCAAACACTATTCCTCTCTCTTAATACCTACATGTAAATTTGCTGTCCTCATCTGGCTAGTATTTGTTTAGATTTTGATAAAACCTCCTTTGTGTGCACAATTGATATTTCTTCCTTCACAATGGCATGAGTTTCTCTTGCATGATGCTGACAAAATATCATGTCTTCCTTAAGAAATAAGAAGCAATTGAAAGCTTCACACAAATTTTTCCAACGGGTTTGATGGAGGAAGTTACGGGAATTAATCTAACTTCCTCTCTTCTTGGGTAGTGGCTTAAGTGATAGGGGGAAATGGGGCAAGCAACGAGCAATTGCCAATGGGAATGACAAAATGGGTTGGCAATCCTCGTCCAATTTTCCCATGTGGGAAATTGGGGAATTTTATGCCCATTTTCCAATCCATGATTTGGCAATTGGTAGAGGAAAAATCCGCATGCGGGAAAATTGAAGGAAATTGCCAGGAAAGTGGAAATCTAGGTTCGGGAAGCCAGATTGGCTTCCCGGCAGTTGGAAACGAAAGCTTACTTCCTTGGCACTAAAACTTGTCGAATGAACTTTAATTTATATTTATTTAATTAAATACTCCTTGAGTGATTTTTTAAATATTAATTTAATCAAACAAGGAGCAATTAATTAATTAAATATTAATTAATTATTTTAATGTATTTTAACGCATTTTAAATCTTGGCAGGAAGAGTTCTCACCCGAAAATCATGAAACGAAGACCAAAACGATCAAAAAAATAAGACGATCGCGATGAGTCTAATGAACCATGCAAAGTAACACTTTTCAAAATTTTCTAATTTTTTATTTTTTAATTATTTTAAAACAATTTTGCATAGTCAAAATTGGTTGATAACAGATACCATGTAACAGAGGAAATATAATCAATAGATTACAGATCCACCATTAAAATGCCGAATATTATAGATTATGATATGCAGTCGATTAGACATGAAAGTAGCTTAAAATAGATAGCGAATAACAAAGCTTAATGTGCAAGAGCTAAAAGTAAATGAAAACAAGAACAAGAGAAAGATAACACCATATTTAAGTGGAGAAACCCGAAGGAAAAAACTCCACTGGTAAAACACTTTTTGTATTAATAATTTACACAAGTTTAACCCAACTCTTCCACTTCACTCCTCGGTCTTTATATAATGTCTGCAAAGCTCTTTCTCTTGATCATCCAATACAATGATCATTGAATGTCTTACATTCTGCTATCTTGTATTACATTTAACTCCCAATATTTAATACTGGAGTGTAAAAAATGTAAATGTTTCTGATAGCCAATCCCAAGAGGGATCACCCAAATCAATGTGGGTGGGTGAATCAGTTGGGTTGCTTCACTCTTAAATGCGAAAGACCTTCACAATACAATTTGATTAGACAAAGTTAAATAATATTGGGGCGTACTATAGTGGTAGATCCCACTTGACATTATTACCCCAACACTTATGTCATGTATATTCTTGGTGTTCTGAACTCCCATCAAGCCTTTATAATTTAGTTTCTAGCCAGTTCCAACAGATATACAATCACGATCATTCATGGGTTGCACAGAATCAACAAAGTCATCATCTCTCTCTTATTTTCTTAGAGTGTTACATCTTAGAATGCTTATTGCTTGTACATTACTGTATTTAATCATCTGAATATCATTTTCTATAGTGAGTTACTCTAAAATAATATTTAATTCAAATTATATCAAACCATTTGGTGAAACCATTCGTTGAACCCTACCTTGCTTCAAGGCCTTATTTTAATGCCCATCACCTGTAGTGGTTGTTTTGGTCCTCTTGAGAATGCTAAGCTTCCCCCATCTAGTCGTAAGCTCTTTAAGCCAATGGATGGCTCTGATAACCCTCTGATTAACTCAACCAACATCCCTCTTGAAGACATTAAATCTTCTGATATTGAACACTCATACGATGAGAACACTAATGTTGATCAAGCTCAACTTGAAAAGCTGAATACATTTAGTTCTACTTTACACAATAACCCTACGTATATTATACATGTCCTAAATTCTCTAATCACTGCTAAAAATTCTCATGATAATACCACACTCTCTCTCGTGGGTTCCTCCCTTGTCCCTATGAATTCCACCCCACTTGCCAACATTCCTATTTATATTGCTACAACCACTACTCCTATCATTCCTCCCAATAATTATGATGCAGGAACATCACTTATATCATGTAAATATGGTTAGAAACATAAAATTTTGGCTTTTTTAGTGTGTTTTTAGGTTTAGGGGGTCATCTAGATTAATCTAGGTGTGTTAGTTTTGTTCAAGTCCTTCACAAATTTGAATTTGGCAATTTCCCTCCAAATTTGCAAATTTGATTTTAGAAGGAATTTTGGCTTGTAATTGGTGTATGGATGTGATATTGGAGAAACCAAACATGTATTAAGGTTGTGGGAGGTCCTAAGTTTATAGACAAAAGTTGGGTCTTGATGTTAGAATAAATACAAAACATGTAACTTGAATAGGTCTTATGATCCTTGATTTGGTTATGGGTGAGAGAGAACATATTTAATACATCATTTTAACTAATTTTGATATCATTTGAATAGTCATGGAATAGGAAAGTAGTTCCAAGAACATTTGAGAGGAGAAATCTGGTCTGCAAACGGATTGGTGCATGGTTTTCAAGTTTGTATGTTGTATTTGTGGTAATCAGTGAAACCTTTGCATGGAATATTAATGAAGATTATAAATGGTAGTAAGTATTTTCAGTGTGTTTGTATTAATTTTGGTTATGTTTCATAGTTTTGTATGTGGATATAAGCTTGAATACATTGTTTAAACCTGTAGCAGACAATGAGGAGATCACTTAAGATTAAGTTGTAAGTATTGGTGAAAGTTCCTATCTAGAAGGTTGAAGTAAGTAACAGAGAGAAATATTAATCATATACATACCCATTCCTTCCAAAAAATATCGTTTAAGGAAAAGTTGAGGGCTATTTCTTCTACAAACTGTTATAGGTTAGGAAACCCTTGTTCCTAAGGGGCAGAGCAGTGAGTTTTATGATTATTTTCACAGTTGGGATACATTCCGAGCCTTAATGGTAAATAAAACATATGAAGGATGTCAAATTAAGAATTTGGGTGAAGTTTCAAGTCTTGAAGAGGAATATTGTTAATTTGGTGACAAAAATACCCCTACCGGGTTTGTAGGCAACCCTACCTATGGTTTGGTCATAGTGGGTTATTAGAGGCTCTGAAGGATGAATTAACTTTTGAAACTTTGTAAATACCATATTAACACCATTTTTTCATAAGTTTGAGTGTTTGAAAATCTTGAACAAATCTCAGTGAGCTACTTTTCGTGACAATATTGGAGTGAGCTTGAGGAATTGAGAAGGACAAAGCTGAAGCAAAACATAGACTTAAGATTTCATGCTCCGAATTATGACATGAATATATATATATATATATATATATATATATATATAACATCTAATGAGTTATAAAAAGGTGATTGTGATAGTGGGAAGGTTGGAAATTGTTTACTAACATTACAGTTTACCCCAGTATGTCCATAGACCTTTGAGAAGGGTTAAGAAACCTAGGGATTACAAGAAAAAATGAAATTTGTGGTCCTTGTGCTCATTATTAGAGCTTTAAATTTGGAAGAAGTCATCTTTACTAAGTCTAAAACAAGGCTCAAAATGATATATGCCATGAGAAAGTCCAATTTAGTGGAGAAAGAAGAAAACCACCTTTTAAAACTGTAATTAGCATAGGAGACCTAATTCGAAGACTAAACTATGGATTTGAAGGAGAATTTACAAAGAAGGCCACATTGAAATTTTGTATACAAGGAGAAGAGGAAGATGGGTATCCTAAAGTGGTTTTAATTTTCTTAGAAAGTTCTTGAAACAAAAGTTAGATTGGAAAAACTCAAAACCTTGGGCTACAAGAAGTTTTAAGTAAGGAAGGTGTGGTGTAGAAAAGGTACTTAGAAAGGGAGTTGGAGAATAAAATATTGTACACACATCAAGGAGGATAAATGGTACTTAGAAGTGTGACTAGTATGCTTTGGGTGTGCCTAGGCTGCTCTAACCATGAAATCACCTGAGGAATGTCCTTAAGAAGTCTTGAGAGGACAATTTTGCAAGAAGGTAAGACATTTGAACCTTTTGACTAATTTGAATCACTTTAATATTTGATTAAGCAATAATTGAGGTCTAATAATAGGGTGAAAGAAGTTTTCAAGCACAAATAGGGGTTTAATGTCAATTTTGGATCAAGAAAGAAGAGTTTCAAGCATGGAAAAGTGAGTATTTGGCTAGAGAAAGGACAATTTTTGGAGTTTTTGATCAAACTAACATTGTGAGTTGTTCATTAGTGATTAGGCTTTGCATCATTTGTATCAGATTTTGTTAAATAGATTTTAAAAGGTTGAGAAAAGAGTGATACAATATAGAAAAAGAAAGATCAAATAAGATGGTGCAAGTTAGAGAAGAGAGAAGGCCATATTTGGAAGAGAAGATGGATAGGATGATGGAAGTCTTGATGAGAAGGTTAGCAGGTATATAGGAAAATTAGAGAAGAATGAGAGATGAGATGAGTTTTATGTAGGGGAATGGGACAAATAACACAATACAATTTTTAGGAAAGTGCTACAAGTGTCAAAGATTTGCAGGACAATGCATATGAATGCCATGAGATGGAAACATGAATGAAAAAGGTTGAAAGAGGCATTGATATTATTCTTCCGAATAGAGGTAAGTCTATTTTGTTCAAAAGAGTTTTATTGAAACCAAGCAAGGTAATGCATGATATGACTCAAAGAAGGAATTTGTTTAGAACTAGGTGTAAAGCTAAGGGCAAATGTTGCAATATGATCATAGATAGTGGAAGCACTGATAATTTGGTTTCTTCTGAAATGGCAGAAAAGTTGGGTCTGAAATTTTTTTTCCCTTTAACCCATATCAAGTACTGTGGATGCAGAAAGGACATCATGTCTTAGTTAGGGAACAATCTCAAGTAGAATTTTAGATTAGAAGATTTAACGACAAGGTCTTGTGTGATTTGGTACCTGTGGATGTGTGTCATGTATTGTTGGGTAGGCCATGACAGAATGATAGCAAAGAATTACGTTATGGTAAGAAGAATACTTATACTATTGTATCAAATGGAGAAACTCATACTATTTTTCCCATTACAAGTGAATAAGAACCACACAATCAAGGCTGGTTATGATGATGACATCTAAGAAATTCTTGATGGGAATGAGAGAAGCATGTAAAAAGACATTACTTAGGGCTCTTAAGCCTTATATGACTGATTTGATAATTTTTTTGATGATGACGGATATCAGGTATGTGGAGAGATTGATATGGTCTCAAGACAAGAGGAGGTCAAGAAATATGAAGATGGTAAAGTGAAACAAGAAATAAATGGTAGAAAGAGAGAAAAAACATATGATAAAGTGCTTATGGACCAACATGAAGGTCTATTGAATGAAGAATCACTTGATGAAGTTGATAGAGGTTATGAGAAAAGTGAGATAGAGAAAAATACAGTAAGCATGTTGTGTGAAAAAACCATGAGTGAAGAAGAGGAAAAACAAGCTATGAAGAAATTAAAAGAGGCATGAAAACGTCCTACTTATCAAATTAACATTTCTATGAGTTTTGAATGTGTAGGTACAAGTAAGATGAATGAAGGTGTGGATCATTTAATAAGAGGCATGAAGAAGGTAGAGTGCAAATTACAAACTAAAGACAATTTGCAAAAGGAAGTGAGCAAAGAAGGTGAAAGGAAAGAAGGTTTTACATATCCTAAAAAATATGGAGACCAAAAAGATCTCTTAAGGATTTTTTTAAGAAAAGATAAGAAAATAATTTAGAGCATGGTGAAGCACGAAGATAATCATATCTTTAAGGTGAAAAAAATCTTGTAAATAATGTAAAAACATTTCAAGAAGCTAAGAGAATACAAGATCAAGAAGAAATCAAGTGTAAGATGAGAAAAGAGATCAAGACAAGTGATAGAAATCAATATACTTCATAAAATTTATCTCTAAGTAATGTGCATACAAGTTTAGTAGTTGAGAAAGTGAAGGGACAGTCAAGAAAAGGTGATTATTACAAGAAAAAGCTAGTATTTTACAATCTTGAGAAGGAAATGATTTAAGAAAGACTAAATGAAGATGAAAAGTACAATTTCAGAGTCATAATTGATGAAGATGCATCACATGTGAACCTGAATCAAGTATACACACTCAAGTACAAGATGGAAAATGGAAGACACAATCCTAAGAGCATAATTTTGATCAATAACATGAGAATTCCAAAGGAGAACTAGCTTGTAGAAGACAAAGAGAAATTGATGAAGATAACACATGGATGGTATTCAGTCAAGGGACACTTCTAGAGGATCATCTTCAACTGGAAAAAAAGAAAGAAATAAGAAGAAGAAAATATAGTAAAAAGTATGGGGAAAATATTCTCTTTCCCTTGGGAGTATGATGTAGGAGCATCACTCCTATTTGATTTAACAAATATAGAAATATAAAAGTTAAATTCTAATTAAGTTACAATGCAGATATAGACAATTAAAGTACATATTTGAACCAAGAAAGTAAACTAGAAATTATGAAACCTTAGTTACAAATGAAGGGATAAAATACTTAGTTGATTTGTAAATAATCTTGGATTGTGCTGAGCTGAAGAATTTATGAGGAGTAGGGAAGTGTCATACCCAAGATCACCAAATTGTACAAATGCTGGAAATGTCAGGACTAAGGCACATATGTAGGGTCAAAGATGTTGCAAACTGTAGTCATTTTAACACCCACTAAAGAACAAGGGAATCCCATGCATGCCGACCTATCACCCAGCGAACGCTGGGCACTCACTCGAGGCACGTGCGGGCACCGAGTCTCTTTTTTATGTGAGTTAAGTGGGAAAACATCATCTATGTCTAGAAATTAATGAATAAAGGTGGAAATGAGACATACAATCATCATAGGGCTCAGAACGGCCTTAGAAAAATGTATTCATTCCAAACAGAGGGTAATTATAGATAATAGATAGAGCTACAACAGAAAGGAAAATACATAAGGATTTACATTTATTCCATAGCATCCATGAATAGAAATGAAAAGATATAGATATGAATCGAATCAATTACATTCATACTCATTCATGTTTGTAACCTCATTACATTCAATGGTTCCATTAGACTACCACAACTTGATCAAACCAAAGTCATACATCACAGTAGGGATCATGTCCTTCATCCATAAAAAGAAAAATTTATATCCCAGTCCCTTAATATATTACTCCCTCATAGAGCCTCTACCCAATCCCACATAGTTCTCACAATATTTCTGCAGAGCTCTGTTCTATATATTCTCCTCCCATCTATCCAATCTATATCTTTTTCTCCTACAGGTGCTTGCATATATAGGCATCCCAAAGTGCCAACTCATCCTTCTGTGGCCTCAGATCCGGTGCCAAGTGTTTGAATGTGGTCCTCCATGGGAGCATACTTCTCTAGGTCTGCGCTTTCCACTTTTTACCATGATGTCTTCTAGAAACCTTCTATCATAAGGCATATTCCTTTCGTGGGCTTCACATGTTGCTAGGATGGCACCTTATCCATTCCACATGCACAATTGGGTCATGACTTTTCTTGTGTCCTTGCCCAAAATGGCCAATATGGCTAAGTCCTGAAACCTTGGCTCTATCTTTGCACATGCGCACCATGGGTTTTCTTAAACCTTGTCCTTTGCATGCCTTCTCCTTGCGCACCTTTCTTAAACTAGGGCTTACGCGCCTATGTGCCTTTTTGTACTTAGCCAATATTTTGGGGTCCTAACACAAACGTCCTCTAGGAACCTGTGACTGATGAGAACCTCAGAAACTCAGTTTCACATGGTCGCAAGATATTCATTGGATGTCACCTTTAATCATCTGTATATCCCTGTACTTTTTTGTTAATTTGCTGAAACATGCAAGAAGAAAAAAGAAATGTAAGAGTATAAAACACATCAATTTGTAAAAATGCAACATACACGCAATATGGGGAATCAGACATGACCCTAATTATCACCTGACTGAGTGAAGTTATGATCTGGGTGACGCACTACATTGCAAAATCCATATAGTTATTATCTATCTGTGTAGAATGATTTATCCCTAGGTGGCTCTTAGCCATTACCAATGACACACTTGAATAGTGAATAATAGCTAGATGTAGAAAATGTAGATATATATGTGCATGGAAAAATGAACTTCCCCTCCTATGTGTGTATGCAAAAATAACAGTCCCTTGTCCCTTGCGTGAAGCTAGATGGATGATTGGATACTCTTAGAATGCTCGAGGATGTAACCATAATTAGTTATATGATAATGAACATAATGCTTCGTCTTTTAATATGAAGTGACATAGAAATCTATTTATATGATTCCCTTGTATCAATTTCATCGTATGTACCACTAAAAGGGCACGACCCATGTGGAATGAAGATGACCAACAGGTACTTTTAGATCGGACTGAGAATATGAGAGTACAAGATATATTTATCTATCTTAATAAATCTAGAGGGGATGGGGGCTAACAAATAGGAACGAATGTCATGGTAATGAATGCTTAAGTTGTCCAGACTCAAAGAACTTAATAAATGTCGAAGGTCATACTGGGCAAGAAGAAGTCTAAGACTTAGACTAAAACTAGAAAGCAAGCAAGGAGGCCAAAGACAATGATTAATTAGTACTTTTATCGCTTAGGAACCGAGCATGGCAATAGTGGTATGTGATCAAGACCATAATTATGGCCTAAAGTAGTGTAAGCTACTAATCTACATTGTCCCCCACTTTATGTTGTTGACCAAATGCTTGATAACATAAAGTAGATAATAGATGCATTCCTGATAACCATGTAAATCGATGTCGAAAAATGTGCTAAGTTAGATAAGCAAAAGCTTGGGAGTGAAAACATCATTTGAAGCGTGGAAGCTAGAGAAGAGGAAGTGAAAAGGATGATGACCCTATGGTGAAAGCATATGTGTAGATGTCACTTGTATCTGTTGTTGATTTCATTGTGATGATGTGATTGGTACTTCCCATAAGGATGGGACTAACAAAAGAGAACTACAAACGAGTAGTCAAATGTTATGTGTATGAAAAATTTGATCAAAATGTGTAAAAAGAGTATGTAAAAGTATGTAAAAATGTGAAAAGGAACATGTGCACCTGACTCGTGATTCAAGTGAAGAGTGTAGAAAGGATCCTAAGATGTTGTAGAAGAGTGATTTTTTTTGGGATGATCTCACACCAAGAATGCGTTTTTTAGGCGATCTCAACCAATTACACCAAGTGTGATTTTTTTTGGTGATCTCACGCCAAGAATGGAAGAAGTGTAGGGAGAAATGTTTAGTGTTATTCTCCAACCTTTGATTTCTTCCCAAAATATAAAAACCACTGCAGATGGTGTGTAAAAATCCAATCCATTTCTAATAATTTCGATCCAACGCAAAAGTAGAAAATGAAAGGTGTAATGCATGCATGTTGAGTGTTGAAGGACTATGTGCCTGTAAAATCCATTGTGTGAACTGCTGTGAATTGTGCCAAATTGAGAAAAATATGTGTAAGTTCCCCTAGTCACAAGGCACCAAGGAAGGGTTAGGGGACACCCAGGCACTATTGTCTGAGTTTGGCCGTACTAGTGTTGTTGTGCTAAGGACCCAAGTCAGGATCTGGGTCATTGTTGAGACTGATGATTGTGTTGTACCGACACTAATTTGTGTTGAACTGTGACTGTAGATTGTTATATGGGGTGACTGATTCACCCAATGGATGCCCCCCTCATTTGGGGTGCATGCGATGTCACTAGGAGTATGTGGCCCAAAGGAGGACCAACCGATGAACTGTAACTGATACCCTATAGGTGAAGGGGATGTGCTTGGTAGAAACCAAGGCACACATAGACAAAGTGGCTAGGATACAAGTGTCAGTACAAGTAAGATAAACATGCATGTAAAAAATAATGTGTAAGCTAGTACACAAGAAGACAATGTAAACACATAGTAGTGTAGACAAAGTAGACTGTGAAAAGTAGGTTTCAAACATGGGACATCACTCACGATGTCACAAGACAATCGAGGCCGACGTGGCCAAAAGTATACAACGTGCACACAATTACAAATGGAAAAAGCCCATAAAAAATGACATATAATGAAGACAAGAGTAAATAGTAGCAAACAATGTAATCAGACAACCATGGAAGCAACATAGACCTACAAGAAAAATTTTGCACATGAAGGACCTGTTAGCATGTTAGAAAGATAGAAAGCGTGTCAAAGTGTGTATAATCTGATATAGTAGTGTGCTAGTAAAAATGAAGTAGTAAAATCGAAACAACAACACACCTGTGATGTGTACGAAAGTGGATGCCCCCAGGAGCCGTTGTGGGACTGGTAAGAGGTACTATGCCAAAATCCATGCTACATGTATCTAATCTGTAGGAATCTGCATTCACAACTAGAAGGAAAGTGAACGTGCGTGTGTATATATAGAAAAAAGATAATGACATACAAAGTATCTGTCTAGCATGTGTAATAGAGTGTACATGTAAGAATAAATGCAAACAAGACTAAATGCGAACAAGATATGCAGTATGTTGTGAGTGAGATGGAATGAATGCAAAGTGAGTGTGATAGGAGTAACATGCCCCCAAGTGAATGTGAATGAGTATGCATGTGATGAGGTTCATTTATAAAAAATACCCCTCAGCAATTGAGAATGAACCATAGAACAAGAGTGTGTCATTAGGAAATGGTTTGAATTGTGTGCTAGAAATATATGATCGTCAAAGCGTAGAGCATATAGTGTGAGTGAGTGTGGTGAGGTTCATTTCAGATTTAGACCCTCAACAGTTGAGTATGAACCGTGGAACTAGAGTGTGTCATAGGGTAATGAGTGAACACGTAGAAGTAGATGCAAGAAATATGTTCGTGAATACTAGAGTGTGTAGTGTGTATGTGCATAATAAGAGTTGCGTAGAAAGAGATGTCATGAATGTGTGATGTGTGAAGTGTGTATGTGTGAGGTTCATGTATGTATGGTATTCCCTCAATATTCAATTGTGAACCTCAACAGCATAAGAATGAGCGTATTATTAGATGTAATGATGATGTGTAATGTGTATCAAAAGATTTGTAAAGCTAATGCATGAAAGTAAGATGTGTGAAGTGTTTAGTGTGCCATCAAGATTTAAGTGTGAACTAAGCATCAAGTGTTTCATCAGGGTGAGGATACATGTGTATCAAGATGTGTATGATGATTTTAAAGACTAATATGAAGCAATAAGAATGACATAGTAGAAAATGTAGACACCAAATGATGATATAAGGGAGTACGCATGATTCCCCCAAGTGTGTGAATGATGGAATATATATGCGGCGATGATGAGAGGTACCATGTCATTATGGGAGAGCTATCATTTTTATGTCATGATAAGAGAAAGTGGCCAACACAATGGTAGGCAAAAGCAATAGGTAGGACCATCGCATGTTGGTGGAGTTTGAAATGGGTCTTGAGGAGTCAAATAAGGAATAGTTTCTTTGACAAAAATGATTGGCTACTGAAGTGGTGGATTATTGGGTAATGTTGTAGCAGACTCAATAGGAGGAGGTGTTGAACTAATTTTTAGAGGAGGTTGCTTAGGTTGATTTGATAGCACTGTAGATGACTTGAGAGGAGGCAAAGTGAGACTAATTTTGAGAGGTGATTTCTTAGTTTGAGTGGATTGCATAGGTAGTGCTTGAGTGATGGAAGAAGAAACATTAAAAGTGATGACATGATGCTCATTAGACATAGACGAATCAAATTTAGGAACCCATTGAGATGTAACAAGTGGAGAGGACCATGTAACAGAATGTTGTGCAGTGAATGAGATAAAACCTTGACACTCAAGATGCTTGATTCTTTGTTGTAAAGCATATTTTCATTATGTCAATCATTGTCCTTATGTCCATTGAATTAGATGATAATTACAAATATGGAGACCCAGTGATATTTTTTGGAAGCTGATAAGGAGGATAACAATGAGTAGAGGAAAACTGATTAATTAATGAGTTATGAGTTGCAGAAGAATATCTTGTTGCTTAGCATTGAGTGCAAACTTGAGAGGCGTGGGGAGTGGCAAGATTTGAGGTTCACTAATATGAGCACATGTAGAAGACATAAAATGAGGATGAGATGTATAAGGAGAAAAAACATGAGCTTGAGAAGCATCCTTAAGATGTTGGATTTCATATTTAAGAGATATAATTGTGGATTCCATAGCCTGAAATTTATCTTGAAATAAAGAATGAAGATCTTGAATGGATGTGTAAATAGATTGATTGGAATTAGAACCAAGATGATCAAAGATAGCACTGACTTGAGCGGGTGGCGTATCTTTAGGAAGATACATGGTGTCTATGGATTTTTGAAGAACCTCTTTGCAAGGTGAATGCATTTGAAGTAATTTAGATAGAGATTTGACGAACCTTATGAACCATGATAGAAAATATGATGTGGCAAAGAAGGATCCAAATGACCGATCATGAGTGGGGTTCACCAAATGATATAAGCAAAATATGAAATATAAACTTGCTAAATTCTAATTAATTATAGTACAATGATATAGACAATAATTAAAGTGCAAATTTTGACCCAAGGAAGTAAGCTATAAAATATGAAACCCTAGTTGAAAATGAAGGGAATAAAATACTTAGTTGATTCGCAATGAATAAAGTTGTGTTAAGCTAAAGATCTGATGAACACAAGATGAGGAAAGTGTTGCACCCGAGCTCAGAAAATTGTGCAAATGCTGGGAATGGGGTACTTGGACAGGGTCAGGGGCACCTAAGGTGGTGTAGACCTCCTCTAGGCACCTGTGACTGCTCAGAACCTTAGAAAACCCAATTTCGCTAGGGTCACAAGATGTTCACTGGATATTAACTTTAGTTCCCCTTATACTTCATTGTACTTTGCTATTGTTTCACTTGAAACCTGCAATCAGAAAGAAGCACTTGTAAAACCCCAAAACACATAAAATCCTAAAAAGAAAAATATGAAAATGGGGATTCAGAATGACCTTGACAGTCACTCGAGTGAGTGAACTTATGATCGAGTGCTGCACTACATTTCAGACTTTATGTATTTCTATGTGTGTGTGTGCGTGTGTGAAAATCGTGCCCTAGGTGGCTCTTGTGTGAGTCAGCACTTGATAGCGACACAATAGCTAGATGTAAAAAATTTAGATAGATGTGTGCATGGAAAAATGAACTTCCACTCCTATGCATGTATGCAAAAATAATAGTACCTTGTCCCTCGTGTGAAGCTAGATGGATGCTTGAATTATCTTATAATGCTGTTGGATGCAACCTTAGGTGGCGATAGATAATGCTTAGTGCTTGGTCCTTTATTATGGTCACATAGCTTTGTATTTATATGATTCCCTTGATTGAATTTTTTAGTTAATCACTAAAATGCTGACCCATAAGAAATAAAGATTTCCAACAACTAGAAAGGACCCAAATGATGCAAGTAAGATACAAAGAGGTCAGGGACACCTGGGCACTGACATCCTGGCTGGGCACTAGTGGCCAGACTCAGAAAAACTAAAATGTCGAAGGTCTGAATAGGTAAGAAGGTGTGTAAGACCAAGAAGAAAACCAGAAAACAAACAAGGAGGCTAAAGACAATGGTCAATTAATAATTTTCTCACTTAGGAATCATATGAATAGTAGTATGTGATGAGGACCAAAAATATAACAAAAGTGTGTGATTTAATTCCTACACTAGCATGTAAATGTGGATGGAAACATAATTTTTTTTCTTTGTCATTGTGTTTGTAGATTTAGGGGGTCACCAAGAGTCATCTAGGTGTGTATTTTTGTTCAAGTCCATCACAAATTTGAATTTGGTAATTTTCCTCCAAAACAACAAATTTGAATTTAGAAGGAATTTTGTCTTGTAATTGGTGTATGGATATTATCTTGGAGCAACCAAGCATGTATTAAGGTTGTTGGATGTCCTATTGAGGTCTATAAGTCTTAGTAAAGCAATGATCCTAACCTAGTTCTTAGGTCCTAATTTTTAAGAGTAAAGTTGGGTCTTGATGTTAGAATAAATGCAAAACATGTAACTTGAAGAGATCTTATGAGCCTTGATCTGGGTAGGGGTGAGAGGGAACATATTTAATACATCATTGTAACTAATTTTTATATCATTCGAATGGTCATGGAATACGAAATGAGCTCCAATAACATTTAAGAGGAGAAATATGGTTTGCAAATAGTTTGGTGCATGGTTTTTGAGTTTGTATGTTGTATTTGTGGTAATTAATGAAACATGTGCATGCAATATAGATGAATATTATAAATGGTAATAATTATTTTGATATGTATTTTTATTCACATTTTTGAGTTTTCATATTTTTGTATGTGAATATAAGCTTGGATACATTGTTTAAAACTGTAGTAGACAGTGAGGAAATCATTTAAGATCAAGTTGTAAGTATTAGTGAAAGTTCCTATCTACAAGGTTGAAGTAACAAAGAGAGAAATATTAATCATGTATAGGCCCATTCCTTCCAGAAAATATATTATAAGGAAAAGTTGAGGGATATTTCTTGTGTAAACTATTATAGGTTAGGAAAGCCTTGTTCCTGAGGGGAAGAGCAATGAATTTTATGATTATTTTCAAAGTTGGGAGTTAGTCTGAGCCTTATTGGTAAAGAAAAAATGTGAAGGAGGTAAAATTAAGAATGTGGGAGAAGTTTCAAATATTGAAGAGGAATATTGTTCATTTGGTGACAAAAATACCCGTACTGGGTTTGTAGGAAACCCTACCTAGGTTTTAGTCACAGTGGGTTATTGGAGGATCTGAAGGATGAATTAAATTTTAAAACTTTGTAAATATCATCTTAAAACCTTGTTTTCATAAATTTGAGTGTTTTAAAATCTTGAAAAAATCTCAATGAGCTACTGTTCGTGAAAATATTGGAGTGAGCTTGAGGAATTAACAAGGACAAAGTTGAAGCAAAACATAGACTTAAGATTTCATGCTCTGAATTATGACTTGAAAATATCTATATATATAACATCTAAGGAGTGATAAAAATGTGATTTTGACAGTGGGAAGGTTGGAATTTGATTAATAACATCATAGTTTACCATAGTAGGTCTACAAACATGTGAGAATGGTTTAGAAACCTAGGGAATACAAGAAAAAAATGAAATTTGTGGTCCTTTGTTCATTATTAGAGCTTTAAATTTGGAAGAAGTCATCTTCACCAAGTATATAACAATATTTAAAGGGATATATGCCATGAGAAAGTCCAATTTAGTGGGGAAAGAGGACTGCCACCTTTCAAAACAGTAATTAATATAAGAGACCAAATTTGAAGACTAAACTATGGATTTGAAGAAGAATTTACAAAGAAGGCCACATTGAAATTTTGAATACAAGGAGAAGAGCCAAATGGGTATCCTAAAGTGATCTTAATTTTCTCAAAAATTCCTGAAACAAATTTTAGAGTGGAAAAACTCAAAACCTAGGGCTACAAGGAGCTTTAAGCAAGGAAGGAGTGGGTGTATAAAAGGTACTTAGGAAGGGAATTGGAGAATAAAATTTTGCACAGGTACTTAGAAGTGTGACTATTTTGTTTTGGGTGTGCCTAGGTTGCTCTAACCATGAAATCACCTGAGAAATGTCTTTAAGAATCCTTGAGAGGGTAATTTTGCAAGAAGGTAAGACATTTGAACTTTTTGACTTATTTGAATCACTTTGATAGTTGATTAGGTAGTAATTGAGGTCTAATAACATGGTAAAATAAGTTTTTAAGAACAAATAAGGGGTTTAAGGTCAATTTTGGATCAAGAAGGAAGAGTTTCAAGCTTGGAAAAGTGAGCATTTGGCTTGAGAAAGGACAATTTTTGGATTTTTTGATCAAACTAACATTGTGAGTTTTTCATTAGTGATTAGGCTCTACATCAAATTACCATACACAACCTAGATCCTCTTCAGGCACTCATGACCTCAACTCATTGTACCATGATTTGTAAGCCCAAATTCACCAATTACAACAAACCTCTTCATCCTTATCTCTATATCTAGATTCCTCACTCCTCCTTCTTAGCCCTTTTACACACACCATCTCATATTATCTGTTGCCTCCTAACTTTGTTGCGCCTAATCTTCCTATCTTCAATGGCCATGGAAACCCTCAGGAACATATTTTCTCTTTTCATGTTGCATGTCTTGACTATGTTAATTATCTCACATTGTTGGAAAAATTATTTCCTCGATGCTTACATGACTATGCTATGTTATGGTTCTATAATCTACCTGTCCATTTGGTAAAATAGTTTACATCTTTATCTGATGCATTTCTTGCTCATTTTTCTATGAATATTGGCACTAAGATATCCTATGCACAATTAGTAAAAATTAAACAAGGATCTAATGAACATCTTGTGGCCTATGTCTTGCAGTATAAGAATAACCTTTCCAAAATGACCAATGTTCTAGCTGATTCAGAATTGTAATATCCATTCATTCAAAGTCTTTTGCCTCTAATCCACGAGCATGTCATTTTCAATACTTCTCCTTATTTTGATCAATTGTGTCATATGCTCAAACTGCATGAAATAAAACTACTATCTAAGGGAAAATTGAAGTATTATGATACTTATCCACTTCATCTTCCAATAAGTTTCAAGATAAATCTACGTTTAAACCATCCACTAAGCTTACCGACTCTAAAAGTACTGTCAATGTTGTTTCTACACCATCCAAGCTTCAATTGGAATCCATGAGGCACACTTTTACTAAGCTACCTTATGCACATCAGCTCCTATTACCGTAACTCATTAAAATCCATTTGACTACTCTCCCTCCACATCTCAATCTAGATCCTTCTCAACCATGTGGACGTAATTATGATGAAAATGAACACTGTGATTATCACCAATGCAATGGGTAATCTACTGATTGTTGTCTTAAGCTCAAGCATGTCATTCAAGATCTTATCGACAACAATGTGACCATGCTTCCAAAGTCATCTACTTCTAAACTAGTCAACGATAATCAAAATATTAAAATTTTCAATGACCCATTACCTAATCACGACAAGTTGGTTACTGATTCCTCTACAAATCATGCATATCATGATGTGCCTCCTTCATCAGAGCTGCTTGATTTTCTCATTGCTACTATTGACATGCCACCACCAGTTATTACATTCTCAGATCATGACCACCATGCTACATTTTCCTCTGAATCGCTACATATTGATGCTTCTATTGGTGCTCATATAGTAAATAACACTATGTTCTATCCCTTGTGAATTTCCAATGCAATCTCTCTGGCACTCTTGTTGGCTATCAACTTTCTAATATCTCAAATCACATTTCTAGTCCCTAATTCTTACATACATGTTGTCCTTCCCATTACTATTAGATACCTTACCATACCAACATTGTTCATCATTACATTTGAAATCAAGCACTGTGACATGGTCTTAGGTCTCCCTTAGCTTCAAGCTACCCAAGATATCCCTTCCATACTCCACTTATGCCTTAAGTTCATTCATAGCAAGCAATTTGTCACCATTCAAGGTATTACACCTCACACTCCATTAACCTCGTCCCATTCTCCCCTATGTTTCATCCCCATTCATGACATCTTAGCCTCATGTACCTCTCAAGTCTATATCTACCTCTACACCTAGATCTCCCATTCATTCATGGCCTACATCAGGACCCCATCATCTACACCAGTCCATTAGTTCACCCCTTTAGCTTAATTCCCCTACTCGGGTAACCCATTCTTATAGGAATTCTCCACTTCCTTTACCACAACGGTATCCCTTACATACACATATTTACTCTCCTACACCAGGGGTCGAAGACCATGGTCACATGTCTTCTCATTTTTGGATACTGGATAAGGGGCCCTCGCTCTTTGCTATTGTTTGATAGCTTTCCATCATTTTCACACTTGGGGGGAATCATAGTTTCTCCCCCCATCACTATTGGATGTCTCTATCATCTACTCATAGCTTATTTTCTATAATTCACTATAAATCTTTCCTAACATCTAATCTCAATAAAATACAATACCTTTTCCACCCGATGACACACTCTTGTTCTACGGTTCATACTTAACTGTTGAGGGTGAAATTCCTAAATGAACCTCATAGGCCACACACATATGCTAGTGGAAACATGGCTCCCCTTCTATGCACATCTTGCATATCACAACACACCATCATATTCACATGACGTCTACCTATCGTGGTTGTATTTACTCTGGATAGCTTATAATACTTACATGTTACACTTTGTTTCCTATGTTATTCAGATTCTTAGTATATCATTATGTTTTTCTATACACATATACACATTCATGTGGTATCTTGAGGTGAATGAAATAAATTTACAAATTATTACACAATGCATGATGCTTGACACCATTCTTTACTAGTCCTACCGAGGCTCCTAGGCAAATCTACCTTTGCTACTCTCCTACTCCACAATCACAGGTTCTATTATTATAATATTTACTACTTCTTGTTACTATGACTTAATTTTCACTGATATATACATGCTTTGACATACCACTTATCTTTCTCACATGATAATGACTGCTTCATGTGTACCATTTGTGTTATAGGATACTATACAATTGTGGTTATTTGTTACTTCTTATTTGTTATTATTTTTTCAGTATTTACAATCTATGCCCTATGTCTTTCTTAATCATTGTTTGATTATGGCCACCTCGGACTTGATTGTCTTGTGAAATTATGAGTGATGTCCCATGTATACAACCCAATTTTCATGGTCCCTCTTGTCTTCATATTTTATTGATACATTGTATTCTATTGCATGCTAGGTGTTTTACACTAACACTTATTTCTAGCCTATATTGTTTGCATGTGCCTCGGTTTATACCATGCATATCCCTTGCCCCATGGAGGTATCCAATTCATGAGATATATATCCATTTTAGGTCCTCTCATTTGGGACACATCCTCCTACATTCGTCACATGCACCCAAAATAAGGGGGTAACTATTTGATGAACAAATCACCCTTCTAGTAGTACTGAACTCTAGAACAGAACAATACAATATAGAATTGGCCAAAGCACACAGTCACAGATTGGTCCAGAATCAATCTTGAACCAAAAGCATAGAGAAGACACTAGCACCTAGTAATAGATAGGAACGGTGGGCACTTGTGTCCCACCTAGTCACTTGTGTCCTGAGGAAAAAAATTGGTTTCTCAGTTGATCACAATTTCTAGCAGGTTCCAATATAGATCCACAATATCAAGAACTTACCTCTAGTTACAAAATTTATTCAATCGATTACAATTCAATTATAATTCAGTTACAAATAGGGACATGCCAATATGTAAAGGAACTTATCATTTAAGAAGCATTATGGAAGGAGAGAGAAAATATACCTCTCTCCCCAAAACTCTTCTCCTTGGTGTGAGATCACCCTAAAACCTCACTCTTAGCATGAGATTTCCCAAAAACCTCATCCTTGGCGGTAGGACTCTCAAATCCGTGGCTTGAAACTTGCTTGGTTGGGAATTGATCACTCCTAACTTCATTCGAAAATATCTCCAAAGTAAACAAGACAAATTTCTATCATATACTCTCTCATACATCAAGTGCACTCTTTCCTTAGCTATTACTTTTTACACACTCTTACTTTATACATATGTTACTCTACTTTTTCATATATGAGCCTTTGACTACTCTCTTTATCTTTTGTGTAGGTTCATCCTTACAAGAAACAAGTAACAAATCACATCAACAAGCACAATCTCTAAAAAACGCTACTATGCATATGATTCACCTCTAGGGTCTACCTCCTTTTTTGATTTGTCACGCTTCATAGGGCAATCACTTCACTCTTCATATGGCTGCCTGTCCATTTGGCATGCTATCAACTACACTGCTATCCAGATTATAAGGTACACATATTCTATCTACTTTATGATATTGAGTATTCACTAAAAAATATAAAGTGGGGGAAAATATAGACACCAATTCTATGCACTTGGGTACATTTATAGGTCCTAAAACATACTAATGTATACATGATTCCTAAGAAAGAAAAATATTGGTTGACAACTCCGTTTGGCCTTTTGCTTGTTTAATATCTTGTGCTTTACTATATTTACACATCTTAAATTTCTACGGACACTTCAATGATTTACCTTTTAATGGCCTCGGACACTAGCGTCCAGTTAGGATAGAAGCACCCATGCACTCCTTTCCCTCTCTTTCTTCTTCTTATTGTTTTGGGTCCTTTTCACTTTTTGTTCACCTTTTAATACTTTGGGTTGGCTTTTCAGTTGTAAATTACAAAATTCAAACAAGTGAATCATATATATACTTAGTTACTTCTTCTAAATAAGGGGCCAAGCACTATAAGCATTATCTATCACCACCTAAGATTTCACAAAGGCACAAGAGCATTATAAAGTACATATCTAGCACATCCATATAAGGGATAAGGTCTACATTGTTATGCATATAATGCATAAGAGGGGATTTTATTCTATTCCATCACACACATTTTTACATATTTGGGGCAATCTAGATCTATCCCGCTATCATCATGCAAATTGCATAAGGGAAACCTAGGGAAAGAGACAAAAATAAACACACACATAGAGAACTATATGGAGTCTGAGATGTAGTGCAATGATCAGTCATAAGTTCACTCTTCGGGTGACCTTCGGGTCATTATGACTCTAAATTATGCATATTTTCATTAGATTTAAGGTAGTTTGTGGGAATTTTCAGGTAGTCACTTGTTTTGCAGGTTATAGGAGTGACTGGAGACCTAACAACAAAATCGAAGCAATAAAGAGAAAATAACAGTGAAAATATTCCAACCTAGAAAAGGTCAGGTTATGAGCATTTTAGGAGACATAGGCACCCAGATAAGTCATCCATGCTTGGGGTTCTCTGGCCCTCCTACAAGTTCTTGTCCTGTACATTCTTGGGGTTCTGAACCCTCATCGAGCCTTTGTGACATTGTTTCTAGGCTGTTCCAATAGATACACAATCACGATCATTCCCAAGTTACACAAAATCAACTAAGTCATCATCCCTCTCTCATTTGCTTAGGGTGTTACATCTTAGAATGCTTATTGTTTGTACATTACTATATTTAATCATATGAATATCATTTTCTATAGTAAGTTACCCTAAAATAAGATTTAATTCAAATTAGATTAAATCAATTTGTTATCTTCTATAAAGTATCTTTTATCACTTTGGGTTGGCCTTTCTAGTTGTTAATGACGAAATTCAAATGAGAGAATCATTTATATATGAATTACCATTAATAGGGGCTGGATAACTAGGGCTATTACCTACTATCTACTACTTGGGAAAAGAACACCATTCAAGGACTGAATTTGGGCTACATTATTCACTACATAAAAGGGGCTATTTATAAATTCCATCTAACACATTCATCTTGGGGAAAGTCATTATTGCGTGATATCTTGGTGAGACTAGCACATAGGCAAGATAGCTTCAAGGGACATAATTAAATCACACATATACACACACTAGAACTACATAGAGTCTTAAATGTTGTCCGACTCAAGAATATGAATTATTTATTTAATCTTATATTTGTTTGAGCCTTGTACAGGTAGCTATGGTTTATTTTGCAGGTTTGGGTGTCATAAAGAAACCTTACAACGAAGTGAATGTAATAGGGAATGAAAGGAAGAAGTTAAGTTTAGACCCTAAAAAGATTAGAAGTAGAGCACTTGCCAAGACACTAACACCAATTTCAGACACAAGCACCTGAGTGGTCCTGTCCAAATTTGGGCGTTCTCATTCGAAGAGGTTCTAGATCTTAGTTTCTCAGGAATAGCTTTCACATATTAGATATAGCCTTTCCAAATTATTTTCCAACCCATAATCAATCCAAATCTATTGATACAAGCTAAGTCACTCTTATATCCTATCTTACACATTTGCTTGTACTTTACATTCTATATTTTTTTAATTATTGCTATATTAGTTTGATCTCAATCATATGATAAATATTTAAATTTATTTAAATCATTTAGTGAACCTGATCCCTTACATGCTCTTTAACATACCCATTATTCTCCAAACCCAAACCTTGGTTACATTAGGGTTCATATCTACATCTTATCTTCAAATATAAACCTAATTTTCATATATAACCTTCCCTAAATCAGATCTACAAAATTTCCCTAGGGTTTCATGCTTCGTCATTCCCTTTATGTCATTTTCTAGGGATCCTAATTTTCAAATCACATTTTGTTTCATATCTTGAGTATAACGACTCTATTTTCGAATTCCTTTGAGGTTATTTTTCATTTTTACATATTTAACAAAAACCTCTTTTTTTTCCATAATTTTGAGCCCAATTTTTGGAAATCCAAAATTACATTTTTTTATTAATTAAGGCATACTTTGAAAAATATACACTTTTGTTCAAATCCATAGGATCTTTTCCTTTCAATTTATAAAATTCAAAATTAGCTCTATTTTTTTTGTAAAATTTAAATTCTATTTTGAGATATGGGAATTTTATTCATTTGACAATAGTTACTTTTTTATCATTATCACTTTCAATACAAATCTATTTGTCTGTTTAGCTTACTTGTGTAAAATTCTTTTGTGGCTTACCATACAATTGATGATAATGCTTTCCCATTCTATATTCAGGTTCAAATTATTAATGTTCTTATTAAGTGTGTCTTAGTTGATAATGTATTTGGTCCAAATGGATGCAACATTTCCTTTCTCCATCAAATATGAATTTCTGTTGTTGATCTAACTCTAGCTACTCTATGTATTTGTGAATTTGATAACACACCTGAGAAAGTGTTGGGAGAAATCACTCTACCCATTACTATAGGCCCTTGCACTCTTAATGTTTTATGTTATATTATGCATCATGATCTCACTTATAATATCATTAGAGACCATCGTTGGTTACACACTATGCATGTAATAATTTCTACCCATGCGTTAACACAAAATGTCCGTGAAACAACTTCTTCCATGCATAATGCTACAATACATCCCAAACCTCATGTTTCTAATCTTTGTGATATCCCACTTATACATGATAATGAATGCACTACTTACATTACACATCATTATCATCCTATTATGGACTACAATGCTACTAATTTATAGGATGGAATTTCTATTAACACCCATAATGCTCCTCCTACTATGTCTCATTCTCATCCACAATATAATTGATACCTAATGCATAATGTTATACACCTAACAATAAATAGAGATTTGTCCCCTATGATGGTTTCTACATCTGTGATACCTAAGGTGTTGGGTGACACTCATATCCCCCTTCACAATATCACCATATTCATGCCTTTCAAATATATTACTTAGCAAAAATCTAGATACACTTCTAATGATCATATGCTTACTTATTCCAATGTTACATCAATCTCCACACCTTTCTAGTCACATGATAAAACATTGTGTGCTGATTTGATAATGATTTTTAATGCTCTCACTTTCCAAGATTTTGTACATGATTCATATGCAATGCCTAAACCTCACCTTGTTGCACCCACGGGAGAAATCAATACCCCTATTTATACATTTATGTATATGGTCATAGGTTCCAATATATATAGATTTAATGCTTTTCATCTTCCCAAATTGCACATATTTATTATGACGAGTCTTATATCTCCCTCCATTGCTTGAAGTTGATACTGATGAGCCTCCTAACATTACATATGTTACACATATTTTCAATCACAAATTTATTCTTATGTTTACACTCACACCCCATACATTTGAGATCTTGGCCTCTATAGGGTTTTACCCTCAATATGTTGACATTATTCTTTTTTAGCTCTTATGTTTCCCAATGTTTCACCTATTCTAGTTTATGCTAATAGACACACTCTTATTTTTTATACACTTCCTACTCATGTAATTGGGATCTTGGACTCCATAGGGTTCACCCCTCATTTTTTTGACATTTTTATATGGTATCTCATTGGATAGATCATGATGGAATTCACACTTGGGGGCATTCCATCCCCCTGCTACTCGATGATGCACTCTTGTTCTAGTTTCATACATGAATGTTGAGGGAACACTTACCTACATGAACCTCACTTTGCACACGTACACTAGGGGAAAACCTTGCTCCCCTCTCATAGTTGTTCTATTTCATGTTCACATATTTACAAAAATTAAAAAACATTAGCCTAAATCTTGATTGGATGTATCCTTGCTTTCTCATACTATTTTATGTTACACATTGCTTATCATGTTACTTAGATTCATAGTATTGTCTATTATTTTTCCATACACACATGCACATTCACATGGTAATGTTTGAGGTTAATGAAAATCACTTACATGATTCTACATGATGTATGATATTTGGCAATGTTCCTTATTAGTCCCACTTAGGCTCCCGAGGGCATCTACCTTTACTATTTATCTATATTTAGGTTATATCATTGCAAAATCTACTACTTTGATTATTATTTTTAGTTGTATACATTGTGGCATACTATTAGTTTTCTAACATAATAATGGGTACATCATGAGTAAAATTTATATTGTAGGGATACTTCCAACCATGGTTATCTGATTTTCTTATATATTGTTTATGCTTGTGTCTTGATTTTCATTATTTGCGAGATATTACCTATGCTTGATTACATGTTTTATTGCTATATCCTTACAGGATTCGAGTGTCTTGTGACATCCTAAGTGGTGTCCCATGTATTTAACGAGCTACTCACCGTGTCTTTTTCCATGATACTGTGTGTTTTGTTTTTATTACATCATGCATACTTGTCTGCGAATAACACTTTTGGGTAGCATTTCACATTTTTTTACATGCGTCATGGTTGTCACCATGTGCATTCCATATTCCCCTTGCAAGATTTCTATTTCATATGTGCACATGAGTTTCAACTTTCCTCACTTTGGCCTCACTTTCTTGGTTCATCTCACGCACCCCAAATGATAGGGGGTAACTATCGAGTGACTATTCCACCCTCTTAGTAGTCCAGAGACTAGACAAAAAATGGTACACAATAAAATAAAAACAAACAAGAGTTGAGAAATATGTTCAAAATTAGAATTGGGATAAAATCAGTGCAGGGACATAAGCACCCAACATAGACATGAGTGGTGGGAATTAGTGTCCCACCCGGGTGGTTCTGTCTTGGGGTAGAAACATGTACATTATAGGATTAACATGTTTTCAGTGATGTTCTTTTCCGATTCCAGTAGCACATACTCAGTTACAAGTTACTATCAGGAACAAAATGAGTGGCATGTTACATACTTTGGGAAAGGGAAGTAATTACTCTATTTAATCGGGATCATTTGTGACCAATTTCTATTGTATTTTTGATCATTTTCAGTAGCACTAATATGTGGGGAAGTGTTAATGGTTGGAGGGAAAAGCCTACAACTGTCCCAATACTCTTCCTTTGGTGACATGACACTTAACTTCTCATTTTACCGATAAGATGCTCAAATCCTCAGTTTAATGACATGATGCTTAAATCCTTAGTTTGGAAACATGATACCTAAATCCTCAGTATTATTCCAATCATCTCCAAGGTAATAAACATATAGGAACAATTTAATCTCTTTTCTCATGACACACATGTGTACTCTATCCTTGATTCACTTGTTTTTAAATAAGCATTTCTATTTTCAAATTTATTAAGTTAAAGTTCAATTTCAATTTCATTTATCATGAGAATTAACTATACTTATCTTCTTTCGTAGGTTCGACATTACTAAAAAAAAGGGCAATGCATAAATGGAACAAGGAACAATCTCAAAGGAAATGAATCTCTGGTAAAGGAAATATTCAAGGAACAAACACATGAATCATTTATAATACGTACTCAAGGTCACCCCTATGATCCTTATCCTCTTTTATATTCCACAATACACATTTGATAATCTCCATTCAACACAATATCAAGAACAATCCTCATTCGACATGCTATCAGTTACATCTCCCTTCGAATCTCCACAAGGTACACTTTTCTTATGTACTTTATGATATCGAGTATACATTCACCAACATAAAGTGGGGGGAAATGTAGTCAAGAAATCACATACTTACTACTTACATCATACCGCTAAGTATGTTACTATATGCATGATTCCTAAAATGAAAACTAAACATTAACAACACTTGTTTTTCATTTACAATGCTTTATCCCTTTTGCTACTCTTGACATTTTCTTATCTTAAATGGTGACTTTACTTTTGGACATTGGAAAAATTATGATCCAACTTTGTATTTCTTGTTTTATCCTTCAAGAATCCCAGAAAACACTATCCATTAAGGACAGGAGTGCCTAGGCACTACTATCCCATTTGGGTGCTTCTATCCTCTTCTCGCCTTTTCTCAAGTTTGAAATGCCACATCATTTGTTATATTTTCTAAAGTCTATTTTATCACTTTGGGTTCAAAATTATAGTTTTTAATGATGAAATTAAAACAAGGGAATCATATATATATATATATATATATATATAAACATGAATTGCTTACCATTATTAGGGTCTAGGCAACTAGGGCTATTCTTACTATCTACTACTTGGTAAAAGAGCAACCTTTAAGGATGCTATTTGAGCTTCATTATTCACTGCATAGGAGGGGCTATTTCTAAATTACATATCACACATTCATATTGGGGGAAAATTAGGTATATTCCATTATATTGGTATGATTAGAACAAGGGAAATATATATTAAAGGGAAAAAATTCAATCACACACACACACACTAGAACTACATAGAGTCTGAAATGTAGGGCAGCCCTCGATGACAATCACATTGGGGCGACCATTGAGGTCAACCTAAATAAAGCATATACATTATTTATTCAATCTAATGTTTTCTTAAGCCTTGTATAGGTATCTAGGGGTTGTTTTGAAGGTTAAAGTGTGACAAAAAAACCCTATAAAAAATTGGATGCAACAAGGAGTGAAAGGAAGAAGCTAAGTTTAGACCCTGAAAAAATCAGAAGCAGAGAACTTGCAAGGACACTAACACCCAGTTCAAACACCAACGCATAGAAAATCCTGTCCACATCTGGGCACTTCCATATGAAGAGGTTCTAGATCCTAGTTTGTTAGATAAATATTACATAGATTAGATTCATCCTTCCAACCTATTTTCCAGCCTAGAAGCATTCCAGATCTACTGATACAAGCTAAGTAACTCTTATCTCCTATCTTTCACACTTGTACTTATCATGATAACTATTGTTTATTATTGTTATATCTATTTGATCTCAGTCCTATAATAAAGATTTAAATTTCTTTAAATTAATACTCTCTCTCTTTAGTGTATACACTTGTTTTTCACATGTACTTGTATCTTGATTTGTTAAACTTAACATTGTATCTTCTTCCTCTCCTCATATCAAATTAATTTCTTCTAATCTATGGGGTAATCTTTACCAATATTCTTCTCTCTTTTAACTTAAGGTTATATGTACTTATATTTTGACTACCATGGGTGAGGCCCCCAATAGAACCACTAAAATTACTTATCATTTTTTAAAGACACTCTAAAAACTAATTTTATTAAATTGAAATTCTATATGATATATACAAATCATAGTATAATGACATAAACTCTCTTTTGTTACAATGTTCTCTCTAACTCTTCAGAATGTTTTCTATCCTTATTCAAGCTCTCTAAACTCTAAATGCAATGCTTCCTGTAGGATTCCTTCTTTTATTTTTGAGTTCTCTATACTTCTAAACCTTTGCTTATTACCTACGTCATTTTAGATGATTCAATAATTTTACCTCTTGTTGGCATTGCTTGAGAATTTTATCACAGTTGTGCCCTCCAACTCCATTAAGCTTTGTGTGTCCCATTCAATTTAAGTTCCCATTTAATGATTATGAAAAATTTAAAACAAATTCCCAGACCTCTGATTTCTCATTGGGTTCCACATATGTGTCTAGAAACTTTGAATTACCGCTGCTGGAAATATCTTGAAGAGATATTTCTAATGATTTTAAATTTGTAATCTCTCGTGCCCTCTTGTGGAATTTGTACACTTTTGAAATTTCACTATGTCACCCACATTTTTTTATGCATAATTAAAATTGAGCCCCCTTCTAGACCATATGTTATCATGACATGTGTCATAATCATAGATTTCCTCTACTCACTGATCTTTTGAGCTCTCTGTAACATTTCAAACTTGTGAAATTATTATTATCCAATTTTTCCCCTTAGGGAAACATTGGAAATAACACCCAATAAGACCTAGACATCAGACAAGGCAACTAAGGATAACACTAACCTGCAAGTAATTTCTAGGGTTCCAGGAGCATATTCAATGAATTTAGAAGTGAAAATCATATTGAGGATTTTTTTCCTGTTTTGGGTTTTGACCCTTAAGATCAACTTAAAAAATGATGGAATGCATGCCCCATGGGCCCACATCTGGCTAATTAGGTGAATGAGAAAAAATGGAAAAAAATTTAATTAGGGGCCATGCAATATTTTATTCAGCCTCCTGAGGTCCCCGACATTGATTTTTTTTGGAAGATTCAGTTTTAAGGGAAAAAGTTGCAAAACATGCCTTTGGAGGAACCAAGCTAAAATATAGCTCGCTAAGAAGCCAAACAAACATCTTGGAGAGATTAGCGGGTTAAGGATCGAAATGGTAATAAGGGGGCTCAACCAATCCATTCTTGGATAGCTCAACATATAGATCAAGCTCATGAGCTCACACAACATGGAGGAGGCCACATGAAATTGAATGCAGGCCGAGTATTCGAAGGAGCTCACCGAGTAGCTCCTTGGTGAGTCTAGTCAAACATATGCAAGAGGGAGCTCAGTCGTAAGCCAACATATATTAGTTGAGGGATTGATGAATGCCAAGTCCCATTGGCCTGAGCTGAAGGATTTACGGGGAATTCCAAACGTGGGGTCTAATGCACAGACGAGTTCATTGTAATGAAAGCTCAGGTGGTTTGCAATAACAAACAAATCATAGGAAGAGCTCAGTGGTATAATGTGAGGGAGCCCAAGGATGAGCTGACCAACTTGGCTATGAATGGGAGAGAAATGTGAGAGACACTGTGATCATCAAAGAAAGAATGACTTAGGAGGGAAGGTAATCGATCCTTGGTGGCCCAGATATTTCACAGGGGATCAAGACCATAGCAATGGAGGTCGGCTTGGCCATGGGGGAAGTGCACAATTCAATGAAGAATGGAGTCATGAGGAGCCAAGCATAGACATCTTGATGTGGGAAGAGTTTAAAATGGAAAGCTCATGAATGGGCTTGATGCAACGTGGATTTGGATCATAATGCATGGGATGTGGAACTCATTGCAATAGAGAGGCCCACCACCTAGCTCAAAGATCACTATAGGGCCAGATCGAGCCAAGCATGGCATCTAACACACTAGTAAGCTTGACAATGAGCTAAGATAAATGAAACAGATCAACACCTGATTGGGGATTTACAAGGAACTCAAGGGTGAATGGGATCTTGAGTTAGAAATAAACCATTCGGGATGAAATGGGCCATTAGGGAGAAAATCTAGAGAATATCTCGCTCAAAGCGAGCTCGAGACCGAGTAGAATGCCATGTATTGGAAGAGCCTGCGATAAAAAATGAATTTATGGGGGAGCTAAGGAAAACATATTGAACTCGCAATAAAAATGACCAGGGATCCATGTTGGTTACAAGGATCCTAGCCACTAGGAAGGGAGGAATAATATAATGAAGATAGCTCAAGAGACAAATCATGTAGGAGCAAGCTCGTTCAAGGTGGAAATATGAAAAAATCGTTAGAACAAGTTTAGGAGTGAGCTCACAGGCATAATAAGAGAGATCATAGAAGAGCTTGAGATCAAGAGTGCACAAGTGGCTCAGACAAGTGTCAAGCCAACCATGAAGGGAGCTCGTGAAGTATTAGGTCATGACAACTCGGATGTTAACTTGACACGCAAAGGGAAAATAATAAAGGCTAAGGTAAATGGAATTTCACTGTGTAAACAAGAGGACTGAGATTAGAAATGGAAGTCAGATCGAGACAAATAAACATGTGAGAGAGTCAACTTCAGAGGTGAGAGACTTCGAGGTTTGGGAATGGAAGTGTTTGGACTCCGCGGAAGGGGAAACTTTAGACTCCGTCGAGCTGCAACTCAAAAAGGGCGGGTTTAAGGAAAAGGAAGTATGAAAATAGTCTTCAGAGTGTGATGATTTTGAAGTTTAGGGATGGCCGAATTTGGAGGTAAAGTGAGTTCATTTTCGGAGTTTGGCATGAGAGACATCCGAAAGCAATAGGTCCGAAACATTGCGCTCCCTCCTGATGAAATCAAACAGCCCATTGAGTATTCATTGAATCCGTGTTGGCTCATGGTGGCATGGAAATTCAGATGTGAGTTTTTTGGTAAGTTATTGGGTGGCCGCGTGGACTGATGCAAATCCCATCCCACCAAACGCACCATGTGAGCAAAGGTGTGGCTCGGGTGCCAATGTAGCAAGGTGACATGGTGATTAAAATTTTGAAGAGCTTGGGGTCTAGCATAAAAACGTAGTGGGAAGTGAAGTGGAAAGTGGATGCCGAGGCCCTCTATGGGAAAATCAAGGAAGAACTCACCACCAACTCGCTGAGTAGCTCAGCGAGATGGTTCACCCTCACTAGCAATACACATGACCATTATGACACAAAAAAACATCCTGAACTAGAAACATGCATAACTTATGTCCGGATCATCATATTCTCACAAATTTATAGTCAATAGAAAGGTAGAGGGAAAATACATGTGATGGAGCCATAAAATTATATTTTCAGATGTTTTCAAAACCCTGAAATTATAGGGACCCCAAGATCCCAAAATGCCATATATTGGGCCAAAAATGTCTATTATGCACAAAAGACCAGTCAATGGAATTGTGGAGAGATAATATACACCATGCCAACATAAAAATTGAAATTTTAGAGGTTCCAAATCTTTGAAAGTTTAGGAATAGTGAACAATGTTGTGGTAGGTGAAGTGCATTAATGAAGGTATGGCATATTTTATTCTCCAACAAGGAAAATGACCTTAAGGTATGGGCTTATCGAGCTTTCCCATCACTCTTGCAAGTGCAATGATGGTTCTTTTAGGTGATTGAAGAAAGAAATATGAATTTATTCTCCCCTCTCTCAAGATTTCTTCCTATAAATATAAAGGGGTTGCATGTGTAAAGGGTTAGTAATATTTCCTCCTCTACACCCCTATTCTCCATTCCTTCAGCTGGGATATTGTGAATTTCATGGGGCTGAAGGCCTTCTTTCCAAGATTTTTAATGGCATATTACATCTTCTTGCTTAAAAAATGTACTGTGTAATTTATTGGAGTAATACAAATGGTGCTTTGTGATTCATATGTCAATCCTTACACTATTTTGCTACTTTCTTGCCTCTCATTGTGTTTGCAAGATCTATGCATATTATTTGTTCATTGTAGGGTTTGGGTGTGTCATGTATATTTGGAAATGGTGTAATGTGTGCATATTTGTTTGTGGTGTATAACCACCCTCTCTAGGTGCATTTTTCTCCATTTTGCAGGGTAGGGAATCTGTCCAACACTCCTTTTCTTGGTATATCACCGCTTCTAGTGTAGTTTTCTCTTCATGTATCTCTCTCCCTATCCTCTTGGAAGCTTTAGATTAGGTTTAGTCAATAATTTTACTTGCATTAGGATTAATTTGTGGTAGGTAGGATTAGGAGTGAGAACCAACCTTCTTCGGAGAGCTATCCCATTTCAAATTGTCCCATACTTAGGATAGCTCAATGTTTGACAATCACACCGAATGCCCCATCTCAAACCAAGCCATTCGGGGGGTGCTGTGATTTTTCAATAACAATTTTATTTCATGGTTAAATATCACACATTTTTTATTTTAATTGAGTATTACATTTAAATAACTACCTAGCCATGTGTTCACTATGTGGACTGAGTCTGATTTCTTGACACATCCCCTTTGCATTAACTTGGTCTCTTATGTCCATTTTAGGTTCTATAGGGAAGTGATGTGTATCTTCTTGATAGGTGTTAGAGTACAGATGTGACACTTTCCACATTCACATAAACTCAGGATCTCACAACCTTAATAAGCTGTGTGGGATCACTCAAAATTTTAAGTATTAACGGGATATCATTTATCTTATACATGGCACTTCTAAGTAAATAAAGGGACCCCAAACTTTAATAAGTAAACTAACATTGTGAAATTAACATAGTAATGACTCAAAAAACTTATTTGCTAAAGTGACCCCTCAAATTTAGAATATAGAGTGATCTCTCCAAGGATTAAATAGATCCTTATATGTGATATGCTTAACATAGATAATCAAGGGCTCATTTAAATTCCATGACCAAAGGGCTCAATCTTAAACATTTGATAAAATACTTAAGGACCTTTTTGTATCTATAAGAGCTCCAAATGATTTCCATGAGACCTAAAACTATTGTGACCCCTTTATTTAAATGAGATCAAAATTAAAAAGGTATTTCTATTGGGTAATGAAATATTTACCTTGTGATTCTCCTGCATTCGACACTTAATATATTTTGAAATGTGAGCTCATAATTTAATGGTTGGAATTTGAAACCCATTTACTCAAGATTAGCTAGGCCCAACTATGCTACATCCTCTGTTGCTTTATTATTCTATTTAAACAAATATTCCTTATATTATGTTCCATATTTATTCTAGATCACTCTTGTGTACAAAATCTATTTGATCTCTTTTTTCTCCTTTGTTGGTAATTATTCCTACCATTAATATTATTTTGATTCATCCTCTTATGCTCGTTATGACACTTATCCCTTATGGTAATCATATAAATTTTGAGACATTAAAAATTAGAAAAACATCCAATTTCCTAATTTAATAAAATATGTATATTTTTTTTAAAAATTTGAATGCAAAGATCTGCTATAATGGATAAACAATGAAATATAAATGTTAAACAATTTATTAACTTTAACTATGAAAGGAAATGAGAAGGGTAAGGTACTTATATGAATTTTTCTTATCCCGAAGTGGGTATTAATTGGAAGATGTGATGGAACAGGAGTACACAACGTGATAACTAGGCTAAAAAATGTATATATGCTCGTGATTCCTAGATACAGGCACATGGGTAAGGATATGGGTGCTCATGGGTGCCTAAGACCTATTCGTGGGTGCCAGAGTCTACAGAAATGGTTCAAACCTAGTTCCGAAAATGTCGCTAGGGCTTTGCACTTATTCACTTTTGGTCACCTTTATGTTGCACTTCGATGACCAAGGTACCTGTAAATCAACACACACATATTATCCTACAAAAACCATCAAAAATACATCAAATCCTAAAGAAAGATGCAAAATAAGGGGGTCAAAATGTCCTCAACTATCACAATGGTGAACTCACGACTGAGCACTACACTACATCTTAGAACCAATGTAGTTATATGTGCTTATGTGTGAAATAGTTCTCCTAGGTTTCCCTCATGCTAATGACATCAAGATAATGAGAAGTAGCTAGATAAAATAAAAATGTGTGGATGAAATAGAATGAACTCCCCTTACTATGTAGTGTGTATGTAGAGTAATGCGCCCAAATGCAGTTCCTTGAGATATGTAGATAGTTAACCCTTGATAATAATTACCCACACTTATAATGGTGTGTATGTTATGTTTCTATAGGGATATCTTGCTCAAATTTTGACACTAATGACCTGAAATATCGACTAGTACCTCGGGATATGAAAGGAAAAACTGAAAAAGACCGACCTCAAATGTAAAAAATAAGATAAAAAATAAAGAAGAAATGGGCACCCAGGATGGACAGGAGTGCTTAATGCTAGTGTCCAAAGATAAGTGATGAAAAATGAGTTAAGAATGATAGAAAGGGATCCCCATGACTTGACCAAAACTGGGTGTATGAGTGACAAGTGCGAAAGATAAAAGTAATAGAAACCAAAAAGACAAGTGGATGGACTATGGAATGGGTCACTAGTGAATAATTTTCTTACACAAGATCCATATATAAAACAACATAATTGGTGGTATAGTAAAGATTAGTAAGTGCATGATTTTGTGTCTACATTTTCCCCCACTTTATGTTGTTGAGAGAAATCTTGGTAACATAAAGTAGATAGAGATGCATACATGAGAGAATTCGAGAGAATCCCATGTTGTAGAAGTACACACAAATGTGGTAGAAGTACATGCCGAATGAGAACACATAACATGAAAAACCATGGATTGGCATGTCGATCTATGTGGTGTGATGAAATACATGGGACTAATATGAAAAGAACTAAGTGATATTGATGATTGCGGTGTTGAATGATTAGAGATTTTGATTTTGACATTGATTGAGATGTGTTGGGATTAGGAGTGACCAATTCCTAACCTCGTCGCATGTGTGTGAAAAATTGAGGATTTGGGCATCTTGCTACCAGAGGAGGAGTGTAGGGAGAGAGGTCTAGTTTTAACCTCCAACTTTAACCACACCCTCAAAAGGTCTAGTCACTGCAAATGGAAAAAGACCAGATTTTGTTGATTTGGATCCAATTTTGATCAAACGTGAATAACCCATATAAGAGAAGTATAGGAAAGGAAATGATGTATCATTGCCCCCATTCCAGAGGTTTCACTACAATGTGTATGAGATGGCTTCCATGTTAGACCATCTAGAAGCAGTCACAAAATGTAGAATAACTTCCCATGTTAGGTCATCTGGGAAAGTGGTGATATAACTCCTAAGTTAGGTCATATGGGAGGATAAATATGCTCTGTTGTGTTGATTAATTGATGTGATTTAGAATAGTAGAAAGTTTTTGTTGTCGAGAATTGGAAACATGTGATTGATTAGTTACTCATAGAGATATTTTACGCTTATTGCCCGCATATTAGGTCATTAGGGGGAATTTTTAGAAAGCAGTGTGAAATGTCACATGATGTATGAGAAAAATTTGAATTAGGAATGTAGGATGATTGCATAATGGTGTGAAGGGGATTATGGGACACCCTGATTATATGCCCCCCTTTTGGAGAAAGGGGGAGTGATGATGTGAATGAATGTTGAGTCTAAAGTAAGTGTGTACTGATGTGATGGAGAATATATGATAGATATCACAAAAGTGTGTGTATATCGAGTTGAAATGATGTCAAGGAGGAATATAATGCTTACGTAATGTGTACGATATGATGGTAGGAAAAAATCTTAAAATAACAACATAAACGAGATAGTAATCAGAGTAAGGATGCCTAAGATATGAATGAAATTATATGATGAGTATTAGTTTGAAGAATAAGTGTGAATGATGAATATAGCATGGTAAGTAATGGAAAGTTACTATAAATAGTAATGTGAAAAAGTGAATAGGCAATTCATTTGATTATTGTGTAAGTGTGATTTTGAGCTCTGGGTGTACTAAGATGGGTTAAGTGAGAGAACCATGATTGAATTGGTTTGAGATGGTGGCAATAACTATGGTGTCACATATGACAGCTGAGCTAGTAAGTGTGATTTATTTTTTGAAAGATGTGTTGATATTAGTCATTTTTGATGAATTTTTACAAAAAAAATTATTTTCAAGTTTCTCGGCATTTTCAACCTTAACAAGAGCGGTGAAGGCACTAATGACCTTCAAAACACCGAAGCCTAGGCATGGGCGCCAATGACTTGTTCCTAGGCGCCCCAGTTTTGCTCCTCGGTGCTGACATCCTAGTAGGCTTGGGTTAAGCCCAGAGTGTTGTAGATGTGAAAATTAATGCTTATTGATGTTATAGGTAGGTGTGTTTGCATATATATGAGATGCTAACATGTTTTTTATTGTCGGTTTGTGTTTTGTAGAGGGACATATATTTGAAAGAGTTTCATGGTGGCCGTGACTTGAGTACATTGTTAGGATTGGGGTTATTAGATGAGGAGTGGGATGTTCTACACCATGCCTACCTGAGGCACATAGTGAGGATAGGGGATGTGCCCCATAATATGTCTATGATCATAGCTTTGTGTGATAGGTTGTGTGCAGATACTTGCACCTTTTAGTTACCTATAGGAGAGATGACATTGACTATGGAGGATGTGTATCACATACTAAAATTACTGATTGTTGGTGATAGGGTCCAGGTGATGGTTGTGGATGATGCATAGAGGTAGATGAGGGCTGATATGTGATATTTTATGGGGACTCAAGTTCATACTGAGGTCCAAATTAGCCTAGATAATATTATGATACTAGGGGTTTTGTGACTGTGGAAGTTTATTTCCATTATTATTGCATCATCAGTTGCATTAGAGGGTGGTGGTGTAGGAATCTTGTATAAGATGATTGATATTTTATGTGATATAGAAGCGAAAGACATGAACTATACTTGGGCATGATGTGTATTGGCCCATCTATAAAGAGATCTATACAGGTTTACACAAGAGGAGTATGGGGGTGGTATTTGAGCTACCATATTATTACATGTATGGGCCTATGAACATATTTCAATATCGAGGTGTTGTCTCCCAAAAATAGCTTTACGTTTTCATAGCCAAATTCAAATTTTTTGAGGTCATGCCCTTCGTTGGTGTTTAAGCCAAGCTAGAGATTCAAGAAATTAGCAAAAGTCATGCCCTAGAGCTGTTTAAACCTCTATTTTGCTTGTTTTTAGAAATCCTACATTTCCCAGTCTATGCACGTAATATCCTCTTTGCAACCTCCCTTTTTGATTGAAATTGTTCACTTGTTCTATGGCTTGGGTTGTCAAATCATTGTTTTGCCTCCATACCTCTGGTTCATGAAGGAAATTTGAAAATTGGACTCAAAATGATGAAGTTTTCTTTCTTTGCGTATTTTCCACAGTCGGGATGAAGGGCTTCTTTTCCCTGTCAAATTTTGACCCTAATGAATGTAGGTATGTAGTCAGATCCTATTGGATGGGGAGGAATGGGATTTTTGGTGAACTTAACAGTTTTGGTCACTTTTGGCAAAAATGATAAATTTGACCTGTGGCTCCGCTAAGGTCTTGGGCCCACCGTTAAAAAGTCAAAGTGGAGGAGTGGAATGACAGATAAATTTGAGTTTTTGAGCCTCTTTTAAAAAAAGGTGAAAAGTTAAAAAGTGACCCGTAGCCTTGATCAGGCTTTAAAGGGAAAAAGTCAAAGTTGAACCCCATAGGGATAAAGTCAAAGGTGAAGCCCACTATTGAAAAGTCAAAGTGGACAAGCGGGTCATTGGGGCACTTTTGGAAATTTAACCAAATTCCCAAAAGTGAAGTAAAAGTTCTAATTTACCCCAAAACTCTGCCAAGGTCTCGAGCCCGTCGTTGAAAAGTCAAATCGGAGGAGCAGAATGGTGGAGAACTTTGAATTTTTGAGCATTTTTTCAAAAAAGGTTAAAATGTTGAGAAAAGGGCCATGATCCCATTTCCAATAAGAACGTGCCACATGTCATAGTCAAATTGGAGCAGTGGGTTGACAGAGGAAATTGAATTTTTGAGCCTTTTTCTAAAAAAAGTTAAAATGTTGAGAAAAGGGCCACGATCCCACTTCCAATAAGAACGTGCCATGTGTCTAAGTTGAAAAGTCAAAGCGGGGCTATGGGCCAATTTTTTCCAAATTGCCAAATCTCATGAAAAATCATAAAATGCGAAAGGCTTCCCCTGTAACTGCTCCAATCCCTTCCTGCCACGTGGATGACCCTATTTCAGAGTTAGAGGAGAAAGTCAAATGGTCTATATTTAAACTAGCAAATCGAATGTAATGGTTACTTTGCAAGATTTGGTTTTTAACCCGCCATGAGCATTTTCTTCACAACAGAGGAATTTGAAAAGGTGTTGAAGATTTGTGAAGTTGTAGTGGTTTCTTGTGAAGAATATAATGGCATCTTGATGTCATTCCAAGGGATGGCAATTGATTTCAAAAAATACGAGAGTACTTTGTACCTAGAAAAGATAGAAAATGCCACATTGCTTCTATTTTCTCTTCTTCCTCAAATTTCTTCCATTCTCAAGGTATGTACAAACTCTGCTTGAGCTTCAATAATAAAATAAGGAATTTTGGACTTTTTGATTGAGGGATTGATTGGTACTTTGTGACCAATGAGTTTCATTCGGTCTTGTAGCTTCTTCTACGGGTTTGTTTTCCTTGTAACTATAAATGAATAATGAAATTTCTAATTAATGTGTGTGGGTATCTGATATTCTGTTAGAGTAGGTATTTACCTTAGCTCATGTTCACCTAGGTACTTTATTTACCTTTATTGTATTATCCTCACCCACTTATGTGTGTGGATATTTATTTTATCTTATTTAGATATTAGGAGATATTATCTAGTTGTTAGGTATAATTATTTCTTTGATCTATGGTATTGACTAGTTCTTTCCTTGATCTATGGTATTGACTAGATGTTTGATGTCTAGTTCTCTCCTAAATCTATGGTCTTGACTAGTTATTTGATGACTAGTTATTTCCTTGATTTATGGCTTGATCTACGACCTTGACTGGTTCTTAGATTGTTATTCCTTGTCTATTTAAGCAAGTCCCATTCCCAATGTATTGCATTAAGTTCCATAATAATAAATAATATTACTACTCATTTGTTTGCAAAGGTTTATGTAAAGTTATTCTGGCAAATTACTTTCATCTTATTGATTGTGGTGTTTAATTAACATCTATGTTCTTGGCTTGGTACGATCTGGTTATCGTTCCTTTCATGGTATCAGAGCTGGAGATTGCTGATTAAAATCCTTAGCCCTTGGTCATATGGTATGGTCATATGAGGGCTTAAAGCTTGTGATTCCTACTACTAGGTGCTTAACTTCAGTCCCCTTTAATTTTATTTGTGTGGTGAAAGAAACAACAATTTATTTTGTTTTAGTGGCAACTAAAATAAATAACAGAGCAAAAATATTGAAAAGTTTGTATCTTTTTCTCGGTAACTCGGTTTTGAGTGCCATTTTTTGCAAAAGTGTTTGTTTTTTCATGCTCTTTCCATTGGAGTTATTTATTTTTAGGTTTGCACTATAATTATAAAGTTCCAAATATGGAGGAGTGTTGTAATCAATTGTGGACGCAATTTTGGCTGAGCCCAATGTCCTAAATTTTTGGGAGTTGTAGTTTGTACCTATCATGGATTATGAGAATGATATGATTTTCTCTTAAGTATGTGGACTTCAAGAGGATATTGTAAAATTTGTGGAAGAAAATAGATCACTCAAGAAGTAAAATTCTCTTCTACAATCACTCATTCACGTTAAGGATACAATAATACACTCCCCGCAGAACAAACTTGCTAGCCTACAACATCACCATCATATTGTGGACAACCATATCCATGCTTCTATTCCACTTACAGATTGTTTCTCTTGTACCCACTGACATTGATCTGCTAATCTTTGAGCTTAAACCAGATTTTGATGCTTCTAAACTTGTGAGGCTTGTTACTGCATGCTCTTCCACATCTGTGCCTATTACAGTACCACATGTTGTGTATCCTACTTCTGCTCAGTTGCATGGATTTTTTAAGAAGCATACCACTGCATTCAGTTCTCGCATGCTCCATTCTATGGGTCTCACTAGTAGATTCATTGGTAGACATTCACAGGGTATTGTTTCCTCTATTCCACATGTTAAGTGGAATTCTCTTCATGAAATTAGTTTTTGAGCAGATACTTCATTGGGATCACACATTGACAGAGCTCCTTTTTTTATTCACTCGACTCTTTCTAAGGATCATGAGCAACACATGAGTTCTGCACCTTCACTCAGGATTGAGAAACCTGAGATTTGGGCTATCAGACATGATCAACCTGACACACATTCTAATGTTCTTTTTCATGCACCCATTATGCATTTTGCACCAAGTCATATGTAGGCATCTTCTTCATCCATCCGTGTTGATTTGGGGTGGATATCTGATCAATTGTGGTAGATGACATAGGAATTCATTGAGAGGAATCTACAGGCATGGCTCCTCCACCATTCGACCTCTTGCTCCACTTTCTATACCTTCTACATTGTGATGCTTCTTGTTTTGAGCATTTTTATTTAGCATGTGTAGTGTATCTCTCTTGTTTGTTGAGAGATTTTTTATCTGTATTTTTGACACTTTTGACATGTTGATAGTCCTTTCTTGTGGGGGAGCTATTTTGGTGGAGTCCTAGTGTTAGTTTTGTCAGTGTTTGAGTAGTTGATTTTGGGAAACTCATATAGATTTATAACGCATCACTCCACCCATTCAACAGTATGGGAGGGTGTGGTGTTGATCCTACTTGTTCGGGTTTTGTGTCCTTGCCTTGTTACCTTAGCTTTTCTTGGATCATGACACTCTGGATTTTGTGTCCTTGCCTTATTTCTTTGGTTATTATTCTTGGATCATGGCACACCTATTTTTAGCACTTGATCAAATTATGTTTGGTGTTTTGTTTGCACTTTTGACATCACTCTATTGATAGTCTCCTTATATGGAGCTATTCTGGTGGAGCCCAGTGTTAGTTGTTTTTGAGTTTTGTGACCGAGTAGTGGATTTAGACCACAGTGCACACCAAACTTCTTCAGCATTGTATGATTTTTTTTATCTGAGCTTCTTGGGATGCCTTGGAGTGGTTATTTACTCTCTTTACTTTGTTGTTATAGGTTTTGGGTACCTTGCGGTGTCCCTTTTTTTCCAATTATTGTACATGAGTACCTCATCAGGCCTAGTTGCCCGGACTCATACTATGGACATGCCACATATATTTTGGCCCTTAGCTTCACTTGAGGGGGGTGTTAGAGTAGGTATTTACCTTAGCTCATGTTCATCTAGGTACTTTATTTACCTTTATTGTATTTATCCTCACCCACTTATGTGTGTGGATATTTCTTTTATCTTATTTAGATATTAGGAGATATTATCTAGTTGTTAGGTATAGTTCTTTCCTTGATCTATGGTATTGACTAGATCCTTGATGTCTAGTTCTCTCCTAAATCTATGGTCTTGATTAGTTCTTTGATGACTAGTTATTTCCTTGATTTATGGCTTGATCTACGACCTTGACTTGTTCTTAGATTGTTATTCATTGCCTATTTAAGCAAGGCTCATTCTCAATGTATTGCATTGAGTTCCATAATAATATATGATATTGTTGTTCATTTGTTTACAAAGGTTTTATGTAAAGCTATTATGGTGAATTGATTTCATCTTATTGATCGTGGTGTTTGATTAGCATCTGTGTTCTTGGCTTGGTACGATCTAGTTATTGTTCCTTTCAATCAAGAGATCAATTAGTCAATGGGCACGAATGACATAGAAGAAGAGCTAGTCAAGATCTGTGCGAAGGTGTTGAGTGAAAGCTTGGGTATTCTACCTATTGATGATCTTTATAGGAAGATCCAAGAACCAGTTCAGCATGAACCAACTTATGGATTCATCCTGGAAATCATTGATAGGTGTGTGAAAATTGAACATTCTTGGAAACCCTGAGGAAACTCAACAAGAGACTAAAAAAGCTTCCTAGCAACGTTAGCGTCACTCAGGAAACAAGTGAAGTTCTGAGTGACCATTCCACCGTGCCTAATGAAAATGAGATGTAGGCTATAATCCAAAAGTTCCAAGAATTTTGGGATAAGTAGGTTTTGTTGGAGGAAGAAAAATATGATGACACAGAATAGGCACAATGTTGCATGTCATTTCAATCCTGAAATCAACATGTCTTTTTCATTTTGATTTTTTTCACATAGGAAGCAAATTTTGACTTGGTCTCCTACATGAGAGTTAAACAAAGTAGGATTATCATTAAAAATAATATTTTCTAGGATTTATCCTATTTTCTCTCAACTCCTTTTATTATAAATAAGGGACGCTTATGCATTCCAAAGGGTTGAGATTTTTGGAATATTGAGATCTATTGTGAAGAAGAAAGACTTTTTGTTTTCTTTTAATCATTTGAGGAATAGGAACTGATGCTATTTTGTAAACTTTGTGTTGTGAGATGTATCTTTCTTAATATATTGTTCTTATGTTCATAATCTTAAGCTATTCTTTGTTTAGCATCTTGATTGTTCTAATCATTTCAAACATTACATTTGTTATTTAAAGCTCGTATGATTATTTCGTGCTCTGTGTTTACTCGAAAGAAAATACGTTCCTCTCATTTCCTTTCCATTGTGTTTCTTCCATAATAGTAATTTCCTTTTCGATCCATTTCATTTCGAAAGAGTAATGTCTTCACCTATTACGGATATGGATTTTGGGATTATATCCCAACCCCAGTGGTTAGATTAGTGTGAATACTGTACATATTATTTCTACTGTGTTTTAGATTAGTAATAAACAAGTACCCTCACCTGTCTTTGATGAGGGATTTAATCCCATGTATTGTGGTTGAACCTCATATTTTGGTGTGACAAAATATCCAACCAATAAAAGCCAAAGAACATGGTGTAGAAAGGAGAGGTTTTTAAATCTTAAATATTTCTAGCTTGTAAGCCCTTAGATGCCAATTCAATAAGGAAAACTCTGCAAAAAGGAACTCAGTGGATGAAGTTAAAGTAAAATTTAGTGCCCTCATCAAGGAGGATTTGTTCAAGGCTGAAACTACCAACAAGGATAAGATGAAGGAGATCACAGAGCTACACAACGTTGTTATAGATGTCACCAAGGGCTTGTTGCAGAATGGATGTATTGCTAAGGAAATGGAATACTCTCTTGGCATTTAGTTGAATGCCATGGTAGACACAATTATCCCTAAGGTCATGGAAATTTCTAGTGCCCTTGATTAATTCAGACTCCATGTGCTTAAAGTGAAGATCTCAGTTGTGTCAATTGTTAATGTCCCTGCTTCAATTTCTTAGTCTTTTCTATATAGTTGTTACATTTAAAAATATAACTTTATCATTTTGAAGGCTTTAAATTGTAAGCACCACAATATCAACTCCATCTGTGACATTGGCGAATTAGATTAAGGAGTTAGCACTTAATTGAGGAAACACAATTAGTTAGAAATGGATGACTATGACAACCACCCCTTAGCCTATATTATGCTTCTTTCTCATTGTATAAGGGGTTGGATTTTGAATACGTTTGCTGAATGTAATGATACAAAAATTTTGAGATCAAGTGATAGAAAAAAATTTCTCTCCCCTCTTATCTTTCATGTCTTTCTATTTTCACTTTCCTGGACAATCGTAAGAATGGTGTTTCGAGTCTAAAGTATATTTTAATCTAAAAACTATGTGTTCAATCCATTAATTATAACTCTCCAAGGATCTCCACTAAACAAGATCATTAGTTGAGGATCACCATTACCACCTTCCATGGATTCAGCCAAATATATTAACTCATATGTCATGGTTGCCAAGGATCATAGCTATTGTGCAGCAAGTAGGATATCTGACTCTGTAGTCTCTATACTCTGATGTTGTTAAGAGAAATTCTTCTTCTACTTACTGGTTCTGCATTAACAGTAGTGAGTAATCTTGCAATCAATTGAGGAGAAAAACTTATGTTCTTGACTGGTGGATTAGACTGACACTTTGTGTCCCTATTTCACCCAATCTTACTCACATAAGCTATTATTTCCTCCTGTAATTTAAATATTCTCCCACTTTTGGAACCTCTTCTATCATCTGACCATAACTCCATCAAAATATGTGAATCATTCTCTACAGCTAAAATCCTTAATTTCAGAATGTCTGAGATTGTTTATATTTTTATATACATTATATTCTTGATTTTTGGTGAATAAGGGAGCCTCCCCATCAAAGTAGTTTTGTGGAAGTAGCCCTTTTTCCCTTGAAGCTATCATTTGTGTTCAAAGAAAAACTATTCCCCTACACCATCCATAGGGAGCCTCCCCAAAGACATGTTGATTTCTTCAGTGCACCTTCCAACTTCTACAGAAGATTGAGCCTTTTTACCTGTAACTTCTCATCTAATAGCTAATTCATAAGCTTGGTAACAATGTGTCATCATAGACTTTGGAGCATCAGAAAATGTTATGCCTATAAAATTTGTACAGTGCCCTTGGCCTCACCTTGACCCAGGAAAATGGCACATCTCATGTTACTCAGTGGAGAGCCAAAGAGGTTCCATCTAGTCAAGAAGAATAAAGGATACGCTCAAGTAGCCTTTGTTGCATTATCTAGAGAAGAAGAGTCAATGCCTGACAATCTTGGTTGTAGAAATACCTAGCCTTCTTATGGAATTTTGTTAAGTAGAAACTTCTACAAGGACCTAGTTGGAGAAATAAATAGAGATGGACTGGTCTCATGCTACAACTATCCCATTCAATAGGAGAAATGAAGAAGTTGTTGCTAGTCATAAAGGCGGGCTGAATATATTATCAGTAAGGAAATGGAATGACCCTAAGAGCCAAAATCCTCTATATGAAGATATGTGGTCATGTGAAATTATATTCCTGATATTTGAGACCAAGGAAAAGAACTTGCCAAGGTGGCTCATGGATGAAGAATAATGTCAGATTTGGATTCTGGAGTTTAATGGAAGTTATTCCACGAGTTGGTTCTAGGAGCTAGTGTAGTATTGTATTGGTCTCGCCTATGTGGTAAGATTCACCCTTTTTCCTATAAGCTGCTAATTTGATAACACTAATAATACATGTTGAGTATGAGGCACTTACTTCTCAGCCATGAATTGTAGCAGATGGAGATGGGAATAAATAAACTCTGAGATGAATAAGGTGATGTGGAGATTATATTCAAACAAGTCCACCAGAGTATTATCAGAGTGAAGAATCCTAGACCCATGTTGAAACACTACAGAAATTTGAGTATGGTATTACTATTGAATCCTTATTAAAAATTCTCCATTCAATCAATCCCTAGTGTTAGATAAATAGTAACACTAAAGTAGATGCTCTATCAGTTGTCTGGGTTCTTTAGCTGACATTCCTCATCCTTGATTTTGGATCAAGGATGAATTTACCAGTAGAAATGATATTCAGACCCTAGCGTACCTAGACAATGTATATAATTGGCAAGTGTTCGATGATGACCAATCATTTCCTATTTCCTTCTCTATAATTGAGAGATAAAGTTCGATACCATATTGTATTTTGAAGGAAGCAAAGTTGGATATCGAGAATCCACTGCATCTTCTGTGTTTGAAGGAGATGAAGAGGAATCTAACTAAGATGGTTGTATCAAGCTTAAGGGAAATAAGATACCTAAAGGCCTTGTGAGTTTGCAATATTTTTTTTATAAGCATGATAGATACATTAAAGGAAAAGTATCACAAGAGGTTTTCCAATCAACTAAATTTGAAAAGGTCAATATATGAAGTGATGAAGAGACCAAGTTTAGTTAATATTGGCAAATGTTGTTCTAATGAAGAGAGAAAGAAAATGGTTGAGCTTTTAAAGAGGTACATAGATGTCCTAGCTTACTCATATGATGCCTACTCCTACAATAAACCTCAAATCTTTAATCCAAGTCCTTTGAAATGCCATTACATTTCCTTGAATCCAAGTATTCAACCATTTCACAGATACAATCCAAAGATCATAGGCACCATGTTATCAAAGAAGATTTGAGAAAGATACTTAATGCTGGAGATAATTTTCCCCATTCATCCATTCAAGTTGGGGGGGGGGGGGGGGGGGGGGGGTGGTTCCAACATCATGTCAGTGAGAAATAAGAATGGAGATATTCCAATTTTTTTTATTTCAAAATTTTGAATCAAGATTCTCTCAAGGATAACTTCCCTCTTCCTATGATGGACCAAATTATATAGGCACTAACTGGCTCTAAGAGATCCTATCCATGCTCGATGGATTTTTGGGCTACAACCAAATTGAAGTTGACATATAAGATGAACATAAAACTACCTTTAAAACTCCTTAGGGAACATTTTCCTATAGAATAATGTTGTTCATATTGATTAACGTAGGTGCAACATTCCAAAGGGAAATGTACTTCACATTTTGTGACTTCAAGAATAAATGCATAGTGATTTATCTGGATGATCTTACTATTTTCTCAAATAAAAGAGAAGATCACTTTCAACACTTGAAATTTGTACTACAAAGGTGAAGGAAGCATGTAATTTCATTGAATCCAAAAAAACTTTGTCTTCGGTGTGATGGAGGGAAAGTTTCTTTGGAATATTGTATCTTAGGATGGAATTAAGATTGATCCAAAATGTGTCAAAGCTATCCAAAAGATACCCCTTCTAACAAGTAACAAAGGTGTGCATTCCTTCTTTGGAAAGATAAATTTCCTTAGAAGATTTGTTCCCAAATTTTTAAATATGACTAGGAATATAACTCATATGATGAAAGCCTCAAGAAATAATTCAAGTGGACTACTAAAGGAAAATATGCCTTTGAAAACATTAAGAGAGCTATTGCCAAAACAACCTATTCTTTCTTGTCTGGATTTTGACAAAAAAAATTGTAATCTATTTTTATGCTTCTAATCACACATTAGTTGCAATCTTCATGCAAAATAACATTCATGGATGTGAAGTGCCTATAGCATTCATGAATTATGTTTTGAAGGCCCACGAGCTGAAGTACTTGTAAATGGATAAACATGCCTTTACTGTGGTGAAATTTATGAAAAAAATTCATTTTTACATCTTGAATTCACATTCCACTGCCTTTTGGGTACCTAGAAGTACAATCAAGTTGAAGTCTGATCCTCAACATAGATCCTGGATTTTGAAGATGAGGAAGTTGGATTGCAAAGACCCAAGAGTATGACTTGGAGATTAGGCCCTCTAATCTAGTAACAGGAAATGGTTTGTGCTAGCTGATTGCTGAAGATGAAGCTCTCAGGGCTCAGCAGGGGGAAATGGATGATGTTTTCTCAACCTGTTAAGGAGACAATCCACAAGTGCTCTTTGTCACCGCTATTGATGAGTGGTATGTTGATATTGCTTACCCCCTATCTTATGGATAATTCCCTCCTCATCTTGATTACAAAAAAAGAAGAACCCTCAAGATGAAAGCATCCAAGTTTGTGATTTAGAATCATGCACTTTACAAGAGAGGTCTAGATGGTTGTTTCCTCAGGTGTGTGGATAAGGAGCAACAATAAAAGTTACTCAGGGCATATCATGATCAATATTGTGGTGGACATTTCTTAGCAATGGTCACTATACATAAGATTCTCTGGGGGAGATACTATTGGCCCTCCATCTTTGCAGAAACTCAAGATTGGGTTTCCAAATGTGAAGAATGCCAACAATTTGTTGGAAAACCACAACTATCTGCATTACAACTTAGGCCTGTAGTGATTGAGGAACCATTTTAGCAATGGGGGATGGATTTCATTGGTTTTTTGAATCCTCATTCAAGTATAAGGCATATTTATGTACTCACTACAACTGATTACTTCACTAAATGGGTGGAAGCCATTCCAACCAAGTAAGCCAACTCCGAAACAAGCTGTAACTTCATCAAGGAGAATATCATTGTCCGTTTTGGATTACCATAGAAGATTGTTCTAGACAATGCCACCTATTTCTCTTCAAAGGATCTCACTGAGTTTTGTTATAGATTTAGAATCTTCTTATCTCACTCTTTTGACTACTATCCATAGGGAAATGGTCAAGTTGAGTCAAGCAACAAATTTTTTTTGACCATTGTTCATAAGCTGGTAGATGAGAATCAAAGGAACTAGCACAAGAAGTTATTTAATGCATTGTGGGTTGATAGGATCACTCCTAAGAAGGAAATAGGTATGCCACCTTTCTAAATGTTGTATGGAGTTGAGGCAGAGATTCCTCTCACAATCAAGATGTCAGCTCTCAAGTTGCTACAAGAAATAGAAGATGGTCAATACAAAGACTCCATTGACAAGAGGATCCTCTTCTTGGAGAAGCTAGAGGAAAGTAGATGACAAGTGGCAGATAGAATTAAAGAACACCAATTGAAAGTGAAGAAGATCTTTGACAAGAGAACTCAAGGTTGGAGATTTTTTCCTACTTTGGGATAAGATAAGAGAACCAAAGGGCAGCCATGGAAAGTTTGATTCATTATGGCTTGGCCCATTCCAAATTCATGGAGCTTGTGGTGAGAATATTTTTATCCTCTCATACTTGGATGGAATGCCATTGGAATTTCCTCGAAGTAGGCAATAATTTTAACTATATCATCATTGAAAGTGGGTTGTCCCCTGCCTTGTACCATAGGTGATTTCGTAGGTGTGTTTTCCCCTTTTCTGTTGTGTGGTTTTGGTTTAGTTTTGTTTAGTTTTTGTTGTGTGTGGTTTGGCTTGTGTGTTTCCTCCTTCTTCCATTCTTTCTCAGAATTGTACATGACTCTGCAAGGCCCAATGGATAAGGAACTGGTCAATGTAATATGTTTTGAAACTTGAGATTTTGGATCCTCATGTCATGCCCTAGCCATGCCTAGTTCACACCATGTCCCTAAGTTAGAGCCAACTGTTGTCTCCCGAAAAACAGCTCTGCATTTTCATAGCCAAATTCAATTTTTTTGAGCTCATGCCCTTCGTTGGTGTTTAAGCCATGTTAGAGATTCAAGAAATTAGCAAAAGTCATGCCCTAGAGCTGTTTAAACCTTTGTTTTGCTCATTTTTAGAAATCCTACATTTCCCAGTATGTGCACGTAATATCCTCTTTGTAACCTCCATTTTTGATCAAAATTATTCACTTGTTCTATGGCCTGGGTTTTCAAATCATTTTTTTGCCTCCATGCCTCTGGTTCATGAAGGAAATTTGAAAATTAGACTCAAAATGATGAAGTTTTCTTTCTTTGCATATTTTCCACAGTTCGGATGATGGGATTCCTTTCCTTGTCAAATTTTGAACCCAATGAATGTAGGTTTGTGGTCAAATCCTATTGGATGGGGAGGAACAGGATTTTTGGTGAACTTAACAGTTTTGGTCACTTTTGGCAAAAATGGTAAATTTTCCCTGCGGCTCCGCCAAGGTCTCAGGCCCACCATTGAAAAGTCAAAACAGAGGAGCAGAACATCAGAGAACTTTGAGTTTTTGAGCCTCTTTACAAAAAAGGTGAAAAGTTAAAAATTGACCTGCAGCCCCAGTCAGGCTTTAAAGGGAAAAATTCAAAGTTGAAGCCCACATGGAGAAAGTCAAAGGTGAATCCTGTTGTTGAAAATTCAAAGCAGATGAGCGGGCCATTAGGGCACTTTTGGAAATTTAACCAAATTCCCAAAAGTGAAGTAAAAGTTCTAATTTCCCCCACGACTCCGCCAAGGTCTCGGGCTCATAGTTGAAAAGTCAAAGCAGAGGAGTGGAACGACGGAGAACTTTGAATTTTTGAGCCTTTTTTTCAAAAAAGGTTAAAATGTTGAGAAAAGGGCCGCGATCCCATTTCCAATAAGAATGTGCCACGCGTCCTAGTCAAATCAGAGCAGTGGGTCAGTGGAGGAAATTGAGTTTTTGAGCCTTTTTCCAAAAAAGGTTAAAATTTTGGGAAAAGGGCTGTTATCCCACTTCCAATAAGAACGTGCCACATGTCTAAGTTGAAAAGTCAAAGCGGGGCTGTGGGCCAATTTTTTCCAAATTGCCAAATCTCATGAAAAACCACAAAATGCAAAAGGCTTCCCCTGTAACCACTCCAATGCATTCCTACCATGTGGATGGCCCAATTTCAGAGTTAGAGGAGCAAATCAAATGGTTTATATTTAAACTGGAAAATGAAATGTAATGGTTACTTTGCAAGATCTTGTTTTTAACCTGCCATGAGCATTTTCTTCACAACAGAGGAATTTGAAAAGGCATTGAATATTTTTAAAGTTTAAATGGTTTCTTACGAAGAATATAATGGCTTCTTGACGTCATGCGATTGATTTCAAAAAATACCAGAGTTCTATGTACCTGGAAAAGACAAAAAATGCCACATTACTTATATTTTCTCATCTTCCTCAAATTTCTTCCATTCTTAAGCTATGTACAAAATCTGCTCAAGCTTCAATAATAAAAGAAGGAATTTTGGCCTTTGTGATTGAGGGATTGATTGGTACTTTGTGACCAATGAGTTTCATTCGGTCTTGTAGCTCTTCTGCGGGTTTGTTTTTCTTCTAACTATAAATGCATGTAAATGAAATTTCTAATTAATGTGTGTGGGCATCTAATATTCTACTTGCAACATTAGTTTCTCCTACCTCCATTCTCACTCCCTTTCCCCTTCTCAGATAAAGTTCTTCTCTAGTGAGAAATTGATAGCTTTTCCACAGGGTTAGTGGAGTTCCCCTATTGGATCTCCAGTTGAAAGGCCACCATTGAAATCCACTTTTTCACACATGCACATATAGAAGCTACACCGTTCAAGTAGAGGGACTTAGATTCCCATAGCATTGGATTGAAACCCACCAATTTTTCCACAAGACCAATTTTCTCGCCAACACGAGGCTAGTCAATGGTCTACAAGGAGAGTGGGTGAGGCCAGACATATTTTCTAGGAGATGGGTAGGTGTTAGTGGCAGGAAGATGGATACAAATTCCTATAGAGTGATGTTAGATTGTATGGGGCCAGAGGCCATGATATGGATCCCATACTGAGACTACAAAGGATGGGAATAGGATGTAGTAGAGCTACTATGTATACAATGGTCTATGTGGATGGAGGATCGATTTCTAGGGGTGACTAAGCTATTCCAGGAAGTGTGAATCTCACGATAGTTTGGTATGGCCCAAGATGTGCCCCTAGAGCCATATGTATGGGTTAGGGCCATTAGGGCATTGAGGAGGGCTGGAGCTAGGCCAAGGCCCACATGAGTGTAATTAGTACCCCTTGGGTGAGACAAGGAAGATGTAATGATAGAGCCAATAAATGTGGATGACATGGGGTGTACGGAGGCCTACCATGCATGGTGGAAGTCACATCGGTGGGTATTTTTGTTTCCAGTCTTTGCAGATGCAGTGGGAGTACCTCTGAGAGGAGTATAAGGGAAATCACATGCCCCCGATAACATAGAGGAAGTGATAACAGAGCATGAGTATTTGTGTAGTCATGTTTTTGATTGATTATTCAGATGTATAATTGTATTTTTTATCTAATGTGTTGATATATAGATGTAGGTGATGCATATTAGTCGTTGATTATGGATAAATCCATCCACACATTAACATGGAATGTTCCCATCAATTTAATCATAGGTGGTGGTAAGCTAGAGCTAATGGATGGTATCACGGGTGAGTATGCATACTTATTGATCTAGTAGCATTAGCGATGGCTACATGTACCATATTATTGATCTAGAGGGATGAAGTGTTATAGGTGGAAGTCCCTTAACACATGATGTATTTGCATGGTTTGTGGAGCTACAGGGTCATTTTACAGAGTAGTCGAATGAGGTTACATTATTACATCGACAAGTAGAGAGATATAGGGGACGCGATCAACGACACAGATTGAGTGGCAAAAATTCTTGTTGTAGAGCTCCCAAAATGGTAGATAGTGACAGTGATGATAAGATATGATATGAACTGATGTAGTGGTGTATGAGAGATTTCCCTCTAGTAATGGGATTTTTGTAACTATGATTTTGATCGATTATATATATATATATATATATATATATGGCATATGTTCGATGTAATTGATATTTTATTGATTATGAGATGTGATGATTTGGCATGCATATGTTGATGTATGATGTGTTGATTATTTGATGTGTGATATTGTGATTATTGTATTGTTAATATGATTTTTAATACATAGTCATTGATGATGATTAATGATGAGGTAGTATATATGATGTATGACCGTAGGGGGTTACATCCTCCTTGTGGGCTTGGTGTCTCACTAAAATAGGGGTTGGTGCTCCTTATGAAGTTGGTGCTTTAATAAATTATTTTGATTTGTGTAATATAATAAAAAGTTCAAATGCTTTTTTTCCCCTTGAGGGTTTCCCACTTACAACTTGCATTCTTGTGTACTCTCTCATGGTTATGCTCTTGTGGATGGTTGTTATATGTTGTTAAGCTAAAAATTAATGCATGGTTAAATTTTAAATGGTTTATGCAAGTTAATTTAAATTGGTTAAGGGTTTTCAATGAATGATTCACCCCCCATTCTATTGTGCTTCCAAAAATTGGCATCAGGGCAGGTCTTTTTGGAGAAGTGTATTCACTTGAAATGAGATCCTTTGAAGCACAAAAATGGTGAGTCAGCAAAGTGGCCCTTCTCCTAGCAAGGTACCCTTGTTTGATGGAATAAACTATGATTTTTGGAGTCTCAGGATGAGGAAGAACATCATTTACGTAGGGTATTATATCTGGTAATATGTTTTAGATGGATATACTATTCCTCAAACTCCTCCAATAATTGCTACAGACAAGAAGCTTAATAGTGACAATTCTAAGGTTATGAATGAAATCATGTGTGGTCTAACTGAACCTGAACTTGTGAAGGTCATGCATTTCAAATCAACAAAAATAATGGGGAGGAAAATTTATGTCATTTATGAAGGTGGTTCCAAGGCAAGAAAAGCTAAGCTTCAAACTTTCATAAATTTTGAAGGTATAAAGATGAGTGAAGAGGAGTCCATTTCTGCATATTTTCTTAGAGTTGATAAGGTGGTCAATACCATGGAAGGAATAGGTGAATATGCGAAGGAATAAGTTGTGGTAGAAAAGGTATTGAGGTCTCTAACTCCTAAATTTGACTCTAAAGTATCTGCTATTGAGGAATCCAAGGACTTGAAGATCTTGAAAATGGAGAAATTGCATGGAACCTTGACTGCATATGAAATGAGGGTTGTTGACTCTAAACCAATTAAGAAGGAGATTTATTTCAGAATTGAGATGAATACCAAGGGAAAGAAAGTTAAGGATGATGGCGAGGCTCCTAAGATTGATGTTAAATAAATATTTGCAATGGTTGTTATAAGATTGAAGGTTTACTCTAGAAAGTATAAAAATAAGATTCCTTTTAAATGTTTCAATTGTGGTAAAATAGGTCATTTTACTGCTAAGTGTCCTCATAGGCATGAAAAATAAAGTGATGAATTCCATGATAAGAAAAATCACAAGTATGGTAAAGGAAAGAATAATTTCAAAAGGTTTGACACCAAGAAGAGTTTCTACACAAATAAGGAAGAATCATGTTTATCTAAAGTAAGAAGTGATAGTGATAACTACAATTCTGATTTTGAATATGAGAATGGTGATGTTAGATATGAGGTTTTTTTCATCACCAAGGATTCCATGAGCTCTACAAGTGATGGCTCCACACTGTTGGGTGACTTCATATCAGAATATTGTAGGGAATTTTAAGAAGAATAAGAAGATGATATTGAGAGCGAGTTAAAGTGTGTTTAAACTGAATTGAAACATGATGAGAAGAATAATAATAATTTGAGATCTCAATTTAAGGAATATGAGGAAAAGATTCAATAGGTAGAGGAGAAACATTGGGATATGACAGAGAAGCTTGATGAGACACGAAAATAGCTAGAGATGAAAATGAACTTCATGACTCTAAGCTTGCAATCCAAGGAAGAAGAAGTGATCCTTCTTAAGGGAGAGTTATCTGATTAAGTTAGTAGATATAATACATTCCAAAAGTTTGAAAATATTACTAAAGATCTTGATGATATTATATGAAGTCAGATATCTGCAGGAGATAGAATAGGTTTGGGATTTAAAGAAGAAGTTAAAGGAAAAGAGGTAATGCAAAAATACAATGATCCAAACAAGGAAGTTGAAGAACCAATCATGAAGTCTGAAGAAGAGCATAAGGAGAAAACAAGAAATGTGAAGAAAAAGGATATCAGTCATCCTAATGCTTCAAGTTATGAGAGATCATTTAATGGTTATTATTTCACTTGTAATGGTTTTGAACATAGGGAAAATGAATGTATGAGGTTTGCTATAGATGATTATCCATGAAGGGATATTAGGAATGAGTAATAAAGGAATGTGGTTTTCTAAGATTTCCAAGAGATGGGACACACTACCAAATACTACCTACATGAACCATCTAGCCAAAAGTGGAGGAATCAAGGACTCAAAGGTAAGGATGAAGTTGTTTGTTATAACTGTAACAAGGTTGGTCGCTTTGCGAGAAATTTTTATAAGTCTATAAGGAAATTTGGGAGATTTTAGGGTCCTAAAATTCAAGATAGTAGGCAAAACAGGTCATGAGATCCTAGAGTGAACAATAGAGTTCCACAAAGAGCTGATATGAATGCAAATCAATGAAGTTCTCATGGTACATATTAGAAGAAATAAGAAAGAGGTCAGTTTCAGTTGTCAAAGAGGGTTTGGAACCTCTTTAAGTCATTATTATATATTCACTATGAAGGTGTATGTATCTACTAGGATTCTTAGAGGCATAATCATCCATATGAAGAATTGTAAAAAGGGAGAGATGATTAGTTTAGAGTATGTTACTGTAATAATGTTTTCATAGTGTCAAGGTATGTTTCTTATGATCTTGAAGGATGTAAATCAGGCTTGAAGGTGTTTGAGGTAATTTCATGGTGCAAGGTTGTAAGATTCATAAGATGAAACTCATTCAATATGATGACTTAATCATACCAGCAAATACAAGGCAAAACGATTATTTTTAGGTATGTCCAGCAGTTGATTGAGTCTACATGATTTTTCTTTGGCTCTTGATTCATGTATGTGGTTCATCAAGAAAGGTTAGGCATCATGAAGGTAACATGAAGAAGTATTTAGCATGATTAGATCTGTGAAAGCTAAAGAAGGAAGTCCTACTATATATAAACATGGTTACATATATGTGTAAGGTTTCTTGAGTTTGTAGTAGTGCCCTTAATAGGTGTGAATAATATCAATGAGGATTCAAGGATATATTTTTTTAAAGAAAAAATATCATCTTGATGAAGGAATACAATGATAATGTAAAATCACCCAAATTTTAGGCATGCCTATTATATTCATTCCATAAAAGGATAAAAAAGTTGTAAGGTCTATGGAGGTACAATCACAACCTATGAATGATGATCATGGTGTTATTAGCCTTGGTGTACATGATGAGGGGTAGTTAATGTGTTTACTTCCACCAATGTAAGAAGCTAGAAGATAACACATGGAAGGTATGATTGTTCCTCTCATCTTAATAGGGTACAATTGATCATAGAGGACTGAAATGACATGCTAAAGGTACGAGAGTAGGTTGATATGGTCTGTGAAGAGTTGTTAGTCCTTGAAAAAAATTCTTGAGATGTCTCTAAGAGTGTTTTTACATCATAAAAATTATATGAATATGGTTTATCATTGTTAGTTATGATAATTCCAATTGATAAGGTTCTTAGTTGACAAATATGGTTGCAAGATTGTGTAAAGGTTTTATGATGATCAGGATTTTTGTCCTCTTCATGATCTTAAAGAATTCAAGTTTTCTATGGTTAATTATGTATATAGTTCTAAGTGTGTGTATCATGGTCTGATCATGTAAAGGGATCATGTTATGGATTGGAGTGACTTACAGGTTGAGGAATGACACTAAAGTTGTGTATTCATGAAGTCAAGAGGTGTTATTTAGATAATTTAAGGTATTCAACATGTTTTGAAGATGGTTTAGATGCTGATAATAACCAACGAAATAGGTCTGAAGAAGAAGAAATCAGTCATTAAACATGATGACTTGATCAGACCATCTGTAATAGGTGAAAATGTGTTTCCTAGGTATGACATGAGTCAACTTAGGTCATATGTTATGTCTCATCCATTGAGTTATGATTTAGATGTGTCAAAATTTGTTTGAGCATCATAAAAGTTGTATGGAGAAGTGTGGATAATTGTCAAGTATGTCAAGGTCTATAAAGCCAACAAGGGAGTTTCTTAGTGATAACAATGTTGAAATGGAAAGAATGTCCTATTTCTGATTATGTATGTGAAGATCATGATATTTTTCATAAATGCATGAGTTGAGGAGGATCTTAATTTCTCACTATCCATAGGAGATGAAGCTGAAAAGGTTACATGGATAGGAAGGTTGAATAAATACATCATAACAGGTGTTAGTACACTATAACATATTTCAATGGTATGTGAAGAGAGAGAATGGGGAGCTACAAGTTTGTGAAGACCTATTGAAGCAGGGGGATAATATTGACCACCAATAACATGCATAAGGTGTATAAGAGTGCTAGAATGGTATAGTTTTTGATGTCTTGCAAAAAAAAATGTAGAGGGAGCAAGTATTGAGGTAAATAAGTCACAATTTAATGTACAAAAGGCTAAGAACACTAAAGTGTTGCTTTAAGGCTAAGTTAATATTTTTGAGCCATATCCATGACATAAATGCAAGGTATGGACTCATTTTTTTAACATTTTCAGTTATAATTTCATGGTAAGATCACATGGGGGGTCATAAGTTTATGTTTTATGATATCAGTGTAATCCTATAGCAAGGATAAATATGGAAAAATTTGTTTAAACAGATGTTTCAGGGATCTAGTTGCTAAAGTTGCAAACAATCCATAATTGGTAGAGTTAAGACTATGTGATGATATATTCAATTAAGATATTATTTATTAGGAGTAAAAATGGTGTTATTCCTTTGAATCATGATTGTTTTCATGTGTGGATGAAATGAAAGCATCTACCCAAGAGGATCTATAGTGATCAAATGTTGTGAATGAAGCTAAAAACAGGGTCAAGGAGAAAATGATAGGTTTGTGTGCTAGTTTGATAATTTTGGTTGATGTTTCAAACCAAGAGGTTCTACAAAGAGGATGAAGAATATGGAAATTATGAGCTCCATGTATTCTTTTTCATTAATGTAAAAATGGGGAGAAGAAGTAGGTTGTTTTACATCAATGACAAAGGCAAAGATTCTTATCATGTGTGAATTAGATTGTTTTCATTGATGTAAAATATAATTAATTAAAAAGAGAATGATCTTGGGATGATAGAGGATACTTGTTATGATGATGACATGGTCAAACAAGGTGAAATATGATGGAAAATTGGAAACAATGAGAATGTCTTGGTCAAGTAGGCCTAATCAAGTGATCTATTTATCCTTGGTGATAGAGCATGATGGATAAATTTACATGATGGCTTGAGTAACATGGTAGAGACTTGGATATCATGATTAGAGAGTGTTGAGACACTCATGTGAGTCTTATATTTCATGCATAGCTTTGGACATGGTTTACAGGTGCTCATCTAGACCTGGTCTAGGTGCTTGAATGCCAAATGGAGCATGAGAGGGAGATTTAGAGCTATGTGAGATCATGGAAGCATGTAGAGGTGTGATAAATTGTGTATTAGGTGTGTTAGGTCATTTTGGAGAGCTTTTCAAGAGAGGTATAGTGTTCTTCTACTTGATTATGATTGAAATTATACAAAACCCTAAGACCTAGTTGTACAAGTCCTAGTGGTTGGAGAGATGAAGAGATATTTATGAGTAATCTAGAATTATATATGTTATTAGAGGGTTTCATGGTGCTATGGGAAAAATTTCTGGTTTCCATGATAAATATTTTGTAATATATGATGTTTTTGGTCCTATCGAGTTCTAGAAATCAATATTTCCAACTCAAAGTGAGAGAAATGTTCTTGGTTGGAATATGTGATGTCTATATGGGACCTTGATCATTTTAGGGATTATTTTAATAGATTTAAGAATATCTTAGAGTTGGAATGAGATTAAATGAGGCCCTATCATTTATGAAAGATTGCTAAGAAGGAAAGTTTTTTTTATGAGTTTAAAACCCTAGTTCATGAGCGATGGAAGAAATATTGTTGGTAAGAGCACAAAATGGATTGGATAATCAAATGTGAATATTGTATGATGACGATGACTCTCCTATATTTCATATGGTGGTGGTTTCAAGTCATTACACTTAGTGGATCCCACTCATTTTTGTTTGTTTATAGGAAAGAAGGTTTTAATCTCAGGTTTTCCATTAGACCATATGACTAATTTAGTGTTATAATATTTATGGGAGATATGATACATTTTTGAAGTCATGTTAGAACTCAGTGAGGTTTTTTTATGAGCTACACATGTTAAAAGAGGTTGACTGGTTTTTGGGCCTAAAAGGGTAGTTTTCCAGTCTTGGTGAATGGAAGTGTGTGAGTACTTTTGGGATTTGTGATGAAGTATTATGAGATTAGAGCTGTTTTACACATCTCATGTGACATGTTTCATGTTTTTTTTGAACTCTAAAAGTGTGCTGAGATGATATGGTTGAGGTCACAAGTTTACCTAGTTTGACTTGTTTAGGACAAAACTGCTTTGGTGAGAAGATTGATGTAGAAGACCAATGCTTTGGATTATATGATGATAGATATCCACTTGAGAGTGAGGAGGGATGAAATTATTTCCTAGTAAATTAATTTATAGGTATTTAATGTGCTAAAAAGGGTGTAAACTAGTTCTTGGGAAGTTCAGTTTGTTGAAGAGGATAAATGGTTTTATTTGCATTTTTGATTGTTTCATGAGGTCTAGCATGCATGGTGATGTTATACATGTCATTAATGAGTGTTTAGATGACATAGTTGAGTTATTTTTGTGTGATATAGATCTTCATTGTTGGTAATTGGTTCCTAGAGGTGTCTGATTTGAGTAGGAAACAATCCTACTTGAGAGAGATATGAAGAAAATGAATGATGTAGAGGTTATTGATCAGTTTGATGATGATGATATGGTATTTTAAACATGTGTGAAGCCTTTTGAGGTATGAAATATATAGAGTGAGTTCTTTGTGTCCTTGATGATATCGGTAGAGAAGGATTTAGGATTTTTGGCCTAGCCGTGCAATTTTGAGTGCCTTGATTCATTACCGACCCATATTGGTATTTCATATTGATTTATATGAATGTGTAGGTATATTTTTAATCTGGTATGAATGACCTTAATGGTCATGTCTGACATATTAATTATTAGAATAATATTCATGTATAAAACTGCATGTATGAGTTCATTTCTAACTAGAGTTGTGAGAAAGAAAAGTGCGAGCTAGGTGAGAGAGTGAAATTAGATTAAGGGAATAAAAAAAGATGAGAGAGTGCGTGAATGTATAAAGAGAGATGAAGATATATATTTAAAGAGTAATTTTCTAAATCATTCCATGTTTTAGAAAGTTTGATAAAAGTAGGAGAAGGATAATTTAAAGAGGGTTTGAAGGCGTATGATCTAAATCTTTGATCACTATTAGTTGTGTGAGAAAAATATCATCAGTGGTCACTCATTTTAGGTGGCTGAGTTAGTTCTTGATAACCTTAGGTGGTTATATATTCCTTGTATGGTTAGTGCTTTACTAAAATAGGGGTTGGTGTTCCTTGTAGGGTTAATACTCTACTAAAATAAGGGTTGGTGTTCCTTGTAGGGTTGGTACTCTACTACACTAGGTGTTGGTTCTCCTTGTGAAGTTGGTGCTTCACTAAATTCTTTTGATTTTGTAGTATAATAAAAATTTTAGTGGGGTTTTTTCCCCTTTAGGGTTTCTCACTTACATCTTGTGTTCTTGTGTACACTATCATGGTTATGCTATTGTGTATGGTTGCTATATGTTGTTAAGCTCACAATTAATGCATGGTCCAATGTTAAATGGTTTATTCAAGTTATTTTTAATTGGTTAAGGTTTTTGAAGGAATGATTCACCCCTCTCATTCAATTATGCTTCCAACACTTTAGATCAACAATGATCTTATTGTATTCTTCAATATCTTGTGATAACTTTGACTTTGAAGCATCATATTCTTCTTAAACTATTCATAGCTATTTTTTTGTTTATTGTTCTTCTTTCTAATAATCTTGATCTCATCTAGGGAAATAATGATATTTTCTTGAAGATCAACCTGAACATCTTATTCTTATTATTAAACTAACTATTATTTTATTTCTCTTTTCACTATTTCCATGAATAATGGTTTTTCCTTTTCACTATTAGGGATTATTTTATCACTTTACTTAGATGAGTTGCTACTTTCTTCCTTGGTGTAAATATTTTTCTTGTTCTTGTGGAAGTTATCATATTTTATTCTCTTGAAGTTATTTTTATCTTGATAGTAATTTTTACTTTCCTTCATGTTTTGATCTTCTTCATTGTCATTGTTATCATTTTTTTCATGTGGACATCTAGCCTCATAATGTTTTAATTTAAAAAAATCAAATTGTTTGAACGTGAACATACCTTTTTATTTTCTAGATCATATTTCAAGCTTTCATAAAAAATGAGCTTCTTCTTGATCTAATTCAATGTTGGAGCAGTCATGTGTCTCAGGCTCCCTGTTCTTCATCTTTTTATATACATTGATGGATACCTCTTGCTTAACTAGTTTTTATTTTTAAATCCTCGTATCATATTTTGTAAGAATATCATGAAGTTAATCCATCATTAGGGTGCTTAGATCCTTCATTTCTTCAACCAATGACACCTTGCCATCAAACCTCGAGGGAAGATATTTGAACACTTTTTACATAAAAATTTCATCTTTATCTTTACTAATTCCTCTAATAGTGTTGAACATATCATCTATGCATAGAAGGTAGATAAATATTTATTCATCATCTTTCATCTTCAAACCCTTAAACTAAATTCTATGTGTTTGGAGCTTTTCTTTCGTTACTTTACCATATCCTTCATATATGTTCTTGAGTTTATCCTATATTTCCTTGGAAGATACACAATGCATCACTTTGAAAAATTATGACTCAAAAAAACCACCAAAAATTTCATTCATATCCTTCACATTGCTTTCACTATCCCTCTTACTAACTTGATATGTTGGAGGAGTTGCTGGAGCAACATAACTACTAATAACTAGTTATTAAATGTTAAACCCAAGAGACATTAAATAGGTGTTTATCCTTTTAATCCAAAAGGAATATATTAATACATCAAAAAATGGAGGTATATTTGAAGAGAAAACTTCTTTCCCTACCATATGTGCTATGGATATCTACCTTCTAGTAATCAAATTGTTTAGAAGCAGCTTGCTCTGATACCAATTGTTGAACACACACTAATACTGAGAGGGGGTGGATAAAAATTATATGAAATTGTACTTATTTTAACATTATCATGTATAAAAATAGAAATAACATAATATATAACACTTTCAAAACCATAAAACATAGGATTTATGTGGAAACCCTTTCAAGAGAAAACCACAAAGAAAAGACTGCTTGGATTTACTGTCTAAATCCATCCCAAAACATCTCAATATATATGTAGGCACCAACCTATTGGAGACACCAATCCCCAATGTTGAGCACCAATGATGAGCACTAAATCAACTAATTTTTAGGCACCAAGTTAATGGAGACACCAATACCCTAATTGTGAGGCACCAATCCCAACAATACACAAATCCACATTTTGTAGTTACTTCTTCAACCTAATGATGTAAATTAAATCATTCTATTCATACATATCAGATCCTTATTGTAACACATACGTTAGTCCAATTAATGAAATCAAATCACTTTATACTCTTAAATCACTCTCTTCATACACACATATTAAATCTTTCTTATAACATGGATGCTAGTCTAATTAATGAATCCGATTGTTTTGTACTCTACTCTTCAATGATGTTTATACTTTCATCTTTTTTCTCTACCTGAAATTTTACCCCCTCTCATAACGTAACTTCACCTCTTTCCAAATCTTCATGCTCTACTTTGTTCTTCCTTCAAGATGTCATCTTTAAATCTGCTTGATTTTGCTCTTACTTTTTTCATTATGGTGCCCTTACTTCATATTCATAACTTTTTTTGAGACACAAAGAAACACCTTATTTTTGCACACATAATGCTCACTTGCTTCATAAAATTTTACTCTCCCTTTTTGTGTTCTTCATGCAAGCATGCTTCCTTCACAGATTCATTCTTTGCATATTAATTTTTCTCTACGACTTCAATATCACAATGCGATGCCTTTCCTCTCTATAAATTCCTCTTATTCATAAAATATTCATTATAATTTACTTTAGTTTGATCTTCCTTATTTTTTGATTTTTTTTATTCCATATAGATAAGTCTCTTGGGGATTATAAATATTTCTTCATTTTTTTCTGCACTCTTCTCCTATTTTCTCCTTTTAGCAGTTCATACTTTTTATAAGAAAACTCCTGTTGATGAGTCTACATATTATTTTATACCTGTGTAAATTATTATCATTGGTATCCAAAAAAATGAGTTTCATACATAGCTACACAAATAAAATTAATGCCAAGACAACAAAATAAACTAATAAAATCAAGGTGGCCTGACAATTAAACATATGGAACCTTTTAGTGCCAAAATTTGATAGAGTTAGCCAATAACAAAAAGAACATAAATTTATTTCTAAATCCTTGGAATTTCGACCAAACATGATCATAAAAAACTGATCAAGAAAACTCACAAACACATTACAATAGTTAGTCCAAACTACTTGTCCCATACCAAAACAAACTCTAGACTTTGGACAAAATCTGAAACATTCAATTTAGAATCTGAAGTAAATAGAACAAATGTTAGATCAAACAAAATGCAAAGGATGTATTAAAATAGTCAGAAAAAATTATTGGTCCCATACCAAAACAAACCATAAGCTTTAAATGAAATCCGAAGCAATTGAATAGACTTCAGAAAGAAGCAGAAACATTTTGTATGTGACTCTAAAGTGACATTATGAGAATTTGAAACAACAAACAACACTCTTTTAACAATATTCTCTGTTAGTTAAATCCTGAAACATCCTTTGATATCAATGATTCAAATCAATCTTTTATTTCCTTCAACTTCCTTTGACATTAATGATAATTATTCCAACATTTTATTCGCCAAAACTCTGTATATTTGAAAAGGTAACTTCATGAGATAAAATGTTTCAAAATCATGCTATAAATTGTATATAACATCAATTAAAATGCACTTATAGTCAGCTTGAAGGTGTTTTTGGAGGGAGTGCACTAGAAAAATTTAATATTAATCAAGTGCGCCATTTTTAAGATATGAAGAAAACTCCTTTTTCAAGCTATGGTTCTAAAGAATTCCAACAACATCAGTATCTAAAAATGTATTTTTGGAGGAAATAATAGCTTTTGAAATTAAAAAAAATTCAAATTATTTTTGGTTTAATGTGAATGAGATAAAGCGGACTGAAAATGGCTTTCAGTGCTTAAAAGTGGTTTTCACGTGACCAGGGGTTGAGTGAAAGGAGGGGGAGTGCATTGTCATGTAAATCATGCCCATTTTTTTTTTTTCAATATAATGGGACATAGACATCTCAAAATTTTTCTATGGTTGGTCTTATCATGAAGTGGGGGCATGAAATTAAGTTGTTTGTGAGTTGACATGTGCCTAGGTGTAAAAGATGCATGGGGAGAGGTGTGAGAGGAAGGACTTAATGGGGGATCAAAATTTTGTGTCGCCCATGTCCCTTTTAACCTTGATACAATCTAAGGGGACAACATGGGTAAGAAATGTGTTATGGGTCTTAGCTCATGAGAAGGGGACATGTGAAATGCAAGTTGTGAGGTTCCTAGGTGCAAAATTTGTGAGTTTCAAGTTACGAGGAGTAAGCTGACATGTGGATCACACTTTGGTGTCCCCTTGTCCCCTTTATACCTTGGGGATGATAAAAAGGGACATAATATGCTAGGAAATGTGCCAAGGTATTTTATTATCATGGGAAGTGGGCTTGGGCAACTTAACTTTTCACATGCTTCGCCTAATACACCAAGTTGTGTTTTAAGTGACGAAACCTTAGGAAATGTGTTGGAGCACACTTTGGTGTCTCCTTTGTCACATTTTCAAATCAAGGGAAATACAAGGGGATACCAAGGGTGAAAAAGTGTCCTCAATCCTTTTTTGAATGATGATGTTTTCCACCAACTGCATTTTAGGACAACGAGAGTGCTTTTTCTTCCTCGGGAGCATGGAATGGTGTTTTCAGGTCAAGAATTATATAATTTTGAATCTAAATCACCTATTGAGATAATACCATCCATTATTAGGAGACAATTCTACCTAAAAATTTAATTTAGGTAACATTCACCCTTTTAGTATGAAGGATAAGAAGTTTTGACTTGAGACATAATATAAAATATTGAAGACTTAGGTAAAATTTTATGTTTCAATCATGTGGAAAATTCCAAGACCTCTTCATTGAGTATTTTATGAGCTTTCATATCCTCTCAAAACTCCCAAAATCATCCAGCCAAATTATCTTTCACCATTTGAGCCTTCATTCTCTATGTCCAAAATGACTTGATCTTGCTTACTTGATTCCCAAAATCAATTTCTTACAAAGTTTTCCCCTAAAATACCTTGGATAAATTCATTTTTCTCATATACAATTTCCATATGTCTTGAATCTTCCCTTTCAACTTCCGAAGAGTGTTTACTAGTTGCAAAATGGCCAACAATGGCCATTTCTAGGCATATTAGGATAATTTCTATTACTTAAATCTCATTTTCTTCTTCAATAACATTCAGTATAAATCCTTGCACATAAAAAAAAATCAAAAAACCTTTTATAAATTTTCTCTCAATTAGAATGAGGGTAGCATAGACCCAAAGGGGATGCATGAGCCCATAGGTTAGATGGAGGAAGGGTTCACAGTGACCAAGAAAAGGTTTTTCAATGGATGGCTTAGTTATCATGGCCAACAATTTCAATTTTGAAGGCTATACATTTTACATTAAGACATCTAGATCTAGCTTGGGGGAATTAGAGAGTAAGGGTTAGTAAATAAAATTATGTATCTCATGGAGTAGTAGAATAGTGCCTTATCCATTGGGAAATAGGGTCATTAAACTTTACTAAATGACTAGAAAAGCTACAAACACACACAACACAAACACACAACAGAAAGGAAAAAATAAAACATAGAGGAAAACCACACAACAAAAAGTGAAACCATGACACAAACCTACATCACCTATGGTACATGTGGGGGACAAACCACTTTCATCGTAGCACTAATTCTTACTAAATGTTACCCACACACAAGCATCACAAAATAACTTTGTTCCACAAACCCATTGATTGGTTGCATGAAATATGACCCATTTTTCAATTTCTTGGTAAATTTTTCATGATTTTCCTAGAGAGTGGGGGTAAAATTAGACATCTCATTACCTTTATTACTTTTATATCTTGTTTCCATCCACTCATCCATTTGAAAATTCATCTTGATTTATGATATTGCATTACTAATATTATAATGAGTTTTGATCTTACTAGGCTTTCCATTATGATGCCGATACATATGGTATTTGATGGGAATTTGAAATTTACTTGTTACCTGCTTCATGAAACTGTCTCTATGATTTGGCTCTTGGTGGGTATTTTGAGATTCTAAACATTTTCAAAATCCTCTTGATGTTCCATTCTTATCAATCGCTACAAGAAACTATCCTTCATACAAATTTTCTCACCCTTGACTTGCTTATCGCTATAATTTTATTTGCACAATACTTCATCCTCTTGGAAATAAAATGAACACAAGGTCGGGCATGAAATATAGAAATTAGCATCTTCCATCTGTTGACCATCTTGAGATTTGAAACTCATTTCCATCAAGGATATATTTTCTTTTTGAGTTGAGTATACTGTAAAAGGCCCAAACATCTTCTTATTTACACATACATCATTGAAAAGGTTGTCATATTGAATGTAATAAGCATTGGGAGAATCAAGCACCATTCCATCTATCTTTTCTTACTAAGAACGTCTTCATTTTCTTCTAATGGGAAAAATAAGGTTTCAAATACACGATCATTTTCATACTCTCTAAACAAGCCTTCATGTTGGACCTTGGGAAGATGATTGGAAAATTAGGATTCATCTACTAAGAAGTAATTCAATGTCACTTATTTTTTATGATCTGCATTTCTCATCACCTTGAGATTGTTTTGTTGTAAGCTAAGATTTCCATGACCTTCATCAATAACAAGAAAATAGTATGCATTCATGCTCAATAGGAAGTACACAATATAAAATACCATCTCTATCAAATAATCATGATGCTTTCCAACTAGATCCGTCACATTTGAATACTATTACTCCTCCATAACCATGGGTATATCAACATCTTCCTCTGAAGCTATAATAAAATTGTCATATTGTGAATATTGAAATACCTATTAGAGGTGACAAGGACTAAGAGGGGGGATGAATTAGTTCCCAATAAAACTTTCTCACTTATACTTCAAACCCTAAACACACAATCTCATGAAGCACATACATCAAAGAATATATTATTCACTATGAAATAAAAGTAATGCAAGGATCATAAGATAGAATCAAAACAACTTATATTGATAATAAAATCAGATCAACACACTTTTATTGATATTCAAACCATATTACAAAGAATGATGTCTTCAATAATGATCAACAAGATACAACTATGATCTCTCAAGACAATCACCATTGTATCACGAATACATAAAAAGATATACTGATTTGAAAATGATTACAACTCAATATCAGATCTGAAGACACTTCTGAAACCTTTAAATAACATAAATATGATATGAAGATAACATCAAAACATAAGGATTCAGATCTTCCTTCCTTATTTATCTCACTTTCAAAGAATTTTCTCCTTATTTTCTTTGCTCAAATTATCCACATGAAGAATAAACCAATAACTATCCTAGAATGAAATTATATATATTTTTGAATAGGCCCAAGGGCTTTTTCTTTGTAGTAAAGGGTTCTTCAAAAGAAGATAAAAGGGGTTCCAAAATATTAGCACCATTGTACCTAACACATTATCTTTATAGTCTTTCCTTGATTTAAATTCAAAATATTTTGGTTTCCCTCCACTTTCACGACCACACTATCCTACAAAAATCCCATAATAATCATGATAACATTCACAATCGACCCATATAGGTTGGCCTAGAAAAAACACTTCATCCATGCACCAAAAATCCCAAAAATCCTTGCATTGGAATGACAAAAATACCCTCATTCCAAAACCATGCTTAGTTATAACCCAAAAACCACAATGTATGACTAAAATAACATTTAAAATTCATACATGGTTTGAATTTATATCAACCAATCAAATTATTTTGTTTAATGGGCCCAATACTCTTTGTTCATCTAAAAAATGTTGTTTCCTACACCCTTCAAGGCCTTGGAAACTTCATTATGCCACCAAATGACTTAAAATCAACCAAAAAATTCCATGTAACAACTTTATGGAAATTAAATATCCTATAGAGCACACATAAGCAAGTTATAAGCCTTGAATCAACCACATGCTCAAACCACAACTACTTTTGTCTTCACCAAATCAGCCTTCCCAAAAAGTTGTTTTCAAATATTATCTCATAAAAACATTTATAGGAACATTCAAGACCTATAAATGGATTAATTGGATGAAAAATTCATCCCTATTCACATTACAGGTGATATAAAGCATCACCTAATCCATATCATGCTTCAAACAACTCAAAACATTCAGCAAAACACATCCTATCATATACTGGAAAAAACATTCCTGTAAAAATAATGATATAGAAACCATATTAAAAATCATCATCATGAGAAAAAATTATATAAATGGAAATATATCTGAATCCTATTTCCAACACATTTTTAATCACCTCAAAATTCCACTTGTAGCTCCTGATATGGCCATTTTACTGAACATTACTTTTTATGGCCTCAAAAATTACCCTTTGAATATTCAACCTAAATGGAGCTCATTTGCCTTGAACCTTAAAAAAATTTCTTGAAACATTTTTTACATTAATATAAACTGACATTCATCCCATAACATTAATTTAACATGCAACTCTTTTGAACAATCTTGTCCCAAAACACTCTTCTTCAGAAAATGACCTATTTGAGTGGGGAAAACTCATCACCATGACCTCTACCATACCTTTTTGGAAATATGGGAGAGTAATATACAATATCCAATCATCAAATTTTATTAATAAATCAAAAAATTCTCACTATACCTATTCTTCTGCAAGTTGCTCCTAGTTAGGGTTTTAAACCACTTTGTCTTCTTAACATTCGTTCATAAAAACATAACGATGAAATGACCTCATTATTTTTGTGAAACCTTATAGAATAATTTTATAAACATCACTGAAATCCATAAGGTACCATGCAAAGCACAAAATTTAGGGTGAGCATCAAAAGTTCTAACTTGAGCTGGAATTGCACTAGATTTTGACCTTGTCTCACAAAAAACAGACATAACTTGTAAAATACACCTCATGGGAACCTTAAATTTTTCTCAAAGAACCATGAAACATCATAATAACTTCATAAATAATGATAATTTCATTTCCATACCTTAAAATCTCTAGTCATTAAGAATTTCATAGTTACCCCCTAAGGTTTTGTACTGTAAAGGGTAGAGATAACTAAAACAGCCTCAAAACACATCATAGAAACACTCCAAATGGTCCTAACATACATGATACATTATGATATAACTGAATGTATGCATCCATGAGCTCATATGGCTCCAAAAATCAATTTCACACCTCCTAGCCTCCATACCTACTCCAAATGAGCACCTAAAAAATAGCCGATCACCTGTATCTACATCATGCCACTATGTGAGTGCCAAAAATACTCTCTAAACCTGCTATCCATCATGTTAAAATGATTCAAAAGCATCCAAGAAGCTCATACCTCATGTAACATCACATAAGCACCTGAATGGGCTTGCAAGAGCAAACAATCCTCACTAAATCTCACTGTGTCATCATGAACTATAGGAACACCATACGTATACAACATCATCTGACCCTAATCCATCATCCAATTTATCATTAATGTGGTTTTTCATCAATGAAAACACCTATAGGACCACATGCCAACAATATCCCCCTTTGTCATTGATGGAAAACTACCTGAACTTCTCCCCCTTTTTACATTAATGACAACGACATACCTGTAGAAGAATATTATTCATCTTCCACAACTTCATAGCATCATATTTTGGTTGAAAACATCAACCAAAGGTCTCATTTAATCACAAGATCTTGAATTTTTCCTCAAAATATGATATTTAGCCTCTTTTCAAGCATAGAACACACCATGCTCCCCCTGGGGACAACATATACAACATCTAATAATGCTCAATAAATCATGAATAAAGAGCATTTATTACCTTGTATAGGAGCCAAGACATCAGATTCCACCATCTAGGCATGTAGAACAAGTAATTTTCATCTTCAATCCTGTTTTAGGCTTCAAGAATCAACTATAACTGAGCATTATCTGAACCATGCACACGATGTTCCTACTAACAATGTCAAAGATGAGCATACAAACTTTCATAACTTTATTCTTGAGAAAATACTATATTGTCTAGGAATAGGTCAATCATAACAATGCACTTTCTTGCTTTCCAAAATTTCTCAAGAACACAAGTCCTTAAACAAACTTCTTAGTGTATTTAAGACAATTTTTAATGCCTTCGCAAGATTCATACAATGATTGAATTAATAAAATATTAATCCCCCTGGACTTATAAACAGTATCTCAAGTAGAAAAGATCAATTTTCAAGCATCTTACCTTGGATTCTTGGATAGAAAATAACTTAAATAATTTTACAAGGTCCTAAACATCTTTCTCAGTCTTTAATAGTCATAATTGACTGAAATATAACAAATTTTGTCCAATTAACATAGCATGAACATGTGAAACCATACCTTACAAGTCCTTGAGAACTTCATATCACCTCCGAGAAGTAAACTCCCAAGCTCCCCTAATTCATGAAGATGCACCACTTTTACACACCTGTAGGAGCAAATTTTCATGTTTTTGCAATGAACTAATTTAACAGCTCATTCCTTCTTCATTTTGTCACATGAGATCATTTTATTCATAGCACATAATTTAGTCAACACTTTATCACTCCTCATTATCCTTAAAATCATCTTACACACTAAGGCTTACTTTGTCACATCTTCTAAGTATTGATCACAATCTATTATACCTTTAAGCTTTAAGTGAGATACCTAGAATCACTTCTTACTCATTTTTGATATTTTGGCCCCTTCATGCATGATAACATCCTATTACCATTGTAGCTTTTTCATTCCATGTACACTTCTATACCTTTAAAGACATCACACCTTTTTTCATTACTCATGTAGATTTCTTGTCATCTTAACCCCTATCAATTGGTTTACATCTTTGCAAAAGTCAGTGACATTTGGAACCAATTATGCTTACCTTGTATGAGTCATACAAATGATACTTACTTGAATTACATACCATTTATCCTTTAATTTTGGTTGAGAAGGACTTCCATCATCTACCATTATACATTATCATATATGTTTTGATGAATCATTAACACAACTAAAAGGCAATTTACTTCTTATACAAGCATTCATATCACATTAATTTATAACTTACAACCCTTAACTCAGATATTTGTCTTCATAAAAGGTATAGCACTGGTTGACTCATAGCCATACAAAATTATGATACTTCGTAACTAAGTGCCTTGATGTAACTTGATTCATGGTCATCACCGGGGTTACATACCTATTGTCCTGGGGCAGCATGTAACACATTTTTTATACCCAGTAAACTGAGAATGAATCTATTTGATAAGATTTGAGTCCTTGACTCATATAAACCTTCATTGCATACACTATAGACATTGATTCTATTCTTCACCTTTTCCCCAAGAGAGGTTATTTCTCAACTAAGATAAGCTTAATACAATCTGTCCTCTTTCATGTGCATCAGATTTATGAAGAGCTTGAGTGGAATCATTTTTAAACAAATTATAATGACTCTTAGAATAGCCTTCCAACATTCAAACCCTTGCAAGCCAGTTTCTTCTTTGTCACTGTTACTTTAGGCTTTTCATAAACCACTCAAAAGATCTTATTGACAACTTCTTAGACACTTCCACTTGATTAATAAAAATACCAAACTAAATACACAATTTTCCTTTAACATCTTTGAGTTATTAGGACACAAGTTTATCCATAGACTTCATAGCACTTATCTTCCTTGAGTCAACATCTTCATTCTAACTTGAGACATTTAACTCCTTAGATCAATTTCACAAATAAAGAATCCATGTGATACACGAGACAATGACAAAGTAATGGACTTCTTCCTAGTTAGCTCATCAAACTTTTAAACCTTATTGACATCACATTTATTCAATAGCATACATATGCTTTGTAGTTCTTCATAGGGAACTTAAATTCTTCTATAGTACTTCACTTGTGCACCATAGATGAGATTCCATTTACCAAATGTTTACCCTCCTCTGTAACATGATCTTAGCAAATTTATTTCATTGGTTTCACCTCATATGGCTTGTGCACATTATATACCTACAAAATTCCTTCATAGGTTACATACTTGTAGACACAAATGACAAATACATTCTTCATGTTGAAAAAATCATACATATTTGTCTTGACATGTATCTTGTCATTCTAGATAACATTCAACCTTCATGATACAAGTGATCATGACTTCAAATACCCAACACAGACTTCTTCATTGCATGAGGTTCCATAAATCTTTTAAGATCAAGACAAGTATGGAAGATTATAAAAAGCCATAATGAACCACATTCACCTCTGTATGATTTTAGCATCTATACATTCAACCTTAGAAGTCATGTAGGACAATTCTTAACACTCATGAAATCCTATAGCTTATACACTTGTCATTATTCTAACAATTTTCAATTGTATATACTCAACCAAGGCTCATCACATGTCATTAATAAAAATCTATATGGATCATATTTTTTCATGTAGAAACATACTTAATCAATTTAGTCTTATGCCTTTCCTTTATAGAGATTATGCAGTCTTAGTACACATTTCTATTGAGATGGAGCAAGTTAAGGCATTCTTGATCCTAATAGATCACTAAGATTTGTACCTCACAGACTTGAAGATATGAGCACCTACCTTCAAATAACACCATAATTTCAATTTAGTCTTATTTATAATCATAAACATTTCATACACTCACTTCAATATGATAATCAAAAGTCACAATTGCAACCAACTTTGACACTCCTAATCTGACCCTAGTTGCAGTCACACTACTAGCCTTCAAGTTCATAGACTTATCAATGCTTAAATTTTGATGCCCACATTTCATACCATGAGATATTTATTATTGCAGATACCCATTTGGCCATATAATCACCAAGAAACTTTGATCATGCAACATGAAGATAACATACCCAGATTCATCAATACCCATTCTTTGAAATTAGGCCTCTTTGTACCCCACAGTCAAAATCTTTGTAACTGTATGAACTATCAGAACCTGAAGAAATTGAGCATTTAGTTTTATAGACTTGAAATTTCTTCAATCCTTTAGATTTTCATGCTTTCTAGATGATTTTACAAAATTTTAGGCTTTAAGATTCCACCATTTGAAGCATCCAAAAGCTCATTTCCATGCATACTGCTCAGTAAAGGACTGTGAAAACATCAATCTAGGTAGAGAATGCTTAAAAAAATACAAATTTGCATTTATTTTCCAAAGCTCTAATCAACCCATTGACACATCGTAGACACTCCTTTTCACACATCTGATGAGCACCATTTCAATGGTTAAGGTATGAACATACCAATTCATAACTCATCAGAGTTTACCTTTAATTTTGTCATATTAGCCTTGTTGAACACTGCATAAGTCTTCATCTTCACACTAAATATTAAACAATTCATACTTGATGCCACAAGAGAATTTTCAAGCACTACTTATGACAAATAATCATCTACACCTCTTAGAGATTTCAATGCATAGAACAATAATACTTCACAATAATGATAGATGATATATACAACTTAATATGACTCATACATCACAAACTCACTTGAGACTATGAATGCACTTTATGAAGGACTCTATAGCATTTTACTCTTCTATGACACCATAGATTCACACACAGATCACTGAATTTTAGACACTTTCATGAATCTCATAGAATTTGAGATACAGGATGTTTCAACTTCAATACAACTCATGACAAACTCAATACTTCCCTACAACTCAATATTGACCATAAATACCACATACTTCTTACTATAAGAAACATTCCTCCAAGACATTTTTGAAGAACAAAATTACATACACAAGGATGATATGATTATCATGACCTCAAATATGAGACTTCCTAATGATCCAATATACACAACTAATCTCATAACAGTACAATTCCATAATAATGATAAAGAAAATTCAGACCTTAAGAACTCAAACAACTATGTACACTTTAAGGATTTAAGTCACGAGACATGAACCTTGACAAACCCAACATGACCAACCATAAGAACTAGCTAAACATGTTATAAATTTTAAGAGACATACCTCAACACCATAGGAGAAGACACACATGATAAAGACATAGCCCCCTCACTCCAATGCTTCATTAGAACCAATACACCTCTAAGAATCCTAGTAGAGGCATATATCATCATGCAAGGGCTAGATGAGAGACCTAAGAAGGTCTCAAGCCTACTTCCTTGCTCCTTGATGATTCCTTCTTTTCTTATTCTACATTAGTCTTAGTAGACTCCCCCTTTTGATCAGTTAGAAACTTGTAATTGTCTTGAGTACTTTGACTAGCCTCAACCTTATTCTTGTACTTCTGAAATTGTTGTTTGGATCCATGAGTTTCTTTCTTCAATTTTCCTGCATCACAAAACCTTGCAATGTGCCCTACCTTGTGGCACCTAAAGCATTCAACTTGTCTTCTCTTGCACTCAAAATCCCTATGTCCATAACCATTACAAGAAAAACAATAACCATTGAACTTTCTTACATACCTTCTAGTGTTTGGTTGTTCATTCTTACAATACTTTGCAAGATGACCTTTCTCATGACAGAGATAACATTCAGCTCCATATATTTGACCTATAGTTTTTTCTTTCTTACCTTGATATTCCTCTTCCTTCTTTCCTTCACAATAATGTTCTTGAGCCTTTCCTTTGAAATCATCTTTATTTTCAATCTTAGGACTACGCATGTGAGCTTTATGTCCAAAAACACCACACTTATAAAAATTACCATGAAAAACATCATACCTATATGCATTTGGATTCCTGATAGATGATCTTCCATGAGATGGAAGCCTTGAACTCTCTCCCTTGCTTGGCTACCTTCTTTCATTAGATCCTTGACTTGATTCTTCTTCATTCTTCTCTGATTTGGATGAACCTTCATTGAATCCTAGGCTTGTTCTATCACCATAAGCCTTTTGTTTTTCCAACATCTTACTCAAATTTTTTGAACTCCCTTGAAAATACAATACTTTGCTTATCATAGTGCCTAAATATTTCTTCAATTCCTTTGTTTCTTTCCTCTTGATCTTCAGCTTAGTTTGTGCCTCTTCAAGTTGAGTCTTTAAAACCTATATTATTTCCTCTCTCTCAACCACATGTTTGATACATTCTTTCCTCTTGATCCTCAACTTAGATTTTTCCCTCTCAAGTTGAGTTTTTAAAACATTAACTAATTCCTCATAAGATGTAATCAAACTGTTGAGTTTGTCGGCACTCTCACATCCCACTTTCCTTATCATGTAGGTATTAATCTAAATTATCTCCAATGATGGAGGATTCATCTTGTCACCAAAGATATCCCTCTAGCTTGTTAGGCTACTTCCAAGGGCCTGCTCTAATACCAATTTTTGGAGGTGACAAGGACTAAGAGGGGGGTGAATCAGTCCCAAATAAAACTTTCTCACTTATACTTCAAACCCTAAACACACAATCTCATGAAGCACACACATCAAAGCATATATTCTTCACAATGAAATAAACTCAATAAAAGGATCACAAGATAAAATCAAAACTACTTATATTTATGCTCAAATCATATCAACACACTTCTATTGATATTCAAATTAGATTACAATGAATAATGTCTTCAACAATGATCAACAAGATACAATCAAGTGCTCTAAAGACAATCAACCATGTCTCATGCATACGTATGAAGATATACGACTTTGGAAATGTCTTTAACTCAATATCAGATTTGTAAAAGCTTTAGAAACCTGTAAATAACATCAATATGATATGAATATAGCATCGAATAACACATCTCCAAATATTCCCTCCTTCAACTCACTCTCAAATAAACAACACCAAATGTGCTTTTCTCAAATCCACTTCATGAAAAATAAACCAGATACAATCCTAGAATTAAATTCTAGGGGTTTTGGGCTAGGACCAAAGGGTTTTTCTTTACAGTAAATGGCTCTTCAAAAGAAGATAAAATGGGTTCCAAAAGATTAGCACCATTTTACCAAAAACTCCATTTTTATAGCTTCTCCTTGATTCAAATTCAAAAGAGGTTGGTTTCCCTCTACTTGAATGACCATAACAATCTAAAAAAACCCATAAGAATCACTAGAACATTCACAATTGACCCATATAGGTCGACCTAGCAAAAACACTTCATCCATGCACCAAAACTCCCAAAAACCCTTGTATTGGGATGAGAAAAATTTCCTAATCCCAAAACTATTTTTATTCAAACTCTAAAAATCATCACACATGTTTAAAATAACATTTAAACATCATATATATTCGCAATTTATCTCAACCAATCAAATTATTTTGTTTACTAGGCCCAGTGCTCGTTGTACTTCTCAAAAGAGTTGTTTCCTACACCCTTCAACACCCTGTAAATTTCATTATGCCACCAAATGACTTAAAATCAACCAAAATATGTCATGTAGCCAATTGATAGAAATTATAGAGCTTTTAGAACACTTATAAGCAAGTTATAAACCTTGAAACAATCTACCTTGCTCAAACCACAACAACTTTTGTCTTCACCAAATCATCCTGACAAAAAATTGGTTTCCAAAGATCAACTGATAAAAACATTTATAGGAATAATAAAGACTTATAAATGAATTGATCGATGAAAAATTCATCCCTCTTCACTTTCTAGGTGATAGAAAACATCACCTAATCCATCTCATGCTTAAAAAAACTCAAAACTTGCAGCCAAACACATCCTATCTTGAACTAGAAAAAACCTTCATGTCTAAATAATGACCTGGAAACCTATTCAAATCACTTCATCATGAAAAAAATTATATCACTAGAAATATATCTGAATATTATTTCTAAAAAAATTTTAATCACCCCAAAATTCCACATATAGCCCCTGTTATGGCCATGTTTACTGAACACTACTTTTTGTGGCCTCAAAATTGCCCTTTGACTAGTCAACATGAATGGAGCTAAACTTGCACTTTTTCATTAAAAAGTGATCTGAAACATTCATAGAAATAAATATAAACTCACATAAATTCTATAACATCAATTTATCTCATACCTCATTAGGAAAACTTTTCCAAAAACTGGAACTATTAAGAAATGATCATTTTTAGGTGGGGTCTACATACTGTCACATGCTCTATCCTACATTTATGGAAATATGGGAGATTCCTCTACAATATCTAGTCATCACTTTTACCTAAACAATAAAAATGGCTCACTATACCTCTTCTTTTGCAAATTGGTCATAGCTAGGGTTTAACTAGGGTTTTAAAAAGCACTTTATCTTCTTAACCTTCGTTCATAACAACGTGACAATGAAATGAGCTCATTATTTTTCTAAAAATTTATATACTAACTTTAGAACTATCACTAAAAGCCACATGGTCCCATGCAAATCCCATAGTTCATGGTTAGCATCAAAATTTCAAACTCGAACTGAAAATTGCCTTGTTCTTAACCATGTTCTACCAAAAAAATGACTCATATCATGGAAAATACTTATCATGACAACATAAAATTTTTCCCACACCCATAAGGACACACCCTAATAACATATCCAATAATCTTATAGTCATCACCATACCTCAAACCTTCAAGCCATTAGGACTTGCATAGCTAGTTCTTAAGGTTTTTCACTTGAAAGGCTAGAGTAACTAAAACAAACTCAAAACAAATCATATAAACACTCCAAATGGTCCTAACACACTTGATACATCATAATAAAACTGAATGCATGAATCCATGAGCTCACATAGCTCCAAAAACACAATCTCATACCTCCTAACAACCATACCTACTCTAAATGAGGTCTTGTAACATAGCTACCTGTATCTGCATCATGCCACTACTATGAGTGTTAAAAAAAAATCTCCAAACCTTATATACATCATGTAAACATGCTTATCAAGCACCCAAGAAGCTTCTACTTCCATGCAACATCACCTAGGCACCTGAATAGGCCTTGCAAGATCAAGCAATCCACACTGAATCTCATTGTACCAACATAAAAACATCTGAACCATCATGTTAGCATCATATACATCATCAAATGATTCTAACACATCATACACTTTGTCATTAATTTAGTTTTTTTGTCAATGACAACACCTAAAATGACCACATGCCAACAATACCATATCTGCCCTTGGATAATTTGTTATTTGAACCATGTATTTCAATTTCCTTATAGGAAGGAGATTTTTCATTTTTCCATTGATGGTTATGGTGGTATATGACCAATCTATCTATATATCTCTGCCAATATCCTAATATAAACTCTAACTCAACAACATACCATATGGAACTAGCATGTCTTTCACTTGTATTTTCATCATGATCTTCTTGTCAGAAAAATCTGCAAATGATAGTTAAGCAACCTTCACTTGTCTAATGAGAGGTACTTCTTTGGTTCCATGGAGTAAAAATGGAGAATAAAAAGAGTGAGAGAGAGAGAGAACAATATATTTAGCAACTTTTGTGGGCATGATTTTTTCAGAGACACCAGAGCCAATAATGTAATTATTCAGTTTATACCCATTGACTATCAAAGCAATATAGAAAGGTTTTACCTTCCCTGAAGTAGAGGATGTGGAAGGAAGAAGGTTATGTGAAGGATTCATATCAGGAGTTTGAAGTGGATCTTTGATGTTAGCATTTTCAGAACACAGATTTAATCTCCTTCTTTTGATAAACTACACAAGATTATCAAATTTCTTGGGGTGGTTCATCAAGTATTCCAACTTAGACATTTGAATTTTAGCTTTCTTGACATGGTCAATTATGTCAAAAGGTGAAGAAGTGGTAGGTCATTAGGAATTATGGAAGATTTGACATGATTAGGATTTTCATTGTTAGGAAAAATAGAAGTGGAAACTCATTTGACAAGAGGATATGAAAGAGAATTACTCGAGGAGGTAGATGGAGTCTTGGTTGAGGTAGTATTTGGTTTCTTCTTGAAATATCCCATGGAAGTGGGTAGTGATGATCCTCTATTTTTTGTTTTTTTGGTAGATTTTCCATTTGAGGATTCAAGTTATTTTCTAGGGTAATAGAAGAAGATGATTGCTTCCCTATTTATGAGAAGGTGAATAGTACACGCCAATAAATATTAATATCAAACATGGATTATTCAGAATCTTCATTTGATGAGTATTAAAAATACCTAATCTTAGCACATCCATCTTCTTATTCTTCAATTTATGATTCAACAATTTCTTCTTCTTCATCTTCTTAGGTTATTCATATTACATTAACTAGTGGAAATTCAAAGGTAAGACTTCAGGGTGTTCTAACAATTTGATTCTTGTTTTGATTTTAAGATGAGGCATTTTGAGCAATTTTTTTTCTTCAATTTAGTCAAATCATTGACCAATTTTTGCAACAATGGATCAAAATTTTAATATTTGAAACTCTAAAAATTATTCTTTGTTAAATAGTTATTGATCTTCCCTGATATGAAAATTTTATCTTCCACTTCAATGGAAAGTTCTTGAGCACTGTCTAAAGTGTTCAATTGAGCTCTCTAAAATATGAACATGACTTTAGGAAACTAAGAATTTATTAATAACCTCTTTTCATTATCTGTAGTACGATGAGAATCATTAGGAATCTGGTTAATCAACTGGTTGAATTTTTCTACAAATTCACTCATGGTATCTTGTGGTTATTTCTTTATCTATGCTAAATGATTGAGGAGGGCATGAACATATTTCAGTCTTGAATCTTTCATAAAAATTGATTTTCATGTCATCATAATCAGTAATCGAATGTGGTGGTGTGGACAATAGAAAATGTACCTTGCACATAAGTTATCATATTCAAAAATACAAAAACATCATAAAACATAATAACACCACAAAATATATAAAACCCCATAAAAATGGGGACAAAATAAAAATCAACATTCATTTGATAACCCTCACCTACTAACATTTAATTTTTCCAATTACACCTACCCATTTGCATGCCCAATGCACACTACACCCATATGTTTCCAACTCCCTTATGCACTCAAAATATATAAAAATGACCCTCTTCCACATAATTTCAACCTCTCTTAAGAAACTCTTGGACCCCTGACTCTTGGTGTGCTAAAGGTATATTAAGTTTGTTGTGCTTTTTCCCACATATCTCAGTTTTGCAATTTTTGAAGAAGTGAAAGTGAAGCATAAAGGATAGATATAACTTGTTGTTGCACTATTTTAGAAAAATCCCAATATAAATGGGAATTACAACTGTAATTGGGTTGTGATCTCCATGTGATTTTTTGGTGAATTACAACTGCGATTGTCCTATGATCTATGTCAGGTATATTTATCATTTTTTCGTTTATTATTTTTATAAATAAAATTTCTTTTATCTCCTTGAAAATTGTTAGGTATTTGACCAAGGCAGGTCCCCTTACCACAAAAAAAAAATAACATTTTCCAAGTGTGTTTGTGTGCACGTTTATATTTAGATATGAAATATTTTTACCCACCTTATTCAATAGAAGAACCCAAAATGTATTTCTCTTCACAGTTGAAGCATAAACCCATTATGTATTAAGTAGGATGGATTTGGAGATTTCATATCAACTAATCCATCTTATAAAAAATCTAAATCTAGGAATATATTTTTGCAACCACGGTGGAACCATTTTGGTTGTAACTCTTTCCAATTTTTTAATTTAACAATGTTTTATTTAGGTTTTTATAGTCTTTTAGTTTTGTTTTACTTTTTTTCTAATGCTTCTATTACAGATATAACATCTTGTTTTGCATATTTGCTAAAAATACGATAAAAATATGGTTGTAGGTCAGTTGTAATTACGACTAGATTAATATTTTATGCCAAAAAAATAAAATCTAGTTATAGGGTGGTCGTAAATGAGACTCTTCTATAACTATATTTTTGTAAATACATAAAACACACTTTTTTATTTTTAAGGGAATAAATCAAGAATTAACACACACTAAATATAGGTTCGGATAAGGGTAAATACCCATCCACATAACTGTGGTAAGTGCTTGTGCATAAACCCTAAAACGCATTGTGAGGAGTACCACTAGAACCTCGAATTAGTTGGCACATTGAGAGGACTCACCGGTGAAAAGGGTCAATGACCCAACATGATTGACTAGTTTTACCCGTGAAGTAAAGCCAATGTTTTCCATGGTGACGACCCCATCATGATCGAGTAAGTTTCGTGACTAGCATTTTTTAGTAAATGGTACTTAATTCAGATAACATTGAGATATCTATATTCAACCCTAAGTAAAAAAAACTCCCGATATTCATCAAAATACTTTTTTTTAATTTTCACTAATTCTAAGTCTCACCTGCAACTATTTTTGTCCTTTAAAACCTCCTTTCACATTTTCATACTTGTTTCTGTCATTCATTTTGAGTTTTTATTTCCCCACTCTTAGTCACAACTGAAACTGACCTATGATTTTCTATCATATATTGTTTCTAGAGCTAGTCACAATTGCAACTTGTCTGTAACCTTCCAAATACATATTTCACTAATTTCTTATTTATGTTCTACAATCTCATATTTTCCTAGACTTAGTCACAACTATGACTGCTATGCATTTTTTTCCTCATACCATCTTTCCACTCATGTTTCACATTCCTAGTCACATTTGCAATTGTCATTCCTCATGGATTCTAGTCATCTTCATGCTTATGCTCACTCTAAATTACTCCATCAACACCTTCTTAATCATAGCATAAATTTTGAGCTCAAATACTTGGGGGAATTTCCACCCACACCGAATTATCACATGATTTTTAATGATCCTATTTACCCCATGGTACTACATCATCCCTATCCACTACATTTAAAATTTCCAATATTTGAAATTTTTTTTATGGCACCAAGGACCCACAACATCACTTGCCTATCTTCTGCTACACATGTCACATCATTCAACATAACAAAACACTCCTTTTACACACTTTCTCACTTTCACTTGTTGGCCGAGCACTTGATTTATATTCATGACTACCACAACATAGAATTTACACATTCACATAACTTGTGTACATACTCTTATCCCACTTCTTCATCTACATTGTACCTAAAGTGACACTAGTTGACCTTCACATGCTTTGCAAATCCCATAATACATCCATTCTTGAATCTGTGGTGTGTTGGCGTGCACTTTTTCACTACCTATTATTTCCGCTCCCACAATATGAGCTTATTGACAAATTGTCAAAAAATTATGTCCCTTACATCTCATACCACTTACAAATTCATCCACTATGCATGTTGGGCCCCTAAAATATTGGCCAAGTACAAGAAGGCATGTGGGCACACAAGGCCTAGTAAAGAAAGGGTGCACAAGGAGAAAGCACGTAGGGCAGGGTTCTAGTAGAGTTTAACAGAGTAAGTGGCACGTGTGTAAGAAATACCAAAGGTTTTAAGACTTAGCCAAATTTGAAACATCAGGAGGAACATGAGAAAAGCATGACCCGACTGCACATGTGGAATGGATAAGGTGCTAGCTAGGTGACAGGTTGGACTAAGAAGGAATATACCCTATGATGGAAGTTTTTAGAAGGCCATCATTACAAAGAGTGGAGAGCTCAGCCCTGAAGAAGCATGCTACCATGAAGGACCACCTTGGACACTTGGTAATGGATCTACAACTCCCATGCTAGCTTGATGATGTTGAAAAGGGCTATAAATACAAGCACCTACTAGAGGAAAAAAAGAGGAGGAGAGAAATAAAAGGAAGCAAAGCCATGCAGGAATATTATGAGAGCTCCATAAGTTGGGTAGGAGTCTATCGGAAAAGGATGTAATAAGGGGTTGGGATTGTGAATTTTCTCTAAATAACTGATGGGTGTAAATCCAAATATGATGTATGACTTCGGCCTACATAGCTGTGGTAGTCTGTAATGAATCCAATGAATATAATGAGGTTACCAAACATGATGAATATGGTTATTAATGTTTTTGATTCATATTTATAGCTTACCATTCTGATTCATGAATGTTTATGGAATGAATATAACTCCTTCTGCATTTCCTTTCTGTTTTGATTCCTCTCTATAATATGTTAAGTACCATTCGGTCTGGGATGATTGCATTTGTCTATAAGATGTTTTGATTTTTATGATAAGTATATGTATCGTTCCCACTCACTCTTTTTAAGCTCCTATCATAGATGATGTTTCCCACTTAACTCACATAAAATAGAGAATCAGTGCCCACGCGTGTTTTGGGTCCAGTGTGTGATGGGTGATAGGCCGACGTGTATGGGGTTCCCTTATTCTTGGTGGGTGTAAAAATGACTACATCTTGGATATGTTGCCAAGACATATTTTTGAAGTTGTAGTGGGAAATAACATAAATCATGATCTATGAAATGAGTGATGAAAAAATGCCTAACTCTGGAAAGTATTGAATCATGGTTCAAGAGCATGGAGGAAGAATTTTCTCAGAGATTCAACACTGGGCCTAAGTTTGATGCATGCAAACGGGTAGAAGAGAACCTCTACCATGAGTTATATGAAACTTTATTATGTTTTTTCCTAGTAGAATTGTATGAATGGCTCTCAACATATGTGTCCAGATTAAGCTAGTATTATAGATCACACATGTGGACCCAAGAAGAGTACTAGAGGCTAAAAGATGCAAATCTAACACGGACTCATGCTGTAGATCATTGGTAGAAAGGAGTACTGGCTAGCTACATTCAGGAATACACTATTTCTACATATTTTTGTCTGGAAGTTGCTGAATTTGAGTTTCTATGGGATCCTAGAGGATCATTCCTACGTGTTATTCCTTTGGTGATAAAGATCTTGATCATTCCCTTGAGTTTAGAGGCATTTTCGATGGCTTCCTAAAACTTCTTGAGTGCTGGGTAAGGAAGATAGGGTGGGGGAAGATGACAGATATTGTGACTGAGAAAGAAAGGGAAGAGAGACGACTCAAGTATGGTGAAGCATGTGAAAGGGAGATTGTTAGACAATGCAAGGTTGCAAGAGTGATGGATATATGGAGGTAGACATTGCAGGAAGGAGTTGAGGTTATTGCAGAGGACGTGGAACTTGAGAAGTATGTGCTACCCCATCTAAGAAAGTGTGAGACCCTTCGGCTTCTCATGAGATTTCGTTGCATGGAGAGAGAAGAGTCGTTGGCATGCATATGAACCCACCTAGTGACCAAAGCTTGGAATTTGATTTTCCAAATCAGAGGAGTATTGTTAACCTAGTTGGTATCAGTGGAAGTGACCGATATGCGCCCAGGAGATATAATTTCTCATTTGGAAATTCTATGGCTACACACTCTATTCCAATGTTTAGAGGAATTTTCAGACAAGGTGTAAATAAACAAGGCTTGGGTAACACATCGGGGAGTGATGTGAGGCATACATATGGAAGTGGAATGATCTCGCAAACCACTAGTGTACAGTTTAATGGGATGTTGGGGACACTAGGTGTGACCACTTCAGGCCTATTATTGGCTGCAGGAGGATCTGGTGGATCGAGAGGCACAAGACCTAGTGGATCTAGTGGATCTGGTGGAGGAAATACCAGAGGAAACTAAGGATATGGACTAGGAGGACAGGGGCCCCAACCACCTCCTCAAGTAATATTTGAAATGTATTTACACTTTCCAGACTACTAGGGCATAGAGGATGTTGCAGAGAATGTTCACAAGTGTGAATTGTTATGGCACACGAAAGGGATCACAACCTCGAAATAGAAGGCTAGTCAATTTGTAATGAAATTACAAGGGTGTGTGTATAGCTGGTATAGGAAGTATGACCCCCATCAGATGGTGGTAGATTACACCACATTGAAAAATTCCTTCCTAGTAGAATTCCACATCCTTGAGTTTGAATAGAAGAGCATCAATGCCCTCAAGGAGATTCAACAGGGAATGGCAGAGAGTGTACGGAAGTATGACACATGGTTTAAGACTCTCTTTTCAAAATTTTCATATGACATTCACCCTTCACAACATGCTCAATGTTTTTTTGGAGGGTTGATAACACCATTTAGAAGAGCATTATCTCATAATACTTTCACAGACCCGCGTGAGGTGCTAGAAGCTGCTCTGCTCGCTGAAGCTGTTGAAAGCATTGATACTAGTGCTAGCCCAATTCTAGAGGCTCAAATCACTGCTATGGATAAGCAACTGGAAAAGTAATATGGGAATTCAGCCCATGAGACTCACTATGGAATGTGGTGTATAGATTTTTAAGTAGAGGGGCATGCCAAGGATAGCTTCCCCCGGAAGGTAGTATGCACTGTAGCAGTAGATTGTGATATTTTTCATGGGGACCATGATGTGATTAGATGTCCCTTAATTCATCATAAGAATGTATCTTAATACTGTAAGATCTACACCTCTACAATCTATGATACTAAGGATTGTAGGCTTATTGACCAGATCCATGAGGCCATTGATCATGGTGTGCACCAGAACAACCTTGCTAGTAGTTCTAAGGAAGATGACCTCCGTTATGAAGGACACACAGATGGAGGCGCACATGAAAAAAGTTCTCATGGAGGATTTTGGGGTCGTGGAAACCACAGAGGAGGAGGAAGTGAGTTCCCATGGGGAACATGTTATATTTTTGGATCCACATAACATTATAAATGAGAGTGTCTTGATCTATTAAAATGCTCATGGTGCAGGAAGAAACAAAAGCACGACGAGTGTCCTAAAATATACAAGCATATGAACCAACAACATTAGAAAGATAAGGGCACTACTATGGTGAGAGTAAAAAGGGCCAATTTATAATGGTTGCCAAGAGTGGCACGTGAGTCAGAGATAGAACCTATACTAGTGAAAACGCATGTAGAGACCATGCGCACTAAGGAGATGCAAAGACCAAGGGCATTAGTTTCTAGAGAGGAGGTACCACATGGAAGGTACCCATACCCTACCCATCAGAAATAAGTAAACCAAGAGATTATGGCCATAATTTAGAGTTTACAAGGGGAGATATAATGTCTTAAGGAGTAATCAAGGCAGGTGGGGCAGCAGAAGGATAATAAGGTTCCAAGAAGTGACCTGGACGAGGTCAAAGAAGTATGTAAAATGTTAAGGAAAGAGAATATTATTCCCTTGCTGGGATAATGGCTAAGGGAGAAGGTACCACGCGTTAGAGCAGAACGCGAGAGAAATTTTTTACATCAAACCTTTCTCCACACATCCTTGAATATGACAAAGAAATTACTCTAAATGTAGTTGTTTATGAGTGACTCCTGACTAATATACTCATCAAAACAGGAGCAGAAGTGAATGTTCTTACCTTAGATGCTTGGCATCAGATGGGAAGGCCCGCATTATAACCATCCTCAAATATGCTATGTATGGAAAACAAAACTAAGGTAATGCCCATTGGAGTATTAAAGGATGTAGTGATTACCATTCAGGGGGCCAAGTTTACTGGAGACTTCGAAGTCTTGGCACTCGCCAAGGTAGACAATTTTCCAACATTGCTTAGGCACCCATGGTGTTATAAGAATAATAATGACATAAGGTTTAACAAAGGATATATTAGTTTTGAAAACAAGGAAGAATGGGTGATCATCCCTTTGATAGATGGGAAGTCGGTGCCCTACACAGAGCCATTGGGAGAAGAAGTCCTTCATAGAATATACATGCTCTCCATCAGAGATCTTGAGATAATTCAACCTACAGAAGGAGTTATCCAATTTGAGGATACCCAATCTATGAGTGATACCATAAGCATGACATGTGATAATTAGGCACACAGGACCTATGAGTTAATTAGATGGAATTTAAGAGGATCGGTAACTAGGGTGACAAAGGCGCATATAGTTCAGCACCTGGGAGGAAGAAAACTATTGATTTACTTGAGAGGGGCTAATCCAAAATATTTTTTTGCAAGAAATGAAGGCCCATTGGAGAAGTGAGAAGGAAAGGAGGAAAATGTTTAACTATATCCTACTTGTAATTGTTACGCGCTAGTGGGCAACACATTGGGAGAACCTCTTGGAATGGCGAGAGGTGAGAATTGCCTTCTCCATAAGGTTTTGTAGGAGCAATGCGCCCATGGGTATAAAATATTACCATGGTAAAGAGACCATTTCCTTCCATATCCAAGCATGTGAGACAACATGTATGGGAAGTGCAGAAGCATTACCACCTTCATTATGGGTTCACAAGTTATACTCCACCCTGCAAATTTGTGTGTGTGCATGGTATATCCACTCGAAGATGTGTCATTAAACTGGTAATTTTCAAGAATTGGCGTATGATCTCATTCAAACATTTGAATATCAAAGCACAAATCCATTAGTAAATAAAGAGTTGTAGGTAGTCAAGCGCCTTACAATAGGGGATAGTGTTATGGCAAAAGATAGAATACAAGAATTACTAGGTGAACATGGCCTGAAGGCATGCTTTGAGGAAGAATAAATAGAAGAGATACAGCTTGAGCATGCATGTATAGAAAAATAAAAGGGGAAGATGGTGTATGTTATTGATGAGGAAGAGGTAGAAATCTTGGATGTTAACCATTCTGTAGGGATGCGTGGAGTCATAGATAGTGCTGATGAATGATTGCGCGCCTACCATGAACCTTTAAAGATGAAAATTTTTAACATTGGCTCAGAAGAAGAACCCAGGGAGGCAATCATTAAAGACTATTGGTTAGAGAAATAAGTCTCTAAAATCATTGATCTGTTACACAAATTCCAAGATTTGATCTCACACGGGTACCATGAGCTTAAAGGCATCCCCCATTCCTTGGGGGAGATGAGGATAAAGTTGAAGGAAGGTGCAAACCCAATTAGGAAGAGGTAATACTAGATGAATCCTGATTTTTGCATAAAGGTCAAGGAGATAGAAAAAATGATAGCATTAGGTATCATTAAGGCTATGGAAGAGTCAGAATGGATAATTCCAATGTTGATTAGTATCAAGAAGGACAGGAGGATAAAGATATGTGTTGAATACAAGAAACTGACACTTTAAAGTGATAGTGTCATTTATCCTTTCCGCAACCCAATTTACTGAGGATTCCCCTCTTAGAGGGAGTGGCAGGATGCGAGGTCTACTGTTTCATGGATGGATGCCTTAGGATATCATCCAGGTAAGGATTGCGAAGGAAGACCAGATACTTGTGACTTTCGCCACTGAGTGAAGGGAAGTTGTTGATCTATCCTTTCATGCCTTTTGCAAGTAGGAAGCTGACACCAGCAAAGTAGAGTTATGCAACAACTAAGCACAAGGCATTGTCAATGATCTACATGCATCACAAATTCAAACATTATCTACTGGAAACCCCTTTTATATTTTACACTGACCATATGGCATTGAAGTATCTAGTGAACAAGCCTGTTCTACAAGGGCACATATGTTAGTGGGTAGTATTGTTCCAGAGAATGTTGGTAGTTCATGGATGGTCCCTCAACACAAGGAAAAATGTAATTCCATACCCCATTTGGATAATTATGTCTAGCACATCATATGTCAGGGGATGGATGCACAAAGTATTAATGATACCATGCCAGAGTTGCACAAATATTGTAGGATTGGGGGAGCCTACTATGCCCTCATACTGTAGTGCATGGATTCCTTGGACACACAGGGTTCCCAAAACAATTGTAGCATCGGAAGGGATATGAAGAGATCACCATGGACTTTAGAAGAGTTAGTTAGACTACACGCTTCGTGCCCTACATGTTGATTAGTGGGGATTTATAAAAGATTAGGACATTATGAGATTCTATTCTAGTGATAGTGCTCAGAACATGAGTGACTAGCCGTAATATGATTCCCCTGTATAGAGGTAGTACAGGTGGACACTGTGCAGGCAACTCCACTGCACGTAAGATGCCTGATGGAACTAGATTATTATGGGAGACCCTAATATTCACAGACTGGTGAAGGAATATTTGATCATTAGGTGTGTGACCATTGTTAGTAGCAAGTTGGAAAACCAGGGTGAAGAGCATGAAATGCCTCTACACCCTATTCCCAGTGCACGAGCCATTAAAAAAGTGAGCTATATGACTTCGTAAGTCCCTATTGCACCAGTATCGAGCATAGGAATGGGTCACATTTATATAATACACTTGACCATATGATTACTTGACATAGGTGGGTAGAAGTAGCCATTCTACCAAGGATTGTACAGCAGCTACTGTCGGTAAGGTTTCTGTGGTTCCAAGACATTCAAGTTACAAGGTGGTGGGTGCAAACCTTTGAGTTTAACTAGTGATAGGGGTACTTGATCATTTTTCTAGAATGAGAAAATAAGGGGATTATGTTATTAAAGCATTCATGGATGGCTCATGCACAAGACTGCCCCTTACCATCCACAAGCAAATTGAACTGGCGGAGTGCATTTAGACTTAGAAGATACTGTAGTCATACCCTAGGACAAAAATTTGTGACATTGGTAGGAATGAAGGCATTGGGATGACAAAGTAGTCAGCTCATTCTTTGGGAATTTGGGATAACCTACAAGAGGATTAAATAAGGCCACACCATTATACAAATTAGTGTTGTGGCACAGAGGTTTTCCTACCATTTGAATTCATTTTACCTTCTCTGTGTATAACACACGCACAGGAGGATTGGACGAATGAACAAGCACTGGAAGAAATAATCAATAAGTTAATGTAATTAGATGAAAGACGATCACTCGCCAGGTGGATCTAGAAGACTAAAAAATCAAAACAAAAGGCATGGCATGATTGTCACATTAAGAATAAAAAGTTTGAGGTTGGGCAGATGGTGCTACTATATGATTCCAAGTTTCTGTGCCATCATAGGAAGATAAAAGTCCATTGGTTGGGTCCCTACATCATCTCATACATCCTTGATTCAAGTGCATTCCAGTTACAAGCACTGGATGGGACGATATTTCCACGACACTTTAATGGGAGTAGGTTGAAGCCCTACTAATAAATAAGTCTTTTTTGGTGTTTGTTAATAAGGTAGTATTGCCAGATAGTTTAGGACTTCCTTTAATGAATTTTCTTTTCTTTTCTTGTGTTTATCTTTCTCATTGATGATTTTGTGTTGCATGCCTTGGGTACCAGCTAACCTCATTCCTTTTTCAAAGGTTTTGAATGCACAGAAGACCGCATGCATCATTTTAGTGTGGGGTGGAATAATGTGAAATAAAGTGCAAGGTGTGAAGTACCAGGAAGGATTGTGTTGGAAATCCTGGATTGAATGGCCCTGTGAAAGGAAGTGCTATGGATGGCCCTTGTGAAAAAAAAGGGGTGAATGAGGATGGTTAGTGTTAGGATAAGAATACATCTTGGTTCCATGTACAAGGGAGGAAGAATTACCTTTGGCGTTGGTAACACGTGCATGTAAGAGTCTTCTGTCAAATAGATTGTTTATGCGCCAGAAGGTTATAGGATTGTCTGTGCAAGGTTGGGTGCATGAGTGTGGGCCGCTAGAGTGCGATCTTAGTGGAAAAATCTACATGATAAATGTTGAAGTAAAAGTGGTAGGTGAAGTATACATTTAATGATAAAAATAACAAAAAATTATAAATAGAAGGTTGTGCATTTCATTATGGACATTGCGAATACGAAAAAAGGAAGAGTTCTTTGTGGACTAAGGGTTTCCAGAGTTGATCTTTGTGAAGAAAAGTTTGAGGAATTAAAGTGTGAGTGACTAGATTTTATCTGTAAAACTAAAAGGAAATAATTTCACGGGCATAGAAAAAAATTTGGAGAAGTGTCGTCTTGTGAATGAGGTTATTCCAATTAGGGTTTGGCAGCCAGGGAACGAGCCGAAAAGGTTTTCTTCACAATTTTGAGGTCTGAACTTGGAGAGGGTAGAAAAGAAGAGCAAGTAAGATAAGTTGAAGTGCTAAGATAACCTAAACCATGGCACCTAAGAAACCAACTATATCACCTAAGAAGCCGAAGGGCAAGGGAAATGGCAAGGGAAAAAAACCAGAAACCCCCTTAAGCATGAATGAAGAATGGTTCGCAGAGATGCAGTAACCTGGATAAGAGTTTTTCTCTAGGAAATAATGTGAGTCCCACTTAATAAACATGATGATAAGTGATTAAAACCATTGCACGAACATGACATAAAATGAATTGGCAGTAGGAGTTAGTGTACCTAATAAAAAAGAGGACACCAGAGGGTTTACCTATCTATAGTGATGAAGGTAAAGGTAAAGTTGGAGAACGTTATGATTATTATAACTCTATAAGTTTCCTTTTTTTTGGAAAACTTGAGCACTTCTATCAATGCTTAATGTCACACATGCACATGAGGACCAATTTTACTTTACAGGGTGCAAGATACACATAAATCCTAAACTGACTTCAAAATTCACAAGCCTCATCTGTGAAGAAGAAAGTATAGATGATGACTTAAGTGACAAGGAAGCCATCAAAACAACCGTTGCCACATATGATTATTAGAAGGGGGTTATGATTACTTTGATATCAGGGAGATCCAAGACCCTATCATGAGAATGGTCGTGCACACCTGGTGACAAAGCTAAATGACCAAGAAAGGTGGACTAAGGTAAATAAGGCCTGGTTAAATGTGTGCAGGAAAATATCAGAAGGCACCATCTATAACTTGTCTACCTTCATCGCAGATGAAATTATCAGCAGCATGCAAGAAGGAGACAAGATACTCTTTGGAAATGTCCTCTTGACAATTATGTTTTCACTAATCAGAGTGCCAGATGTGGTAGATAAGTTTGTTTGGGAATATCCGGAGGAAGACCCCTCACCTGTGAAAATATTCGCAAAGTAAACTTGCGATAGCATGATGGCTGCTCACAAGGCATGCCTAGAAAAATGGTATAAGTGCTTAAGGGATGAGTTCAGGGTGGAGTGGAGGATCCTAGAGTAGCTTCCAGTGCCTATTGATAGAGAAGCCAAATTTGTGGTGTACCAACATTTCTGCATTGGTAGATTTAAATTGATAGATGAAAACATGGACCCCTAGTGTAAGATTCACTTTCTCATTCACCGCTCTATATTCCCAAGAAAGGATAAATAGGTTTAAAGAAGCCAAAATACTAAGGTTTGACCTTAGTGAGGTAGATCAAGACCACAGGGAGCTGTAAAGAAATCTCATTTACCCCAAGAAGCACGCATACATGGAGAGGTATGTCTCCTACATGAAGTTCAAATGAATAAAGCCCCTCAATTTTCCAATAGCAGGAGAGACCACGGAAAGGTTATATTTGCACATAAGACCAAATTTTGAGAAGGGTACATACCTATAATGTGATGTCTCCATTCCTAAAGACCCCATGGGAAGAAAGAATCCTACATGCCGGCAAAGAAAGGAAAATAAGGATGGTGCAAGGGAAGAAGGCACCAAGTGCCCAAAGTGCATGTCACAAGTGGTTGCCCCAGGGACAAGTGCACTAGAAGTAGTACTTATATGCACAAGAAGAGGTCCCTAGTTAGAGAGGAGGCACCAGAATAAGAAAATCCTATCACAAAGGAGAAGTCACCAAATGAGGAAGAAAAAAAATCTGAATCTCCTATACTATAATCCCAAGTTAGGAAGAAAAATAAGATGATGGAGGAGGCTGATTTGGAGGACACATTGAGAGCTTGGAGGCCTACATAGGAGAGAGGGATGATGAGGAGAAGAAGATGAACCTGAAGGATCCTAGGAACCACCAGTGTTTGATGTGCATGATTCAGAGGAAGAGGGTGGAGAAGAGGAAAATGAGTTTCTCTTTGTGCACGGAAGAAGGGTAACCAGGAGGAGGAAGGTGTCCCAAGATAAGGGAGGAAGTGAAAAAGTGAGTACAAAAATAAAACTCCAAGCCTCACGCATAGGAGTAGATAAAAAAGGTGGCAGAAAAAGAAGTGGTGAAAATCATTGAAGCCTTGGTAGAAAAAGAGTTGGAGCACAGTGCTGATTTAGTAATGAATGAAGATAAGGAAGAAAGTGTGGGAAAAGATCGCGGTAGCACATGAGGAGGCCCCAATTTGAAGGTATGTATTGCTAAGGCCATGCACATACGAGGAAGGTTCATAAAGATCCAGAAGACCAAGAATGGACTATATTGATGATCTAAACAAGGTGGTGTGCGTGTGTTTCCAAAGCATAGTGATAATAGAGAAACTCTTGGCCATGAAGTCATTTGATGAGGAAGGTACATACCCTCGGACGAGGAAAATGATTTCTTGGGAAATTGAGTCCCACATCGATGAGCTATAATTCTGAGGTAAGCCAAGGGGAAATAATTAAGGTGCCCGAGTCAAAAGGAGACAACCCCTTTGTGAGTGCTCAACAGATTATCATGACAAACAATTCTGCAATGCATGCTAAAAAAGGTCTCGGTTGAACTAGAAGCTAGGTTATTTGGGAGGAACGACAAGGTAAATTTCCTAGAGGAAGAGCTAGAGAAGAAGGAAGAAGAGCTTGAAGAAAGTTCCAAGGACCTAAAGTAGGAGGACCTAATCAGTGCGTAGTTAAGGCGTGAATTGAAAGAAGAGAATTCAAGGTGTGCGTGATGTTTGCAAGAAGGCAGAGATGATCACAAATGTCCATTTTATTGAAGTATCCAGATATAACACCACCCACATAGAAGTATGGATCCACCCGTAGAGTGTCTAGAGGACTTAACCCGCATCCTCATAATGGAAAATTGACCACTGGCCTTAGAGTTCTATGGAGGAGGCATCGGCGCACAAAGAAAAGGAGGACAAGATGAAGGTTTTGGAAATTGTTACCGAGTACCAGAAATTCCTCACAGATGTGAAGGTATCCACCCAAGCCGTTGAGGCCATTTATGATAATTACACTGATAGAGATAGAGTGGCAGAGCATTCTAGTCACCTCCCATGAAGTGCAGAGCTCAAGGAGTTTCAGGAGAAGAACAAGGGGAATAGAGTAGAGTGTGACAATATTTTAGCTAAACTTGAGAGGAAATTAGAGCCTATTGAGACCTTGCTGGGGCTCAATCAAGAACCGGCTAAAGGAGTTATATCCCTAGATCACTCGAAGGATGGACACACTTGAATACTTTGGTAGAAAAAATTTGGAGGAGATCATGGAAACGATGAATACCCAAGGAGAGGGAGCTAAGCTTTAAAGAGGTGAGTGCCCTATTCGGTGACATTTTTCAGTGGGAACGGAGTGAGGTTGGTACCTAGAATAGGCTAGAGGAATACCTAACAAATATATTTCACTCTACTCTTACATAAGTGATCATAGTTCCCCCATTCTTTCTTTCTTCCCTAAAGTTCTTCATTCCCTTTCCCCAAACTATTTAAAGGTATTCATTATTTATTCATTAAGAAGGTGTTCCCACGAGCAGAGAACATACATAGTGTGGGGTAATGTTGGGCCCTTAAAATTTTGGTGAAGTATAAGAAGATGCATGGGCATGCAAGGCCTAGTAATGCAAGGTCCTGAAGAAAGCATGCATGACAGGGTTCTATTAGGGTTTAACAGAGAAAGTGGCATGTGCGCAAGACAAAAAAAATGTTTCAAGACTTAGCCATAGTTGAAACATCAGGAAGAACATGAGAAAAGCGTGACCCAACTGCATACATGTAGAATGGATAAGGTGCCATCATGGTGATAGGTTGGCCTAAGAAGGAATATACCCTGCGATGGAAGTTTCTAGAAGGCCATCATTGTAAAGAATGGAGAGTTTAGAGCTAAAGAAGCATGCTCACATAAAGGACCACCTTAGACACTTGTCAATGGATCTATAATTCCCACACTGGCTTGATGATGTTGAAAAGGGCTATAAATACAAGCACCCACCATAGGAAAAAAGAGGAGGAGAGAAGTAGAAGGAAGCGAATATATGTAGGAATACTATGAGAGATCCATAAGTTGCTTAGGATTCTATAGGAAAAATATGTAATAAGGGGTTGGGATTGTGAATTTTCTCTTGAGAACTGATGTGTGTAAATCCAGCTATGATGTATGACTTTGGTCTGCACAGCTGTGGTAGTCTGTAATGAATCCAATGAATATAATGAGGTTACCAAACTTGATGAATATGGTTATTAATGTTTCTGAACCATGTTTATAGTTTATAGTTCTGATTCATGAATGTTTATGGAATGAATATAACTCTTTATCCATTTCCTTTCTGTTTTGGTTCCTCTCTATAATATGTTAAGTACCATTTGGTATGGGATGACTATATTTGTCTAGAAGCCATTCTGAGCTCTATGATAAGTGGTTGTCTCATTCCCACTCACTCTTTTTAAGCTCCTATCATAGATGATGTTTCCAACTTAACTCACATAAAAGAGAGACTCAGCACCTGCGTATGCCTCAGGTGAGCGCCCAACATTCCCTGGGTGATAGGCCAGCACGTATGAGGTTCCCTTATTCTTGGTGGGTCTAAAAATGACTACAATGCACATTTTATGAGGCCATGCACATGACACAATGCCTCAAGTATGGATCTCAATGATATACATCTTGGTCATTCTCCTTCCTTGTCACATATTCCAGTTTCTCTTCCACCTATTCCACCCTCATATTTTCATGTTCATGATGTCATCTAACTAGATACTCCTAACCTCTCATCACCTTCTACACCCACATATTTACGTTTATTGTGTTATCCTAAGGCTCATAGTTTCATCTAACCATCTCACAAATTCTCTCCTTTAACCAAACCACTTTCTTCTATTCTCCACAAGTTTCTTGAATTCCATCTCATCAATCTCCCTCCAATCCCACTCCCTTCATTATGGCATGCCTCCTATGAAATGTGTGGATATCATCATACTAATATTCATTCCATAGAATCATGTCCCCAAATTTGTAATATAATTCAATACCTTCTTGACATAGGGGACATAACATTTGAGTCTCCATCTCCTCCTCTTTCACCTACTAATAACAATTCAATCACTTCACACAAGACTATTACCACTACCCCCAAACATCATGTGCCCATTATGTCTATTCATCCACTTCACAATACACATCATCACATGCTTCCACCTTCAACTCAACACCAATATGCTCTCCTAGTCACTAATTATATACATCATCCCTTTATCAATCTCTTTTATCATGTACTTTCATCATGGATATGGTTTTACCCTTATCATCTCCAGATTTTTCCACATTATTTCCATGATCATATAGCTTTCCTCTATCTATATCATCATGTGATTCTATCATGACCACCATATCCTCTAATTCATCACTTGGTTTTATCATACACAAAATACCTATCACACAACCAATTAATGATCGTATACTGTGCTCTTCATCACCTCTCAGTTCACTCATCACTTCACTTATTTTTAATACCTCTTCCACATGCATATAAACTCCACCATCACTCATTTGAACACTATTATTTCTTCCATCAACACCATCACATAATATACCATCTATTATGTTCATTCACACTCCTCTTACATCTATTCCCCATCATTTATATTCAATTTTTTTTTACATATATCACTAACAAGTAACCCCCAATTTCTCTAATTGTTTCACATGTTTTGAATAATTCTAGCACATCTACCTTCTTTCCTACATCACCACTTGTTCAGGAACTATAATTATTACCAGCTACTCCTTATTCATTTACATCATCTATCATGACCACACACCCATTTGTTCTTCCACATGTTCCTCAAAATCCTCCTCCACATATAATTACATCTTCACATGATTTCAATTTTGTCAAACATTATCATTTGTTTGAAATTCCTTATTTCATATTGTTATCCAAAGTTTCACCCCTTGTAACTTTGAATATCCTATCAGATGTATGCCACCATTCCTATGATCTAACTAAGCTGCATAGGTCTAACTCAGCTTACCATGGATTTCAAGAAACATAACATTGCACAGATTATCCTAACTCATGGAAAAAAAGGGTGAGTAGGATATGAATTGGGAATATATTGATTTATCAACATAGGTTATAAAAGCTATGAGGTTGTTTAAGGGAGAATTGAAGAAACATGAATAAGTATTAAACCTACAGGACATTGTTTAGGTATTCCACATATTTTTTTTCTCAAAAGTCAATACTTCATGGATTTAATGATCTGTCAAACAAAGGAAAAAACCCATGAGAATCTCAAACCTCCAAATATGTAAGATGCTACAAAACATTAAAACAATCAGATATTGAAAGGGTTCAAGAAGAAAGGGACAGTGTTGCCGATAAAGTGGGTCTAATAGAACAGACAAAATGTTCCATTAGGTCGAAAGTTCTCTAATGTGCTGGCATGGATGACTAATGGACTAAGGGAACAAAGTAGGGAAGGGATTATTGTGGGTGATGTAGATAAATTAGGCAATGGTGGAACTATTCCATAGCTCAACCCAAACTCTGATCCTCCCCAAAACACAAAATCAATTGTCAATACAGATATGACGGTCTTAGAGGAAAAAATAGAATAATTCATGTTTTTCTCTAATTCACCGATTGATTGGTTCATCCATACATAGAAAAAAATACATTAATGTGGACTATAGCATCATGCAAGGAACATAACACTACCATCCTGAGTCCTAAACTTCAAATGGCCAAATCTTTTCCCCTGTTCCTCCAATTTCTACAAATTTTGTACCATTGGAAAGGTATCATCATGTAATACACTCGAAGAATATATTTCTTAAATTAGGTGAGGGTAGGTGGGTGAAAAGGATGAAATACTATGTAACATTAAAAGATACAGTCCTAGGTAGCTCAACCACCCAATTTGATGAAGTATGGTTTCCATTCCTTCTCCCATAAGAAAAGTATCATGAGGGAATGGACTTGACAAGGTACCCATGATTATTTTCAGACATTTAATACAAGTTGTTGGTGTTTGAAAGTTTAAATCCATGTTTCCATCTCTTTTCCCTCCTCTCTCTTTCCCATTTTTCTATATATTGTAAAATGAGGCTCATTTGTAAGAGTTGGACCCTCTTGTAATGCTAGTACATCATCCATAAAGTGTTGTATTTGTATTTTGAATTACAGGCCTTAGATTGGGAAATTTATAAGGTGATTCTTTCCTTCCTCCATTATAAGGAACTGTGCATCTATTTGAAGTAATTAAATTCATGTTTTGTGTCTAATATCTTCCCTAGTGTTGGAAAAGAAGCTTCCTCACCGATCAACGAATGAACTAGTGATAAAAGTGACTAATAACTAAGAAATGTTGGAGGGTTTATGTTACCTTGTATGTGATATGATGGACGCAAGAGTGTAAAATGGATGATTATCACTACAACTTGATAGACCTGTAAAAATTTAATGAAGATGAATTAGATAGATACATGCAGGGTTTTCCTGATAATGTGGTTCTAAGAACTGATTAGATTCCTTTCACAGATGTCAACCCCCATTTGTTTGGAAAAAGTGAAGTAAAGAACATAATAGAAGATAACATGTAGAAATAGAAGTATTAATGAATATGGAAAATGACTGGGATTTATTTAAAAGATGATTTGATTGAAATAATTGTAAGATAAAGGTTACTTGGTTTGGGTTGACGATGACCTAGATTATGTACAGGAAGGTCGACAATGACCTGGGTGGATGGATTTGGATTGTAAGATGAATATGTAAACTTGCAAGAGTCTGAATGCAAAACAAGATGCAACATAGGCTTGTATATCACATGTATAAAAAAACAGAGGCAGGGAGCTCTAGAAAGTAGTAAAAAATAACTACAAGATAGGTTGGATTAAAAAACTAGGCTCGGGTTGGAAAAAATCTAATAGGATCGGTGACCAATGTAGTAGACATAGATAAGGCCGAGGATGAGTGGATGAGAAAGGAGACCTGAAAGAAAATAGGCTAGAAGAGAAGGTTGTTGGAGAAGTTGAGAGTTTCTAAAGCTGATCTGAACCTACAAAATATTAGACACATTGATAAAAAATCTCAATAAAATGAGACAAAGATACTGATAAGTCTCATGAAAGATGATCATGAGTGATGCTAGCATGTTGAAATGTTGTCCAAGAGATCTATGGTTATTACAGGAATGTTCAGGCGAGAGAGAAAGTTCACAGGTCACAAGAGAGTTTGTATGTTTTGCATGCATCTGATGATTTTTGGCAAGAAAATACTAGCTTTATAGGGTTGATGACGATTGGACTAGGTCGCCACTAATTGTAGGGAAAGTTTCCCCAATGGGACTAGATTTTGTGATTTTGGCATGATTTTGGCTTTTTTAAGAGTTGGCCGAATGCTTTAAAGAATGTAGGTGAGATTAGATTGCTTAGGGATAAGTTATAGGTAGTTAAGAAACAAAAATAGAAGGGAGAAAAGATTAGAAAATGAAGGGGATGGATTTAGGATAAAATCATCCTAAATCGAAGGTTGGTTAGGGAAAAATAATGGGTATTAATTAATTAATAGGAATAAATATTAATATGGATGGGATAATTGGGCATGTAATATATTAAATGATTAATTAATGAGAATTAGATGGGCATTTAATTAAATAAAGGGGATGAATTAAATAAATATGCGCATGTGGGTGATTAAGAGTATAGATACCAAATTTAGGTGTCTACACCTAATTTGTGTTTATTTCATTATCTTTCCTCTCTATTGCATTTTTGGTGTATTGTGCATGTTTATTCTCATCTTGTAGGTTTTATTTTTGTTGTGCTCCATGGGAATAAAATTTTGAATGTTGTCTTAGATTGTGGCACTCATGTCTGCCATATCTTCTCTCATTTTCATCTCATTTCCACTCATTTTGAGAGTGTCTTTCCCGCTTTTATTAGTGTTATCACCTCTCTTTAGTTTAGGATTTCTATTTTTATTCATTTTCTCTCCCCTTGGTCCCTTGTATTTTTAAAATAGAATTAGAGAGCTACATTTCCTTCCATAGGAGTAGTTTATAATTAGGAATAGGTAGAGGAACCAACCTTCTTTGGAGGTTTGTCTTAAGTAGCAAGTCCTACAACTTGGAGACAATCGCATGTTATAAAAATAAAGTGATTGTTCATCCATCTATTCATGAAAAATTAGAGGGAATTGTTTTTTATTATAACACATATCTATTTGATTTCATAAAATCATTTTCCATTCACACCTATTCATAATAAGATCACACAATCAGCTCTCACACTTCTTCTAGACATCACTATCACAATATTTCACATCACTTTATCTTCTACCATTGACCTATTTTCATGTCCTCATCAAACTGAAATTCTCACAAATCCACCACACTTAACATATTTCTTATGAGTTTCTTCCCCATGCTCACATCCTCCGCACACCACTATTCTCTAGATTTTATTGATACTTTATGTTGCACTCATCCCCAACACCATCTAATCCAATCCAATTATTTTTCTCATCTATCACTTACTTTTATAAATCATGTATCTCAATCACCTAGTCCCTATATGGATAGAGGGAATTTCATTTTTCTTCACCACTACATTCTACATTCACCTTACATTCTTCTTCTCTTCATATGACCTAGATTCAAAACATGCCAAGATTCTCCACACATTTTTGTCTATCGCCATTGAAAAAAACAACAACACACACACATCCAAAAAGCTAAAATTATTTCAAAATAAAAAAAAATCAAAATATTTCAAACATTACAATAAACAAGGCTTTCTCACGGATGTTATTCCACATTTTCTCTATTCCTTTACGATCCATTCCAGCTTTTTGTTCGTTACTACATATTTCACTTATAGTTCATTAACATTCCATGTCTTTATTTGTTTCATATCTTTTAGGGAACTTTTTATTATCTTATTTTCACATTTTGTGAGTCAATAGTATCTACTATAGTTACTTGAACTTGATCTTTCCTTAGTTGGTGAATTAATAATGATTGTCCTCTTTGAGACCCACACACACTTACAAAATTAACTTGTTGTGAAGACCCTAGGGAATTATTTATTAACACTTGCCATTGTCATCTCCATAATAATTTCCACTCCCTCCATTAAGCCAATCATGTTTCTAAACCCCTTAGAAAAATGAGAGAGTTGTATATCATGTAAAAAATAAATCAAAACAATCAAAATCAAAGCTAAAAATTCAAAAGGAGAAAAAAGATCTATATCAAGCAATCTCATAGGGGTATTTCTAGTATCTCTACTGGGGTTATGGATGCCTTCCTGATAGTAGATAAATGACGTGACTATAATAAAATGTATCTCTATAAGGGATATGCACACTTGGATGGCAATGGAGGAATGCATGGCTTACAATTTCTTTCCATTTCGGTACTCACCAATTGTTTGTTTCACTCATGCCTACACGTTGGCTTGTATTTTCACTCATTTTTTTGTGAGTCTTCACTTCAAGTAGTAAATAAATTTCACATGCACACATAGGATCTCAACAAGATACATTGATAATATGTTTCCTAGTGTGGTTTAGACCTTGTTCAATCTCTTGTTTTAGCTCACCTTTTGGTCTCATGTCTCGTGGTGTTCATATTATCATGTGTTCATAAAAATATTATTTCAAACCATTTTCATACTCCTAAACACCTCTTTCACTCCACCATTACAACCATGTCACTTTTGTATTTATGCTAAACCTCATTTAGAATGAGCATCCTTGGGCATCTGCTTATTTCTTCACACCTTTTGTATCCTCACCACTTTTCATTTCAGTTTTCATTACCTCATTTTTCATCCTCATCAATTTTCATTTTGCATTACCTCATCATGTCATTTTTCATCACTTTACATTTCCTCATCTTCTATTTTCATTTCATGCATATTACATTCACTTTTATAATTCTCATAGTTTCTTATTCACCATTTTCATCTCAAATCACTCCCACACCACCATAATATTACCCTCCCTACTCACTTCACAAATACTCCACTACCCCTACTATACCACTCACCTCTTATATCACTCAACTCCTCACTAGCTCGTGACACCCCCAAAAAATCTTCCCCTCACATCTTGGTTGAGTTGCTATAACGAATCGATGAGATCCTCCCCCAACTATATCACCCCCTCTCACCTCATATGATTTGATATAATTACTTGATTAAGTTCCTACCCTAACTCACCCTTCAATTGGAAAAACTACACAACCTACCTAACTCAAATCACCCTACCGAGTAACATTCGTGACTTATCCTACCTACCCAAAAAACCTAGGATACCCACCCTAATGAGTTTCATTATAAGTTTGATCAAATCACCCACACCCAACCATCTCACCCACCTCGATTGAGTCACAATAGTGACTCGAATGACTCACTCATACCATCCTGAATAAGACCTCATGTCTTCCTATCCCTTATTCATTTTACTCTCCCTCTCTCTAAATCATCATGCCTCATAGCTCCTCATATCCCTTACCAGTTTCCACCTCACTAAGTCACACTCGTGACTTAGCTCTTTTAACCATCCCCTCATAAACCTCCCCTCTCTATGTATTGATTGACCCACCTCACCAATTCATACTCAACTCACCCTCTCCCCACTACGTAACTCTGTAAACACCTTACTCACATTTTTGTCACCTCATAGCTTACCTTAGAGAGTTAATTATGATACACATCATATGCCTCTCCACCCACAAAAACCCACCCCAGAAAAGTTACACTTGTGACTCGGTATCGACCCAGTCCATTCCCCAACAAATCAGCCTCACCCTATCCTTTCCTACCTTGCCTTGGTGAGTTTTTTATATGACACATCACACACCTATACACCCTAACCCATGATCCCTCACCAAATCACCTTGGAAAGTTAGTTATGCATCTCGTCTTACCCCTTGCACCACACTCATCTCTTTTCTTGAATTTTCCCTTCCCATCGATCCCTTGAGACCCTATTTCCCATCTCCCCAGTGAGCCATGAATGCAACTAACCCATGCCCCATGCCCTTATCTAACTCACCCCTTCACAGGTTCTTCCCTTCACCCTTTTCCTAAATCAATATAATACCTTACCCCATGCTCAAATCCTCCCTTATCACCCCAACATGACTAATCCCAATGCCTATCCCCATAACTTACACTTCATCACCTCCCTCACCAAGTCACCGACATGACTTGTTATGTTCACTCACCTTAATTTACCCAAAAAACCTTAATTTTTCGTACCTAGATTTCCTGAGCCCCTATCCCTACCCCATTAATTTATTTCCTTACCCACCTCACTACCCTCAAACCATAGCTCTCTCCCTCTAACACTCATCATTTCTCACGTGACTCATTCTACCTTGATTCTACTTAGCAAGTCATTAATGAAACTTCCCCCTTTCCGATTCAACCCCATGCTCCTACCTTACAAATCCTAGCTCACCACCCACATAACATGCCTTATATACCTCTCCCTTCCCAGCTTGCCAGTGCCTTGATTTCCCTTCTCAACTCTCCTAGCTAGCACGCCCTGCCTAGCTCACTTGGGAAGATCACCCTTCCTAGCTCTCCCTTCCTCACTCACCACGTAACTTACCACCTCACCTATCTATCTCATCATTTATCTCACCCCTTCTAGCTCACCTCCTCACCACTTAGCTCACTGTAGATCTCATCACCTAGGTCACTGAATTTCCTATCTAGCTTACTCACCAACCCATACAACTCGACACCTAGCTCACATGAAAATATTTTTGCTTACCCTACCCACCCCACTATAAATCAGTAGAGTCACTACCATGACTCATCCATCCCACTTCTGATCTATCCATTCCCACCCCCGAGAGCTCATGTGACACTCTCTCCAATTACTTTTTCCACCCCACTACGATTCATTAGAGTCACTAGTGTGACTCACCTATCCCAGTTCTCATCCACTCATTCCCACCCCTACGAGCTCATGTGACACTCTCTCTGCTTACCCTGTCCACCATAATATGACTCACTAGCCATCCTAATTTCTATCCACCTATTCCAACCTCGACTCAACATCATCACTGAGCTCACTCGAAACCTCACCAACCTTGTTCATCCCCTCGACCACTCCCTTCTTGTCCCTACCAAGTTGTATGAGTGACTTAGCCAATTATCTCACCCATTCCTCCCACCTCATTACATTCCCTTCCTTCTTAACTCACTTGTGCCCCCTTTCCCACTGCAAATCCACTTACGAGTTCCTATTGTGACTCACATTGCCCAACCTTCCCAACCCAATCTACCTAGACATCTCACTTCACCCATATCACTTTTCCCAACTCACCCTTCCTATCCAACTCACCTCACCCAGGTCAGCTATCCAGCTCACTTACCCAACCCAATCATCACGTACCTTGTTGAATAGATAACTCATGTTAGTCACTCACCTCACTCGTTACCTATATCATCGTATAACTCACTGCCTCACTCACCTAGCTCACGGACTAGATTTTTGCATTGCTCATCTAGCATGCCTATCTCGTAATCAACCCAGATTTATCTTTTCTATACCCCTTCTCTATTCACATATCCACTTTTGTAGATACTCATCATCCTATTTTAACCTGAAAATTGTTGGGAAACACCATTCTTTCTTTCAATCATCATAGGTTCACCAAGGTTTATTTTTTTATCATCTTTAATCACCACTTTTTGTCCCGTGTTATGCTGGGGTTACTTATGACTCCCAAAAATTTCACTTGAGGTGGTGATTATACAACAACCCTTCTTGTCAATCGGATGACATCCAATAATCAAATCATCTTAGTCAAATGAATTAATAGTCTCTTCCTTGTGGAATCAACCCACCAATTACTTCATAGAATATGTCTAAAGTGGCCTATTAATCACTTTTCCAGGTTCCTATCTATCTAGTCAACAATTTAATCCTACAAATATGGTAACCACCATCATAGGGTTAGATAGACCCCTTCTCATCTTTATTTTTTGTGCTACATCTTTCATGTTGTAACATGCATCCTAAAAAGGGGCAAAATGTAGACACTAGAAAATTCACCTTACACATAAGGTCTCTTACTCAAACATATAAATACATCATAAAACATAATAACACCAAAAAATTATAAAACCCATAAAAAATGGGGATAAAAGACAACTCACCATTCATTTACTAACTATCACCCACTCACATTTAATTCTACCCCATCACACCTACCCATTTGCATGCCTAATGCACACAACACCCATATGTGTCCCACTCCTCTGTATACTCAAAATCTATAAAATAATCATCTCCCATATCATTTCATCCTATCTTAAACAAATCTTGGACCCCTGAATCTTAGTGCACTAAAGGTATATTAGATTTTTCTTTCTCTTTTACTCGCATATCTCAGTTTTACATGTTTTAAAGAAGTGAAATTAAAGCACAAAAGATAGATACAACTTATTTCAGCAGTGTCTTAGAGAAATTCCAACAAAGGTGGGAATCACAACTGTGATTGGTTTGTAATCTACATGTGATTTTTAGTTAATCATAACTGTTATTATTCTTCTATCTGAGTCAAGTATATATTTTCATTTTAACTTATAGTTTTCTCATTTTAATTAATAAAATGTATTTTATCTCTTTAAAAAGGGTTAGATATCTGATCACGGTCTGCCTCATAACCATAAAAAATAAATAACATTTTCCAAGTGTGATTGTGTGCATTTTTATATTAATATCTAAAAGAGTTTTATCCACTTTATTTAATGAAACAACCCATAATTTTACTTCTCTTAACAATAGAAGAATAATACCATTCTATTTTAAGTATAACTGATTTGGAGATTTCATATCAACTAATCCATCTTATAGATGATCCAAATCTATGAGTACAAGTGATAAGTAGTAAAAACATTCTGCATTGGAGTCTTACAATGAATCAACGAATAGTTGAATGGAAACATATTCATGTCCCACTCCAAGAATTCCATAGGCTGTGATAAAATATGTATTATGATCATCTTGATGTTTCTTTCCATCTCCATAGAATTTGGGAAAGTTATTTCTTGATCTATTTGGTAATTTATGAAGTGGGGGATCCAACACTAATGAAATGATGTTTTGACCCCAAGATACAAGTTCAACCATTTCTTCTTCTTCTTCTAGAGGGGGGATATCAAGTGTCTATATTTTCTTCTCCAATACTATCTTCAAGAGGATTTTCAAGAACTTGTCTTTGGATTTTTTATGGGAGAAAGTATGACATCTTCTTTTTCTTGTGTCTCAAACATAAGATTATGAAATACTACAATTTCAACTTCTTGATTTTCTTTACTAGATCTTCTTTTTGCTAATTTTTCTTAGAATATTAGAATAAAATGAAACCAATAAAATGTATATTTTTCAATGGGATTCAACAAGGATCTAACACATTTAGATAATATATTTGGTATTTTCATTTTCCAAATTTATTGGTTTTTATAATATGTAATTTTATTATATTTTTAGAGAGTTTTATAGGGTGCACAAAGGAAAATCATCCCTGGAGGAGTCACCAAACACTATTGGTGAAATAATTTGTCGTAGGGTAGATTATTGTTTTCACCAATGGTCACGAGGCTAAGAACCTCATTCTTGGGTATGGGGAGGATCCCATTATTGAATATAAACTAACTAAATCTATGGGGTGGCCATTAGGCCAAGGATCATATAGGAATAATCCACTAAACCTATGGAAATTTCTTGTACAATGTAAAAAGGAGGAATTAGTTTGGAGAGAGGTAAAGGGGAGTAGGAAAAATAGGGAGAGAGGGTTAATGTTGTGCATAGGAACTAGCATATTCTTAGCAAAAATAACCAAATTAGGACAAAATTTAATAGAATAAATCAACAATGTAAGCCATAACAAGACCAATAAATGAGAGACACAAAGTTCCTTCTTGGTTGTACAAGATTACAATGCGTACAAAGTTGGAAAGTAGAGAGGATTGAAGAACAAAGAAAATGAGATAGAATAATGTAGCTTTATTTCTTAAAGTATTAGTGGAATCTAATAATTTAAAGTAATAAAAAATTTCCAACCATTTGGAATGAAGAATCCATTCAAATTTATATCGTAAATAATGTCCTTTCATCTCCCCCACATGAATTTTCACCTATGTCATTACTTATGACCTTTCATATTCATAGGAAATAAAATTAAGTCCTTTTCTTATTTTAAAAAAGGGTATTTTACACTGCAAGATTAAGTCACTTAAGTGAATAATATGAAAGAAATAAAAATTACATTCACAATGAAGAAATAGAATGTTAGAGAGAGAGGGAGAGGAGAGAGAGAGAACAAGAGAGAGAAGTGGAAATCTAAAGACGGGAAATATCATGTTGATGAATAATTTGCTTCTGATTGACCATGAATGAAATTACTTACACTCAACCCCCTGTTGAATTAGAATACTGAGATTACAACTTCCTCCTTCCGTGAGACACAGACATATTCCAAAACATTGAATGAGTGTTAAAAAACACTACTAAGTGAATTATACCATGTGAACTCGATATGGTTTCCCAATCATGGAAATATGATGAATTTTTTGAACACAAGGTCAGAGTCAAAACATGGAGGTCATCACCTTATTCCCCTTGGCTTCAAAATTCACCTACGTGAAAAAGATGTCACCTTTTTTGGATAAAATCAAATTCATGATGCTCAAACATTTTCTTCATCATTTGCTCATTGAAATAGGTATTCTCCTCCAAATAAATGGATTTATACATGAATGAAATTATTTTCTTCTGACCTCTTTTGGACTTAAAAATTACGGTTACAATTTCATTTTTAGTGAGATGTGGACACACTCTAGGGGAATGAATGAGCGTTCAGAAACACTATTGTGAGATATTACACTATGTGTGCTTGGGATGAATGTATGATCTTATAAATATTATGACCTTGAGTACCTCAGTATCATGAGGTTCAAGTGATAATATTTTACAGACACTAGTTCATCCTTACTTGTTCCTTATGATGATGTGATTCACATAATGTCCTACCTCTTGGAAAGAGAATGCAACAAAAGGTCGAAGTTACAATGTGGAGATCATTTCATTTCTCCTTGTGACTATCTTGAACTTCACAATTTACCTCCATGACAACTACTCGAGTGATTTATCCATGAATACCACATTTTGGTGATTGATAAGATGAATTTAACCATCTAATTTCTTGAATATTAATGTTCCATATAGAATTCACCTTGAGACTAATGTTTTGGGATCCTACAAAGTCTATCTTTCCTATTTTAACATTGAGACAATTTCCTAGCCTTGAAATTATGGAAAAAATAAATGAGATAGATAGGATGTGAGTTGATACAAGTGATCTGATCCCAATTAAAAGACACTTTGTTTTTTGAGTAGATCCTAACTTGAATGACTATTTATAGAATGTTTTCACAATTTTCACCTTTTAATTTGATTTTTTATTCTTTAGAGTAAATGAATGCTGAGAGTTTCACTATTTTGGATAATTAATATATTTATAAATATAATGCCTTTCAAAACTTACTATTTTTATACTGATGAATTTTGGGTGTTAGATTGGGACAAAACTGGTCTTAAAAGATTCAGTTTTGTATCAAGACCATATTCTCTAGTTTTCAAAGTTTTTTATTTTCTAGAACTCTATAGAACTAAAAAGGAAAATCCAGTGCCTCATTCAAATTTCAAATGGATTTTTTAAATTGTAAAAATAATCAATGGAAATTATTTTATAGTTAACTTGAAGGTGTTTTTCTAGGGAGTACACTAGAAAACTTTGATAGAAATTGGGTGCACCGTTTTGAAGATATGAAAAAAATTCCTTTTTCAATATTGATGGTTCTAAATAATTCCAACAACATCAATTTGCAACAATGGAATTTTTTAGGGGAAAAATATTTCTTTTTAAATTAAAATATATATATATATATATATATATATTGGTTTAATGTGAATGAGATGCATGGGCTAAATGGATTCTGGGGGCTTGAAAATGGTTTTTCACATGACCAGGGGCTAAGTGGAAGGATAAAAATCACAGTTTCATGTCCCTCATATCCCTTTTGTTTCTAGTAAAATCCAATGTACCATCACCAACTCAAAAATGTGACATGGGGGGTCTTATCATGAAGTGAGGGCATGGAATTAAGTTGTTTGCAAGTTGGCAGGTTCTTAGGTGTAAAAGATGCATGAAAAAAGTTTTGAGAGGAAGGGATTCATGGGGGATAAATTTTTTGTGTTCCATATGTCCATTTGAACATTGGTGTAATCTAAGGGGACATCATGGCTGATAAAATGTGCCACAGTTCTTACCTCACAAGAAGGGGACATGTAAAATGCAAGTTGTGAGGTGGCTAGGTGCAAAAGTTGTGAGTTTCAAGTTATGAGGAGTGAGGCAGCATGGGGGAGTGAAATTTGGCATCAATTTTCCCCCTTATACATTGGGGGAAATCCTATGGGAGAATATATGCTAAGAAATGCACCAAGGGGTTTGATTATCATGGGAAGGGGACCTAGGAAACTTAACTCTTTACATGCTCCGCTTAACACACCAAGTTGTGTTTTAAGTGAAAAAACATTATGAAATTATTGGGGAGAATTTTTTTTCCTCCTCCCCATTTCACTTAAATTATAATCCAATTGGACACCAAGGATGAAAATGTGTTCTCAATCCATTTTGAAATGCTGATGTCATCTGTCAAGTGTATTTTAGGACACTGGGAGTGCTTTTTCTGCCCACAGAGCATGGAATTGTTTTTGGGGTAAAAATTATATAATTTTTTAATTTAAATCATCTTTTGAAATCATCCCAAACATTATTAGGAGTAAATTGTTCCTTAAATTTGAATTTTGGCACTATACACCCTTTCAACATGAAGGGGCAGTAACATTGACTTGAGATATCATAGAAAATATTGAAGACTTATGTTAAAATTTTTGTTTGAATCATGTGGATAATTATAAGAGATTTCCATAGAGTATTTGATGATATTCCAACTACTCTAGGAATTCCTAGAATCATCCAGATAAATTATCTTTCATTGTTGGAGCCTTCAATCCATGTGTCAAAATTACGTGATCTTTTTTGATTGATTCTTGACATCAATTTATTCCAAAATTTCCCTCTAAACTACCTTTTATAATTGATTTTATCTCCTATAAAACTCCCATATGGCTTGAATCTTCCCTACCATCTTTTGGAGGGTGTTCACTAGTTCTAAAATGACCCAAAACGGCCCTTTTTAGGTCTCCAAGGATAATTGTTCTTCCTTAAATCTCAGTGACTTCTTCAATCACCTTAGGAATACATCCCTATACATGAAACATGATTTAAAACCATATTATCTATTTTTGATTGGCCATAATGAGGGTGGAACATACTCGGAGGGGCTATGTGAGCTCATAGGTTGGCCGGAGGAAGGGTTCATAGTTACCAGTAAAAGGTTTTCAAAGGGTGGGCTTAGTTGTCATGGCCAAAATTTTTCATCTTACATCTTAGAAATTTTGGATGAAAAATATTGGTGGGTAAGATAGATAGATATTGATAATGATCCCTGAGAATTGGCACAATGAATGAAATATATTGAAATTTGTTTAACCAAAGAAAGAAACACTAAGGTTACTAGGGTTAAGGCTACGATGAAGCAAAAATGTGAGGTCCTATGACAATATAGGGTTTGATTAATAAGAAACTTCACCATATGATTTAACATAAATAAATATTTAACAAAGGACCAGGATCAAATAGACATAATAGTATCAAGTAAGATTTATCATGGAAAAGACAACCAAGTGTGAGCAATAGTGAGATAATAATGACTTAGGTTGTATATGAAGATATGGGTTGATTCTTGACTACAAACTGAGTGAAATAGTTTAGATTTGTACTAAGTAAGCTTCTTCTAGAGAATAGAGATCTAAATTTTTTTTGGACAGAACCACCCAAAGGAGAACATGACTGCATTAGGATCTAGTGTCTCAACTAGGCACTAGTGTCATAGAAAAAACTGTGGATCTATTATTTTTAGGATCTGATCTTGTCTTCTTCATTTCACTCTTTATCACTCTTTATCACTCTGGATTAAATTTGGGGTTTCATTGTCACACTTGAACCTATAATAAAAACCATAGCTACCGACACAAGGAACACGAAAAAATTAGATGAAACAAATGATGCATATTATCTAGTCGTACTAACCTTGGAGGTCACCCCAGTATGATTTTCATTTATTATTATACTATATTTGAGACTCTTTATATTTCATGTGTGTGTGTGTGTGTGTGTGTGTGTGTGTGTGTGTGTGTGTGTGTGTGTGTGTGTGTGTGTGTGTGTGTGTGTGTGTGTGTGTGTGATACAATTATGTCCCTTGAAGCTAGGTTTCCCTTATTCTAGCCACATGAACATAACATGCTACAACTATTTTTCCCCCAAGATGAATGTATGAGATGGAATTCATAAATAACCCCTCCTATATAGTGAATAATGTGACCCAAATGCATTCCTTGAAATTTACTCTTTTCCCAAGTAGTAGATAGGAGGTAATAGCCCAAATTTCCTAGTCCCTAATAATAGTCAGGAATTCATATATATATATATATATCATTCCCTTGTTTGAATTTCATCATTAATAACTAAAAATGTTGACTCAAAGTTATAAATATTCATTTAGAAAAGATAACAAGTGATGTGGCATTCCAAATTTAAGAAAAGGATGGAAAATCATATAAGTGCCTAAATGGGACAATATCACCTAGGAAATCCTTTCCCTAATAGGCTAATGAGCAGTACTATCTGAGAGTCTCAGAGGATAAAATGGAAAATAGTGAGATGGGTTACATTTTTTCTAAGGCCAAAAGTAAAGTGGCCATTCCAAAAAAGTAAATGATAGAGGTATAAAGTGTAAAATCCAAATAAGTTTTATTAATGTCAAGTTTTCTTTCCTAGGTATCATGCATATAATGATATGCCTAGATGCATGATATAAATAACAAGTGCATGATTTTGCATCTAGAGTAGATAATAACTACTTTCATTATAATATCACAATGACAATATTGTTTTTATAAGATAGCAGTCACCAAGATCATCCCAATAGCTCTCTTCTCCTTGTGTAAACACGTGGTACTTTTTTCTTTGTTGTCATGACACATTCATGTGTTAGTTATAAAAATTTAAATATCCTCATTGTATGAAAAATTAGTTATTACAACGATGTGTATTATAGCTAGCGGTAGCAATAATTTTTTTGTAGATACTGCATACTCGAGTTACTATATAATAAAAATAATATTATTCATTAGTGGTTTGCTTTAGCTAGTGATATCAAATCTCTACATGTTGTTTCTCTTCTCTTTTTTTAATTTTTTTAATAAATATTTTATGTTTCGAGATAATAAGAAAAATACCATGAGATATGTTAGGATATTCCACATTACAATTGCACATTGTGTGTTGTGAAAATGTAGAGCTTTGTAAGGCAAGTGGTTCATAGGAAACATTCATGTCATAGTTATACGGATTTAAAATTTCTCATTTTTTGAAGGTTCACGTTGTAATTACAAGATGCTAAAACTTCTCGTTATTTGAAGGTTCATGTTGTGATTACATGGCTTTAAATATTCTCATTATTTGAATTATTAGCTAGTAAGACATGTGTTTTAGATAACCATAATTTTTTTAAATACTCCATACTCTCATTGTAATATTATAACAATAATTATTTTATCAGAGATAGTGATTGCTAGGCTCATCCCACCATTTTTCTTCTCCTTTTGTAAAGACATGGTAAGGCTTTTTTGTTCATCAGGCCAAATTCATGTGTTAGTTATAAAACCTTAAATATCCTCAATGTATGAGAAATTATCTATTATAATGATGTGTATTATAATTAGTGGTAGTAATATTTTTTTAAAATACTTTATACTTTAGTTGTAATATAACATTAATAATATTATTTTTTAATGGTTTGCTTTAGCTAGCGGTCTCAAATCTCTACACAATGTCTCTCTTCTCTTTTTGGAAACAAATGGTTTTAAAATGTTTTACATTTCAAACAAGTAAACTAATCTTCAAATGCTAGGATATTCCACATTCCAATTGTGTATGGCAAGTTTTAAAAATGTGTGACTTTGTAAGGAAAGTGGGTTTCAAGAAACATTCATATTGTAGTTATATATTTGAAGGTTGTGTTGTAATTACATGGATTTAATACTTATCATTATTTGAATTTTAATTTCATACTTACATAACTTTAAATATTATTGTTATTTGAAGTATTATCTATTACTAAGATGTGTATTTTAGATAGGGGTAAAACTAGTTGTTAGTAGATACCCCTACTCTCATTATAATATCACAACGATAAGGTTTTTTTTCCTAATATAGTGGTCACTAGGCTCATCCCAATATTTTAACTTCTCCTTTTGTAAACACACGGTAATGTTTTTTTGGTTGTCATGCCACATTTATGTCTTAGTTATACATCTTTAAATATATTTATTGTTTGAGAAATTAGATATTACAATAATGTGTGTTATAGATAAAATTAGGGATTATTATTTTTAAATAATCCATATTTGGGTTGTAACATAGCAACAATAATATTATCTATTAGTGGTCTTCTTTAGCTAGCATTCTCCAGGATCTACAAAATGTTCCTCTTCTCTTTTTGTAAAAAAATAGTTTATAAATGGTTAATGTTTCAAACCAACAAGTAAACTACCAATTGGATGTTAGGATATTCCATGTTGTAATTACACATTATGTGTTGCAAAAATGTATATCTTTATAAGGTAAGTGGGTGCCTAGAAACATTCATGTTACAACTACATATATTTAAAATATCTCATTATTTGAAGGTTCATGTTTTAATTACATGGAAATTTTTCATTATTTGAAGGTTCATGTTGCGGTTACATGGATTTAAATATTCTCATTATTTTTATTTTTACCTATTACTAAGACATGTATTTCAGATAATTGTAAAAAGTTTTGTTTGTAGATACTCCCTACTCTAGTTGCAATATCAAAAAGATAATATTATTTTTCAATGATAGTGGTCACTAGGCTCATCCCACTACTATTATCCTTTTGTAAAAATGTGGTAAGGTTTTGTTGTTTGTCACACCACATTCATATGTTAGCTACACAACTTTAAATATCTTCATTGTATTAGAAATTAACTATTATAATGATGTGTACTAAAACTACTAGTAATATTTTTGTAGATAATACATATATATATTAAAGTGTTCTTCTTTAGCTAGAGGTCTCCAAGCTCTACACATTGTTTCTCTTCTCATTTTGTAAACAAATGATTTATAAATGTTTTAGGTTTCAATCCAAAAAGTAAACTATTGCTTGGATGCTAGGATTTTCCACATTCCAGTTACATGTGGTGTGTTGCTAAAATATAGAACGTTGTAAGGAAAGCGAGCACCAGTAAACATTCATGTTGTAGTTACATGACTTAAAAATTTGTCATTATTTGAAGGTTAATGTTATAATTACATGGATTTAAAACTTATAATTATTTTAAGGTTCATTTTGTGATTATACATCTTTAAATTTTCTTTTTATTTTAATTATTAGCTATTAATAATACATGCATTTCATATGGATGTAAAAGTTGTTTTTTTGTAGATATTCCATGCTCTCATTGTAATATTACAACGATAATAATTTTTGTAGACGTAGTGGTCACTAGGCTCATCCCATTATTTCTCTTCTCCTTTTGTAAGCATATGCTAGTTTTTTTATTAGGACACATTCATGTGCTAGCTATACAACTTTAAATATCCTCATTGTATGAGAAATTATCTATTACAACGACGTGTATTACAGCTATTAGTAGTAATTTTTGTTGGAGATACTCCATATTCAATTTAAAATATCAGATTATTAATATTATTTTTTCATAATCTATTTTAGGTAGTGATTGTTAGGAAACATTCATGTATTATTTGTTAAAAACACATGTATTACAATAAGTGGTAATTTGTATTTTTGTAAATACTCCCATCTTGGGTTGTGATTTGTTCATAGTTTATCTAGTATGATTAATAAATATTTTTCCTTTTACACAAACAATTATTATAGTGCTCAGATGCTAGAAAGTCTTCCGCGTTGCTAATATTTGAATTAATATTTGTTACAAAGATGTACATCATTATTTGAAGTTTTATCTATTTTATGGACTTGTAATAGATTGAACATTCACTAGTCTACTATTTTAAAGCACATATAAATGAAAAAAGCTCATAAATATCAAGGAAAGGAGATTGCAATTTTTATGTTCATTGATAATACAATATCACATTCTATATGTTATTTTATTACAAAGGAAAATGAATAAAGGCCGTAAATATGAAGTAAAATAGAATGCATTTTATATGTTCACCTATAAAATGGGATTAAAATTTATTATGATGTATTAGCTTCTTATAGATTACATGTTGGGAACATGCTTGATACAAAGTCCTTTTCCAATAACCCATTTGATTATAAGACATTTTCCACATGTTTAATAGCTTTAGCCATGATTTTTTAATGTGTCAATCTTCTCTCCTTGTTAAATTTTCTTTTTCCAATAATATAGACATATTGAGAATTAATAGACATAATAAGTGGATTATAGTTAAACAAACACATCTACTTAATTGAAAATATGAGAAATAAATAAACACAATAAACTATAAACAACATGTATCTTATCTTCATATAAAGGGAATATGAATTCTCAAGAATATTGCGCCAGGAATTAGACATCTTCTTAAAGAAAAAATCTTTGTATAGGCATAGGAAGATGCATCTATTGACCCAAATATTCAAAATCTTCCCATGAAGTCCCTAAGATATAAATAAGAATAAAATGATGAATTAAATTATTTTCCCCTTCTTCTCTCATTCTTGATATGATATCATATGCATTCATTTTTTGCGACGTGAGTGGAACAAGAAGAAGAAAACTATTCTATGTGGCACTATTTTCTCATCCATTTTTATGAATGGATCTAGTTTATATTGGAAACAACCTATAAATAGAAAACTAAGAAGTGAGTGGATAAAGGAAATGATATATCTTTGATTCTATAAATGTATATATTGATAACTCTACCAAATGATCCCTTATCATCATAGTATACTTTATATGCTAAAAAATAGTTAAAGAATGTACATTTCACATGTAAGAGAATTCTACCATAATACACTAACATGCCAGAAAAACTAAATAAAATTACATATTATTACCAAAAAAATAATGGAAAATAGTACACATCACGTGTCAAATAATAATGACACAGAGTACCCCTTCACATTCCAAAAATAATGAATCATACATAAATCCACGGAAAAGAAACAATGATTCCACCCAAAGTACACATGACATGGAAAATATGATTTTACATATTTGGGGAGAAAAGGGGGATCTATTTTTTCCATCCCTCATTGATATATTTTAAAGTGTTTTTTATATAAAATGTCTATTACATAGATTTACATGATGTTTATTTAAGTAAATTTCATAAATAAAAAACATTGTATATATCCCCAAAAATAAAAGTACATATCGTGTTGTATCATGTTTTTTTTTTCTTCGATAGCATTCCCCCACGATTAGCTTATGACGACACTTAACTGATATTTATTTTTCAGAGCCTATACATGAAGGGAAAGGGATAATAGCATATTTTTATTTGAAACTTGAGTGGGTTGAGGGTTCTTCATTATAGAATAAGAAATATCAGGTAATTCAAGAAAATATTCCACCTTAGAAAAGAAGAGGATCAAATCAGAAGATTTTGCAACCAAAACTATTGTTCTATGTTCAATCCAAACAAATGTTAATAATTCCTTGTAAATAAGGTAATCTATGTGAATATTGTGCTGGGAAAAATAAATCAAGATTAACCAAAAAAGGGTATCCAACACCTTCTGGTGAAAAATATTTTGGTGATGGAGGATATGGCATTTAAATTTACTAATTATTTAAAATTTTCATTGTCTTTCTATTTTATTTGTTCTGTATTACTTCACCAAAAAAGTTTTCTATTCAATAATAAAATTATTTTGTCAATGTTACTTTGGAAATTTCAATTGTGTTGTTTATTGATATTATCCTTAATAAGTATACATTACACATGTTATTTATTCTAGTTATCAAAGTCATTAACATTTTAAATCATTATATCCAATATATATAGTCATTTAAAGCTATTGCTTCTAAGGTATACAATTATTTCAAAATTGTAACTATAACTAAGAAAATTGGGGGAAGCAAGATATCATTAAATTCCACAAACTAACATAATTTGAAACTGTTTTACACATATTTCATATTCTATTTTTCTTTACTTTTGAAATTGTTATGTGAAGGTGTTCAAAAATATTAAGTAGTCCTCTAAATTTTCATTCACAGGTGAGGGTGGATGTCAAATATCATCATTGCAAGGATGGATTTAATAAACCTAGGATATACACCTATCAAAAAGTATAATATATCATTATTTAGAGCTAGTGGCTGCTAGACTATTCCAATTATTTCTCATAATTTTGTAAACACATAGTTTATAACTTTTTCACCTTTTAAACAAATAAATATTCTTCCTAGCAGATGCTAGTCTCTTCTGCATTCCTATAACACGTGGCATAAGGTGAAAAATTATAATTTGGTATTGGAAACATTCTAAAAATATAATACCAAATGTAAAGAAGTAAGTACATAAGGAAAATGATATTACACCAACTCCACAAATTTAGATATTGATATCTCCACCACCCAATCTCTACACATCATAGTATACCTCACATATGAAAAATAATGAATGAAAGTACAAACTACACGTAAAATAAAGTGTATCACCAACACCAAATCTTGCATATCATTATTCACTCTACATGCGAAGAAATAATGAATAAAAGTACACCTTCACATACTAAATAAAAGTATAAAAAATACACTTCATATGCCAATAAAAGTGGATCATAGTATATCTCACATGCCAAAAAAAGTGAATCAAATTACAATCCACCACTAGAAAGTAATGACACATAGTACACTTCACATGCCAAAAAATAATGACCCATAGTAAACTTCAGATGTCAAACATAGTGAATGAAATTACAATACTCATACAAAATACAATGGTTCCACCCGAAATATATATGCCATGAAAATTATGATCATGCATATTTGCCAAAAAAAAAGGAGATATTTATTGTGTCCCTCATCGATTCAAATATTTTAAAGTTTTTTTACAAAAAAATAAATATATATTACATAGATTTGTATGATATCCATTCAAATAATTTTCATAATTGTTTTTTTGACATGAACCTTGGATTTTACATACAACTTGTTTATAAAGGTTTTAACTTTAAAACCATATGTGTGATTGGTACAAATAATTATTTCATTTTACCAATAGAAATGTTGAACTGAGTTTATATTAAGAATGGAGGCTATGAAATTAAAATTTATAGTTTAGTTTTCAATATCTTAATATTTTAATTATTTTATATACTTTTATAGGAAAACATTTTTATTCAATGGCAGATTTATTTTTTGAATGATACTTTTGAAGTTTTGATGGTGTTGTTTATTGAAATTATTTACAATCAATTATTGAATCTAATTTTTAAAATGGTTAATATTTTTAATTATTGTATCCAAAGTATAAATTCATTTTAAGCTGTTGATTATAAATATTTCCAATTATTTAATTCACTTTAATTTGAATAAAATAATATGGCCCCTTGTTTCAAAGTTTTCTAATAACTGAAAAGTAAAGAAATTGGGAGAAGGTGTTACTACTAAACTTTCGCAAAATCCTACACACCAACATAATTTGGTACTATATTAAACATATTACATTTTCTATTTTTCTCACCCTTGTGTTTTTTTTTCACAAAAATCTTTTCATTTTATTAAAATATCACATTCATTCCTATTTATTGTGTATCATAAGTATTATGTAGTTATCATTTTTTTGAAAATGTAATATGAAGATTAAAAAAATTTGTAATCCATCCTTTTATTTTTCATTGATGGGTAAGGGTGGACATCAAACCAAATCATTGCAAGTATGGATTAAATAATCTATCATGTTTTCTAGGTAGCAGCCACTAGGATTCAATCCTAACACTCATTTAAACTTAACATTAATATCACTAAAATGTTAATGACACTATTAGTGGCCGTGTGATTTTATAATTAAGTTGTCTTAAAACAAGTCTTTGATGGTGGTGTTGTGATAATTATTTATAATAAATTAAATTTTTAACCTTTTTAATTAATCCTTGCATCGTCTTAGATGATGTTTTTTGAAAGAAATTTGAAAATGAGTGTGTCACAAGTACTTTTGTAGGTGGTTATGAGGTGATCATTTTCGAAGTGTTTTAATGTGAAAAATGACTCCATACACCATGTAATTTATTCCATTGTCTATGATATGATGTTAGGGGGATTATTTATTAAATCATGTCTTATTGTTATGATTTTAAATTATTGGTATATTTAATAACTATCTATTTTTATTTTTCATCCAATTTTAATCTTGGTTGTCTTTTTGTAGTTGAAAATGTCTCAAGATTTTGAAGAAGGTGAACATGTTAATTTATTATTACATGGTAATAAATTTGTAGAGTAAAGAGTGTATACATATAGGAAAAAAATTCAATGTACAAATATGGGGTGTGGATTATTAGTTTTTAGTATAATGATGGTATTAGATGGAAGAGTGAGATTTCCATAGTCAATTGATAGTTGTGTAACCCTGTTGACATCAATAATAGGGAATACTTTATTATCTGATAGGACAAGGGAGTGATCAAGTACTCAATTTAAATTATATTGCACGTGTCGGCATAGATATGTAATAAATCATAGACAATGACTCCGATGAAATATTCAATGATGATGATGGAAGCCATGTCAATATAAATTTAAAAGATAGAATTGAATTTGTTGCAAACTATGTGGTCCTTAAACATAACTATAAAGGATGGAAACATGGCCATGTGGTTTATATATATTGTACTATAAGACCAAGATATTTTAGGAGAAAATTTGGGTCCCATGTAGTTTGGTATTTTTTTCAAAAAGTTTATAGCTACATGTCATGATTTCTCTTCCATGCTTTAACCCAACACATAAATATCTTGGCTGACCAAAAATCTGATGAATCTCAAAGAAAGGATTGTAATGCATGGTAAAGGGATTTACATATTTAAGGAACCTACCTCCTTCTAAATGCATGAACATCAATTATGATTTTGTAATAGCTAAGGTTACTGAGGAGGAATGAAAATGTTTTGGATAAGCCCCAGAAGCCTAGAAATAGTGTGTACGATAATGTTGGAGGTGGGAATGAGGAAAAATAATGCATGATAGAAGAAGATAAAGGTGTTGAAACTAAGTGTGAGAAAATACTTATGCAACAAGATGGATAGTTGGTAGAAGAAAAAAACAAGTTAGAAGTTTTTTGACATGGGTGTTGAAAATTATAAACAAATAGATGAGCCAATGGCTAGATCGATGTGGTATGGGAAGAGGCATGGTAGATTAAGTCATCAAAGGAGAATTTGGAATCATCTAGAAGGAGTCATCCCACCTAAAGACAAATTTCAAATGAGGAGAGAGAAGTAGAAAAAGAGAAGAGCCCATGACCATAGAAGAAGGATTAGCTCACCATTTTAGGTTGATTAGGGTTACCATGGATAAGAGTTAGTGAGAGCTAAGTGCCGCCAAGGTTGGAGAATATTTGTATGATATTAGAGCTAAGGTTTTGGATGTTCTTATGTGCACACATTCTAGTGTACATTAAGTTTTAGGGGAACACCATAGAAATTTACAAAGTTCCATGTAAAATAATGTAATCTCCATTTGAGGGAAGTTACATTGTAGATGTAATAGAATTATTTGAATAAATATAAATAAACCTTTTTTTCTTTCCACTGTGTTAGACTCTACAAATGGGCATGATCTTCTAGGTCTAACCTGTCCACTATCAAATAGTATCAGAGTTGGTTCTTTTCTATGGAAAAAGAGAGAAGTACAATAGCTTGCAGATCATTGAAAGTGAGGCAGATAGTGTAGAAGTTATGTTCTACATCATGAAGAAAATGTGGGTAAAAACATGAGGAGATATCCCAAAGTGTAGCGGCTATAGGAGTTGATGATCTTACACGATAGGGGAAAATGCTTCAAAAAAGGGGACTATTTAGATGCAACAATCATATAAATGTTAGAGAGAGTGATGCAAGAGCTAAATGGTGTCAAGACTAGATTGGATGATCCATAGAAAAACAACTGGAAAATATAGGGTCTTTTGGCATGAAGAAATTAGAAGAATATAGAATACTTAGTAAGGAGTCTAAGTGCATAGAATTATGCATGAAGGGAGTGACAATGGAGCACTGAAAGGAAGAAAGGGTGTGCATAGAGGAATAAACAAATATCATGTGAGTGGAGTATAAGAGTAAAGAGGAAACATGTGTGGGAGTACCACTATAGAATGCACAAGATAAAGTGCATGGAGGGAGCTCAAGATATGAGAAAAGGGTGAAGGGATAAATCACCTAGAGGAGAGTGTAAGTGTGTAAAAGTATTTTGCCAATGAATGAGGCTATCAAAAGGAGAATATGATTACTGCAGACCATGAACACATATGAGATTGTGTGGAGCCGTGATTAGGAGTGGTGTAAAGGATAGAACATAATGTGGATCCAAGTGAATAATGGAGCAGATAGATAAATTTTCTAGCCAAGGGATAGAAGAAATAAATGGTGGTTGAAGGCCATACACATACATAGGGTGATCTAATGTCAAAACTATACACCATCGAGTGAGAATGGAAGGAAGTGTGTAGAGTCCAAAGAATGGACTAGAGGAATTTGTAGCTGAGGAATGAAGAGTGCATGAAATAAAGACTCCTAACAAGAGGATTTTAGTGCACAAATGATTACATAGAATAATAAATCGCAAAGGAAAGATGGATAGGGTGTATAGGTAAGTGCACAAAAAAGAGAGCCCAGTAGAGAGATAGATCACAAGAGATTGCATGGATGAAGAAAAAATAAACAGAGAATTTTAGGAGCATGAAGATACAAACTCACATAGTAATGGGAGTACCATTGCAAAGGAATAATTCGAGTAGAGAGTTTCCCTAAAGGTAACTAAAGAGCACATTTGAGGAGAAAGAGGCCCGTGAAGGTATTAAATAAGTGGACCATGTAGAGGATAAAATGAGAGAAGAAGAGTGTAAATGAGTGAAGGGATTGCATGAAGAAAGAAATGTTTCCATGAAGGGAACAAAAGAAGAACATATGGAGGATCATAGAGGAGAATTATGTCAAGAAGAAGTTTCCTTGAAGGAAACAAAAGAGGTGCAACATGAGGATAAATTTATAGAGGAATTGTGTAAGGATCAAAGTGCAAGAAGATACGTGGAGAAGAATGAGATTCAAATATATCTCAAAGGTGAAGGAAAAGAGGAATTCAATTAGTAGAATGAATACGAAAGAATAGATTTTCCCTAGGCAAGAGAAGAAATGTATCCTATATCCATAAGAGGAGAGTATGCAAGGATGAAAGCATATTATATAAGAGAAGAATATTGTAGATTATCCTTGAAGGGAAGAAGAAGATGCATGATTGAGAGAAGCCCCATGAAGAGAATGGTGAAGAGATGGATAAACATTAAGAAGGAAACAATTAGAGATGGGCATAAGTCTATGAGTGTGTAGGAAGATAGATGCATTAAGGAGAATAAAGTAAGAGAAGATAGCACCAGAGGATGTACAAAAGGAATTATTCGCAGAAAATATGTAACAAAAGGAGAAAATGGGAGAAATTCCATAAGGATTGAGTGTGCAATGGAAGCTCATGAAGATAAAAATGGCACAAAGGAAGAAGGTCACAAAAAGGAAGTGACAAGGAAACATGACTAGAAGGAGAGAAGCACTACAAAGAAGAGAAGAAAATGAGAGAAGTATTTAAAGAAGGAACAAAAAAAGAAAGATTCCCATAGAAGAAGAGGACAATGAAGTAAAAAAACCCCAAAGGATTTAGGAGGAGGTGGATAGGAAAGGGTTAGCATATCCACATAAAAGATAAAGTTAGAAGTGAGTGGAGACTTGCAAAGCATAAAGCTAATGGGATAAGACTTAAGAGGAGGAAGAAAGTTCAAGGCAAACATATAATTTCATAGAAGAAGGGTAATAATGAGAAGATACTTGCAAAGGGTCAAGCAAAAATAACCATTTGTTGGAGGAGGTTAGGATATGGTAGGAATAATCTCACAAGTATGCATGAGATAGTTTGGAGAAGTCACAAGGAGGTTACAAAGGACTGTAGGAGATGTTAGAAACAGAGTCAAGGCCTATAGTAGGTGTAGAGGATGAAGGAGCCATAGCTATTTTCCTCGATAGCTGAAAGGGTGGTTCTACCACTCAATAAGAATAATTAAGTAGGACCTCAAGTTTAAATTACCTTGGGTGTTTGATATAGGATAATCCAAGTTTCAATACAATATTTCATAATTTTGGCTAAGTATGGTTGCACACAAGGTTGGAGAGCAAGTGAGAAGGAAGAGGGAAGGTGTAGAAGAATGAAAGAGGATTGTGTAAAAAGGGTGCAATGATTTAGTGTCATGGCTTGCGAGGATTATATAGCGTGTAGAAATGTGAACATACACAAAATAGAAAATGAATATCACACATGAAAGTTTTTTGAGAAGGAAATAAGTAGAAAGGATGGTGCACAAATAAAGGAATGCATATAATTTTGTACAAGGAAGAAGTTGCGAAGAATGTGTGAGATATTTTTGGAGTAAGTGTGGACATGTGCATAGAATTTTTGTAGCATGATGAAGCTTGGAATAAATTAAAGAATTAAAGGTGCGTAAGGGTTATAATGGAGTTATGCTTAAGGGTCAAGAGAGAGTAGTAGAATCAATGAGGATTTTGTAATAGATAAGGTTATCGAGGAGGCACACAAATGTTTTGGAGAAGGCCCAAAAGACTAAAAATATTGTGCAAGAGAATTTTGGAGGTGGAACTCAGGTAAAATAATGTGCAACAGAAGAAGAAAAAGGTGTGGAAAATAACTGTGATAAAATAATTGTGTGACAAGATGGATAGTTAATATAAGTGTAAAAACATGTCATAAGTTTTCTGGCAAGGTTTTTGACAAGGATAAATGGTTATATGAGCCAGCGACTAAATTAATGTGGCATAAATAGAGGCATGGTAGATCAAAGTATTAAAGGCCCTCAATTAAAATTTGAATCTAAGTGGGAAAATTTGGAACCATCTAAAAGGATCTAGCCCTCCTAAAGACAAATTTTAAATGAGAGAGAAGTGGGAAAAGAGTAGGGAATGCAACTATAAGAGGATGAGCTCACCATTTTGGTTTATTAAGGGTTTGCATGGTTAAGATTTAGTGAGAGATGAGTGTTGGGACCCTAATGTAGCTACCAAATCTTGAAGGTGCGTAGGCGCGCACGGTCGGAGGGAGCACACAAGTGAAGGTGTGCAAGGTAGAATTCAAAAAGGGTTCTTAGAGAGCCAAGTACGTGAACCTGTGAAGCACAATTCGGGACTTATCCATTTTTGGCCTTTTGGAAAAAACACATGAAGAACGTGTTCCATTTAGATAAGGTTCCAGCCTGGCAACAGGGTGTCCTAGAAGGAATATACCTTGTGATAAGAAGATCCAAAAAGCTAATCATGACATGGAGAGGCATGTGTATGGGGTGACTCACACCTTGACACTTGAAGCCAGATATGAGGTTACAGAGGAGTTTGTTAGCGCTCAGATGCCTATTTATATGCGCACCCTTGGCAAAGAAAGGGGGACACAAGTGAGGTAGTAGAGCTCTGCTAAATTACTGCGAGAACTATGGGATAAAATGGGTAGATTATTATAGGAAGAATTTAATGAGGGAATGGGGAATGAAAATTTTGTTTTGTGAGCATACATGTATGGATCCAGATATGGTGTATGACCATGGTCTACCTCTCTGTGATGTTTTGTAGTAATACTATGAATGAATATGATAAGGTTACCACTGCATTTATATTAAGATTTCCTTCTTGTATTATCTGCATGTTTCTACTATGCTTTTGATCTTGTATAATCATGAACCTTACTTGAATGTTGACTCTATTTGTGGATTTACAACTTCCTACTTCTATTAATTCTGTTGTGCGCTTTGCTTTTGTTATGATTGAAGGGGTATAGAAGTCGTTCTGAGCTCTATAACTTTTTCATTTCTTTTAAATCACTAAGTCAAGATCATGAAGTATGCCTTCCACTGAACTCACATAAAAGAGAGAATCTCCCCCCCTTTCACGTGCCTCGGGTGAGAACCCAGTGCCCATTGGGTGATAGGTTGGCGCGCATGAGGTTTCCTTGTTCTTGATGGGTGTAAAAATGACTACAATAAGTGTGGAAATAGATGGAGAATATTTGTAGGCGTTTAGAGCTAAGGTTTTTGGATGTGCTTGTGAATATACAATCCAATATAGGATTTCTCTTAATTTAATACCATAAAAGTGTCTAAAGTTGCATGTAAAATACTGTAAGATCCATTTGAGGAAAGTTTCATTGTAGATTTTGTAAATTCCTTTGAAGGAAACATATGTGTTTCTTTACACTATGTTGGAATCAGTAAATGGGAAAGATCTTATAGGTTCAACCCCCACACTATCAAAAGGATAAGTTTCTCTTCCCAGAATAATCCTAATCCTTCTTTACTAAGAAAAATCTTCCACAATGAGCAATGAAAATGAAAAAGAGGAAGAATGTATCCTAGCCCCAGTTTTTTTTGCCACCTTCTTCATTTAAGGTATTTGATATCTAAGCTATTTTGACATCTTATTTTTAACTACCTTTTTATCATTCCAAAAAATTAAATCTCTTCTAATTCTTTCAATGGCATTTTAGGAAATATACTCAGGTATCGTCATAAATTTGACATAACTCTCTATTCTCATTTTGGTACACTATGTAATATATTTAATATAACAATGGATTTTTTCTTAGTGAGAACTCCTATATGATCCCTCATTTTACCAATTAAAAAAATATATATACTTTTTGAATTTTTTTGAATGACCATTAATGTATCATATTTCATAGTTATAATTTTTATGTTAAAATAATTGGTGATGAACCCATATTATAAGAGTTTTTAAAGGAAAATAATCATTGAATCAAACACAAGGTAAAATAGCATAAATTAAATAAAATAGGTAGAGGAGAGCTAACCAAAATGAACCCAGAAAAAATTGGTATTATATTCAAAAAATCATATTGTGAGCTCATACATACAAATTTAGTAAAGATTTGTTGCACAAAAACTTCCTTACCAAATAAAAAAATGAAATGATTTATATAGAAAACTAACAAAGGGTGAGGCCACTTTCCATACAAAAAACCACAATAAATATGCAACTACAATATTAATCAAAATTTAGAGAAGATAGCACTAGGATTTGTCTTGGAATTTATTTTGACACAAGAGCTAGAAATATGTTGTAGATAATTAAGTCTGAGAACATAAAATTTTTAATTTTAGTAGTTGGAATTTAAATTTTCAAAACCCACCCTTAAAGATAAATAATTCCATATAGGAATCATAAACAATCCCTTAATTACTCAAAAGTATCCTTTCCTAGTTGATTTGTGAAAATGTCTACATATTGATCTTCTAAACTCTGGAACTCCAAGTATATTTCACCATTATTCATCAAATATTGGATGAAATGGTACCTAATATCAATAGGGTTTCTCATCTTATGAAACACATAGTTTTTTTAGAGATAATTTCTGAATTTTTGTTGCATAAACCTTTGGTTTCTTCTTCTTGATCATGTATTATATATGTTATAACTCTTCAAATCAAGACAAATTTACATGTTATTTTTTCTACTGCATATTATACTTTTTTCAACGAAAGTGTAATAATGGGTTACTTCTTTAATTCCCATAAAATTTCTCATGTTCTAAACTAGAATACATAGTTGAAAATGGTTTTTCTGTCATCTATGGTTCTAGCACAATAACTAAGAGTATACCCAATGAGTTTGAAATCATCTATAGAGGAATACAAAATTCCATAATTCATTGTTCCACATAAATATCTTAACATTCGTTTTCTTGTTTGCTAATGTGAGTTTCTTGGGTACTCCATGAACCTTGAGATAAAACTTATTGAATACATTCAATCAAGCCTTATTGTTGTTAAAAACATGATACTATGAGTAAGTCTCTTAAACAATGTTGGATCAACTTTGGATCATTTATCCTCCTTACTCAAACTTAATCCTAACACAACATGTGTAGGAGTTGACTTGGAATTCGACATATTTAACCTTTTTAGGATATATATCTCACATAATTTTCTTCAGATATGATTATGCCATTTTCATATTGGCTCACTTTAATACCTAGAATATACTTCATCAAACCTAAATCTGTCATTTCAAATTCCTTTTTAATAGTTTCCTTAAATAGGTCAATTGATAAATCACTTCTAAATATCATATCATCTACATATTAAAAATATATCAGAATTTAAACTTTCTCATTGATTTTATTATATAATGTAGGTTTTTTTATGTACCTACTAAATCTATTCTTGAATACCATGTTCTAGGAGCTTTCTTGAGTCCATAAAATGATTTTATAAGAATCTACACTTTGTCTTCATGATCCACAATTTCATATCCTGGAGGCTATTAGAAATATATTTATTCATCAATAAATTTATTAAGAAATGTTGACTTTACATCCATTTGGTAAACATGCCATTTGTTTTGAAGTGTAATGGCTAATATAATTCTCAACCTATCTAATTAAGAAACTTGAGAAAACGTTTCATTATTATCAACTCCAGGTTATTTTGAAAAATGTTGAGATACTAACCTTGCCTTGTGCTTATGCACTTTTCCATCTACATTAAGTTTTTTCTTATAGGTACATTTAACACCTATCACATCCTTACCTTGATTAAGGTCAACTAGATCCAATATTTCCTTTTTCTCAATTACTTCGTTATCTTCATCCATAGCTTGTGCCTAATGTTTATCTTGAATTACTTCTTTAAAGTAGATATGATTAGTTATTTGATTAAACAATACATAAAATAAATTAGTATTATATTCACCCGCATTTTTATCATAAATTTCTCTTATACTTCTTGTATTATTCCTTCTATGGTTTTCTGAAGTTGGATTTGAGTTGTCACTGGAGGGATACCTTATAGAATTTAGACTTGAGGGTCTTGCACCTTTAATGCTTATTGAAAGATTTATTTTTTCTATGTATTTTGGAAATTGGGGTTGTATTAAAGGAGTGGTGGCTTGAATTCATAAGGATCTTCTTGTGTTAGATGAATGTGTCACTTGACTACTTTTTTGAACTTGACTAGGTGTGGAAGAAGGTACTTGAGAATGAATACCTATTGCAGCCAACTCATCACTTTTTTAATGTCGTAAGTATTACACTATACTCATTATTTCTCCACACATCCATCCCAATATTCTTAGTCTATGAATTTCACATCTCTTTTTATAATCACTTTTCATGTGATTGGATTAAACAACTTATATGGTTTTGTGTATTCACTGTATCCAACATAGATAAAATTTTCACTCTTATCATCCAATTTTATTCTTAGTTCATCTAGAATATATGCATATACCAAAAATCCAAAAACACTCATATGAGCTACACTATGTTTTATTTCATTCCATGCTTCATGTGGAATCATATTTTTCACACTTGTAGTTGGACATCTATTCATAATAAAAATTGTAGCAGCTAGAACCTATGTTAAATGTTGATTTGGTAAATGTTTGTGCTTTAACATGGTCCTGAACATTTCCATGATTTTTCTATTCTTTCTTTCTACCACACTATTTTTATAGCATATACCTAACAATAAACTATGTGTGAATTCCATGTTATTTGTAATAATTTAAGAATGTATTGGAGTTATATCTAGTGAATTTTTCTATTATGATAACTATGATATAATGTCCACTTTTTTTCAATTAGGGCCTTAAACTAGCATAATAACTAAAAGATTTATATTTGTTCTTGAGGAAGTATACCCAAGTCTTCTTGGTATAGTTGTAAACACAAGTTTAAAAATTATGTACACCCTCTTATGGAAGGTGTTTGCATTTTTCTAAAAATATCTAATTGAAAAATTTCAAGGGGAGCCTTTGAATTAATTGAATTCCCAAATGGCAATGACTCCCTATGCAACTTTCCCATGATGATTTTGACAAAGAATAAGGTAAAAGTATTTGATGTTGTATTCAATGCAAAGACATTGAATATATACAAGCCAAAAGTTGGTTAAGCTAGTCATTTACCAATGAACCAAATAAACTATCCAAAAATTAAATATAGTAATTACACTAACATTCCCCCCCATTAATAACTTGTATTTATAAATTTACCCCCAAAACAACTCAAATTTCACCTTACTAAGAGACTTGGTGAGAATATCTGCTACCCGAGAATCTACTGGTAGTATTGGAGCTGGATGTGGTGGTTCAAGACTTGTTCTCAAATATAATGACATTCAACCTAAATATACTTGGTTATTTTATGGAAAACTAAATTCTTCAAAAGATTCAACACACCCTGATTTTCGTAATCATTGATAGGTGAATTTTCTTCATGAATGTCCATATCGACCAGAATGTGACGTAATCAAATATTTTTTCTACACAAATCCACATATGGCGCGATACTCTACCTCAGTGGATGAGAGATAAATAAAATTTTTCTTCTTGTTAATCCATGAGATAGGTCTAGATGTGAGATGAAAAACATATCTTGTAGTTGATTTCCTATCATCAACTGATTCGACATAGTTTGATTCGGTATTCTAATAATCCAGACCATAATCAAATGTACCTAAGACATATCTAAGAACATGCTTCACTAGTACCCCCGTGACATTTCTTTGGCTCCTACATGAATTTGGAAAGATAGCTGATAGCAAAGCATAGGGATAGTTTAGTATAGGTCAAGTAAATGAGACTCCTAACAAGTTTCCTGTAGAGAGTAGCATCTACTTGAGGTGAATACTCAAATTGAGAAAGTTGTAAGCCTTTCTCCATTGGAGTGGACACCGGTTTGAAATAAGACATCCCATATTTTTCCACGATTGTCTTGGCATATTTCATATGGGAGAAAAAATGTGATGCTTCTTCTTCCATATTTCCATGCCAATGCAGTAGTGAAGTAGCCCAAAATCTATCATGTCGAAGGAGCTCTTCATATCATTATTAACATCTTTGAAAATATTTTCTAAGCTCCTTGTGATCATAAGATCATCCACATACAAAAATTAATGATAGTATTTGTGCCTATCTTCTTAATAAACATATTTAAATATGAGGGGCTACAACTAAATCTATGCTACAATATGTGATCATCTATTTTAATGTACCATGCTCTGGATACTTGTTTAACTCCATAAAGAGATTTAATTAGATGAAATAAATTTTTAGGATGTTTCTCATCAACAAATCCTTATGGATGGGACATGTATACTTCTTTGAGATCACCGTTCAAGAAATCACTTTTAACATCCATATATTGAAGTTTCCATCCTTTTTTATGTTGACAGAGCACATGAAACTCTAATGGTTTTGATTTTCATAGTGGGCACAAAGGTCTCCTCATAATCATTTACTTCTTTCTATGTATATCCATTTGTAACTATTCATGCTTTATACTCATTGATAGATCCATATTCCTTGTATTTTGTTGTGAAAATCCATTTACAGCCAATGAATTTCTTTCATGTAGGAAGATTGATGAGTTCCCATGTTTGATTTTAAATCAAAGATTCATATTCAAAATTAATTTCCTTATTTCACTCTAGTTGAATAAGTGCCTCTTGAAATGTATTAGGCTTGGTGTTGTTAACAACTACACTCATGCATACGAGATTTACCTCATGTCTCACAAGTCTTATCGTTGTGACTCCTGATGAAGCATTTGGGTGAAAGTTCAAGTGGGATTCCATGATGGTGTATTGGAAACATATTTGACATTGATGTTATTGTAAATGTGAAGAATTATATTCCAAATGAAAAATATCAACGAAAAATTCTCCTTGCGGCTCATCTTTCTTGTGTGAAAATTCTTCATGCTCATCATCTAACTATGAGAGAAATATATGAGAGGAGCTTGATAATGAATCTTATTCACGTGGGAATGAGTTAAATGATGAATCATCAAAAAAACATCTCGACTCTCATATATACTTTGTGCCTCAGAATCCATGAGATGACATGCCTTTGAGGTAGTATTATACCCCAATAATATACACTGGAGTGTTCTTGGATTGATTTTCTTCCTCTTCTTGGCTAGGACATGCATATATGTTGTACAACCAAACACTATAAGATGGGACATCAAAGGCTTATGATTACTCCTTACATCGGCTCATGTTTTTTACTAATAGATATTTGTAGATGCTTGGTTAAGAAGATACATAGTTTTCTAGACTGCTTTTGCCCAAAATCTATTCTCTAACTTGGAAGTAGATTGTGAAATTCTTCAATATTATTATGTTAGAGATTATAAGGGACATTCAAGTGTTGTGTCATGTTGTTCTCCTTCATAAATGAAAAGAATCTATTTGATGTGAATTCCCTCCTAAATCTAAGTGGAGGACAAGAAGGGAATGTCCCGTATGCTAAATAAATAATTGATAGAAGATATGAAAATTAGCAAATGCTTCACTCTTCTTCTGGAGAAAAAAAACCCATGTCTTGCAAGAATAATCATATATCAAAAAATGTAAGTACTAAAATACCTTAAAGGAAGTAGACAAGGGTCCACACAGATTGGTATACACAACCTCAAGAGGGTTCTTAGCATGGGAGGTACTCATCTCAAACAAATCCCGATGTTGTTTTCCTGCTAGATATACAGAATAGATAGGAAAGGAGAGAGAGAGTGGAGGAATTCCTCATACCATTCCCTTAGAATTGAGTTGATAGGGGAGATGAAAGAAAGGTACCCATATTGATAATTCTAGAGTGTAGTAGACTCCACAATAAATGCATATAAATAAACTACAGAGTATGAAACTCCATCTAGTGTAAATAAATGATCCATGCAAAAAGTTATAGCAAACATTACACCTTCATGTGAGATCAAAAATTAATTTATGCCTTTATTGTTGGGAATTAGGGACTATGGAATAGTGCTATGATTCAATAACAAACCAAATCATATAAATATAAATCTATAAAATTCCCTAAAATCTACAACAATGGAAGTATAAAATAGAAAATCCAAATCAAAACAAAATACACACACATAACACAACATGTACCGTGGTTCACCCAATGCAGGATATGTCCACCAAATATAGAGATCTCAATATAAAATAAACATGAGTATAAACCAACTCTTCATACAAGAGTATAATGCATCTCTCCAAGAGTATATCCTCCTCCAAATCTCTAAATGGATCTACATGAGTGCACTACAACCGTGCCTCCAAAATACCACCATAGATATCACATAACAAGGAACTACTACATCTACCACTATATAACCAAGAATTCCTATGAATCTACAAACAATACCTCTTAGATGGGTCTACTAATGTGCAACCATAACTCTACACCAAGATGTAACTCTTTCCTCAATCTCTACATCTACCATTGTGCAAACAAGAAGACAACCTCCTCTACAATATCTAGGTACTATCTGTACCCACAAGATCTCCTATGGACTAACAATACAACATGATCTCATGGATCAGTAGTACAAGATCTCATAACAACATGGGGATCTACAAGATGAAATACTATGTGCCTTACATACTATGCAAGCCATTACATTGAGATAAGACAATACAAAGGAAATATAGTAGAAGACATAACACTCTTCTCACCATTCAGATGTACCTGCTATTTCCTTCTGTCTATATTCTCTCCATTGAATCTCTACATTCATGCAACATTTTTCTTCTTCTTCATCTTCAACTAAGGAGAATTAACATTCTTCCTCTATCCTTATGTTTTAACCCTAGTTTTATAGCTTATATAAGCTTATACAAACTTAGGTAACCTTTGTATATAATTACAACCTTTAGATCACCTTTATAATCAAATGTCAGATCAAATATCACGTCTAAAATAAAAACATAAAAACACAGGTAACCGATGTTGGTTGCTTCCAGGTGACCAGTGTCAGTTACTCAACTAGTATTGGTTACTTCCAGGTGACCAGTGTTGGTTATCCAACAAGTTTTGGTTACTGTGTAAACCAGTAAACCTTAAATTTATGCCTTTTTGAAGTAATTCAGCTCCATAACCTAACAATCTCCCACTTGGAGATAAATTATTGAACTTGTTCCTGTACATGTACATCACCATCCTCTACATATCGTGAAGGCCAACTATTCATAACTTAAAAAATTCTCTCAAATGAAATCATGAAGATAAAAAACCTTTGACTTACCATATACCTCCACGAAGCTACTACCGATCAGTGATACATGAGTTATCCATACATCAAGCTCACACTGAATCATAACACCAAACCTCTCATACAACCAAGCCACCATAACTAACACACTTGTAAGAACTCCCACTCAAATTGAAGTACTAAGATTCAATCATAACCTTAGCCATACCTATAAAACCAACCATGTTCTCCAACCATCTATCAATGTCTCCATGCAACCAAAAATACAAGTGACCAAAGACAAGTCAAACTAGAATATGCAGAAACAAAACAAGATACTGGGCAAAGATAACCCGAAAATGAGTTCTGCATGCATCCAGTGGGTAATTACTCCACAACACTTGCATAACTCAAAGAATCCAACACTACATTGTACAAATACAACCCTGCATAAACAATTTGCATGTCCAAGATAAAAATTTGTAGAAAACATATCTATCATGGAGTAACATAGTAATAAGAGGAAATTCAAACATCCCCTACTCGTGCTCATAGGAATCCATGTGAAAAAAAAACATCCAAATCATCATAGAATCACAAAATAGAATCTATCCACATGTACAAAACTCACCATATACCTACATCCATATCTCCAGGCTCTTTAGAAGATCCAAGTCTGCCACCAACTAACTCTAAAGAAAATCATGAATCCTGTGCTAATCAATGTCAAAAACAAAAATCTTACTAACCATGTTACTAAAAATTAGTGCAAATACCAGAAAAACATTTCATCAACCATACTGTACAATTATCCAAGATGAAATAAAACAAGGGAAACATCAATAAACTATAAATACTCACCGTTGTCACACCTGTAACTTGACAAACCACGGCAGATCCTTCCAATCACTTGTCAACTGTAAAAAATATTTTTTCCTTATTTCACCCTTCAAACTCTAAAACATTGTTCACTCTCTTAACCCAGCTGAACAACCATCAACTACCATCCCATAAGGATATCTAGGCACCAAAAAATAAAACTAGAAGTGACATCAACATGCACTAAAAACAAAATACCTATAAAATTGTGACTGTCCTCCAAAACAACTTGTGCCTCATGCCACTCTGAATACTAGCATCATCTTCTCACTTTTAACGTTCATATGTTCCCAACATGCGATGCCAATAACCATGGCTTACTCCCACTCAACGTGAACTCTCCTATAATACCTCTAATGATCAAGCTCAAAAGTTCCAATATTTATCAATGAGAAATAAAACATATGAAATAAAATATAAAAATGATTCCCTTATTATCAAAGAATACTTATACATAAAAAATTGGACTTCTTCTAAAGTAGGCTGAACCACCTTCTTTTCATCCATATGTACTCAACACCTCACGTTACCTACAACTGTGTCTAAACATGAATTTTCATTGAGGATCTCATCCTTAGACTAGATAAACTTGTTCTCAAGATTCTAACACATCTCGGAAATAAAATTAAAACCCACCAAATATCCATGGTGCATATTTTACTTATGCACAAAATCCAAACATAATACCAGTTTCTTCAAATGAAAGAAACAAAACATTAACCAAAGAGAGATATTTGAATTTGACCCAAGTCTCACTGGATTCTTGAGAAAATTCTATCCTCTTTCTGATTCAAACATTGATGTGGTCTACTCTATTTCAGCCTATACACTTTGTGCAAGAAACATGATCCTTCAAAATGGACACTAAAACCATCCATCCCCTCTTCTGCTATAAAAAACCTAGTAAAAGTTCACTATCACAGAGACCGAACATGATTAGTTGACCGGTACTAGTTCCTCTGTGACCGATGTTGGTTCACTGATTGACATAGGTGTGACTAGAACAATCACAACGCCTAAATTTTTCATAGTACACCAAACCAGGTGCTAACTTTGACCAAAGCCGATAGCTATGTTGAGCCAATCATTTTAAGAAGCACACAAATCTTATACAAAAACTTAACAACAATAATACATGAAAATAAATTACACCAAGATGAAACAAATCACCTCACCAGTACCAAGATACTCACCCGCATCTTCAACCGAAATACTTTCCTCTTTGATGCAAGGCCCATATTCATTTTTTGCTATTATATTCAGCATCTCTAGCAAATCCCATGCATCTAACGACACCGAGGATGAATAATTTCTCCTATATCTCATACTCATGTCTGAAATCCCAAACCATGCATGTGCAACTAAGATATACAAGAATTTAAATACCAAGATAAAAAAACCACACCTCTATACTCTTGATATGCAATGTGACCAATATTCATGTGCCTCCAAGAACTAGGGACACCTCAGCAAACAAGACACATTCACTACATCTTCTCAATTTCTTTAGATCTATGATTTTCTATTTAAACAGGTCACCACAAGTCGCCGACACCAGTTTCTCACTAACTGACCACAATCACCCTCTAACTGACCACAGTCAAATTGCAGACATCGGTTAAGGAAGTGATGAAATCAGTTAAGGAAGTGCTGACATCATTATACCATACCGATGTTGGTCATCGTCTTTTTCTATCAACCTTATATTTCCATCTCCCACTTGATTTTAAATATCTTCCTGTGATTTTCACATCAGGTAAAATAAACCCTTCTCTCATACAACTATCAATAAACCACTAATAAAACCATGAAGATAACCTTTGCTCTAACAAGTAACGCCATCGTTCTGATACCAATTGTTGGGAATTAGGGACTGCTGAATAATGTTATGATTCAATAACAAACCAAATCAAGCAAATGTGGATCTATACAATAGTGGAAGTATAAAATAGAAAATCCTAATAAAAAAAGTACACACACATAACACAACAAGTAACATGGTTCAACTGATGTAGGATACGTCCACCAAAGATAGAGATATCAATATATAATAAACATGAGTACAAACAAAATCTTTATACAAGAGTATAATGCATCTCTCCAAGAATATCTCATCCTCCAGATCTCTAAATGGATCTACATGAGTACACTACAACCATGCCTCCAAAACACCACTAGAGATATCACAAAACCAGGAACTACTGCATCTCCCACTATGCAACAAAGCTCTCCTGTGAATATGCAAACAAGACATCTCACATGGGTCTACCAATGTACAACCATAACTCTGCACCAAGAAGTAAGTCTCTCCTCCATCTCTGCATCTACCACAATAAAAACAAGAAGAAAAACTCCTCTACAATATTTGGATACTATCTATACCCACAAGCTCTCCAATGAGCTGCAATACTAGATCTCCTATTGACCAACAATACAATATGATTGCATGGATCTACAATACAAGATCTCAAAACAACATGTGGATCTACAAGATGAAAGACAATGTGTTTTGCATACTATATAATCCATTTTGAGACATAAAAATACAAAGGAAATATAGTAGAAGACATGACACTCTTCTAACCATTCAAATGTACCTATTATTTCCTTCTGTCCAACTTCTCTTCATTGAATCTCTATCTTCATGCAACCTTTTTCTTATTTTTCTTCTTCATCTTCAACCAAGGATAATTAACATTCTTCCTCTATCCTTATGTTCTAACCCTAGTTTTCTAGCTTATATAAGCTTATACAAACTTAGGGCACCTTTGTAAATAATTACAACATTTAGATCACCTTTATAATCAACTTTCAAATTAAATATCGTGTCTAAGATAAGAAAATAAATGCATAGGCAACTGGTGTTAGTTACCCAATCGGTGCCAATTACTACTAGGTGACTAGTGTTGGCTACCCAACCGGTTTTGGTTGCTTCCAAGTGACTGGTGTTGGTTACCTAACCAGTGTCGGTTATTGTGTAAACCAAAAAACCTCAAATGCATGCATTTTTCAAGCAATTCAACTCCACAAGCTAACCTTTATGAACCCTGAAATACACATCGAGCTTGTAATTTAAAAGCTAATAGATAGTCGGGAGATTAGTGGTCGATTATGAAATATAGGGCATATTTGTGAGGGTACAACTTCTCGTCCCAAGAGGAATGGTGATATTTCCTATGCCTTTAGTAACGTACTACTTCTTGTCTTCAATTTGAACTTGATATCTAGTGGGTTGATTAGTCAATGAATTAAACAACTTTATATCACTCGTCATGTGATTTTTAGCACCATAGTTAATCAAACAAACATTCTACGAGGCTACAAAGTTTGGGAGACTAGAACAAAATTTTTATGTGTACTGCAATTGGCTGATTTTGGTACTTCCTCATTCGAGTCATCATATTGTTTGGCTGCAACATGTATTTTATGCTTCTTATGGAAAGGACATCATCTATATTGTTGAGAATCAATGTCACTAGACGTGCTCTCTTTGTTGGAATTGTCTTGTGTGAGGAGATTAAAATAACAAGTAGTAGTGTTGTGTGTATATTTGGTGCAAATATGACACCATCGACTTATTTTATAAGACTATTAATTTTGTGGTTACTTTTGGGAATATTTATCTTCTTGTCCCTTTTAAGACTTTTGACTCTTTTGTTGCCTCAAGATAAATTCCTTATCTTCAAACTCATTGTGCACTGTCTAGATGGATTCTTCCCATTAGAGAATATTCACCAGTTCTTCAAAGGTCACCACTTATTTGGTAATGTTCAAAGTTATGATGAAATTCATGAGCTGGGAAGGAAGATCTCTTAGTGTGATAGGGACTAACATCTTGTTTTACACATTATCTCCAAGTGCTATAAGCTCTGATCATAGTTCTACCACACAACACAATAATTCCTCTACTTTCTCTCCATATTTTGTATTAAGCGTATGAATATTTGACTAGAAATGGAGGATCTTCATCTATTTTTTCATGACATAGATGGTGGATTGATCATCCCAATCCACCTTTGATGTCATCACATATCAAGGTGAGGTTGAACCTCATTGGAGAAGCTGAGTGTGATCAACATCAAGAATTTTTAATCAGACTTATTTTACTTTGTCATCTCGTCTACGTTGGCGGGACACATTATTTTTCCAGTGACGATTCCCTATAGATCCTCAAACTGGATAATTTTGTGCATCTTTGTCTTCCCAACAACATTATTTATCCCTTTCAAGAGATGAGAATCAAAAATAAATAATTTTGGTGCAGACATGGCTTATATGGAGAAAACACCACTAATGTGGTCTTCACGTGGATGAGGGGGGCTATAATGTCTCCTATCCCTTTGTTTTCATACTTCTCCTTGGTTTTCATTCTCTTTTACAATGCATACACATATGTCTTGACCACCAATTACTCTAGGAGATGTCTACCACACTTTTGTTGTGCATTCACATAAGTCTCCCACTATTATTATCCTTAACTAGGAATGAACCATTATCCTTCAATTCCATGTAAGCCACCACTCCCAGTTAGACAAAAGAAACATTCTACGTAACAACAGGTTGATCCAAAACAACTACACTAGGTCCTCCATATTTTTATGCCACTATCCTAAAACACGATTTTCTAAAAGAAAACACCACATAAGAATCATTGGTTATATGTTCTAGACCTGATTTACTACTACCACATAAACAGGATGGAAAAATACCAAATCACATGTCTCAAATAGGTTGTTGTAGACTTCTAGCAAAACAACAAAGGAGTGATGCTCCATGTAGGTCAAGCTCTAAGCAAATAACTCATTCTACATTGGTCCACATAGAGCTTCCAAAGAAACATGAAAATAATATTATTACATGTAGTTTTATGCATAAAACCACGTAAAAGAAAAATAAAACATGCACTCATATTTTGATTCCAACGCACAGTTTTGGTGTCTTCAAAAGATCTGATACTAATGATAGAAGAGAAGGCATAAGTATTTGATTCTTTATTAAATGCAAAGGTAAAAAAATATACAATCCAAAATTTGGTTAAACCAGTTGGATACCTATGAACCAAACAAACCATCCAATAATGTACTATAGTATTACGATAATGACACCCTTCATAGGTTTTGTCTGGATTTTCAATCAATGTCAGCCTTTGACCATATTTTTCTCGATTAACAAATTCAAATATCTAAAATTTCAGTTCCCAAAATAATGATTCCAAATTAATTTTTGATCTTCTACATCTATCTAAATACTCATTACAACAATATATTAAAGTGTTGAAAAGGAGTTGGAAAGAGGTATCATTGAAGTGATTACTAGGTGGATCTCCTAACTGAGTTGGCACATACAAATTTGAAAATTTTCTTTTAGAGATGTCTCTGAAGTGAGATCTTGAAAATTTCATTTTTTATTCAATTTTGACAATATTATAGCCTTCAGAGTTTTCATTTAGGTGACTACTGACTTAGAGAAATTTTGGGAAAATAGTGATTTTACCTTTATGAGTTCCCTTTGGGGTGACACCTTGACTAGCTAGATTTTGAATTCTTTTTTAAATGTTGGCTATTAAATATTATCATTTGGGTAAGAACTTCATTGAAATTTTATTATTATTATTATTGGTAAATAGTTTTTTGAAATGGACTATACCCTTGTACAAAAAGTCTCAGTAGCTGGATTTTACAATTGTAACATTTCAAAAAGAGATCAAAATCAATATTTTCAAAAAATACAAAAATCAGATAAACAATCTGCTAAGAAAAGTACCACGTTCTACAACCAATAGAGTTAAAACAAAAAAATGACAATACAACAACTTAGTAGCAAGATTAGATGCCAAAATTTGAGACAACTGGATCCTCTTTACTTGAATGCCTTTTCAATTGTGTGTTTCATCTCCTGAAGGGCATTGAATAACACCATTGCAGTAACTTTTGAAGGACCAAAATTATCCACTTGACTAAAGGCTTGGTCTTGATCTGGTCCTTCCCTCCAAATATTATTAGAAATGTTTCCCAGCATACAAACATTATTGACTTGGGATTCCAAAAAATTTACAACGGATTTAAAAGTTGAGTGAGTATAATATTGAATGTATCTAACTCCATGTAGCTTGGTGTCTAAGGAATGAAGCTTCTTGTAGATCTCTACAATTTAATTTTCTTCCAAGATGAGTCTCTCATCCAATTTCATTTTCCCCTCCTTCTTGGACAATTATCTCACCTCTCCCTTTAGGACTCCAATTTCCTTCTCCAAATTCTCAATTCTCTTGTCCAAATCTCCATTTTTTGGCTCCCTCATAGACAACGATCCTTGGACAACTTCAAGCTCTTTATTTTTGTTGCTGCGAAGAATTATCTTCAATGGAGAAGGGAGATTAAGGGAGTAAAAGGGGTTACTTGATTGAATTTTTCTCTGCCCCATTGGGTTGGTAGGTACATGTGTAGAAGTTTGGGGGAGAGGGGTAGGGTTAGAGATAGGGTTGTGTGAAACATGAGGGCTTTGAAGGAGATAATTTTGATGAAGTAAAAATATGATCCCCTGATGTAAGGGAAGTGCCATGGAATGTTTCTGCACCTCTAAAATAGATTGTTCCAAAGAGTTTAAAATGAAATGTCGGAAGAAAACTTTGAAATTTCTCTTGAAATGGTTGAGAAAAATAAGGTGCTTCAAAGGAACAGTGATATATCTACCTTCCAAGGTGACATATATCACCATAATTTTTGAAATGTCTTCAAAAGGGGTTGGAACAAAAGCCACTTTAACTCCAAAAATAAAAAATTTAAGGAACTTCATTGACATTACGATGAGTTTTTTTTTTTAAATTTCCTTTATGACATTCCCTAAGATGATATTGTAGACACCAAAATTGGGTCACATGCTCCTTCACCCCTTGTTAAATAATCAACTTGAACATACACACCTAACCATGGCCCCTTACACCCCACACTAATATTAATTTAATTAAATTAATCCATGTCCTCACAATATTTATTATTTAATTATCATAATTAAGATAATTCCCACACCACCACCTCACCTATACACCTCACCTAGCCACCTCACCCTAAGTCTATTCTTAGTATGTTACCATAACTAACTAAGACCTAACTAAACCCTAAAAATCAAAGCCTACATCCCCTCTAATCACATTCCTACATAAGAAAATGTAACTCCTGCTCTTTCTCAGATGAATAGAGAGATCTAGAAGAAATCATTGCCATGATCTCCTATTTTTAGTAAACCCAAGGAATCTCTCCCTAACCGATACCAGTCACCCCTGAACTGATGCCGGTTAACCCAGAACCATCATCGGTTACCTTTTATTCCCTTTGGTAACCTTATTTCGAGGTTGGCACATTTATGAGCGCAAGAAAGGAGACTAGAGCTGCATGCAAGTGAAACAAGCATCCTTTTACACATCTAGACATCTAGAGCCATCACCAGCATCAATCAGAGAGCCATTGCATTCATAGGAGAACTCTGGGAAAGCATCACTACAGGACCATACACATATTCTTTGATCAACCACCTCCACCACTCAGCCATTAGATCCTTAACATAGTAAGTATGGCCCTAATCAATATAGTTTATTTCAGTTAGTAATCTTTATTACTTCTATTATTAATATATTCTTTGCATGCTTATTGCTTCATCACCCGCTTGCTTGCAAACCTAAACATCCCTTCACCCATATCACCAAATCACCTATTATCACCTGTTGTATACTTCTGAGCATACCTAAGATCTCTACAGACCCCCCATTCACTCACCTAAACTTTATTCGACCTCAGATCACCCCTACCATTTAACCTATTTTGAGTTTATTTCACCCCGACCGTACCAACGTTGGTTATCCATGAACATCATCAGTTATACCTAAACCGGCATCGGTCACATCTAGCTGATGTCGTTCTCTATTTTTTACACCTTAATCAAGAACAGACCCAATAAGCACCCTACCAGTTAACCTAAATAACCCAAAATCTGACCCTGACCAGTCCCAGTACCTTGACAGATACCTTACCTCTTAGATTGAACTATAGCCTAGTCTGTTGTGATTGGATTTTCTTATTTTATTTGAAATAGATACCTAAATCATATCAAATATAGTAGGACCTTGTTTATTTATCACATTAACTTATTTTAAATAGTGGATTGACAATCATCTAATAAGTATCACACTTCCTAGAACTAGCATATGCTAGGTAGTCCAATGTCATATATCATTTAACTATTTTTTTGGTCTTGTTTTCTATTATAGGTAGTTCCTCTTAGCCAAAAGGAAGCTCTCACATTTAGCTATGGATCAAGAAGTCAGAACGTGCGCAACAACCATCAACCAACCAAAATTTAGCAGGTATTCCTCCTTGGCCCTTACCCTTATCTATTTTTTCATTTCGAAAAGGTAAAGAAAACAGTGATTCATTTTGGCACACCCGTTGGGACCCATAAGGGGTTCTTTTGCATTTATTTATTCTTAGGTGAAATTTGTGTGTTTATTTCTCTTAGAAAAGTTTCCACATTAATTTTTCTTCCTTGGAATCATTCTCCTTCTTTCTATTGTCTAAAAATATTCATGTTTTTGGTGCTTTAAAAAGAACACATCTGCCTTTCTTTTACATTGCATTAGTGAAATAACATCCCTCTTCCTATTCATTTCTTGCTACATCGAATATCACACTTTGATTTGGGTTTAAAACACTTGCATTACATTCAAATTTGTTTCATTATTAGCTCACATTAAAATTGAGGGAAACCTATATGCTGGAAGTCATGCCTAGATGATGGTTGACATAGAGAATTGTAGAAATCACATTTTTCTCTCACTCTATGTCTTACCAAACTTACAAAAAATCAAATATACACATATTTATTAAACAACATCTTACCTAGAAATATATGTCAGTGATCACACGATCCGTTTGGTAGGTACTCCCCAGCTCGTAGCCTTTGTCAAGTCATCATCTCAGAGGATGGCCTGCCCCCCGCTATAACATACCTGAAACCTCTCCTTTTAGATGTCCTTCTTTGCAGGACACCTTCCCAACCAAAAAATTATGTTCTAAATACACACAGTCAGTCCTAAATAGCATAAGCTAAACTTAAAAAAATCACTGTTAGGATCATACTTTTTCTTAGCTTTCTTCTTGGCTTGATTTTTGAGGTGTGAGACTACGAATCCCCAATTTTCTTCTTCCTTGCACACTCCACCATAATATTTGGAGTATTTTGACTTTTTCTGAGTGTGTCAGGGCCTCATCTTCTCATTCTTAGGCTTTTGAGTTTAATTCTTCACTTAATTTAATTCAGAAAACCATTTTTCTTCATTTCTTTCTAATTTCATAGCCACCGACGTCAGTCCAGCGACTGTCGCCGATTCACATCTGATCATCGTTAGTTAAACCATAACCAGTTTTGGCTTCTGGATTTCTAGTTACTTTACCTAGAACAACTTTCATTACTACTTCTGTTCTGTTTCTAGCCCTCAGGGAATCATCATATTTCTCCCTTATTGATATTTTCTTTCATACACAGTTTCACCAGTACAAATCCAACATTCCCACTTCATTTTTTTAGACTGGGTTCTTTCACAGTGATCAGTATTAGTTTTAGAAACCATCATTATTGTTGTCCTAACCATCATCGGTCATCATGACTATCATCGGTTTTCCTAGAACTAGCATTGGTTAACCTAACCATCGTCGGTTTCCTGTGTTTAATTTTTCAAAATCTAGAAATTGACCAAATTCACCTCCTAGATTCCTTTATTCTTTGTTTTTACTATTTTCTATGTCATCTACAGAATACAATATTACCAAGTCAGCACTTGTTCACATGGCGCTGACTCATAGCCAAACTGACGCCCTCATATTCCACAATAGTTGTCAACCACTCCCACCTAGTCCTTCATTTCTTTCAGTCCTATCAACAATGGATCCAACCTTACCTACCACCATTGCTTTCAGCGATAAGGAGTTTGCATGACTCCTTGATCAGAATCTCGTGGCCTTACAGTTCTACCTTTCCCACTCTTCCACATGAGACTCCTCTGGTCAGTTGATATACGACATACCGGTATCAATCTCTCCTACCCTTATTCCTATTGCTACATTACCCTCACCTGCTTCACCCCTAGTAGTTTCGCAGCTAGGACCCATACCTACCATGACCGCCACATTGGTAGTTTCCCTCACGCCTGTCGCATCTGTTGTCCCCTCGTCCACCACCCAAATCATAGCACAATTAACACCCATTTTCTCACAAATACCCACTACAACACTACCACCCATGGTGTCGGTGACCCCTACTCCATTCAAAAATATCTTCCTCTCCATCCTGTAAACATTTCCCCCAATTACTAATAGTGTCATGAAAAAAATCCCAGCCACATACACCTACTATCAACAACCCCTTATCTCGTCTGTCACCCATTCTGGATATGTTCCTTCCATGTTGGTTCTTTATTCTCAACCTCCCTATCAGGTTCAATATCCACCTCCTTATACCATAGGAGGTGTCCCCCTATCACAACCTACCAATGACCTCATCAAGTTGATGATGGAAAAGATGTAAACACTAGAAGCAATGATTTCCGAATCACGTAATTCCCTCACTTATGATGAAATTTGTAATGAGCCTATTCACCCATCCATTCCCATTCAACCATACCCCATACATTGGGAGATTCCAAAATTCAACCGCTTCAATAGAAAATAATATCCACAACAAAAATTTTGGTCCTTTAAACATGGGTGTTACCTGATTGCCCACGATGATGCTTTACTTTTGAGGACTTTCCCAATGTCCCTGACAGAACCTACATTGGACTGGTACAGTGGACTACTAAGATACTCCATTTACTCATTCAATCAAGTATCCCAAGAATTCCTAGATCACTTCTCCATCAATGTTGTTAATAAAGTTACCATGAATGATCTTTATTCCACATGACAATATGACAATGAGTCTATTTTTGACTTCGTCATTCGCTGGCACAGATTCATAAACCATCTCACATTCTAATTTCTTCAAACCGAGCTTATAGAATTATTTACTCGAGCATGTGCTAGACACATCTCACCAACCCTATAGGTGTAAAAATTTCCCACTTTTGACGAGGCATTCACCATGGAATGGAAATTGGAAATTCGTGTTATCGGAAAAAAGAATATTCAACTTCGTAATAAGAACATTGCATTCAAATCAAATGATACTTCTTTGTATTTGAAACCTCAAAACAACTATTCAAAACCCAAAGGGTTTTCTAATGTTTTAGTTCTCAAAGATAGTACCCGTCATTAATCAAACCTAGCCAAACCCCCTTCTAATCTTTTTCCTATCCAAGATTTCCAGTTCAGAAGAGAACAATCAAAATACACTTCCCTAGGAGAATCATATTCTTCCATTTTGGAAAAGGTTTTTAAGGCTGGAACCATTACCCTGCGACCTATAAAACCACATATTGGTTTCAATCGTGAGTGACCCATGCCTGCGTGGTATAAGGGATGTGAATTTTATAACTATCATCGGGTCAAAGGTCACACAGATAATAACTACATTACCTTCAAAAATATCATTAAAGAAATGATAGACAACGGAGACTTAGTCCTGGATAACCCGAATGCACCTGCTAACCAAAGCCTACACATCTTTAAGAATGAATTCCCTAATCATATCCCATCTTCCAACCAAGTGGGTGATACCTTGAATAATGATAGTACTATCCGTGAGGTCCACACTATTTTCAATGACGCACCAGTTGCTTCCCAATTACCTCATATTCCTTCCATAGATGAAATCTTATACCCTGCTCCCCTACCTAAACCAAAACCTATTTCATCTACTCCTCTACTCACAGAGGAATTCCCTTCATCTTCTCCTTCACCCGTAAAAGATCTTATAATCAACACACCGCCTTTGACCCCTCAAAATTCCAAGCAGTTGTCAGTGAAATCTCTTTTACTCATAGAAGATGTAGGTTCACCACCTACACCAATGCAAGGAGAGTACACTTTGGCTGTCCCATCCTCTCCTCTACCCATGGAAGATACTATAGAAGTACCACCACCTGTAGATGATCATTCACCCTCAGACCTTCAAGATCCTATTGATCTACTTTCGGATCTCTTACCCATAGAGTTTGAGGCTAACCATTTCCTGGTATCTCAAACACATTTTACGGGGATTGCCACTCGTTCCACGTCAGCTCTGCTTACAACAGTACCATTCTCACGCTTGGCTGATTACCTAGACTATGTCGATAGAGCCTTACTTCGGGGGCATCTTCTAATTCATGTTTCAACACAAATGCAACTATCACTCATTAAGACCTCCACTATCTATCCAAAAGTGTTTCGGCTGACAAAACCGAACACAACCACAACTATCGAAAAATCTCCCACAACACCACTCATGGCTCAACTCACACCTATACCCATAACCCAGCATATATCTACACCCAAACCCATGCCTATATCATCTCCCTTGCCTAAACCTATCACTACCTTAGGGGTCATACCAACAACTAGCCTTACTCATCCACCCATCAAATTAAATTTAGCTACGTCTTCCAAAAATAACACCAAACTTAACCCGGCCCCTAAACAGAAGAGCCAATCTCCTAGATATCATACCACAACCTTGCCAACCACACCATTATCACCTTCACCACCCCTTGCATCAATCCTAGGGCCTCACCCATCGACCTTGGCCAAGAAACCCTCATCCACCAATAAACCAAGAACACATCAACCCATTTCCCCATCACAGACCTCTAATATACCCAAGCACCCCACACAACCTCCACCCTCACCTGTAACCTTTTTACAACCCATACCTCCAATACCAGCAATAACTTCTTCACTACCCACAACACTTCCTTATCTTTCACTCGTGCCTCCTGCCTAACCCACACCACCTACCTCCATAGCACCTTGGTTACCCCCATGGGTAACCCGCCCTCTTCCACTATCTACTTTTCCTTCTACATCTTGTGCACCCGTATCACCTTTACCCAAGAAGGTGAAACCTAAAGCTAAGAATCTGCTACCCTCCAATAAGGTAGTTTAACCAACCATGCCTTCTATTTATAGTTCATCTACCATGCCCCTAGCCAAGCAGATACGATCAATGCCTAAGACCACACCACACACAAAAATAGTAGCCCAACCTACTCCCCCTCTTGCAAATACTCTTCCTACACAATCAACCACACTTATACCCAAACCCACATTCAAATCCCATTGTGATCCATTAGCAGGGTCCTACACCAAAATCCTAACCAACCTCCTTGAATCTTCTATCATCACATTACCACCTCTTATACCTTATAATCCACTCAAACCAAAACCAAAATGGTTTGACAAAACAAAAATTTGTGCCTACCATCGTGTGTCAAGACACGATGTAGAGAACTATAAGGATTTGAAAGCCACTCTTGCCCATTTGTGTCCTCTTGAAGAAAAATTTGACGATGATGATCTTCTTGATGAGGACCCCATTTTTCCAACACCAATTTCCATAGTTCTTCCCTCATTTCCTACTCAACGACCAAAATATCCACCCCCAAAACTCTTAGATCCATCCCCGAGATTCAAAATCAACATGGTTCACATAAGAGAGTTAACCAAACCACAGCCCAAATGTTGATGTGCCCTACTCATCTCACAAGGGTCATACCCACCACTAGGGTTTTGTCCCTCTTGCCACTATACCTTCCATGACACGCCCTCTCCATCCAACTCCCCTTATATTAACATGATTAGCATTGCCACCCATGCTCAGAAAGACAAAGTCAAGGAGAAAGCAACTGGCCCATCAACCAACCCTGTACCCAATATATCGTTTAGATGCACACCCAAAGTCATCATTCACGGTCCTGCCTATCCCATTTCTGATGGGGCCACACATCATATAATGCTAAAATAACTACACTAATCCCCCCTCAAAATGTCTTTTTATGACCTCATCCAGACCTCAGAGTCACATCGTCAAGCCCTCATGGAGGTCCTTCAATCTATCAAATTCTTACCAAATTACCCCACACCCATAGCCTCTATCATTACCCCTCACCATGTATCCTCTCTCACTAGGTATTCCTCTTCCTTTACACCTTCACCCACTCGCCAAGTAGTCACCCTTGGTTTTGCAGATGAAGAGATCACGCCCTTTCTTCTATAGATTCGTGCCCTTTGGTCTAAAAAACATTGATGCAACATATCAATGGCCCATGAATTACATCTTCAATGACATCATGCATTACATATTGGAGGATTTTTTAGATGATCTACTTTTCAAATCCAAACATCAAACTGAACACCTACCTGTCCTTAAAGGCATCTTTGACCATCTCATCAAGTATTGTGTGCATCTTCAACCAAAGAAGTGCATCTTTGTGGTGATTTCTGGAAAACTCCTAGGCTTCATCGTTTCTTTGTATGGCATAGAAGTCAATTCTGCTAAAGTCAAGGCCATTCTGGAAATGCCTCCGCCCACTAATATCTGTAAACTTTGAAGCCTACAAGGTAAGTTATAATCCATTCATCATTTTATCTTGCAGCTTTTTGATTGCTGTCAACCATTCCATCATCTTCTCAAGAAAGACATTTCATTCAAATGGGATGAGGACTATCATAAAGCCTTAGAATCCTTAAAACAATACCTACTTCAACCACCAGTGCTCGTTCCTCCTAAGGATGACCAACCCTTATACCTATATATTTCCACCACTGACCATTCTCTAGGTGCCATGCTTGCTCATTGCGATGACTAACACCGAGAGCAAGCGGTTTATTACATAAGTCGTACCCTTCTTGATTACGAAACTAGACATATCCACGTCATTTTTTTTCCTAGCCTTAGTTTTCATTACCACCAAACTCCACCATTACCTAATTAACCAAAAAAAATTCATCATTACTAATACTGACTCATTACACTACATGTATTCCAAACCTTATCAAAATCAACGTGCCACGTGCTGGCTTATGCTTCTGGCCAACCTCGACCTCAAATTCATCTATAAAAATTCCATCAAGGGCCAAGCTATTACCAAACAATTGGCTGATGCACCTATTTCTGAGGATCAACCCTCTAACTTTGAATTTCTTGATGAGTCCATTGCTACCCTTTCCTTGGATAAACCTGCTTACCAAATGACACTCTTATTCGATGGTTCTAAGTGTCAGTATGGGGGTGGGGCTGGTGTTATCCTAATTCTACTTAATGGTTAACCTATTCCTTTGTCTTTCAAACTCAATTTTGATTCCACAAACACTATTGTTGAATACAAAGTACTCGTATTGGGTCTCCAAGCTGCTTATGCCTTAGATGTTAAGTCTATCAACATCTTTGGTGATTCTCAGTTGGTCATAAACCAAGTCAATGGTATATAATAGTTTCGTAATCAGATTCTTCAAAAGTATAAGCATCATGTGGACATAATTTTGACCACCTTCGACCGTTACGCCCTTCAAACCACCCCATGTTCTACCAATAAATTTTTTAGATACCATGGCTTGCTTGGCTTCTTAGATACCTGCTTCGCCCGCTAACTCTAAAATATTTGTCACCATACAAAGACTACAATCACCCTTTTATTTGCCTCGTGAAGTTTACTCTATTGGAACTGCTGCTCCTAACCCGAGTGACCATTGGTATAAACAATACATAGATTATCTTTAGCTCTCCATTTTACCCGCCAATATCACTCGTAATGGACAACATTCCTTCCTTAAAAGTGTATCCTATTATGTCATCATGGGTGGTCTTCTATACAAACACGGTTTCAACAACATTCTCTTGCAATGCCTTACCAGTTCTCAAATTCATTACACCATTAAGGAAGTCCACGATGGGATTTTTGGAGGACTCTTTAGTGGTCTCACTGTCACAAAATGTATTCTTCTCCTAGGCTATTACTGGCCAACCCTAAACCATGACTATTTTTATTATGTCGAATGCTACGTAAAATGCCAGCAACATGCTAATCTCCATCACACTCCTAGTCATGGCTTATAGGTCGCGTGAGACCTTTGGCCTTTTTCTCAATGGGGTTTGGATCTTATCAGTGAGATCAACCCTCATTCTTCACAATGCCACCAATTGATCATAACCGCTACTGAATATTACACTAAATGGGTAGATGTCATTCCCCTCATTTCCATAAAAGCCAAGAAAATATGTGAATTCATTAACCATCATATCATTTGTTGCTTTGGTGTCCCTCACCGTATTATCATGGATAACAGAAAACAATTCAAAAAAAAAACCCTACACAAAGTATGCAATGCTTTTGGCATCCAACTCAGTTTCTCATCACCTTATTACCTGTAAACCAACGGTTAATCTGAATCAACCAATAAAACCTTGAACAAAATTCTTATGAAGGTGGTCAATGATACTGGGAAGGATTGGCACACGTACATTCCTTTCACCTTATGGGCTTACCACACTAGTATTTTCACTTCGACTGCTACCACCCCATTTTCTCTGGTCTACAGCACTGAGGTGGTCCTACCTCTCGAAGTCCAGATTCCATCCCTTCGCATCTCACTACAAGACATGCTCAATGATGATGAATTTTGCCAGGATAGTTTGGTGCAACTTAAATTATTAGATGAACATCATCTCAATGCCTTGGACCATCTTCAAATCTACCAAAAATGTATCAAATGTGCCTATGACAAACGTGTTCATGAATGGAGCTTTCAAGTTGGTGACCTCGTCCTGAAGGAAAATCAACATGTAACCAAAGAGGAGAAAATTAAACGGGGTAAATTTTATCCTAATTGGCTTGGACCCTATATCGTCACCAATGCATATGGATTAGGTGCTTATCATTTGTCTTCACTCAATGCTGAACCCGAACCTGAGCCCCTTAATGCCTTGCATCTTTGGCCATTTTATTGTTGACATCAAGTCCTACATCACTTTCTATCAATTGATCACTCATCCCTTGAGTGTTGTTCACCTTCCATAATTACCCATTTTGAGGACCCACAGCTAAACAAGAATCATGTGATTACTCATCACCTTTTAGCCTTGTCTTCAATATGAGTACCACGACTCTTCTCATAACATGATTCTCATGGATACTTTTTTTCTTCTTCAAGATAGAATCCCATGGTCGTTCATCACTCAAAACCACCTATTTCATAGTTAATCTTTGTGTACTACAATATTGTCTTCTAAATCAGGAACCTAATCATCCTCTATAATCTTGTCCATGACTTAAATGTCTAAAAACAAAAAGGGATACACCTCCTTGAGTCAAACTTCCAGCAACAGATGAATCCTGCAAAAGGGACATATATTCTTTATATTCTTCCACTATCAATAGATTTCTCCCTCAAAGGACAGCTATGTACGGTCATTACAAAATATAATAAATATTCAGAAGCTTCCCACATCAATCAACTTTACGAAGACCTCAAGGAGATAATAAATTCATCCCATATAGACTTCCTACATTGATTAGTCTATTAAAAACAAAAAAATCAAGAAAAAGATGAAATTTTCGTCATGGACTTTCCTATTCTAGATTTTGGGTTTCTTGTTCTGAAATACATGTTGTCATAAACTAAGTTACGCTAAGCCTCTCATTCTCACCTTCTTGGTTTTTTCCACATAAATTCCTCGTTACTCAAGGGACTTGCTGCAAACGTGACATTTTGTGATCTTGTGACTATTCTTCACCCTTAAAATAGTCCATTATGCAAGGCATGTAGGGTCTTTTGTTCATAATCCCATTTAGGGTATGGTAGACTCATTAGGGTTCTTGTCAATTACATAGTTCTTTTACCACCTTGTAGCATTTTCCCTCTTCATTACCTATTGATTCTCCTATATAGGAACATATCCTTGGAACATGTATTTAAAAATAAATTAACCATACCTACAACATAAACTCAATCATGCCTATGACCTACATCACCCATGCCTAATACCTATCTAACCATTCCACTATTTCACCCTAATCTCCCCTAGCTTATGGGAGAACTACATCATCATGAGGTTTTTTTTCACTAAGAATATATAGGTAGAACTCTGAGGGCATGGGGCCCTTAGAGTTTAGCTCGACCACTCGCTACTCTAACCAATTCCTTCTCCCCCTTTCCTAGTCACATTCTACCCTAGTTAGTTTGTTTTTTATATCAATAATTGGAAATTAAACCAAACAAACAACAATTGCTTCACATCTTTACCATCATCACTCATGCATTCATTTCATCTTGTCTACAAATTATTTACCATTATCATACATTTTCCTACAAAACATCTTAACATGACCCACATCATCATTAATTACAAAAATTAATGAGTTAAAAACTCAACCATGCCTAAACCAACCTAAACTCCACCATACCTAAGTAAACCTGACTCAATCCATGCCTATGACCTAACTCAATCCATACCTAAACCAAACTAAAATTCATCATACCTAAGTCAACCTGATTCAATCCATGCCTGTATGACCCTAACTCTATCATACTTAATTCACCTAGTTTCCATCACATACCCAAATAATAATGGAAATTAAAACAAGTACACCATCCATAGTATAAATATCATCATCTATAAATCATGATGTCTACGTATACATACATATGTACACCAATACAAATGAATCCAAAAATCTCAAAAACCCTCATGTGCATCCTCACCATTTTTGGCACGTAGGCTGGTATATGATCAAAATCAATCAACTCTCGTATACATCCCCTCTCTTCGGCACACAGGCCGGTATATATAAAAAATAAATAACTATACAAGACAAGAGGTACATACGGCTGTTAGATATCACCATGCTAGATATCCTCCATATTTGTCTCACCTATCTCCTCCTCCTCGGCTCCTGTATGGCGGTGTGCTAACATCTCACCACCCATCATGGGTCGTGGCTAGGTCCCTGCTGGTACTGCACGTGGAGCTGGCTTCCATGAACTGGTGGCCTCACCCTAACATTGTCTCATGGCATGTTGGCCCACTGTACTCTCCACACTATGGGTCTGCGACCTGGTCCTCTCAGTCGAGGCATGTTATGCCCTGTACTATCCATATGATATAAAATCTATCCCTTTTGCCATCAAGATATCCTGATAATACCTAGCCTCACCTAGGACATCCTGTAATCTAGCTACGGGTACTGTCTGTGGTGGCCCCATTGGCCTCTGACCTTGTCCTTGTGCCTGTGCCTATCCTGAGGGACCCTGTCCTGCTCTTGCTTGTATCTGGGACCGAAAATTCACAACCTATGCCTGTGTAGTGGCCAACTGGTCCTACTAACCTGTAACCTACACCTATAAGGTGGCCACATGTATCCCATCACCATCACCACCCTATGCAGGTACCTATCCTTGTGTTATTTGGGCCTATAAACTGGCCACCTGTGCCTGTAAAGTGGCCAACTATGCCTCTACACCAGTTAACTAGCCCTACACCATCCCCAGCTATGTAATCAATGTGGCTACTTACCCCTATATGGCGTCCCTTTGAATAGTGATGTTGGGTAAATCCAGTTGCCTCGGCCTTGACGGTACTACTCGTAGGTGTGCAGCCCACCACTGTCTTTATCTATCAGTCATCCCAACATCATTGATCCTTTGGTATCTAACCTGCTCCTCCTTCCCTATAGGAACTATCAGATGGGGTAGAGGCAATGGCCTCTCAACATACTTCCTCCTGTACTGTGGGAAGGGTGGAGGTATATTCTGCAACAGCCTAAACTATCACCTAACCCTATTTACGAGTATCATCTCATGCTCTCTGGCACATTTCTCCTCTATCCATCTGAGAAGCAGTAATCCATTTAGCTCCATAACCATCTTCCCATATGATGGATAACCCACATAGGGCCTTCAAATGATGTCTATGCCAAACAACCCCTCTAGTAACCACATGTCATAGGCAACATCATATATCACCCTACCCGCTCGACACTCTCCAATAACCGACACTCATCACCTGTATCCCACCCAAACCAAACTTGACTCAAATGCATCATCCTGGGGCATACCAAATAGATGCACACACACAATGTGCTCATAGGCCTAACAATGTAATAGGAAAGTGCAACAAAAGCTGAACCTCCGAAACTGCCCATACCCCCATAGCTCCCTATATAGCTGCATTAGGAATGCTCAAACCCATTCAAAATGGGTATTGTCTATCACCATATCATGCAGGACCCCCATTAATGATCGTGAATCTCCCACCCTATGCATCTAGCAGTGTAAAGAAATAGAGTACCTTGTCTCTTTTGGATGGGCATGGTACATCTCTCCATAGCTCAGGGTGGCACTGTAGAACCTCACATCCACCAACCCCTCACCAAAGACTGTCAGCATCAAATCCTCAGATGCCTCTAAAGAGATCGAATATACATGTACCCCCATTATTGGTAACTGCATGATCCTATACACATTCTCTAGGGTAATTGTGATCTCATCCATCGGTAGATGGAATGTGTTGGTCACCGAATCCCATTTTTTGATGAGGGCGACTATCAAAATAGGCTACTGGACTACATGACGGTAGTGCTTAACCCCAATCAGGCCAACCATGGAAACATGTCACCAATCCTCAGCTGTTGTATCTTGTTGAATAGTCACGAGAAAAGGTGGCACCCTATCTCACATCCGCAGCTAGTCTCTCACCTATATCCAACAAACCATCACATTAATACAACTTGATCATACCCACAATAACTCTTAACACTTCACCTACACTTATTACCCTCCCTCTTTTCCCCCTCACAACTTACCTTTTTATCACATGTTATATCTACCCACCCCAACCCTCACCCACTATCGATCATACCATAACTCTTTAAACCTCTTACCCATGCTTTCTTTTTCATCAACAACATCTTCCTTTCCCACTATCTATCTCACCCAACCATCATAGAGCTATGTTGGCCCCTTTTTCCCCATATGTTGACCGGTACCGGTTACTTATAACTGACCACGGTCTATCCCACATCAGCATCGATCACCTTATCTGTGACTGGTACTGGTTCGACACCACTGACGTTGGCCACCCCTTGACTGATGCCGATCACTGTCGCATAGAAATCTGTGACACCAAAACTCCATTTTTCCTCAAATACTCCCTTCTTCTCACCTATTCCTCCCCACTCTCTACCCTAACCAATTCCCCATCCCTCCTACACCTAACCACACCTCTACACATTCCTATGCTACCTAATTTGCCTTCCCCAATTCAAATTCCCCTTTCCCCCGAAAATCATGTATTTCCTCCCTAACCTATATACCCAATCTACCTCCAAAACTAATACAAGAGATTGAATCTTACCTCATCACGTTGTTGTCTCCATGGTGGCACATCAAGCTAATGCACTGGTGGTCCACTTAATACTCTCCCACCTCTTCTATATCCACTCACCAAATCTAATCTTCCTGCTCTCCACCCAATCACAATCGATCCACATGTGCTCGTGAACCCATTTACCTGGCTCCTCTAACTAACCGGATCCCTCCACCTTAGTAGGATATTGTCCCTCATCTTTTTCACCTGACAAAGCACAACTCATTCAACGCTCTGTCATTTTCACAAAATCCAAAATGTACAAATGAATCCGTATTATACATATTTTTTTATATACCCACATCAACTTGAACGGTGTCGGTTATACCTAAACCAACATCAGTCTTGTGCCCTAGCTCACCATGTTCGGTTAAACCAAGATCGACATCGGTCATCTTCCCCCATTAAATTGTGATCAGCTTACCTCGATTGTCCTTGGTTATGTATGACCGACATCGGTTACATGTCATACCCTTTCCCATTTCCCATTGTTGGCCTCACTTAACTAACTCACCACTGTTTGACCTTACCCACCCTTATTACAACCAACATCCATGCCTACCTTACCTATACTTGTCCTTAATTACATTTTGGGACTTGTTATTTTACCCATACCTTGGCCCTACCCTTGCCGTGACCTAGCTACTTGGACTTGGAACATTGTTAGTGACCTGTGAACTCAAGTGTTCGCTATACCTTACGACATTGTTACCCATGTTGTTTTACCTAATGACCTTACTTTGCTTCTTGTTGTGACTTTTTATCCTGACCCAACCTTTGGTGTACCGAAACATACCTAAACGTTCTTGCACCTGACCTGCGAAGTGATTCCACACCATATCCTATACCTTGGATACCAGAATCACCTCAGCCTTGTTTGGATAAACCTATTGACTTTAGACAATGTAGAGTTTGCATGCTCTTCAACCTAGTACCATGCTACAGTTTATACGTGTACATGCATTTAACTGTCACTACCTTTGACCCTGACCAATTACCTAGATTACTCGATTGGACCTTTACCCCTTTACCCCCATTTCCCACCTTCCTCTTCATCACATTCACCTTTTATCAAATCACTCACTGATTCTACCTTCTGCCTCATCAATTTCTAGTTTGAGGGGGATCACCTTCACACACACATGGGGAAACTACATCTTATTTTTGTCAACGTCTCTTACCAATACAAGCTACGCAGGAAAAAGGGGAAAAATGTAGACACCAAAATTAGGTCACACGCTCCTTCACCCCTCGTTAAATTAACAACTTGAACATACTCACCTAACCATGGCCCCTTACACCCCACACTAATATTAATTTAATTAAATTAATCCATGTCCTCACAATATTTATTATTTAATTATCATAATTAAGATAATTCCCACACCACCACCTCACCTAGCCACCTCACCCTAAGTCTATTCTTAGTATGTTGCCATAACTAACTAAGACCTAACTAAACCCTAAAAATAAAATCTTACATCCCCTTTAACCACATTACCGCATAAGAAAAGGTAACTCCCGCTCTTTCGCAGATGAATAGAGAGATCTGGCAGAAATCATTGTCATGATCTCATTTTTTTAGTAAACTTAGCAAATCCCACCCTAACCAATGCCAGTCACCCCTGAACTAATGTCGGTCAACTTGGAATCGTTGTCAGTTACCTTTTATTCCCTTTGGTAACATTATTTCGAGGTTGGAACATTTATAAGTGTAACAAAGGAGAACAGAGCTACATGCAAGCAAAACAAGCATCCTTTTACACATCTAGACATCTAGAGCCATCACCAGCATCAATTAGAGAGCCATTGCATTCACAGGGGCACTCCGAGAAAGCCTCGCTATAGGACCATACACGTATTCTCCGATCAACCACCTCCACCACTGAACCATCATATCCTTAACACAATAAATATGGCGCTAATTAGTATAGTTTATTTTAGTTAGTAATCTTTATTACTCCTGTTATTAATCTATTCTTTGCATGCTTATTGCTTCATCACCCACTTGCTTGTAAACCAAAATATCCTTTCACCCATATCACCAAATCACCTATTCTCACCTGTTGTATACTTATGAGCATAACTAAGATCTCTACATACCCCCCATTCACTCGCCCAAACTTTATTCGACCTCAGATCACCCCTACCATTTAACCAATTTTGAGTTTCTTTCACCTCAACCATACCGACGCCGGTTATCCATAGCTGTCATCAGTTCTACCTAAACCAACATCGGTCACATCTAGCTGACATTGGTCTCTGTGTTTTACACCTTGACAAAGAACAAACCCAACAATCATGCTACCTGTTGACCTAAATAACCCAAAATCTGACCCTGACTAGTCCTAGTACCTTGACAGATACCTCACCTCTTAGATCCAACTATAGACTAGCCTGTTGTGATTGGATTTGCTTATTGTATTTGAATGAGATACCTAAATCATATAAACTACAGTAGGAACTTTTTTATTTCTCGCATTAACTTGTTTTAAATAGTGGATTGACAGCCATCTAGGAAGTATCACACTTCCCAAAACTAACATACGCCAAGAATTCTATTGTCATATACCATTTAACTATCTTTTTTTGGTCTTGTTTTCTATTACAGGTAGTTCCTCCTAGCCAAAAAGAAGCTCTCACATTCAGCTATGGATCAAGAAGTCAGAATGCACGCAACAACCATCAACCAACAATCATTTAATAGGTATTTCTCCTTGGCCCTTACTCTTATCTGTTTTTTCATTTCGAAAAGGTAAAGAAAATGGTGAAACAAAGATCTTGTCTCGAGTTTCTTTGCAATTTTTAATAAAACTTTTACCCATAAAAATCTATATGTATACATATCATTTTCACCCCTATGTGACCCAACACATATTAATCATATTTGCATTATTATCACTATCCTAAGTCCATCATCACTATAAGCTAATTTACCATCGCATGCCCTCATTTTCCCAAAATGAATCTTATTTACCCTCCCCTAACCATCTAAAATAAGCCTAACCTAAATTCTCCTAACCATCCCAACCCCCTAACCTCATCCTACAATCCTAAAATAGGATTAACCTTTGGATGGAAAGTAGTTTCAACCATTTTCCACCCTCTTATATTTTATTTTCAACTATTCTTGACCAAATCGACGGTGATCCATGATCACTGGCATTTGTTGTGGACGTTGTCAATTCTATTTAGCCACCTTCCTTCTCCATTTCTCAGTTAGAAAAATATTGGATTTAGGAATGAATATTTGTACCTTGTACGACATCACTACGTTAGTATATATTAACATTCTGCTTTCATCCTTAGATAACCCTTGTCAAATAATCAATCAATTATTTTTGAGCTATGTTATCACCAACAACATTTAAAAAGGTTAGTACATTTCTCTGTATCATTTTCGATCAGATTTTTTACTATCCACATCTTGCATACATTTTTCTTTATTATCCTCTGTAACCATTTTGCGTTTTGTCTCCCATTTAATCACTTGCTTAAAATTTTAACAATTTTTTAATTTTCTCAGTGATCTCTGTCGATCATATTCCTAATTCCTTTTACCTATTATTATCCCTTTAAACACCTTGCAATCTTAGTTTTCTACATTTTCCCTAGTTTTAAAGTCCCCTTCATCTTGGAATTGTCAAATCATATCTTGCATCAATTATATTATATTTTATTGACTTTTAGTGAAATATACCATTTTGTCCCTGATCGCCGCCGATTCCCAATCACCGTCGATATCTGTATTTTTAGTCATTTTCTTAGTTTTCATATATTTATCAATTTGTTTTTTCCTAATCTATTATCTTACAAGATGTATTTTTTTTGTAGATGACAATTATCAATTTGTTTTGTCCTAATCTGTTTTCTTGCAAGATGTATTTTTTTGTAGATGACAGTTTAAGATACTTCACACCCCATGACAAGCATATACAATTTTACTATTGGGAAACAACCTTTCATGTGGGATAATTTCAATATATCACATGAGCTCAATCAATCAAATTTAGAAAATCCTTTTCAAATAATCAATCAATATTTTTGGAGTTATGTTATCACCAACAATATTCAACAAGGTTAGTACATTTCTCTTTATTTTTTTCAATTAGATTTTATATAAGCTACATCATGCATACATTTATCTTCATTATCTTCTTTATCCATTTTGCCCTATGTCTCTTGTTTAATCACTTACTTAACTTTTTAAAAACTTTGTAATTTTATCAATTATCATCATTGATTAGATTCCTAATTCCATTTACCTCTTATTATCCATTTAAACACATTGCAATATAAGTTTTCTACATTTCCCCTATTTTTAGAGTCCCCTTACTTCATCTTGGCATTGTCAAATCCTATCTTGCATTAATTATAGTCTATTTAATTGACTTTTATTGAAATAGACCATTTTTTCCCTGGTCACCACTGATTTCCAATCACCATCGATCTCTGTATTTTAAGTCATTTTATAAATTATCATTTATTTATCAATTTGTTTTGGCCTAATATGTTTAATTACAAGATGTATTTTTTGTAGATGAAATTTATCAATCTGTTTTGGCCTAATCTGTTTTCTTGCAAGATGTATTTTTTTATAGACAACAGTTAAATATACTTCACACCTCATCATAATCATATACAAAATTCCAGTCATGCAACAAAATTTCATGTGGGAGAAGTTTGATATCTCACACGAAATCATCATGTGTTCCCTTTCCCTCACACTGAAGATCAAGGATATCAAGGAACAAATTGAAAATATATGTGAAATACAAGACGCATCAAAACAAGCCTTACTTGAATATTTCTTGGACTTCAAACTTTCTACATCCCTAACATAGGCCACCTATAACACAGAGAAGGATTTATCCACCCCTTTTGAATTTTAATTGTATCATCATCATCTCATATTGCTATCAAATCAATTAATTGTAAAACACGAGTTGAAACCCTTCAAGGAAGCCCTTTGGATTCTTGGTATCGATTGTAGCCAAGCAACTCGTTTAATCATTATCTAATATTTGTCTTGTCTAGTTTTCTTTGTATACAATTATTCTCAGTTAGTGAAAGGAGGATTCTCTTACATTTCTCACATATTCATTCATCCCAACATTATGTTTATCGATGTAGGTATCATTAAAGCCTGATTTATTAATATTTTTTGGTATTTCATCACAGTAGCAAAAAACCTTAATTCACCATAAACATCCTATCATGCCTGGTGGAACCCTTAGTCCCTTTTTTATTAGATTTTATATATTTTTTCTTATTTTCTTATGGATATCATCTAACCTTTTAGCTTGGAGTTCCATATTGTTTCTATTTCAAAACAAGCTAAAAAATAAACATTAAAATGAAAATGAAATAAGGATGACAGGTACACTTTCTTTCTTTCATTCATTCTTTCAACATTGCATTTTGTGTGGTTTATTATCATCAAAGTAAACATTTCATTTTGGATCTTAAAATGAGCATTCATATATGCTTTTTCATCTAGTCTAATTAGGATTTGAATGAATTGCATTAAAAAAACTCCCTCCACCTACAACCAAACCACATGTCACATCAAATTTACATTTAAACAATCCTTCCCACATGGACCTACTTAGATTTCATGTTGAGTTGTGGAGCTCAATTAATTCATATTAGCATGCGATATGAAACTTTCTGGAAAACACATTAACCATCATCAGTTATGGAGGGACCAGCATCAGTCACATATGTCTGAAATTGGTCAGGAAAGGAGGAACTGTCATTGGTTAGGGCTAACCGACATCTGTTACCTATGCGGGAGTGTTTTATTTAAATCTCGGGAATTAGATCTATTGATTGTAATTGCATGGATAAGTGCTCTAAGTTTATATATGCCTATATAAGCATGAAAGCTAGGGTTTAGAAGTAAGAATTAAGAAGAACTAGTAAAATTTGATGATTATTTTGAGAGAGAATTCTTGGAGAAAAATCACAAGCTTGAGAGAAAGAAAGTACTGTACATCTGAGAGGTGTGGAAGATTGTAAATATTCAATTGTATATCTTTTCAAAGCTTTGGATAATATATTAGCTTGTTTCTTGGTGGACTTATCCCATACTGGGTGAACCATGTTAAATCTCGTGTTGATTTATATCTCTTGTTTTGTATATTTATTTTGGTAGAATATCCATTTTTATTTGCATGTATGCTTAGATATGATATATTATCTGTACAACCGGTGTTCTAACCTCAACATTTCATCACCAAGAGGATAAGCCGAATCAGTATTATGGAAGAGTATAAACAATTTGTTGGGTAGTATATTGGCTAAGAACCTAACACCCTTATCACTGCAAGACCATGAAATAAGGGGGTATGCCCCAATGTCATGCCTCATACTGACACCAACACATATCTTGGCCTCACTTACCTTCATGTATATCGAGGAATCTGACCTTAAAATCACCTAAAACTAACCTTAGATGACCTCTTATTAGTACCCTTTTAGACATTTTTCTCATTTCAAAATTCTCTTAAATTAATCAAGATTATCCCAATGTCGTTTAGCAGATCCCGTCCTTGAAATTGGTTTACAACAACCATTTTTCTTCAATGATTCCCTGCTTAGTTCATGGTTTGCACAATATCACACAATCTCATTCTTCAAAACACCGACGTATTTCTCCATTAACATTTCTCATAAAATCACCTGGACTTATCTTGTATGATCACCTCCAAGAAATTTCAAACGTAATTAATCAAGTCTGATGGATTTCATCGCTAAGATGGTAGGGGATTAATCAATCCCACATTATCCTAGTATCTCATTCCTCAACATCAATTTGATCGTAGTTATTCGCTTGATCCTACACTGAGCATATATCATCAACCCTACAAATCCAATCTTTCCAGACATTCGATAATTAGCCTTCTAACCCAATGGCCCTGGAATTCTAGAGCCTCACTGCTCTCAAAGATGGTAAGTCCTAAAATCAAGTCTAGAGAAACAAAAACGTAAACCTACCATTTAAAACTATCACTCTAACAATGATAAATCCAAACTTATCAACCCTAATCATGCATATTTTTGTCCAAAAAATTCATGTCCAAAGGTCCATTCATGACTCCGAATTAGGAACCCGACCTCAATGTAACAACACTACTTCATTGGGGATTTCTTATAGTGTAGTATTTGAAATTAATGTCTATCTACATCACATGATTAAGCTTCCAAAAAACTATCCACTTTACGTCAACACGAATCTGTTCATCAAAATTTTCATCTATGGTATCAAGACAACAATTATTGTAATCTACCATCCATAGTTTGAGGCCACATAGCATCTAAAAGGTGTCTCTCCTCTACCTCCTCTAGAAATGTCAGTTCAAGATATCCTCTTGACCAAGGAGACCCACAAATGTTCCAATCTGAACACATCCAATCTACAACCAACCTACATCCTCATGTGTTTAAATGTCCTGTTCTATGAATCTATCCCCCTCCTACCAGTAAACCATCGGTCTAACGCTATCAATTCTGATCACTATTAATCAACACTCATAACAATAGGCATACTTACTTACACCTATCTCAAAATATAGCACCATACCTTCTCAGTATATACCACAACTATCTCGACCTCTAATTAATAATTACATTCCTATCCCTTATCAATACATTCAAAATTCATGAACCCTCCTAGTCATCTACCACATCCTCAAATTAGATCCACCCATAAGTACCCCTCTACATCATATTGCCTCAGAAATTGTATTAGTTACATAATCAATTCTAAACCCAGATATTTATAATTAGACCACATCAGCTCACTACCACATCAAGAATCTCAACAATCCCACCATAATGTAATCCTTTACAAGATCATTCATCTATAAAATTTTAAGATTATGCCAGCTACAACTATGGGTCCTAAGAGCACCCTTTCCTATAAACAAATTTACAATGAACCTATCTACCCATCATTACCTTGTAAAGCTTATACCCCAAACTGGGAATTTCACAGTTACTATATTACAATCATATAGTAAGGAGTTATTCTTTGACCAAAACCTCAGATATTTCCATGCCATGTAGAATATCTCATTACCCATGAATTTCAAGATCCTATGAATCATAATATAAAGTACAAATGTCCTTAGACGGTATCACTCATTGGGTCATCCTGAGAAACATCCCATGATGGGATACTATCTTCTAGGATCACATAACTCGAAAAGTTTTTATCCGATCATTTCTACCATGAACATTGACCCCATGTAAATTTATCTTACTCTCGAGGGTTGAATCCCTCTAAATGGTACAATTATGAAGCATTTTATTACATATTCCATCTCCAGATGGAACTAGGGACAATCCATTGAGGACTGTAAAGCTCTCTCCCATTTTGATATTTGAAGCCTGATCTAGCAAAGGGATCTATCAGGTCCCACGAATCCATATCATTCAGAACTGTAATAATGCAATCATTCAAGCCATTAAATCAAGCCTTTACCATGGATTAGAACCTTAAATCTCCACCCATTCTGAACCATCATAAAGTTAACACTCAGATCTAACCATATCCAAACAAGAGTAAGGATTCCTCTAGTAAGACCATCTTCCATGAGTTGTTTTATTTCAAAGGCTTTTTAAACACTCTCATGTTGGTGTAAAATCCATGTTTAAAGGTCATTTATACCCCTCAACTTGTATTTCCTGGTGGTACTGTTGAACATTTCCATTACTACACTTGAACTCGTGAGTCATAAATAGTGTAGTCTAATCATAATTAATACTAAGGTTTACTTTATTTTTTGGATTATGAGTACGCATTTATTCTTCATGATTGAAATATCCATGTGTAAATGATGCTTTGTATAAATGCTATGACTTGTTTGTAAATACCAGTTACTACATTCCAAGGCCATGACAGGAAATCATTTTTCTTTCAGCTATGAGGAATTTCCGTCAGTAACTAATCACGCAGCCAAAGGAACTCGTCTGTGGAAAGTGTCCATCAGCTAACAGGAGGTCACACACATACATAAACTCTGGATGTGTTCTGAGGAAACTTTCACAGCATGGAAACTACACCTAATCTTGCACCAGTGATGATGCCCAATAAGAACTCCTTTAATTATCACCACACCATAAACATCATCAATGATATATCACTTACACCTTCAACACCTAGTATTTTTGCCACATACTCATCTGAATCCTCCAGTTTTATCATTGAAAAAACCACAAACCCTCCACGTATCACATCCTCCTTAAACCCACTTGTTGCCTCTTCGAAATTCCTAGAAAATAAACCTGTTGTAGAAATCACAAAAAATTATTTTGAAAACCACATCACTCAACACCATATCCAGAATATAAATAAACCCACTACACAATCCACAAATAGTTCATTTAAAAAACAATATTTTTACTACAAAATTGACTATTAAACTTATCATAAAATATAAAACCTTTGCCTTCTATCTTAGGGCCTCATCACTCTTCCAAATTCATAGTCACCATTACAAAATCTAAGGTCATTCCGTGACTGACACCTAAATGTGTCACACAGAATACAACCTTGTTAGCTTAAACCTCTAAATCATTAAACGATGTACATATCCCTTTGCCTTCATCATCATGCCATACAGATACAACAAGATATTTTACTAGCATCCTTAAAAATATCCTCCAATTATCTACCATAACATTACCCCTTATTAAGTTATTTGAATCTCGAGGGTGGAAGCCATATTGGTATAATTATGAAGCATTTTGTGCATACCATCAAACACTAGGACATTTGAACTAGGACTATAAAACCTATATGCTATGATTCAAATCCTTTCTAATAAAGTTCTTCTTCCCACATATCCAAAATTTCAAGATAAGAAAAACCTAACTTAGTGAACCTTTAAATCTGCTACTTCTAAACAATCACCAAACACCACTTCCACATCAAATAAGAGTGAGGCTTCTAATGAGATGACATCACTTGTATAATTATAATAGCACATGTGTAAGACTCACAAGTCTCAAACCAAAATAGGCCCAAAGTATCTATTTCCCTTCCTCCCTTTGAATCACCTAACCCATCATCTTCTAAGGCCAAGGTAGCTATCCTCACCACTCCACAGACCCAATCTACCACCTCTATACACAACACTGTCATTAAGAAAATTCACCAAGTTTCTATAAAGATGTCCCTCTATGATATTGTTCAAAATTCTCCACATCAATGAAAATAAATAATTGAGGCTCTCCAATCCATCTCAATACAATCAAATGATCCTCTACTATTTACAAACCTTTTCAGGACTCTTAAAATGTCTACCACTATGACATTTTACAATTCTGAAATCCCATCCTTACAACTTGAATATCATGACCTTAACTCTTCGTCGCCACCCAAATCAATGATACTTTCATCAAGATAGTTGTGATTGGTAATAACACTAGTATTAACATCATATCCTCTTATTCCTTCAAGTAACTTTAGTTACCTAATACCACTGTCACCCAATCACCTGCCATGTTACGTTACTTTAACAAAACCGTCACCCATATATTAGACATATTCTTTTTACCCATAAAGGTGGGTGTTAAAATCCTTCATGAGGTCTTTTATCTCTTAGAAGGAGAGTTTAGGTATAATATGTTGTTAGGACGACTTTGGATCTGTGTTATGCATTGTATCCCATCAACATTACATCATTGTTTAAAGTATGAAGATAAAGGTAAAACCTTTACTATTCATGCAGAGCCAAATCCTTTCAGAGCATGTCACATGACTTAATGACCTAATGATGTGCTCTTTCCTAAGAAAAATTCAGGCTCTTCTTATGAAGCCTCTACAAGATATTATATCTCCACATCTAAACTAATAAACAACATCTCATTCAAATATGTTATGTAACATCTCTCGCTAGGTTAGTATCTCATTCTATCTCTCAACTCACACCCTACACGTAAAACGTATGGGATACCCGATAAGAAACCCAAGTATAAATGAAATGTTGTAGATATCATTACCTTTAGTCCTCCCCATATGAGAACCAACATTGTTTACGAAGGGATCAATCATCCTTCCTCACACCACGAAAATCAATATCACACTAAACCCTTCACATCAAAATTTTCATTCTCATACAATCAATCCTTCACAAAATTTTATCTTCATCATTGTGCCTCAAAAAATTTTGTCTTAGGATGTTATGAGCAGGGTATACATGACTTGGTATTTTACTAATCTCAAGAGCCTCATGAGAAATTTGGATTAGGTTTCAACAAACCTTCCCTAGAAACCTTCATAACCAGCACATCCAAATCCATGGTAGAAATAGAGTCATCATTTTCCTATTTTCCTGATGACTAAATGGAAACAAAAAATTCCATTTACATTCCTCTTCTTCTTTTATTCAATACAATCACCTTGGGACTGCTCACTTACTAGACTAACAATCACACTAATAACCTTCCACTAGTATTACCCAAAATGGTAGAGGAGGAATCCCCTTCCATTAACATTATTCAATGCCATGATGATAAATCCATCCTATCCTACATGGGAGCAGAGGATCTTTATCTTCAAAAGATTCTACCACCTAACACATCAACACTCCTCAATAAGTCCACTATCGATGTTTACATAGGGACTTTACATGAATATTACATAGTCAAATTTGGCCAATCATTAGATTAAAAAGAATTAAATAATTTCAATGCCTTCCTTTAAAAACATAGTCAGGCCTCTCATGTTCATACAGTGACATAGCAACTATTGACCCTAACATTTTCATCTACAACATCACCATAATCCCTAATGCTAAAAATATCAAACAAAATCTACGTAGGATTCACCCTCACATAGCCCTAATGATAAAAGAAGATTTACAACTCTTATTTATGATAATTTTATACTATGCATTGACTATCCACAATGGGTTTCTAATAGTGTACTCATATCAAAATCCTATGGAAAGTTACGTAGCTGTAAAGACTTCTGAGATGTTAATCTTGCTTGTCCTAAAGATGAATTCCCTCTTCCTAACATCGATCAGCTTGTCTACCTCATGATAGAAGATGAAATGATATCCCTTATGGATGGTTTTTTTTTGGGTACAATAAAATTATTATCATAACTAATGACCAACATAAGACATATTTTATCACCCCTTGGGGGAAATTTTCATAGCGTGTTATGCCCTTCAAACTCAAGACTGTAGGGGCCGCTTATTAACTCACTATGACCTATATCCTCCATGACTTCATTCATAAAACCATAGAAGACTACATTGATGATCTATTAGGTAAATCTAAACACCAAAAGGATCGTCTCATTGTCCTTGACATCATATTTTCCCACCTTATTCAATACTTCCTATGCCTTAACCCGAACAAATGTGTATTTTTGGTTCTTATTGGAATTTTTTTGGGGATTATAAATTCTATCAGGGGTATTAAAGTAGACCTTGCCAAAATCAAATCCATCATCTAGATTCTCCATCCTTCCAATATCAAATAACTTCATATTCTCCAAGGTAGAATCTAATCAGTCCATTGTTTTATTTCTCATATTTTCAGACCAATGTAAACCTTTTCATCATCTCCTCTGAAAGGATGTCCATTTCAAGTGGGATCACAACTGTCAAAAGGCCTTTGAAGACCTCAAACAATATCTCATATCACCAATTGTGCTCACTCCTTCATGTGAGGGTGAACCATTTTATTTATATATTTTTTCCACAAACCATGCCCTGGGTGCTATTTTAACACATCAAGATGAGAAGGGTAGAGAGAATTTCATTTATCACATAAACCACACTCTTCATGAATATGAAACTTATTAGAATGAACTAGAGAAGTTATGTTGTGCCTTGTACTTCATGACTTCTAATATTTGCCATGATATCCTTAATCATAAGACTTATGTCATCACTAGTTTCAATCCTCTCAAACTTATGCATTCTAAAACATACCACAATGATTGCATCACCTGATGGCTCATTATTATTACTAAATTTTACCTAGAATTAATGTCATAAAAATCTATCAAGGGACAAACATAGCCAACATACTCGTAGAATCTCCCCTCCCTAGTAATTAATCACCTCACCAACAATTTCTAGATGAATCCATCAACATTGTCAATCAATAATACACTTCCCTCAAAATGACACTATTTTTTTAATGATTCTTAGTTTTGAAAAGGTGGAGGTGCTAGTATCATCATCATTCTATTTTGGGGGACTCCTAGTCCTCTATCCTTAAAACTAAATATTGAGTGCACCAACAACATGGATGAGTAGGAGGACATCATTATGGGTCTCTAAACTATTTTCATTCTTGGTGTTTAAATCCTTAACATCTATGAATAATTCCAACTTATTATCGATCAAATTAAAGGAACTTATCAATGCAAGAAAGAAATTTTACAAAAGTATAAAAACATTGTTGAATTCCTCATAGAAGTTTTCGATCACTATACAATCCAAACAGTTGCACATTCATCAAAATATTAGTAGATACTATGGCTTCCATTTCATCACTTATTCCTTTATCAACTGAAGAATCCAAGTTGTTTGTTTTTGTGTACATATTCAATAAACCATCTCATACTAATAAACCCCCTCATATTAATCTAGTAAAAAAAATCAATCAAACCTTTGGTGCACTCAATTATATGACTATCTTTCTTAGTCCAAAATTCCACCTAACCTATCTAAAAATTCAAAACAATCCTTTCTACAACACATTAACCTCTATATCATCCGAGGTGGAATCTTTACAAACATGGGTTTGATGATATCCTAATTCTATGCATTAAATATCAAGAATCCACTAAATCTATCCAGGAAGTCCACAACGACATATGCAGTGGGCACTTTAGTGGTTGGTTGCTTCTAAATATGACATATGGATGGGATATTATTAGCCTACCCTTAACTAAGATTGTTGTGTGTTTGTTAAGAAATGCATCGAATGCCAACAAAAATCTAGCCTCACTCACATCCCAAGTCAGTCTCTACAACCCACTCAAGATTTATGGCCTTTTTCACAATGAAGACTTGAACTCATTGGCCTCATTAACCCTCATTCATCACAATGACATCACTCTATCACCACCGCTATTGAATACTTCAAAAATTGGGTGGAATTTATTCCCCTTATATCCACTAAAGATGATAAAATTGTTGAATTTATCCACCATCACATTATCTATCACTTTGGCATTCCTCATAAAATTATTATAGATCATGGAAAATATTTCAAAAACAAAAATATTAAAAAAATATGTGACACCAACAACATCAACTTATCTTTTCATCTCCTTACTATCAAAAAGTAAATGGTTAGACAAAATCCTCTAACAAAACACTCAATAAAATCCTCATGGAAATTGTTGACCAAACAGGCCGAAATTGACATCTCTGAAATTTGTTTTCCGTCTGGTCCTATTGAACTATCATCCATAATCCTATAGGTGATACTCACTTTTCTTTAGTCTATGACACTGAGGCTATCCTCCCTCTTAAATTCAAAATTCCATCTCTCTGCGTCTCTCTCTAAGATTTTTTTTTGATGAGGAATATAATCAGGAACACTTAACATAACTTGAATTGTTAGATGAATGCTTCCTAACATCCCTTGAAAATCATCATGTCTATCAAGAACACATCAAACGATTATATAATGAACATATAAAAGAATGTGACTTTAATATTGGTGATATTTTCCTCAAAGATAATCAAAATGTTACTACTCTGGAAATGAGTAAACATGGAATATTTTCTCTAAACTGGATTGTTCCATATGTCATCACTCATAATTATGGGTCAGGATCCTATCGCTAGCTTCCCTTGATGGTAAACCTGTAAAAGAACACATAAACTCTCTGTACTTGTGGCCTTTCTATTGTTAACACATCTACTTCCATAACATTACTCACATTAAAGATCTCATCCCATCACCAAACTACCACTTATCATTGTAATGATTTGGAATTAAGTGGTCTTTCATCATTATCCTATATTTGCAACCTTAAAGGTGAACACCATGCATTTTTTCATTGTATTTTCCACATAGACAAGTTCCTCCTCATAAGTAGGAACCCCACAATCAGTACTCCCATTTTCCATGTATCTTACTAACTGAAAACATGCTAAGGGGTACACATGTAAAGTTTGTACACACATGTTTTCACCTCCCCAAATGGTCTACTAGGCCTGAAATTAGTTAAAAATAAATGTATGGATGCATAGTATCAAAAAATATAGATTGATCCCTCAAAGGAAAACTATTAAACATTGCTAAAAAAATAAAGACTAATCCCTTGAAATACAGTTGTTAATAAAACAATACATACAGATATGGCCATCAATAATGGCTAAAAAGGATTCCCATATCAATTAGCCTTCATATCAAAGTCAAAATAATCAAAAAAATTCTAGGAAAGCTTCCCGCATTGATCAAGTTTCCCATAAAAAAGTAAACTTCCCACATTTATTAGTTTGTGCAATAAAAATATAGTTGGGGCATAAGCCTATAATGTTGGTGTGAGTCATTTTCCAAATCACGTGGTGAGTCATCTCTCTTAAGTGAGGTCATAGGTTTAGATATTACACAGGTTATGATTATATCATATGAGAGTTACTTTTATTCTGGGAATGTAACTCACCTTCTCCACTTGAGGAGTTGTGATTGCATGCTCTAGGCGTTACACAACATCCACTATTTGTACCCCTTACCTTTTTCATATCTATGTGGAATATGAGCGGCATATGATATTTTACCCTTTCCAATCCTTGCATGTACATTTTCATGGTTGATGTTCGCTCCTTGAAACCTTGTTACATTGCCAGAGTGTAACTTTGTTTATTTTCATGCTATCCCAAAAATCCTCATCTTGTCACATTTTTTCTTTGTTGTGGTATCAAAATGCACATTATTGGAATCCACACTAATCATCATTTATCATTTTCCTCTTGCTCCCCGTTCATAATTTTTAGGTTTCATGTGCAAGTTTCATAATGACTATTCCTTTTTTGCATTGAATGCATTGATTTTCTAGTTTTAAATCTTTTTTGTGGTGCTTTTTCATGTTTTTATGTTTTTTTCGAGGTTTATCGGCCTTGCATGAATTTTGGAGGTGTTCAAAAAATTGTAGGTTGTTGTTTTTAGGGTTTTATGTGTTGGTTTTGTAATTTTTAAGGTTTTTGTATAGCTGGTTTTGGGCCTAACTCAGCCCTATCTCACCAAGCTAGGGGCCGAGATTCCCCATATCGCAACACACTACCTTGTCATCTAAGCTCTTAATTGAATCTTTGACCTATGTTTTGGCTTGCTGAATTACATGCTCTAACTTTTCTCAGTCATTGGCTTGCCCAATCTAACTTGTGATTCATCCTTGTCAAGCTCAACCCTAGCTGCAAGAACTATGATTTGGGACCTCTCATTGGTGTTTTCATTACTTGAGCCTTAGCTGACACCATTGATTGGATCCCTAACATATCTTTCTTTACCTACTTTCCTCATGTTGTGGCCTTCATGTTTGGAATCTTGTTTGGCTTTTTCACTTGTTCCTATGTTTTTCTGTGCTCATGAATCCCTCCTCCATGCTTATGCCTTGGCTCCATCTATGTGTGTTTGAGATCGTGTCCTTGCATTGGTCTCTACTTTTATCCTTGTTCCATTTATTCTCTCTAGATCATGGACAAGCCATTATCCGGGCATCTCAATGGCTACCCTAGCTCAACGGTTACCACTGCCACCCTTGTCTCAGGACTAGCTCCTCATCAGGAATCCCACTGACTTGGGGTCATTTCACTCTGCCAGCTTAGTGCCTGGTGTTAAATAACTCACCTTCCACATGGTACACATCCTCAAAAATCTTTGGCTCTCCAAACCTCAACTAATCACCTTCCACGTGGGCTTGGACCCTCTAATGGTCGACTTAACTTGTAACTCAGCATATCCTCCTCCACTTGACAACCAACTCACCACATTAAACCAAACACTACAACCCCAACTAATTGCAACATACAATGGTCCCACCACTTGATTTGATAATCCAATTCATCTGAGTCATCCACCAACTCACTAGGCCCTTCTACTGCTAGCTTGCTAAGCTCCTCTGTAGAGCTTGCCCCAACTTTCCTGAGATCTCTTTTTTCTCACCCTTTTATGGACTTGTCTACCCACCTTCCTTTGTATTTTTTCCATTTTTTTCTCCTTTTTCCAAATTAGTAAAACCTAATTAAAGGGGAGAAATATTAAATTCATTATTGTAAGGGGGTATCTTATTTTGGGCATTTGTATAGGGTTATCGGGATTTTTTGGTCCTTTTTTCTAGCTCATCTATTACAGTTCTCTTCTTCACCTACACCTAGTGAGCATGTCCACCACAACCTTATGGAAACAGAGCGATCTATTTTTCAATGTGAAATGATTTCTCTAACACTTAGTAATGTTTTACTTACACCTTTTTGTTCTTAATTGTGTGTTGTTCCTCTACTTTTGACTAAGAGCTTATTACAGCCTCTACTCTTGTGCGATTCATCACCTAATACAAGGTGAGTGGAAAAATATCTAACATCACATGAACACACCCTATTGTAATCGTGAACTACTTATAAAGTGTTACAAAAGGGGGGGTTATTACTGTTCTTGGGTGTTGTATTACACACAAATGCATTCTTGGCTGAGTCCTACATCTTACCACCTTACTTGCATCCATACACCATCTTCTTATGCACTATTCACTTCTTTCTTCCAAATCATGGAGGATTATCTTTCTAGAAGTGAGCATTATAGGATTGCTTTACAGCCTCCACCACTTATTCTTGGGAGAGAGAACTATACATCATGCCGTGACTCTATAGAATACTACTTTTATTATGAGGGACTTACTTCCTTTCTACATGGGCTAGTTAATGCACCCTCCGCTTCTTGTCATCTTGAGGACTATCTTGACACGTGTGACCATGTTTTTGGCCACTTGATGTTTCATGTCTCCAGACCACTCTACCTTCATGTCACTGATTTAGATCCTCGTCACACCATCTGGAGCATCTTTCAGTCCTTGTTTACTAACCCTTCACACACTGATGTTGTTTTTGATGTTGATACAATTATCTCCTCTTCTAATTCATGTGATGATAGTTCTGCTGAAACATATTCACTTACTTTTATCCTTGATGAGGAGGATTTTGATTCTATTTTTGATGACAAGAGTACTACTAAGGACTTTTATCCTCCTTCTCTAACCTTTCTAAAGTATGTTGAAATCCCTCTTATCTCATCAGACATCGAGAAGTCTTGATCCTAACCTCATACATTCATTACATCCACATCCTTTCCACTTCCAGTGTATGGGGCCCTTTCTAATCCTCTACCTTCTTTTGATGATTCATAATTATCTAATATCACTCTTTTATTTGTTGATCCCTCTTCTTGGGATGAGTATCTATCAGACCTTCATATTCTTTTCAAAGTGCCTACTTGTGATGAAGTACATGGAGTTCCTCATCATTATATAGGTTTTTTGGAGGAGTTCTTTATCTCCTTTGTTAGGATTTCCCCTTTTGAGACTCATATCACTTCTAATTTTCAAGATAGCATCATTGACCCACCCTTCCTTTTGTATCCTCTTTTTTGCTGTTGTGGGGGTTGCTACTTTTCCTTCACTTAACTTGGGTATAATTTTGATAGATGTTCCTCTTTCATAATATGACAATTCTACGCTCATGGAATTACCTTCAGTTCCTTGACACTCATTCACTAGACCTATATCATGCTTTCATGGTCCAGATTCATATTTCTTATTATTACTACCTTCGATTTCCTTCATGGAGTGGGTAGAATTATAGTACTCTATTTCTATCCTTCCTAAGGGAAGGCACACAATTCGATTTAGTTGGTTCTTCTTCAGTCCACAGGCTGAGGATCACTTCATTGACAATCTTCTTGGAGAATTCCTAGAGTTACAGAGTTCAGATCCATCCATGGCTTATTCTGTAGTCCCTCTTGTCTCCTATCTCTCCCTTATCTTCTTCTTCTAGAGAGATTTCCCTTTTGTACGTGGGTACCTTATCAAGATCCTTAGTTGACAGGACCCATTTGTGGCATCTTTCTTATATTTTTAGAGAGTTTTTTTCATCTCTTTTGGTGTATTTTTTTACCACTAGGTTTTCCTCCACTGCTTGAGATTCTTTTTTGCATGGGTGCATCATCAGGATTTGTTTCCAGGGCCCATTTCTCATATCTGACTTCCACTCCATCCTAAGTTATGATGTAAGGGGGTGTTGGTGTGAGTCATTTTCTACATCACATGGCGAGTCATCTCACTTAAGTGAGTTCATAGGTCTAGGTTTCACATGGGTTATGATAGAATCCTTACATGTCAGTGGGGCATATGAGAGTTACTTCCATTCTAGGAATGTAATTCCCCTTCTTCACTTGAGAAGTCATGATTTCATGTATTGGGGGTTACACAACACCCCTTATTTGTACCCTTTCCCTTTTTTAGATCTATGTGGAATATGATAGGCATATGATATTTTCCCCTTTCCAATCCTTGCATGTAAAATTTCATGGTTGATGTTTTCTCCCTCATGGAACCTCATCACGCTGGCAGAGTACAACTCAGCCGATGTTCATGTTATCCTATAGATCCTTATGTTGTTGTGATTTCACTTTTTTTTATCATATAACCCATCTAAGGAGATCCTATTCTCCCCATACAAACTACATATCAACCCTTCCCATGCTGAAATAAGGTATATAAATTCATTCTATATATCCACGATCCTACATATGACTAACTATTATTGGTTATGTGTTAAAATTTTTCACAATGCCTCAAGTGCAATATCATTCTTTTACCATCATATCATATATATCAAATCCAATTAAAAAGTAAATATTTCACATTTATTCTTAACCATGATAAAGTGAATTAAGACATACAAAGAGAACCACATTTAAGTAACATCACATCAACATCATACATTATTTTACTAATCTATCTAAACATCTCAATATATCATCACAAAATCATATATAACATCAAATTATATCAATCAAAAGACAAATCATAATCATTATCATATATATCTCATTAATATTTTATACAAAATTCCTCCCTCTATGCCTCCATCATGTCCCAAATCTCTCCTAGGATGTGTGAAATTGCTAGTGCTCATTAAAGTGGCATGTCAATCCAATATACACTCACTAGTTCTATGCTCGATGTACCGAGGTGCATCTGGGAGGTGCTTTGTCAAAAATTTCTCATAGTATCACATCTCCTCCCTAAACATGTGATACTTCTCTATAGTCACAAAACCTAGAGGCCTCAGCTATACTCTACATGTTTTTGAATCTCCTCCTACATGAAATACGACATGACCTGCACTCAAATCTCCCCCATGTGATCCACTTATGAAGACATATTGATCCTCCATCATCTCTCCATATTTTTCCTACAGTGCCTCCTGTTGCCGATGATACCAGTCCCTCTGTTGTTGTTTCATGGTAACACGATCTAGGCATGCCTAATCCCACACCTATAGTAGAGAATCCCTCTCTTGATGAGTTATATCTCACTCTACTATAAACTAATCTCTCTCAAGATATAATGCATCAAAATATAACTACAGTCTATCTAATTTCCCATCACCAGTACCCTAATCCTCATCCTCATCCTTTGCCTTCCCACCTATATGTCTTCTTCCCACCCTATCTCCTTAAGCCACCCACAGATATTTCCACCACTCATTGAAACCATCCATAACCCCAACATCATCAACATATATATCCTCAGGCTCCCCCTTCTACTTCGGTTATTGTGCCGCATATACTACTAACATCGGTAAGTCTCTCTCATAATCATCTCTCCGATATACAATCGGCCCACTAGGTATTTTTTGTGGGAGTCCAAACCGCCTCCACACCCTAGGGAACTACATGGCCTAAATCATGTCCACCTTCTACCCTTGAATCCACCATACCTATCTCAAACCATCCAACTATGCATACATAGTTGGCCATGAAGTAAATATAACATATGACCTCTAGACTACATAATCCATTGATAAACTATGTAGATTCTTAGTTGATTAACTAAAATGTGAATATTGTATTGTAATCTAGATATTATAGGAACAAAAAATATTTGATAAATGAAATATAAAAAATACACCCAAACAACTAAGTAATGAAAATCTAAAACCATAATGTGCAAGGAGGAAGAAAGAAGACTTTGCTAATTTGTTGCATTCTAGAAAGTGCATAGAGTTGGAAATATGGAAAATACGAAGGATTGAACGTCACACAAGAGCATGATAAAATTTATATATGGACTCTATGACTAATCTGGGGAACCTGGAGAAGGATGGGGGCGCTTGGGGTATCTTGGTTTGAGATGTAGGCACCCTTGTCTACAAAAATTACCAGGTAACCTCCTCCAAGGCATCACTAAATGTTTTCCTCTGTTTTCTTCCTATCACATGAATTTCATTGTGTGATATCCAAAGCACTAGTAAAATTGTAATAGAAGAATCACCCCTCCTATGAAGTGTGATACAAATGAACCATCCTTTTTCCCTTATGATGGAGCTAGATGGATGCAAATGGAGCTATATATGCCTTGGATGGATGCACTCTTAAGTGATGGTAGTAATGTTTAGTGCTTGGTCTGTCATTATGGTCACATAACTTTATATTTATATGGTTTTCTTTCTTTAATTTTGTAATTAACCCTGAAAAGGGTGATCCCCAATAATATAAAAGAAGATCAAGGTGACTAGATGGGACCAAGGTGCCTAGGGCACCCCAGTCAGAAATAGGGAAAATGCAACATGAAAATACATACTAGGAAAGTACGAGTGCAAGATAAAATGTAGAAAGAGAAAACAATGCAATATGGCCAAAGGCATGGGTTAATTAGTACTCTTTTTCACTTAAGAGCCATATGAATAGTAGTATGATACCGAGACTAAATAATTACCCTAAGTGCATGAATTTGTGTCTACATTTTCCCCCACTTTATGTTGGTGAGTAGAATACTCCATAACATAAAGTAGATAGAGATGCATACCTAATATCCATGCAGATTGATGTAGAAAATAGGCTAAGTGAATATATAAAGCATGGAGTGATAAAAATATGGAGCATGAAGACTACAGATGTAAAATTATAAAAAGTGATGAAAGTGAACCTAGGGTGGAAACACATGTGTATATACTGATGTGTGTTGATTGTTTTCTTCCCATATGAACGGACCTGTGAAAAAAAAGATGATAAAGTAGTCAAATATGCATGTATAATGTGTCAAAATGCATGTATATATGTAAAAAGTGTGTAAGCAAAGTAAGAAAATGAAAAAGGAACTTATAGATGATGAGAAAAAGGGTGTAGAAAGGATCTTATAGATGATGTTGATGTGCATATATTTTTTGGGCGATCTCACACCATTGGCTGAAGAAGTGTAGGGATGAAAGTTTGATTTATCCTCCAACCTGTATCTACTTCCCAAAACTAAAGAGATCTCTTTACTATCTAGTTTTTTGGGTGATCCAATGCCACTGGATGAAGTAGTGTAGAGAGGAAGGTCTGGTTTATCCTCTACTATGTAATTTCTCCCCATAGAGCTAAGGAAAATCTACCCTGTAAAAGTTGTTGTGGATGGAGTTTTGTAGACTGGTCTCAACCCACTCGTTGTGTAACCCACTATGTCATGGAAAAAAAATAAAAATTGAACTGTATTGATACTGTGTTGGGTATTGTGTGTAAATCCAGATTATGCCCCCTATTTGAGGGCACATGTGACGTCGTTTTAGGAGTATGCGGCCCCAAAAGAGGACCAGTTGTTGAAACTATTCCCTGTAGAGGGAAGGGGATGTGCTTGGTGGAAACCAAGGCACATACAAACAATGTGGTTAGAAAACAAGTGTTAGTATGAACAAGCATGCATTTAAAATACAAGTGTACGCTAAATAGATAATGTGGAAGAAAATAATGTAAACACCCAAACAAATAATATAGGCCACACAAAGAAGGTTGTAAACATGGGACACATCTCATGGTGTCCAAATACACTCAAGGACACAATGTTCGTAAAAAAACAAGTGTGCAAATAAGACAAAGGGAAAATATCACAAAAAAGAGAAAGCAATATCAGACTATCTAACAAAAAAGTATGGAAGCTAGTATCCTTGCATAACAAATGTTGAACATGAAGCACCTGTTAGCATGTAATAAAGATAAAATGTATGTAAAATCCTATATAAACCAATAAAGTAGTGTGATATGAACAAAAAATAAACAATAACACATGTAGTGTACGAAAGTGGATTCCCCCAGGAGCCGCTGTGGGACTGGTACTAGGTCCAAATGTCCATGATTCATGTAATGGATAGATATAGTCTATGATCACAACTAGAAAAAGAAAGTGAACATGTATGTGTGTATGGTAAAGGTAATGACATACAATATATCTATCTAGCATGTGTAATAAAGTGTACATGTAAAATAATGAGTAAGCAAGAAGAAATAAAACCATAAAATGTAGTATGCTATGGATGGATGAAATGGAATGCAATATGAATGATAGGAGCCATGTGACCCTTAATATAATGGAATTATGTGTATTGAGGCTCCTTTATTTATGCCCCCTAGTAGTCAAGAATGAACCATAAATGAGAGTGCATCATTAGGAAATGAGAAAACAATGTGTTGTATGTAGTATGTTGTGGTGAATGTGTAGTGATGACATGTGATATAGAGATGAAGTGTGCATGAAGATGTATCATAAATGTATATCATGACAAGATGATTGAAGGAGTGATGATTTAACATACAGTGTATATCACTTAATGATGATCATAATAGGTGATTATAATGCTAGATTAAGTGATGATGTAGCCTACAACATTTATCACTAACCTAGGAATGTCACATGAGAAAAGGTTGGATGGTCGAATGTGTGAGTGTGGTGGAGTTCATTTTATTTGTATACCCTTAACAGTCCATTATGGACCATGTGACTAGAGTGCATAATCTGGTAGTGAGTGCAACGCATATAATTAGATATGTAAAATGTGTAATATGTGTAGGAAATGTGTTGTGATGTGTAAAGTGTGCAATGTATGATGTCTAAGATGTAATGCAATATTTGTAGATGATATAGGTATAGAATTTATATGATGTATGAAACAAAAAGTGTGAATGACACATGATAGATGTAAGATGTATGATGTAGGGTGTAAAATTTATGTATCTAATATGTGTGAAGATGAGCGATGTGAAGTGTCTAGTGTGTAGTGTGTGAGGTTCATGTGTATACAATGCCCTCAAAATTCAAGTGTGAACCAAAGCACAAGAGTGTTTCATAGGGTAATGACGATGTTAACATGTGGATGAATATGTGTATGTTAGAATATAGATGTGTGATAATGCAAGTATGAAACATGTGTTGATTCTAGGGTGGGGGATATAGATGAAATGCCCCCCAACTGTGTAATGGTGAGTGAAATATCCAATGAAAGAAAATGATGACAATATGCTACTCGATGATTATGGTGATGAAAGTGTGTGATAATGCTCTAGGATTGGTCGTATAACAGATAAACATTGCATATGTGGGTTAATCCTATGTACATGCGTGGGATGAGTATCTGATGTATATTACGGTGTAACAAAATGTGTAGGGGATAAATACCTATGTGCAACAGAATGTGGTGGTGATGGATACCTACGTGGAATAAAACGAGGTGGTGATTTACACCTAGATGTCATAATTATCCTATTAATGGGCCTATGTTTCTTTGTTGGAATAGAAGAATGATGAGATCATGTAGGTGGTATGTGAGTAGGTGAACTAGGAGAAGATGGTGCTTTGGGTTCTATAAGCCATGTCGTACTAGATGAATTGGAGGATGCGTTGAAAAACATGGAAGGAGAATGCACCCATGGGGTAGATGGAGGTACACCATCAATAGAAATGACTTGATTGTTGTGAATAAATTTGAGATGTAAATGATTCATTGAGATAATATATTTAGACATGTGATTCCAATTGAGGCCTAGAAGCATGTCACAACCATCAACTAATTTTCCAACAAGGAAAGTCACAAGCATAGTAGAAGGACCTACTGTAATGTGAAGTTTGACGACGACGTATGAATTGTGCATTGGATATGAAATTTGCAATAGTGGATAGCCAATAGCGATGAGAAGTGGAATATAACATGTGGTAATGGGCCAAGATGGGTCAACCTTAGTATTATTGATAGAAATAGATCTGATAGAAGCGTTAAGATGTAATTAATGATATGTGAAAACCACATGGTAATCATTATCAGAGAAGGAGATGATCGGTGGAGAAGTTTCAATATGCATAGCTAGAAAGTCAAAAGACCCTGATGCAGGAGGAGACACTACATGATATAAATAGTTAGCTAAAGATTCATTTGCTTTTGTGTCATGTTTGGGTAGAGGGTTGTTAAATATTTTAAGTTTATGATTTTCATTAATAGGTGGAGAAACACTAGGTTCAAAAAGGTCAATTTTACCACTATCGATAAAACCTTGAATGAGAAATTGGATTCGGAAGAAATGATATGTACAATGTCCTATGCACTGATGATAGTCACAATGGGAATTTTCATCAAAATTACATAATTTCTGTCGAGATGGATCTATTTACAGCAGAGAAGGCAATGTAATGAGGTTACTATCAAAAAGTTGCGGTAGTAAAATATGCGGAAGCACACCAAAGTTAGTGAATATATGCCGATGCAGTTGCGATTGAAGCTCCTTAGTAGTGGATATTACATTGACAGTAAGTTTTGTGTTAGTGGGTTTAGTTGTAGATGGTTTAAATATTGACTTACTTTGAAAATGCGTAGAGGATGATGCTTGCTCTTGGTATTTAAGCTTGCCTATAGCTAAGATCTTGGTTTCAAAAAGTTTAAGAGTATGAAAAAGTTGATCTAATGAAGGAGATACCTCAAAGATAACACTCTCCTAGAGAGGTGGTAAGAGACTCTGAATGAATAAGTCTTGAAAATTAGTGTCTATAAACACATTTGACATCTTGGCTAAGTTATTTTTGTAACACAAGACATAATCTACTAAGTGTTCATTAGATCTCTGTTTGAGTTCTATAATTTTGGCATAAGTGATCTTAGAGACGATGTTTATAGAGAAGTGAATAATAAAATCGTTGGCTAGATGAGTGAAAGATGTTACTGAATGGACAGAAGGTCATAGAATCATTACTTCACATAATCTTGTAAACTATGAGGAAAGAGCTTAGCTAATATGGTATGGTCATCTTCATAGTCTAGGCATGCTATATGAAAAGCTCTAAGATGATCTTATGGGTCACCATGAACTTTAAAGATGTGAAATTTGAGAGATATGAAGTTTAGAGGAAATGGATATGAAGAAATGACAGGTGCAAAAGGATTATGTAATAGTGAAGTAGAGTGAAGATGTGAAACCCTAATGTTCTAGGGTGAATGGAAGGAGCAGTAGTGGTAGGAATGGGAGATGAAACATAGGTAGGTGGAGTGGAGGCCATGGGAAATGAAGAGTGATAAACTATAGGGGTTGAATTATCACGAGTTTTCTTAGTAGTAATCAAAACATGAAGAACATGCGGAAGATGAGTGGGATTATTACGCAAAGCTTTCCAAAAAAATTAAGTGTATTTAATTGGTCTTGGTTAACATTGGTATCTTCATCATAGGATTTTTCACTATTAGACGCCTCTATTTCATGAAGAGGAACATTGTGCAAATTATCCAAAAGGTTTTCAGCTGTAGGCATAGATGTAGTTATATTAGCCATTGAATTGGGGACCCTATAGAAAAATGAAGGAAACTCATAATATTGAAAAGATCCAAAATGACCGCTATGGGTGATAGGCATAAGAGGAAGAAAATGCAAGAAAGATAGCATATTCGAAGATCAGGTTGACCAAAATGATTAACTAAAATGTGAATATTCTAGTGTAATCTAGATGATATAAGAGCAATAAATAACTGATAAATGACATATAAAAATACACCAAAGCAACATACAATGAAAATGTGAAACCCTAATGTGCAAGGAGGAAGAAAGAAGACTTAGCTGATTCGTCACATTCTAGAAAGTTCATGGAGTTAGAAATATGAAAAATACGAAGGACTGAATATCACACATGAGCTTGAGAAAATGTAGACTTGGACTTTCTAGCTTGACTAGGGCATGTGGAGAAGGATGGGGGCACTTGGGGCATCCTAGTCTGAGATCTAGGTACCCTGGTATGTGGAAATTACTAGGGAACCTCCTCTAAGGTGTCGCAAAATGTTTTTCTATTTTTTCTTCCTATCACATGAATGTATCTGTGTGATCGCCAAAGCATTGGTAAACCTGCAATAGAAGAATCACCCCTCATATAAAGTGTGATGTAGATGAACTATTATTTTTCCCTTGTGATGGAGATATGTGGATACAAATGGAGCTATAGATGCCTTGGATGGATGCACTCTTATGTGGTGGCATTAATGCTTAGTGTTTGGTTCCTCATTATGGTCACATAAATTTCTATTTATTTTATATGGTTATTTTACTATAATTTCATAACTAACCCCGAAAAGGCCAACCACCAAAAATATAAGAAGCTCAAATGGCTAGAAAGTTCCCAAAAAGTGAGAGGAAAGTGCAAAGAGGATCACGATTCCTAGATGGGACCAAGGTGCTTGGGTCACTCCAGTCAAAAATAGGGAAAACACAGTATGAAAGTTAATACTAGGAAAGTATGGGTGTAAGATCAAAAGTAGGAGCAAAAAACAATGCAAGATTACCAAAGACATGGGTTAATTAGTACTATTTTTTCACTAAAGAACCATATGAATAGTACTATGAGACCGAGACTAAATAATTACCCAAAGTTCTTGATTTTTTGTCTACATCAGTATAATATGCACCATCCTACTCTACACCATCATCTATCACCCACTCAAACCTCCATCTCATGAAGCCTAACACATACTCTATTAGGTCCCCCACTCTCCAAGGTAGGCTTGGTGACCTAAAAAAAAATCTATTCTCATAGGCCCAACAATGCAACATAAATCCCACATCTAATCCAAACCTCCGTTTAGTAATATACATCCATAGCTCATGATATACCTTATCCAAAAAAGTGCAACCCCTTCCCTAAACTCTCTGGTGCTCCATGATCTCAACTTCGACACCGACTAGTGTCCGTGGAAACCTACCTATGCCTGAGTCTAACAGTGCATAACAAGATATGGCAAACATGACCATTGAAATCAACCATCTCCCCAACACCTCTACACCATATTATCTCTTAATATGAGATCCCACTTTTGTATACCTGGTATCAAGGGTATCATCTCCATACAACTGTCTCATGTTAGCTAGACGAGCCTCCCATGTGATGGGTACTATCCTATTCCTATGAATAGGTAGTATCATAATACAATACACATCCTCCACTGTGATCATCATCTCATTAGTATGGATCCATAATGTCCATGTACTTGGTTCCCATCTATCCAAAAATTCTACCATTAGTTTGACATTTCTTAGAATCTACTGGTAATGACAGAATCCCCCCAAACCAACAGTTGTCAAATGATCTTACTCAACATCCGTCAAATATCCCCTAATGTCCTCCAACATATCTGGGACTCTATCATAAAGGAATATGGTATCCCTCTCCTGCAAAAACAAAGAAAAATCACATCCATTAGTCATTTCACCCCATCAATAACTAATCACCGTTGACTACTTATCGAAAATGATTTCTACATGATCACCATAATCGTCATCGATCGTATTATCAGTGATGATTGGGTGTTCACACCTAAAATTTCAAATGCATGAAAATCAATAAAAATACCAAAAATTCAAAACAAAATGACAAAACTTAAACCTACTTACCCCATGTCTCACTCGATGTCTCTTCCAACCACTTCCACTCACATCCATATATAAAAAAGCTTAAAATAAATCAACCAGAGATCTCAAATCAAAAGTGAACACGTGCAAATGAGAATTTTGTGTGCCAAGATCAGATTATATAATTTCTATTTTTATGGTCACTAACTACCATAAATCCACATTAATCACATACCCTAACCACTAACAATCAGTAATCGCCACTTATCTAAGCCCTTTTTACACACTTTATTAATTGTGGTCACCTATACCTTTTTAGACACACTGCAACACCATCAAGAGCTCACATGCATTTTATTTTATGCTTAACACCTTGTCAAAAAAAATTTTGACCATACATCTACTTTTACACACATTGTAGATGTTCGGCTCTAACCCTTGGGTCTCATGGCTTCACACATCCACTCAAGATCACTCACATTAGACCTTCTCCTTATATTGGTCTTCTTGAAACATGCGTCTATAGGATATCCACATTAGAGTCACCCTCTTGAGGATATATAATATCCCCTACCAAGTTTTTCCAAGATTACTACCATATCTACATATTCCTCCAGCATCATCATTTTAGACTACAACCAATCCCTGAAGCATCTTTAAGAAAACCTATCTAATCAATTTAACTCTCTTCAATCCAATGACTAAAAGAGTCGACCATTGTATTGAGGGGGGAAGAATATCCTTATCATTAAACTGGGGCATCATCGTGCTAGTTTTTGTCGCGCATCATGTGCCTATAGGCAACTCAACAAAAGGGGGCAAATGTAGACACCTCTTTTTCACCCCTTGGTGACCCAACACATATTAATGATATTATCACTATTCACATTATTATCAATATCCGAAGTATATCATCACCATAATCCAATTTACCATCATAAGATCTCGTTTACCCATGTAGAATCTTGTTTACCCCCTACCCATCTAAAACAAACCTAACCTAAATTACCTTAACTATCCTAACCCCCTAACCTCTTATTACATGGATTCCTAACCCCCCACCATCCTAAAACAACCTCAACCTTCGAATGAAAAGTATTTTCAACCATTTCCCAACCTCTTTATAGTTTGTTTTTAACCATTCTTGAAAAAATCAATGACAATTTGTGATCACCTGCGATCGTTCCGGAAGCTGTCAGTTTTGTTTAGCCACCTTCCTTCTCCATTTCTCAATTAGACAGAGATTGGATTTAGGAATGAATTTCTACACCTTGTACGACATCAACACTTTGTTGTCATCCTTAGAGAACCCTTTTCAAACAATCAATCAACGATTTTTGAGATATGTTATCACCAACAATATTAAAAAAGGTTAGTACATTTCTATTTATCATTTTCAATTAGATTTTGTATTAGCTACATCTTGCATACATTCTTTTTCATTATCCATTGTAGCCATTTTAAATTCAGTCTCTCGTTTAATCACTTTCTTAACTTTTTAGCAAATTTATAATTTTATCAGTGATTTCCACCGATCCTCGATTGTCGTCGATTGGAGTCCAAATTCCTTTTGCCTCTTATTAGCCCTTTAAAAACCTTAAAATATCATTTTTTTACATTTTTGCTATTTTTAGAGTCTCCTTACTTCATCTTGGCATTGTCAAATCCTATATTGCATCAATTATAGTCTATTTGATCGAATTTTATTAAAATATACCATTTTCCCCCATTGTTGTTGATTCCCAATCGTCGTCAATCTCTGTATTTTTAGTCATTTTATCAGTTATCATATATTTATGAATTTTTTTCGGCCTAATCTATTTTCTTGAAATATGTATTCTTTGTAGATGATAGTTCCAAGTACTTCGTACCCCATCACAAGAATATACAACGTTTTGGTCGTGCAACAAACTTTCATGCAGGATTAGTTCAATATATCACACGAGTTTAGCTTGTGTGTCATTTCCATCACATCGGATATTGAGGATATTAATGAATAGCATGAAATTATACGTGATATACATGACGTAACAGAACAATATTGGTTTACTATTCCTTGTACTTCGAGCTTGCTATAGCCCTAGCTTGGGCCACCTACAACGTAGAGTAGGATCTCTCCACCCTTATTGAATTTTAATTGTATCGTCATTATCTTATCTTGTTATAAAATAAATTAATTGTAAAATATGAGTTAACACCCTTCAAGGAATCCCTTTAAATTCCTAGGTTTGGCTGTAGCTGAGAAACTCGTTTAATGATTATCTGATATTTATCTTGTCTTGTTGTCTTTGTATATAGATATTCTCACTTGGAAAAAGGAGGAGTCTCTTGCATTGTTCCCTTATTCATTCACCCCAACATTGTGTTTTTCATAATAGGTATCGGTAAACCCATTTTTATTTAGAGTTTTGGTATTTCAACATAATAGCAACAAACCAAAGTTCACCATAAACACTATCGTTTCAGTGAATTTTCCTTGGTTGAGGGGTTATTGAATTTGACATGTTGAATTATCTAAAGGAGCTCTCACTTCAATAAGTTATTGTGGCATGAAGGTCCATTGAGTATGTATTAGTCATATTGTTGAGATATCACGCCAATGAGAGGATTCTAGGCATGATTTCCTCGTGTCATTTTATTTGGATAGGATGGTGTAAGTCTTGTGCTAGCGAGAACTGTGTTTGTAATTTCACAGGAATTTTAATATTGATTTATGCCTTTGGAAGATCTTTCCATGGCGATCAGCATGGAGAGTGGTGAGGAAAGTTTATCCACATGGATTTTCCTAGAAGACATGAAATTAAAAGGTCTTGCTTCAATGAGAGTATAAGAATAAATTTTATCTTTATAATTTAAAAAAGTTTTGGTTATTAAATGACGTTTGGCTCAATGTTTAGATGTTGGCTCTTAATGAGCCCACCAGGGTTCAATTCTTAGTGTAAGAAAATTCAGGAGATACTGTTAATAAGGGATGAGGCTGGGATCGTGCCCCAAGTGAATTTGGTGGAATGGAAACCCCTCAATCCTTGGAAACTAATCCTAAGAATTTGTGCACCTAACCCATGCAGTTGTTTCGGATTCAATTGAAAAAAAAAAAGTTTTGGAAAAACAAGAAATCTTGCTAGGGCGGAAACTAACAAGAGAATTTAGATGGAATATTTGATAATTATTTTTCTCATCAAGAGATCTCAATGGATCGAGTGTTTATGAGGAATAGGGAAATTTTAGATTAATTTATTACATTGTTTAACCACCTAGTCGGTTATGCCTTCATGGCATATCCTTCAACTGTTTATCAGTTCCTCTTCGCAAATGGAATTGTTTTATACTTGTATATGTTGGCCTACTTGGTTTGAATAAAATCAATCTAAGTTTCTCTCTCTCTAGTCTTCATTGGTATCAGAGAACCTAACATTTGATCTACGAATAGAAAATGACCATTACAGTTTTGTTTTGGTATTTGATTTTGTTGCATTGGCATTTTCCAGTTAGGAGACCAGTTGTTTTAGCAGTGCGACCTGTTGTTGTTTTTGTTTCCTTTGGAATTTTGAGGGAACTTAGCATCGACAAGAGTTGTTGTTTGTTTTGACGCAAGAGAGTTTCCTGTTGTGTACCCTCTACCACCTGTTTTTTTCCTCATTTTTTATGCGTGATGTTTATTGGAAGGAGAGAAACTACATGCCTATGAATCTAATAAACCAACATGGAAAACACTGGTTCTTGGTTATCTTCTACTCCTGTACATGGAGATGCAACCATTTACTGAGCATGTTAGCAAACTATCATAGACATAAAAGAAGACATGCCGACATGTAGCCTATGTGGTAAATCAAATCACGAGAATCCTAACCTATTCTCTTGGCATGAAAACAACATGAGAAGAATGGATTTTTAGGCTATTGTTCAATTATTACGTAGCACCAATACCAAAAAAACACCTGTGTGGATTTTTCACATAAGGACAAGATTTTGCATCATTTTATTGACCTAGGGGTAGCGTTTCGTGAAAGTAATAATTTTAATACACCTATTTTCTCTTTGTTGTTCTTGTTTTCATTTTGTGCATGCAAGGTATTGTGGCAGTGAATATTACAGTCAGAACTCATCGTGAACCTATGAGCACATTTTATTTTTATTGAGCGATACAAATACAATGTCTTCTCCCAAAATATTTTTGTCTTATGCTCATCTCTTTAAAGGGAAAAATTATTCCTCCTAGAAGATGAAGATGTGCACCATTATTATTATTTGAGATCTATGGGATATTTTTCAGTGGCGTAGCCACTCGTCACAATGATGTAGAAGAGCAAATCAACTATGATAAGGCCGATATAAAAGCCTTGATTTTGATCACTCTCATCATTTCCAATGAGGTGTAACCACACATACGAGATGTGATGACATCAAAGGAGGCTTGGAATACTCTCTCAACCATATATGAATAAAATACTCTCTCAACCATATATGAAGAAAATAACTTGACAAATATCCTCCATCTCCAGTCAAATATTCATTAACTGATTATGAAAGAATGTGAGAAGACAAAGGAATTTTTGTGTCATGTGGGAAAACTACGAGAAAATATTGGAGTGCACGGAGAATTGGTGGAAGATAATATGTCTATGCCTCTCACACTATGATATATTCCTTCCTATTTTATGACATTCATCACCACATTGACCGTAGTAAAAAAAGAGGTAACCTTTGTTGAACTGGTGAAGTTTCTATAACAACAAGAAGCCATTGAGATAGTGCATGAAGAGTTTGAAGAAAAAACATTGATCTTGAAATAGTAGAAGAATTAGAAACCTCACAAGGGACAACAAGAGAAGTGTAGTAAAAAATTAGCCACAAAATAAACAATAGAAGCAGACGTCTCAAAAAGTGAATCGATCATGTCACCTATTCACCACAAATACACATGACACTGTGAACTGTTGGTATAATGGCTGCACATAACTTATTTATAGAGAAGAGAGCACATTTGGCCACGATGATTCACATAAATCCAGGTGGCATCCTTGCCAAAAGAAGCATAAAGGACATGTCACATCCCATCCAGATGATGAATTAGATGAGGAAGTACCAGAATCAGAAAATTGCGGCACCCATGAAGGTGATGTTTTTCTAGCATCCTAAACATCACATCCATTGCAAAATGTTTTGTTGATTGGCTCTGGCACCAACAAGCACATGATGGGTGATAAGAAGTTATTTGATTCATTGATTTATCAACCCACTGGAGATCAGGTTTGAATTATAGATGATAAGGAGTATGTTACACAAGGAGTAGGCAATGTTATCATTCCTCTCACAATTAGAATATGTACTCTCATGAAGGTGCTCTATGTTTCAAGATTGACAAAAATCTCATGTTTATTTCATAGCTATTGAATCACAAGTTCAAGGTGGAGTTCATGGTTCATAAAGGAATCAAATAATTTTTGATATCACGAAAGGTATGATACTTGCTAGATATTTTTCTAAGGATCACTTATTTGCTGTAGATTCAGTTTCATCCTCTATAATTTATTTATCTGCATCCATAGTGGAGTCCACTGCACTTTGGCAATATTGATATGAGAATGTTTCTATTTCCTCCCTCTAGTAGCTCAGTTGTAAGTAAATGGTACGGGGACTTCCTCCACTCTCCCATTCATTACCTATTTTTCTTGAATGTATGGTGGGAAAACAATATTAGGATCCGTTCGAGTCGAGTACATTACATGCCAAAAGTTTTCTTGAGGTCATGCATACCGATATGTGTGGATCCTTTCCTACTTCATTTATGGGATTTTAGTACTTCCATTTTTTCACTGATAACTATTCCCACAAGACATGGGTGTTATTTCTCTAAAATAAGAGTGAAGCATTTTCTAATTTTTTAGATCTTCTAAAAGTAAGTTGTTCAGTAGACTAGGCATCCCCTTCTTGTCCTCTACTCAAATCAAGGAGGGAATTCACGTCAAATAAATTCTTGGAATTCTTGAAGCAATATGACATCAAAAAACACTTGACTGCCCCTATACTCCCTAGTAGAATGGAATTACATCACGTCACAATCAGACTATCATGGAGATTTCTCATTGTATGTTTTCTACTACGAAGTTGGAGAATAGATTTTGGGAAAAAGAGGTCAAGAGGGTTGTATATCTTCTGAACCAAGAACCTACAATGATCTTGTACGATAAGACACTATAAGATATATGGATTAATCATAAGCCTTTGATTTCTCATTTGATGGTATTTATTTGTACAACATATATGCATTTCCTAGATAACAAAAGGAAGAATATTGATGCAAAGACACTCTAGTGCAGATTTTTGGTGTACATTACTACCTCAAAAGCATATCGTCTCATGGATCCTAAGAAAAATAAGATATATGAGAGTAGATATTTGGTTTTTGATGAGCGATCATTTGAATTATTTCCACATAAAGAAGAGTCAGTACCGACCTCCTCTCATAGATTTCTCTCATAGTCAAATGATGAGCATGAGGATTCTTCACAGAAGAAAAATGAGCTGCAAGAAGAATTGTTTGTTGATCTTGGTAATTTGGAAATTAATTCTTCACATCAATAGAAACTTCAACATATTAAGTGGTTCCAAAGCACCACGAGGGTTTCCCATGTGAAATCTCTTATAAATACTTCATCATGAGTCAGAATGAGAAGACATGTGAGAAATGAGGTAAATCTCGCACTCATGAGTTTTGTGGTTGATAGCACCAAACCTGATATAGTTTGTGAGGCACTCATTCAACCAAAGTGGAATAAATCCATGGATACATAATATGAATTCTTGATTCATAATCAAATATGGAAGCTTGTCTATATTCCTGTAGGAAATAAGTGTTGGAAACTAGGACATTGAGAGGGGGGTGAATTAGTTTCTATTCAAATTTTGACAAACAATTCAGTTCACTTAATTTGTTATAATGAAACCAAACAATCATTCAAAAGTATTCAATCATGAGAGATAAGACAGAGAGACATGATTTAATGTGTTAAAACCTTCAAGGGAGAAAAACCTACTAAAACTAAGAACTAGTTTAGGAAAAGAATGTCATGTAAATGTTACATTGATTTCATGTTGAGAATCTACTCAACTTAGAGCTATAACTCCAAAAAATTAATCAAGAAACTACTTTATCTTTATCAAGATTTAACTTGCATGGAAGCTTCAACTCCCAAATTCAGTCTAACACCTATTGACCTTATGTACGATTAAAATTACAAGGAAGGTCTAACTCCCCATTTTCTAAGTTGTTACTTAAACTTCTGCAAGGTTTTGATCACTCAGATTTTGTTGTCTTACATAATAGATTGTGACCTCTAGATCATCTCGTTCTTCTTCTCAGTTTTCCTCCAAATATTCTTGATTTCTTTGTTATAAAGATATGTCATAGAAGGCTACTTTCATATGCAATTTATTGTCATACTCCACTCTTTCAATCTGCTACAAACACTATTTTGTAAGGATTCTATCATGCATATATTATTGACAATAAGTCTCTACTTGAATTATCCTCTCAAAACACTTATTTTCTCATGTATTCAATCTCTTGCAAAGATGCAGTCATGAGAGAATTTTAAACATCCTTTATTTGATATTTCTTTACACAAACTTCTGCTCCTTCAAAACACTACTATCAATTAATATCTTACTCATTCTATTTCATGCACTTTCATCTTGTGCAGCTTCATATTGTTTCTCCTTTTCAAAAACTCTTAGTTTCCAATAGTTTCAACACATAATCCCTTTACTCTTCCTCTCAACCTTGAACTTAGATATCATGAACAAAAACCATATATATAAGCACAAAACTATATTTTTTAGACAATATAAGCTCCTACACTTGTCTTTTCAACTTCACATGAAAAGACTCTTCACTTTTCTCACTAGATAACATGAGAATGGGAACTAAAAGGGATTCAAATAAACTACCTTAAGATAATTGATGAATATGAAGGGATCAATAATGTTATCTGATGGTGTAGACATATTCAAAATTCTTTGAATCTTTGTACATATTGTCATAAACTGAAAAACCTCTTTTCTAACTTCTCTCACTGGTTTTGTAACATTTTTCTCTTAATTTTCATATGCTTCACTTAATAAGGTTTTTATGATAGACTAAATTAGGATCTTACAAGTTTAATTAGTATGAAGAAACATTAAAATTCCTCCAAATAATCCTTATAACCTCTTAAACTACTCATTCTTAGCCATTGAGCTCCCAAGTTTCATTTGAGCACATATGAGTGCATTGAGAGTAAGATTCTAGTTAGCACATTAGAAACAAGAAGGAGAAGAGAATTAAGTACACACACAAAGATAAGAATTCAGGTACACCAGGTTTTTAAGGGATTACATCAACAATGTGAATGTGAAGGTCATCCACCAAAGAAAGCATAGGAAGGAGCATTTTGCATACTATACTCATCTTCACATTTTACAAGGGCTCAAGTCAGAGTCATGATTTTACTTGATAAACTAAAGTGAGCAAATATTTAGGATGTATCTCAGCTTGAATAGGTTGATGTATGAGTACTTCATTATATATAGCAGTCAGGAGGTTATTTCATCACTAACCATTTTCATGACTTGTGCATTAAGATAGAGTATCCATTGATTTTTCAACATAGACTTGCACCTTCAAGGATTCAACAAACTTACACCTTTCTCGGTCAGTTATAACTCTAGATTCACCTTTCAAGAGAGATAAGATAGAATCAAAACTCCTTAGGTCCATCCTTTGTTTGATATATTTCCTATTAGACTAAATAGGTTTGATCTTCAAAACTTGCTCAGTTAGGGTTTCTAGACACAAACCCAAGTCATACATTTTGAAGCATTCCACACCTTATTCTTCATTTCTATGTCAATATGATTGTAGGATTACTTCATCAGAGATTCTCTCAACACTTTCTAGCCTTCTTTTTGCATTTATTTATGGAGGATCTTCATGGTTTGTGATCATACGTACTTACCTTCTTAACTGTTACACAATGACATACCAAGTCTTCAAGAATTAGATATTTTTATGTTCATAGAATCTAGGGAGAATTTTGAGAATCTCCATACCTTATTCCACTTATCCCACCAAATTTACTCACCAGAACAATGAATAAGGTCATGAAGAAATAAGTATGTATAGGACTGTGAACACTAGTTCTGAAGTCATCAAGGAGCATTCTTAAATTTGTGACTTCTTATCATCATACCTTCACTTACCTAACCATCCATTGTATGATTTCTTCAATATACAACCTAGAAATCATCACCAGCCACTTGTATGCAAAATTTGTGAAGAAAAGTTCATATATGCATATTTGTTTTGTAATTTTCTTAGTTTGAAAAGCGTGGAATTTTCAGGACTCAAAATATTTGAACTTACCAACACTTCACCAAAACAAAAATGGGTGTTAACACATTATCTTGGACCTGCACCAGACTCCCATATCCATATCTTACTTCAAACATCATACCTATGCACATAAACATCCTTCACGCACCATGACTAGTCAGCCTTGTTTGATATTTAGTGGTAGGAGTATAAGAATGATTAAATTCACACCCAATTAGTATTCAACTTGTAAAAAATTTTACATGAGACCTAATAGTAAATCATACACCTTCCACAGATATTCATCTTGGAATAATCAAAATATCAATGTATAGCCAATATTATTCAAAATAGGGTAGAATCCATACAGAGAAGTCAACCATGAGGAATAATGATGCCACAAATTTGACCTAGGAGAATTATTCTACACTTCTGAGAGGTTTTACTAACTTGTAAACTTGATTTCGATCCAAATAAGTTCATTCTATGCCTATCACTTCAGAAAGGAGGTTTGGAGAGAGAACACTGATAGAAAAATGAATAGACCATTTTTGTTCCTTAACCATTTGTCCTCAAACCTTTTGCAAGAGTTAAATCCTAGAGTGATATTCAAAAAGTATTTCTATGATTTATCTCAAGGAGGCTTGATAATTTTTTTTGAGTGCTAAGAAGACAGGTCACTGTTTTATCCCTTCTCACTTTACCCGATTTTAGTAAAACTTGAATATCTTCAAAATTCCTCTTCAAATTTGATGAAATTTAACCCTGAGCACTACAAAACCTCCTTATACATGATCCATAGATTGGTTACTCATAAATGATCTTGTATAGTCTATACCAATCTTATTTTTCCAAGCTTCCACTGTTAGTTCTCAAAGGCAGTTTTAGTGAAAACTAGAATTTTTCCTCCAAGTGATAAATTGTAGTCTTTTATTTCTCCTTAATTACCAAGGAACATTGGAATTTTATCAAAATATATCATAACGCTCATCCGAATCACGCGAAGCTACCAGGTCCCTTCTTTATGAAAGCTTGTCAAGACGTTAGCATTCATGTTCATATTCTATATTACTAAAGCATACATTCAGATGTAGATCATTACAATCATAATAAGGAAACACAATAATAAGGAAACATGTCAGATCAAACCATTAATAAGATCAATTGCACTATGTGTTCACCATACTCAGTTACATCAATTACTAGAATCCATCCACAATTATCCATTGATACTAAAAATATTACATAACAAAATTTGAATACATTACAAGAGTCATAAGAGAGTCATGCGTACTAGAGCATCAGAGCAGAAAAAATATATTACATATCACCGGTATCCAAAACAATGAAGTACAACTAGTATATATAGGGGTGGGGCCTTTCCCTTCACTGCCCATACATCTAAAAATATACTGCATGCCCAGAACATACATCATGCATGCTTTCCTAACAAGCCTAATAATAGACTAATCCTGAAGTTAGACTTCGCCTTAATACTATTGCTATCTTCCATGAGTGTGTTTGAACTACAAGTTCATTCTCCAAAAATAGGCCTTGCATGGCCACTAAGTCTTAATGTCCTTATCTTCTATTTGAGTGGAACTGTACCAATGAAAATTGACATGCAACCTTCAACCACACTTGACCCCCTGAGGTCATGCCAGAGCAACAAATTTTGAATGTGTGAATAACTAACTATAGGAGGATTAGTGACTAAGATTTGGTAATGTGATCTCTTGGCAGCTGAGTTGGAAGGGGAGATTTAGAGGTTATGAACATGTAGCGTAAATTCTATATGGTTTATTTAACTGAATTGGATCTAAGCGCTAAACTAGTTCGAAGAGTCCATGTAAACTAAATGAAATTAAAAATCTATGCTACCGCTGAAAGGGAAACTAATCTAAACAAATCACAAAACTAAAATATTACAATCACAAACAACAATTTTATTCTATTATAAATAAATAAAATATTTCTACACTAAAACTAAACAAGCAAGATAACCCGGTGTGGTTATTCACCTTTGTTGAGTGTATTGAAACTAAACTATCTTAAAAAAAGAACTTTTCCAAATAATCTATGATGTGTAGGCAACCTCCTATAGATATTCTCTCCTTCAGATCCATAGGGATTGGTAGAAGAGGATCCGTCACCAGGGGTTGCTATGAAATATTCAAACCCTCTTGGACATTAACTAATTACTTGCAAATGAAAGGAAATTGATTTCTACTCTATTTGATATGATGTAACAATGATAAATTACAGGAATGAAGGAAATCAAACAAAAAATCCAACCTAGAATTCACTAAGCAAAGGTAAATATAGTTGTGTAGTAATTTTTCCCCTCAGTTTATCCTTTCTTTCTTTGTGTGTCCATATGAGTCCAAGAATTGGGAATGTAAAGGCAGCAATAGGAGAAGGCGCTTGAGCAATGGAAACTTGAAGGAAGTTTGGTTGCAATGTAGGTGGAAGAGACATAACACAAACAAAAAGATCTTGGCTATGTAATTTCAACCAAGATTGTGGCAACAATACTATGCAAGATACACAAAAATTCTCAGGCCCATTTTTCTTGAATACAAGCATGGAATATATAGGAATTGGGCTGGGATGTGCCTTCATGCATAATGTAAGAAGAGGTAGTTCAAAATTAATTAAATCTATTTAAAAATAGAAGAGGGAAGGAAAACTAAGCAATCAAGACTATTTTTGGCAATTTGGTTCACAAACATACCCTAAAATTCAATTTAAGTGAAAGCACGTGTGTCAAAATCATGCATGAAGAGTTCTGGAAAAATCACGCAAGACTGCTGACCAACACATGGAGGTGGTCCTAGGACCGTCACCCTATCTGGGAGGCGGTTCTGACATTAAATCCAAAACAACACAAAAATGAGCGGGAAGCTAGAAGAAAGCATGGAAAAGCTAAGTAAGGATGTCTAGGCTACAAATATACATTGAGAATGGGTTTAGGAACTCGAACACCTTTTGAAAGGACATGAATCATCATTAGGGACTTTTGTAACTATTTTCTGACAATGTAGCACATGTAATTTTGGGTGCGTATAGGAACTTCCTTTATTTTTCCTATTTTTAGATTGCTTCTGCAAAATGGCTAAGTCTCTTGTCAACCTGCGCATTCCTATGTAAAAAATCTATTTATCCTTACTGCACCCTCCTCATTCTACCATGTGTGTGTGTTTTATTCTTCCTTGGTACTTAGCCATTTTTCTCCATCCAACATTACCCCACACTAGGTATGTTGGTCGTCCTCAACAACATCAGAAACTGAAGTGCAAAAGAATGGTAGAAACTTCTTCAAGAATAAAATAATAAATAGTAATTGGCTTGAGCTAAAGAATTTAAAGAATTAATCTTCCTTAGAAGGGAGGACACATGGAAAATCCTTAACCAAAATTCTCTGCAGTTCTTTCCACCCCTCTAATTATTTTCTTACTTGCACTGGTGCATTATAATCAATAACAGGGACCTATGCAAGAGTTAAATCATCAATTTTCCCCCTTATCTACTCTATCAATGCTTCTAGATGCTTGTCTGCATAATTCAATGCATCCATTATACACGTGATTTGAGGGAAGGGTTATTTCAAATGTTCCTTGAGTGAGGATTTTAGTAAACTTATCAATTCCCTCTTTTGATCCACCTCTGCTAAGATCTTCTCTCATTCTAACATGTTATTCTTATTCTTGGCTTAGAAATATTTTAACTTTGCTTCATCTCTGACTACAAGAAATCCCACGACATGATCAAAGTCCTCAAAATTATCATACAAGACCCCTTCCACTTGTGCAACCACTTTAATTTCAGCTAAAAATGCATCGTAATGCACAAGGTGGGCTTTGATATGATCCATGTCTTGTTGTTTCTATCATGCTAGTAAATCTTCAATAGATGATAGAGTGATAACATTTTTGTTGTGAGTGATCATCCATTCCAAATCCTCAAAGTAATGTATGGTTGTCTCATATTTAGGTTGAACTTGGCTTGTCAAGTCAAGAAGCACAAGTGTAATCACATTAATGATGCATTCTTCTTTCTTGTATGTGGCGTGCATCTACCCTTTCTCTTCCCACACCTCTTTCTTCAATTGCGCAATGATATTATATTTCTCCTTTATCTCCTTATCTCATTCTCTAATCTCCCTATCCTTCTCATCAATTTATTTGCGTATGTTCCTTATTCTGTAGTCCTTATACAAAATTCTAAGTCCAACGTCTGTCGATAGTTTATTAAGAGCATTACATGCTTGTTCATCGATTAACATTTGAGAATCAACTATCGAGTATGCTTCACCTAGTGTGGACCTGAGTTGGGTATATGTTAGTGTGTGCGTGTATTTTTTCTTAAGCTAAGTTAAATGAATAAGAACTACCACCTAAGTAGTTCTATAACAAAGATAGGTCAAAATCTAGGCACCATCAAGATGAGAGCTAAACAAGATTAACACTAAGCATAATGCATTAACTTTGAAAGAAGATCAAATCAACATGCTAAAGTATTCAAACCTCTACTTCTCTAGATCACCAACAAAAGAAAATGGACCTATGTAGACTCCATGGAAATCAAATTGATTGTTTTGATCTTCAAGAACCTAGGAATGGGACCTCATCAAAGCTTGGCTACAAGACCCTTTGACTATTCCCATATGACCCAAGCACTTGGCTAGAAAAATGCAAGAAAGGAGGCTTAGCTCTTCAAATGGTGAATTTCTCAAGAATAACAAAGAAAATCTTATAGTCTATTTGTTATGTGCTTTGCTCTTGTCTTCTCAAGGAACATAGGTGTAAGTGTAAAGGTAGGAGGAGGGCTCTTTATATAGCCCAATGGATAAAGGAACCACTACATCCCTTTGCATGTGGGATAATAGGGATGTTGAGTTAGTTGTGGATAAGGGGGGTTTAGGTAGGGTTGAGTTAACTTTAGGAGGGTTTAGCTTGTCCCTTAGTGACCCATGTAGATAAAGGGGGCTTATTAATTAATCAATAAGATTAATTAATAGATGTGCAAGCTTTTAGAGGAATATTAGCATGATTTAGACTATAGAAGGGGATTAAATCAATTAAATATTGATTTATTGGTTAAATGAAAGGGAAATATGATTAATTAATAATAATTAATTAGTCTAGATAGAAGGGGGGATTTATTAACGGAAGGTCGTTAATTAGGGTATTTGTTGGAAAGGAGACTTAATTAATTAGCATAGTGTAATTAATTAACAACAATAGGAAAGAAGATAAGTGCTTTTGATGATATGTTGCCAATTTGCAGGAAAGGTGATAATTAATGTAATTTAAGTATTTAAATTTCTCGAGCGTAATTATGGGTGTCTACAATTAGTGATTGCAAGCTAACTTCAAACTCTGGATCCACCATATGTGATTGGAACACCCAGGAGATCATATCTCTGGTGTACAACAAGGCTTCTTATTTCCTGAAAAATGACCAATAGAACATGTACTTTATGTCCACTATGCTTTGGAACCTTGTGCGCAACACATTTAACGAATCATTGTCATAATGCATCATGGGTCCCTAAGGTGTATGCTTTGGTTCTCTCTTGTTCTGGGTACCCTTCGGAAAACTCAAAGCAAGGGTGTTCTATGAATATCCTGTTTTACCTTCACTCTTTTATGCCTCTCCTCGCACTACTTCTTCCTCCACAATGTGCTCTACTTCATGCTCAATTTGGCACTCAACTTTAGTTTTAACCATGTGCTCAACTTTTTTCTCCTTGGTAGGCTCTTGCCTTTCCTCTAGAATATGTGAGATATGTGCATCTATCCCTTCCATCTACATGTCCATGACTGGAATTTCCCCATGTTTCCCACTATATTCATCGACGTCAGACTCCTCAACATCATGTACCTTAGGGATACACTATGCAAAATCCTCCTCATCCCTTTTTACCTACTCAGTCTTTTCTATGTCTTCACTAGACACCTTCTGCTTCTTCATGTCTATGGGATTGTTTCTTCAGACTACTTCCTTGAACTTGCACTTGGCTCAAATTATTTGCACATAGGGGTATTTTTCACAATGGCTCTTTGGGTCAAGTTTTATTCATCACTTCCTTCTTCCTCCTCACTGATAGGATGGGAGCCTAACATGCTCTCTTCTGTTCAAACGTATTCTTCCATGTCAGATCCTTAGGGATAGTCAAATCATCCTCCATGTACTTTCCAATGACCTCGCTTGGCTTCAAATATATATAAATTTTTGCAGTCACCATTCCTGCTATTGGAAAAGTAATCAAACTTGTCATGTTGATATCATCTAATATCATCTCCTCCTCATATGTTCTCATCTTTGGGTAAACCAGTGACTAGTATAGAGTATGATGCTCATAACCTATTATCTACATCAATTGTGATCTTGTGCACTTCCTTAAACCTATTCATATTGTTTTGCAAATATTTGGTTATGAATGCAAAAGGTAACACCAAGGAAATTTATTTCCATCCTTTAACTCAAAAATTCCAATGCAGAAGTGTTGATACACCAAGAATTTGGCCTTTCCCTCTAGTTACACAGGTAATTTATTAGGAATGTGCCACTTTTCCCTGAATGCATCGCACATTCTCTTGTACCACCTATCTCCTTGAAAATTTTATGCAAGAGTTATATTTTCATAGGTGTACTTAGAAAATATTTTTTCAGGGACTTAGATTCCTTAGGATACTCCCATATCTTATCATTAGGTCCATCTAGCACCCCAATCTCAAAAAATACTATTAATAAAAAAATATTCCCAAAATTTAGTTTGTCACCTGTGTGGGCCTCCTCAATAATGTCTTAAGATACAAATCCCATGAGGTTATAGAATGTTCCCTATGTAATAATCCTTGCAATATAAAACCATCGTTTATTCACTTGGCCACATCACTCTTGTTCATTCAATGTTGTAAGTATGTGTGTTTCTATCCTGATAACATGATCATCTAGTTTAAGAATGTCTATCGTGCGACTCCCTTAATGATAGTTAAACTCCTTAGCAGTATTCTTCACTTCATCCACATCATCCAAGTCGAAGGGGAGTTTTACACATGTGCTTCGAAGTCCAGAATACTTGTAAATTAGTGATGCAGTTAAGCACATCCTTCTTCCAACAAATTATAAGAAGTCTTCATGAACTCCCGACATCAACCATTGGTACAAAAACTCAGGATTTCCAAACTATGTTAGGAAAATTATTAGTGCATACATATATTATTGTTGTATTATATAGTCAGATGTAAAATGATAGTTGGTTAGTTGTTAGATTTTGTTATATTGTTATGTGAGATTTGGTTGTTAAACCAAACTCACATATTAAGTATGTTTGGTTGAGGAGGTTTTCTATTTTACAGGAAACATCTTCCCTATAAATTTGTAACCTATGTATATGATTGAGATCGATTTATTTTTGTGTAAAATTCTAGTTCCCATCATCTGGTATCAGAGCTGAGCATTTATCAGAGTGGATTAGTTAGAGATATTATCCTTGTAATGGAAAGTAAATCAGGTAATATTTATGCTCTTCATTATCACATATTATGTCAACAATATTGGTTGTGTTATTGGCATCATATTTTTCTTTAAAATAGTGCTAAAGATGTTACATTAAGCTTGGCCTCGGACCATTCCATAAAGCATTTGTGGTTCATTAGAATTATGTGCATATAATTATGAATGGGTTGTATTTTTTATTCACATCATGATAGTGTTTGCATTTAATTCCTCCTTGAATTACATTTAGATCAATATTTTCATCCAATAGAAAAATTCATGCAAAAAAGTGTAGATCTCTACCCATTACCAACTCTATCAGTCTAAGCCATTTTCAATGACTGATCAGGTTTTCTTATTTGATTGTTTTTTCATGAGAATTAGTACTACTTCATTGCCATCATAATTATGATTTCTTGGGTATTTAGATCTGGATATGCTATGCAGTGAATTTATACATTCAATTTCAGATCAAATACGTACACAGTCCTACCTATACATGTGAAGCTTTCCAAATTTCTGCACAAATATAATTGGATCCTACATTGAGTTCAGTTAATCTGATGGTGGTGGAGATTTGTATTTCAACGTAGCTTTGTGTGTCTAATGGTAAAATGCAATTAGATGCTAAGAAGTATTGGTGATATTTGTTCTTCCATTTTTCTGTGTATTTCACGTTTCTTGCAGAGATCAAGGTGCATTGTTTGATCTAATTAGCTCATGATAAGTCTTATTGTTTATAAAATAAACATGCCCGTATGAATCTCTATCATCAACGGAAAGTGCATTTCACAAAGGTCCGTAATCTATTTGTAGTTGATGAGAATTTTTCAGCTGTACAGTAGCGCATGCATCATAATAGAAACTTGTTTACATGGATCAATGGATACAATGAGTAAAGGAAGAGAAGGTGTGATATAATTCATTCACATATTTCACTAGTGCCACACTTGAATCATGGTCAAGAAATTTTATAGCCATCACATTTTCACACTTGCATGCTCTAATATACTAACCTCTGTATTCAGTGAGTTTTCTTTTACGTGCAATGTTTTGGTAATTGTTTGAATGGAGACATCTGTTCCACCACTTGATAAGTTCAACGGTGTCAATTTTCACACATGGAAAGTGAAAATTCTTATGCAACTCATGAATAAGAATTTGTGGAAGATTAAAAATGGGCAAGAAGAAAAACTGTCAGATCTAACTAAAGAAGTAGAATGGGAAACAAGGGATGATAAAGCCAAATCCATTAGTGGCTTAGCTCTTTTAGGTATTGAATTACATTATGTTGATCTTGATAAATAATCAAAGGAAATGTGGGGAAATCTAAATAATTTTTTTGGAGAAAAAGCTATAAACGTAAAGTTTTCTATAAAATTGTAGTTGTTTAGATTGAAAATGGATGATGGAATCACCATGTCCAGTCATATTAATGATTTCAAATATCTCACTAGAAAATTAGCAGAAGTTAGTGCTCATGTTGATGATGAAGATGAAAAATCCATACCACTAAATAGTTTTCCTCCCAAGTAAAGTAATGTAGTTTTTACACTTGGTCAAATTCCTTCTAAAACTTTAGAGGATATGATTTCATCTCTCCTAGCTGAAGAAAAGAGAACCAAAGAATACATAGATGAAGAAAAATCTCTATATAGTAGAAAGAAGCATAATATTTTTTCCAAAAATGAAGGAGAAATTGAATGCTACTACTGCAATAAGAAGGGGCATACTTCTTCATTCTGTAAATCTCATGCTCGAGATGTGCTAAGTGAAAAAATTGGCAATGAAGCTAATATAGCAGCAGATGAAGAATCATCAAAATAAGAGGAACCATAACAAGAGGAATGTGGATATTTTTCTGATGAATTCTTGTACTAAGTAGTTTTTTATTGGAAGATAGAAGCACATGAGGATGGAGGGCAATCAACATCCTCTCATCAATCGCCAATAACGAGGCCACATATCAGCTATGATGAAATGTGTGAGTGTGTGTGTGGTGCTTTCATAATAAATGGGTTATGGAAACTTCACATTATGGGGGATGTTAGGAAATAAGGGATAAAATATGTGGAACAGTCCCTCTAAGAATCACAACAGTAGAAACTAATATGCAAAAAATATTACAGATCTAAAATAAAAATAACACAACAGAAAGAGACAATATTTAATGTGGTTCACCCAACTTGGGCTACGTTCACCAAAAATAACTTGCTCAAATTTTATTACAAGCCACCACTCTCTCAGTACAATACCCAGATCTGTTTGGAGCTATGCTCAACAAACTCCACAAAATTCAGACCTGAATTCATACACATCTGCAATGTTACATACATCTTACCATATGAAAAAAACCACATAAGTAGACAAATTCTTAAGCAGTTTTACAAAATCGTGGGTATCAAAACCATGGGCCAAAACCATCCCATAAACCTATGGATCAAAAATATCACCCATATAAGAAAAGAACATTTCTTGGTATATCGGGCACGTTTCAAAGCCAATTTTTTTTTCTCAAGGGCTGCACCCCCGAACCTCGACAACACAATTGTGGAAAGTGTACAGTCTCTTAGTGTATAGTCTTCAACACTTTCTCACATGAAAACAAGATTCACAACCTAACAATCTCCCACTTGGAGACTATTTTTCCTCTGAGCAAGCTTTTCAACTCTTCACTAGTTTCCATGAAGACCAACAAAAGATGAACATAGTTTAAGTTTTTCCCTTGTGACCACCTTGGTCATCATAGTTTTAGGATTCTGATTGGTATGAATCTTCTCCAACTTCAAATTATCTTCCTCCATTTTTTTCCTGATGAAATGGTACCTTCACTATATATGCTTCATCCTAGAGTGGAAAACGGAGTTCTTAGTTAGGTGTATAACACTCTGACTATCACTATACAATTTTCCTTCCTCCTTATGCCCCAAATCCTCAAGAAATTGTTGTAACCAAATCATTTATTTACTTGCCTCTGTGGAAGCAACATACTCATCCTCCGTGGTTGATAAAGCCACCAACTTTTGTAGTCATGAAATCTAGCTCACTGTTGTCCCACCTAAAGTGTAAACATAACCTATAGTGCTCCTCCTTCTGTTTACATCTCCATCCATATCTAAATCTACATAACTACACAAAGTGGTGTCTGATCCACTGTAGCACAAAATTATCCCCATGGTCCCTCTCAAATACCGAAGGATCCACTTTACTACCTGCCAGTGATCTCTACCTGGATTAATCATAAATCTACTCACCGCCCCCACTACATGGGCAATATCAAGCCTAGTGCACACCATGACATACATCAAACTTCCAACCGCTAATGAGTAAGGTACCTTGGACATCTGGTTTCTCTCCTGCTCTGTCTTGGGACACTACTCCTTTGATAACTTGAAATGGCCTACCAAAGGAGTCCCAACTGGTTTAGCATCCTTCCTATTGAACCTCTCCAAGACCTTTTTAATTTACTCTTCATGAGATAAAGTCATCTTTCGTTTCTTCCTATCCCAAGATATACTCATACCAACAATTTATTTGGCTGCCCCCAAATCCTTCATAGCAAAGGATTCACTTCACTGCTTATTGAGTACTTTTATTTCCTACATGTTTTTACCTACAACCAACATGTCATCCACATATAAACATAAGATAATATAACTACCATACACAAATTTCTTTGTATAAATGCAATGGTCAGAATGACATCTAATATAACTGTATGTACCCAAAATTGTAGGGTACTGTACTGCCAAAACGATGTTACACATGCCCATATGATGATACAGGTCACCTCGCAAGGTGTTCAGAATCTAGGAAGGATCTCCAAGTGTATGTTAGCATCCCAAAAACCTTGTCTAAGCTGTGTACTTAATTTTATCCTTTGCCTTTCTTTTTCTAGCTTTTTGACCTTCAGTGATGAAACCGCCACCCTGCCAGGGCGGCGGTCCTGTAACCGCCACCCTGCTTAGGGCAGCAGTCCTTTATGTATTCTCCAGCATGTTCTTTTGATTGCGACTTGCGTAATTTTTCAACATTTACTAGATTTTCTCAACCTCCTTAGCTTGTATTAATGTTTTATGTTCCCTGGAATAGTGTTTCTTCATTCTTTAATGGTAAAAGAGTTCTAATAGGAATCACCTTTGGGTGAATGTGAAATCTATAAATATCCAGCTTGTTTTCAAGCAAATGGCCCCTCAACTTCTCATTTCCATTGTTTAGTCTTTCAATTTATTACTTAGAATTCATTTTGTTTCATGTTTGCATCCATGCTAGCTTTTCCTTTACTATTAGAAGCCATTTGATCTTCTTGCTTCAGTCTTGTTCATTGTTGCTCATACAAATTAGTTTAGAGGAGAGTAGTGTCATCTGTAGATTGAATCCATTAAATTTGCAGGTTGTGTTATTCATAGAAGGTAGATTATAGAATCTCTCAGTACACTTGTGTTGTATTCCCGTAATAATTACCACTAGGAATTACATACGCGAAGCTCTATCACTTGCGATGTCCCTCTCCTACTCACATTATATTTCGTCTATATCTAAAGCTGTCATTGTTCAAATAACTTCTTCTGTTGATGCTAGCATATACACGCTCTTCTGGATTAACGTGAACATGAAGGAATGAGGAGATCATTCTAAGGGTACAAAGTCATACACTACTAGATTCGCCACTTTTCTGCAAATTCCAGGTTTTATCTGTTAAAGTTCTAGTTAAAACATATCAAATAGAGTAGTGAATTATTTCATTTCAGTTAAATTTCACTTTCTATTTTACCCAGGAAGCTGTGGGGATTGATAGTTTCTCAGAAACTATGATTCATTCCTCACTTCTGAGGTAGGATCGAGAGTATTTTAATTAAAGTTAATCAGCTATTTAGTTATTTAGGATAAACTCACAACTGCACAGGTAAGTAGCTGCACCATGCTACTTTGCATGTTTTAATTTTTTTATTAGATTAGTTGTCATTTTTGAATATACTAGATTAATTTCTCTTTTAATTCTATTAAAAAATTCTATCAAAAATACAAAAAATAGAGGAATATATATATATATATATGTTGTAGATATGTCTTGCATAATTAGTTTATTTCATTTCAATTAGGTTTATATTGATCTTGTATGACAATCACGGGACCTAGGGATCCCAGGGAATATGTTTTTGAGCCAATCGTGCCTCAACCAAATCTTGTTATAACAATAACTAACATAGATCAAAATCTCAGAATTCAGGTCTTTCGAACAACAACAGACCTACAAGAAATCAGCACACAGCTAAGAGGATTAAACATAGAAGACGACAAAGCACACATGTTCTGGTCAAATTAGCCAAATTATAGACTGCCTTGATAGATATCTGTATGACTGTAGAAGGACCTGAAATATAGCAAAAATTCAGTTGTGATCCACTAGTCCCATAGCTAGATACAGGAGACCTCCTCGTTGATATAGACACTAGCTTACGTATCTAAACACCTTTTAGGTACTCTTAGAAAATCATGCAACTTCTAGTTCTAAACGTAGAGGCCGAAAAGGCATACGATCACTGGATACTCGAAATCAATGATTGACTCTTCATATGACCATAGGAGGTCCACAGTAACCATGCACTTACGGTTGTGATCCATAGGTCCCACAACCCAATGGGCCTATAAATCAATCAAGTATTGACACCAGCTTGTGAACACTGGTGTTTAGGTCCTCTCCACTTCCACTAGACATTCTCACACAACTATCATTATTAAACGTAGCAACTAATCAAGCTAAATATTTTTAGACTAGACCAAAGAATCATCCATAAAGCACCAAAAGATCCACTACACATTTATCCATTCCATTTTCATGACCTTGTCAGGAGATATATACAAAGCATCCATAGGTCATCTTTCACATACCTCATAACCCATAGATTAGATCATGACAGAGCTTGATATTGATTTTAGACTTCGATCAGGTATCCTCACCGAATGGTCTATCACACCGATTCAATTTAGGAGGGCCTTCTTTTCCTTATATTTGTAGATCCCATTATTACATGTTGAAGACATAAGATAACCTAACTAGTTTATCTACACCCCACGTATATTCCATCCCCACCAGCTATCTCAACATGACCTCGAGAGGTCGGGTGCGAGGAAGAGTTACTTGTAGATTCCCATGCTCGCTGGTTACTTTTCCATCATACAAAATTTGTGGACCCAACGTGAAATGAACACGTAACCTTCTGATTCAGAGTTAGATTTCTACTTGTTCTTCCAATTAATACACTTTTCATCTTTTCCACCTCTTTTTCCTTCACATCAACTTCACCAACAAAATTGGTGAACCCAATGTGAAAGGAACAATTACCTCACTTTCACACTCTTATTTTCATTTTTATCCACCTTCTCTTCTTCCCATTATTCTACAGGTATTTATATACCCCCCAAAATATTTCAAGATACGATGCATATGGTAGACATCTCCTAGGTCTTGAAGCATACTACGATCAATTAAATAGACAACCATCACCCTCGCTCTCAGCATGGGGTGACAACTATTCAAATAACCAATTTTCAACACAAACTCTGCCTCAAAGGACTAGATATAGTTCTTCTTTTAAAATAGAGGAGTTAGATCAGCTCACTCAAATGCAACAACTAGAGCCTTCAAGTTCAAACAACATGATGCTCACTGGAGAATCTGGTTCATCTCCTCGGGTGTTGCTTAGACCACAAATTAGTAGATAGTTAGATCCATATCTATTTTTAGATGATGAATACTTAGCATGTTATGCTAGGAGTGAACAACACTCTCAATATATGTACCCACCTATAGGAGGTTTGTAAACACAACCCGAGGTCTCATTCCAAGAAAATACCCCCATTCCTCCACCTATAGGAAATGCCCTCGGTGAAACTTGGTAGGGCACCGATCAGTTCATAGCAGGGTACCATATGTCTACACAGCCTCAAGATATACAACAACTGCCACTAAGGTAAAATACCATTTCTTCACCAAATGAGGCCATCTCAACCTTATTTGAGAAGGTTAGAGGGTTGGAACTTGCTCAAGAAAATCAAAATTCATAGTTCATGCAAGCAGGAACTTCCAATCCTCCACATAATCCTAGCCAAGTAGACCTCCTCACAGGAACAGGTACGTTGGGCATGCCTCCTCAGTATTTACAACAAATTCCAACTAGAACCGTGTTTTCTAACGCCACTCCAGTTGAGAATATAATACCTCTCGGCTTAGTATAAAACAACCCATTCCTGAGCAATGCTCCTCCATAATTAAACATGTATTCCAAATCACCACAGGGAGATATGTTCTCTTCTCCTGGCATATTCTCTCAAACAAAGGGATTTCCTTATGCCCTTGCAAATACATGTGCTATGCCATATCAACAACCCATTCCACCTCCAGCCCCTCAACAAGCACCATCAATGGTTGAAACCTATTCGATAGGGACTTATTCAGAATATTTGAAATAACCTTTAGACTTCACTATACGAAGCGTCATGCTTCCAAGACCTCTCCCTAATCTACCCAAGTACAAACGAGAGGGAGACCTGAATGCACATATTAAGGCCTATGCCACAGCCATTCAAGAACTGCTCCCTTGGGATGGAGTTATTGCTAAAATATTCCCCAAAAATTTAGAGGGTATCGCCCTCGATTGGTATTACAGAATACCTGAAGCCTCAATACATTCATTTAAAAAACTCGTTTCAGAGTTCATCAAGGTGTTAGACATGAACAAATTTTTGAGAACATGAATCAAGGTTGCAACTCATGACTCCATGCCCAATGGATGCTTCAGGCTACTGATCATTCATCTAGCAGGCAGATGCCCCCACTGAGTCGCCAAACTGTTATCAAAATTTCACCCCCCTAGGTAAATTTCGATAACATGCATCAGATTCTCAGGTCCCAGGAAAATTGATTGATTCGGGGCCAAAATTCAAGCTTGCAGGGTCCCTTCAGGTAATTTTCTAACTCCCCTGGCCGAGGAAAGAAGGAGAAAGCTCTGAGAAAGTGCGGAGAAGGTTGCAGAAAGCAAGTAGTTCGGGCCAGGAAAATTTGTGAAAATCGGCTAAGTCCCAGTCCAGCACAAGTTGGGACAAATGGGACAAAAGTACGCGAACCACCCGAACCGGCCGAAATGAGTCCAGTCGGCCCACAAAGCATTTGGGACAAGTGGGACAAAAGTACGCGGCGGGCGCGAAATGCCGGTTCGACCGAGAAAAAAATTGGCTTAACTGCTTAGAGGGGAGCAAATGGGACAATCGGGCCAAAAAGATGTGAACCGGCCGAATCAGCCGAAAAGGGTCAAGTCAGTCCGAAGCAAAGTGGGACAAGCGGGCCAGAAATACCCGAACCGGCCGAATCGGCCGAAATTGTCCCAAAAGGTCCAAAATCAAAATAGGACGTCCGGGACAAAAAGACCCGAAATACGCGAAGAAGCCGAAGGAGCTGAAAGCCAAACAAAAGGTGCCACGTGTCTTTGGCCAAATGAGGGACAAGGAAGCCCATTTTGGGTGGATCGGAGGTTTTTGTCCCAAGCAGCACTGGGACGTCCGGGACGGATGGACGCGAAGTACACGGAAGACCCGGCAGGCCCGAGAACCATTGAGAAATTGCCACGTGTCATCAAGAGAAGCCAAAAGGTCAAAGGGCAAGGTTTGAAGCGCTGGCCCGAGCCAATAGAAATTGGACATGTGTCCAATGGAGCATAGAAGTGTGAAACTTGGGGAGGAGTTGGAAAGTTTGGCCAAATCTAAGCCAAAAAGGGTAAAAGTGAAGGAAGACCCGGCAGGTTCATCAACCAACCAATGCATGCCACGTATCCCTAGTGGCGGGGCGTGGGAAAAAATGTGGAAAATATTCCAAGGGCACCAAAAGTCAAAATTCAAGAGACAGCCCGCAGAAAAGAACAGGAGAGAGAATTATTCAGCGAATCAGCAGGTGCCACGTGGCGTCCAAGTGGCAGTGCGCGGGAAAATATTTTAAAATTCGTTTTGATCTGTTCAGTGCCCTAAATCTTCAGATCGCCATATCTTTTGATCCAGAGCTCAGATTTACATGTTCTTTATATCAACGGAAAGTTGTTGAGATGCTCTACATGATTCTGGGATCAATCTCGAGTTTTGGTGTAGTCTGAAGAGAGAAAATCGAGAAACAGCTCTGACGTGTGGTAATGGCCAGAAGCGACCTTTCAACAACCTGTTTTAATGCTAATAGGTCGCATTCTTCTTCTGCACGGCCAGAAGTGACATTTTAGCAGCCAGATTAATGCAAATGGGTTGCATTCTCCTCCAAATCAGTCAAAGTGATAGGGTATGGGTTTGTAAGATCCTCCATGCTGATTTAATGCATCTGCAGTCAATGAGGAATGGGCTTGCACGTTTTCCCACGTTTTTTGTCCCCTGGGCTCGACCCATGTAGTGTAAAAGCCAAATTTGGCTCATTTTTAAAAAAAGTTGTTCATTCTTTCTGCTCGGCCCTCCCTTCTTTTCTTCTCTAGGGTTGAAAATGGAGTTCGAACCTCCTCCCTACTCTGTAATGGCGTTTTTTGCCTTTTACTAATGGAATGATGTTCTGTGCAAACTTCTGAAGCAACAAGACGTGTTTTGTGATGCATCTGTCCATCCTTTCTCATTTTTTGCTTGTTTTCTTCTTGCCTCTCTTCATTGTAGGTATTTATGCATGTTTAAACGTTCACTGCAGATCTGGAGCTGTGTTCATGGAGTTTTGGGACACTTTCTGTGTGAAATCTATCCTTGGGCCTGTGATGCATCTGTCCATCCTTCCCAATGGCTCACCTCTCTTTGTCCCATGGCAGTTTTGATAGATGTTCAACATTCTCCTTCTCTGGTGTATCACCGTTTTAGTGTAGGATTTTGCTGTTCTTCCCCCCTCTCTCTCTCTGTCTCCTTGGCATGGTTAGATTAGGATTAGATTAGCTTGCCTGCACTAGAATAGCTTGTGGCAGGTAGTTTAGGAGCAGGAACCAGCCTTCTCTGGAGATTCCTCTCTCGGTTTTACAAGTCCCATGCTTGGAGAGAGGTTTCCATGTTGTGCAATCACACTGGATGCCTGAACATCAACCTAGAAGCCTGATGTGCGTCCAGGGGTGCTGTGATTTTGCACTAACAGTTTTGGCACGCCGGGTGGGACCTTAGAGGTCTTTCACTTCATCTTTTGCAGGTTGATGTGTTGCTATGAAGATTTCAACCTTTGGAGGCACTTGCAAACACATCTGGCGACTCCATCTGATCAACAACCCATTTCTCTGAGCTTGCAGACCCGTTTCCATACATTTTCATCCATCTTTCTTTCCATCCCTTTCATTCTTTTCCATTCCATGAAGTTGTGCAATCATGACTTCATTTCCATCATGGATTTCACATCAACAACAGCAGTATATTCCACCTCCAACACGTTTTACAAATCCTCCAAATCAGCATTTTGAGCAGATGCAAGATCAGTATGCATACCCATATGAGCATAGCAGTGCCAAAGTTAGTTTGGCTATGGAGCTTTCCAAGAGCAAGGGTGTGCATACAATGAAGACCATCAGATCCAAGATGCTGGTCTGTTGGAGAAAATCCAAAAGATGGAGGAGGGGATGGTGTAGTCCAGGGCTCAGGCACAGATGAGAGCATTTGGAATCGGTTGTGAAGCACCCTGTCCATGGGTGGGACCTTTTCCAAGTCATTACAGCCCTCAGGAGAAGCTTGACTTCATGATTGCAACGCTACCTTTGCTTGCAAAGTGGATTGAAGAAATAGAAGTGTATGAGAGAAGTATTCAGCAACCTTGTCAACAGGTAAACACACCATCTCATGCCTTTTCTTTTCCTCTTTCCCAATCTATTTCAGTTCAGCAGTGTCAAGTTTCAAACTCTCCATCTGCTGTCCCAAATGTTGAATCCATTTCTCCACCTCTCAGTCTTCCACCACACCTCGATTCTTCTTTCCTTTTTCCTTCCAAACAGTCATCCCCTCCACAAGAGCTAACAGAAACACCCCCTCCTCCAAAGAAACAAGAGGTTTCACCTCCTCCACCACCACAAAAAATTGTCAAATCAGTGGAGTTTCAACCTATCCCTCCTTTTGCATTCCCAATTCCATGTGGGAAAGAAGAAATTGTAAAAAACAGTCATCAAGGACAGCAGGAGGAAGAGCCAAACAGAAAAGAAATGACAGACAACTTGAAGGTTTGGGCTGCCAAATTTGGGATAACAAGGATCCCCTTGATGGTCAAGCCTACAGAAGAAGCTAGGGTTGGAGAACAAATGGTGGTTAGGACTGATTTTGTTGCAGCAGAAGAAGAAGATCTTGCAGCCCCAACTTGTCCTCTAGAGCAGCAGATTGAAGAGTTTGACTTGAAAAACTTCATGCTGGAGAAGGAGTTCAATCAAGAGCAAGATTGCCTTCAAACATTGGAGGAAGGAGAAGCTGCTCCAAATCCAAAAGAAGAGGAGCACAATCTAGCTATGGAGGAGAAAAACGCAGATCCAAGGGCTTTGAGCACAAAGCAGGTTACAGAAGAACCTTCAGTTCTTCTTTCCACTTCATCTCTCTCAAGTTCTAGCACTAAAAAGGAGTTTGATCTCTCAAACTCAATATTGGAGAGTGAAGGAAACCATGGTGGTCAAGTTGCAGATCAAGAGGACACCATGGAGGAAGTTGAACACGAGCAGCAGGATAGCAATGAGGCAGTTTACCTGTCAGATTTGGAGGACTGTTTTGATGGAGAAGAGCCGGTTGAGTTTTCACAATTCTCTCTTTCATCATCCACACTCCAAACACCAGAGCCTGCTGCCATGAAGGAGAGCTTTCATTTGCAGCAGCCTGCATCTTACAACAACCCTTTGGAATCAAAATTGGAAGATTCTAATCTTCCCTGTTCTTCATTGGAGGAAGAGAAAGGACAGAAGGATTCCACCATTTCTTCCACACCATCCATTCAAGGTCTGCAAGAGAACTCCATTCCTGGAGTTGAAAATCAGAGCAATGGGCATACTCAATGGATCAGACCTTGCCCAATCAGGTACTTGGCTTCATTGGAGCCAAGGGAGAAGCCAAAACCAGTCATGCTCGCTTCTGAGCATGAGAGTGAGATACAAAGTACCGAGGATCAGCTGCCATACCTCTTCAATTCAAATGCAGAGCAACTAAAAGAGGTATTGGATTTGCCTTCAGCTGATACCTTGATGATTTGGGTAGAAGATCAGCTTCTTGTTGATTTTCCATCCATCCAAACAGCCATGATCAGTGCCAAATCAATTCCATGGCTGCCAATTTTGAAGAAAGGAAGCTATTTCTCACAACCAATTGCAGGATTTGTTTAGCTTGCCTTTGCTTCCAGTTAGAGTAGAGTAGCTAGGTTTGCTTTCAGCAGAAGAAGTGCTTGTGCACACTCTGCATGTTCCATTTGGGGCATGTATGATTTTCAGTTTTGTACATAGTTTTTGGTGTTGCTGGTTTTGCTCTTACACAGTTCGTTTCAGTGGTTTTTGGTGAGAACAACTCCACGCCCGGTGGGTTTCCAAGTGGCTCAGAGGAGAGATTTTCAAATTTCAGATCAGTTTTCAGGCTATTACTTATGACTCCATGCCCAATGGATTGCTTCAGGCTACTGGTCTTTTCATCTAGCAGGCAGATGCCCCCACTGAGTCGCCAAACTGTTATCAAAATTTCACCCCCCCTGGGTAAATTTCGATAACATGCATTAGATTCTCAGGTCCCAGGAAAATTGATTGATTCGGGGCCAAAATTCAGGCTTGCAGGGTCCCTTCAGGTAATTTTCTAACTCCCCTGGCTGAGGAAAGAAGGAGAAAGCTCTGAGAAAGTGCGGAGAAGGTTGCAGAAAGCAAGTAGTTCGGGCCAGGAAAATTTGTGAAAATCGGCTAAGTCCCAGTCCAGCACAAGTTGGGACAAATGGGAAAAAAGTACGCGAACTACCCGAACCGGCCGAAATGAGTCCAGTCGGCCCACAAAGCATTTGTGACAAGTGGGACGAAAGTACGCGGCGGGCACAAAATGCCAGTTCGACCGAGAAAAAAATTGGCTTAACTGTTGAGGGGCGCAAATGGGACAATCGGGCCAAAAAGACGCGAACCGGCCGAACCGGCTGAAAAGGGTCAAGTCAGTTTGAAGCAAAGTGGGACAAGCGGGCCAGAAATACCCAAACCCACCGAATCGGCCGAAATTGTCCCAAAAGGTCCAAAATCAAAATAGGACGTCCGAGACAAAAAGACCCGAAATACGCGAAGAAGCCGAAGGAGTCGAAAGCCAATCAAAAGGTGCCACGTGTCTTTGGACAAATGAGGGACAAGGAAGCCCATTTCGGGCAGATCGGAGGTTTTTATCCCAAGCAGCACTGGGACGTCCGGGACGGATGGACGCGAAGTACGCGGAAGACCCGGCAGGCCCGAGAACCATTAAGAAATTGCCACGTGTCATCGAGAGAAGCCAAAAGGTCAAAGGGCAAGGTTTGAAGCGCTGGCCCGAGCCAATAGAAATTGGACACGTGTCCAATGGAGCATAGAAGTGCGGAGCTTGGGGAGGAGTTGGAAAGTTTGGCCAAATCTAAGCCAAAAAGGGTAAAAGTGAAGGAAGACCCGGCAGGTTCGTCAACCAACCAATGCATGCCACGTATCCCTAGTGGCGGGGCGTGGGAAAAAATGTGGAAAATGTTCCAAGAGTACCAAAAGTCAAAATTCAAGAGACAGCCCGCCAAAAAGCAGAGGAGAGAGAATTATTCAGCGAATCAGCAGGTGCCACGTGGCGTCCAAGTGGCAGTGCGCGGGAAAATATTTTAAAATTCGTTTTGATCTGTTCCGTGCCCTAAATCTTCAGATCGCCATATCTTTTGATCCAAAGCTCAGATTTCCACGTTCTTTATATCAACGGAAAGCTGTTGAGATGCTCTACATGATTCTGGGATCAATCTTGAGTTTTGGTGTAGTCTAAAGAGAGAAAATCGAGAAACGGATCTGACGTGTGGTAATGGCCAGAAGCGACCTTTCAACAACCTGTTTTAATGCTAATAGGTCGCATTCTTCTTCTGCACAGCCAGAAGTGACATTTTAGCAGCCAGATTAATGCAAATGGGTTGCATTCTCCTCCAAATCAGTCAAAGTGATAGGGTATGGGTTTGTAAGATCCTCCATGCTGATTTAATGCATCTGCAGTCAATGAGGAATGGGCTTGCACGTTTTCCCACGTTTTCTGTCCCCTGGGCTCGACCCATGTAGTGTAAAAGCCAAATTTGGCTCATTTTTAAAAAAAAGTTGTTCATTCTTTCTGCTCGGCCCTCCCTTCTTTTCTTCTCTAGGGTTGAAAATGGAGTTCGAACCTCCTCCCTACTCTGTAATGGCGTTTTTTGCCTTTTACTAATGGAATGATGTTTTGTGCAAACTTCTGAAGCAACAAGACGTGTTTTGTGATGCATCTGTCCATCCTTTCTCGTTTTTGCTTGTTTTCTTCTTGCCTCTCTTCATTGCAGGTATTTATGCATGTTTAAACGTTCACTGCAGATCTGGAGCTATGTTCATGGAGTTTTGGGACACTTTCTGTGTGAAATCTATCCTTGGGCCTGTGATGCATCTGTCCATCCTTCCCAATGGCTCACCTCTCTTTGTCCCATGGCAGTTTTGATAGATGTTCAACATTCTCCTTCTCTGGTGTATCACCGTTTTAGTGTAGGCTTTTGTTGTTCTTCCTCTCTCTCTCTCTCTCTCTCTCTCTCTCTCTGTCTCCTTGGCATGGTTAGATTAGGATTAGATTAGCTTTCCTGCACTAGAATAGCTTGTGGCAGGTAGTTTAGGAGCAGGAACCAGCCTTCTCTGGAGATTCCTCTCTCGGTTTTACAAGTCCCACGCTTGGAGAGAGGTTTCCATGTTGTGCAATCACACTGGATGCCTGAACATCAACCTAGAAGCCTAATGTGCGTCCAGGGGTGCTGTGATTTTGCCTCAACAGTTCCCACTAAAAAACTTATGATGAAGTGGTCGAGGCGCTCTTCGGATAGATCAAGCTGCAATAGATAGCGGTTGCAAGGCATATGGAACAGGAGGTTAATCATCCCCAACCAAAATAATATGACTTATCCTACTACCATAAATTCCAATCAAGGACCTAAAATCCTTAGCAAAAACTACGAGGTGACAACAGATGGAGTAACTGACCAAACAAAAAAAGCAAATATTCTAAATGCTCCACCACCGATTAACAATCAATGAAATAACAATTTTACCCAACAATCAATGCGGTGGATTTTAATCATCCATAACAACAACAACAACAAAAACAACGACAGATCTATACACAGGGTCCATGTCAACACTCAACTGGATATCAAAACCAAAGGCAATAAATACAAAAATTTAATCCTAATAGTCAATGGTTTAATCAGAATTTTGGACCACAACACATGCCAAACCAAAAACCTAGGAGTTATAATCCCAACTCGTATTATGGTTTCCACAAAATTTGAGGCCATGACACTAGGACTTGTTGCAATTACAATAATTTTATGCAACGTCTGCCAGAAGAACAAAGAAAACTCTTCATAGATATGTTCTTAGCAGATCCTGAATCACCTATGCCAAACACTTTCATGGGAGTAGTCTCCCCTCAAAACGCACCTCTTAAGATCTTCAATGATCCACTCCCAAATCATAATAACAATAATAATTAATCCAAATGGGACAAACAAAGGTGTACTGACAGGAAATAACGATCATGAAGCCTCAACTTCACTAAATCCACCCGTTGCACCACAATTAGGAAGTCAACCATGAACTAAGATAGTTGGTCTAGTGGAGTTAGATACTGAGATACACGTGGAAGCCATAACAAGGACATGAGAGTATTCCTCTTAGCCAAATCCAAGTTACTCACCAGAACCAGATAACATTAAAAAAACATTAGTAAAAACCTGTAGGTGCCTATGATTTAATTCCTGACCTAATAAAGACCTTCTCTCACATCTCATTTTTGGACTTGTTGAAGAACTCTCCTGCCCATAGGGTTGCTATTTTAGAAGCATTAGGTTTAGGGAATTTAATTAACATCACTCCACCTCTTGAAACACGGGTAAACCATATAGACTTTTATAGCCACCCTCCAGGGAAGCCAGATAGGGATGCTGAGTTTATATTTGACATAAGCAAAATGCTAACAAATGCTGAAATTGCACACAGAGGCAATCCAACCTTGCATTTACAAGTATGGGTTTATAATCAATTACGTTAAACGCGCAATGGTGGACGATGGGGCAGCATAGTTATCATTGTCCCCTTTTCTTTCCTTCAAAAACTAGGATATGGAGAAACAAACTGTTCCACGACAAGAAATATGCTAAGATCTTATGATAGCCTTAAAGCCACTTTGATTGGGACTATAATACTACCAGTCACCTTAGGACCTCAAAAAAATCCTCACTGAGTTTTATATTATAGATCGGGGAAACCAACTATAATATGATCCTCAGTTGACCATGGATACACCGCTATGAAGGCAATCCCTTCTATGTTATTCTCAAGAAATAAGGTTCTTACACCTAGGAAAGATATTCATAGCAAAAGGTGACCCAAAACCATTCGACATACACCTAGTAGATCTGAAGAAAAGACGAGGCATTCACTCTGAGTTCTGAACTCCCAACAAACCAACTTAACAAACCAATCGACTCAAAATTAGAAGAAAAGTTGATACCTACAATAGAACTAGAAATTACGAAACTAGTCAAAAGTGCATCCTAGCCCTCAAGGATGAAGCTAATGTTGTAGAAACAATATCATTATGAACTACTGCAAAAATTGTCGAATTACTGAAACAAGATCTACCAATTTTCCTACTGTTTGATTTCGTAGGTATGGGATGTACCCTAGGAGTTGGTTCTCTTCCAGCAGAGGAAATTTTCATGGGAGAAGTAACCAAAATGGAAGAAACAGACGCAAAAAATGTCTCAGCATCCATCTTTCCTAGTAAATATTGGACTCTCCATTTTGATGGAGCTAGATGTCGCTATGGAGCTGGGGCAGGTGTGATCTTTACTTCTCCTGAGGGAAAGATCCTACCATTTTCCTTTCAAGTTAAATTTTGAATGTACAAACAATGGTGCTGAGTACGAAGCCCTCCTCCTTGGTCTCATCATAGATAAAGGGATCAATATTAATGACATCAGAGTGTTAGGAGACTCACAATTAGTAACAAACCAAGTCTCTAAAGTATATGAGACTAGAGTAACCTTAAGGCTATCATAACCTCTTAGCATTCGACTTCATAAAATAGAGTTGGATCTAAGAAAAGGATTCGACTTCATATCCATTGAGGCAATCCCACAAGAACAAAACCTTCTTGTACGGATTCGATAGCAACCTCAACTTCACGTTTCACTCCAAGTACAGTGAGTTGGAAGACATAATGTTTCATGGTATCCCTTCGTACTAAACTATTAGTAAAGAAAACATCAATGAACCCTCTTCTTACACACATGCAGCTGAGAATAAATATATCTATCTTAGGTCACATTGACAGCGATAGAGCCACTCTTGATTATCTTAAACACCTATGCAGAAGCTACATCTCACCCATCACTGTATGGTAGATCTTATCCTTAATCCCACATTCATCTTCTTACTTCAAAAATCCCATGGTAGAGTCTTCCCCCACAAAAGGATACTCGACATATACGCAGATAGATAGTGGAGAATAGCTTGGAACTACCTCCAGCCCCAACTTGAGTTTGAAGAAGGTAACACTTCTTTAATCAGAACGAAACCATTGATATTAACATTGGAACGAAGGAAGAACCAATAGATATTGAAACTAGGATCTTTGTTAACTCAAGAAGAGATAGAAATACACAATCAAATCCTCAAAAAACATCAAAAGGATTTTGCATTTACTTATAAAGAAATGACGGGAATTACACTGCACAAGTCGCGGTACATAACCTCATCACCAAATCAGATGCAAATCCAATTAAACAAAAATTGAGACCAGTGAAACCCAAGGTAGCTCTCATGGTGAAGAAGAGGAAGTAATGAAACTTCTCCAGGTAGGGTTCATCAAACCAATTGATTACTCTCAGTGGGTATCTAATATCATTCCCGTTCTAAAAAAGAATGGGAAGATACGCATCTGCACAGACTTCTAGACACATTAACAAGGCTGTGCCCCAAGGATGACTTCCCGTTACCATCCATTGATGTCATTGTTGACACAACAACTAGATTGGAGCTTTTATGTCCCTCATGGATGGGTTCTCAGGATACAATCAAATCAAAATATCTGAACAAGACCAAGCCAAAACCACGTTTATAACTCCTTGGGGAACTTATTGCTACGCTATGTCATGCCATTTGGTCTCAAGAATGCTGGCGCTACATATCTAGTCGAGCAATGACATACATATTTCATGATCTTATTCATAAAATCATGGAATCCTATGTAGACAACTTGTTGGTCAAGGCCAAGAAGCGCTGTCCATCATCCAAGAAGTGCTCCGCATCATTATTTCACTTTTGATCGAATACAGAGTCACATTAAACCCAGAAAAATATGTATTTGGAGTGACAGGAGGGAAACTCCTATGTTACATTATATCATCACAGAGGGATCGATGTAGACCCAGACCAAAATCCGGGCTGTTCTTGAGATAATCCCACCATCAGAATGACTCTGGCATTAGATCGTTTCTTGGAAAGCTCAGTGTAATCCGGAGGTTCATTCCAAACTTAAGTTTTTCTGTTCATCCGATCAACAATTTGTTGAAGAAAGGATTGTTGCATCGATTTGGACTGAAGGAATTCCAACGAGGCCTTTGAAGCAATTAAACACTTCTTACTGTCTCCTCCCATGTTAATGCCACCTAAGACCAGATCATCCTTTGATCTTATATTCACGAGCTACTAGATGTCTCACTAGCCTGCATGTTGGCTCAAGAAGAAAATGATAAGATGAGAACGCGCGATCTAATTTATTAGCCGAATGTTGCTCGATTATGAAACACATTACACATAGGCAGAGAGAGAATGCCTTGCCATAATTTTTACAACAAAAAATTTGAGACATTAAATGTTAAACCAGGAAACAAGGGTCATTGTAAAGACAAACCATTTACGAACATTTCTCACACAAGGATCTTTATCTAAAAAGGTTGGTCATTTCATAACCCTAATGGGAGTATTTGAGTTAACATTCGTAAACCAAAAATCTGTTAAAGGAAAAATCATTACAGACTGGTTAGCTGATAATCCACTAGATGGAGGCGAGCTGGTAGATCTAGACTTTCCCGATGAATGTGTATACTTTTTCGAAACTAGACCCCTCATTTCTACATGTCCCTGGTATACTAATATCATCAATTTTATCATGGACCATACATACCCAGAAAGTGCCACGTCACAACAAAGAAGGTGGTTATGCATTATTACCACTAAATATGTTGTTTTAGACCAAGTGCTCTATCGTAGAGCCTTCGATGGCATGCTTTTAAGATGCGTCAACATAAAAGAATCCAAGAGGATTCTTCATGAATCCCACAGTGGGATATGTGGGGGAAACTTCGGCGGTCACGCCATTACTCGCAAACTACATCGGATGGGATATTTTTGGCCCACTCTTGAACATGATGCAGTGGAATTTGTATGTAAGTGCCACAAATGCCAAGAATTCTCCCACGAGATTCACATGCAGCACAATCCCTGCAACCAATAGTGACTTTATGGCCCTTCTCCACATGGGGTCTAGAATTGATAGGGAAATTCTCTCCCTCATCAACCGATGGCCATAATTTTATAATCACAACCACGAAATATTTTACCAAATGGGTGGAGGCCATGCCTCTCACCACTGTACCAGGTTCGGTGATTGCAAAATTCATTTTGAACCAAATTATCTGCAGGTATGGTGTCCCATAAGTCATTATCTCAGATAATGGCACGTCCTTTAAGAATGATGAGGTTCGTGAGTTATGTAGCAAGTTCAAGATAAACCATCACACAACCTCTCTTTACTACCCTCAATCTAATGGGTAGGCTGAAGCGACAAACAAAATGTTGAAAGCTATTCTCCTCAAAACAGTAAAGGAGACCAAACAAGATTGGCATTTAAAATTATATCCGGCCTTGTGGGCCCACCAAACCTCAGTAAGAACACCAATAGGAGCAACTCCTTTCTCATTGGTATTCAGAGCAGAAGTAGTTCTCCCACTTGAGGTTGAAATACCCAGTCTCCGCATCTCATTACAAGGGATTCTGGATGAAGAATCCTACAGGGAGGCATGTATCTCTCAACTAGAAAGCCTTAATGAGGCTAGGGTAAATTCCGAACAATGGCATAGAGCCTATGCTGACTGGATGTGCCGGCAGTTTAACAAAAAAGTCTATGAGTGAGAAATATATGAAGGAGATCTAGTTCTAAGACTAGATATTTGGATCGATAAGAAAAACGGCGAAGGAAGAAAGTTCTGACCCAAATGGTTAGGCCCATACCGAGTCATGAAGGACTATGAAAATGGTGCGTATCTCTTGTGCACACTAGAAGGTGAGGAATTTGGTGAAACTGTCAATTCCTTGCACCTTAAGTGGTTTTACACATAAAATGTCAAATTCATTGCTAGTACAATATAGCTACCTACATTGCATTAGTCTTTTAGCTGCTTCATTCTATCCATTTTCATAAAAATGATAGTCCAGGAGCTTACTCTTAAAACAATCTGTTACAAATTTCTGAGGATATTGGAAAATATATTCATATCACATCTCTTCAAACATCATCAAATATTTTCAAATCTTCTCATCAATTTCGACAAACAAACATTGACGGAAACCATATTAAGACCTACATACTTGGATTTTCTCTTTCTTTCTACTAGGTGAAGTTGTCCTTGCCCATGGTCTGTTCTAGAAGCTTCTTAGTGTCACATCTATCCCACTTAAAATCTCTTGGAACAAAAGGATATCCCAAAGTCATAGATCAAAAATGTCAAAATCAAATGAAATCAAAAGCACCAAGTGAACAAAATATTTTATTTTACACACTTATTTTCCCCATCAACCTTCAGTGATAAGCCCACATCTCTTACTGGTGATGTGAGGTTGGAAAAGGAAAGAATTTCCCTTACTCACCTATATCTTGCCTTTGGTGACAAACCCATGCTTCTTACTAGTGGCGTGAGGTAGGGTGTGGGGGGTCCAGTCACACAAACTAACAAATATTGGTATGCTAAAAACACAAGTCAAATTTTGTTAAGAGAAAGCAAATATCCAAACATCCAAATTCCAAAGAGATCAAATCCTCAAAACCAGATTTTGTCAACCAGGTTGCCATTTATGAATCTAAGTCTAGATAAACTGAAAAGTAAGTGGCCTTCTAATCTTGGTAGTAGTTATGAGTAGGGTGGGTGTGTAGGTCCAAATTTGGTTCTTGTTCTTGGTTTTTCTATCTCTCATCATTCCATTCAATCAAACTCATACAACTTGTGCCCTTCCTAATTCTTGGTGTTGAGCCCTCGCATCTTACTAGTTGCGTGGATTTGGGATTGGGGCAAGTTCATCTCTTTATCACTATGCATTCATCATGTTTTTCCAATATAAGAAGGAATTACAAACATTTCCCAAAGAGTTCAAAAGTTCAGTACTACCATATGTAAGTATCATCTCATATCAGCACTGCAAAAACATATAGAGTAAAACATTCTATTTACTATCATTTGTTGTCCATTGCATAAATTTTGGAAACATGAAAATCAAATATTCTAAAAACATCTAAAAACACATTTAGAAAATGAGTCACAAAATTCAAGATACCAAGAGTCTAGATCGATATATATATATATATATATACAAATCAAGTTTTGTATACAATGCCATCATGCACTAGGCATGGTCAAAACACTCAATGAGCCCGGAAAGTATGAAAATACTCGTATAAAAAACCTAATAAGGTCACTACAAAAAAGAGTCAAGTGACCTCTTAATCCCTATGGGATCCCTCAGAAGGCACACGATCACGTCTAAGACTCCGGCTACGTCGGCGCTCTGAGTGCACTGAGGGCTCGCGGTTCTAAATAGTAGTTGTAGTCTCGCTATGATAATGTCTCATCCTCATCAGGATCTCTACAGTCCTATACCTGGCTACCTCAACATGGAAGGAAGTCATGATCTCTGCCACATGCCAGATAGGGGCAAAAAAATCAGTATGCCTACCGGCTGCTGAAGGCTCCCCTGCATCCACAGATAGCTCAACACGAGTCTTCTCCATGGGGAGAAATAGGGTGTCAGTACATACCCGATGAATCAAGTCTCGCCACTCATCAACAGACTCTGCAAGCAAAAGAGAAAAAAAATTAGAAAATAATCAAAAGGTGAAACCAAGGATGAACAACAAGAGAGATAACAACTAAGGCAATTCTAGCTAAAACAAATATCAAAAGAAGAGTAATAACTCACTTGGATCTCTGGGCCTCCAAGAAGGATTTATGGGATTTGGGCTTGCCACGGACACCGCCGCTGACTAGTGTTCCCCTCCTATGTTTGGGGTAACATGGCGTCCTGCCATGGATTCTTCCTCTCCACCTAGGTCCTGAGAAAGCAACTCCTCTGAGACTAGAGTGATCCTCTCTGCACTCTACTCTGCCCTCTCAACCTGTATGATCTCCTGAGTGTCATGTCACTCAGGATCGCTATCCTATCCCCCACCTGATTCACTGATCTCCATGTCCTTGGTCCCCTCCTCAGTCTCTCCCTCTGTGAAATCCTCAGACTCGGAGTCTATATCAATGGGATCATCACTGCTATGGGTAGGACCTGTGGCAATCTAAAGTAAATGTTCCTGAGGATCATCGGCTCTCTCTCGAGCATGTACCACCCTCCTGGATGCAACAAGGACACCAGGAGTAACAATAGTCCAACCCCTACCTCTAGGACCTCCCCTAGCCTCCCGAACTGATCTAAACACTGGCACCACTAGGGGAAGCATATCAATATAAGCAAGGCCAAACTACTGAGGAACTTGATCGAAGGGGTGTATCTCTACCTTCCCCATCCTATCCACAAGCTACCCTGTAATAGAGTAGGAAACCAGGGTGTGTACCTCCTTGCCCCACAACCATGCCATGTCTTAATAAGGTGTGGCCTCCATATCCGTAATGGTCAATGAAGCCACCAGTTGATGCGGTGCCCTAAGCACCGTCATCCCTGTCCATCTAGCTTCCCTGATGGCCCTGGGATCTGCTACCTATATGCCCCTCCCATAAAGGATAATGCGCTCATAGACCCAACTCATAACTAAGGTTAGATGGCTCAGCGGCTGTCCCTGTAATCGAACCACCTTGTATAAGTTGTGATAGGTGGTCCCAAGTATATCAGCTCCCCAGGCATAAATCTGACCATGTGCCTCAATTTATGTGATGATGGGGGCCCAACAGTAGAAAAAAGTATCCCCTCCCTTGTCCTTGATCAATCTCGAAGAAAGGATTCCCATAATGGCTTGACAGATTAGGGGGATGGGAAAGGCAGGAATAGAACAGACCTTCACCCCCTTCTTCGAACTAGTGGAGACAATTGCATCTCCCATATAGGTGGCCCACTGAGTCACCTGAGCTCTGGATATTGCTGTATCAAAGGAAATTCTCCTCCCAATAATCGGGACTCACAAAATGTGGTAGACATCCTCTAGGGTGATGGTCCACTCACCCCTAACACCTAGAAATCGGAAGGTGTTTTGATCTGCATCCCAGTAGGAAAATAAGTCACATAGTATGTGACTGGTAGGTGCAACATGGGGGACCCATGCGATCCTCAATATACCTGCCCTCTAGAGAGTATCCTACTCAGCCTAAGAGAGTGCATCTAACACTGCTGGAAGCCAATCACACTCCCTCTCTTGGCTCCATCTAATGTACTCTTCCTTCTTATGCAAAACACCCAAAAACATGTAAAAAGAAGCAATTTAGTGTTAAGATTGCATTGGAAAAATCATTAAAGAAAGTAGAAACACTAAAAATGCAAAAGTAAATTCAAAATGGTGTTGTTTTAACACTATGTAGAGGACTGCCACCTTGAAAGGCGGTAGTCCCATAACTGCCACCCTGCTCAGGGCGGCGGTCCTGTCTCGTGACTACAAACGGGTTGCATGCCCTAAAAATGCTCAAAAACACAAAAATTGACCATTTTAGCTAAAACAAAAGCCTACCCATTAGGCGTCCCCCCTAAGAGACACATTTAAAACTAACATTTCTAAAAATAACCCCCCCATAAAAAAAATTCATCATTTTAACATTTTGGGTGCAAAAACGTCAAATCGAGAAGAACCAACCTGAGATCTCGTGGGTTGAGGTTCTACTCACAGAGGCATGATTTCTATCTTGATACGAATGTTTCGACTATACTCTCGTCAAAAACCATCATCGTGGATCCCAGAGCTCAAAAACTATCAAATCAACATGCGTAAATGAATAGGAAAATAAGCCCATTATATATATATATATGGTGTTTTGACTCATTTTGAATGCCCCTTTCACAGGTTTAGAGAGCCGATGGAGGTAAGTTCTTATCCCCGTGCAAATGGTAAGTCCTCATTTCATACTAATTTAGTATTTATTTTTTGATTTATTTTATCTATCTGCACTTGAGTCCTCTTTCCATTTTGCAAGTAGCGGGAACTTGGATGGCAACATTTCGACACACAGGCATGTCAGGTATAATTTCTAGCTTCTTGTTTTGGGACTGCCATACTCGGACCCACCATTTTACGCCTCTTCATGGTTAAAATGATTCTCTGAGGGGGTAATATGTACGTACCCAAAATTATAGGGTATTGTACCGCCATAACGATGTTACACATGCCCCAATGATGATATAGGTCACCTCGCAAGGTGTTCGGAATCCAGGAAAGCTCACTAAGTGTATGTTAGCATCCCAAGCACCTTGTCTAAGCTTTTTGTACTTTGTTTTATCCTCTGCCTTTCTTTTTCTAGCCTTTTGACCTTCAGTGATGAAACCACCGCCCTACCAGGGCAGCGGTCCTTTACGTGTTCTCCAGCATATTTTTTTGATTGTGACTTGCGTAATTTTTCAACATTTACCAGCTTTTCTCAATTGCCTTAGCTCGTATTAATGTTTTATGTTCCCTGGAATAATGTTTCTTCATTGTTTAATGGTAAAAGAGTTCTAATAGGAATCACCTTTGGGTGAATGTGAAATCTATAAATAGCCAGCTTGCTTTCAAGCAAATGGCCCCTTAAATTCTCATTTCCATTGTTTAGTCTTTCAATTTCTTTCTTAGATTTCATTTTGTTTTCATGTTTGCATCCATGCTAGTTTTTCCTTTACTATTAGAAGCCATTCAATCTTCTTTCTTCAGTATTTTTCATTACTGTTCATACAAATTAGTTTAGAGTAGAGTAGCGTCATCTGTAGATTGAATCCATTAGATTTGCAGGTTGTGTTCTTCACAAAAGGTAGATTCTAGAATCTCTCGGTACACTTGTGTTGTAATCCCGCTAGGAATTACATACGCTAAGCTCTGTCACTTGCATTGTCCCTCTCCTACTCGCATTATATTCAGTCTATATCCAAAGCTGCCACTGTTCAAATACCTTCTTCTGTTGATGCTAGCATATACACGCTCTTCTGAATTCACGTGAACACGAAGGAACGAGGAGATCATTCTGAGGGGAAAAAGTCATACACTACTGGATTCACCACTGTTCTATAAACTCTAGATTTTATCTGTCAAATTTCTAGTTAAAACATATCAAATAGAGTAATGAATTATTTCATTTCAGTTAAATTTCACTTTTGATATTGCCGGGGAAGCTGTGGGGATTGATAGTTTCTTAGAAACTATGATTCATTCCTCACTTCTGAGGTAGGATTGAACGTCTTTTAATTAAATTTAATAAGCTATTTAGTTATTTAGGATAAACTCACAACTACACAGGAAAGTAGCTGCACCACACTACTTTACTTGTTTTAATTTTGTTATTAGATTAGTTGTCATTTTATGAATATATTAGATTAATTTCTCTTTTAATTCTATTAAAAATTCTATCAAAAATACAAAAAATAGAGGAATATATATATATATATATATATATATATATATATATGTTGTAGATATATCTTGCATAATTAGTTTATTTCATTTCAGTTAGATTTATATTGATCTTGTATGACAATCATAGGACCTAGGGAGCCTAGGGAATATGTTTTTGAGCCAATCGTGCCTCAACCAAATCTTGTTATAGCATTAAATGACATAGATCAAAATCTCAGAATTCAATTCTTTCAAGCAACAACAAACCTACAAGAAATCAGCACACAGCTAAGAGGATTAAACATAGAAGACGACAAAGCACACATGTTTTGGTCAAATCAGCCAAATTATAGACTGCCTTGATAGATATCCGTATGACTGTAGAAGGACCTGAAAGAGAGAAAACATTCGGTTGTGATCCACTAGTCCCACAGCCAGATGCATGAGACCTCCTTGTTGATATAGACACTAGCTTACATATCCAAGTTGCTAGAACACCTGTGAGATACTCCAAGAAAATCGTGCAACTTCTAGTTCTAAACGTAGAGGCCGAAAAGGCATACGATTACTAGATACTCAGAATCAGGTATTGACTCTTCATATGACCATAGGAGGTCCACAGCAACCACGAACTTACGGTTGTGATCCACAGGTCCCACAACCCAATGGGCCTACAAATCAATCAAGTATTGACACTAGTTTACAAACGCTGGTGTTTAGGTCCTCTCCACTTCCACCAGACATTATCACACAACTATAATTATTAAACATAGTAGCTAATCAAGCTAAAGATTTCTAGACTAGACTAGAGAATCATCCATAAAGCACCAAAAGATCCACTACACATTTAGCCATTCCATTTTCATGACCTTGTCAGGAGATATATACGAAGCATCCATAGTTCATCTTCCATGTACCCTACAACCCATAGATCGGATCACGACAGAGCTCGATATTGATTGGAACCTTCGAGCAGCTATCCTCACTGAACGATCTATCACACCGATTCAGGTTAGGAGGGCCTTCTTTGCCTTAGATTTATAGATCCCATTATTGCGTGTTGAAGACATAATATTACCTAACTAGTTTATCTTCACCCCACGTATATTACATCCCCATCGGCTATCTCGGCACAACCTCGAGAGGTTGGGTGTGAGGAAAAGTTACTTGTATATTCCCATGCTCACTGGTCACTTTTCCATCATACAATAACCTTGCTCCATCATGAAGCTATCAAATCTCTTATACCATTGTCGTGGAGATTTTTTCAAGCCATATAATCTCTTCTTCAGTTTGCACACCATCCCCTCTTTACATTTGACTTCATAGCCCTCTTGTTGCTATATATATAGATCCTCCTCCAAATCACCATGGAGAAATGTAGTCTTTACATTAAGATGCTCTACGTGTAAGTCTTCTACTACAACTATTCTAAGAACATTTTTAATAGAAATCATTTTTACTACAGGAGAAAAAAATTCATCAAAATCTATACCTTTTTTCTATGCAAACCCCTTAACCACCAATCGGGCCTTGTATCTTTTCTTTCCTCCTTCTTCCTCTTTGAATCTAAACACTCACTTGTTCTGTAATGCTCTTTTGCCTTTAGGTAGCTTCACCAAATCCCATGTCTGGTTCTCCATGAGAGTCTGATGCTCCTCATCCATGGCTTACTCCCACTTCTTCTTGACATCTACATGCATTGCTTCATCAAAGCTCTCTGGCTCTCCACTTTCAGTGAGTAATAAATAATAAAGATAAAGAGAAAAACCTTCAGGTTCTCTTCTTACCCTAGAAGACCTCCTCAATATAGGAGTTTGGGGTTCTTGTTGAGGAGGTTCCTGAACTAATTCATGTGTCACTTTCCCATCTAGAAGATCCTCTACTGATGCATATTCTTTCTTGGATTCTTCCCTATTTTCCTGAAACTGCTACTTGGATACGTAAGCTAGTGTCTATATCAAACCTAAACTTTCCTTGTTGCATCATCAATAAAAGTAACATATAACTTGAACCCCCAAGAGATGATACCTGAGTCAACCCCCACACATCAGAATGCACTAGATCTAACTTACTCTCTTTCTTTGTAGGTATAACCTTGAGAAACCTTACTCGTTTATGTTTCCCATATATGCAGTCCTCACAGAACTCCAAACCTATTTTTGTATATCTAGGAAAATCCTTCTTTATGATCTCCATGCCCTTATGGCTCATATGACCAAGCCTATAGTTCCACAATGTTGTATCTACTTCTGAAGCCACAAGATTACAAACATTAATGCTATAAGTGGTTAAATACAAGGTTCCAACCTTCTTACCTCTTGCCACCACAAGAGCACCCTTGGTAACCTTCCAAGAGTCTGCTGTAAATATCACAGTACAACCATCACTTCCCAATTGGCCCGCCAATATCAAATTTTATTTTAAAGTAGGCACATGTTTGACATCCTTCAATAGCCATGTATTCCCATTCTGCATCTTATCCCAAATAAAACCTTTTCCAACTATACTGCAAGGATCATCATCACCAAGAAAAATATGCCCAAAATCCCCTTGAACATAATCAACAAAATAATGCCTATATGGAGTAGCATGGAAAGAATCCCCCGAATCTAAAACCCAAGATTCAACAATATTGTGCAAAGAAAGAATCAAAACATCGTGACATACATTACTCATTGCCACATTTTCCTCCTTGTTTTCTTCCTATTGTTCTTCTTGTCCTGAAGATCCCAATAATCCTTCTTCACATACACAAACTATCCATAATGCCAACATACTATCTTACTTTTGGATTATGACCTTGCCCGATCCTTTGATTTTCCATCGCTTCCTCTATTATTTTGTCTCCCTCTAGTTTCAACTGTCAAAGCATTCCCTAAAGTAGAAGATTTACCAGATCTTTTTATTTTCATTTCCTCACTTAGAATCACCCCTATAACATCCTTGAACTTCAACTTTGAGTTATCTGGAACGAAGTTGGTTACTACCATTACCAGGCTATTCCAACTCTCAGGTAAAGAGCACAAAATTAATAAATCCCTAACTTCTTCATCAAATTCTATTGTAACCATAGCTAGCATATTTACAACTGTATTAAAATCATTTAAATGATATGCTACTAAACCATTATTAGACATCTTCATATTAAACAATGTTTTCATTAAAAATATCTTATTAGAGGTGGATGGTTTTTCATACAACTTCCCTAATGCATCCATCAATTGTTTTAAGGTCTTTCCCTTTTAAAAATTAAATAATACCAAAGATGAAAGACACATCCAAATCGTCCCAAGTTCCTTCCTATCCAGAAAATATTATTCCACATCTGTCATGCTCGAGGGTTTGTTCACCTTCACAGACAGTGTAATAGAAATATCCTTCTGATAAAGGTAATCTTGCATCTGCATCTTCATAAGAATGAAATTCTCCCCTTTGAATTTATCAATCCTTGATCTTCCATCATCTTCCATAGCTCCCACTCAAGCTAAAAATTTCCCTGTTATTTAACACTCTAGTAAACCAAACTAGGATCTGATACCAATTGTTAGGAAATAAGGGATAAAATATGTGAAACAGTCCCTCTCAGAATTGTAGTAGTAGAAACTAATATGCAGAAAATATTATAGATATGAAATAAAAGTATAGAATAAAAATAACACAACACAAAGAGACAATATTTAACATGGTTCACCCAATTTGGGCTACGTCCACCAAGAATCAATTGCTCAGATTTTATTACAACCCACCACTCTCTCAATACAATACCAAGATCTTTTTGGAGATATGATCAACAACTCCACAAAATTCACACACGAATTCATACACATCTACAATGTTACATACATCCTACCATATGCAAAAAACCACATAAGTAGACAACTACTTAAGCATTTTTACAAAATCGTGGGTATCAAAACCATGGGCCAAAACCATCCCATAAACCTATGGGTCAAAAATACTGCCCATATGAGAAAAGCACGTTTCCCAGTATATCAGGCACATTTCAAGGCCAAAAGAAACAATACTCTTAGTGTACAGTCTTCAACACTTTCTCACATGAAAATAGGCTCCACAACCTAACAGGGGAAAATGAGACAACACTTTATTTTGTATGTGTGGTATGATTTGTTTTGCACTATCATGGATTCTGAAATGTTATCTCCGGAAGAGAAACTATGATGAGAGCCGAAGGATACACTAGCACATCATGACATGGTTGTAGATAAACCATTTGAAAACCTTCACCCCTTTGTGGTTTGTGGTCAACCAATGGAAAACCACCTCACTCTCAGTTTTTGGTTAACTGATGGAAAACCAACTTTTGGTTTGCAATCATCCAAAGGAAAATCACATGATTGCGAAATCAGGGGCAGTGTATCATGGAAAATTTCCCCATGTTCACACTAAGGGGGTGAATGTTAGGAAAATGATTAGTGCGTACATATATTATTTTTTTAGTATAGAGTCGGATGTAAAATGATAGTTGGTTAGTTGTTAGATTTTGTTATATTGTTATATGAGATTTCGTTGTTAAACCAAACTCACGTATTAAGTCTGTTTGGTTGAGGAGGTTTCCTATTTTACATGAAACATCTTCCCTATAGATTTGTAACATGTGTATATGATCAATTTATTGTTGTGAAAAATTATAGTTCCTATCAAAGTATGGGAGTTCATACTACTGAATTAATACAAAAATTTTCATAATACACTCTTTCTCATCATCATAAATGGCATTTCCCTCCAAAGTTATTTCTTCAGTCTTTCGAACAAGATCTATTGCAATATTTCACACATTGGTGTCTATTTGATGATTGTAATCACTTACATCCATTTTACGAATATGAGATACCCATTCCTTTCCCATGAGTACTCCATCAAGGTACTGCATTTCTGAGTACCACTCTTCTTGCAAGTTTTCTACTATGGGATTTTCCTTTCCCTTGTTATTTCCTTTTCCTTTTGGCAACATGGTTTTTTTTCCTCGGTGTCATCCTAGCATGAAAATTTAAACTTATACCTTACCTTATTGTTGTGTTTTAAAAGTCCTAAAAGTCCTAAAATTCCTGCTTCAGATCGTTCGTGCACCACGCTATTCACACCTATTTCTCTCTCCTTCAAACCGTGCCCTAATCCTGTAAACCCTAACTGTAACCTTCAATGCATCTAAAAATAAGTTTTCATGCCACCCCAAGCTCCAATTTGTCTTCCAAACTAGCTTTTTCATTCAGCTGCATCTTTAATTCAATTTAGTTCACAAATTCTCTAGCTTTGCACTCTATTTCACACAACAATCTCACTTGAAAATGCACAAGTTCTTCACAAGTTAAGGTAAAAATGAAATTACCGTGATGCCTTTTTTTATAGATTTTTAAATTTTTACCACATTAAATTCTTGCCACCTACCACCATATGAAAAATTTAATTTTTCTTTCTCATATTTTTCATGCACACTTCTCAATAATTTCCACTGCATGCTTTAGTCGTAACCTTCTGGCGCACTTGCTACTTCTTAGGCCAAAAACCTCCTTATGTGCACTTCCCTACGCCAAATTATATGACCCATTGCACCTCTCACTTAAGTAGTTTTCCATGTCGCTACCTACCTCGTGTTACACTACACATCCATCCTCATACCTCGTTTTTCTTCTGAGCATATTCCTTATTATCGCCATCCCTCTTATGAAACCTTTTTCTACTTTATTTTACTTTATTCTAACAACCAAAATCATCATCAACACATGCACTCCTTTAGTTCTTAGGAAAACTTAAGCACCTAAAAATTTTCTCTTATGCATACACTTACAATCCACCCCACACTAAAAGTATGTGCAGTCCTCTGCACATGAACTCAAAAGATAGTAATCAGCTTTCTGCACACAAGCACACTTATTATAACAAAACATTAGACTAATATTGACAAAGTATAGAGAAAATGAAAGGAAACACATAAAATGGAAATAAAATCTAAGTGGAAATATTTCCTTATTACAAACACCAAGAAGCTTTATTTATAGTAGGCCTTCAGCCTACTCCCATTAAAGTAATCAATTAAAAAAGTTCCATCAAACGCCTGCAACTAACAAGTACCTGAGTCAAGTATCTTGGTTATTAAAAGAGGTCCCAACCAATGTACTTTCAATTTCTCTCGGTGGCGCACAAACTTGGAATCATACAAAAGAACCATCTTTCCCACCTCAAATTGTTTGTTCCTTATGTTCCTGTCATGTCAAGCCTTCTTCCTTTCCTTCTCTATCTTTTGGCTCCATCAAGAAATGACGTTCCACTCATTTAACTTCATCAGTTTGTCAATGTGATCCTAAACATCTTGCTCATCATCTAGTCCACATCTATGTGCAATACGTAGGGAGGGAAAAATAAATTCGACAGGAAATACAACCTCTATGCCAAACACCAATTGAAAAGGTGTGGCCTTATTTAACCATTTATAAGTGGTCCTATAAGCCCAAAGTACCATTGATACTTTATCATCTCAGTCTTTTATTCCGACATCAAATTTATTTGTCAATGTTTGTCCCATAATCTTGTTGAAAGATTCATTAATACCATTAGCATGTGGGTGATAAGGAGTAGTATTATGGTGGGTCACCATAAATTTTACCAATAAAATCCTGATTATCTCATTTAAAAAATGAGTCCCTCTATCACTTGTGAAAATTTATGGACATCCATACCTGCTGATAATGTTTTCCCATAAAAATCATACTACTGTAGTTATTGTGCAATCCTTTATGGTGTTGCTTATGCCCACCTTGTAAGATAGCCTATATAAGTAATAATATAACGTGCATCATTCCTACATGCGGGTGGTGAAATAGGACCTAAAAATTCAATAGCCCATTTCTCAAAAGGTTCAACACTTGTAATAGGATGCAAAAGCATTTCATCTCTAGTTTCAGACTTCCCAAGGCATTGACAATGGTCACACACCTTGACATGTTCTTTAGTATCCTTGTACAAGGTTTCCCACAAAATTCCATCCATCAAAATCTTCCACACAATAGCATCACCAATGTAATGACCTCCTGCTATACCACCATGAGCTTCTTCCATAATAGCCTTGCGCTTATGCTCTAGAACACACCCGTGTAAAACTTCATCATGAACCATCTTATATAAATTTCCATCAATCAACTGATAAGGTTTCGCGCATATTGAAGGTTTTTTTCTTTTATAATTTTTTCATTCCTTTAAGCGACTGCACAATGCGTAAAAAAATTTCAATGTTCTCCAGTTTGGTCAGCGCGCGGTTCAATCTAAATAGATGTACATCTGGCATAGTGTCCTCTATGCTCTACGTGTCCTCACTAGAATTGATCTGTGATAAATGGTCAGGCCCTAAATTTCTCTTTCCTGGTTTCACAATAAATGTAAACTCAAAATTTTGAAATAGAAGTATCCACCTGCAAATGAACCCTTGTAAAATAGGCTTGTTGACTAAATACTTGAGTGCCATATGATCTGTAAAGAAGATAAATGGTGTTGACAACAAGTATTTTCTGATCTTGTGAAACGCATATATCATTAACAAAGCTTTGCGCTAAGTGGTTGTATAATTCTACTCTGCGGGTGTCAATTTCCTACTTGTGAAGAAAATGGGATGATCTATAATTCCTTCTCCTAGTTGTGTCAATACTAGACCAATTTCCATGCCAAAGACATCAACATGAACATGAAAATGTTTGTCCCACTAAGGAAAGTGCAAAATAGGTACAATAGTTATCCTTTCCTTCAGTGTTTTAATGTCTGTTGTTGCGCATCACCCAAATAGAGTTTTGTTTTTGCCTTCAACAATTATTCCAAGGGTGCAACAACCTTTGCATAACCTTTAATGAATTTCTTGTAATAACTTGTATATCCTATAAATCCATGCACCTCACTCTGATTGTCAGGTTCCTCCAAATCCAATATCACAACTATCTTGGTTGGGTCCACCAACAATCCTTCCTTACAAATCATATGCCCAAATAAAGTGTCAAACAATGTTGTAAAGATGCACTTCTTAACATTAAGAGAGATGCTCAACTGCCTACACCTCTCAAACATGAGCCTCAGATTGTCACAATGATCATTGAATAATCTATAAACTATCCAATCATCCAAATACACCTTCATGAACTTATGAATGAAGTCCTGAAAGGCCTATACAATAATGCATGAGAACATTGTCAGTGCATTTTTAGTCCCAAGGGCATAATTATATATGGAAAACTTCCCCAGGTGAAATTTTTCTTTTCACGGTCTTCTTTCGCGTTGCACACTTGATGATAACCTAAAAACCCATCTGTAAAGGAATATATCTTGCACCCAGTAACTCCCTTAAGGATCTCCATTGTAAATGGGGTGGGAAAAGGATCAATAAAACATGAAACATTTAATTCTCTGTAGTCCACACAGATCCTTATCCTGCCATCCTTTTTAATACTGATGACCATGGGGCTAACCCATTTAGATTCCTCAATAGGCTTAATTATACCAGACTTGAGAATTTTATCAATTTCTTCCTTTACTTTTACATGCAGATTAGGATTCCTCCTGTAAGGCCTCTTCCTAATCAGGCACATGCCTTCTTTAAGCTTGATTTTCATCTCACCTAAATAAGGTTATACCCCTTTTAACTCATGATAGCCCCATAGAAATAGGTCCTAGAAGTCGTGCAAGAGTTTAATAATCTTAGCCACTTCCTGCTCTGACCAGTAATCACCAATAATGGCTTCCTTAGGCTCTACCTCTGAACCCATGTTAACCTTAGTTGTTTTCATAGGGACATGATATGCGCGAGAATTCTCATCTATTGTGTCCATCACCTCGGCACGTACCTTATATGTGGTCAACATCCAAGTTATCCACTTCCTCATAATCTATCATGTACACCCATTTTCCCTTTTCTTTTTATTTCCAGGTGCAGACCATTTCCTTTTATTCCATTTTTTCAAGATCCAGGTGCGCCTCTAAATAAAGTTCTCCATAGATTTCTATCAAAATTTCCTCATCTTTTGCACTATCTCCCAAAGTAAGGCACTTCATAATCTACAATGCTTCATTTACCGGAGGTTTAGTAGAAAAATAATCAAAATTATGAATCATACCTGAAGTCATCCCTTGCCAATTAGTTGTTTCTCTTGTTAACTCAACATGAACATACCATGTGCATGCGCAGCTACTTAAGGTGGTGTATAAATTATGCACCTAGAGTGATGGTAGTAAGGCCTCATGTCCCTCCATCCAAAGTCTCTTACAATTCTAGATGTGATGTGAGGCAAGGGACTTCCCATGAAATTCACATACTTGAGAAGGTACATCCATACATATATGAATGCTCACCCGAAGCGCGCAAATCTACTGAGTCCCTCCTTTATGAAATCTTTTCAAGATGTTAGTATGCATTTTCATATTCACCATTACCAAAACATACATTCAGATGTAGTTCATTATAGTCATCATAAGGAAACACAAGTAATAAGGAAACATATTAGATCAAACCATTACTAAGATCAATTGCACTATGTTTTCACCATATTCAGTTACATCAATTACTAGAATCCATCCACAATTATCCATTAATATTCAAAATATTACATAAAAAAAGTTGAATAGATTACAAGAGTCACCAGAGATTCATGTGCACTAGAGCATCAGAGCAGCATAACTCTATTACATATCACTGGTATCTAAAACAATGAACTGCAACTAGTATATATAGGGGTGGGGACTTACCCTTCACTGCCCATGCATCTTGAAATAGACTGCATGCCTGGAACAAACATTATGCATGCTTTCCTAACAATCCTAATAGTAGACTAATCCTAAAGATAGACTTCACCTTAATCCTATTACTAGGTTCCATGCTTGTGTTTGAACTGCAAGTTCAGGTCTTGCATGGCCCCCAAGTATTCATGTCCTTATCTTCTATTTGAGTGGCACTTCGTTTTCTTTTCCTATTTTTAGAATGCTTTTGCAAAATGGCTAAGTCTCAGGTCAACATGTGCAGTCCCATGCGCAATCTCTGTTTATCCTTCATGTGCACTCCTCCTTCCACCATGTGCACACGATTTAGTATTTCTTGGTACTTAGCCATTTTTCTCTATCTAACATAAATCAAGCCATTTAGATGCTCCTACATACTCTAGAAAGTGTTGCTACAATCCTACCATGCTTACATAGGATTTTCATGGCCTACTTTGAGCTCTTACACCTCATTATGCTCTAGAACTAGGCCTAAATGGGTTAGTTCCAACTATGAATTGCAACACCTGACCTAATGATCACTCTAGAAGCTCTTGCACATCCTTGGGAAACCATCAGATGTGTGGGTCACCTGAGAAAAATAAACTTATATTCTCTATGCCTCCAGTGGGCACCTAGCTCATTAACCAAGCTTGTAGCAACCTGAAATGATTCCGTGAACACCAACCACCAATGAGAAGGCACCAAAAACCATTGAGAATGAACTACCAATCAACCTTCATGCCCCTGGCTGATCCTTGCTTCACCATTCACACCTTTTCTATAAATGCCACCTGATATCAATGACAACACCAATGCACTAAGGTTCAACTATAAGTCCATTGGATGCAAGTGGATTTTCAAAACAAAAGACAAGGAAAATGGATCTATCGACAAGTACAAAGCACGCCTAGTTGCAAAGGGATATGCTTAGGAGGAAGGAATTGAATATGAGGATACCTTTACACCCATTGCGAAGATCAAAACCATCAAAGTTGTCTATACACTGACAACACAAAAAGGATCAAAACTTTAGTAGATGGACATAAAAAAGTGATTTCTTGATTGGTGATCTCAAAGAACAAGTATAGATGACCTAGCTAGAAGGTTTTTTTGATGAGCAACATCCTCATAAGGTATGTCGTCCAATTAACTCTCTTTATGGAATTAAACAAGAACCTTAGGCATGGTACATTAAAATAGATGACCACCTATTTTAGAATGGATTCACTCGTAGCCCCTCCGATTCAAATTTGTATATAAAAATGATAGGCACAAAGATTGTCATTTTGGTTTTGTTTTTGGATGATCTTGTGATCACATGGAGTTTAGACAATATCGTCAAAAATGTTAAGAATGATTTGAAGAAATACTTTGACTTGAAATATTTAGGACTACATCACTATTGTTTTGGCTTGTAGATATGGTTGAAGAAGAATCATATTTTTATCTCCCAGATGAAATACACCAAGACACTCCTAGAAAATACTGGCATGTCTGATTGTAAACCTATGTCCACTCCAGTGGAAAAAGCTTTGCAAATTTCTTTATCCCAGGATTCACCTCAAGTATATGGTACTCACTACAGACAGCTTGTTGGAGTCTCATTTACTTGACATATATTAGACCAGACCTTTCCTTTGTTGTGAGCTAGCTTTCCATATTCTTGTAGGAGCCAAAAAATGTCATTGGGTAGCAGTGAAGCATGTGTTGAGATATGTCCAATGTATAATTGAATATGGTCTGGAGTATCACAAGAACTCTCATTTCTTCTTGCAGAGATATACATAATTGCACTATTTTGGATATGTTGATGACATGAAATCAACTACAGGTTATATATTTCATCTCGGGTTTGGGTTTATCTTGTGGATTAGTAAAAAGCAATCTATTGTTTCTCTCTCATCCATTGAAGTAGAGTATCATGCCGCCCGAGGAGCTATATGTAAAGCGATTTGGTTATGTCACATTTTCGTTAATATGGGCATTACTGAAGAAAATCCACTCATCATTCATTGCGAAAATTAGGGTGTGTTGAAGCTTTTGAAAAATCTAGTTTTCCATGAGAGAACAAAGCACATTAAGGTCGAATGTCACTACATTCAAGATCAAGTCTTGAACCACCACATCCAGCTCCAGTATTGCCCAGTAAATTCTTAGATTGCAAATATACTCACCATGTCTCTTGGCAAGGTGAAATTTGAACTATTTTGCGGGTACATTTGTAAAAACATTGTAATAAGGGGGGATGTTAGCTTAATTTATTACATTGTTTAACCAACCTAGTCGGTTATGCCTTCGTGGCATATCATCCAACTGTTTGTCGATTCCTCTTGTCCAATGGAACCGTTTTCTGCTTGTATATATTGGTCTGTTTGGTTTGAATAAAATCAATCTAATTTGCTCTCTCTTTCTCTCTATAGTCTTCATAAATTTTGTGGAGAATTTTGGAGAATTAGAGGACTTGTTGCGATGAGTGCTTGGGTTTTCTGATAATACAAGATTAGTTTAATTTTCAACGGAAACATCATACTATTTGTCATTTATATTTTGGCTATAAGACAATTGCTTGTAAGTTGATCAAGGGTTATGCATTCATTGTTTTTAAAAGAAACTATGTAGCCCTTCTAGACTAATTGCTTGGTGCTCATGAGATTGTGCCTCAAATCTAACACATAATAGACATATGATATGGTTTTTTCCTCCCCATGTGTTAGTTAGAATGTTGACACTCCCTTTGCAAAATTAGACACATGATTATCATTTCCTAGAGTAACATTCGACGCAAAAGATTTGTTTAAATTGGAAAATAATTCAATATTAGTAGTTATATGATTTCAATAGCCATAGACTAGATACCTGACATCTTTTGGACTCTCATTTGCAATGTTACATGTGAAAAACATAAAACTTGGACCCTGGTTATGACTAGTGAAATTTGCATTTTGTTAATAACTTGAAACATACTATTGTTTTTGCGACACTCATTAGCATAATGACCATTTTTTTACAATAATGACACTGTACTTGACTTTTGTCATACCTTTGGTCATGAAACTAGTTTTGGCTTTGATGTTGGTTGCTGACATTGGAACTTGGATTTGTAGAACTAAATATGCCTCCTCTCGAACTTCTACACGTACCTCTTGACTAAAATTTTCTTCTATGGTTGATTGAAGTATGAGTTTCAAATGCATGCTCCAATGAACTGGAGGTGTGACTGAGCCTATGCTCATGCGAAATAAGAGAGACATGTAGTTCATCAATAGAAAATTGAGCTAAATTTTTCATTTCTTCTATAGCAACAAGGGACTCAATATTTTTTCAACCAAATTTTTATCTTCAAGCATCTTTGCTCGAGAACTTATTTGGTTAACAAAACCAATAATCTGAATGAAAAATGAATCTACAAATTCATTTTCTCATCATGAATCTACAAATTTTAGTAGAGCTCTATTGCACAAAAACTTCATTCCCATTTAACCCATGAGTTGGTTTATATAGACAGCTAACAAAGTGTGGTGGCACTTGGTATACACCAAACCACAATTAAGTGTGGGCGCGTTTGAACATTAATGTGAGTAAGTAGTTGGAATTTAAATTTCCAACACAAGTTCCAATGATTAGGCAGTAATGTGCTCCATCCTGGCCATGGGTTCACTGTGGTCTTCACTCCCATTCCCACCGGTATTATCAAAGTACATTAAATACACCAACACTTCAATTACTCCGAATGCAGTGGCGACACCGTTGGGAATCTGCAAACAAACCACACTCAGTGTTATCAAAGTAAGACAGTAAATATATCTGAGAATGGGAATGGAGGAGCTAAAAAGTACTTACCATGGTAACCTTAGCGTCTTTATGCAGAGCACTGAATGCCAGCCATATTGCAGAATTGAGCAGACTGAAGAAAGATACCAGAAAAGGCATGCCACTCACATCATTGCTACTTATTACTTGCTTCTGCACACAGTACTCTCAATTGTTACTTGAATTAATAAAAGAAAAGGAAAAAGGAGATTGTTTGTGTTACTTAGTACCACGACAGATAGAGGGGCAGCATGCATAACAATGTTCACAACTCCACAAATCCATCCAACTGCTGTAACTCTATCATTTTGAGGAACAAGAAACATTGCACTCGCAATTATTATACTCATAGTCAACAGAGATGCAACCTTCATAATCACAACGCGACCCTGTACACAAATCAACCCACCAACCAATTATGCAACCAGCTTCCAACACACCAATTATTAGTGATGGAATTATACCTTTTCATGGTTGGAAGCATGCAGGTAATGAATTGTAAGGTAGGCGGAGTGGACAAGTATTCCAACACCATTGATATAAGTGAGGAGGAACTTGTTATTTGGATCCAAACGCACGCCGTAAAATGTCCAAACCACACAGTTCAATATTGTGCATACATATGTGAAAGCTGAATAGGATCCCGTGCTTTTCTTCTTTATAATTAGTTTCACTGTAGGACTGCCAAGTGCCAACCAAGGGCATGACTTTTTACGTATATGTCTGAAAGTGAAAAACAACAAAGTTGAACAATGTTACTTACAAAGGAGACAGAAATAGGGCGACGCGAAATACGTATCCCGCAGCCACCCAAACAGAAGATCTCGCTTCTAATATGGATGAAAATCGATGCATCTTTTATCATAGGTACCAATTCGATCGAAATAATGTTTTTCTTCATTTTGCAAACATAACCACTTACTTAGCTATCTTCCTTGTTTCTTCATTCTCTCAACATATTTGGTTGATTAGTTGAACTGCATTGACTAATGTGTGCGCCATTGCTATTATTGGTTATGAGTTCGAGTGCCTGACACTTTTTTTTTAGTTTTCGTGGAAATAGGCTTCACCTGCTCCTCTCTCTCTACGTAGCTTAGTAGCTTCACCCGCCCACCTATTTCTCTTCATGTGCCGAGGATATGACATCTCCCTTCTCTCGCTCACGGAGATGGGTTCGACAAAAAAAAATCAATGCCCAAAATTGGGAGAGATTTAAAATTGTAAAATAGTATAGAAGTGCGGTTGTGGTGCAAGGGCTTCAACTCTTTTTTTCACGCGCAACGTCATGTGGTGAACATCGTATATTTGAGTCGGGTGGTGCAAGTTATAATCACATAGGGAACTTGTGGTATGTATACCGGAGTATGCTTTAGTATAAGTACAACTAGATATGTGAGCTTCTATGTTATAAGCACAACTAGATATATGAGATGTAACCTAACAAGCACACCCTAAATACGACACTTCTGGTTTGGTGGTAAACGAATACAAGAAAAAGATTGAGTTAGAAGAGGAAAGGATGCGGATGAAGGAGGATTTGCAACCCAAAGACATCAAATAAGGAGAAGATCACTTGTATATTTAGGAAAGATAGATTGAGGAGATGGAGAAAAGTGTTGGGAACTTTTAGCCAACACCAAGTTAAGGAGCAACACGGGAGATTGAACCCCTGGTTACAATCCTCTTAGAAATACAAAATAGAACTTAAACATTGAAGAACTACGAGAGGGAAATGGCACTTCATTCTTACTAGGAGGGATTCATGTATAAGGATTATGTTAGAAAAATTTAGGGGAACACTATGTCAAGAGTATCACTATTTTTCTAGAGCTTCTAGAGAATGATGTTGATGGGAATTCGATGTCATAAGTCAACAAATCTATGAGAATGGATCAATGAAGTGCAAATGTACCAAGAAGTGCAAAATTGAAGGAACAAACATGCAGTTGCATATTGGAAGACTATTAGCTAATTTCTTGCTAACTTTATGTTCATTTTGTAGCTAGTGGTTTTTGATGTGATGAGCAAAAATGTTTGATCTATTATTCAATGCAAAACAAGTCATTATATACACGTGGAACACGACGGTTCCAAGGAGAGGACAATATGGTTACAAAAACTAAAACCTAGGTGTAGCTACAAATCGGTTACAACTAACAACATAAATAATGTGATAATTAGCTAAGCTAACATTCACCCTGTTACATTGTTTTTTACAAATGTACCCCCAAAACAACTCAAATTTCACCTTGCCAAGAGACTTGGCGAGTATATCAGCTACTTGAGAATCTGTTGGGAAGTACTAGAGGTTGATATGGTGGTTTAAGACTTATTCTTGAATGTAATGACATTCGACCTCAATGTGTCTGGTTTGTTCTTGGCAAACTGGATTCTTCATAAGCTTCAACACACCCTGATTTTCATAATGAATGATAGATGGCTTTTCTTTAGGAATCCCGATATCAACAAGAATGCGACATAACCAAATCAATTCGCACACAACTCCTCGCGAGACGTGATAATTTTCCTCAGTGGATGAGAGAGAAAGAACATTTTTCTTCTTTCTAATCCACGAGATATGTCCATATCCGAGATGAAAAACATATCCCATAGTTGATTTTCTATCATCTAGAGATTTGACATAGTCCGAGTCAGTATATCCCTGCAAGAAGAATTGAGAGTTCTTTTAATATTATAGACCATAATAAACTGTACCTTAGACATAGCTCAAAACATGCTTCACTGCTACCTAGTGACATTTCTTTGGCTCCTGCATGAATCTAGAAAGAGAACTGGTAACAAAGAAAAGGTCCGATCTGGTATACGTCAAGTAAATGAGAATCCTAACAAGATTCCTATAGTGAGTAACATCTACTTGAGGTGAATCATGAAATCTAGAAAGTTGCAATCCTTTATCCATTCGAGTGGACATAGGTTTATAATCAGACATCCCATTCGTTTCCATGAGTGTCTTGGCATATTTCATTTGGGAGATAAACCTATGATGCTTCTTTTTCCATATCTCCAAGCCAAGACAATAGTGAAGTAGCCCTAAATCTGTCATGTCAAAGGATTTATTGAGTTCATTCTTAACATCTTCAATGAGATTTTCTGAACTCCTTGTGATCACAAGATCATCCACATACAAAACAAAAATGAAAATATATGCCAATATATTTTTGATATACAGATTTGAATCAAAGGGGCTACGCGTGAATCCATACTACAATATGTGATCATCTATTTTAATTTACTACGCCCTAGGTGTTTTTTAAAGCACATATAGAGACTTAACTAGATGACATACATTATTAGGATGTTTCTCGTCGAAAAATCCTTCTGGATAGGTCATCTATACCTCTTCTGAGATCAACTTTCAAGAAATATCTTTTTACGTCCATCTGCTAAAGTTTTGATCCTTTTTGTGTTGCCATTGCGTAACCAACTCTAATGGTTTTGATCTTCGCAATGGGTGTAAAGGTCTCCTTGTATTCAATTCCTCTTGTGTAAGCATATCCCTTTATAACTAGTTGTGCTTTGTACTTATCAATAGATCCATATGGCTTGTATTTTGTTTTAAAAATATGTTTACAGCCAATGGATTTATTTCCTCCATGTAGATCGACAAGTAACTATGATTGATTTTGAATCAGGGAGTCATATTCAGCATCCATGGCCTTCTTCCACTCTATTTGACTGAGTTCCTCTTAAATTGTATCAAGTTTGGTGTTGTTAATCATTGAACTCATGAGTGCAAGATTTACCTCATTTTTCGTATGTTTTATCATTATGACTCCTAATGAAGTATCTTGGAGAGAGTTTAGGTGGGAGTACCTCATTGTATTTTGGACATATTTCAGACATTGATGCTACTACTAATGTGAATAATTAAATGACAAAGATTAACAAACAACTCTCCTTGCAACTCATCTTTCTTGTGTGAAGATTCTTCATGCTCATCATTTGACTGTGAGAGAAATCTATGAAAGGATGTCGGTACTGACTCTTCTTTGTGTAGGAATGAGTCAAATGTTGACTCATCAAAAAACACATCTCAAATATCATATATATTCTATGTCTTTGGATCCATGAGATGATATGCATTTGAGGTAGTATTGTACGCAAAAAATACATTGTAGTGTCTTCACATCGATATTCTTCCTCTTCTTGGATGGGACATGCATATATGTTGTAAAACCAAACACTCTAAGTTGGGAGATTTAAGGCTTGTGATTACTCCATAACTCTTCCATTGTCTTGTCCTACAGGGTATTTGTAGGTGCCTAGTTCAGAAGATATACAACTATTTGGACTGCTTCTGCCCAAAATTTGTTCTCCAACTTCTCAGTAGAAAGTATGTAATGGTCCATCTCCATGAAAGTATGATTGTGACACTCTACAACACAATTCTGTTGGGGCGTATAGTGGGTAGTCAAGTGTTGTGTGATGTCGTGCTCCTTCAGGAATTCCAATAATTTCTTTGATTTGGTTCCGCAACAACATTTTGCTGTCACGTATACGGTGTAGTCATGTAATTCCTTCACCATGGTTGATATCCTTGCTTGCTTCTGTAACTGAAGTTGCAACGTTGATAAATGATTCTTATTTTGAAGATGGTGTACTCTTTAGAACTGAGTGATCATGTTTGTTGTAGATTATATGTTTTATCTTCTAAAATTAGATACAATCATGCTATGGCAATTCTGAATTGATATTGAAGTATTTCATATACTCTTTATGCTAAAATTTGAAATGCATTTTGTATGCAGATGAAGGAAATAAATTCATTCTTATAAGAATATGCTTGTTCATTGCCTAAATTTTCAATATTGAACTTGTTCTACAGTCTATTTCATAACAAATGAGGGAATAACCATACCCTGCATCAATTGTAGTGATCCAAGGCATGCCTATGATTATGTGATTTTGCAATCATTTTGTTAAGCCGGTCAACATATTTTTGATGAGATGTCTTTGTACATAGGCTTGCATTTTGGGGATCACAAGGGCGTCCTGAAGCATCTTAATGACACATCTTGCTATTTGATCTAATTATCTTGTTTATGATAAATTTCTAAAGGTAATGTTTTCAGTTATTGTTTGGGACCTAAATAATCTAAATGCCTCTGATTATTAACATTACCCTAACCTGAGTTATGGTGAATATATATTTCGTAGGGTATTAAAGGACTATCCTAAGTCATTGATATCAATTTATCCTACGCTATAATGTGAAATTTACCCAAGGTCCTAAGCTATGAATCCTAAGGAGACCTAACCTAGGTGGCATCGAACTAACCTAAGGGGAAAAAATGGTTGGCTTGGATGGCAAGTTAGGGAATGGGTGGTGACACTATTCCAAAGGTGTAAGGAAGATTTAAATGTTTCATTAAATGTTTGTTGCCGCCATTTTTGGACGAGGCATGGTTATGGTGGAATTTACTAAATAGTCAACTCTGCTAAGTTCAGTTAAATGAAGTTTTAATTGTTAGTTGTAACTAACAAAGGGATGACATTGGCAGGATTTTCGGGGTCCACTGACAGTCCTGCTATCATTAATGAATCTCAATCCTTGAGTGGAAATCACCCGGGGAATAACAAGATGGGTTTGGGAAAAAGGAATGGTTTGGTTTTATTGTGCATTTGGATTTTTTGAGTTCTTTGGCTTTGCATGTAGTATTTTAATTTTTCAAACTATCAATTTGATTTTGTTACCAACTAAAAATTTCCATTGCATGGCGGAAATAATGGCAAAAATTTGTTGTGGAAACTATAAAGGAAATATGGAGGAATTTTAAGATGGTTTGGTTGGAGTTTTCCATGGAAATATTTCAATGGAAGCTTTTCAGAATGGCTTGAAGCATGGAAAAGAAACTAGGAGCACTACCAAACATGATAGACTATTTCTCTTTAAGATTTCTTGCTTTATTTAATGTTTTCATAAAAAGAAATTTGTTCTTCATGGAAACGTATATGAGAATTGGTTTCGTGTTTCGTGTGTTCTTTAATTTTTATTGCTTCTGTGGATTTCATGAAAGTTGTGGTTTCTTGTGGATAGAAACAACTCTGTATTGTATGAAGTCTGTTAAAATTTGAAAATGGGTTTCAAAACGGTTTGGGAAATGACTGTTTTGACAGGATATGAAACTGCGAATGATTGTTTAAGTGGATATTTTGATATCTTAGCTACTATTTGATATATTTCCTTGTATATAAAATTTGTTGGCATTAAATGATTTCATAGGGTTTTGGTTGAAGTCTTTTTGGATTTGGTAACAATTCAGTTTGTTGTTAAACTGGGTGTTAACAGATGGATTTAGTGTCAAATTTTTAACACCTGAACTTGGCTATGGTTTCAGTTTTTGGGTCATTCGTTTATGGGTTTAATTCGTAACTTCTCTTTTTTCTTGTTATTAAGTGATTCAAGCTTCGACCCATTCTGGGTACTCTTGATGGGGATATTTCAAGCTCTGCTTTTACATAATGTAAAGGGAGACTGATGAAGTTTTTTTTCTCTGTCCTTCATAGTTATGTTTTGCTAGTTGTTCACCCTTCTCGGTTCGGATTGTTTTGGAAAGAGGGAATTGTAAAGTTCCTGTCTCTCTCTTGATTATTATGTTTTTCTTAGCTAAAAAAATCATATTGGGTCGACTTAACACTTGAGTTTCATTGGATATTAACACTCCTAGGTTTTTGTATTATACTTCAAAACTAGGTTTCACTTTTCTTTGGTCAAAGGGTTCCCTTGAAACACTTCTTGTTGAGGAGTTTCGTGGGATGGATGTTGATGTATAGTGTTTAATTTTTGTTTATCATTTGGAAAATTTGTGGATATTGGGTTAACCATTGTTCACAGGGAAAGTATTCTTAGATGACTGAAACTTGTTCTTTATTGAATGTTTATTCTCTTGTGAAACGTCTCATTGGAGACTGAGTTCATATTTTGGTCGGTTTAGAACATATCAGTGGTGACTAATTCTTGTATTTTGAATTCATTTTAAATGTGTTAGGAGCTAAAAGTTTTGATGTGATCATGGTTAGGGGAATTATTAATCCTTAATTCTGGGATTCTGATCCTTACCAGGTGAAGGCTGTACTCTTTGCATTTTTTCTTGTGTTATTGGGTTTTAATTATCATGTAATTTTGATGCGAGAGTTGTTTTGTGAATTCAAATGTAGCTTGATCATTTGAAATACATGGTCTGGTACGAATCTCTCTGTCGACTTGGTTAAATAGAAATGTATCGATCAATTGGTTTTAGATCTCAGTTTGTTTTATTTCAATAGAACCTTATGGAGTTATTTATCTTTGTGTTTTAATCATCTTGTCAATGGAAAAGAGTAAACCTTCTACAGAAATGTACAGTGAGTATATTTAGTTCCTGTCGAGTCTGTTCTTTGTTTTAGTGGCATCCTTTTGGGATAGTGGCAGGGATTTGGTTAGCAGGGTTTACTATGACAGTATTCTGTCCATGCTGAGTCATTCATGTTTATATATCAACCCTTTTTTATTGATGATAAGAAATTGGTTGTAATGAAGTGGAAACATAAGGATTGGTGAATTAATTTGTTATTGACAAGGATTGATCATGAATTTTTATTCATCCCATTCTTTAATAGTTGGTTACAGTTTTAAATGTTATCATGTTTTAAATAACTATCATGACTGTAACATAGATTAATTTAATTTTGTTGGATTACTTAACTTCTTTTATGGGTAATTGGTTCTTAAAGAGATTTAAGTGACTTCTTTTATATTTATAACATTGTGGCTTTTTGGGTAGACTTTTTAATTGATCATATTTTGAGTACTTGAAACATTTTGACAAACAACATTGTTCCTTTTACAAAACTGTTAGATAAAAGCATATTGTTTTAATGTTATAGAACTTATCATGCTTAGTTCTTGTGAACTGACTCATGCTAACAATTTTACATATGGAATTCATGAAAAGTGAAAGGAGAAATACTTATAAAAACTTGCATTTATTTTATTAACGAAGTCATTTATTTTATTCGGATACTTAATGTATCAAAATGATCTTGAAAGGAACTTGTCGGAAAAACTATGTTGGCATATCACATTAGTATTCTATATTGTAGAAAAATGTTTTATTAAATTTTATGAAATACTTATTAGTACGAAATTAAGTGAATTCCTTCTCTAATAAGTGAATTATTGTACGATTGATTTGTGATAACTGACTTATATATGTTTCATATATGATTTAGATATGTTGAATATTCTTAAAATATTAACAACAAATAGTTAATAATTATCTTGAGAAAAAGTGTTGTTTGGATAGTAAACTAATAATCTGAACCAATTAATTAAGGGTAATGGTTTTACTATGATGTTTATATTATATAAAATCTTATTCGGAAATGGAAATTAGAATGTTATACTATAAAGAAAGTTATGGCCTTCTTATTAAATTTATTCTTCTTATGTTCTCCGAATTCATGAATAGGACATTAGTCCTTAATTAGGAAGATGAGAATACTTTCTTATAATCATAAAATAAAAACCAAGTATGTTATCCTTATTTATGTGATAAAGCATAGATCAATATTGTTGATTGGCTGTATGCTCTACTTTATGGGATTGATAAATGGAAATGGTAATTGGGAAGCTTATAATATTTAGTAAGATGGTTTCAAAAATGATGATAACACTAAGTCTAATTAAGAAGCTTTCCATCTAGACTATTTACATTGTTAAAATAAAGTAAAGATATTTAATGATCTTACTTACTTGACTTAGAATGAGAATTAATGATTAATGAAATAATGGTTAAGGATTAAATATTTCATAAGCATGAACGGAAATTTTATCTGCATACCTTCAAATGGTGTAAAAGTACATGTAATATCCTTTCTTATTGGATCAATCGTACATACTTAGTGGACCCCTAGGTACGATGTGCAATAATTAATTAAACTAATTAATAAGTTGAAGGTTAATAAAATTGAATGACTCTTAAGTATGTCAGTTCCGTTAAAGGAACTTAGTAGGTTATTACAACATAGTTACTGCTACAGAGTACCCTCTTAATGATGGAAGTCATTAAGAGGATACTATGAAGAAGTCACTAGGATTCAACAACCTACTTAGCTCATCTAATTCTACTGTCATAAGTGGAATCTTAGTTCATGGTTCTAGTTTAAGCAGAGATATGCATATGGAAAAGTCTAGATGTCAACTCATGTTGACCTATGGTAAATAAACAAACTCGAATCAAAGAGAGTCAATTTGAGCATGCCTATTTATCCTTACTCACCATGAGTGGACTACAACACTAGTGTATGTGAGTTGTCCCTATCTAGTGTGAAACTCTGACTCAAATTTGGTTGACAAAAGTTAAGAAGACAAATCTAGATAACAGATCGAGTAGGTTGAAAGACATATTCATTTCGACGAGTATGTCATCTTGGAATGTAAAAATGGTAAAAATTTTTAAAACATTGGCCAAAGTATCCTAAACTACTAGTTGCATTGTCTTATTTCACCTAGTCTAAGATTGCAGGATTTTAGATGAGTGTCAGTAACAGATACTTAGATAGAATTCTTAGACAAAACACTTGAGTGACCTATAATGTGTAAAGGAACCAAAGTATATATTGTATACACATGAACAAGTTAAACATGAGAGATCGGTTTGATACCGAGTCATGAAAAGAGAGATCAGTGTTACACCAAGTCATTACAGATGGATATGGTTTTCTATTATGAGATGGATTAGAAATGGAATGTGTGTTCTGAATTGTATGAATTTAGAACAGAGAACATTATGTAAAAAAAAAATTCCCTTGTTTGTAAGTCATAAAAAGTGGATGTTACATCTTGGTATCAGAGCTGAAGGTTGTAGCTCTTGGACCTATTGAGTCCATATTTGATAAAAACTTAATTTCTTGTTAACAAAAAATGGCTAGAATAAGGGAAGATGCTGCAAATAATCCACCTCCAGGTGGAGAGGCAACTACCTCTCAAAAACTTGATGAGATTCTTGCTTCTTTGTTGGACAAAAGAGATTTTCTTGTTGTACTTAAACAACAAATAATGGGCAATGAAGAGGAGGAAGATGATGTTGATAATAATAATCAACCACCTCCAGGAAACAATGACAATGTTGGAAATCTGGGCATTGGTAATGAGAATGTAACAAATAACAATGCTGTAAATGCCAATAATAACACTGTAAATGCACCTAATCCACTTGAAAATAAAAAGGCAAGATTGACAAAAGAACTTACTAATGACATAAAAAGGATAGTTCCACCAAAGTTTTATGGCACTACACTGGGGGATGGGGTTGAGAATTGGCTCAATGAAATGGAGAAGTACTTTTCAATAAGGAACTTCTCAGAAGAAACAAAGGCATTATGGGGAGCTTATCAACTTTCCCATAAAGCATCCTGTTGGTGGGAAAACCATAAGGTTGAACCGAAAATTGATGAAACAAGCATTACATGAGATCAGTTGAAGGGTAACTTTAGGCAACTCTTGCTGCCACAACTCTATTATGATAAGAAAATGAAAGAATTTCATAATTTAGTTCAAGGAAAGTTATCTATAGCTAATTATTGGGAGAGGTTTACCAAAATTCTTAAGTATGTTCCATAGTATCAAATTAACGAAAAGTTTAGGATACACAAGTTCATTATGGGGTTGTTGTTGCAAATCAGCAGCACCCCTGGATGCTGATCATACTTCTAGTTGACATTTTAGACATCCAGTGTGATTGCACAACATTGAATCTTTTCCCCAAGTGTGGGACTTGTAAAATGGGAAAAGAATCTCCAGATGAGAGGTTGGTTCCTCAACTCCTCTGATCAGATATATCACTTACAAGTTGTAGAGGTTTGAATTCCTAGTTCCTACCTTAAATTCCAAGGGGAAAAAGATAGGGAATGCAAGAAAATGAAGCTAATGTTAATGAGGTGATGCACCAAAGGAGTTACAGACACCTGATACTGCAATACATACAAAATCCACAAGAAAACACAGCACAAAGCATGCAAAAATTGCCCAAAATGTAATGAAAGATCAGGAAAACAATCGTAGATATATGAAAGGATTGAGGGATTTTAATCACAGAGCATATATTAACATTCCAGATCCAATACAATGCATTACAGTGATAAAGAGGCAAAAAGGGGTGTTGTATTGCATGGAAAGGTAAAAATTTCCACAAATTCTTCCAAAAGGAAGAAAAGGGAAGTTGCAGAGCTAAAAAGTGTCTCTTTTTTTAAAAAAATGAACCCATTCTGGCTTTTACAGTGCAAAACCATGACCCCAGGAGAGAGAAACATGGGAAAACATGGGAGAGCTTCAACCACCGACCCAAAATGCATTAAAATAGCATGGGCATCTTTACAGTCCCATCCCCTAACATCTTTCACCATGCTAGGAGAGAATGCGAGCCATTCTTCATTAAAAATGGTGGTTGAAATGTCATTTCTATCCATAACCACGTGCCAGAGGAGTTTTTCAATTTTCTCTCTCCAAACTCCATCAAAATGCAAAAATGACCTCGGAATCTTGTAGATAATTTCACTATATTTCCATTGATATAAAGAACGCGAAAAACTAAGCTCTGGATCAAAAGATATGGCCGTTTGAAATTTTAGGGCAAAACAGGGCCAAATCGGATTGGCGGGCAATTTTTTTTTAAATTTTCCACTTTTTGGTCATTTGGAAAATTTTCCAAAAATTCCCCATGCTCCACCATTCTGGGTGCCACGTGGCATGTTTTGATTGGGCACGGGCCTTTAATGCTTCATTTTCCATTGTTTTTCCCTTTGGAAAATTTTCCAAAAAATCCCCACTGAGCCGATGATTTGAGGACACGTGGCACGTACTAATTGGGCGCGGGCCTATCCTTCTAAATTTTCCGTCACTATTTGATCCTATTCCTTGACTTGAACACATGGCAAAACCTCATTCATTGTGGGCCTTTCCCTTCGAATTTTCCATGTGGGCCTGCCTTGTATCTTTTGCCGCCACTGGACACATGGTGAGATTCTATTAGCTCGCGTTTTGGGGAGGGGCAATTCACTTTGAAATTTCCTTCTTTTTTCCTTTGGGAAAATTTCCCAAATTTCCCCTACCTCCGCTATTCTAGGACACGTGGCACAATTTCATTCACCGTGGAGCCTCTGCAAACATTTTTCCTTTTACGCAATCCCTTTGGGAAAAAATCCCAATCTCCTCCCGTGCTTTGTCGTTCTGGGGATTGAGGACACGTGGCCTTCTCTAAATGGTTGGCGGCCCAGCAGGCCAATAATCTTCCTTTTGAAATTTGGCAAAATACTTCACCAAAATTATAACTTCTCTTCCGCACTCTGTGGTTCCAATGCCAAAGGACACTTGGCACAACATGATTGGGCGCGGGCCTTCTTTTAAAATTTTCCTTGACGCTAACACTTTGTCATTTTTTCAATTTTTTCCCCATGGACACATGGCATAATCTGATTCATCGGTGGGCCCACGGGGCAAAATATCCCTTTTGAAAACTTCGCCAAACACTTGGTAAAAAAACCAAGTTTTCCTCCAACCCCCGCCACTTCCTTGGACACGTGGCACCATCTCATTGGCTGTGGGCCTTTCAGGGGAAAATTTCCCACAAAAACTCCGTTGAGCCATAACTTCAAAAATACATGGAGTTAGGAGGAAAAATTTACCTTTCTGGAAAGTTGAGAAAGAGCTCTATCCAATGGTGCCATTTCCAGAAAGTTTTGAGTGCCTGAAAAACAATAAATTATGACTGAGGCACAAGAGAGGGAAGAATGAAAGGAGTTAGCCACAAAATGAGTGAGGGACACATTTTGGATAGCAGGGGTCAAATCCTTTCATTGGAGGAGAGGTATATGTACACAACTCAACCAACATAGAAGGGGTTGTAGAAAAATCTAAAGTCAATAACATAAATTGAAGGCAATTTCTGTAGATAAAGAGGAAAATCGAAAAAGAATTACCAACTCTTCTTCATCACTTGCACCTAAAAGGGTGGCATGGAATTTTTTTGGAGTTAAAAACAAGTTTGTGGTTGATAACTACAAGAAAACAATAAAAAATAAACTTTCTGCGAATAATAGAAATAATTTTGTGAATAATAACAATAATGAAAATAATTTTGTGAATAATAACAATAATGGGCAGAAATCTTATGGAGGTCAAAATAGTAATTTCAAGACCGGAAATAAGTTTGAGCCAAAAAGGGACTCGTAGGGGGTTGTTTTAATTGTGGTAAGGATCACTATGTAAATTAGTTCCCTCTAAATAAAGATGACAACAACCAGTAGCATAAGATACATGCTGCAGTAGCTGATAAACAAGATGAAAAGTAAGTTATGCCCATAGAAGTACCAGGTAAATTATTTGGTACACATGTTACTATACTTTTTGATACTGGTGCTATAAAATGTTTCATTTCTAGTAAATTAGCTGCAAATTTAAAAAGAAAATTATGGATAATGGAAAAATCTTGGATTGTTCATTATGGTAATAATGTTGTCCATACGGTTAGTAAATGTCTATTTTGAGAAGTTTTAGAGTTACCAAGTCTTTCAACCGAAGTAGATCTTTATGTTGCTCCTTCGGGGTCATATGATGTCATTACTGGTGTTAACTGGATTTCTAAAAATAAAGTAAAAGTTGATTGTTTTAAAAAACACATTAGATGCCTTGATGATCTGCAGAAAAAAAAAGACATTCAAGGGGTAAAATGAGAAATTTCAGTTAGGAAATTGTAAGCTATGTGGCTTAAGAAGGCCAAAAACAAATGCTACACGTTATATGTAGTAAAAATTTCTTAAAAAATAAAAGAAGGTAATCATTTATTGGAAAAGTATCCATTGTTAAGAGATTTTAGTGATGTGTTTCTGAAAGACCTACCTAGCCTTCCACCTAAAAGAGAATTTGCATTTTCAATAGAAATCAAACCTGAAACTGAACCTATTTCCAAGGCACCTTACCACATGACCACAATTGAACTGGTAGAACTTAAGGCAGTGTTATAAGAACTGTTGTATAAAGTTTTGATAAGACCGAGTGTCTCACCTTGGGGAGCACCGGTAATCTTTGTGAAAAAGAAGGATGGAACACTTAGAATTTTTATTGATTACAAAATGTTAAACAAAGAAACAATAAAAAATAAATACCCACTTCCTAAGATTGATGATCTGTTTAATGAGATGCATTGTGCATCCATTTTTTCAAAGATATATATTCATTTTGGATATCATCAATTGAGAAAAAAGGATGAGGATATTCATAAAACAAATTTTAGAACAAGATATGGACATTACGAATTTACTATTTTACCTTTTGGTTTGACAAATGCACCTACAAATTTTATGAATTTGATGAATAATATCTTTCAAGAATATTTGGAAAAGTTTTTACTTGTGTTCTTGGATGATATTCTTATATATTCTAAGAGCATTGATGAGGACAAGTAGCATTTGAAAATTGTACTTGAAATTTTTGAGAAAAAGAAATTTTTATGGTAAGTTCTCCAAATGTTATTTTTATGAAACAAAAGTGTGTTATTTAGGACATGTCATAAGAAAATATGGAATAACAGTTGATCCATCAAAGATTGTTGCCCTAATTGAAAGACCTGCACCTAAAAATGTACATGAAGTTAGAAGCTTAATGGGGCTTGATGGATATTACAAAAAAATTGTTAAGGACTTTTCAAAATTCACCGCCTCGATTACTTTGTTACCAAAGAATTTTTTTTTTTTGTGTGGAGTGATAAATGCGAAGCAACATTTAAAACTCTAAAGGCATAGCTAAATTCTGCACCTATTTTTATTGTTCTGGATCCAAATGGAAGCTTTACGATAGTTATATATGCTTTTGGAGAAGGACTAGAAGGTATTCTATTACAAAATGATCATTTTATAGCTTATGAGAGTAGAAAAATCAAGTTACATGAGTTTAATTAAGCTCCCCATGACCTAGAGCTTGCCGCCATGATTCACGCACTTCAAGTATGGAAGCATTATCTCTTAGGTAGACCTTTTGAGTTAAAAAATGATCACCTTGGGCTGAAGTATATTTTCACTCAGCCAAATCTGAATGCAAGACAACGAAGATGGTTAGAGTCTTTTTCACAATATGATTTTGACATAAGTTACATTAAAGGTAAAGAAAATAGAGTGGTAGATGCACTAAGTCGTAGGAAACATATTTCTGCACTTGTAACTTTTAGAACTTAGCTTAAGGATGAAGTAAAGGGTACTATTAATTCTGATTCATATTTTCAGCAAGTAAAAACAACACTTGCTGCAGATCCTAATGATGCAAGATACAAAGGCTTTAACTTTGATAATGAAGGAATTTTAAGATATGAGAATCGAGTGTATGTACCTTCAGAAAACAAGTTACGGAAAAATTTAATGATGGAATTTCATAATTCACCTTACTTAGGACATCCCGGAGTTACAAAAATGCTTACTGATGTAAAACAACAATATTTTTGGAAAGGGATGAAGAAAGACATAACTGATTTTGTTTCACATTTCCTTGAATGTCAGTGAGTTAAGGCTAAGCATATGCACCCAGTTGGTTTATTGTATCCTTATAGCATACCACAATATAAGTGGTAGGTAATAAGTATGGATTTTTTTCAGGGGCTGCCTATGTCTAAAAAATAAGCATGGTGTTATTTTAGTTGTGGTCGATAAATTAACAAAGGTAGCACATTTTATTGCTTGTAATATTAAAGATGATTCATCTGTTTTAACAAAAATATTTGTGGATGAAATTTTTAGATTACATGGTGTACCTGAATCGATTATATCTGATAGATACCCTAGGATGATATCCCATTTCTAGAAAACACTAAATGCAACCTTAGGAACAAAAATAAATTTTAGTTCCGCATACCATCTGGAAACAAATGGTCAAATAGAGAGAGTAAATTAGGTTTTGGAGGATATGTTAAGAATGTACTGTAAGGATCAACAATAGAAATGGGAAGAATACCTTCCTTTAGTTGAATTTTCTTACAATAATACTTATCATTCCTCTCTAAAAATGACACCTTTCGAAGAATTATATGTGTTGGGCCCCTAATTTTAGCTTCCAAATATTAAGGGCACGTCGGCACACACGATAGGAGAAAGCACGCAAGTATAGGCGCGTAAGGCAGAGTTCAAAAGGTTTCTTGAAGAACTCAGGACACGTGCGTCGTGCAAAGAACAATCCAGGACTTAGCCATTTTTGGCCTTTGGGATAGAACACATGAAGAACGTGTTCCATTCAGATAAGGTTCCAGCCTGGCGATAGGGTGTCCTGGAAGGAATATACCTTGCGATAGAAAGATCCAAAAATTTAATCATGACATGGAGAGGCATGCGCTCGAGGTAACCCACACCTTGACACTTGGGGCCAGATCTGAGGCTGTAGAGGAGTTTGTTAGATCTCAGAGTCCTATTTATACATGCGCCCTTGGCAAAGAAAGAGAGACAAAAATGTGGTAGCGGAGCTCTGTAGGATTACTGTGAGAACTATGGGATGAAAATGGGTGCAAAATTCAAGGATGTAATGGGAAAATGGGGAATGATTTTTTTTGACTTGTGAGAATACATGTATGGATCCACATATGGCGCATGACTATGGTCTGCCTCCTGTAATCTTTTATAAGTAAACGCTAAGAATGAATGTGATAAGGTTGCCATGAAAAATGTATCAAGACTCTTTCTCTGTATTATCTGCATATTATTATTGCAATTCTGTTCTTATATATTCATGAATCTTACTTAAATGGTTAAGTATAGTAGTAAATGTATAACGCTTAGTTCTATTATTTCTGTTGCGCACTTTGGTTCTATTATGACTGAAGGGGTGTAGAAGCCGTCCTAAGCTCTATAGCCCTTCATGTCTGTTAAATCACTAAGTCAGAATCACAAGCTATGCCTTCCACTAGACTCGCATAAAAGAGAGACTCGGCTCCCTCTCGTATGCCTTGGGTGAGCGCCCAGTGCCCACTGGGTGATAGATCAACACGCATGAGATTCCCTTGTTTTTAGTTGGTGCAAAAGTGACTACATCTTGGTTCCGTTGTTGGGACCTCTTTTCAAAGTTGTAGTGGAACATGACATATATCATGATCTCTATAAAAAGTGATGATGGAACGCTTAACACTTGAAGGTGTTGAAGATTGGTTTAAAAGCATATAGGATGAATTCACTCAGAGATTTAGTACCGGATTTGGGTTTGATATGGGAAGATGGGTGGAAGACACTCTTTACCATGAGTTGTATGAAACCTTCTTCTGTTGTTTCCCAGGAGAGTTATTCGAATGGCTATTGGCTTATATATCTAGATCAGGGTGGCGTTATAGATCATACCCTTGGACCCAAGGAACATATCAGAATCTGTAAGATGCTGATCTAAAGTGGACCCATGCTATAGAAAACTGGTGGAAGGGAATATTGACTAGCTACACTCTGGAATATGCCATTTCCACGTATTCCTGTCAAAAATTTGCTGAGTTTGAGTTCTTGCGAAAGCCCAGGGGATCATTTTTGCATGTTATTCCCATTGCAATCAAAATATTGATGGTAACTGTAGGATTAGAGGCATTCCCTATGGCTGGATAAACCACCCTGAGTGCTAGACGAGGAAGCTAGGTTGGGGAAGGATGACTGATCTGACGACAGAACGGGAAAGGGAGGAGAGGTGGCTTAAGTATAATGAAGTGTGTGAAAAGGAGATCGATAGACAGTGTAGGGTTACAAGTGGTTATGGAGCTAGACATGGTGGAAAGGAGTTGAGGTTCACGTGGAGGATGTGGAACCTAAACAGTTAGTGGTACCCCATATTGGTAAGTACGGAAGAGACAACCTTGCGGCTTCTGATGAGAGTCTATCACGTAGAGAGAGAAGATTCATTGGCATACATATGACCCCACCTAGTGACCAAACCTTGGTGCTTGGTTTGTTCAAACGAGGGAAGAGTATAGTTGATCCATTTGATATCGATGGAAGCAACCTATCAACGCCTAGAACATATAATTTCTCATTTTGGAACTTCTATGGCTTCACACACTATTTTGGTATTTGGTGGAATGTTTGGACAAAGCACATATACGGATGGTTTTGGAAGTGCATTGGGAAGTGGTGGAGGATCTACAACTAGGAGTGGTACTATTTCATAAACTATCAGCGTGTAATTTAGTGGGACGATGGGAGTGCTCATCACGATAAACACAGGCCCTGTACCTAACATAGGAGGATCTGAAGGTGGAAGTGGTGGAGCTGGTGGCTTAGGATCTAGTGGATCCAGTGGAGGAGGAAACACCAGAGGAAACCAAGGGAATGGATCAGGAGGGCAAGGGCCTCAACCACCTTAAGTATTTTTTGAGATGTCTCTACACTTTCCAGATTACATTGGAATAGAAGATGCCATGGAGAATGCACATAAGTGCGAGCTAATCTGGTGCGCAAAGGGAATCACGACTCAGGATCAAAAGGCCAGTCAATTTGTGATGAACTTGCAAGGACGCGTGCATAGTTGGTATAGAAAGTATGACCCTCATCAGACTGTTATGGATTATATCGCACTGAGAAATGCATTCTTGGCAGAATTCTACATACCTGAGTTTGAACAGAAGAGCATTAGCTCTCTCAAAGAAATCCATCAGGGAATGATAGAGAGCGTGTGGGAATACGATGCATTCTTTAAAACTCTTTTGTCTAAGATATCTTATGATATCCACCCTTCACAACATGCTTAGTGGTTTTTCGGAGGATTGATCACACCCTTTAGGAGGGCCTTATCTCATAAAATGTTCATGGAACCACGTGAAGCATTAGAAGCTACTCTACGTGCTGAAGCAGTTGATAGTGTTGACACTGGTGTTAGCCCATTTCTGGAGGCTCAGATTACTGCGATGGCTAAGCAATTGGAGAAATTGTCTACCAACATAGTTCTAGAGATTCACGGAGGAATGTGGTGCATGGATTATAACGTGGAAGGACACCCAAAGGATAATGGTGGGATATGTACTCAGAAGGTGGTATGCACCATGGTAGTAAAATATGAGATATGTCATGAGGACCATGATGCAAGTAGGTGACCCTTGTTGCCGCATGCGATCCGTAAAAATGTATCTTGTTATTGTAAAATATGTACCTCAACCACACCAAGGATCGTAGAATGACACCAAGGATTGTATATTGATTAAATATGTAAAAATGTATCTTGTTATTGTAAAATGACACCAAGGATTGTAGATTGATTAACTAGATTCATGAGGCAATTGATCTTGGTGTGCACCAAACTAGCATTGCCAGTGGTTGCAAAGGAGATGAACATCAGTATGAGGAGTGCAGAGATGGAGATGCGTGTGGAAGAGGGTTTCGTGGAGGATTTCATGGTCATGGTAACCATGGAGGAATAAGTGAGTTCCTGTGTGGGACATGTTTTAATTGTGGAGCCACAGACCATTATAAGCGTGAATGTTCAGATCTTCTACAATGCTCCTGGTGTGGAAAGAAACATAAGTATGAAGAATTCCCAGAGTTGTATGAACAAATGAGTTAGTAGTACCGGAAGGATAAGGGTGCTACCATGGTGAGGATTAAGAAGGCTGACACATAGTGGCTTCCGTGAGTAATACGTGAATCAGAACTAGAGCCTGTTATGGTAACAACAAGGGTGGAATCTGTGCGCACAAAAGAAGCACCTAGGCAGAGACCTCTGGTTTCGAGAGAATAAGTAGTACATGGGAAGTATCCAAACCCATCTCACTAGAAATAAGTCTACCAAGAAACCATGGATGTAATTTGAAGTTTATAAGGGGAGATCTAATGCTTAAAAGAGCATACTAGAAAAGATGAGAAAAGGAGGCCAGTGGAAGCACCAAGGGATGACTTGAATGAGGTTAAGGAGGTGTGTAAACTACTGAGGCAGGAGAATATTATTCCCTTGTTAGGGGCATGGTTGAGAGAAAAGGTGCCATGTGCTGGGGAAGAACATGAAAGGTAAATCCTGCATGCAAACATTCCACCTCACAGCCTTGGTTATGACAAAGAGATTACCCTGAATGCAGTAGTGGATGGATGGTTTGTTAGCAACATCCTCATTGACACATGAGCGGAGGTTAATGTTCTCACTCTAGATGCCTGGCATCAAATGGGAAGGCCTACATTGTAGCCATCTTCAAATGTGTTGTATATGGCAAATAAGACAAAGGTGATGCCCATAGGTGTCTTGAAGGATGCAACCATTACTATTCAGGGGACTAGGTTCACTGGGGATTTTGAAGTCTTAGTGCTTGCCGAGGTAGATAATTTCCTAGCTCTACTTGGGTGCCCGTGGTGTTATAAGAATAATTCAGATATCTGATTTAACAAGGGGTACATAAGTTTTGAAAACAAGGAAGAGCGGGTAGTTATACCATTGGTTGATGGGAAGTCCACCCCCTATACTGAACCCCTTGGGGAGGAAGTCCTGGATAGAATATATGTGCGCTCCATAAGAGATCTAGATACCATCCACCCTATAGAAGGAGTCATCCAGTTTGATGATGCATAATATGTTAGTGATACTACCAGTATAACATGCGATAATTGGGTGCATGGGACTTATGAATTGATTGGGTGACATCTAAAAGGATTAGTAACCAAGGTAACAATGACACGTATAGTTTGGTGCCTGGGAGGGAAGAAAATAATAAAGTATTCTGGGGATGCATACCCTGAGGTATTTTTGAGAGAAATGGAAGCTCACTGGAGGGAGGAAAATCGACGAAGTATGCTAGGTTATGTTTTGATCAACACAACAGTAGGTGGTGGGCCGCGCATAGTGAAAACTTGTTGGAATGGCATGAAGTTCGAATTGGGCTCACTATCTGATTCTCAAAAATAACGTACCCACCACTATTAAGGATTACAATGGCAATGGACCCACCTCTTCCCACCTTCAGGCATGTGAGAGGGTCTGAAGAGAAGGCATGGAAGCTTTACCACCCTCTCTTTGGGTGCATAAGATGTATTCGACACTACAAGGTTGTGCGCGTGCATGGTATATCCATTCTGAAACATGCCGCCAAATGGGAAGTTGGTAGGAATTAATGAATAACTTGGTCCACACATTCGAGTACCGAAGTACCAAATAACCAGTTGATGAGGCATTGTAGACTATCAAGCGCCTCACTCTGGGGGATTGTGCCATGGAAAAAGATAGGTTAGTAAACTTACTCAGTGGACCTAGTTTAGAAGTGCGATTCGAAGAGGAAGAACTAGAAGACACATAATTTGAGCACGTATGTGTTGAAAAGATAGTATACCTTGTTGATGGAGAAGAGATAGAGATCCTGAATGTTGACCATTCAGTTGGGGTACACGAAGTAGTTGATAATGTGGATGCATGTGCACGCTCGTATCATGGACCACTCGAAACTAAGAAAGTTGACATCAGCTCATAAGAGGAACCCAAGGAGGCTATCATTAGGGACTATTGGTCGGACAAGGAAATATTAAAGATCATCGATCTCTTACATGAATTTTAGGATTTATTCCCACACGGATACCATGAGTTGAAAGGTGTCCACCATTCATTGGGGGAAATGAGGATAAGGTTGAAAGATGGTGCACACCTAGTCAGGAAGAGGCCTTATAGGATGAATCCCAACATGTGCATAAGGGTTAAAGAAGAACTAGAAAAGATGATAGCATCCGATATCATTGAGGCTGTGGAGGAATCAGAGTGGATAAGTCCAATGGTAATTAGCATAAAGAAGGATGGGTAGATTAGGATATGTGTGGATTATAGGGAATTAAAAGCTATTTATATCATAGATCCTTTTCCCACCCCTTTACTAAAGAGATATTGGAAGGAGTTTCTGTGCACGAGGTCTATTCCTTTACGGATGGATTGTCGGGATATCACCAAGTAAGGATTGCCAAGGAAGACCAAGATAAGACAACTTTGGCCACCAAGTGGGGAAGTTTCACATATACAGTCATGCCCTTTGGGTTGAAGAACACGCCCACTATATTCTTGCGCATAGTGGTACAAACATTTAAGGACTTCATCCATAAGTTCCTTCAAGTATATTTGGATGATTGGACAATGTATGGATTGGTCAGGGACCATTGTGATAACTTAAGGTTGATGTTTGAAAGATGTCAATAGTTGAGGATCTCCCTCAACATTAAGAAATGTATCTTTTATACTCCTTTTGGAACATTGTTGGGGCATATCATATGTAAAGAGGGCTTACTGGTAGATCCTGTGAAGGTTGCTATTATTGTGGGATTAGAGGAGCCTACCACCCAGAGCACTGTGTGTAGATTTCTTGGACACACTAGGTACTATAGAAAGTTCATTAAGGGATATGCCAAGATCACCGTGCCTTTGGAAATATTACTCAAACACAAGATTTCCTTTCAGTGGGGAGAGGCGTAGCAGAGGACATTTGACACTCTAAAAGAAAGGATTATCACCGCACCTATTCTACGATTCCCATAATGGGATAAACCTTTCCATGTCCACATGGATGCCTCTAGTACAATAATAGGAACCATTCTTGCTTAACCAGGAGAGGGGATTGTTGATCATCCTTTGTGTTTTGCAAGTAGGAAGTTGACACTAGAAGAAAAAAATTATACAATGACTGAGCGTGAGGCACTGTCAATGATCTACGCACTCCACAAATTTAGGCAATATTTGTGGAAACTCCTTTCATATTCTACACTGACTATATGGCCTTGAAGTATCTGGTAAACAAAGTAGTGTTGCAAGGATGCATATGTCGTTGGGTTCTTCTATTTCAGGAATTTGAATTCAAAGTGGTGGTAAAACTAGGAAAGAACAATTATGGGCCAAATCATTTATCAAGGATTGATTTGGGAGAGGACGCATAGAGTATCGAGGAAACCATGCTAGATGCACAACTATTCAGATTATGTCGTGCACCCTCAGAACTAGAAGACATTGCTATCTTTCTCAAGGAAGGTGTGGTGCCCGAAGGGATGAATGCTCTAGAAAGGAAAAGGTTAGCCATATGCGCAATGCCCTTCATGTTGATCAATGGGGATTTGTATAAAATGGGCCGCAATGAGGTTTTGCACTAGTGTGTACTAGAAAATGAATGCATAGCTATAATAGACACCAAATTTGGGTCTTACGACGCCCTGTACCCCGTATCTCATCCCGCAACCTAACCCTACCTCACCACCTAAACCTTACACACCTAATAATTTATTAATTACCTTATAATTAATAAATCCACATCTCCAACCCTGCCACCTCATCTCGCCACCTCACCGTGACCTAGCCCTAACCCTAAACCAACCTAATTAAGACCTATGACTTGGTCCAGAGCCACACCCATGACTCATTACCCCTCACCCGCACCAAAACAAGCCTAATAATGACTTGACCAAGCCCACAGCTGATCCCTCTGGAGAAAAGGAGGGAAAGATGGCTATTTTACTAAAAATAGCCACTTTGACCTAACCGACATCGGTTTCTTCTCGACCTCCGTTGGTTACGTAACTGCCATCGGTTCCCTGTTAATGACCTCCCCCAACCAAATATAAAGGATCCAGAATTCATTTGGCAGGAAAAAGAGAAGTGAAACAGGCAGAAGAGGTTGCAGAGAAGAGGATCGAGATGAAGACTATAATTGAGCAACTGGATTGCTGTCACACTCATCCCAGCATTGGAAAAGACTAAGGGTAGCCTCATCAGCTCGCTTTCCAATACCGGATCAGCTCAACTAATCCTTACTGTCACCACCACATTCCTTGGACCTGTATCTTCATCAGGAATTAGTAAGTAGTATCTTGTAGTTCTTTGTTATCATTTGCTTTAATTCATATTAAAAGGGGAACTGACCACCTTCGAAAGGAAGTCTAATATTTCCTGGGCCTAAGGCAGTTCCCTCACTTATTTTCTAACTAAGATCTGGTGGTCTTGTATTCTTACTTACAGGTAGTCCTTCCTAGACAAAAAGGAGTTCTTCACAATCGATCTGATCTCTCTACGGTATGTGCACAAATTCCCAACACTCAACAGGTATTCCTCCTAGCCCTAACCCTTATCTATTTCTCAAGAGAATGAAAGGATAGAAGAAACTCTATTCTGGAATCAAATTCTGTGTGAAACATTTTGGCACGCCTGGTGGGACCCTTTTTGGGTTTCTTTCTTTCTTGCTTGCTTTCATATAGGCAACACACTTGCTGTTTCTTTCTTCTAAATATTCACAAAATATTTTTTCATTTTGGCAAAAGAATTTGTTTTTCTTTCACGTCTTTGCATTAGTGAAATTCATCTTATTTGCTTCATCGAATATCACTTTCGATTTGGGTTTAAAACACATGCATCACATTCTTGCTTGCTGTTTTTAATTCTAGTGAACGTAGATTAAGTAACATGTCGTACACATGGGGGTGATATCCACGGTATTGACGAGAAAGTAATCTTACTCTCACTGCACTACACATACCAAATCACATCATAATCAACACAATAGCTCAAACATCCCCCCTTCCCGTGGTATTCCTCTGCCCGATTGAGGTAGCCTTATGAGCCAAAACAAACTTGACATCTCCCTTAGGTCTCTTGTTTAGGATTGACATCATCTGGAGTCTAAGGCATAAGCACAAAGCGATTAAAACTAAGCCTAAGGTTAGTCTCTTGATTTGCTTGTGCATCTTGCTTGTTTTTTAGTTCTATTTCTCTGTCATACACTGTTTCAGTGATCACTTCAAGACAGTTTGGTAGGTATATTAAGCATTATTATCCCCAAACCAGTAGCATCTTACATCCTCTCTTTGCTTTAACAGTGACTGACACCGGTCCTATACTACTGACATCGGTTAACTGACCAATGCCGGCTACATTCTGACTGACATCGGTTAGCTGACTGATATCGGTTATTGTGTTTAACAGTTTTTGAAAAACCAACAACCTATCAATTCCAACATTTTGTTAATGTTTCTATTCCGGATTGATTAAATCCCTGCTGTGTCCTCTTGTCCATGGTTGTTATCACTCAGAAACAAGCTGTAGCCATGGTTTCACATGCCTGTTCTATGCCTTTGCCTGAGTCACCCCCTTCGCATCCTATGGGGAATCCTACAAATACCAATAATTTTCCCACGATCCTTGTAGGAGATAAGGAATTTTCCAAATTTTTGGATGCTAATCCTAGCGCCGTACAATATTATTTGTCTCATACCCCTAACCGTGCACCTGACGGTCAGCTCCTCATTGGTATGCCTATTAGTATTTCCGCTCACTTAGCCCCTTCCCCACCTAATAACTCCACCTCATCGTCTTCATCCTTAGCCCTGTCTTCTAGCTCAGTAACTTCGGTGGTTCATACTACACCAATTGGCTTTCCTTTCATTAATCTGGGGCCCCACGTGTCAATACCGTCCACTGACCCTACCTCATCTCTCTCACAGACTGTCTCATTTATAACTTTCTCTCTGCCACCTATACACACGAGCTTTCCCTCACAAGCTCCGCCCACCTTTTCATTTCCACAAATTCATCCGGTGGCCTCAACCTCTTATATAGGACACCCTTATTCGGCTGCCCCAACACATTCATCACCATTATCTTATCAACATTCAATCCCACCATTGTCTAGTAGCGGCTCTTGGACCAATCCTCCTCTATTTATAATGACAGCACCATCATCTAACCCAACCAATGATTTAATCAAATAGATGATGGACAAGATGCAAAATCTTGAGGCTTCTGTTTCAGGAAGTCGTAGCACCATGACATACAAGCAAGTTTGTCAGGAGCCTATTCATCCTTCTGTCCCCCTTCATACACATCCTTCAAAATGGGAATTACCAAAATTTACTCACTTTAATAGTAAGGAGGACCCTCAACAACACTTGCGATCATTCAGACATGCCTACTATCTGATTGCTCATGACGATGCCTTACTACTCCGTACCTTTCCCATGTCCTTATCAGAACCTGCCTTGGAGTGGTACAGTGATTTAACCCAACACTCAATCTTCTCCTTTAACTAGTTAGCCCAATGATTCTTGGATCACTTCTCCATCAATATTGCCAAGAAAGTATCCATTACCGACCTCTATGCCATCTAACAATTTAAAGACGAGTCTATCATAGATTTCGTTGGACGATGGCGAGGCCTCATCAACCAACTTACTTACACCTTACCTTAGGCCGAGCTCATCGAACTCTTTACGCGGGCCTGTGCTAAACACATTTCTCCCACCCTCCAAATTCAAAATTTCCGCACCTTTGATGAGGCCTTTACTATGGCTCAGAAACTAGAGATTCGAGCCTTAGAGGAGGAAAAATTGAGGTTACGCAACAAAAGCTCAAAGTTCTGGACCCAAGACTCTACCACCAAACCCAACACCACCAACTCTCATGCATCCGCTGCTTCAAAATAAAAGGGTGCAGTACACGTAGTGATGGTCAAATCTCAAGCACTGTCTAATACCCAGCCGAAAGCCACCTATAAGTATAAAGCCGAGCCCATCAACTATACTCCCTTGGAAGAAACTTATGGTGTGATCTTAGACAAATTGCTTAAAGAAGGAGCTATCATCTTTCCTCCTGTTAAACCTCACTCCGGGTTTGATTCCACCTACGCTATTCCTTCTTGATATAAAGAAAATGACTTCTGTAACTTCCATCGTGTGAAGGGACATAGTCACAAAAACTGCAAGATGTTGAAAAACATAGTGCAGGAAATGGTTGATGCAGGGGATATAACTCTCAATAATCCTAATTCCCCCACTAATCGAAATTTAAAAATCTTCAACAAAACATTTCCAAACCATGCATCTAAGAATAACACAAACCAAGACACCTTAGCCGAGGAGAAGAGTGTGCATGAGATCCATGTGATTTTCGACTCCCAACCCAGGGCTTCCATTGAGGAAATTCTGAATCAAGCTTCTTCACCAACGTAGGGATTCTTGCCCCCTTCTCCTTCATCAGGACAAGAGGACAGTCCCGCTATTCCTTTACCCATAAAGGAATTAACCGCCCAAAGTTCTCTTCTCACAAATGAACCTTCTTACACCACATCCCTGCAAGATTATGAGCGGATGTTATCTAACTTATCTATTTCCCAAACATCTCCTTCCACCACTCTTGCTGCAACAGAAGAAGGCTTGCCACTTTTTCTGTCATCCTTACAGGAGAAACCCCTTGAGCCTACATCACCAAACTCCTTAATCATGATGGATCCCCTCGAGCATTCCCTCCTACCTATTAGTTCTTCATCACCTAAATCTTTCCAGCGACCGGTTGACCTCTTAACACCCATTGATACAATGCCTCATTTATCCCCTGTATCACACCCACAGTGGACTGGAATCACAACCCACCTCTCTTCCATCCCAAAGTTCCTATTCACACGTGAAGAGTGTCATCCCTCAGAAGATAGACGAGCCTTATGGGAGCATTTGAGTACACCATACTCTACTCAAATGCAGGTGACTAATATAGACACCTCTACCATATACCCGAGGTGTTTACAAAAGCTCAAAATTCCTATGTCCTCACCTTCACCCCCCTCATCTCTATCGAATCCCTTAGCCACCTCTATCAACCTAACCAAACATTCCCTTACGCTTGGAAGCCCACCAATTCCTAGCCTAACACACCCACCTAAACAGTTAGATTTATCCAAAAATAATGCCGTCAATCCACCTAGGAGATAGACCCAATCTCCTCGAGTCTAATCTATGCCTCTTCCACAACTAAAACCCTCACCCTCGATCACACCAATACAGTAGGCTTAGCTTCAGCCTTCACCATCACACTTACCTTCTATATTAGGGCCTCACCCCTCCACCTTGCCTCAATACACCTTGCCTCCCACATCTTCTTTAACATGACCTATACCTTTTGGACCCCTACAGACACTCATGAGTGTCTCAACACCGTCGCCCCAAGTATCTCGCCTACCTGCCAACCTTAAGCAAACTCGAACATCAAAGGACTTGTTTGCTATCGCTCCTCCCTCCCCGTGGTTGTTTCCTGCCACCACGCCAGCTGGGGCCTCATCATCTAACTAGCTAAACATAACTTCTATGCAGAAGAAACCATGCCTCGTTAAAACCAATCATTAAATTCCCTTGCCTAAATCACCACCCATACGAACCACTCGTACCCAACCATTACCAAAATAATAAAAAATCTCACCTACTCAATCAACAGCCTCATCTTCATCTGAATTTGACCCGCTCAAAGGATCTTACTCCAAGATCCTTGATATGTTGGTAGGGGATGCGACCATTTCCCTACCCCCGCTCAGATTCTATGATCCATCTAAACCTCTACCTATAGGTTATGATGAATCTAAAATTTACGCTTACCATCGCACACCAGGACACGATGTAGAAGGATGCAAAGCTTTGAAAGCCATCCTTCACTAGTCACCTATCTCGGATAGACAACCTAAGAAAGATAATTTATGGAGAAAGAAGCCCTTAGCTTTGATCCCTTCTCCTATACCACCTATCCCCATCTCCCCAAAATCTATCATCATTGTAACCCCACCTCTCGAGAGCAATGACTTATCCCCGCCATCTTCCTCCTCTCGTATTCACAAAATCAACATGATTAACATTACTACTCGAGGTTAGAAAAACAATGGAAAAGCTAAAGAAAGCACACATGCGACCTCTCTTTCTCCTTCTGCCATCCTGATCGCACCACCACCTAAAGTGGTCATTCGTGGACCTGCCTATCTCATCTCTGATGGAGTTTCCCACTGCACTATGATCAAACAACTTCACCAATCTCCTGTCAAAATGACACTCTATGATCTCATTCAAACATCTAAATCACATCAACAAGCTTTAATTGAGATCCTTCAAGGGATAGAGGTCCTACCTAATGAAATATTTCCCATCACCTCCATTTTAACACCCAACCACGTCACTTCTCTCACCAAACAACCTACCTCCACAACCACTTCTGTCCCTGTACAGCAAGCTGCTGCTGTCAGTTTTTCCGAAGAAGAATTTTTTGTCTTTGGTGCAGAAGATCCTGATCCAGCTCTTTTCATCTCGGCTTATGTTCGAGACATCCAGGTAGGTCGTATTATGATCGATGGGGGTGATAGCCTAAACATCGTATCTTCCAAAGCCTTCCAACAGATGAATATTCCTCCTAGCTGCATGTGTGCCAACCCCACCATGTTGTATTCATTCAACGATGCTATTACTTCTACCTTAGGAACCGTGATCCTTAACATTCATGTAGGGCCACGTACCTTACCTGAACTCTTCTATGTCCTTGAGGGAGAATTCCAGTACAACATATTGTTAGGCCACCCTTGGATTCGGGCTATGGGATGCGTTCCCTCCACCTTACATAGATGCATCAAATTTGAGTATGAGGGGAAGTCTTACACCGTTAAAGCTGACGCTTCCCCTTTCAAAACCTACAATATGTTATATCTTCCTAATGATGTGCTTGTACCAGTCAAGGCACCCATTGATCGAGCCCAACCATCTACTTAACCACGCCTCAACCATCCACCTGAACCACACTCACACCTTTGAACAATAAATCCACTGCCGCGAATACCACTTCCTTCCCCGTGGACAACATCCCAACTTCAGATCCCTTGGTAGATATTTTTCAACACCTTATGCTAGGGGAATACCGCCTATACAATGTTATCACCTTCCATACCCCACAGGAGTATGGACAGTTACATGCACATCCTACCTATGACCATCATGTGGGGGAGGTGATCTCCTACGGACCACATAATTGCTACACCAACCTAACGTATGGGGGTGTCGACACATCCTCTGTCACCGCTAAACCTCCCCTTGGTGTGGTTCCCTTCCAATCTGATTTTTGATATCTAACCAACCGTCGTTTTTCCCTCACCTTCCTGACGCACTATGCTTGGAAGGGTTTTGGTTTTCAGTCTTTATGAAAAAGGCCGACATACGATCATTCCCGTAACTACCTGCAAACACAAAGATCATCGTGGTCTTGGATTTTTTGAACCACCTACACCAAAGAAACCTCATGTCAATTGTATCCAAGAAAACAATGAAGTTACCCCTTCTGAACCATCATCGCCCATTTTTCCATCTTCACCCATAGAATCAATAGACCTAGAATCTATCCCTCCTAACTTTTTTTTTTTCATGAATGCTATCTTCCTGGGTCCTCTCACTTATCAACGCAATAGTGAGGACCCATCTTCTCTCCCCCTTTTGTATCTAGATATGATTGAAGAAGATTCACCTTCAATTAATGTTGTGGAGTGCCAGCATAATGACTCCATCCTCACCTACCTTGGTGTGGATGACTCTTATATTCAACGTGCCTTACCATTGGACACCCAAACTATGTTGAATGAATCGACTATAGAAATCAACATCCACACGGAGGAATATCCTCACATTTTAAAGATCGGACAATCTCTCGACGCATTAGAACAAGCCATCTTCACTACCTTCCTCTGTGCCCGCAATCAAGCTTTTTCTTGGTCCTACGCCGACATGCCAGGAATCGATTCTGACATTGCTGTTCATAACATCACTCTGAAACCAGACTCTAAACCAGTTAAACAGAAACTAAGAAAAATGCATCCATGCATTTCCCTCTTGGTGAAAGAAGAGGTTCAATGCCTCCTTTCTGTTTCTTTCATCTTACCTATTGACTATCCGTAAAGGATTTCTAATGTTGTACCTATCACTAAAGCGACGGGGCACTTCGGATATGCACGGATTTTTAGGACCTTAACCTCGCTTGCCCAAAGGATGAATTTCCCTTACCTAGCATTGATCAACTTGTTGATCTCACTGCGGGCCATGAGATGCTTTCTCTCATGGATGGCTTCTTGGGATACAATCAAATTTTGGTAGCCCCAGCCGATCAACATAAAACCACCTTCATTACCCCCTGGGGGACCTTCTGCTATCGTGTCATGCCATTCGGCCTTAAGAATGCTAGTGTGACATATCAGTGGGCTATGACTTATATTTTTCATGACATTATGCACACTATACTCGAGTATTATGTCGATAATCTTCTTAGAAAATCTAAACATTGCAGTGAACATCTCGATGTTTTAACCATTATTTTCGATCGCCTGTTACAATACTGTGTTTGTCTTCAACCAAAGAAATGTGTCTTTGGCATTCTTTCATGAAAACTCCTTGGCTTTATCGTCTCTTTGCGTGGCATTAAGGTCGACCCAGCTAAAGTCAAAGCTATCCTAGAAATGCTCCCACCCACTAACCTCAAACAATTGCGTAGTTTGCAAGGAAAACTCCAATCCATCCGGCGTTTCATTTCACACCTCTCAGACCAATGTCAACCTTTCCATCATCTCCTTAAAAAGGACATTGTCTTTCAATGGAGCGAGGAGTGCCACCAAGCCTTTGAGGCTCTTAAAGCTTATCTCTTGTAGCCACCCATGCTTATCCCACCTCAGGATGATTTCCATTTCTACCTTTACCTTTTGGCCACCGACCATACTGTAGGAGCCATGCTCACACATCATGACTCTGAGCATCAAGAACAAGCAGTTTATTACATAAGCCATACTCTTGTGGATTACGAGACTAGGTATACACAGGTAGAAAGGTTGTGCCTAGCCCTATCATTTGTGGCCACCAAACTCTGACATTACCTCCTGAATCTCAAAACTTTTATCATCACCAACGTTGACCCCATACTTTATATGTACACCAAACCTTATCTAAACCAACGCATCACCTGATGGATTATGCTCCTCGCCGACCTCGACCTTGAGTTTGTACACTAGAAATCAGTCAACGGACAAACTATCGCAGACCAACTCGCGGAAGCCCCTCTACTTGGGGAACAATTTACCAATTTTACTTTCCTTGATGAGCTCATCGCAACTCTTTCACTCAGTGATGTGTCGTATCCAATGACCCTCTTCTTCGATGGATCTAAATGCCAGCGTGGTGGAGGGGTAGGCGTTGTTCTCATTCCTCTTGAAGGTGAACCTATGCCTCTTTCATTCAGGCTCAATTTCCCCTGCACTAACAATACAACGGAATACGAGGCCCTTGTTTTGGGTCTCCACGTTGCGTTACACTTAGGTGTGAAGTCTATTAATATTTTTGATGACTCTCAATTGGTAGTAAATCAAGTTACTGGCATCTACCAATGTAAAAATGAGGAACTTCAAAAGTACAAACATTACGTGGATTCACTTTTGACCTTATTCTATCCAAACCATTCCCGCTCAACTAATAAATTTACAGATACTATGGCTTGCTTGGCCTTGCAAATATTGGCCTCACCAACTAACTCAGACATATTTGTCTTGGTCCAACAACTCTTTTCCCCATCCTACTTAGTTCCAGATGTTTGTATGGTAAATAGTGTATCTGCTGATTTGCAGGATACCTGGTATCACCAATTTCATGACTACCTTATAACCTTTATTCTACCACCTGACCTTACTATAAACGTGGCTTCGATGGTATCCTCCTTCACTGTCTAACTGGCGCTGAAGTCACTCATACCACCCAAAAAATCCATGACAGACTTTTTGGCAGGCACTTTAGTGGCCTCGCCATGGCCAAGCAGATCCTTTACCTAGGATATTATTGGCCTACTATCAATAAAGACTAATGTGAATATGTTAAGCATTGTGTTATGTGTCAACAGCATGCCAACCTTCAACATACTCCTAGCCACCCGTTACAGGTCACACGAGATCTTTGGCCTTTCTCACAATGGGGTTTAGACCTTATTAGCGAGATTCACTTGCCTTCTTCATAGCATAACCGTTGGATCATCACGACAACCGAATATTACACTAAATGGGTGGAGGCCATTCCACTCATTTCAACCAAAAAAGAAAAAATCGCTGAGTTCATCAATCATCACATTATCTGTCGTTTTTGTGTTCCTCATCGCCTGATAACAGATAATGGAAAATATTTCAAAAATAAGTTGTTACAAGACCTTTGTGACAACTTTGGTATCAAACTTAGCTTCTCGTCACCCTACTATCCACAAGCAAATGGACAAGCTGAATCTTCTAACAAAACCTTAATCAAAATTCTCATGAAATTCGTTAACAATTCTGGGAAAAAATGGCATGATCACATCCCCTTTACCCTTTGGGCTTATCGTACTAGCATTCATACTTCCACTAATGCCACACCATTCTCTCTGGTGTATGGTACCGAGGCTGTCTTTCCTCTTGAAATACAAATCCCTTCTCTCAGAATATCTCTTTAGGATATCCTCACCAATGATAACTTCCGTCAAAAGCGGTTAGCCCAATTAGAGCTTCTTGATGAGCGTCATCTTACAGCTCTTGACCACCTGCAAATTTATCAAAAGTGAATAAAGCGTGCTTATGATAAGTGAATTCATGAGAATACCTTTAAGATTGGTGATCTTGTCCTAAAAGAGAATCAACATGTAACCAAATTAGAAAAGAGAAAACATGGAAAATTTTCTCCTAATTGGATTGGGCCTTACATTATCACTCACACCTATGGATCAGGTACTTATCGTTTAGATTCACTTAATGGTAAACCCGAGCCTGAACCCCTTAATGCCTTGCATCTCTGACCATTCTACTGTTGAATTTAGTGTTACATCACTTCTTATCTACCTTGTACTCGTCCCTTGATCTCATTTACCACCTCATACACCTTGTTTCATGCATCTCAAAATGGAATCAAGCTCACATGGTTTGATCATCACCTCCTCTTAAATATTCCTTCCCCTTTTTAGTCTGGTCCATGACTTAAAATTATAAAAATGAAAAGTTATCAATTATATGATTCTGGGATATTCTTGAGTAAAACTTCCTACAAAACTAGATGCTTCATGCCAAATGGACATCTAGACCGCTACGCTCTAAACTAGACTACTCCCTCGAACAACAGCTAAGTGCAAAGACACATCTGCTATTATACACTAGACTGCTCCCTCGAAGGACAACTATGTGCAAAGCCGCATCATGCTACTATAAGTAGACTGCTCCCTTGAAGGACAACTATACAAATTCAGCCTCTATCAGAAGCTTCTTGCATTGATCAGCTTCGTGAAGACTTCAAGAAACAACAAAATGCATATCCCATATAGACTTCCCGCATTGATCAGTCTATATCCAGAAAAATAAAAGTAGTATTCAAAAGCATTTTTGAGTCATGGACTCGTCTATTTAGGTTTGGAACTATTTCGTTAGAATAATCACCTTATAACAAGTCCTCTACGCCCCAGCTATACCATCCACCTCACCTCACCATTCTTCAAAACAACAAAACTCAAGGGACGTGACGTATATCCGATATATTGTGATTATACAACTCTTTTTACCTATCGACTTCTCGCCTATGCAAGATATCTAGGGATTCAAGCTCATCCTACGATAATCTGTGGTTTGTTTAGCTCTTTCCAACTTTGGAACACTTTTACCTCTTTTTCCCGAATCTAGGATTATGTGTTGACCTTAATCAGGACACGGTTTCCTATGCTTGGGTAGGCTAACCCTTGCTTCACCTTTACCCACACCAACACCAACAACATTACCCTACCAATATCAAACTTTTACCAACCAACAAATTGCCTAACCACAACCAAATTGCCTAAATTCACCTCTCCCTAGTCCTAAGGGAGAACTACATTGGTCTGAGGCCCCTCCTTGCTTTGTGCAATAGGCTATGTAGGTAGCACTTAGGAGACATGGGGTCTCCCAAGGTTAGCTCGACCATCCCCTACCATAACCTATCATGTGTGGTGTTTTTCTTAAAAATATAAATGTTTTCGCATATTTATATTGATAACACTCACCTTTGTCCTTTACCAATCCAAACATTCAAAACAAAAACATTTCTTATTATTATCATAACCTCAAAATCAACATACATATTCAGTTTTATTTAGATGTTGAACAAATACATCTTCTCTATCATTGACGCGCAGGTCGGCATCCTTATTTATTCTTCTACCCCTATGAAATTCATGTAGGCCCCCACGCCTCATCCTGAACCAGGTAGTGATGGTGATCGTCGACGCCGCTCACCTAGCCTCTCCATCCTCAAAGGGGCCACTGCTATTGGTTCTTCCCACTGATCCACCAATCTCTCTTGTAACATACGAATATGCCCTCTCGTGTGGAGGAATATTTCCTCTAGTCTCTCCACTCGTGACTGTGAAACCTCTAACAATCTCGTTGTCTCATTCACCTGTGTTTGATCTGGTGAACTAAACTCTGCAAGTGGTCTCTCTCTGCTGTAATCATAGCTAAGTCAGGACAATCGGCCCTCTCACGTGCACCTTGCAGCTCTGCTACCCACCATAATCTATAAGACTCTTTCACTCCTGCATCCATTACCCCGCGATCAGCTACTGTCTCCTCTGGTCCTTCTGGAAGTGTCGATTGTGGCGGTGGGAAGAGTGCCACAATGTCAATCCTCCTGTATGGTCTATGGGCCATGGGTATATCCTGAACAAATCTAAATTTTCACCACACGCGATCTAGAGGAATCCTCTCGTACTCACCTGGCCTGTGTCCCGTGATCCACCTTGATTTCTCTACACCCCTCAAATCCTCAGCTATGTTTTCCATCACCACGTAGTTCCCGTATGGCCTCCAACAGATATCCGCAATCGTCACCATCTCCCACATCTACCTATAATACTCGGCGTCATCTATCACGGTTTTGGATCTTACCTCTTGCTCTATCTGGACCCATTGTTTGAATCCCAACCTCTACACTCCTGTCTCTCCTCCCTGGATTGGTCGGCCTATTGGTCGCACACACACAATGTGCTCATAGGCCCAACAATGTAATAAATATGCACAATCTAGTGTAGTCATATGATTTTGCCTGCATGCCCATAAACCCCTGTATAGCTCCGCAAGATATGCAAGTGCCCATGTGAAAGTAACGCTACCTTCTATCATCTCATGAATAATACACATCAATGATTTCGGAAATCTTCCCCCATCCGCTCTAGGTAATGCATAATACCCCACCACTATCATTAATACCACTGCTAACCTTGTTTCCTCAGGGTGTGCCACAAACATTATACCATAAGTGAATGTCAAACCTCGCTGTGTCAAATCTCGTGCAGCTGGACCAAATACTTCCGTTATCACTGCCCGCGCCGTGTTAGGCCCTGCCTAATACACTGGTCTTCCTGTAATTGGGAGTCTCAAAATTTGGAACACATCTTCTAATGTAACTGTCATCTCCCCTGTTGGCAGATAAAATGGATTTTTTTTTCAGGATTCCATCTCTCAATCAGTGCCTGCAACATAGCATGATTACATGTGATCCGTGAATAATAGCAGATTCCGCTTAACCCCACACAGTTTATTAATGCCCACTCAGTTGGTGTTACATCTGCTTGGACCCATGAAAACAAAGTCGGCACCCTATCATTCATCCTCAACCCTGGTTGTGTCTGCACACATTAAACCAACAAACAACAAATCAAAAAATAACTTTCAACGTATTTTTTTATCACAATCCGCAAATTTACACAGTAACCGATATCGGTTATAGACAACCGATACCGGTTACCTAACCGATACCAGTTATTCTTAAACGATATCGGTCACTGTCAATTCCAATCACCCCGCTTAAAAAAACACCACCTATAATAACTTCTGTGCTCATTTTCCCCTCTCTGTACCTACGCACATATCTCCAATACCTGATTACCTACCTTACAACACTCACCCCATCCCAAGTCTTTTGCCTATCACCTTTCTTTTTCATCTCTACCCACTTACCTTCCCACATCCTATTCATATACATGCAAAAATTTAACTCCAACTAAAAATCATATATACCTCCTGGGATGCAGCAGTTTGAGGTGGAACCTATCTTCCCTCTCCTCTCTGCCCGCTAGATGCTTCTTCTTGTTCAACCATGTTCACCACCCTCTTCACTATTACTTGCCTTTACACCTTCTTACTCCAAGCTCATGATCACTTTACCTGTCTCTTTCCTCCTTATCACTCAGTTCTCCCATGCAACTACCCTGTATGGACGACAACAGCCTCGCATCCTCATATTTAACATGTTGCATGGCTCTAAAAATAAGAATATAAAATTGCCTCCCCAGCTTTTCTATTTTTAGAAAAGCTTGTTTTAACATAACTGATATCGGTTATGTAACCGATATCGGTCAATAGTGACCAACATCGGTTATCTAACCGATATCGGTCAATCTATACCTATTTTGATTATATCCAAGCCTTCTCTTTGTTTTTTACAAAAATTTTGTGGCGCCCCCCTTTTTTTCCTGCATAATGACATCACTATTAACATCCATCATCATACTAAACATCAATATTTCAAAACATATGCATATCATTAAAACATCATCAATATCATTTATATATACATCACAAGCATTCAATTACCATCAACACAAAAACATAAAGCATTATAATATATGCACCAAATTCACAATTACACACACCATATGGATCAACCTCATCATCTCTATATATCATTAAAACAATGTTACAATATACAAATTGCCCTGCATGGTGTCTCTATCATACAAACGAAAAATACAAAGTCGGCACGCAGGCCGCTGTCTCTGTCAAAATCTCGACTCGACTCGCAGGCCGGCCTCTCATGTCAAAAATATACTCGGCTCGCAGGCCGGTATCAACTATACAACATGTACTCGACTCGCAGGATGATATATATATATATATATATATATATATATATAACAAACATGAATACATAAATCCTATGAGGGCACGCAGGCCTCTATACACACACTTGATTCACAGACCAGTGTCTCTATCAAAAAAAAAAAAACCCATCTCTGCTCTTGGGGTGACTCAGTTCTCTCCCCCTCCCTCGGCTTGTCTCTCAGCTAGCCCCTGTGATGGATCTCACCTCGTACCTGTCACTGACCCACCGGTTATGGCTGCGGCCCCCTGTGACCTGTGACTCTGGGACGTCTTGGCTCTGTGAGCTACATATGACTGATAGTCAGCCCCGGTACCATCCAGTACATCTTGATAATATCGGGCCTCTGCTCTCGCCTCCATATATCGGGCCTGTGCGACCATGGCTGGTGGGGCTGGTCCCCCGGCTCCTAATAAAAGTGGACCTTGACCTACCTATATGCCTTGTGCCTGAGGCTGTACCTACGCCTGTGCCTGAGGCTATGCCTGTGCCTGTGCCTGAGGCTGTACCTGTGCCTGTGCCTATACCTGTGCTTGGGCCAACTGCCCCTGTAGCGCCCCAATCTGTGCCTGTGTAGCAGTAAGTTGCCCCTGTAATAACTACACCTAGCCCAAGAGATGGTCCCTCTTCGCTATAACAGCTGCCAAATCTGGCTGTATGGGCTGTGCTCTCATGGCTGCCCTCTTCCCTGCCCACCAACCCTAAAATGCACCTGTAACACTGACATCATCCACTATGTCATCATCCAGTCTCTCCATGACCCAGACTGGGTCCAATGGCTATAGAAGAGGTAGTGGTGCCTCTACATCCTCCCTCCGATACTGTGGGAAGGGAGGTGGATCATCCTGCCGTAGGCCCAACTGTCGGCGTACCCTCTCTAAGGGAGTCCACTCATGCTCCCCAGGTCTTCATCCAGCTATCCAGAAGATATACTGGATCCATCGTAGCTATGCTCGGGCTCCTCCACGAGGCTGATGGCCTCTGTATGGCCTCCATATAATATCTAGTGCGGTCAGGCTCTCTAACATATGCCTGTAGTACGCGACATCTCACCCTGTAAGAACCGCTCGTGGCTGGCCCACGACCCCCAACCACCTTTGAAACCCATACCTATACACTGCCTGCGGCCCTGGCTGATGGGGCAGCCCTACAGGTCATAAACACACAATGTGCTCATAGGCCTAGCAATGTAGCAAGAATGTCGAGCATATCCTAAATCGCCTCATATGGCGATAGCCCTAGAGCTCTCTGTATAGCTGCACCAAATACACCAATGCCCATGCATAGCAGGTGTGCTCCTCCACCATCTCATGCAATACTCCCATCAGAGCCCGTGGGAAGAGACCTCCCTATGAGTCCGGGAGGGTGAAGCAGGTGATACCAATCATCATCAGCACAGCAAGCCGTGTCTCCTGTCAATGTGCACGATACATATCGCCATAGCAGATGCTCGCACTATGGTACGTAATCAATGGGGCTGCATCCATGAATACCTACAGGATGCTATCCATCACTGTCTCAACATCCACCTAGAACACTACCTCCCCTATGATCGGTAGTCTCAGGATGCGATACACATCCTCTAGTGTGACTGTCATCTCTCTAGTCAGGAGATGGAAGACATTAGTTGCCGGATCCCATCTCTCGATGAGGGCAACCATCAGGCTGTGGTCCCTATCCACAGCCCTATATCTCTAGACTCCATCGAGTCCAACCTCCCACATGACTGCCCACTACGCTGCAGTCACATGTGGCCGCATCCACCCCAGTAGAGGTGGCATCTGATCCCGCATCGTCAGCTACTGGTGTGCCTGTAAAAACAACCCACTCCATCAGGCCTACCCTTTCCAAAACAACTACCCAATAACCCCAATATCACTAACCCCACCCAACAAAACACCTACAATATCCCCTTTACCTATCCCACAACCTACCACCTACCCCACTCATACACCACCCGATTACCCCCACCCCAATAACCTTTCCTACCAACTCTACCTTTTCCCCTTTCACCCCACAAATCTATCCTACCCGCCTACAACAAACCAACACAACAAATTTCACACCCCTTCCTCCTACCCATGGTGACCGGTACTGGTCACCCTCGACCGCCATTGGTCCCCAACCTCTTGTCTATACCCTACTTTTATGCACCGATGTCGGTCAACACATGACCGACGCCGGTCTCTAAACCCACTAATCTAAATAGCTTGCGTGGTGACCGATGTTGGTCACTTAGTGACCGACATCGGTCACTATGGGATTTTGGGGCCGAATCGAAAATGGTCCCCAAATCCCCTTTCTTCTTATTTCTACCCATCTACCCAGCCCAATTACCTAAAAACTCACCCACCCTGCCGTTTTGACTCACCTAACATATCTACCCACTCCATTTTATGATTTACCTTCATTTATTAATTATTTTCTCAAAGTTTAGATTCCTACCCCAAAACCCACATCCTAGCTAAATTCATCAACTTCACACAAAGATAGATTTAGAGCCTACTGGTACGACTACACGTCGTCGTGGTGGGATAGGTGGTGGTGGTCCAGCACCTCCTGCTCCTCCAGGCTATGCCATAGCTCCAAATCTCCTCAGCAGGGTCCTCAACCAATCAAACTCTGCCTCCTGATCTTTGGGGCCTACCAATAACTCACTCCCCCACTCAACTAGTGCCAACTCAGCCCAAATACCCAACCCAATCAATTCAAAACTTAGACAAGAAACAGGTTTAAACTCAAATTCACAACGTGAAAATGACATGCCATATTTTTTCTTTTTATAGGTTTTGACCTCTAACCGATATCGGTTATGGCACGCCCTAGGAAACTGATATCGGTCTTCTAACCGTTACTGGTCATAACTAACCGATATCGGTTACCTTCCTAGTTTACCCTAACTCCTGCTCTTCTCAACCAAACTCTATTTTTCACCACAATGCCTACCCCCGACATTTGCTCAATAGCCTTATTTTGAATTCATTGGCCCGACCCAAGGCCGCCACCACCCAATCGGCCTAACCCAAGGCCGCAACTAACCAATCAGCTTGACCCAAGGCCGCCACAACCCAATCAGCCCGACCCAATGCCGCAACCAACCAATTGGCTCGACCCAAGGCCACAACAGCCCAATCGGCCCGACCCAAGGCCACACCTAACCAATCAGCCCGACCCAAGGCCGCAAACAACAAATCGGCCCGACCCAAGGCCGCAACCAACCAATTGGCCCGACCCAAAGCCATAACTAACCAATCGGCCTGACCCAAGGCTGTAACCAACCACTCGGCCCGACCTAAGGCCGCACAAACCAATTGGCCCAACCTAAGGCCGTAACCAACCAATCGGCTTGACCCACGGCCACACCATTTAAGTACCTCGACCGAAGCCCACAAATTACGATTCCATCCACCCATAATGTCACTATTTGTTCAATCGAGCTCACATGTTCATGTTTTAGCATGACTAGGATACTTGAATTGATCTGCCACCCAACTTTGCTTAGACCGAGACCGTGACGTTTATCTCAACCAAACCAACCATTTGGTACTGTCGAACCTACCTAAACGTTCCGGTACCTTCCCCATTATATTCCTTGGAGCTACTTCCTATGCCTTGGATACCAGGATTATATCGGCCTTGTTTGGATAAACTATCGACCTTTGCCTATGAATTTCTTGTTGGCTCTTAAAACCATATACCTTGGTTGCACTATTACATTTTAATGTGTGTCGGCTTCCTTATACTTACCCCACCATCTTACCGGCATCTCACCATCATTTACCCTTTATCAACCCTATCCTTGATTTCATGTCATCTCCATCTGTGATATACTTGAGGGGGATTACCTATACCCTTAACTGGGGAAACCACTTTTTATTATTGCTAGTGTAGCTTTAAAATACAAGCCACATGATAACAAGGGGCAAATGTAGACACCAAATTTGGGTCTTACGACGCCCTGTACCCCGTATCTCGTCCCGCAACCTAACCCTACCTCACCCCCTAAACCTTACACACCTAATAATTTATTACTTACCTTATAATTAATAAATCCACATCTCCAACCCTGCCACCTCATCTCGCCACCTCACCGTGACCTAGCCCTAACCCTAAACCAACCTAATTAAGACATATGACTTGGTCCAAACCCACACCCATGACTCATTACCCTTCACCCGCACCAAAACGAGCCTAATAATGACTTGACCAAGCCCACAACTGATCCCTGGGGAGAAAAGGAGGGAAAGATGGCTATTTTACTAAAAATAGCCACTTTGACCTAACCGACATCAGTTCCTACTCGACCACCATCAGTTACGTAACCGCCATCGGTTCCCTATTAATGACGTCCCCTAACCAAAAAGAAAGGATCCAGAATTCATTTGGCAAGAAAAAGAGAAGTGAAACAAGTAGAAGAGGTTGTAGAGAAGAGGATCGAGCCGAAGACTGTAACTGAGCAACTGGATCACTGTCGCACTTGTCCTGTTGTATATATCTTCCCCCCAGGTAGATATAGACAAGCAGGAGAATGGAGAAATCAAAGAAGCTCAAATGCCTGACATGACCAAGGTGCACGGAAATGGTGCATAACAATGAGTGTCAACATGAGAATGTATGCACCAAGGCGCAGGAAAGTGGCGCACAGAAATGGATGTCGACAATGTAAAGGATGCGCCCTTGGCGCACGGAAATGGCGCATAACAATGAGTGTCAACAGGGAAAAAGTTGCGCCTTGGCGCACATAAGAGGATGTCGACACAAATGTAAATGCGCCCTTGGCGCATAGAAGAAGATGTCAACATAGAAACAGACGCGCCCTTGGCGCACAGAAAGGAATGTTGACACAGAAAAAGTTGCACCCTTGGCGCAGGTAAAGTGGCGCATGTAAACATGTGTCGACACAAACATATTTGCGCCTTTGGCGCACAGAAAAGAGTGTTGACATGCAAATGAATGCGCCTTTGGCACACAAAAAGGGTTGTCGACACAAACATATTTGCACCTTTGGCACACGAAAAGGATTGTCAACATGCATATGGATGCGCCAAGGCGCACCTTCAGGAGGCGCAACATTCTGAGCGCTGACAGGAAGCAGACCCTGACCCAGATATTCAGATGGCCATAACTTTTGACTGGGAGCTCCGATTCACACAAGGTTGGACTTTTCGAAAAGCCTACGGCGTCCTCTACCTAACTACGATTGGATATATTGAATTGGGTGGGAACAAGTTCTTAAAAATGCAAAATACAGTTTGTCACTTTTGGGGTTTGATATGGTCCTCACCTACCACCATAATGAGATGAATTAAATACAACCTGAGGTGGTTGGGGTAGATTTGGACTTTCTCTCTCTTCTCTCTCTCATTCTTCCTATAAATTGTAAGGAGGGGCTTCTTTCTAAAGGTTGAAAATTCTTGTTTTGGCCCCTCCCTTCTTCTCTTTGGCAAGAAAACTTGTGGAGTTCAAACCTCCCATTTGAACTGTAATGTAACTTTGCCTCTGGGCATTTTCTGCAGTGTATTGTATCAACCTTCAGAGCAAATAAATGCATGACTGTGGATGTTTCTCAACCCTCTATGTGTTTCATTTTACATCCTCCTGATCTTTCACTGTGAATATGTTTATCTGTGCATGATTTTGCATTGCATTTCTGTGGTCTGTGTTTAATTGGCAAAACGTATGTTCTTCATTCCTCGGTGTATCACCTCCTTAGCTTAGGTTTGTTTTTATGCATTTCTCTCTCCCTGTCTCCTTGGTAGTTAGATTAGTTTTTAGTAGACTCTCTACGTTTTATTAGTGCATCTGAACAGAGGAATAGGAGCCGGCCTTCATCCGGAGAGCTTTTCCGATTTCGCAAGGTCCCACACTTGGGAAAAGCTCCATGTTGTGCAATCGCACTGAGATTCTCAACCCATCGAGTTGTAGAGTCCCAGGGGTGCTGTGATTCGACATCAATAGTTTTGGCACGCTCGGTGGGAGTAAGAGGTCATTCCATAGATTTGAAGGAGTTTTCATGAAATTCGGACCAAAAAATTGCAGGTTTTACAATTCCAGATTTTTCACCTTCCAGGCTGAACTTTGAAATTGATTTTCAAGGACTTAACTTGCTCGAAACAAGTCAAAATTTCATCAGTTGATATATCGGGGGGTAATCTTCAAAAGGGTATTCCTAGAATTTTGAGATCTTGACTTTCAAAATTTCATGGTTTTTTGAATTTCAGATTTCAGGTTTTCAGAAATCTGGCGTTTTTTGGGTTTTCGGGACTGTCATTCCAAATCAAATTCCAAACCCTAAAATCTCAAATGTGCAGGTCTTTTAAAAATTTTGTGTTTAAATATTGTCAGGTTTTGGTGTGTAACTTGGCAAAATCTAGTCTTTTGAGGCTTGTTCTCTAACACATCTGGCGACTCCGAAGGGATAGAATTCAGTGGTGTAGCAGCACAAGTTGCCTAGGCACATGAGAAGAATTCGAACCAGGTCCAATACTCAAGAAGAAGGGCTATTTTTCCACTTGCAACTATCACCAGGCAGAGGAAGGAGAGGAAGAAGACCACAAAGATCACCATCTCCGCCTAACAGGACTTTGTCTACACCTCCACGGTAGGCCTTTTCTCACATCAACCAGGGTTCTTAGGCCAATCATAATGGCGCATCTACCACTGAATCCTTTTGTCAATTTTACGGGAAGTAGTCCACTTGCCCTAAATGCTCAGAATCAAATTCCAGTTGCAGCGCTAAAGAATATCCCCTACTTCACAGGTGAAAATTATACTACTCCTATTGATCACATCCAGGATATTGCTAATGTATGTGCGATCCACGAAATAAATGAAATGGATGTTGCAGTCAAGCTGTTGGCTTCATCTTTCAAAGGCAAGGCCTTACAATGGTTTAGGATCCTTACAGCAGGGTCTATTACGAATTGGAACCAACTTTGTTCTGCTCTTTGCAGCCAATTCGGGGAGAGGGCAGACAATTTATCCCTGTTGGAACAGCTGACAACAATCAAAAGGGCTCCTAACGAACAAATGGCAGACTTCAACTTCAGGTTCCAACGGACATGGGACAGGATCCCAATAGCTGTTAGACGAACTGCCGAAGGAGCATTCCTTTATTTCTTAAAGGATATAAATTCAGACATAGCCATGATGATCCAATCAATGGGAGGAACAACGCTGCCAGGGTCCTATGACACAGCAATCAGAGCAGAGAATTGTTTGATCCAAGCTGGCAAGCTTGCACCAAGGCCACCAATGCCTCTCTATCCAGATATGGGAAATCCTACAACCAGTCAAGCACTAGAGTTGAATCCCATTCCAACTCCTAGAAATCAAAGCAATAATGAGGCATCGACTTCTTCAAATAGTTCAAAGGAATTGCAAGAGGTCATGAAACAACTGCAGAACCTTGGAAATGAGCTTGTGACTATCAAAAGACAGCAAGCTCAAAGTGCCAGACCGTATCAGCCTCAAGCACAATACCAAGCTAGGCCCTCATACCAACAGAATAGACCACCACCACCTCAGGCTGCAAACCAAAGCCAAGGACAACCTCAAGCTACCAGGCCATTTCGGCCGTATGATCCAAATGCAATGACATCCTCAAGAGCCTTGGTCCCGACACAAAATAACATGGCACAGGAGTATGACTGGTGTTACCCTTGCAATCTACCTCACAATCAGTCAGCATGTTTCAATGGTGCACTGAATCAGGCCTTGATGGTGCAAACCATTGGTGTGCCTCAAGAACCAAGCCAAGAAGGGAATCAACAGCAAGAAATGCAACAAGAGGGACCTCCGACAGAAACCACATTGGCAAATTGGCAAACGGAAGACTTCTATGGAGTTAACCAACAGCCTTTTCAAGGCGTGACTGCCAACACACTGTCAAAGAAGAGAAGCATAGTAGAGGAACAACCGCCCAATCTAGTTGTTCCTCAACCCGCTCTTACACAACAAGGGGCCAGCAGACCAAACGTAGCCCCAAATGTGCAAAACCAGACCAAGGTACCTGTTGCAGCAACACATGCACCCGTTCAAGCTCCAGAAAAGCTTGCACCAAGTAAGGGGCAGCAAAAGGACAGTTCATCCCCCTTCAACATCATCGATCAAATGAAGAAGACACATGTGAACATTTCCATGTGGGAATCATTGGCGATCCCAGGGCAACGAGATTTGTTGCAAGCTGCAATGGCTAATTGGTCTGCCACAAATGTATCAAACCAAGGACATGAGAAAGTTCTCACTAATGCAGTGCAACATGATGGGGGCCAGACAAGGAAAAATTTGAAGCCTCCACCATTCTATGTTTCATTGATTGTTGGAAACCACTTGGTACACAACTGCATGATAGATTCAGGAGCAAGTAGTTCAGTGATGCCAAAGTAAATAGCGGATCAACTGGGTCTGAAGTACGAGCCAGTGCTAAAAGGAGTAGTGCAACTAGATGGAACAGCAGTGGGAACAGTTGGGGTCATCAAGGGGTTAAGCCTAACACTACATTCATGCCCTAATGTTACAGTCTTGCAAGATGTGTCTGTAATTGACCTCCCGCCACTCTTTGCGTTGTGTCTATCAAGGGACTTCACTGCAAAGATTGGTGGATATTTATCTGCAGATTGGTCACACATGATCTTTAGGACAAGGTATGGAGCTAAAGCAACAATCAGATCAGAATCGATTGCCAATTTTCATATTGAGCCTTATGTACCAGGCCCTATCAATGCAAATTGCTCAGCTTTTGATCAGAAGGAGTGTTCAAGTGATCTAGAAGCAGGTACTAAGATTGAGGGAATTCCTGATTTGACTTTAGATGAATGGGCAAACAAAAGTCATGAATTTGACCCATACAAGGAAATTGAAGAATCTGAGTTGGGCATGTATTGTATACACGAGGAAAATTCACTCATTCCTGACATCATTTAGCCTGAACAAAAGGATGAAAACAAAGTTTGGAAATTATTCTTCGATGGTTCGAGAAGCAGGCAAGGTGCTGGAGGTGGTGCAGTGTTGATTTCACCACAAGACATCAAATATTATTCAGCTTTTCATTTCTAGTTTTCTTGTTCGAACAACACAGCTGAATATGAGGCCTTGATTCATGGACTTCATTGGGCAAGGAAAAAGGGCATAAAGAACTTGCAGGTGTTTGGAGATAGCGAGCTAATCGTCAACCAAGTTAGGGGACAACATGCTACAAAGAACGACCTGCTGAAGAACTACAAGAATAGGGTATGGGACCTCATTGAGGATTTCGAAGCTTTCAGCATTGTGTCCATACCCAGGAAGAAAAATGAAGCCGCAGATAGACTCGCAGCAATTGGAGCAACGTTTGATGTGGTTGACAACATCAGAAGAGAAAAAACGCAGCCACATATCCATGTAGTTGTGAGGCCAGCAGTTCCAGATAATAACACAAGCTGGCAGGTGTTTGAGAACGATCAACAGATCGTCAATTTCTTGCAAGAAGAGGCTGAATTCTGAGCTAGAAATCAGGACAGACTAGAGCAGCAGTACGGGGATCAAGTGGTGCAGTTGTGGACAAACAAGCTTCCTAAGGGTTTAGTAACATTGGAGTCTATCTTCAACCCTAACGACCAGTTCCGTAAGGAAAAGGCTAATATACAGGTCAAGAGAGAAGATTCAGAGCCCATTATAGTTGGGGAGGGAAAAACACTTCAAATTGGTAAAGTGGCCACTGAGCAGGAGAAATCATATTTCATACAACTTTGCCAAGAATTTCCAGATGTCTTCACTTGGAGCTATGAAGACTTAAGAGGTTTCGATCCGAAGTTGGCACAACATACCATAGAATTGGATCCAGATGCTAAGCCCATCAGGCAGAAGCAGAGACCAGTCAACCCTCACATTGAGCCTCTAATGAAGAAAGAGCTAAATAAGCTGATAGAGGCAAGCATTATATTCCTGATCAAGCACTCAAGCTGGGTTGCAAACTTGGTTCCGGTCAGGAAGAAGAGTGGAGAAATCAGGTTGTGTGTAGATTTCCGAGACCTCAACAGGGCATCTCTCAAAGATCATTACCCACTTCCTTCAATGGAACAAATATTGCAAGTAGTATCCGGTTCAGAGAGATTCTCTCTCCTAGATGGCTACTCAGGGTATAATCAGGTGATGGTAAAAGAAGGTGACCAATTCAAGATGGCTTTCACCACCAAATGGGGGACCTATGCCTACAAGAAGATGCCATTTGGGCTATCAAATGCTTGGGCCACTTTCCAAAGGGAAATGGATATGGAATTCAAGGGGTTTATCAATAAAATAGTTTTGATATATCTTGACGACATCACTGTATTCTCAAAAAATGCAGCGGATCACCTCTATCATTTGAGGCAAGTATTTCAGAGGTGTAGAAGATTTGGGGTATCATTGAATCCCAAAAAATGCATATTCTTGGCTCACGAGGGAAAAATTCTAGGCCATATTGTTTCAAAGGAGGGGTTGACAATTGAACCAGAAAGAGTTGAAGCAATTCAAGCATTGCCTTTGCCAAATCACAAGAAGGCTCTTCAAAGCTTCTTAGGAAGGATCAATTTCGTCCGCATGTTTGTTCCAAATTTTGCAGCTCTCATAAAACCAATAACACTGATGTTAAAGAAGAGCATGGAATTTAAGTGGACATCTGAAGGCAAGGAAAGTTTTGAGGCAATAAAATAGGCTATATCTCAAGCCCCAACTCTCGTCAATCCAGACTTCTCTAAGGACTTCGTGCTATATGCCTTTGGTGGTGGGGACATGATTTCTGCAATCCTGGTACAACAAAACAAAGAAGGATTAGAACAACCAGTTGCTTTCTTCAGTCAAGGCTTGGAGGAATACGAAACTAGGTACTCTTTCATTGAAAAGCATGTCCTTGCGGTAATCAAAAGCTTAAAGAAATTCAAGCACCTAGTCTCAAACAACAAGATCCAATTATTAGTCTCTCATGCGGGAGTCAAGGACTTCCTTCTAAACAAGGATCTGAATGAGAAACGTGCAGGATGGATAACTCGTGTCATGGAATATGACATCGAGATCAAGGTCACAAACTAGTACGCGGGAAGGGACTATGTGAGCAGCTAGCCTTGAGTCAACAAGTTGAAGCTGATGATGAAAAGGAGACTACCTTGGTACTACAGGATGATCAAGAACAAGAAAATGATGACGTGCCTACTCCTTGTTGGACTCATAATGTGATACACTTCCTACAGACAGGCCTATGCCCTCCAGAAATGAGCAAAGCAAAGAGGAGATACTTCAGATTACAAGCCATTCCATATGTGCTTGTTGATGGCGTTTTGTTTAAGGAAGACATCAATGGAGTTCTATTGAGGTGCATTGGGATAAGTCAAATTGAGAGGGTGTTACGAGATTTTCATGATGGAGATTCTGGAGGACATTTTGCCCCACGAGTAACAGCTCTCAAAATAATGAAGGCAGGGTATTATTGGTCGACAGTCTTCAGTGACTGCTATACATGGATAAGAAAGTGCAAGAAATGTGCACTCTTCACAGGCAAAGAAAGACAAGCAGCACTTCCATTGCACCCAATTCTGGTTGACCAACCATTTATGCAATGGGGATTGGACTTCGTCGGGGTCATTAACCCAAACTCAAGCCAAGGCCACAAGTGGATTCTCACGGCAACAGACTATTTCACCAAGTGGACCGAAGCAGTAGCGCTCAAGGAAGCAAATGAGTCTAACATACTAGACTTTTATGAAGGAATAGTGACCAGGTTTGGTGTGCCATCCACTATCATATCAGACAATGCATTGGCATTTATAGGTTCCAAAATTACAGAATGGGCTGTTAAGAATGGAATCTACTTGAGCACCTCTTCAAATTATTACCCGCAGGGTAATGGACAGGCAGAGTCCACAAACAAAAATTTTCTAAGAATCATCAAGAGGACTCTAGATGAAAATCAAAGAACATGGCATACAAAGCTAAAATCAGCATTATGGGCTGACAGAATAACACCAAAGAGGTCTACATGGAATTCTCCCTACAAGCTGGTCTATGGGAAGGAGGCAGTATTGCCCATATCATTAGAACTGCCTGTATTGGAGTTCATGAGGCAGTTGGAGTTAGCTGAGTTCGAACCAATGGAGGCTAGGTATGCAGAGTTGATGGAATTGGAAGGAATTAGAGAACATGCAGTTCAGATGATCGAAAAGGATCAGGCCTTAGTAAAAAGATGGTTTGATAAGAAGGCAAGAGCAAGGACCTTCCAGGAAGGGGATCTAGTTCTAAAATGGGATGCAGATCGGGCAAGACCAGGAAAGCATTCCAAGTTTGATGCCATTTGGAGTGGCCCCTACATGGTCACGGGGTGCAAGAGTAGCAATGCCTTCCAATTATCTACATTGGACAGAGAAGAACTTTCGATTCCGGTCAACAGAATCTATCTTAAACATTGCTACTGAAAAGAGAAAATTTCTACCCTTGTAAATATTAGCTTAGATTTCAATTCCTCTAAGTGCGTTTGCACATTGTCTTGTTGTAGTTAGGTTTCAGTTTCCCTAAGTGCTTTGGCACAGGTTTCGTTGCTCTCAGGGTGTTTCTACAGTTCAAAGTGCTGTCGGAGAAGGAGTTGCGGTTTCAGGCTCAGGATCAGAGATCAAGTTGGTTTCAAGTATTGCTTATGACTCCATGCCCAATGGATTTCTAAAAGGGCCACTGATCTTCTACCTAGCAGGCAGGTGATCCCGTTGAGTCACCAAATTGTTGTATATATCTTCCCCCCGGGTAGATATAGACAAGCAGGAGAATGGAGAAATCAAAGAAGCTCAAATGCCTGACATGACCAAGGCGCACGGAAATGGCGCATAACAATGAGTGTCAACATGAGAATGTATGCACCAAGGCGCAGGAAAGTGGCGCACAGAAATGGATGTCGAAAATGTAAAGGATGTGCCCTTGGTGCACGGAAATGGTGCATAACAATGAGTGTCAACAGGGAAAAAGTTGCGCCTTGGCACACATAAGAGGATGTCGACACAAATGTAAATGTGCCCTTGGCGCACAGAAGAAGATGTCAACATAGAAATAGACGTGCCCTTGGTGCACAGAAAGGAATGTTGACATGGAAAAAGTTGCACCCTTGGCGCAGGTAAAGTGGCGCACGTAAACATGTGTCGACACAAACATATTTACACCTTTGGCGCACAGAAAAGAGTGTTGACATGCAAATGAATGCGCCTTTGGCACACAAAAAGGGTTGTCAACACAAACATATTTGCGCCTTTGGCACACGAAAAGGATTGTCAACATGCATATGGATGCGCCAAGGCGCACCTTCAGGAGGCGCAACATTCTGAGCGCTGACAAGAAGCAGACCCTGACCCAGATATTCAGATGGCCATAACTTTTGACTGGGAGCTCCGATTCACACAAGGTTGGACTTTTCAGAAATCCTACGGCGTCCTCTACCTAACTACGATTGGATATCTTTAATTGGGTGGGAACAAGTTCTTAAAAATGCAAAATACAGTTTGTCACTTTTGGGGTTTGATATGGTCCTCACCTACCACCATAATGAGATGAATTAAATACAACCTGAGGTGGTTGGGGTAGATTTGGACTTTCTCTCTCTTCTCTCTCTCATTCTTCCTATAAATTGTAAGGAGGGGCTTCTTTCTAAAGGTTGGATATTCTTGTTTTGGCCCCTCCCTTCTTCTCTTTGGCAAGAAAACTTGTGGAGTTCAAACCTCCCATTTGAACTGTAATGTAACTTTGCCTCTGGGCATTTTTTGCAGTGTATTGTATCAACCTTCAGAGCAAATAAATGCATGACTGTGGATGTTTCTCAACCCTCTATGTGTTTCATTTTGCATCCTCCTGATCTTTCACTGTGAATATGTTTATCTGTGCATGATTTTGCATTGCATTTCTGTGGTCTGTGTTTAATTGGCAAAATGTATGTTCTTCATTCCTCGGTGTATCACCTCCTTAGCTTAGGTTTTTTTTTATGCATTTCTCTCTCCCTGTCTCCTTGGTAGTTAGATTAGTTTTTAGTAGACTCTCTGCATTTTATTGGTGCATCTGAACAGAGGAATAGGAGCCGGCCTTCATCCGGAGAGCTTTTCTGATTTCGCAAGGTCCCACACTTGGGAAAAGCTCCATGTTGTGCAATCGCACTGAGATTCTCAACCCATCGAGTTGTAGATTCCCAGGGGTGCTGTGATTCGACATCAACATGTCCCAGCATTGGAAAATACTAAGAATAGCCTCATCAGGTCACTTTCCAATACCGGATCAGCCCAACTAAGCCTTACTGTCGCCACCACATTCCTTGGACCCATATCTACATCAGGAATTAGTAAGTAGTATCTTGTAGTTCTTTGTTATCATTTTCTTTAATTCGTATTAAAAGGGGAACTGACCACCTTCGAAAGGAAGTCTAATATTTCCTGGGCCTAAGGAATTTCTCTCACTTATTGTCTAACTAAGATTTGGTGGTCTTGTATTCTTACTTATAGGTAGTCCTTCTTAGACAAAAAGGAGTTCTTCACAATCGATCTGATCTCTCTATGGTACGCGCACACCTTCCCAACACTCAACAGGTATTCCTCCTAGACCTAATCCTTATCTATTTCTCGAGAGAATGAAAGGATAGAAGCAACTCTATTTTGGAATCAAATTCTGTGCGAAACAGGTGTAGTGCTCGAAGGGATGAATGCTCTGGAAAGGAAAAGGTTAGCCATACGCACAATGCCCTTCATGTTGATCAATGGGGATTTGTATAAAATGGGCTGCAATGAGGTTTTGCACCACTGTGTACTAGAACATGAATGCATAGCTATAATAGAATAAGCCCATGGTGGGATTGCCAAAGGAAATTATGTAGGGAATGCATTTACATGCAAGATCCTAGTAGCTAGAATATGGTGGGAAATGATTCACCAGGATTGTATTGAGTTTTGCAAGGTCTGTGACCACTACCAGCACCTTGGAAAACCCTAAAAAAGGGACGAGATGTCCTTGCACCCCATCACCAGCATGGAAGCTTTTAAAAAATGGGAAATATATTTCCTCAAACCAATCTCACCAGTTGTGCGAAGGACTAACTTGCGGTATATTATTATCTATACTGATTATCTGACAAGGTGGGTAGAGGTCGCGCCCACTAGGGATTGCACCATAGCCATGGATGCTAGATTTTTGTAGGAGAACATTATCAACAGGTATTGGTGCCCATTAAGTTTAACAAGTGATAGGGGCACTCAATTATTAAATGAAACAATCAGGATCCTATTGGCAGAATTCATGGTAGCCCATCACAAGACCACCCCTTATCACCCTCAGGAAACTGGGACTGCAGAGGCATTCAAAAATATCCTTAGTCACACATTGACTAAGATATGTGATGTAGGAAGGTAGGATTGGGATGACAAGGTGTCAACAGTCCTTTAGGCATACCAAACAACATATAAAATGTTGAATAAGGCCACACCATTTCAACTGGTGTTTGGCGCGGAGGCTATTTTTCCGGTTGAATTTATGCTACCATCACTGTGTATAGCACGCGTAGGAGGGTTGGACAATGAAAAAGTGCTAGAAGAGATAATTGATGAGTTAATAAAGTTGGATGAAAGGCACTCACTAGAAATATGGAGCCAAACAACTGAAAAAGATAAACAAAAGGCATGGCATGACCGCCACATTAAAAACAAATATTTTGAGGTTGGCAAGATGGTATTATTATATGATTGTAAATTTCTACGCCATCGTGGAAAGTTGAAGGTGTATTGGTTGGGTCCTTATGTAATTTCATACATCTTTGATTTGGGTGTGTGCCAGTTACAAGTGCTGGATTGAAAAAAATTACCTGGACACTTCAATGGGAGTAGGCTGAAGCCCTACTATAAATAATGCTTCTTGGTGTTTGTAAATAAGGCAGTTCTGCTAGTAAATTTAGAGTTTCCTTTTATGCTTTTCCTTTCTTGTTTTTCCCTTTCACGTTGTTTTCTTGTTTTGTGCCTTGGGCGCTGGTAACCTTTTTACTTTTTAAACTTATGATTGCGTAAAGGACTGCACATTGATTTAGTGTGGGGTGAGGTGATGAAGAGAGGCATGAAGTTATTTTGCAGGGAGATTGATTTGGTAGACCATTCAAACTGGCCCTGTTGAAAAGATGCATTAGGAAGGAAGATGGATGACAAAATAGGGTTCCATTGGAAATCCACGTACAAAGGAGAAAAAGTGCAAAAACACGAGGTAGGCGAAAGCAAGAATCATGAGGATGGAAGAGGTGCCTTTGGCGCTGGTAACACGCGTGTAAAAGTCTTCTGTTAAGATGGATTGTCTACATGCCCGAAGGTTGAAAAATGTTTCACACAAGGATTGGGCACAGGTGAAAAATGTTTCGCACAAGGATTGGGCACGTAAGGAAAAAAACTGAAGTCATGTTTGTTTGAAATTGCCACATTAAATATTTTCGTAAGGTGGAAGGTAGCCTAGCCTTTAATGCATAAAAGTAGGAAAAACTATAAATACAAGGATGGTAAGTTCATTATTTTACTTTGTGAAAGCAAGGAGAACATTTTTATTTCAAGAGCTAGGGTTTGAGAGCTAACTCGTGCGAAGGAGAATCTCAAAAACTCACATGCAATAAGTCTGGTTGGTCTACAAACTAGAGTAGAAAGTGATTTATGGGTGTGAGGAAAGTTGTGAAATAATGCCATGATCGAAAGAGGGAAATCAGAAATTAGGGTTTGTACCCTAGGGCACGGGGCGCATGAAGAAAACTTTTAAACAACTCAAAGGAAACCAAGGAATGAAAGAAAAGGGTAAAATGACGGCCATAAAACTAGTTGATAATCCTGTAGTACAATCCAAGAAAGAAAAGGGGAAGGGAAAAGGAAAGAAGAGAGAAGATGAAATCCCCTTGGATACTAATTAGGAATGGTACTCAGATATGCAATACCCGGATGGGGTTTTGATAGGGCAAGAGTGGGAGTCCCACATCAGACAGATGACCATAATTGATTACAATCATCGGTCGAGTATAATTGTGAAGGAAATGGCACTAGAGTTGGTGTGTCCCACAAACAAATGAACACCTAACGGGATGCTGATTTACAGTGATGTAGTCATGGTGAAAATGGAGAAGACAGGGCTTATCCAGCTTTACGAGTTTCCCTACTTCAGAAAGCCTGAGTGATTGTACCAATGGATAATGATGTGAATGCACGAAGATTTCTTCTGCTTCGTAAGGTGCAATATGCACATAACCCCACAACTAATCTCACACTTTACAGGTGTAAGCTGTAAAGGGGATGTGATCCTAGATGACCTCCAGGATGAGGAGGCAATAAAGGAAACCATCACATCCTAGGATTATAAGAAGGGATTGAGGTACTATGACGTCATGGATATTAGTGATCTGGTGATGAAAATGGCCACACACCTCGTTTCTAAGCTAAATGGACAAGAGAGGTGGACCCAGGTGAGCAAGCCCTAGTTGAATTTTTGTAAAATGGTCATGGAAGGCACCATGTACAATATCTCCCAGTACAAAGTAGATGAGATTATAAGCAGTGTGGAGGACGGAGGAAAGATATTATTTGGGAACATTCTACTAACCATTGTGTTTTTAGAAATCAGGGTGCCAGATGCAGCTGATAAGTTCGTATGGGAGTACCCCGATGAAGACCCTTCTCCCATGGATAGGTTCCAGAAATATATTTGTGAGTTAATGAAGGGGGTGCATAAGGTGTGCTTGGATAAATGGTATACATGCCTTAGGAATGCATTCGGGGTAGAATGGTGGATCCCAGAGCAACTCCCCATGACAACTGGAGGAGAAGCAAAGTTTGTGGTGTACCAACACTTCTGCATTGGCAGATTTATCTTGGTGGATTATAGTTGTAGTCCCTAGTGCAAACTCCCCTTCTCATTTATTGCCTAATTCTTCTAGGTAGGGGTAAATAGATATAAGGAGTTGAAGAAGTTAAGACTCAACCTATCCACCCTCAACAGTGAACACAAAGAGATGAGGAAGAAGCTGGTCTATCCAAGAAAGTGCATGTACATTGAAAGGTACGTGTCACAGGACATGTACATCGTAAGGCCGATGACCTTACTGATTGCTGAGAGTGCTGCTAATAGAATTTACCCACACATAAGGCCAAATTTTGAGAAGGGTGCATACGTAGAAAATGAAATATCCATCCCAGATGACCCCATGGGAAGGAAGAAGCTAGCGCTAAGACGTAAGGAGAAAGAAGAAGAAGAGGAAGAACAAGGGGGGGGGTGGGGAGGTAGGATGTAGGTACCGTAGGGCCAAGTACCTATGTCTGGAAGAAGAGAAGAATGGTGGTCAAGGAAAAGACCCCGGAGCCTGCGAAGCCACCATCCCCTGAAGAACCTTAAGATGAAGAAAAGACAACATCCCCCACTCTAGAATTTTCAGCTAGAGAAGAAGAACAAAGAATGGAGGAACAAGGGTCTGAAGATATGAATGACCTAAACGCCTATGTAGGTGAAAGGGATGACAGTGAAGGGGAGGAGCTGTAAGTGGATCAAGAGCCAATTGATATCCATGGCTTAGAAGGAGAGGAGGCTAAGATTGCAAATGATGCCTTCATTTTTGTAAGGAGGAAAGACGCCCGAAGGGAGGAAGGCACACGTGGAGAAGAGGGGAGTGAAGGGGCTAGTACCAAGGAACTAGATGTTCCCAAGCTCACTCAGGATGAGGTGGATGAGAAGGAAACAAGAGAGGTAGAAAAGATAATTGATGCCTTAGTCAACGAAGAGTTGGGGCGCAACACGGACCTTGTGCTCGGTGAGTTCAAGAAGGAATAGAGGGAGAAGAGTGGAAGTAGCATGAAAGGACCAACTCTCTCGGTAACTATTCCTAAGGGTGTGCACATGGGAAGTAAATGCGTGGAAGGGGTAAGGAAAACAATGAGTTACATTGATGGCCCCAACAAAGTTTTTCCCGCGTGTTTCCAAAGTACCATGCCCAATAAGGAGCTCACCGCCATGGATTCCTTTGACCCTGAATGAGGATACCCGCGAATGAGTAAAATTCTATCTTGGGCATTTGACTCCCACCTCAATGAGCTTGAATTCAAAATTAACTAGGGAGTGGTATTAAAGCTGTCTGAAGGAAAGGGGGATAACCCCATTGTAAACACGCAACAACTATCAGATGAGCAAGTGTGTAATGCGCTAAAAAAAGTATCAGTGGAAATTGAGGCTAGGCTCTTTGGTAGAAATGATAGGGTTAGAGCCTTGGAGGACTAGTTGGAGAAAAGGAAGGAAGAAATGGTGAAGCTGACAAAGGATCTTAGCCTAGAGAAATTAATCAGCGTACAACTACAGAGGGAGCTTCAGGAGGAAAAGGCCAGGGTGTGCGAAGTCTCTAAGAAGGTGGAGCTCATCTCCTAATCGATTATCATGAAGCACCCAGACCTTAACCCTCCTACGCAAAAGTATAGATCCTCCCTGGAGTGCCCAGAGGACTTGACTCAAATCCTCACCATGGAGAGGCAACCCTTAGCTTTAGAGTCGGTAGAAGAGGTAGTGGTCTGCTTAGAGAAAGAAGACAAGTTGAAGGTCATCACGCTCATGGCCAAATACAACAAGGTGCTCACCGATGTAAGAATAGCCACACAAAATTTGGGGGTCACTTATGATCACTACGCAGATCAAGACAAAGTGACAAGCATACTACTTGCCAATGACGAGGCCAAGCTGAAGGAATTCAGATAAAATAATAAGGGCAATAGAGCCGAGCAGGAAAGGATCATGGACGAGGTAGAGAAGAAATTTGAAACCATTGATAACCAGCGAGTCTCAATGAAAACCCAGCTAAAAGATCTCTACAAGGTCATTACAAGGAAGATGGATGCCCTGGAGGACCACGCTAAAGAACTGGAGACTATGGTAGAAACCATTACCACACAAGGGGAGGGGCTAACTTACGACAAGGTGAGCACCTTGGTTGGTGACATCTACATTAAAGCACAGAAGGAAGTTAGCGCTTGGAGTACACTGGAGGACAACCTCCAATAAAACTTTCCCCTCCTTCTTTAGGAAATTTCCCCCATATTTCTTTCTCTTCCCCTTTCTTTATTCTTTCCCCCCATTCTTTTCCAAGGCAAGGCCTTGCATTCCTTTGTACTACATTCTTTGAGAAGGTTCTCGAGGGTGAAGAATAGGTGAAGTGTGGGGTAATGTTGGGCCCCTAATTTTATCTTCCAAATCTTAAGGGCAAATAGGTGCGCACAGCAGGAGAAAGCACACAATTATAGGTGCACAAGGCAGAGTTGAAAAGGCTTCTTGAAGAACCCAGGATGTGCATGCCACACGAAGAACAATTCAGGACTTAGCTATTTTTGGCCTTTGGGATAGAACACATGAAGAACGTGTTTCGTTCGGATAAGGTTCCAACCTGGCGACAACGTGTCCTGGAAGGAATATACCTTGGGATAGAAAGATCCAAAAATTTAATCATGACATGGAGAGGCATGCACCTGGGGAGACCCACACCTTGACACTTGGGGCTAGATCTAAGGCTACAGAGGAGTTTATTAGAGCTCAGAGGCCTATTTATACTCGCACCCTTGGCAAAGAAAGAGAGATGAAAATGAGGTAGCGGAGCTCTACAGGATTACTGCGAGAACTATGGGATGAAAATGGGTACATAATTCAAGTAAGGATGTAATGGGGAAATGGGGAATGAGTTTTTTTGACTTGTGAGAATACATGTATGGATCCACATATGGCACATGAATACGGTCTGCCTCCTGTAATCTTTTATAAGTAAACGCTATGAATGAATGTGATAAGGTTACTGTGACAAATGTATCAAGACTCTTTCTCTGTATTATCTACATATTATTATTTCACTTCTGTTCTTAGATAATCATGAATCTTGCTTAAATGGTTAAGTATAGTAGTAAATGTACAACTCTTAGTTCTATTATTTCTATTGTGTGCTTTGGTTCTATTATGACTGAAGGGGTGTAGAAGCCGTCCTGAGCTCTATAGCCCTTCATGTCTGTTAAATCACTAAGTTAGAATCATGAGCTATGCCTTCCACTAGACTCATATAAAAGAGAGACTCGGCTCCCTCTCAGGCACCTCAGGTGAGCACCCAGCGCCCGCTGGGTGATAGGCCGGCACGCATGAGGTTCCTTTGTTTTTAGTGGGTGCAAAAGTGACTACAATAGGGAAGGAAATTCATAAATCTAATTAGTTGGGATGACATTGAAGATAGGGAGGTAATTGGAACTGAAATGCTTACTGAAATGGAATAGTAAGTGAAATTAATTTGTTAATGATTAAAGGAAGCCGCTAATAAGAAGAAAATTTATGCAGATCTGAAAAGGGTCGATAGGAAATTTGAACTTGGTGAAAAGGTCTTTTTATGCGTCAAGCCTAAAAAGAGCTCTATTACCTATGACATGGAAGCTAAATTATCACCTCATTTTGTGAGACCTTTTGAGATTGTAGAAATGATTAGCCCTGTAGTTTACACTTAGCATTACCTCCCACCTTGACACAAATGCATGATGTTTTCCATATTTCTTTTCTTAAGAAATATGTTTCAGCTTTATCACATGTATAAAATTGGGATTCCTTGTAGGTCCAATACCCAGTAATAATTGTGGTTGAACCCATAAGAGTGCTAGAAACTTGCTAGTTGCATTTGTGAAATCGTAAAATCAGTCAATTCATGGTCTAGTGGGACCAGTTTAATGAAGAAAATGTAACATGGGAAAACCTTGAGGATATGAAAACTGATTTTTCTCACTTGTTTGAACATAATTAATTCTGTTTTTTGTTATAATTAAAGAATTTGATTGAAAACTATCTTTAATTTCTGCTAGTTTTGGGTAGGTACTATATTTTTCTAGTACCGGGACATCAAATTTTGATGTTGTAATAAGCTATGAAAGACTTGAATTTCTGCAAATCTATTTATGTTTAAATTTTATTTGGATAGAAGAACTATAATTATGATTACTTTTCTTGAATATGATTATGGATTAAGTTAATCATCGGGATGATGATGCTTTTTAGAGGGGAGGTATGTAATGCCTTCGCCATGGTTGATATCCTTGCTTTCTTTTGTAACTGAAGTTGTAAACGTCTATAAACGATTCTTGTTTTGAAGATGGTGTACTCTTTAGAACTGAGTGATCATGTTTGTAGTAGATGACATGTTTTATTTTCTAAAATTGGATACAATCATAATATGGAAATTTTGAATTGATATTGAATTATTTCATATACTCTTTATGCTAAACTTTGAAATACATTCTGTATGTTGTTGAAGGAAATAAATTCAGTCTTATAAGAACATGCATGTTCATTTCCTAAATTTTCAATATTTAACTTGTTCTTCAGTCTATTTCATAACAAATGAGGGAACAACCATACCCTGCATAAATTGTAGTGATCCAAGGCATGCCTATGATTATGTGATTTTGTGATCATTTTGTTAAGCTGGTCAATATATTTTTGCTGAGATGTCTTTGTACATAGGATTGCATTTTGGGGATCATAGGGGCATTTCGTATCATCTTCAGGATACATATTCCTATGCGATATAATTATCTTATTTTGATAAATTGTTAAAGGTAATGTTTTCAGTTATTGTTTGGGATCTAAATAATCTAAATGCCTCTGATTATTTACATTACCCTAACCTAAGTTATGGTGAATATATATTTTGTAGGGTATTAAAGGACTATCCTAAGTCATTGATGTTAATTTATCCTAAGCTATAATGTGAATTTTACCTAAGGTCCTAAGCTAAGGTTATATCTAATCCTAAGGAGAGCTAGCCTAGGTGGCATAAAGCTAACCTAAGGGGAAAACATGGTTGGCTTGGATGGAAAGTTAGGGAATGGGTGGTGACACCATTCCAAATGTGTAAGGAAGATTTAAATGTTTCATTAAATGTTTGTTGCCGCAAATTTTGGCCGAGGCGTGGTTATGGTGGAATTTTCTAAATAGTCAACTCTGCTAAATTTGGTTAAATGAAGTTTTAATTGTTAGTTGTAACTAACAAAGAGATGGCATTGGCAGGATTTTTGGGGACCATTGGTAGCCCTGTTGTCATTAATGAGCCTCGAACCTTTAGTGGAAACCTCCTAGGGAATAATAAGATGGGTTTGGGAAAACATAATGGTTTCTTATTATTATGCAATCAATTTTTTTGAGCTCTTTGGCTCTACATGTAGTATTTTCATTTTTCAAACTATCAGTTTGATTTTGTTACCAATTAAAGATTTCCATTTGCATGGTAGAAATAAAGGCAAAATTTGTTGTGGAAACTATAAAGGAAAGACAGAGGAATTCTCAAGGGATTTGGTTGGATTTTTTGGTGGAAGCTTCGTAGAATGGCTTGAAGCATGGAAAAGAAACCAAGAGCAGTACCATTATGATAGGCTCTATCTCTTTAATATTTCTTACTTTATTTAACATTTTCATAAAAATAACTCTGATATTTGTGAAAATCTCTTTGAGAATTGGTTTCGTGTTTCATGTGTTGTTTTATTTTTCTTGTTTATGTGGGTTTCATGATAGTTATGGTTTCTTGTGGATAGAAACAACTTAGTATTGTATCAATTTTGTTAAAATTTTAAAATAGGTTTTAAAACGGTTTGGGAAATGACTTTTTTGGAAGGATATGAAATCATGAATGATTGTTTAAGTGGATATTTTGATATCTTAGCTCTTGTTTGATATATCTCCTTGCATATGAAATTTTTTGGCATTAAACGATTTCACATGGTTCTGGTTGAATTGTTTTTGGATTTGGTAATCATTCAATTAAATGTCAAATTGTGTCTTAAAAAATGGATTTAGTGTTGAATTTTTAATACCTTAACTTGGCTCTTGTTTTGGTTTTTGAGTTATTTGTTTATGGATTTAATTTGTAACTGATCTTTTTTGTTGTTATTAAGTGAGTCGAGCTTCGACCCATTCTTGGTACTCTTGATGGGGATATTTAAAGCTCTACTTTTGCATTATGGAAAGGGAGACAGATGAATGTTTCTATCTCTGTCCTTCATAGTTATGTTTTGTTAGTTGTTCATCCTTCTCGGGTTGGCTTGTTTTGGAAAGAGGGTCTAGTAAAGTTCCTATCTCTATCTTGATTGTTGTGTTTTTCTTAGATAAACCACTCTTTTTGGGTCGACTTAAGACTTGAGATCCTTTGGATATTAACAGTCCCATGTTTTCATATTATACTTTGAAACTGGATTTTGGTTTTCTTTGGTCAAATGGGTCCCTCAAAGCTCTTCTTGTTGAGGAGTTTTGTGGGATGGATGTCAATGTATGCTATCTAATTCTTGTTTACCATTTGGGAAATTTGTGGATATTGGGTTAACCATTGTTCACAGGGAACATATTCTTAGATGATTGAAACTTGTTAATTATTGAATGTTTATTCTCATGCGAAACGTATCATTAGAGATTGAGTTCATATTTTGTCACTTTAGAATGTATTAGCAGTGACTATTTATCATAATTAGAATTTTTTTAAAATTTTTTTGGGAGATGAGAGTTTTGATGTGATCATGGTTAGAGGAATTATTAATCCTTAAGTTTGGGATTCTGATCCTTATGAGGTGAAGAATGTACTCTGTGCATTTTTTCTTGTGTTGTTTGGTTTTCATTATCCTATAATTTTGATGTAGGAGTTGTTTTTTGCATTCAACTGTAGCTTGATCATTTGATATGCATGGTCTGGTACGAATCTCTCTATCAACTTGGTTAAATAGAAATGTATTGATCAATTGGTTTTGGATCTCGTTTTTTTTTATTTTGACAAAAATTTCTAGAGTTCTTTATTTTACTGTTTGAATCGTCTTATCAATAGACCAGTGCAAGCCTTCTATTGAAATGTACAGTGAGTATATTTGGTTCCTGTCAAGTCTATTCTTTGTTTTAATGGCATCCTTTTAGGATAGTGGAAGGGATTTGGTTAGCATGGTTTAATGTGATAGTATTCATTCTATGCCGAGTCATTCATGTTTATTTATCAACCAATTTTTTTATTGATGATAAGAAATTGGTTGTAACGAAGTGGAAACTTAAGGCTTAGTGAATTAGTTTTTTATTTACGAGGATTGATCATTAATTTTTATTCATCATATTCTTTAATAGTTGGTTGAAGTTTTAAATGTTATCATGTTTGAAATAATTATCATGACTATAACATAGATGAAGTTAATATTGTTGGATTACTTAACATCTTTTATGGGAAATTGGTTCCTAATAAGATTTAAGTGACTTCTTTTATATTTCTGACATTATGGCTTTTTGGGAATACTTTTTAACTGATCATATTTTGAGTACTTGGAACATTTTCATAAACAACAATGTTCCCTTTACAAAAATGTTAGATAAAAACATATTGTTTTAACATTATAGTGCTTATCATGCTTAGTTCTTATGAACTGAATCATGATAACAATTTTACAAATGGACTTCGTGAAAAGTGAAAGGAGAAAGACTTATAGAAATTTGCATTTTTTTTATTAACGAAGTCATTTATTTTATTGGATACGTAATGTATTGAAATTATCTTGAAAGGAACTTGTTGGAAAAACTATGTGGGAATATCATATTAGTATTTTTTACTGCAAAAAAATGTTTTATTAAAGTTTATGAAATATTTATTAGTACAGAATGAAGTGAATTCATTTTCTGATAAACTAATTGTTGAACAATTGATTTGTGATAAATTACTTATATATGCTTCATATATAATTTAGATATGTTGAATTTTATTAAAATATTAACAGCCAAGAGTTAATAATTATCTTGAGACAGAGTGTTGTTTGGATAGTAAAATAATAATCTTAACCAATTGATTAAGGGTAATGGTTTGACTATGATGATTATATTATATAAAATCTTACTTGGAAATGGAAATTAGAATGGTATACTATAAAGAAGGGTATGGCCTTCTTATTAAATTTAATCTCATTATGTTTTTTGAATTCATGAATAGGACATTAGTCCTTAATTAGGAAGATGAGAATACTTCCTTGTAATCATAAAATAAAAATCAAGTATGTTATCCTTATTTATGTTATAAATCATAGATCAATATTGTTGATTGGATGTATGCTCTACTTTATGGGATCGATAAATGGAAATGGTAATTAGGAAGCTTATAAGATTTGGTAAGATGGTTTAAAAAATGATGATAACACTAAGTCTAATTAACAAGCTTTCAATCTAGACTATTTACATTGTTAAACTAAAGTAAATATATTTAATGATCTTACTTACTTGATTTAGAATGAGAATTAATGATTAATGAAATAATGGTTAAGGATTAAAGATTTCATAAGCATGAATGAAAATTGTATCTACATACCTTCAAATGGTGTAAAAATGCATTTAAGATCCTTTCTTATTGGATTAATCATACATACTTAGTGGAACCCTAGGTACGATGTGAAATAATTAATTAAAATAATTAATAAGTTGAAGGTTAATAAAATTGAATGACTCTTCAGTATGTCAGTACCTTTAGAGGAACTTAGTAGGTTATTGCAGCACAATTACTACTATAGAGTACCCTCTTAGTGATGGAAGTCATTAGGAGGATACTATGAATCAATCACTAGGAGTCAACAACCCACTCAACTCGTCTAACTCCACTATCATAAGTGGAATATTGGTTCATGGTTCTACTATAAATAGAGATAGGCATATGAAAAAGTGTAGACATCAACTCACGTTGACCTAGAGTAAATAAACACACTTGAATCGATGAGATTTAATTTGAGTATGTCTATTTATCCTTAGTCACCATGAGTGGACTGCAACACTAGTTTATGTGAGTTGTCCATATTTAGTGTGAAACTATGATTCAGATTTGGTTCATAAAATTCAAGAAGAAAAATTTATATAACATATCGAGTGGGGTGAAAGAAATATTCCTTACGATGAGTATGTTATCTTGGAATGTAAATATGGTAAACATGTTTAAAACATTGGCCAAAGTATCATAAACTATTGGTTGTGTTATTTTATGTCACCTAGTCTAAGATTGTAGGATTTTAGATGAGTTTCAGTAATAGATACTTAGATAGGCTTCTTAGAGAGAACACTTGAGTGACCCGTAATGGGTAAAGGAACCAAAGTATACCTATTATACACATAAACAAGTTAAACATGAGAGATCAATTTAATATGAGTGATGAGATGAGAGATCGATATTACATTGAGTCATTACAACTACGTATGGGTTTCTATTATGAGATGGACTAGTAATGGAATGCGCATTGTGAATTGTATGAATTTAGAATAGAGAACATATTGTAGAAATTTTTTTCCCTTATTTCTATGTTATAAAAAGTGGATGTCACAAGTCAAGTGTTGTGTGATATCATTGCCCTTCAGGAATGCTAAGAACTTATTTGACATGAATTCTCCCCCTTGATTTGAGTGGAGGAAAAGAAGGGGCTTCCCATTCTACTAAACACCTCATTGATGAAATTCTTGGAAATTTGAAAATACTTCACTCTTCTTTCAGAGAAAGTATACCCATGTCTTACGAGAATATTCATCAATAAAAAATCCTAAATACTAAAACCCCTAAAAGTAAGAAGGAAAGGGTCCACACAAATCGGTAGGAATGACCTTGAGACAGTTCTTGGCATGGAAGGTACTCAGATCAAATGAGTCCTGATGTTTTTTTGCCATGACACATCAAGAATAGATAGGTAAGGAGTGGGAGAGTGGATGAAGTCCTCATAAAATATCCTTAGAATTGAGTTGATAGAGGGAGCTGACAGAAAGGTTCCCATATCAATAATGAGTGTAGTAGAATCCATTGTGGAGGTAGATAAAGTAACTGCAGAGGATGAAACCACATATAGTGTAAATAAATGATCCTTAAAAATGTTCTAGCAAGTAGCATACCTTATCATGAGATCAATCATGATTTGATGCCTTTGTGGACCATGAACTCCACCTTGAGATTGTGATTCAAGAGGTGAGAGACAGACATAAGATTTATGGTTAATCCCAGAATAGTAAGGGTTAAAATTCATGTCCTGAGAGGAATGGTGACATTTTGTATTCTTTCTGTAAGATATTTCTTATTGGTTTAAATTCAAACTCAATCTCTAGTGGGTTGATTAGTAAATGAATCAAAAAGTGCCCATCATGTGATTTTTGGCACTAAAGTCAATCAACCAAATATTTTGTGATGGCTGTGAATTTTGGGAGACAAGAACAAAATTTATGTGTGCATCAAAGTGTATCAATTTAGGTACTTCCTTATCTGATTCATCATATTGTTGGGTTGTGACATGTACTTTTTACTTCTTAAGGTGATGACATCATTTGGATTTTTTTGAATCACTGTGACCATATGTCCTCTCTTCACCATGATTATGTTATGTGAGGCCATTATACCAACACTTAATAGTGTCATGCATATTCATGGTGTAGATGTGACACCATAAATTAACTTTATGAGAATTATACTACTGTGGTTACTTGTAAGGTTTCTTATGTGTCTGCTTATCTTGTGGTCCTTTATGAGACTTTTGACTCTTCTGCTATCTCAAGCTCAGTCCTTGTCTTCAAAATCCTTCTGTCCTATTTGGATGGCTTATTTTGCTGGATTAAATTCATTAATTCTATAAAGGTCACATCTTATTTTGTGATGCTCAATGTTGTGATGAAAGTCCTAAACTAGGAAGGAAGAGATCTTAGTGTGATAGAATCTAGCACCTTGTCTTCCACATTTTCTCTGAGATATTCTTGTAGTTCTACCATACGACGTAGGAATTCCTCTACTTTCTTGCTATCTTTCATACTATGTGTATTAATATTTGACTGGAGATGGAGGATCTTCCTCAAGTTCTTTGTTTCATAGATGGTGGAGAGATCATCCCAAGATGCCTTTGATGTCATCACATACCGTACATGTGGTTGAACCTCGTCAAAAATGCTAAGAGTGATCACCATCAATGATTTTGCATTTTCCTTATCATAATTCATTTTTTCATATACGTTAGTGGGATGCATGAATTTTCTATTGACGAGTTCCCAGAGCTCCTCAAACTGGAGAATGGTGCACATATTTTTCTTCTAGGTGGCATAATTTGGCCCTTTCAAGAGCTAGGCATCAAAGAGTATAAATTACGATGCAAACATGGTTTTAAATAAAATATTCCATGTTTCAATAGGTTCATTTCCACACTAAAACATTGCATGTGCCTCTTGGTTTGAAAAAATAATTCTCCACACTTAATAACAACAACCTCTAAAAAATTATGAGTTTTAGTCTTCACTTACTTTCAACATTTTTTGTAAATAGGTTTTCTCTCATTCAGTTACTTTTGCACATGTCCCTAATCTCTATGCATGCACCAAACACCAAAGGAATGACGCTTCAGTAGGTCAATATCTACATAGAAAAAATGTCACGTAGGTCTATAAACAATAAGATGGCAAAAATAAGCTTGGATGGTTTAATGAATATGCAAATTAAGAGCAAAATTCAAAGCCAAAACAAAAAATAATGAAACTCCTTTGCACACATTTAAATAGCTAAACAACCACACTCATCAACCATGAAAATAGGTTTTTACTCCACACTAAAAAATACAATATTCCATGGGAAAATTAACAGGCTAATATGAAAAACATGTCCTACTCTTGTATGAAGGTTGTCACATTTATTCGAGCTAACATTTGTAGGTCATTAGTCAAGGATCAACCCACCAAATGTATAAAATGGCTACAGGTCTACATCAAAATAAGGAGAGATTCCTCTTGTGTGTGATAGGTATTTGTGATTTGCCAAAATTATTGTGGATAGTTAAATGTTTGCACCAAAATAAAAATAATTGCTTTCCTTTTCCATCATGCTCCTCCTCTATAGGGACCTCACAAACCGAGATCCAATTTTTTTACTCCCATTATTCCCATTTTTAAGAGATATGTTGATTTAAAACATAAGAAAATCATACAACTAAACATTCAAATCATACATGTATGGTACGTACATGCATTTTTGAATCATGAACTCAACCATGAGATTGTGATTTAATAGTTGAGAAATAGATAGGAGATTTTTGGTGAAGCCCAAAACATAAAGAACCTTCATGAGAGTACATCTTATCATCCTAAAAGGAATGCTGACATTTCCTATTCCTTTTACAACATACTCCTTATTTTCTGAAATTCATAACCGATCTCCAGTGGGTTGATCAGTAAATGAATCAAATAACTTCCTATCACCCATCATGTGCTTGTTGGGGCTTAAGTCTATCAACCATAAAATCTCTGATGGATGCGATGTTTAGGAGACTAGAACCACATCATCTAAGTGCTAATTCTGGGATGTATCTTCATCTAAGTCATCATCTAGCTGGGATGCGACATGTCTTTTCTACTTCTTTTCGGGAGTACGCCACTTAGATTTCTATAAATCACCTCAGCTAGATGTGTTTTATTCTCCAGAATTACGTTGTGTGTGACCATTGTACCAACAATTCACAGTGTCATGCATATTCGTGGTGTAGATGTGACACCATCGATTTGAATTTTTAGACTTCTGATTCTGTTGTTTCTTCTATGGTTTTTTCTATGTTTGTTTATCTTTTTTTCCCTTTCAAGGCTTCTATATCTTCTTTTTCCTTGATATCAATGATTTTTCCTCAAATTCTTCATATACTTTCTGAAAGGCCTCTTCTTCTTGTAGAAATTTCACTAGTTCAGAAAAGGTCACCTCCTTCTTTGTGATGGTCAATGTGGTGATGAGTGTCATGAACTGGGAAGGAATAGTTTGCACTGTGAGAGGGACAAAAAAATTATCTTCCACCAATTCTTTGAGTACTCCAACATCTACTTGTAGTTTTGCCACACGACATAAGAATTCCTCGAATTTCTTGACTTCTTTTATAATCATGGTATTAATATTTGACTGGAGATGGAGGATCTTTGTAAAATTATTTTCTTTGTAAATGGTGGAGATAGTATCCCAATCCACCTTTGATGTTGTTGCATCTTGTATGTGTGGTTGCACCTCATTGGAAATACTCAGAGTGATCAACATCAAGAATTTTACATCAACCTTTTTATAATTTGTTTATCCATCTACATTGGTGGGATGAGTGACTGCGTCAGTCAGGATCTCCTAGAGATATTTAAAGAGAATAATAGTTTACATCTTTGTCTTCCATGCAACATAATTAGGCCCTTTTAAGAGTTGGGCATCAGATAAAAATAATTTGGGGGCTGACACTATGTATTTCTTTTCTCAATACACAATAAATTTCTTGCACCAAAGGCTACCTCGAGGTATATACCAACGGATTTTCTAACAAACTCAGACTGATTTATACACTGGTTGATTTACTACTACCACGTTTACCTTGTTCCAATGTAGATATATTATGCACATGTTTCGGGACTATTTTACTTTATCCCTGTTGTAGATGCCAATATCAATAGCATAAGACATGTCCCCAAGTAATAAAAATGCTAATGTTCCAAATCCAAAAACCAATCGCGGTTATATAGGATGCCAAACAAGTTGTGGAATAAAAAGAAGACAAAAAAATAAATAAATAGATCTTCATGTAGACTGCTGCACAAAATGGATTAAAAAAAATCTTTAGATAGAAACCAAAACAAAAACGATTCTCCAAAATTCCACACACATTCTGATGGTCCACGCTAGCAAAGGATGCTCCAATAAAAATGTAGGTCTCCAATTCACCATGTCCTGATGCTCCACACCAATGTTAAGATCTCCACAGAAGTTTGGATGATTATTCACCACACTTTAATACCAGTGATAAATAATGAGAGAGAAAATTTACTTTATTGATTGATCAAAACATGTAGTAAATTCCACAATATAAAAAAAAAATCAGTTACAGGAGGAGATAACCGAAAACAGTTACAAGAACAAAAATTCCACAAAGGAATAACTACGTAGTTTAAACAATGTATTATCTTATTATAACAAAAAGAACATTTTACTTCTTTCAAATCCATGAGATAGGTCCAAACCTGAGATGAAAAAGATATCCCATAGTTGATTTCCTATCATCAAGAGATCCAAGATAGTTCAAGTCAATATATCCCTTCAAGAAGAACTGAGATTTCTTCTAATATTCCACACCATAATAAACTGTACCTTAGACATATCTTAAAATATACTTCACTACTACTCAGTGACATTTATTTAGCTCATGCATGAATATAAAAGATAGTTGATCGCAAAGTAAAGGTTCGGTCTTGTATAAGTCAAGTAAATAAGACTCCTAACAATTTTCCAATAGTGAGTAACATCTACTTGAGGTGAATCATGGAATCTAGAAAGTTACAATTATTTCTCCATTAAAGTGGACATAGGTTTGCAATAAGACATCCCATACTTTCCCATGAGTGTCTAGGAATATTTCATTTAGGAGACAAAAATATGATGCTTCTTTTTCCATACTTCCAAGCTAAGATAGTAGTGAAGTAGCACAAATTTTTTCACGTCAAACGATTTCTTCAAATCATTCTTAACATCTTTGACAGATTGTCTGAACTCCCGGTGATCACAAGATCATCCAAATACAAAACAAAAATGACAATATATGCCCTTATCTTTTTGATGCACATATTTGAATAAGAGGGGATACGTGTGAATTCATGCTACAATATGTGATCATCTATTTTAATGTACCATTCCATAGGTGCTTATTTAAGTACATAAAGAGACTTAATTAGACGACATACCTTCTTAGGATGTTGCTCATTGATATATCCTTCTGGATGGGTCATGTATACATATTTTGAGATCACCATTCAAGAAATCACTCTTTATGTCCTTCTGTTGAAGTTTCGATCTTTTTTGTGTTTCCAGTGCACATACAAATCTATGGGTTGTGATCTTCACAGTGGGTATAAAGGACTCCTCATAATAAATTATTTCTTGCTGAGTATACCCCTTTGCAACTAGCCATGATTTCTATTTTTCTATAGATCCATATCACTTGTAATTTAAAAAAAACACATTTGTAGCCAATGGATTTATTTCTTTCATGAAGATAAAACTTTTTGTATACATCTAATTTTAAATTAGGGAGTCATATTTAACATTGATGGCCTTCCTCCACTCTAGTTGACTAAGTGACTCTTGAATTGTATCAAGTTCATGGTTGTTAACCACTGAAATCATGAGTGTGAGATTTACATCATTTCTCGCATGTCTTCACGTTATGAATCCTCATGAAGTATATAGGAGAGTTTAGGTGGGAGTCCATGCCGATTATTTGGACCCATTTCAGATGTTGATGCTACTACTAATGTGAAATTATTTTCCAAATGACTAAGATGAACAAAAAAATCTTCTTGAAACCCATCTTTCTTGTGTGAGGATTCTTCGCGCTCATCATCTAAATGTGATAGAAATCTATGAAAGGATGTCAGTACAAAATCTTCTTTTTGTAGGAATGGTTAAAATTATGAATAATCACAAACCACATCTCTAATCTCATATATCTTATGTGTTTTTGGATCCATGAGACAATATGCCTTTGAGGCAATATTTTTTGGTAGAGTGTCTTCGCATAGATCTTCTTCCTTTTATTGGCTTGGAAATTCATATATGTTGTAAAACCATACACTCTAAGATGGGAGATAGAAGGCTTGTGATTACTCCATACCTCTTCTGGTGTCTTGTCCTGAAATATCTTTATAGGTTCTTGGTTTAGAAGATATACAACTATTTGGACTGTTTCTGTTCAAAATTTGTTCTCCAACTTGGAAGTGGAAAGCATGCAATGGTACATATCCATTACAAACCAATTGTGACATTCTACAATGCCATTCTGTTGAGGTGTATATGGGCATTCAATGGTTGTGTGATTTCGTTCTCCTTTAGGAATACCAATGATTTATTTGATGTGGTTTTGAAATGACATTCTACTAGTACGTATAGGGGTTAGTCAAGTGTTTTGTGATGTCACGATCCTTTAGGAATTCCAAGAGCTTATTTGACATGAATTCCCCCTCCTTGATCTAAATGGAGGAGAAGAAGGGGATTCCCATTATTTTGAACACTTCACTGATAGAAGGCCTAAAAATTAATAAATGCTCCACTCTTCTTCTAGAGATAGTACACCCATGTCTTACGAGAATAGTCATTAATCAAAAATTAGAAATGCTAAAATACCTAAAAGGAATCAAGAAAGGGTCTGCATAGATTAATATGAATGACCTTGAGATATTTATTGGCATGAAAGGTCCTTAGATAGAATAGATCCCAACATTTTTTTCCCGCTAGACATCAAGAATAGATAGTTAAGGAGTGGGAGAGTAGAGGAAATCTTCATACCATATCCTTAGAATTAAGCTAATAGAGGAAGCTAATAGAAAGGTTCGCATATCAATAATTCTAGAGTGCAATATAGAATCTACTGTGGAGGAAGATAAAGTAACTGTATATGATGAAACCACATCTATTATAAATAAATGATCCTTCAAAAATATTTAGCAAATAACATACCTTATCATGATATTAAACATGATTTGATGCCTTTTTGGATCATGAAATCCACCTTGATCTTGTGATTCAAGAGCTGAGAGATAGACATAATATTTGTGGTTAAGCCTGAAACATAGAGCACCTTTGTGAGGGTAAAGCTTACCATCTTGAGAGGAATGGTGAAATTTCCTATTCCTTTTGCAACATATTCCTTATTAGATAAAATTTGAAATTGATCTCAAGTGGTTAGTAAATTAATGAATAAAAAAACTTCCTATCACCCGTCATGTTATTGCTGGCACCAAAGTCAATCAACCAAATACTTTGTGATGGCTGTGAAGTTTGGGAGACTAGAACAATATTTTGGTATGTGATACAATGTATCGATTCAAGAACTTTCTCATCTAAGTAATCATCATACTAGGCCGTGACATGTCATTTTTTCTTCCTGTTATTCCTGGATAACACTGTAAATATCATCTCTCACAATATCTCAAAAAGTTTGAAAGAAGAAATTCGGGAAACCATCAGGTCCTGAAGCTTTATCAGGGTTTAGATATTTGATCATGAATTCAATTTCTTCCATTGAAGGGATGTGTAACTTAAATATTACAATGGCTATTAAATATCCATGGAGGTTAGGAAACTACCTCCTTCAAACTAGGAGTTTATAATCTATTTATAATAATATAGGTATAACCAAAAAACCAAAATATATTTTACTAATAAATAACATGCATATGTATTATTTGTTATAAAAATATATGACTAACAATATTACTAATTACAAACAATAAATTATATTTACCTTGTGGTAAATATCTTAAAAACATAAATGGTGTGAGAACTATAATTTTTCTTCACAAAATTATGAAATTGTAGTTATGAGGAAAATCATTATAGAGAGAGAGAGAGAGAGAGAGAGAGAGAGAGAGAGAGAGAGAGAGATTACTTTGATTACTTTCTCTCTTGACATTGCAAATGTTGACATGTGATTTTTCTTAGGAAGGTCTATGATTTTGACTGTTGGAAATCATGTTTGTAATGAATAAATTATTACTTTATAGAGATTCATATTGCTGCGATTCTATTTACTTGAAAATGAAGCCATTATTCTCTGTGTAATGAAAGGTTGTGAACCTGTACTATTGTTTTCATACTTAGCATATGTTAACAACAAAACCTTGGATCAATTCCATTGATCCAAGGTATGATTCATTTCTTCTTACGTGATCATCTTGATAACCTGGCATTCTTAAATAGAAGCTAATGTGGGACTAAGTCTTGTTTTGGTTATAATTATGAATACCCTTCTTCTAGTGTCCTTGCTTTGCATCATACTGTAAATGGTGAAATTGAACCTTATTGATAAATATTTTTAAGACGTTGAATAGCGTAAGAGGATTAAGGACCTATTATAGGAATATTAAGGTAAATACCTTAACCTAAGTTGTAATTTTCTATCCTATTTAGATTTTAACCTAAGGTGGCTAAGACCTACCTAGGACTTATTACTAAACTACAAAGGTGACACCCTAACCTAAGTTGGTATAGTTATGGTTGAGGAGTTTGGAAAAATCCTATGGAAAAATATATTTTCCTAAAGACTAAGGTTGAATCCTAACCTAAGGATAATCTAACCTAAAATAATACTAAGCTAAAAGGTACCTAAGGGCTACTTGGCAAGTGGTGAATTGGTGGCATCAATTTCTAAGGCATTTATGGGAATTGATTTCTATTTTTACATATTTAAACTTCCAATTTTGGTGGAGGCATGGGGAGTTAGGGGGATGTTTAGTTGGCATCATCACTAAATTTAAAATGCATGAAAATTTTGAATTTGAGTTTGCCAAATTTGGATGGTGGTGGCGTAGAGAAAGAGGAGGGAAAGTTGGTAGTACTTACATTTAATGATATCGGTCATGGTGAATAAATCACCTAGGAAGAGATGTAATCAGATTTTGGAGAGGTTGTTTGGTCATTTGTTCTTTGCAATGTTTTCTCTACATGGAGGTTTTGGTTCTTCGAACCAACAGTTCTATTTTTGATCCAATGATATTTTTGGCATCTCTGAACTATTTCTGGATCTGGTGGAAGAATAATAAGGGTATAAAGTTGGATTTGTGGAGGTCATTTTGGAAAAGGAGAGACTGTGGAGGCTTGGCTGGAAATATTCTACATATTGATAGAATCTATATCAGGCATGATAGGCCCTACCTAGTAAGTTGTTCTACTTTTTCATAAATGTCTTCATTAAAAGAACTCTGCTCTTGGAAACAAATGAGTTTTTATGTGATGTTATCTTGCATTCTTTCTTGTATTCTTCACTATAATTTCTTTCTTGAATTTACTGTTTGATGAAGATTTGATCTGGGTTGTTTCTTTTTTGGAAAAATGAACAAATATAGCTTTAACCATGTGTGAGCTAAAAGTTATTGATTCTTATATACTTCTGTTATTTTTGAAAAATGGTTTAAGGGAATGTACTGTTTGATAAAAAGATACACGAGATGGGTTGTTTTCCTTGTTGGGTGAAAGTATGAAATGCATTTTCTTTTTGTTAAGCTTGATATGATTTCAAATCCTTTATTCATATGCTCAAACTATGCTTAAGTAGATAGTCTGATTCAATTATGGGAGTCATTTTTGGTTGGAAAATGAATGTAACATGTTTTACTTCTACTGAGCTTGAGATATTATTGAATATTTCTATGTCTGGCTGAAATGTGCTTGAATGGATAAGTAGGATTCAATGTTTTGATTCATCCTTGTTATAAAGTAATAGTAATTGTGATTAACCTTGTTGAGTGGAAATGTTTTGAGTCTTAGAACTCTGTTGGACTGTTATGGAAGAAGTATGTTTCAGTTTTGTTCTCCCTTGCTTGATATTTGATCATAAATGTTTTATCTCCTGCTTACACTTATATTGCATCATTTTTGTTTCTCTCACCATATGTTTGAGAATATTGTTGATGACCAAACTAGTCATGGGGTCTGAACAAATTCCCTTGATCCAATCTTCCTGAAAGTAAGGTTAATATCTTCATGTTGTCATTTTGTGGAAAGATTTATTGATTTTTGTCTAAATCCTTTTTGAGGTGAGGTTTTGTGCTTTAGGAATTACCCTTATCAGTTCATCTGGTTGGATTTACTGGTTTCTTGCATTCTAGTTTGATGTTTATATGACACTATAGAGATGGGATATCTAAGTTGAACTATGAAATAGTTAAATTTTGATTATCTTAAGGAAATGAGTTGGGATGCTTTTGGTTTTACTCTTCTCCTTTGAAGCTCAATTTTGAAAACATGTCTTGGGGTTATGTCGCTTTTGCTGTTCTTCATTGTGTTTGAATCTGGGTTAGGTTCCTTCCCTTTCTTACCTGAAGATTATTCCTTTGGTTCTTGTGAAGTTGGGAATATGGGTTGGTTTGGCTATAATCTTGTATTTGTTTTCTTGGGCGCATAAGAATACATTATAGGTATCTCTATCTTGAATGGAAAGATTAGAGGAATGTATTTACTGGAGCTAATAACATTGGATGAATTGGAATGTTCAGTTGTTGTTTGATACTTCATGTATTGTTGTTAACTGAATTCATTTGAATATATCCTTTTAGTCATAACCAGTGCACTACTGTAGCTGTTCTTATTTATATGTTGAGAAAACTCGATATTCGGTATTTGAATTGCATGTTGCAGTAGTATATTCGATCCAGCAACGATTAGTTCTATGTTTTTAATGTTTGATAAGATTTAAAAGATATCTTGATCAGATTTGTATCAGTTCTTTTATTCTGACATGTAATTCTTTTCTTAGGAAAGGGTAATGAGATCTTCTCTCATCTTGGTTGTTGACTCCCTTCTCTCTCTCTTCTTTGAATTGTGGAATGTAATACTGTTACTAAAGGAAGTTTTAGTTGTTATCTCTCTCTCTATTTGTTCATTCTCTCATTAATAGTACTCCTATGTAAGAAGTCAACCTATTTGTTTGTATTAGATGAAGGAAATGATAGAGTGGATAGCTGGAGGATATATCCTTTTATTTTCCTCTTCTTCACAAATGCCTTGATAAGGATGTAATGAATTTGACATGTGACTTCTTTCAGGTATATGTAAATGGAACTTATACGTTACAAAACTTTTTGATGATAAACATAAAACTTAGGCTAGAGTTGGCTTGAATTTGGATGTTATATCTTAAATGGGAAACCCTTATTTGAGGATGTCGATGGTTCATCCTAAATTTTATCGTAGAAATTGAAAGAGTATGACTTTATATAACCTAGGATGGAATAAGTTACTTTTTTGTAATGTGGATGATTGCTTCTATAAAATAATAATGTTTTTCATGAAGTGTTAAGAATTAGTACCTTTCTTGATTTAGATAGAAGGAATTCAAGAAATGATTTATAAATATCTATGATAGGGATTTGATAAGTAATTAGAATGGAATATTACTTATCTGAAATAATTTCTTATGAAATCATTGGATGAAGAGTGTTGATTATATCATGATATTTACTTAATTCAATGTGGTTGATCACCTTGTTCTTCATTTTATGATTATTATTCCTTTATGATGTATCTTTCTATAGTGATTTACTATTTAGTAAAATCATATTTCTTTTTATGAAACAATTAGTTGAAAGCACATCATTTTAATGATTAGTGCTTATCATGCTCAGTTCAATGAACTAACCTGTGCTAGCAAATTTTGTAGATGGAATTCATAAGTGATAAAAGAAGACAAGATCTTTTATGAAGTTACTTTTGTTTACCTAAGACTGGATCTTATGAGGAAATATGATTCATGATTGAAATGTATCTGTAAGAGGAAAAGTTGTATTTCGTCTTGAATTTATTGATGTTGTTTGACTTGAAAGATGTCTGAAATGTTGGTCTTGTAAGTATGTATTTCACTGTGATGAATGGAAAATATTGAGAGTTTACTTGCACTTGATGTGTCATTCTCTTTGTGTATTCTATAAAGGGAAATTTGTAAGTTACCTTTATTCTCTCATAATCATATATGTTTTGACCCTTTTCAGTTGGACTGAAAATGAAATAGGTGGAAAGGAAATTTGATACAATATCCCTTTATTAAACACAAATTATCAAGTTGACATTCATAGCTATTCATTTAAATAAGTAACTATGGTTTATTAATTGATGTTAATGGAAGTGCAAATTCATTATGATATCTTGTTTAAAGTAAGAGGTTACAATGAACCCTAATTCTTAACAAGAAAGAGGAAGATGAACTACCTCTTGATAAATACCTTCGTTGATATAAGATAAGTGAAAAGTAAACATTAACACTTAATAAGTAGACTTCATCTCAATGAAGTCTAACATAAATAAATATGATTTGGAACTTAATCAAACTAGGAATGGTTGAGTAAAATGAGTAAACCTTAATGTTTTTTTGTTGTTTCCGTTTTAATAAAATAAACCATAAAGTAAGAAGTTAATGATTAAAGGAAATATTTATATTTATAAAAACATTAAAAACTCATTTATGGTTGGAAACCTTAGGGGTTAATTAAACTAGAATTAAGTAGGGTTGTTGTAGTTAGACCTTAATTATGGAAAAATAATTAAGTAATTAACTCTTGTTTGGGTGTGGACATCTAGATGGGGTGATTCGGTTGGATGTTGGCACACACCAACTACAGTACTATACCTTCATGAATACTTGGGTCTTCATGATGATACAGTGTTGCAGTTGACATGATGTAACACCCTTTAGAATTAGATCATCTAGATCTACATAAACTCAGACTTGATCTTAGTTAAACTCTAGGTCAAGTTAGAAGTATGATTTAGTATAGGGGGTAATTCACGGAAACTTAGGATAACTAGACACATGCAATCAACTTAGTTAGATTGAGTATGTATATGTACCCTTATTCGTTGCGATTAGTTCTCTATACCAAACTATGTTACTAACCTGGGTAAGGGTTAAACCTTGAACAAGTGGACTGACGAGAGTTAGTGAAGACCATTCTAGATAACAGATGAAATGGGGTGAAGGACGTATTCCATTTGATGAGTATGCTGTCTAAGAATATAAACATGAATATTATGTGAAAATATTTGGCCAAAGTATCGTAAGCTACTGGTTGTGTTGTCTTATGTCACCTAGTTTAAGAAATAGGATTTCAGATGAATATTGGTAACAAATATTTAGATAGGTTTCTTAAACTAAATACTTCAATACCCGGATAAGGGTAAGAGAACCAAGTATACTTAGTATACAATAAATTGAGTTAAAATTAGAGATCGGTACAAAACCGAGTCATGAGATGAGAGACCGGTGTTTCACCGAGTCATTATAGCTACATATGGTTATCTGTTATAAGATTGATTGACATGGAATGTGTGTTCTAAATTATGATTATTTAAAACAAAGAACAATATATATATATATATATATAAAGTTTCCCTTGTTTCTAAAGTTTTAAAATGGGAATGTTAGAGAGAGAGAGATCATAAAATACAAGTAAAGGAATGAATAAGAGGCATATTGAAAACACAAAAAAAAGAACAATTTAATTTTATCAACTTATGACATGATAATTATATGTGTACACATAAACAACGTCTAGAATAAATAGTTATTTTTTAGCATTTTTAAATATTACAACTAGTTTCACTTAATTTTGTAAATTATCACTAGTATAGAGTCATTATTAAGGACTAATTTATTGAGAGAGAGAGAGAGATTATAAAATACAAGTAAAGGAATGAATAAGAGGCATATTGAAATTCTTGACTGGATGTTTGGAATCAATACAAGTAAAGGAATAAAATGATCAAGGATGCCTAGAATCAATGGAACTGTCCTTTCTTTAGTCGAGGGCTTAAAAATCTCTGGGTCATGAGTTTGGGTCACCTCTGGTGGGAATTATGCAATGAAAGAAATAGAAGGATTTTCAAAAATAAGAAACTTCCCACTAGGTTGACTATAAACAAATTCCTACAGGCTATTAGAAACAATTTTTCTATCCTAAGGAAAAATGAAATGGAAATTCTTGACAATGAACATCACTTCTTTAAGAATTGGAACATTATAGGTGACCCCAAACCCAAAAGAAGTAATCCTCATATGAGGATTAAGTGGATTTCACCTAGGGAAGGTTTCTTTAAACTCAACTTTGATGGTGTTGCGAAAGGTAATCCTGGGAAAGCAGGGGGAGGAGGTGTTCTTCGGGACTCTCAAGGAAGATTTATTCTTGTCTACTTCTTCGACCTAGACCTCCAATCAAACAATGTTGCTGAGGTAGTTGCGATGTTTTGGAGGGTGAAGTTAGCTAAGGAGAAAGGCTTAAAACACCTTGAAGTGGAAGGGGAATATTTATATATCATTTCATGTTTGAAAGGAAAATTTCAACCTTCTATTTCTATCGAGGGCTTCATAAATAAAACTAAGCTTTTAGTATCCTCTTTTGAGGCCATATCCTTTCATCATGTGTATCGTAAAGGAAACTATCTAGCAGATTTTATGGCAAATTTGGGGGTGAATGCTAGGGGTATTAAGGTGGTAGAGGATCCTAATATGATGCAAGCCAAATTTATTGAAATCATGAAAAGAGAAGGTATAACTAATAATAATCCTAAAAATGAGGAGGCATTAATTCTTTAGACTCGTGACATCTCTTTTTCATGATTCCTGAACTCGTACAAAATCTCATTTCTAATCCTCGAAGGGGAAGGCCAGATCTCTTTATTTTCTGGAAGTGGGATGATAAGATTGGGGAAGGTAACTATTTGTAGAACAAAAAGAAGAACAGGGTCAAAAGCATGGGGGTGACTTAGTAATAACTGAACCTAGTAAGAGGCAGGAGATGTCCATAGAGGCTGAGACCCTGCTCAAAAAGGTGAGTATGTTACCCTTTTTCAATATCTTTGATGGCCACGATGAAAAGTTGAGTGAAGCTATGGAAAAAACATGGAAAGAAGGCCATGTTCAGGTCGGTAACTTCTCCTTTACCATTTCCCCTAATCTTATTTCCAAAGTCTCGAGTTTAGCTCTAGAAGGAAGATGCATCTACAAACCTAAGTCAGACTACAGCCTGGAGATTGAATGCTTTATGCAAGGTAAGGGAGTGCTTGTCTCTCTTCATAATGGTTATGCTCGGGGAAATTTGCCCCATCCTTATGATGAAATTTCTCAGTTGTTTATGTCATAAATTACCTTAGAAGGACAATATAAATTGATATATGGTTACCACTTCTCTATGATAAACCATGTCTATAATTCTAAGCCCTATAATTTCCCTTTCTTCATGTATACTTCCCTTACAAAATCTATTGGTATGGTTGAGAAAGTTACCTTCCTCTTACCTCTGCACCAGGGCCTCATTAAATCCCTTCTTATGCTGGGAACTCCCCTTTTTAGGGAAAAATGATAAATTTGGGTCTTATGTCATTGAATGCTCGATGTCCAAGGAGGAAAGTTTCAGTGAAGACCTGTTTGGCATACCCTTGCTACAAGAACTAGATCCAACCTGAGTCATGGTGTCATCAAAAAATGTAGCATGATAGAGGAGGCTCCTAAAATGGTTGAGGAAGTGGAGACTTTAGATTTGGGTGAGAACTAAGAAGGGAACTTGGAATTTTCAGTTTCCAGTAAGGAAAAGGAAGCTGTTGAAGGGGATAACAGTGAGGAGATGGCAAGCGAGAAAGCTCCAGAAACTTTAGAAGATAAGAATTCCAAGAACTCAGAGGAGGCCATTGAGAGCCTGCATGCTCTTAAAATTTCCCAAACTAAGTTGTTTATTGCACAGGACTCTGTTGTCAAGTCTCATACTTTCATGCAGGAATTTGAGCATTGCAGGCTTGATACATATATTAAAAGACATAGGATTAGTATGGTTTCCATGGACCTGAAGGATATGAATGATAAAGTGGAAAAGTTATCTTCTTTGGTCCTTAGTGAACAACTCAATAATGCCAATGAGAGGAGTATGGAGGTGGCTAAGGACATGTTGAAGATGAAAGAAGTTGTTTTATATATTCATGATGTCCATCTCCTCTATGTTAAGAGCACCATCCACCATCTCAAGCTATTAGCCAAGATGATTCATTCCATGGAAATTTCTAAGGAAAGAGAAAAATAAGGAAAAGGCCCCAAAGTGGAGATCCCTGAGCCTAACTATAAGTATTGGAAAGCTACCATTGACTCCCTTTTCAAAGAATGGAATGAATATATGAAATTTGTGGGGACCTGATAAAAGAGTGATGAAGAAAATGGGATATTGGTTTGATACTATTAGTTCTATGTTGTTTTGTTGTTAGTTTCTCGGTACTATTACTATTAGTTATTTCACTGTTTATCTGTTGTTTGGATACTTTCCTTTATGGTTGTATCCATTTGTTGTTTGTCTTGTGTTGCTTTGGGTTTTTGGTTGGGCTTTAATGGTAATCCCTTGGCCTCTTTGTAAGGAATTGGTAACATTTTGTATGGGGTAGGGTCCCCTTAACCCTTTTTTACCTCTAATAAAAAAAGAGGCATATTGAAAACACAAAAAAATGAACAATGCATTTATGATATGATAATTACATGTCTACACATAAATGACGTCTAGAATAAATGGTTATTTTTTCAGCATTTTTAAATATTACAACTAGTTGCACTTAATTTTGTAAATTATCACTATTATAGAGTCATTATTGAGGACTAATTTATGAGAATTTAGTTACAAATTTAATTAATGTCTCGGTTGTTTGTGTTTTTCATATATAATCATTGTGTTCTTTAGTACATGTCACTTTATCTTCATTTATTTATTTAAAATTCCAAATGAAAATTAAAACCAATTTAGTTTTATCAACTAATATTTATGATATTAAAGTTGTGACACTTTGGTTCCCTTGTCTATTATCTATGGGGAAATTCTTCGCATGTACACTTGAAGTTTTGAAATCCACCCTAAGGGGCAATCTAGATCTAAACATCCTATGTGAGTGGAGTTCCCTTTTCCTAATATAGTTTTAAGACCCTTCTTAAATGATATATATCTAGTTAACTTGGAAAATTTATTTAGTGTAATAGTAATAATTAAACATCTCTCTAACCTTATATTACACCCTAAGGCATGTATTACTATGGATATCACTTAACTCTATCCTAAAGCTATTACATTAATGGTACCCGTTGGATCCCAATTTTACACCCCCTCGAGGCCTGGAAGCACTCCACTAGGGTGAAATGGATCATAAGTAGATAGATGTAGTTAGATATGTCATTTGTGGCCGAGGATGTATCTCAAATTATCTTCTACACTAGGATATTTGGATGATCAGGAGGCCTGTACAAAGGGGATGTCCTGATCCTGCTACTTTTGGCCCTGCCTAGACCAAGTAGAGAGGACCCAAGATGTAACCTTAATGGAGTAGAGGAATTTTACAATTTTATTCCTATGAATTTGTAAATGACGGGTCAATATAATATGAGTATGGCCATGAAATAAATATCTACTTGCAAGTGTTGTCATAGAGATATTACATATACACTGAATATTAGACACAAGCCGCTAGAGAAAGTGAAGCTTGGTTCTTGTGCATCACTTTCTGGTATTTTTAGATGAAATACATTTTACTATGGATGCTTGGATCAAAACAAAAGTATGGTGTATTAAGATTATAATTATAGTAGTGGTGGTAAGATAGGTTTGTTTTATGGAAAACGTGGGGAACAAATGATATTCAATTATTTGAAACAATGCATTAGTAATCACTAAGACAATATGCTTTTTTGGAAACATAGTGAAATGAAAAATTAATTAACATAAAATTATAAGAAATATTTTCATTCAATAATACAAAATCAACACAAATATTTCCAAAACAATCTTCATAACACTCAATAAAAATGCTTATATAAGAGTTCTAACAAAATCTTCATTTCTTTTACTTTCATATGCCAAAAATACACTTTAAGGATGACAAAAATCACTCAACAAGATGGTTGTGATAAGGATTTTATAAAAATATCAAATATTGAAGAGTAAATGCTACAATAAAATATTGATTTAATGACAAAAAATGAAACAACCAAGGCTTGATATAGTGTATTATATAATTGCAACAGAAGTATATGATTCATTAATCTTTATTGAACATATAGAATACCAAAACACATACTGGAAATCATAAATAAACAAATTTCATTTTAAATTCTTCATTTCTTAATAAGGGGATAAAGATTAAATTTATTCAATGCTTTCCAATAGTTGTACAGTGTAACCACCCTAGCACAAAGGGTCCAAAATTCAAATTTCATACGCTTTCTATTAAAGGAAACTAAAAAATATACAGATTTACAACAATATTTTCTCAACTTTATCAAATAAAAACTATTACCCCCTTTTAGTATGAGGAAATAGGTTTTCATATTTATACGAAATTTGTTATGAACTCACTTTAATTTTACCCCCAAAATCATATGAAATAAATCCTATAAAGTGTTGCAATGAACTCCTGATTTGCCCAGAATGCAAGGAAATATCTTTCTAACTGCAAAGATTCCTTTTGTTACCTATCATCTTGATTTTGTTTTTAGTTGTAGATGTGGACATGTGCATGATATTTTTCTTGTTTTTCCTAATCCATTTTTGTCTTGTTCATCCTGTCATAGTCATACATGTGCCTAGTTATAAACCATTTATTCTTTGATGCCATTATTTCAACTAATTTGACACCTTCATTTTTGGAGAATACACTTTGGGAATTAAATGAAGTATGGATAATCATTTTGAATTTGATGTTTTCCTCAATAAAAATATTTAATCAAGCCAAACAGATATCACTTTTTGAAAGACATCACTCTGCTCTCCCCTTTTCTTCATCCATACCGAGCATCCACATTGATCTTGCATTCAATCCCAACATGAAAATTTACAAACACTTCTCTAGGATTCAACTTCTTATAAATTATCACTCATCTCTTATGAATTTTAAAATTCCCTTTAGTGTTATAAGTGAAGTTTCTCATGAAGGAATCAGTGGCATCATTGTTTAAGTAATGGAAGAAATGGAGCTGAGAGACAATTTGAAAGAGATTTCCTTAGACACTTTGAACATAATTTTTAATATTTCTGGTTCGAGGGAAGCATTTGGCAAGATGTTTTTCATGGTTGAAGACCAAGAAGAACTTGCAAAACCATTAACTACCAACATAGTGTGACTGGAATTGATGAGGAAACTTATGAAGATGACTCCCTTTTTCTCTATATTCTATATTTTATTTCATCATCGATTTCACCTAGAAGATCATGTGACCCCAAAGAACTTGAAGAAATATTGGATTCATTGTAAGCCAGTTATTAATGAAAATTCCATACGTATATCACCCACATTTTCAACAAGAAGATGATAGAAAAATAAATCCCACCTGATGTTCAAGTAATGCCTGATGTTGAGCCTCAAGAGGACATATCCTCAATTTCTCACAGATTGGATGAAATAGAGAAAAATATTACCATTCTTGAGAAATATTCTATGATGTCTTCCCATGAGAAATCTCCTTAAGTTCCTTCACCTCCATTGCAAAATACAAAATTTCCCCTCTTGATCCAGTTGGTGCAACCAAGACAGTCTATACTAATCTAATTGATGTGCCTGAGCCATCTACAATGAACAAAATTGCTTCTCGTTGGGGTACCAAAACATATATTACAAGAGGGTTTAAAATTCTTGAATGGTCCTCTTCCTATGGAAAAAAATTAGAATTGATTGGTATTTTTTAAGGCCCAAGGACAATGATCAAGGATATTATGGCCAAGGTTGTGTCTTGTGGATTGGAAGGATATGTAAAATATGTTTATAACACTGAAGATCACAAGGAATGTTAATTGAGGAAGAAGAGAATGTTAGCTCATGTCTCCCTGTCTTTTTAGAGGAGTTTGCAGTCATTAATTTCCAATATACTTGTTGTGCAAAACCCTTTTTTGTATATGTATACCAAAATAGCTATATAAATTTCAAGGGCACGGGCCACTATAAAATCCCCATTTTGTACTTAATATATACATATGTTACAATTTTCTTACAAAATATCTTATGTTTATCTACTTCAATTGATGCATCTTTTCTTGATTCCCTCAGTTTTTCATTGTATACATAAAATATTTTAAATATGTTAATGAGGAACTCATCATTAGGTCCAACATGAAATACAAATATGAGCCCCTGTTCTCTTAAGACTTTCTTAAATTTACTCATAACACCGTTATTATTTTTTACTTTCTTTTTTGATTTAGCTATCATTCCTTCTAAATGAACATACCTTTGAATAGTTGAGTAATTGAAACTTGAAAAACTAGCCTCTAATCCTCCTTTGAGTCTTTGATGAAATTTTTTCATCAAGTCATCCAAATTCATGTATCCATATGTGATCATGTCTAGGATTGGTACCATCCTCCTAATTTTGGAGCCAATGTCATCAATTCACTCCCTTGTTTTATCTCTTACTGTGATGACTTCATTGATGCTTTTCTTTAGAGTTTTCATTCTTAATTGGATTCCCCCCTCATAGGTATGTTGTTCCCCTCTTTGGTGAGAAGGAATAATACCTTCATCATCTACCAAATGGTCATCCATTTGGGTTACTTCCTCAATTTTAGGTAGAATTCCTTCCCAATAGTGAAGCTCATCCTTACATTTTTCTATTTGTTCCTTTGCTTCTTCTAGTTGCTCTGGGAGCTTCTTGTAGAACTCCAAAGTGTTCTTTATTTCTTTGGTGAATTTATTGGTCAATTATTCTTTCAACTTTGTTATAGCATTGATTATTTCCTTTGACTCATATGTTGCAGCCAAGGACTTTAGGTTTATTGTAGTGGAAATTTCTTGTCCTTCAGTAGGAGGTTGTAACCATTTTTGCACATAGGTTGACAAAATATTAACCTTTTCTCTTAAATATTTTTTTCGTTTTCTAATCCTTATCAATATTTTTGATAAGGCCTCCTATGGCTAATGCAGCCTCATGATTCAAAGTGTCTATTGTGGTATTCCCCAATGTAACATGATTAATCTGGTAGTCATTCAGTGTGGACTCATATTTTAGTACATCTCCCTTCTGAGTTACAAATTCCAATGTTATATACCCCTGATGATCTATGAGGGGTTTTAATATTATCCTAGATTTATTTAGGGCCCTTGGGATCTAGAAAATAGAAAAATTTAAATATTAATAGTTTCCACTTAGACTATCTCCTTCTCCTCACTCTGAAGAGCTACATCCAACCATCCTGCTATGGGGGCATTTCCACTCCTTGGGGCCTGGGGAACTTGATGTGGTGTACTAAAATAAGTAACAATATCCTGGGAAGATACATAGGGTAGCTCTATGATCAGTAAATGTATATGTAGGACATAAGTCCCCACCATTACCTCCATTTTTTCAACCTGTAGATTACTTGTTCCCTCTTTCCCCATTTCTTGTTCATCAATTGCAGGGGCTGGCCCTTTACTTTCATCACAAGCTTGTTCATTTTCCTTAGTCTTATCCTTCTCATGAATTGTAATTTTTGTGTTTACCTTCTCCAATTCTTCCTCCATGGGGTTAACAATATTATCTATCTTTTCTTGTGTTATGAGATTTTCCTCCTCTTGAGGATGTACTTCTGTGAAGGAAACTACTTAAGTGATTTTTTTGCAAATCCTAGCTCAAGTGGCATTGTTTCAGGTCTAGATGTTATAACCTAATTTTGTTTCATGTTTTTAATTGCTACACTTACCTCTTCATTATGTAATTATAGGTTTTCCAATAGCTAGTTGTTCAATAGGGTATTATCAACTACTTTCTCAGTTGCTAAACCTTGTAATAAGTCAAAAAAAACATTGTATGGGTTTCTCCTTCCTTATCCACATCTACTATCCCAATTTTTGGACTTATTCCTTCTTGATTCACTTCTATAATAGGATACTCTTTCCCCTCACCTAGTGGAATTTAATCAATCACCTCAACTTGTGATTTTAATTCTTCACGAGCCAATGCTGTAATAGGATCTTGCTGCCACTCATCTAGTAGAAATGAATCAATCACTTTACCTTAATTTATTTTCCATGTCTTCCCATAGTTGGGATATCCTAAAACTATGATGTCCTAGTATCTCTCTTCAAGGGTTATACAACCCTATCTTTTTTAGTTCTTTAAAATTACTTGATACTAGGTTCCTCTTTTTCTTCACCTCTTTTCACCCTGAGCTTTGGGTCAATATCAGGTAAAGATCCTCTCATGATTTTTCCTTTACTAGATGACCATAGCATGGTTACCATAGGAGTTTTAGGTTTTGAAGAGCTTGGGACCTTGTCTTGGAGTGTAACTACCTGGGTGATGGGGGTATCCTTCATGGTTTTTATTAGTATTTCTTCATCCTTTTGGGTCAGATAGACAAGTAGGTACCTGTTTTACTTGTAGCAGTAGTCTACTCCTCTATTATCCTATTCGGTGGATTCTTTGATGAAATTTGGGATGCATTTAATTTTAGAGGATCTATCTTGCTTGCCCCTTATTTCAAAGGGGAAGATCATCTTTGAGAATCCCTGAATCCCTAAATTCTTATAACATCTTGGTATTTTGTACTGACAAATCCAACCCCTTAGTTATCAACTATGCTAAAGTCCTCATTACACCAGTGGTTCTGACCTATAATTGTGTTGTTTGCACTTGGTTCCAATATATTGGTTTAATAGGTCATCCTTCTAGCTTCATATCAATGTAGAAAGGGCTTACCACAGGAATATCATCTATAAAATATTGAGGCACAAATGATACCTTGTAGTCAATCACATACTGTAGAGTCATGCTAATCTCTTAGTCTAACCTCTTCTTCATCTCTATAGTTCATCCAAAAATCTTCATAATGAGACTCATGTTCATATGTGCTCCCCAAGGATGAATTCATCACCCATCTACTATCATAATTTTTCCTTGGTTGGAACTTTTCCATTTTCAACCTATTCATCTCCTCATCTAGAAGTTTGTACTTCATAATTGTAGAACATGTGTATTTCCCAATTGAGATGGGGAATTTGATATTAGTTTTATACTTACCATCTATCAACTGATTCAATTTTTCTAATTACCTTGATAGCTCTATGAGTTCCCACTTATCATTTAGGTACCTTGGCAACATATAAGGGAGCCCTTGGAAACCACTTACCCTTATATAAGTAAAAAATATGAATTAGATGAAATAACACCCATAATAATTTATTTATCTTCTTTTAGCATACAATATTCTATATTGTTCCCATTCTAGTTTAAAAAGACATATGATGGGTGTAAAGAAGGCATCATGTATCTTTCTAAAATTTCCTTTGTGATTTTCCAATTTTAACTGAGGGTTGACATCATATACCTTATAGTTGGTGAAGCATTTCATTCTTAGGACTCCTAGGAGATCCCTGTGGCCTGTAATATTATAAACAAGGTAAGAAATCATATAATTTCACACCTAAATGTATCAACCTATTTGATTTGCACAACCATATTTATGAGATGATCATGGATAGATGTGATTATGAATTTTTCCCAAAAAATATTCTTAGTTTTGAATAAAATTATCTGGATATAACTAAACATCCACTCTTGAAATTTGTAAGCAACCTTTAAGCCTACAATTATACTTAATAGAGTGATGAGGTCTTAAAAATCTTCCACAAAGTCTGATCGAGTTAATTTTTTTGAGATCCTTGTACAAAAACCCATTTTTTCACCCATTGTATCTTCATAACGCTGGATTATTCTACTTGTTTGGTATCCCATAAGTCTTGTGGTGATTCCATACCAATTTACACTACACACTTGATTTTGGGAAATCCCAATATTATTTTGAATGCTTCAACTGAAAATGAGAGAAATCTAGCACCAGTTCCATCCAACACTTCCTTTTTTTCTAGATTATAATTTTCAGCACAAGCCCATACATGTCCTAGGAATTGTATTGAGGGTGGGAAAGTTTCGCAAGGGCTATACCACTAGCATAAATTTCTGCCATGTGATCACTTCTATCTGAGGCACACAATATTTGCAAGAAATCTACTAAGTCAATATTCCCTAGGACTGTATTCGTTACTTCATCCAAATTGTTTGTGAGATATGAAGTAACCCGAGTATTAATTTTTTTTATCTTCATCTCATTTGATAGAAAAAATTAATTGGTTATTTAGGTATTCTAGAGATTAAGGGAATAATTGGGGGTGGGAGATGAAATGAAAACTAAGAGTTCCTATAAAAAAATCCTTATGAGAAAATGAAAAAATCAAGAAATCTGTAAGTTTTCTGAAGAACTTACCTGTGTTTGTATACTTTATTTTAGATACCAATCATATATGCACTTTGATCGCTTCAATTTTCCTCAACATCATTATTTTTAATCCAATGTATCAATGTCACAATCCAAATTAATAATTTTAGGGATCCTGATTGCTTAATTTTGTCACAAGAAAGTATAATTATGAAATACTTTGAATATTTTTGAACATATAATCCTTTCATTTAGACACCATTTATGGCAGAAGTCGTAAATACATCTCCTTGAATCCTTAGCCATTGGTTTCTACTTTTCTTATTTTATTAAGGGCCATCCAAATGTCTCTTTTGGTATGGAACATAGCTCGAGGCATGTTTTGTATTATTGTATCAACTAGAAAGGTCTAAAACTACAAAATAGAACATGATACCTAATACTGAGCTATATTGAAAAAATGATACATGTCCTTTATTAGGCATCAGGCGTTCGTATGCATTTTACATTTATGCATGAAGCACAAAAGTGCTAAGTGTAAGTGTTTATGAGATGCCCTCTTTCTACCTTTTGTTAATGAGATGAAGAGTGTATTTTTTGGGCCTTGGGGGCTCGGATGTAGTTTACATTTTTACACATGAGGTGTGTTTTATTAAAAAGTGTAATTCTACAAAAAACACATGTGCCATTCTAGATTCTTTGAAAATAGTACTTTCTTGGGTGACGGGGCCCAATATACATTTTTACACACATGACTGAGATATAGTTTTTGCAAAGGAAGAATTTTCCTTTTGAAAGTCCATATGTCCAAAACCAATCAATTAAGCCTCAACCACATTCCTTTCTAACTTGTTAAACCATTATCATCAAATAAATTGTGCAAAATTAATCAAGAGATTTTTTATGTGAACAACACAACATTTTTTATTTAACATGGGTTCTTTATGAATTTGAAACGTAAGTTAAACAAAAAATTTCTAGGGTTACCAAACCTATGTAAAGAATAGATTTGAGGATAAGGAAATTTTTTAGAAGTTTCAATCTAGTCTAGGATACAGGTTTAGAATGAGTACTATAGGGATGAAAATTGACATGCAACCTTCAAATGCACTCCACCCCCTGAGGTCCTGTTGGAGCAACCGATGTAGAAATACGCATGGAAAACTATAGGAGGATCAGTGACTAAGATCTGGTAGTGGGATCTCCTGGTAGCTAAGTTGGCAAAGGGAAGATTTAGAGGCTATGAATAGGTAGGGTAAATTCCCTACAGTTTGTCTAACTGAATATCAATGTTGAACTAGTTTGCAATGTCCAAATTAACTAAGATAAAACTAACAATCTATGCTATTGCTGAAAGGGAAACTAATATAAAGAAAATAATAAAATTGAAACATCATAATTACAAACAAAAATTGTATTTTATTCTAAATAATCAATTCTACTTCTACACTAAAACTAAAAAAGCAAAATAACCCAGTGTGGTTATTCACCTGTGTTGAGTGTAATGAAAATAAACTAATTTAAAACAAGATCTTTTCCAAATGATCTATGATATAGAGACAACCTCCTACAAATATTCTCTCCTTCAGATCCACAGGGATGAGAAGAAGAGAATATGTCACTAGGAGTTGCTATTAATGATTTAAACCCTCTTGGAAATTAACTAATTATTTGCAAATGGAAGGAAATTTATTTCTACTCTATTTGATATGATGTAACAATGATAAATTGCAATAATGAAGGAAATCAAACAACAAATCAAACTTAGAATTCATAGAATATAGGTAAATCTAGTTCTGTGATGACTTGTCCCCTTAGTTTATCCTTTCTTTCTCTATGTTTCCATATGAGTCCAAGGAATTGGGAATGCAAAGGAAACAACAGGAGAAGGTGCTTGAGAAATTATAGCTTGAAGGCAATCTGGTTGCAATGTAAGTGGAAGAGGGATAAAACAAGTGAATAGAGCTTGGCTATGCAATTTCTAGCAGGATTGTGGAAACAATACTATGTAAGATACACAAAATTCTCAATTCCTTTGCTTGAATACAAACATTGATTATATAGGAATTGGTTGGGATGTTCCTTCATGCATAAGGAAACCTTAGAGTGCCAAATCATTGGGTGAAGAGGTAGTTAAAACTAATTAAATCTATTTAAAAATAGAAGAGGGAAGGAATACCATGCAAATAAGACCATATTTAGGAAATTTGGTTCACAAACGCACCCTAAAAGTCAAGTTAAGTGAAGGATTTCATGTTAAAACCACACATGAAGAGTTCTGGAAAAATCATGAAGAACCACCACACAATCCTGGGAGGTGGTTTCAAAACCACCACCTAAGTCAAGTGACAAACACATAACCGCCACCCAAGCCTAGGTGGAAGTTTCAAAACCTCCACCTAGGTAGGATGGCAGTTTTGAAATTGAAGGTCAAACATTACATATAATGAAACGAGAAGCTAAAAGAAATCATGCAAAGGCTAAGTAAGGATGTCTAGGCTAAAAATATGTATTGTGAATGTGTTTAAGAAATTGAACACCTTATGAAAAGATATGATCCATCATTGCGGACCTTTTGTAACTATTTTTTTGAAAATGTAGCACGTGTAATTTTAGGTGCGTACAAGTACCAACATCATATCCTTCTCAGGGATGGGTACCCCCTATAGGTGATACAAGAACCACAAAAAAAATCACAAAACAAAGACTAGGTGCCTAGTCCATTGGGAAAGGAGTCAGATGAGACAAAATAGTCATGATTTTTTGAACAAATATGAAACTTACCATGAGTACAACAATGGGGAAAACTTTGTCACTTTAGATCAGAGAAACAAATAAATATAACAAAAAAATACAAACAAAACTATACACTTTACAAAAACACACATGAAGGTAATTTCTATTACAATAAAGGATTAATATTCCTACCATTGATAGGTAGCTTGAGAAATTTTCCTTCCAAGTCCCTATTATCACTGAATCAAAACACCCCCTGAATTTCTAGCTTTTGTGACTTAGGAATTCAGTGCGACTGGGAAAAATGGAGGTATCTTGAAGTGTGTGACCTTGTAAATATGATAACTCTCCAGAGAAGGCCAGTTTCCTCATACTAAACATAGCACTAACACTACTCCTAAATGTATTATTTTTATAATTAATCCTACCCTAGTAATTCCAAGGAGATAGGGAGAGAGTGATTGCATGAAAGAAGGTAAATCCTACACTGAGGAGTGGTGATGGCACCAAGAAAAGGGGTTTTTAGACAATTCCATCCTGAAAATGGAGCAAGATGAACATGGAGAGGATAGACAAGTATCAAAAACCATATTGCACATAGTACACCATTCCAATTAAGCATAACAACTTCCAATCCTGTAATGAACGAAAGAAGGTTACACAATATACCAAGCTCCAAACTTACCTCACCGCATTTTATTTGTATTGGGTCAGCCCCACCAAGTTTTATGTTGGACGATTTGGCCGCTTCCAAAAACTCCTTGGCCTACCTTTTCACCCCTATCGTAAACTGAATCAGCAACCCATGGTAACCTTACCATCTAAAAATTTTAATTATCCTTCTTACTCCTTCAACATCTCACCAAACACCTCAAATCCACATCGATGCATCACCCAAACTACACATGTTTAACATGTCAATCCTGACATGACCGTGTTGACCGCCAACTGTCCCACAACCTCAGATGGTGACTCAGCCCTCTGTATTAACTCCATAAAATTTGGAATTAGAATTCCAAGCCTCCCTGAACACGTCGATATCCACTTGTCGTACCCATGCTTCTGATATCTGAAAGGAGAAAAATCAGACTTTGGACTTTAGACATTACCTTGCATCAGGATCCAAACTCGCTTGGTGAATCTTCAAATCCAGAATGTGACTCACCTTTGACTCTGAAGTCTAAGTTGACTTCACCCTTTTTACTTCAACATCAGACTTTGGAGACTCTATGAAGCATGCATGTAACTCAATGGGCAATGCCCAAAATCCCGATCCTTCGATCTCTGAAGGACCCAATCCCCAAACTCCACATCCTATGTTTTCCATCATTCCATTCCCCCAAAGTCCTTGGCCCAAGTCAGCTTAACTCACTATGGCCATGATCAACATGCTGACATCAAGTTTATTGCCAATGCACTGAGCTCTCCTATCTCCTTGTCTTTCAGCTCAACCAATCAAGGTATCCCTTGATCCAAGATTCAATCCTCCTCGCCGGATCCCTAACTCACCAACACTTTGGCAATACTACTGAGAAACTCAGTGAGTTGTTCAACCCTCACCATTCCCTTCATTAGCCCACTTAGATTCCCAAGTTCTACTTGATTCTAGTCAAGTTTTCCAAAACCAAGTTATTCCTCATTTAGCTCTCCATTTATTATCTTTTCAAAAACCTCTCCATGTGAATAAACATGGTTCATTTATCCCTGAACTGACCCTCCTAACTTCTGATGAGTGCCTTGCCTATTCCATACCTAATCTTCTCCTTGTGCCTCCAACGGGATGAGCCCATCAACCATACTACCAATGCATCCCAATTCGATCTACCCATGCATCCATGTTATCTCACTAAGAAACTCACCAAGCTGCTCGGTGAGATGTTCTGGCCCCCACACCAATTCTCATTTTTTTCAAATTTTACCTCGACCCTTTCAAAATTTCAAAATTTTTTGAGAGCCAGTGGGTCATGGAGGTATAGTGGGACATCTAAAAATTATTTTCCCTGTCCTAGCCACTTTTCCCTTTTTTTTGAACAAATGTGAATCTTGGGGCCCTTTTCCTCACCTTGGAAATACTTTGAGCCTTTCAAAACCCAGAAGAAGAAAAAAATCTTCTGATGTTCCCAATCCTTCCTGAAAACATGATTTTCACCTGAAACACTCCAGATCCTTCCATGAAGATTTGGTCAAATTCCTAGGTTAAATTCTTCCTCTGGTTTTCATTTTTTCCCTGGGGTACAAAAATAGATAACAAGTTTAGAGACTTGTGGGGGCATCTACCTACTAGATGTGGTTGACCAGTCACCCGAAGCATCCATTGGGCATAAAGTCATTACTAATAGCCTGAATTGACCTGAACCTTTGTATTTATGATCCTAAAATCTACTTTTAAGCACCACTAACCATGGCATGACCTGTTTACACTCATAATTTCCAATTTGAATATGGATTTTCATATTTTCCTATGTAGATGACCTATTGGGATTGAGAATGTGAACCTGGACTTACCCCCAAAATTTGATTGTTGTTAAGTATGAAGCACAAATGATTAATGGTTTCTTAGTACCTATTGGATGAAATAGAGCTCAGAAGCACATGTTATCTTGGAAAGCACCTAGGACTATGGATTTGAATTGAGTTTTTCCTTTATGAGCTTCTTCAAATATTGCTGGAGGATGGGCTTTCCTACAAATCCATAAGATTTTCAACTAAAACAAACCTAATCGAGTAATTGACGTTGATCTTATACTTTGAAACTTAGGGGAATTTTGAATGACGGAAGAGGGCTACTACTGAAACTAAGTATTTTTGTTGTAATTGGATCCACCACTTGTTATGCAACATATTGCCTCTGATACTGATTGTTTGAATTTACAAGAGGCACTAAAAGCTAAATTGTAGTTGATCTTAAAGGGAAAAGAGAATGAAGACACTGAAATTGGTCCCTGAGTTTTAGTTTCTCTACATTTTAAATTGAGAATGCAAGTGTTTCTTGTAATTGTGAGCTTCCTCTTATACGATATTTTCTAGGAGGCCTACCGAAACATGCTGCACTTTGATGGAGAAAACATGAACAAAAACTATGTAAGAAAGATAAAATCATACATGCCCAAGTGAGACATGCAGAGTGTGAACAAGAACTTCTTCTACTGGAAACAAACCTACTACTACCCTACACTAACAGAAGAAAAGGAAAAATTAAAACAAACCATGCCACCGACAAGGATAAGTAGCTTCCCTTTCTCAAAATTTACAGCCATGCAGATTATTTGGAATTGAACATGGCTATGGATAACCATAGAAATATATCCCAAAATTGGTTTTCCATATCAAATTAAAGATTACAAACAATAAACAAGAAAAGTACCTACTCAAGCTGACTTGCATTGGAACTTTGGAGGTGTTGGAGCTGATCCCTAGTGCTTTGAGACTCATCCCCATACTCCAAATTGAACATGACCGGTGATAACTCTAAATCTTACTAAAATTAAGCTAGGTATCTGATGGGAAATGGTATCATCCATTGAATATTCCCACCACTCTAATCCTTAACTTCAATAAGGAAGTCTACCTGTAGACATTCCTGGAAAAGGTGATTGTCTGTGAGCTGATTTTCCTCTTGTTTCTCATCTACAGAGAATTGATCTTTCGCTTGGATGATTGATATTGAAGTGATGTCATCCTCATTACTTTATTCTTCCTTGTCTATTGTAAAACATGAAAGATTCAATTCCTCCAATTCTGATTCAATAGGGCAATTATGATAAATAGGTTATTCTTTAGTATTTCCTTTCATGGCACTAGGAATTCTATGTTGAAGGCTAGGTGATGGGATAACAAACATAAAAATTTTATAGGCTCTTCTCCATAAAGGAAATCCTAAAAATCTAATAGATAATCTACGTCCTCATTTTCCAGTTGTGCCAAGGACCCTCCTTCCATCATGGTGTTCTCTAGATTGGAATTTTGTTCACATTGATCTTATTCATCCTCAAACATTTCTTAGAAAGCTCAAATTCATCTAAGAAATAATATTTTTGAAAATATGAAGGAGAAGGATTTGAAACCTCCTCTATGGCCTACTTTTCACTCACAACCTCTAAATATTCCTTGTTTTCCTCCATGGCAAAATGTTCTTTGTGATTGCTTACAAGCACTTCATGAAGCTCTTGGTAGGCTGGTGTAATCTTGTAGGAGTGCTACAAGTTCTTGGCATGTAAGACAATGAGGATTTTTACACTCAATTCAAACACCGTATAAATTTTAGATGCTTGCATATGCTCCTCTTCTTGTGGATTTGGAGCTGATTCTTACTCTTCCAGAAATGAATTTTTCAACTGTGAAAGATCAAAAAATTATATGAACATAGTGCCAATATGCACACTGCATTCCGAAAAGATAGTAGTTTGGTCTTCTTCCTCTTGTGCTTTCTCTGCTTCCACTATAAAACTAGTTTGTACCACTTGTTCTTCAATTTTTACCTTTGCTAAGGGATTAGTCATGAGTGGAAATTTTAGTGAAATTAAATATTGCAGCCCACTTCTTCAAGTTTTTTGTAAGATCTTATTTTCTAGGCTCCTTAACCATATCCTCCCCTTTTATAGCAATCTGATTTTTCTCCCCCCAAGATGGATTCAAGAATTCAAGAGGAGGGGTGGGTTGGGGTTAAAATAATTTATGAATTGATTGTGATGGTGAGAGAGGTGTAACTTATTGTCTTTATGGAGAGGAAAGAATCTTATAAGAGAAAAGGGAAGAGAACTCAAGATGGGGCGGGAGAGTAGAAGATGGAGAAATGGGTTCCACAATGAGGGTAATAGGTAAGAAGCTTGGAGACTGAGGTTCAGGTTGAAATAACATAGCTTGAAGCATAAGAAGAATGCTTATAAGTGATGTAAGGGTTTCCCATTGACATGAATGGCTAACATCATATTCATAGGGCTCCGTCATCTTGATCCATTCTCCAATCTCAAGAAATTTTTTGACCATCCAATAGAGCTTTTGCTGGGGGCTAAACTCACTTAGAATGGGGACATTTCATGGGTATGGAACTCCAAAACCAATCTGTTATGCCTTTTTCATCTCTTTAGTCCTTATTATCACCATTCTAAGCTCCAAATATTGAACCTTCTTCTATAAATAACCATCTCCAAGTATAGGATGACCTCCAGAATCTGTATAATCTTGCTCTTGAACAACTGCATAGTTTGACAGATAACTAAATCAATTTACATCTTGCTCCTATGGATATGCATACTCAAGTTGATTATAATCATATAATTGATCTAGCGGTGGATTATAACAACTTGAGGGTGGATTTGGATAGTGTTGTTGCTGCTGTAAATGGGGATCCCGTGATGGAAGTGAAGTCATAGTTACACAACTTCATGAATGGAAGAAAAATGGAGGATATGGGAAGAAAAATGGATGGAAATGGGTGAAAAGAAAGTTATACAAATAAGAGGATGGGTTGTATGGATTAGTGGAGTTGCTAGTTGTACTTGTGAATTCCTCCAAAGGTTATGATTTCATCAAGATCACAAAAAATTAATTAAATGACGTAAACACCAAAATAAACACCTACTAATGATCTTGAATTATGTGATGTCCCACCGAGTGTTCCAAAACTATTAGTGTCGATAACATAGTGGTTAATATATTATAATGAAACACCTATGAAATGTAGATCTTTCACCTGGTTGTCCCACTGAGTGTGTCAGAACTATTATCACCGAATCATAACACCCCCTGAATTGCTAGCTTTTGTGACTAGGTAACATAGAATTATCCTAAAGAGTGAGACCTTGAAAATATGATAACTCTCCGAGGAAGGAATACTTCCCCATCCTAAACCTAGCACTAACACTAATCCTAAATGTAAAAAAACCTTATTTAATCTTACCCTAGTAATTACAAGGATATAGGGAGAGAGTTATTGCATGCAAGAAGGTAAATCCTACACTAAGGGGTGGTGATGGAACCAAGAAAAGGGGTTGTTAGACAATTCCAACCTGAAAATGGAGCAAGATGAACATGGATAGGATAGTAAAGTATCACAAACTATATTTCACATAATACACTATTCCTATTAAGCATAATGACTTCTAAGCCTGTAAGGAACAATAGAAGGTTATACAGTATACCTGCAAGCATGAAGAGAGGTAAAGGAAAACAATTAAAATAATGCAAGGATAGAAAATTAATTTAAAAAAATCATTTTTTATTGCTCCAAGGATATGAGAATTATATAATTACAACAAGATGAGGCAAGAATTGCCATTCAATTCTTAGAAAGAAGGCTTGAAGCCCCAAATTCACAACAACTCAGCTAAAAGAAAGAGGGAGCAAGGGGAGAAAATTTTCTAACTCCTTTATAATATGTATCCCTTTTACATTTATAGAATTTATGAGTGTGAGAGAGAAGGAGAGAGAATTTCCTAAAAAATAGGCATAATCATAGAAGATCTGGGAGGCCATGATATTTCCCATACTTCCCTGTAATTACCCATGATTACTTACATCATGCTTATGCTCGAAGAAACCTCCACCATGCTATGCCTCATTATTTTAAATTTCTCCCCATTTTAATAAAAAATAATATTTTGAAATTTTTTCAAGAGTCCTTTGTACCTATGGTGGGACCCATGGGGTCAACTTTGCATGGGAAGGGGTTCTAAGGATGAGTTGGCAACCAACTCACCAAACAACTTGCTTGCCATATTAGCGAGTTAGTTAACAAGCTCCTGTGTATGCATTTCATGAAAGGTTAATTCATCTTCTTGCTCTGGAGATCCATTTTCCTGCTGAGATCTAAACTTACCTCCCTACATTGTATTTGCATTGGGTCAGCCCCGCCGAATAATATAGTGGATGACTTGGCCAATTTCAAAAACTCCTTGGCCTACCTTTTCATCCCTACTGCCAATTGAATCCACAACCCATGGTAACCTTATCATCTTAGCATTTGACTTATTCCACCGACTCCAAAAACATCCCACCAAACACCCCAAATCCACCTCAATACATCACCTAAACTCAATGCATCCCACACATCAATGCCAATGCAACTGTGTTGACTTCTAACTACCCCACCAACTCAGCTGGTGACTCTTTCCTCTGCATTAAATCCATCCACTTCAGACTTCGGATCACAAGCCTCCCCAAACATGATGATATCCACTTTTCGCACAAATTATTTTGATCTCTGAAAGTCTGAAAATTAAACTTTTGATAGTGGAAATTACTTTTCTCTAGGAGAACAATTCACTCAATAACTCTCCAACTTTGGAATGTGACTCACCTTTGACCTCCATGTCCAAGTTGACTTCTCCCTTCACACTTTAGCATCAAACTTCAGAGGCTCCATGAATCATGTGTGCAACTTATTGGGTGATTCCTGAAATATCGATCCTCTAATCTCCAAAAGATGCAATCCCTGAACTTTACATCTTAAGTTTACCATCATGTCATTCTACCACACTCCTTAGCCCAAGTAAGCCCAACTCACTAGGGCCGCGATCACCATAATTACATCAAGTTTACTACTAATGTGTTGATCTCTTCTATCGCCTTGACTAACCGAGCTATCCCCTGAATTGAGATTCAATTTTCCTCACAAGATCCCTTCAACGTGCCAATGGTTTGTTGGTCTTGCCGAGAAACTCAGTGAGTTGCTTGGCCATCACCACTCGCTGCATATGCCCTCTTATATTCTTGAGTTCTACTCAATTCAAATAAAATCATCCCACACAGAGTTCTTCCTTTTTTAACTCCCCGCTCATTGTCCTTGTGAAAACCTTGCCATCCAGTTCGACATGGCTCATTTATCAACAAGCCAACCCTCATGAATCTCAGAAAGTGCCTCTCCTGTTCCATACTTGAGCTACTCCTTTGTTACTCTGATGTGATGATCCCATCAAGTATCCCACTGATGTGTCCCAATATGAGCTACCCGTGCATCTATGTCAGCTTGCTAAGTAGCTCAATGAGCTATTCGGAGAGCTGTTTTGGCCACCACACCAATTCTCAATTTTTTTTCAAATCTTTCCCTGACCCTTACAAATTTTTGAACTTTTCTGAGAGTCAGTGGGTCATGGAGGTACAATGGGACATCTAAAAATTATTTTCTACATCTTGACCACTTTTCCCATTTTTCCAACTAGATGTGAGCCCTGGTGCCCATTTCCCCACCTTGGGCATACTTCGATCCTTTCAAAACCCAAAAGAGGAAAAAAATCTTCCAATGTTCCCAATCCTTCCTGAAAACATGATTTTCACTTGAAACACTTTGGATCCTTCCATGAAGCTTTGGTCAAATTCCTAGGTTAAATTCTTCCTCTTGTTGTTCATTTTTGCCCTGGGGGACAAAAATGGATAACAGTCCCTTAAGAATAAAGTATTTTCCCTAATTCTAATGTCAATTGAGTAAGGAACCATCTACAAGGACTCAATTTTTCCATGCTTTCCCTTGTCTTCATGCCTAATGTCCCACATCAGAAGCAAGTCTCCAACATGGAATGTTCTTAGTGTAACTTTCTTATCAAATATTTTATTGATTTTTCTCCCTGAATTTAACATGCCTTTGGTGGGATTCTCTACTTACTTCATCCAATTCTATAATTTTCTCGATCCTTTCATCATAAGGAGTCACCCCTTCCCATTCTTCTAACTATTATATAAGATGATAAGTAGATAGTTACAAATAAAGAGGAAAAATGGCTTGGACACCATGAGCTGATTCAAATGGGATTTTACTAGTTGATTTTTTTTGGTAATTCTATCTAACCATAGTATAAATTTGAGCTGTTTACCCCATTTCCCTTATTCATTTCCAATTTACTTCTAAGGATCTTGAGTAGGTTCCTGTTACTTGATTTTACTTACCCATTTCCTTGGGGATTGTAAGTTAAGGAATGGCTCAAGGTTATGCCATATTCTTGGCACATTTTTTTCAATGGTTTAACTTTAAAACTCATAGAATTATCGGCAACCAACTTTTTGGGGACACAAAATTTGTAAATTATGTGATTAAGGATGAAATCCTTAACCACTTGACGTGTTTCCTTTTTGGTAGGAATATATTTAACCCACTTGGTGAAATAATCAATGTTCACTTATATCCATTCGTGAACTGCACTTGAAGAATATTAGATCTCGTATATAAAATCCAATCCCCATTAGTTGAATGGATCTTCTATTGATATAGGTTGTAAGGGAAGGGATCCATATGCCTTTAACCTACCAAAAAATGTTGACAATTCTCACATTTTATGACCAATAAAGACACATCTTTAAAATGGGAGGGCCACCTATATTCTGCCCTCAAAATATTATGAGCAGTAACTCTTCAGGAAAAATTACCACCACATAACCCTCCATGAAACCCAATAGTTATCTTGGTAGCCTCATCCTCTGTGATACAACTTAATAAGATTCCTTATAAGATTTTCCAAGCTAGTCCATAATCAATTAGGATGTACCTATGGGATACTAACCTGAGTGTTCTTCTTTGATTCTTGTCTAAGTGAACAGGAAAAATTAAGTTCTTCATGTAATAAATTGTCTTTGTACCAATTTGAGGCACTCAATTTCATATGGGGCTGTTTTTCATCCCCATCAATATTGTGTATCTCGATAGTATATTAATTAGTTTATGAAATTAACCTAGCCAAACCTAAGCTTCTAACTAGTTTTGTAGTCTGAATTTTCATACCATACTCTTGAATATTATTCACCCACCTACACCTCTTTCTTATTATATAGGATATCCTTTACCATTGTATGAGGTACATAGACTATGATTTTGGAACTCAGAATATAGGATCTAAAATGTATATTATTTTTTACCAAGGTAAAAGCTTGTTTCTCCATAATAGAGTATTTCAACTCAGACTTGTGCAATGCTTTACTAGAAAAGGAAATGGGTTTCTCACGTCCCACTTTATACTTTTGCAATAATAAAGAAGCAATTATTTTTTATAGGTAAGAGAAAAAACTTAAAATAACTTCCTATAGTCATAGCTAGTCAATATAGGGTATCTATGAGTGCCTCATTTATTCATTCAAAATCTTGGACAACCCTTCTCCCCATTTGATATCTTGATCCTTCTTTATCATACTTATAATGGGGAGAGTAATCTCAACAAAGTTGGAAATGAATCTTCTCACAAAATTTATCTAACCAAAGAAGGATTGGATGTGATTCTTTAACAAGGGAATGTGGACATTATCAATGGCTTCTACCCTCTTAGGGTCTATCATAACTCCCACATGTGACACTATATGTCTCAAAAAAATCCTTCTGCACCTCAAAGTGACATTTCATTGTATTCAATGATATCCCATATTCTCTGAATCTGAACAAGATATTTTCCAGGTGTTCCAAATGATTACCCCTTTTCCTAGAGAAAAACATTATATCATCTCGATAAACTGCAATGAAATCATTAATAAATCCAAATATAGCTACATCCATGGCTCTTCTAAAGTTTTATTTTACATTCATTAGCCCAAAATGAATTCTAACATAGACATATGTGCCCCAAGGTGTGGTGAAAGCAATTTTATATTGTTCTAATTTTTTCACCACTACCTAATTGTAACCTAAGAATCCATCCAATGTAAACAATAAATCATATCGAGTCACCTTTTGCAGAATATTATCCATGTTAGGTAGTGGGTAATTATTTTTGAGTGATTCCTTATTTAACTTTATGAAATCCACAAAAATGCTAATATCCCCATTATTTTTATAACTGGCACCATGTTTTCTACCCATGAGGAGTATCTAGTGGGTTGTATTATCCCACCATCTTAGTAGAAATAGTATGGTTAATAGGTATTTTATTCTACCTAAATGGCTTAGTAATATGTTCCAAAGGTGTTTCTTGTTGAAAAAAATCCTCCCTATAAGATTTTATCTTAGGATAAGACCATGTAAGACAATCACCATATTTTCTCAATTATTTGGTATAAAATTGTCTTTCTTCTTCATTCGCGCTACTCCCTACCAAACATTTCTTGGATTATGATAAGTTCCCAAGTTGCATTCCACAACATCTCTAGGTGCATGGATAGGTTTTCTCATAACTATATACACATTTTAAAAATTAGAATCAAGGCTAACAAGTCCCATAAGGATGGTGGTTGTTTTCAACTAAATTATATCCTTACCAAAGAGGTTTTACTTTACATCGCTCAACACCACTATATTTTTAAGGTCAATGAGTTGATTAGTGAAGTCACCTCTATAATTCAAAAACCTTTGGATTTGAGAATCATCTTCAAATACTTGCTAATGTTGAATGTTGTCAGGGAATGAGGGCCTAAACAATACTTATAATTTATAATTGCAATATAAAGACATATTATCATTGTCATATTGAGAAGATAAGACAAGAAAATTGTCAATTGTTGAATTTTGATTTCTCTCATGGTATAAGAGATTGAAAGAATCAAAAAATTCAATGAGATCCCATTGTTTCACCGTAAAGTAGAGATAAAACAGATAAGAGGTAAGGGCAAGGAGGAATACCCATGATAGTCAAATATAGGTTGTGCATGCATTGAATGTTGACCAAGATGATTGTGAAGAGATTCCCTTTGGCTAGGAGGAACAACTTGAAATACAACACAAGACCATAAAAGAGAGTTGAATAATATATGGTAGTGGACTGCCTAGCATATGCTATACTAAGGAAGTGTGATAATTCCTTAAGAGGCTATAAATCCACTGTTATAAATAATTTAATGCAAATAAAGAGCATAAATAAAGAAATACTACTGTAGTTGATACGATTTAGGCATCTCATATAAACACAATAAGAAAATATAATCTAATAGGAAAATTTCTGGTTAAATTTGAAAGGCTGGTCAGTTAATCTAGCTTTTTTATTTTTTTAGAGGCTATAGGTGAGGCCTGTGCACTATTTTATGAAGTTTGGGAGGGGTTTGATTGAGTTATTAGCTTACTGGTTTGAGGAATTTTACCAGTCATAGAGACCGGTATCGGTTAGGTGACCGATACTGGTACTGGTAAATAACTGATGTTGGTTGGGTGACTGGTGTCAGGAGGGGAAATTTGGTATAAAAATTAAAATTTGGTTGATGGGATATCTCTCTGATTGCACAGAGTTGGGAAGGCTTGGATGAGATTGTGGGATTTTTAAAAAGACTCAGAGATGATAAAATGGGAGTTTGGGCAAGGTGTGAAGGCTCTGTGGGAAAATGGTCAGACAAAGGTGCTATAGGAGATATCTAGGTATGAGAAGTTATAAAATGAAATATATAATGAGTAAATAAATAATCTACTAAAACCAATGAGAAAGTAGAGATATACTTGTGAAATGGATATGAATGGAAGGCGGTTGTGGTGGTTGTAGAAGAAGCTGGTCCTAAAAAAATGTAGTAGTAGCAAGAGAGCACAATGCTTACTTGTGAGTGAATTGGAACTCTGGACCAATATTTTGATGAGTGGTGTGGTGTCTAAATGTTGTAAGGACCTCTAGTATGTCGTAAGATCGTTGAAAATATTGAGATTTAGTATGCAAGGTCGCAAGAGCTAGATAAAAAGATTTAGAAATTGAGCATAGAGTTTGGAAATTTTATTTAAGGTAACCAATCACAGTTAGGTAACAATTGTTGGCCAAGGGATAACCAGTATCAGTTAGGGAGAAAATGTCATATTTGCTAAAAATAGCTTGATTATTCCTAAACTTGGCATGATTAAGATTTTGGTTATGGGTCAAGAGTGTGTAATAAAGATAAATGGAATAGGAGAGTAATTAGAGGGATAATAGGCCATTATGATTAGGGTTGGATTAATTCCTAGTTGGTTAGGGAGAGTGGGGACTTTGTATAGGCTAATTAATGAGCTTAGAATAGATCTAGGGTGAGGTGTAGAGGTGAGGTGGCTAGGTGAGTTGGATAAGTGAGATAGATAATTAACTTAATTTTAGTAATTGAATTAATTAAAATGTGTGCAAGTGGGCATGGTGGGGGAATAATATTGAATTAATTAATCAAAAGGGGGTTTACAGGGTTATGAACCAATTTTGGGAGTCTTTATTTACCCCTTTTGTCACGTAGCTTGTATTGATTAGCGATGCTGAAAAAAAGGAGTGGTTACCCCAGGTATGGGTTGAGATTAAGTTACCTCAGGTATGGATGGATGTGACCCCCCTCAAACCGGGAATTAATGAAGTGAGATTCTGAATCGGTGATGGGTTTGATAAAATGGTAGGTGATGAAAATTGAGATAAAGTGTAGATACAAGAAATGGTAACAGGTGGGTGAATTCAAATGCACACAAACATATAGAATGTGATAAGGCATTAAGCTGAAGAGATCACAAACTCTACATCATCAAAGGTCAATAGTTTATCCAAACAAGTTCGATGTGGCCTAGGTATCCAAGGTATAGGATATGGTAAAAATGAGCATTAGGTGGGTTCCAAAACACCAAAAGGTTTGGTCTGGTCAAGATAAACATCATGACATCAGGCAAGGAAAGGTTAGTGGTCTAAACAACATGAGTAACATTGTTGTAGGGTAAAATGGGGAAGCAAATTCGAGTGTCAAATTGGTGTGTTCAGGTTGAGTTTATAGGTAAGGTCGTAGGTAAGATCAAGGTATAGGAAAAATATGCCTCAAGGTACACTGAGGTCGGGAGTTATATAACATGGCTATTAGGTGGGCCTATAGGGCTGAGGTGAGGCTATGGTAATAAGAAAATGGTACCTTACATCATTTTTTTTGGAAAATTAGGTATAATTGGTTAGGCATGGTGATCAATACTGGTGGAGGGTAAATCAATGTCAGTAAGGTAACTGATGTCGGTTACCTAGCACATTATCTGACCGACATTGGTATGATAAATATAGGTTTAAAATAGAAAAACTGCATTAAAAAGGTTTCATTTTTGAATTTCTATATTAGGAAAATGAAAGAGATAGGGGATTTAGGCTTTTGACTTGGGAGAAAATGATAGAATTATTTTATAGGAAGAGTTAGAGTGAGTTGAGTGGTTGGAGGAGTTATTTATGGTCTCACGAGATCTAGATGAGGGATTAGATTGGATGATAGTGGAGAGATTGATTTATCCATGAAAGAGGTAGGAGAGGGAGCTAAAGGACCTTTAGTTTAGAGAACAAACATCCCAACGAGGATACGTCACCGAGTAGAGGAAGGATTCGATCTCCATTGGTGTTTGTGGTTAAAACTAAAGTAGAAAATTAAATAATTTGGTTTGTAAATTTCGATTTGAAATTTGGGTAGAGAAGGGTAAAATTGGGTATGGGGAGGGCCAAATGTAGGTTAAGTAGGTGGTAAGATGAGTTTAGATGCAATTTGGGGGGTTTAGGGTAGTTTTTAAGGTGTTTTTTTATTAGTTAATAAAGAATGTGGATGTTGGGGTTTGGCCTTAGAGCTGAACCCGTGACCGACACTATTTGGGAATATGTTGACGTCAGTGGGGTTAAAAAGGGACCGGTATTAGTCAAGGTGATCGATGTCGGTCACTATGAAAAGTAACCTAGGCCAAAATAGTAGGTTGGATAAAGAAAAAGAGAAAAATAAAATCGTTGAATGTGTATTGTAATAGGTGATGATAGGTTAGGGGTTTGGAAAAATAGAATGGGTGGCGTGTAAGATTTGTTAGATCAAAATGGTGAAGAAGAGAAAGGAGTGAGCTAGGCTAACTGAAGAGGTTTAGGTGAGATAGAATATACAATAGTCTAGTAAAGTTGTTTGTGGGATTTACCTAGGTAGGATCTAATAGATGATAAAAAAGTGGAAATTGATTGACAAGTGTAAATGGTAATGATGTAGGTGTGTCAATAGGTGACTATGTGAGACAAGGTGCCACCTCTTTTGATACAGATGCAGCCTAGTGTTATAAAGGATGAGTGGGATCATATGTAGGATGTTGGGCTTGACATCATTAGGTGATACAAGTGTATTGTATGAGATCACATCATGATGGTCACTCTCATCAACATATGGGATTCAACGACCAACAATTTTCATTTACCTACCAGAGAGATGATGATTACACTATAGGATGTCTACATGATTTTGTGGATGTTGATTGTTGGGGAGCCATTAAATCATATTTCTTCAGATGAGGCACTTGATCCTATGGTTACATTATTTGGAGAGGTGATGAGTGATTTTACTTATCATAGTGCAAGCATTAGTTATGGGGAGATGTATGTCACACATCCCCAGGAGATGAGATTAGTAGTGTTGATGATGGTGGGTATTAGTTGTTATGCGCTCCCAGATGTAGAGGGTGGGAGATTTCCATGGTATTTTATGGGAGTTTTAGAGGATATGATCAAGGAGAGAGTATGATTTTCATGGGCACAAAAATATTTGGTATAAATTTATAGGGAGTTATGGGCATATTGGAGGATTTGGTGGTTTAGTGTATGATGCACCTATCTGCTTCATTTTTGCACTTACGAGCACATAGTGTGTCTGTGTCCAATATGATTTCCATGATAGTATTGACAAAGAGGAGTTTATAGAGTGGGATACAGGAGGTGGTTCCTAATAGGGGTAGAAAAGACATCGCGAGATGTGCTATATTATAGGAATTTATTAGAGGGTGTATCAGTAGTTGAGATTTTATGTCATCCATATCTTGGCTACCCTTCATATGGGGTTATGAAAGAGGATTTGGCAGGGATTTAGCTGGTAAGATGGATAAAGGGAAGGTGATGGGGGGAGCATGAGATAATTCCAGTCAACTAATTCTGACACCAATTCAGGCATTAGCAGGATGTGCCTCCACCTTTTCCACAATACTGCAGAGACGAGGTGGAGAAATCATTATCTCCACCACATATAGTAGAAGGGTAGGAGGAGAAGGTGGTTGATAGGTGGATTGATGATGCATGCACCATTGATGGGTACAGGTGGTGGCTAATAGCCTAGCTATAGGCAACACCTCTAAGGCTAGGACATCTAGACTTAGATATTGTTATTGTACAGAGGGATTAGTTATAAGGGAAGGTGACAACTTTACAATTATAGCTGATGTAGTCACAGGCATAGGTTATCACCTTATAGGGTTAGCTAGCGTTGGCCCAAGCATAGGCACAAACTCTAGTATAGGTACTAATAGGGGATGAAGGGTAGGTGACAGCATTGTAGGCTTAGGTTGATACACTATAGGCATAAATTACCAAATTACAGGGCCAGTTGGTAGTAACCCAGGCACTAGTGCAAGCATGGGATATGGGGCAAGTTGCATGACTGTAGGCTCTGGTGACTTCCTTATAGGAACAAATGGCCACACTGCAGGCATAACTAACAGTTGCATAGACACCCATAGTGGGACAAGGTCCCATTTTATAGGTAGTAGGAAAGGGGCCATTGGTACAGGGAAATGTGCCACTTTTACTAGGACAGGGTCCATAGGTTAGATTCGGAGCAATGACCCCTCCTCAAGTTATATCCATGGCAAGTTATAGAGATGCAATGTTTGAGGCTAGGTATTATTAGGACCAGTTGATGGAGAGTGGTATCCCGTATGTGACTTATGGTTAGTTTAGAGCACATCAGGAAGCTAGTACGAGGACCAACTCACAGACTCATAGTTTTAGAAGCTCAAAGATCCATCAGTCTCATAGATATGGTCAGTCAAAGGTGACTTATTCTCATAGGTGGAGGCTAGATGAGGGTACTGGAGAGATTAACAGAGGTTCCATCCCTTCATAGATATGATATGGAGATGATGTTTATATTTGATTTTTGATATATATACCAGCATGCATGCCATAGATGCAAGATGTATATGATATATTTGAGATACTTGTATTATTTTATATCTGTGTATACATGTATTGACATGCAAACATTCCATGTATATAATTGATGATGCAATTGACAGATGATGTGTTTGAGTTATTTCCATTGTGTTTTTTTTATGGAAACTTAGAAATGTAGGCATGGTTTGAAGTAATTTCTAAGTTATTTCTCTTATGAAAATGTAGATGTTTAAGCATAGTTTAGTTTAATTTCCAAGTTATTGGAACTATGGAAAATATTTTTTTAGGCATGGTTGTGTTATGGTTATATGATTGATGGTTTTATTTCCACTATGTTGATGTCATAAAAACTAGATGGTTAGGTATGACTGAGTTGATATTTGTGATGAAAGGAAATGATGTTATTTTGATTTCCAAGTTATTTTTCTCATGGAAACTAGGTATGTAGGAATGATTGATTTTGATGTGATGGAAATTAGATCTAGGCATGGTTGAGTTGTGTTTGTTTTGATTTAATTTCTAAGTTAGTGGTATTGTGGAAAATAAATGATATATGAGTGATATTTGGTTTTATTATTGAATTAAACTTCAATAATATATGAGTGATAAATGTATATGAGTGATATATGGTTTTATTATTGAATTAAACTTCCAAGTTATTGCTTTAATTAAACCTAACTACCTATGCTTTTGTTGAATGGGGGAAATGATGACGGGGAAAAGAGTGTCTGAGCTAACCTCAAAATCCTTCATGCCCTAAGAGTGCTGCCGACACATCCCTTGTGAAAGGGGCCTTAGGCCGATGTAGTTATCCTTGTAGGATAGGGAATAATAGGATAGGTTAGGTAAGTTGGTTGATGTAGGTAGGGTAGATTGGGTTAGGTCAAATGGGCAAGGTAAATTAGGTTAGGTTGGGTTGTGGTAAAGCTAATTGGGTAAGGTAGAATGTGTTTAATCTAATGAGGTAGGGTAAGTTGAATATGTTATTTGATTTGAATGCTCAAAGGTAGATGATCAGTATAGGTGATTGAGATAGGTATAGATGAGACAAGAAGTTAACCCAAATATCAGATTTCAAAAGCCTTGCCCTGTGTTGAAGAATCAATAAGTATGCAAAGGGGTGAACTGAAAGAGAGATGAAATGATCCATAAGTGGCAAGGACCATAATGGACATACCAAAGATAGGCTTATGAACATAAGCCCCTAGAGGCATTGCATGATTCAAAGTTCCAAGGGTGAAAGAAGTTGCATGAACACAAAGTGTCACATGTGCGGCACATCCCTTGAATAGGTATAAGAAAATAAAATAAGGTAAGTTGGAATGGTTTGTTTTAGTGTAACCTTATTATGGGACAACATGCTCCTTCTGCAAGATCCCCAAAACCAAAATAGGAAATTCCATGACCAATTTTGTTATTTTTCTTGAATTTTTCCTTTATTTTTACTTTCATATACCGATCGATGTGAGAATTCTAGGTGGGATAAATAAAATATCTCCTTGAGGTCTTCGTGAAGTTGATCAATGTGGGAAGCTTCAAAATTATTCATTTGAGAGATATAGATTAGTATTTTTGTTGGATAGACTAATTACAATAAGTGGATGGATTTTTATATCTTTTCTTTGAGGGAAAAGTCTACTTATAACAGTAAGAGAGAGACATAGATTTCCTTTTGAGGGAATCATCCATTTGTAATAATTTTGACTCAAGGAGTGGAATTTTTAGTATCCCATATATATATATTATATATATATATATATATATATATATATAATTTTTGGACTTTAGGTCATGGACAAGACTATAAAAGAGTATAGGCCTCTTTTATGAAGGAAATACCATAACAAAAAAAGGTTAACTATGGAAGATAGGATTGAAGTGACAAAAACCATGGGATTCCATCTTGAAAAGGAAAAAAATTATCGATGAGAATCATGCCATGAGTGGAGCTGTCGTACTCATATTGAAGACAACACTAAATAGTGACAGATAATCACATAATTCTTGTTTAGTCATTAGTCTTGAAAAGAGGTACGTGGAGGTAGAGGTTCACTCAAGCGAAGAGCACGCGTGAGACATAGGGTGATATATTACTTTATTCAATAATAGAACAGTCAAAGATGTAAAGCATTAAGGGGATCAAGTTTGGGTTTACCTTCAATAGAAGATAAATGATAAGAACTTGATCCATAGGTATGGGTGACGATATAAGGTTTAATCCAATTAGGAGAAAAATTGCCTCATTTACTTTTCTCAAATTTGGTTACATGGTGATTTTCCTTCAAGATAAGGTCACCGATCTTGAAGCTTCATTCGTGAACACATTTTTCAAAGGCATGCTTGATGAATTTTTGATAGATTTGAAGGTGGTATAGAGAGTTTAGATGATGTTTGTCCAATAAATCAAGTTGTGCTAGATAGTTTTGGTGAAAGTCGTCATCATTGAGAATATATTTGAGTGACATACGAAGAGATGGAATTTGGAATTTGAGAGGTAGGACTACTCAGTACCATAGACCAAAGAGAAAGGTGTGGTAGTGGTAGAGGTGTGAATGCTAGTGTGATTATCCCATAAGGTGAAATGAATGTGCATATGCCAATCCTTTCCAGTATCATTGACAACTTTCATGAGAATTTGTTGAGGGTTTTGTTAGTTGATTCAACTTGACATTTTATTTGAGGATAATATGGTGAAGATAAAATGATTTCAATACTGAAGTTATCATAAAGTTTGAGCAAGTTTGTTTTTCAAAATTTTTACCATTATCAGTGGTGAGGTGATGAGGAATACCAAAACAAAAAATGAAGTGATGGTTAATGAATTCACATATTTTCCTTACTTTGGTAGAAATGAGATGGATGGATTACACCCATTAAGTGTAGTATTCGGTTGATGTGATGATCCATTGATGACATTGAGAAGAATGAGGGTTAATATCTCCAATGAAATCCAAACCCCATTAGGAGAAATTCCAAAAGTCTTTAGCGACTTGAAATGTGTGACTTGGGGTGTGGTGAAGGTTAGCATGCTGCTGAAACTTCACACAATGTTTGACATAGTCATGAAAATCTTGGTTAAGGTTTGGAAAGTAATAGCTGAGCCGAAGGATACGTTTGGCAATGGTTTGGCCACTGAAATTTTCACCAAAAATCCCATCATGGATTTATTTAATGGTGTACAAAATTGTAGAACTAGTGAGGCACCGTATGAGGATACCTTCAAAGTAAAGTTTGTAGAGAAGACCCCCATGATTACGTAATGTGATACCTTTTGGAGGAATTATCACTTACCATTGCGAGTGATATCTAGAGGCAAGATTGAAAGGGAGAGGTAATCAATGAATTTCTTATACCATATGTCACATGGGTGGGTTTCAATTCTTCCCACAAAAATTACATCATAGAATAGGTAAGAGGGTGACTGTAAACATTCTACTATGAAAAATATTTTAGAATCTGAAGGTGAAGCAGGTATTTGTGAGGTGAGGCAAGCCATGGTGTTTGAAAATTTGTTAGTGGATCGCAGAGTGGTTTAAATTTTGTAATGATCAAAGGTAGTCAAAGACATGTTGACATGATGTTTATATTTTTGAATTACCTCATTAGGACACTAGATGATTAGTTCACAATCAGTTGAGAATCACCAAAGATAATAATGGTTTTGACGTCTAGGGAAATGATGGTTTGGAGACCCAATACGAGTGATTTGTACTCAGGTGATGTTATTGGTGTAGTCAAAATCAAGTTTGAAGGATAAAGGTATAGGCTTAGCCATTGAGAGGAATGAGGATGACCCCCACCACCTCCACCTTGACATTTAGAACCATCAAAGAATAATTTCATTTAGTAAATGATGTCATCAAAGGAAAGAGTGGGAATGGATTCATCAGGAAAATTGAAGTTAGAAGATTGATTTCTGGAAAGAGGTGTGTTTGCAAGTTGATCTGCAATGGTTTGTTCCTTAACATAATTTTTATGAATGAATCTAGATCTAGGTCTACAAGGAGCATGAGCCAATGTACGGTACATTGGTGTTGATAAGGTTTAGCATACATGTAATGCAGGGGGTCGATGTTGGTGGTGACGAAAATTTTTTGTGGTTAAGTAGGTAGTGGCGAAGTTTTGTGGTAATGAACACTAGGGCTAAGAAAAAAAATTCGGCATGAGTATATCAAGTCTCATAATATAAAAGAGTACAACTTATATAATAAATTGTTTTCTCCCTATGCTGTTTGTTACGATGAGTGAGCATATAACCAAAGCAATGGTCATTGGCATAAATGTAGAGGTAAAAAGGCTTGTCATATTTAGGTGGGATGAAAACATGTGGTTGAAGAAGGTATTTCTTCAGTGCTTCAAAGGATTTGTGGCACTCATCGTTCCAATTGAAGGATATATCCTTTTTAAGAGGATGATGAAAAGGGTGAAATTGGTCAGAAAGTTGGGAAATAAAGTGTCGAATGGATTGTAATTTTCCTTGTAAACTATGAAGTTGTTGAAGGTTAGTAGATGGAGGAATATCAAGAATAGCCTTGATTTTGGCAGGATCTACTTCTATACCTCACAAAGAGATGATGAAACCAAGGAGTTTTCTAGAGAGAATGACAAATATGCACTTCTTTGGTTGAAGGTGAACACAATATTTAATGAGACAATCAAAGATCATTTTGAGAACTAGGAGGTGTTTGGAATGAATTTTTAATTTACCGAGAATGTCGTAGACGTAGCCTTCCAATATTTCACACGTGATGTCATGGAAGATATAGGTCATAACACGTTGTTAAGTGGCACCAAATTTTTTTAAGCCAAAGGGCATGATGTAATAAAAAAAGGTCCCCTAAGGGGTGATGTAGGTGGTTTTGTGTTGATATTTTGACACGAGTAATATTTGAATGTAACTTGACAACCCATACATAATAGAGATCATCTCATGGTTTGTGGTACTATCAATGAGTTGGTTGATCCTAGGAAAAGGAAAATCATCTTTAGGGTAGGTAGGATTAATATTATGGAAATCCATGCAGATGTGGAGTCCTCCCATTGCCTTGGTTAAATGAATGATGTTAGAAATACATTTTGGATAGTCAATGAGTATAATGAAGGAAACAAAAATACGGCATTGGAGTTATTCTTTCACAAGAAGGGAAATGAGGGGATACATTTCTCACAGCTTTTTTTTTGTAGTTTTAGCATCGGGGATAGTCATGATATCCTAGACCACGATATTTAGGTCAATACCAGACATATCAGAATAAGAAAAAGCAAAATAATTGTTGTGATCTCATAGGAAATAGGTGAAAGCTTCTTGTTCGAAATAATCTAAAGATTAGCCTATCTTTAGAATTTAGGGGTCGACTTGAGTATGAATGTTGATCTCTATGGCTGACTCATTTAGCATGGTTTGTGTCTTAGAGGATAATAACTAGTGAATGTAAGAATCTTATGCACCTATGTAGGTGAGGATGGAATCATCATCCTAACATTGAATGATGTTTATAGAAGGTGTGTTGTCATCTAACATTTCAAGATATAGAAGAGGAATTGAAGAGGGGGCCTCACCATTACAATGATAGGTCAGAGGTCCCAAAGAAACAGTTTTCACGAAAAAAATAATTTAAGAGGGATGGATTCTAGATCCATGTAATCCTTGGGTGAAGGCAGTGTGATAGGAAAATAAGGTGGTAATATATGCAAAGAAGGTTGATCTTCCTCTATGAGTTCAATTCTAGCCTTCTTAGGATTAGGTGGTTCATTAAATCCCATACCAAGATGGTATTTATGTTTGTAGGTCATGAAAGGTATGAATATATGATGACCTTGTTTATAAATACCAAAGCCAAATCCCTTCCAAACATAGTGATGAAGAAAGGTGTAGGCAAAGCAGTGGTTGGTGAGATATCAGAAATCAGATGAAAAAGGTCACGTTTGGGTGGGTGGTTTTGGAGAGTAAGAAGAAGTGTCAAGTCACCCAAATGTTAAGTTGGTGCGAAGGTGAGGAGGACCATATGGAAAAATCTCACCTATATGTCGGTTTTAAAGTGGATGTTGATGAAGGTTTCCATACTCTTGAAGAGTTATGAAAGTGTCAATGTTGTACATGTGATGTTCCCCCAATATAAGGAACTAAAAACACCTACCAAGGGGTCAGAAGTCAGTACGTGGGTGGCTGGGATGGATGAGATACTCAAAATTTGAGAAGAAGGGTTAGTAAATGGGATACTTTTATAAGCTATGGAGACAGTAGGAATAGGTGAGCTGGTTGAGGAAGATGTAGTAGCCGAAGTGGTAGATGAGGTAGCGGCAGAAGATGAAGTGGACGTGGTATAAGATGTGGAAGTTGTGGTGGTAGATGAAGTGGCTACGGTATTAGATAAATTAAATAGAATAATAAAATCATTAGGTCGATACAACATGTTGAATGTTTTGAAAGGTGAAGGATCTTCTTGAATGGTGTACGGGTGCCCTTCATATTCAAGTTTTATGCAGCAATGAAGAGTCAGGTACACACCCCATGATGGGAATATAGGGTTGGCCAAGAAGAATATTATAGTAGAATTCCCCTTCAAGAATGTAGAAAAATTTAGAAATGGTGCGGGGACCCACGTAGATGTGGAGGATGATAGTGCCTAGGGTATGGTCATGACATCATTGAAAGAACACAACATAACTAGGTTAGTATGCATGCAGTTAGCGGGTATGCACATTTTTGTGTACGCATGGGAGGAAATAATATTAATGGTCACACCTGCATCAATTATAACACTTAAAATGTGAGTATATTCGATGTAGATGAAGATGAAGAGGGTGGGATTAGGATCCTTTGAATGTTGAGGAGAAATTTCCGAATCAGAAAAACTGACGGCAGAAACTTGGTGAGTGGTAGGGGAATAGAAATTTTAGGCAAAGCAGTGAGAGAGGTCACATGATGAGGGGTGAAGATTGTGGCAATGGGCATAGGTTCATTTTGTATAACCTCAATAGTTTGCAGGATCTCAAGGAGGGCCTGATAATGAGACTCCAAGGTTTGGATAGTGTTGTATAAAGACATTTTTAGAGGGATTGATGAAGTTGTTTGATCATAATACTATGTGTGATTTCATCAAAAAAATGATATGTCGGCCCATGAATGGCTACTTTGGGGGTAGGTGCAGATGGAATGGTAGGTGAAGGTACACTAGATGGGTTTCCAGCTTTCTCTTTTCCTTTGTCTTTTTGGGATCGAGTAATTACTTGGACCATGTTGATTTCAAATATCGGGGGAGGAAAAAAGATTTGTGGAGGTGAAAATGAAGGACGCTGAATAGAAATAGTTATCGAGAAGACAACATATGAGACCAAGGAGAGGGAACATAGAAGATTTGCGTGCAGTAGCAAGGCATATTTGAGGGCACAAAAAGATAGGTAAGGAAACACACGCAAAATATAGATTGATTCAGGATTTAGCCATTTTCATGGTTACGGGGTATTTTTAGAGATAGCATACAGAGCACACAATGAGATGGAGACTTGTGTGACACACAAATGCTATTTTAGGAAGAGAGTCTACTAAGAGCCATGCACGAGTTCGAGTTAATAATAGGATTACTACTACTAGTTAACTATAAGAGATCTATTATCAGCGCACTTGCATGGGTGCATATTATTGTAAAGGTGCATGACTATTTTCAACTTGTGACCTATTTTGGGAAGTGTGTAAGTGGTGAAGGGAAATTCCCCATCCTTATAAATATGTATTAATCTATGTAGCTAGAGATATAGACATTGTGTATGAGATATTGTGGATTTATGCTGTCAAATCCGATGCACGAATAAACTTATGATACTACTTATTGTAAGAAGATTCTATATTTACTGTGTTTTAATATAATGGAGTGTATTGGGTGAATAATGGTGTTAAACATGTCTGTAATTGAATATTGCATGGTTGAATTCATTATTTTTATCACTTAATTCATGATTATTTTAGATCTAGATATAGAATATGCTCTGTGGAATGTTTATGCTATTTATTGATCTGAATACATTAAATATTCATCATGTTCAAATATTGCACAAGAAAATATAAGGAGGATCTTGGTACCTTTGTGTGATTCGGGTGAGTGCTCAGCTTAGGTTGGGTGATGTGTCAATGGGATTGGGTTGTTCATGGTAAATTCTAGGCTACATCATTGGTTTCATTGCCGGGACCTATTTTTCTGTTGTTTTCAGGATGGTTCATGATGAAGACGTACCGGTTGACCCTAACAAGTGTTGAGGAGTGGATAAAATATCTAGAAGAAGATTACGAATGGAGGTTCAACACTAGATCTAAGTTTGAGGCATGCACGTGGGTGGAAAAGAATCTATATGAGAGCTTCTTTGCTATTTTCCTGGTAGAACTGTGTGAGTGGATGGTTGCTTATGCGTCTAAACAAAATTAGAGGTATCACACACTTATCTAGACACATGAAGAATTTCAGGCCTTGTATGATGGTGATGTAATTTGGAAACATGTTGTGGATACTTGGTTCCATGGTGTTTTGAACAGCTATATCCTAGAATACTCAATTTCCACTTATTCTTTCTTAGAGGTAGCTAAGTTCCAATTGTTATGGTATCTGAGGGGAACTTACTTGTAAGGAATTCCACTTGCAATCAAGATCTTGCTGGTAACCATGAATTTAGAGGAAAATACAATGGCTAACTAAACCCTACCATGCATGGTGGTAGTAGTAGGTTTGGTGAAATATGGCATACCTATCAGAAAAAAGGATGAGAGAAGAAATGTAACTTAACTGCAATGAGACATGTGAGAGGGGGATAGATAAGAAGTGTGACATTGTAGAGCAGATGACATTGAAGAGAGATATGGCTCCTAAAGGATTTGGAGCTCACGTAGAAGGCATGAAGATAGAGCATCAGGAACTCCCCCATTTGAGAAAACATGATAGGGGACCCTCCTCAGCTTCACACAGGAGCATGCCAATAGAGATGACCTAGGCTGCAGGTGCGCATCTAAATCTACCTGGAAACCTAGACCTTACGCTTGGTTTTACAGTACCTAGTATATCTAATAGTTATTAAGCTAATTTGGGTAGTAGGGAAGTAAGAGTAAGTCACATAGCAAGTATATATATGGCAAGGCGAATGTCTTCATTATTGTTTGGAGGTACCTTTTCAGGCACATCATCTACACAAAATTTGAGCAGACAGAATTTGGGGCTCATTTATGGGAATAGTACCACCACACAGACTGTAGGAGATCACTACAACACTACTATTGGGACACATGGAATTACATCTTTTGGTACACTCTTGGTTACATGTGGAGGATCGGGGGGTGAAGGTGGCTCTAGTTCTAATGGATATGGTGATTTTGGAGGTAGAGGCAACATAATATGTTCTGGATCAGGTGGGCAGCGTCCGCACCAACCCTAGAATATTTACATGGAGATGTCTCTTTGAATTCCATAGTATAGGGAATAGAAGATGTTACTAAACACATGTACATGTGTGAGATACTATGGTGTGCAATAGGAATAATGGCTTCTAAGTGCAAGGTAAGTCAATTTGTAACTACATTACATGGACACACATAGTTGGTACATGAAGTTTGACCCTGATCAAAATTGCGTAGATTATGCAGCATTCAAAGATACATTCTTTAAAGAGTTCTATATCCATGAATTTGAGTAGAAGAGTATAATAATTCTCAAAGATATTAAACAAGGAACTACTAAGAGTGTCCAAGAGTATGATGCCCATTTCAAAACACTTTTATCTAAGATTTATTATGATATTCATGCAAGGAAGCATGCATAATGGTTTGTTGGTAGTCTGATCACACCATTTAGAAGAGCGTTGTCACATAAGACATACATTGATCCATATGAAGCACTTAAAGTGTATTTACACGCTGAGTCAGTTGGGAGTATAGACACTAGAGTTAGCCCATTCTTAGAAGAACATATTGTAGCTATGGAAAAGTAGTTGGAGAAACTATCATTGAATTCGACACATGAGACATGCACTAGGATTGTGTACAGAATGTGAAATGGATGGGCACACCAAAGATAGTTTTCCCCATAGAACAATACGTTCATTATTGTAAGACTATGAGTTATGTCACATGAAACATGACGGAAAACATTGCCCATTATTACAATGCGTGATAAGGAAGAATGTATCTTGCTATTATAAGATTTTCTGGTCCATAACTCACAATACAGAATACTACAGGTTGATTGGTCAGATCCATGATGCTATAGATATTGGTGTGTGACAGACATGAGTATCAAATAACTCTAAGAGTAAAGGTGAGCACGAAGATCAGAATCACAATTAAGTGCACTATGATCAAAACAAGGGGCACTCTAAACAAGGACGTGGAAGAGGTTGAGGATACCGTGGTGGATTTGAAATTCAAGGCCATGGTGGTGGATGAAGCAAATTCCCTCCCAGAACATGCTTTACATGTAGATCACTTGACCAATATAGTGGAGAAGTCCTCAGAATATTACATGTTCTTTTTGTGGGAAGAATCATAGCTATGAGAAATGCCCAAATCTTTATGAGCATCTTAACAAGAAGCATAAACAAGAGAATAAAGGTACAATGATTGTTAAGATACAACGTGCTATGGAAAATCAGTGGATACCAAAGTTGGCACCGGAACCTAAGGTTTTACCTGTGAATATCACTACACGCGCTAAAGCTGCATGTAGTAGAGAGGTGTTACATCAGAATCCTACCATCACTAAAGAGGAAATTTTTCATGCAAGGTATCTAGATCCTGTGCACTAGAAGGAGGTTTATTAGGAGACCATCAAAGTACTTAGATACCTTCAAGGGGAAATACAATGTTTAAAGGAGAAATCATGGAAGATGGAATAGAAGAAGGCAACAAAAACGGTCCAGTCAGATATTGATGAATTCAAGGAGGTATGAAAAATCTTGTGTTAGGATAATATTATTCCATTACTAGGTAGTTGGCTAAAGGGAAAACTTCCATGTGTGAATACTGAATACTTAGAATGGGCATCAGATCCTACATGAAAATATTCCCCCCATAGCTTCGATTATGATAAGGAGATCACTCTAAATGTTGTTTTCGATGGATGGCTCTTAAGTAATATATTGATTGGCACAAGTGTGGAATTAAATGTGCTTACTTTATATGCATGGGTAAAAATGGGGTGACCTTCATTGCAACCATCTTCTAATGTACTATTTATGGATAACCAAAATGAGGCCACTCTTATATGAGTTTTAAAATATGCATCCATTAATATAAAATTGGCCAATTTTAGTAGGGATTTTGAGGTCTTAGCACTTGCAGAAGTAGAGAGTTTCCCAGCTCTACTTGGGCACCCTTGGTGTTACGCAAATAATGTTGATCTTTGGTTCAACAAGGGATATATTAGTTTTGATAACAAGGAGGAAATATTTATTATCCCTTTAACAGATGGGAAATATGCGCTCTATGTTGAGCCTTTGGGTAAGGAAGATCTGAATAGGATTTATCTATGCGCTATTCGGGACCCAGAAGTACTCGAGCCATCTAAGGAAGGAATTCTTCAATGGGAAGATGCACATTCTATTAGTGATACTACAAGTATTTCTTGTGATAATTGGGCTCATTGTACTTATGAGATGGTTGGGCATGAAGTAAGGAGCACATTTATGTAGAAAATAAAACCTCGTTGCATCATGAGGATAGGTAAAAATTCTATACCTTGGTATAATTGAGAAGGAGACCATACGGTATTCCTATGCGCTATGGAGGAATAATGGATAGACCAATTGGAAATAAGAAATATGTTAGCATATACCCTATGTGGGACAACAACACACTGGTGGGTGGTTCACAGGGATAATATTGTAGAATGGAATGAAGTCACGATTGCTCTTACAACTTGGTTTTCCAGGATCAATGCATGTACTCAAATATTAAATTATCATGGTAATCAACCTATTTAGCACCATGTTCAACAGTGTGAGAGGATCTGGATAGAGGGGCATGAAGCTTTATCACCTTTGCTATGGGTTTAGAAAATTTATTCCACTTTACAAGGTTGCGCAGGAGATTGGTATGTATATGCGGAGCTACATATAGAAACTGGAAATTGGCAGGATTTGATTGTAGGTATGGTCCAGAATTTTGACTACTTCTCTACTAAAGCTCTAGTAGAAGAGGCATTAAGGGTTATAAAGTGTTTAACTATGGGAGATAGTACAAAGTCAGAAGAACTCATTTAGGATTTATTTGATGAGAATGACTGAGAAGAACACTTTTTTGAAGAAGCACAAATGCCACACTACTTAAACACGCTTGCTTGGAGAAAGAAAAAGGAAAGATGGTTTATATATTGGATGATGAAGAAGTAGAAAATCTAGATATAGATCATTCAATAGGTATGTGCGAGGTCTTGGATAGTGTGGATAAAAATGTGTGCACCTATCATGAACCTCTGAGGACAAAGAAAGTGAATAATGGTACGGATGTTGAACCTAAAGAGGCAATAATTAGAGATTATTGGTCTGAATCTGAAGTGGCAAAGATAATGAAGTTTCTCGATTATTTTCAAGACTTATTTCCTAGGGGTTACCATGAATTAAAAGGATTACATGAATCATTCGGAAAGATGAAGATAAAGCTTAAGGAAGGTGTGTGCCTGGTCAGGAAGAGACCTTACAGGATGAAACCCAACCTACACATAAAATTTAAAGAAGAAATTGAAAAGATAATGAAGTTTGGCATCATCAAGCCCCTAGAATAATTGGAGTGGGTTAGCCCCATGGTTATTAGTATAAAGAAATATGGTCAAATTAGGATTTTTGTGGATCACAAAGAATTGAATGCTGCATGTGTGATAGATCTCTTTCCTACACCTTTCACAGAGGAGATATTAGAAGGAGTTGCAGGGCGCAAAATCTATTCTTTTACAGATGGATTCTCTGGGTATCATCAGCTTCAGATTGCACATGAGGATCATAAAAAATAACTTTCACCACTGAATGGGGAAGTTTTGCATATACTATGATGTTCTTTGGTCTGAAAAATGTGCCTACTGTATTTTCTTGAATATTTGTTCAAGCATTCCAAGATTTTATTCATATTTTATTACAAGTTTACTTGGATGATTAAACAGTGTATGGAATGGTTAAGGATCATTGTGAAATTTTTTGCTTAATGTTTGAAATATGTAGATAGTTAAGCATCTCTTTGAACATCAAGAAGTGTGTGTTTACTACACCTTTTAGAACTCTCTTAGGGCACATCAACTGTAAGGAAGTTTTGTTAGTAGATCCAACTAAGGTTGTAGTTATTGTAGGCCTAGAAGAGCCTATAAGTCAGAGAGAGGAGCGTGGATTCTTGGGTCGCACTGGGTATTGTAAATTTTTTATCAAAGGATATGCTAAGGTTTCCACACCCTTGGAAGAGTTACTAAAAGGAAAAGGGACATTTTATTAGGGAGAACTGCAATATTGAGCATTCGAGACATTGAAGGAGAGACTTACTACAATGCCTATTATACATTTTCCCTCATGGGACCAAGCATTTCATGTACATGTGGATGCCTCTGGCACGACCATTGGTGTGGTGTTAGCTCATCCTGGAGAAGGTATTATAGATCATCCTATCTATTTTTCTAGTATAAATTCAGACAATACCTTCTAGCAACACCATTTGTAATTTACACCAATTGCATGGAATTAAAATACTTGGTAAACAAGCCCATTTTATAGGGGCACATATGTCGATAGGTTCTCTTATTCTAAGAATTTGATTTCACAGATGTGGTAAAACTAGGGAGAAGTAATTCTAGCCTAGACCACTTATCAATAATTCAGTCGAGGGAGGACAAATAATTGAAGATACAATGTTGAATGCACAATTGTACAAGTTATAACACACATCTTCGGAATTGGAGGATATTTCTATCTTTTTACGTACAGGTATGAAACCAGAAGGAATGAAATCCTTGGAGAGGAAACAAATTGTAATTCACGCGGCACCTTTTATGTTGATTAGTGGTGACCTATACAAGTTAGGCCAAGATGAAGTATTACGCCGATGTATACTAGAGCACGAGTGCTCGAATATCACGGAAGAGGATCATGGTGGTATTACAGGTGGGAACTATGCAGGTGATGCCATTGCGCGCAAGATTCTACTCGTTGGATTATGGTGGGAGACCCTCTACAAGGATTGTAAAGAATATTGTAAGGTGTGTGATCAATGTCAATGTGTTGGTAAACCTGGGAAAAGAGATGAAATGCCTTTGAGACCTATTCCTAGTGCAGAGCTATTTGAGAAATGGGATATAGAATTTTTGGGTTCTATTTTACCAGTCACGCATAGAAATGGATCACACTACATCATCACTTACAAAAATTATCTTACAAGGTGGGTAGAAGCAACACCTACCAAGGATTTTACAACAACTACAACAACTAAGTTCTTATGGGAAAATGTTCTTACAAGCTATGGATGCCTGTTGAGCTTGACAAGTGATAGGGATACACACTTTCTAAATGAAACGATCATGATACTATTGGATGAATTTATGATTGCGTGTCATAAGAATACACCCTATCATCCTCAAGAAAATGGGATTGTTGAGTCCTTCAACAAGATTTTGAGTGAGAAATTGGCAAAAATTTGTGACGTTGGAAGGAAATATTGGGATGATAAAGTTTCTACCGTGCTTTGGGTGTATAGAACAACATATAAGAGATTGAACAAGGCCACGCCCTTTCAGTTGGTGTTTATTACATAAGTAGTTATTACTATGGAAATCATATTACCTTATTTGTGTATTGCATGCGCTGGAGGTCTAGTTAATGAGAAAGATTTGGAAGAAAGATTTGATAAATTAATATAGTTGGATGATAGGAATGCTATAACATGTTGGAGTCAGAATTAGGAAAATGCTAGGTAGAAGGTATGGCATGGCAGGAACATGAGGGACAAAAATCTTGAGATGGGACATATGGTGCTTCTTTATGACTCTAAGTTTCTGTGCCATCCAGGCAAAATTAAAGTGCATTGGTTGGGACCATATATTATAACTCATATACTTGAATCAAGCACTTGTTAGTTAGAGAAAATTGATGGAATACGGTTACTTGGTTACTTTAATGGGAGTAGGATGAAGCCCTACTATAAATAAGTATTCTTTGGTGTTTGTAATAAGGCAATGTTGTCATTTAGACTAAGTTTTCATTTATGTATTTCCTTAATGTATTTCCTTTCTCCTCATTATGATTTTTCAATTTAGTTGGTGTTTTTTGTAATAAACATGTTTGTACACTAGAAGCTAATTACCATTCGAAGCAGTTTTATGCACATAAGACTTACCATTGGTGTGGGGTGGATATTTACAACTAGGTACACATAAAGGAACAAATTGCTACATGTTCTATTTAGGTTTGGAGAGGAGTCATTAGAAAGGATATTGCTTTAAAAATATGACCGTAGATGGAGATAACATGAGGTAAGCAGTGGCCATGGAGACTACTAGGGGAAGGTGAAGTAGCAAGGTACTTGGGTACATGGAAGTAAAATGAAGAGAAGTATGTAGATAGAAGGTAGGAAGGCATACTAAAAGGTTATAGTTAGAGTGTGAAGATGTACAACACGGAGATTGTGAAAATGGTCAATTAATAAGATGATTTTTTGTTAGTGAAGGAGTAATAAATGAACTAATTTTTTGAAAATCTATATAAGGACGTGATGCAGGTTCATTTTTACCTTTATGATCACAACTATTTGAGCAACCTAAGTGTGATTGAGCTGAGTGAGTCATATTAAGGTACGGAGAGTGTGAAACTAGATGCAGAGAGAAGATTATTGCATGGAAGAGGCTTGCATCCCCATTGGTGAAGGTTTTGAGCAAAGTAGAGGTGTTGAAAAAAAGATAGGGCATGTGGTTTCAATATAGGTGATGTATATTCGAGCTAGGGTTTGAGTTTTCTCATTATAGACAATGAAAAGGTGGATTTTTAAGATGACACCAAAGAAAGCACCTACCAAAGGCATGAAAGGAAAGAAGAAGGTAGAAGATGAAATTAAAATGGCTCCCAAGAGTAATTGTTCAGAGATGTAGTACCTAGAAGGTGTGATAGTTAGACAAGAGTAGGATTCCCACATCCACAGGTGAAAAATAAGTGACTATAACCACCATACATCTGACAACAATATGGATTTAGACACATTGTTGATTACAAAGACAAACAAGTGCACTGTGGAGGATATGCTAGTATATGATGATGTTGGGTAGAAATTGTTGAATCAGGTAGGAGTCTATCAATTGTATGAGCTCCTGTATTGTGGATAGTATGAACCATTATACCAATGGATGATGAGAAGGGTCCATGAGGACTTTTTCTATTTCACCAGATGAAGGGTTATAATCACAGAAAACCTAATTTTGACAATGACAAGATTGAAGGGAACAAGGGTAGACCTTGCTAGTGATATGAATGATAAATAAGCAATCATAGAGACAAGAAATGAGTTGGGGTATACTAAGGGTCAACACATAATGGACATTGATAAATTGAATAAGTATCTAGTGTTTTAGGTAGCAACACATTTGGTAACCAAGTTGAATGATCAAGAGAGATGGTCGTAGGTGAATACCATGTGGCTACATGTTGTGAAGAAAATGACTCAGGGAGTAGCCTCAAACTTAGCGGGCTACATTATAGACACCATTGTTGAGGAAGTGCACACATGAGAGAAGATAATTTTTTGCGCTATCCTCCTTTACCTTGTGTTTTTATAAATTGGAGTGCTCAATGGGCTAAAGAACAAGATCTGGGAGTATCCCCTAATAAACAAGTTCCTCGTGAAGAGATTTGAAAAATATTTATGTGAAGGATCAATGAGTGGGAAGTTTAAGGAAAGGGTGGAGATGTGGTATGATTTAATTTATATGACATTTGAGGAGTGGCACATTCCCAAGGAGCCACCTTTGGTGGTGGGAAAGGTGGTACATTTTTTAGTTTACCAACACTTCTGCATCACATTATTTGCTATGAGGGATGGGGAGCCTATGGTGCAAAATTCTGTATGCATTCACAACATGCTACTTCTAGGAATTAGTACACCAATTTACTAATGTGCGAAACCTAAAATTTAATGCAAACAAGGTAGAGTGTGACTACCACACTTTGAGGAAGGCATATGTGTATCCAGGCTAGGCTTCGTATATTGAAAGGCTCATCTCAGATGACATAAGTATGAATCCAGTAAGCTTGGCTATTGTGGATAATTGAGTCGCGCTCGTATACCTTTAGCTTAAGCCTAAGATGGAGAATAAAAAGTATGTAGAAAATGTGTTTGTGCTCCCAGGGCCACCTAAAGGAAAATATACAGTGGAGAACGTGTCAGCCCCACAAACTATAGAAACTATAGCGGTGGATGAGTAGGATGAAGAACATGAAGATAGTGGAGGTTTAGATCATAGAGTCCAAAGGTAGCCCACAGAAAGAGTAGATCTTGAGTGTGTGGGTACTCCACCTTAGGTATAAGAAGAAGATGAAGACTTGGATGTATAAGTAGTCCATGGAGAGCACCACTTTAAAAGGGTATTTAGAAGAACAATGACCCAAGGCACGGGAACCCCATATCCTATGAGGAGGTCACCATGACTCCCTCCTCAGAAATAGACAATTGAGAGGAATAAGGGAAAAGTAAAGCTGAATAAGGAGGTGGAGGAGTCTATAGAGAGCACGTCGAGAACCCTTGTACAACAAGAAGATGTGTAAGAACCAAGGGATGATGATATGAAGGAGGAAGAGGAAGGTGTAAAGGAGGTAGAAGAAATAAAGCATGATATTGCTAAAAAAATCGAAGATCCAACTCCAAACCTTGGCACTCAAGTTCTTAAGGGGTCAAGAATGAGGAAAACTAGTGGGGAGTATGTTGGGCCAAATATGGGCTATGATGAGGACACCAGTAAAATTTTATGTGCCCATTTCTAGAGCACAATGGGCCTTAAGGGGTTGTATGAATGGGAGTTGATGGACCTAGAAATGGTCACTATGCATATGAGGAAACAACTGTCCTAGTCCATGCAAACTCACATGGACGAGCTCGATTTTTATGTATGTGAGGAGTCATGTGTGTCTCAGAGACTGAAGAAGGCACTGTAGAGTAGGAACATGACTATAAAGTGAACTCTCATGTTTGATGAGCAGGTGAGCAATTCCTTGGTTAAGGTATCTACAGAAGTGTCATAAAGGAACATAGATAAGGATGCCACTATTAGAGCAGTATGAGAATATAACAAGGAAAAAGCTACAAAAATAGCACATCTAAAAGGGGAGAAGGACTTAGAAAAAAAATAAATTAATCCTTCATCAACATGGTAGAATAAGTTGGCGATTATGTCAAGAAAGCAAGACTGCAGTTAGAGTCTAAGATACCTAAAAAGTTTCCTTCAGCTATGCATTATGTGTGCACGTTAGTTGATTTTTTGCTTGAGGATGGACCGATTCGCATGCCAGCACCAAAGGACACTGAACAAGCAAAAGAGAGAGAAAGGGCCTCCGTGATTAGAAATATTTCATTGTATAAGGCATTTCTCCAAGATTTACAAGATGAGTTTAAGAAAGTAGATCAACCTTTGAACATATGCATAGTTCCAGATGCAGTGATTAGGATCAGAACTATATTTAAAGATAATGAAATTCTGAAAGCAATGAAGGATGAGATTGTAGGGTGCACAAAGATATTGGCGTTAGTGAATCAAAAATGTGAAGCCCTTGCAATAACACAACATCTGCATAAGGAGAGGCTGGATGAGCTTTTAAAGATCATAGCACAAAAGATGTATCTTCTGGAGGGAAGGATGTTTGTTATGGCTGATGTTTTCATAATATTGTAGAATGAAAAGGGAGAGATGACCTAGGATGAGTTGGAATCTATCACTGCAGACGTTCCAGAAAAGACCAGAAATGAACTAGATGATTGGCAAGCCTTGGAGGCCACGATTAAAGACAAATATTTAGAGTTGATCCTTCCAGTTGAAGAAGAGGGTGCTAGAAAATAGAAGTTCATTATTTTTAAAGTAATTCTTTACATTATTTCATTATTATTATTTATTCTTTAGGAACATCAGGAGGAACCCCGTTTCTAGGACAACAATGTAGTTTAGTGTGGGGTAATGTTGAGCAGACAAAATATGACACTAAGGAGAGGGAACATAGAAGATTCATGCATGGTAGCAAGGCATATTTGAGGGTGTAAAAGGATAAGGAAGGAAATGTGCGTGAAAGATAGATTTATTTGGGGCTTAGCCATTTTCATGGTTACTTGATATTTTTGGAGATATGGTACGGAGTACACAATTTTATGGAGACTTGTGCCACACGCAAATGATATTTTGGGAATAGTATCTACTAAGCTTCATGCATGAGTTTAAGTTGATAATAATATTACTACTACCAGTTAACTGTAAGAGATCTATTATTAGCGCACTTACATGTGTGCATATTATTATAAAGGTGCATGAATATTTTCAGCATGTGACCTATTTTCGGAAGTGCGTAAATGGTGAAGGGAAAGTCCCCACCCTTATAAATATGTATTAATCTATGTAGTTAGAGAGATATACATTGTTTATGAGATATTGTGGAGTTAGGCATTCAGATTTGATGCGCGCATAAACTTATGATACTACCTATTATAAGAAGCTTTTGTATTTACTGTGTTTTAATATAATGGAGTGTATTGGGTGAATAATGGTGTTAAACATGAATGTAAGTAACTATTGAATGGTTGACTTCATTATGTTTATCAATTAATTCATGATTCTTGTAGATCTATATCTAGAATATGCTCTGTGGAATGTTTATGCTATTTATGTATCTAAATACATTACATCTTCATCATGTTCACATCCTTCATAAGCAACTCTAAGGAAGGGCCTGGTACCTTTGCACACTTTAGGTGAGCACTCAACTCAGGTTGGTTGATGTGGTAGTGTGATTGGGTTATTCGTTGTAAATTATAGGCTACATCAATAGGACGTGGTTACGGTGGCAGGTGAAGGGGGAATAGAATTCTCCTTCAATAGGTCACCATCATCTAAAAGAACATCTAAATCATAGAGTTGAATTCAAATGTTTTTGAGGGATTTATAACCTTCAAAATCATGCCCTGGGGAGTGGTGATATAAACATATTTTAGTATTGTCAAACTCTTCTGGTTTGGGATTGAGTGGATCATAAGGCTTGGTGAGTAGCAATGTGATCACAAAGGTTTCTATCAACCTAGAGAGGATGTTAGAATATGATACTACTAATGGATCACCATGAGAATTCAGTTTTGGTTTGGATGAAGGCATGGGTGATTTTTGTGAAGGAGGTGGAGTTGGGTGTTGGGTGTGTTTAAATATTTTTTTCGTAGGTAGTGTGGGTTTTGGTTTTGGTTGCACCTTCTTGGGTAAAGGTTCTGGAGTAGAGAGCAAAGAAGAAGGGGATGTAGAAGGTTTGGGTGTGTGAGTTAATGAAGGTGACAATAGAGGTGTGGGTAGTGGCATAGTTTTAGGTAATGCAGAGGGTGGTAGTAAATGATAAGGTAAAGGCATAGGTGATAAACAAGATTGGGCTAGAGTAGGTGATCGAGGTGATAGTGTGGGATGCTTCACTTTAATTTTTCCTTGGGAAGGAGTTTGCTTGACTAAGGTCAGTGGATGTGGGCCTAATATTGATGGAAGTGGGAAAGGTGAATAAAAGGGTATGGGAGAACCCGGGGTACGAGGCTTAGGAAGTTGGTTCTTCCTCTTAGGCACAGGAATAGACTTGGTGGTGATTTGTGAAGAGGTGTTCAAATCTAGTTTCATGGGGGGGGGGTGGACTAGACTAGGTATTGAAAAGGCCCCTAATGTAGTGCTAGGTTAGGTGCAGGTGAAAGCTTAGGTGTAGATGAATTTTTGGGTATAGGTGAAGGTTGAGGTGAAGGTAAGGTTGATGAAGAGGAGGCTAATACGACCGACTCAAATGTGACAAATTTATTTTCCTTGAATATTTTAGGATAGATCATCGAAGTATCCAGAGACAATATTTGTATTTAGGTAAGTACTTGGAGACAAAGGTGCCCTAGAACATGGTGTGGTCAACATTCTCTAAATGATCGACCAAATGAGATAATGATGTAGAGGTAGAAGAAGATGGGGACAACTTGGTGGTAATCCTTATGAAAAATTCTAAGGTTTGTGAGACAAGAAAGTTTTTGTCTTCTGAATCTATAGGTAGAAGTGATGCAATAAAGTTAACATGATCCTAGAAGACCCTAGGAGATGCATCACTGACAGGAAGAGAATATAAAAGTTTTTCCTCTATGGGTCAAGGATGGGGAAAGGTAGGTGGTGTAGACTCTTCCTTAGGTAGAGAAGAGGATAAAATGGAATTTTCTTTGGGTAGAATCATGGGTACTATGGACTCCTTAATAGGTGACAGAATAAGGGGGTAAGCACCTTTTTTATGAAGGAGTAGGTGAGGTAGGAACTTCCATGGGTAGAGGATTAGGTGAAATAGGATCTTATGTGGGTAGAGGATCTTGCACAAGAATTTCATCGATAGATGGGATGGAAGGCACCTGAGTGGGGGGGACAAGTACTATGTCAAAGATGATATGGACCTCATGAACATTGGTGTCATTACTAGAGGTATCTCCAACCTGATTTGATAAATGGGTATGGCTTGGAAAAGGTTTCTTACAGACTTAAAGGTTTTGATTTTTAGGCATGTTAGGGTTGTCTAGGAAAAGATATCCATTATCTAACATTTCCTAGATTTTTTTTTGAATGTTTTAAAATTTATGTCATTATGCCCCCTAACACGGTGATAGTTACAATAGTCATTCTCCTTATACCATGCAGGTACAGGACAAGAAGGGTCAAATCCAAATTGGTGGAAGGGTGATGGCTCTTAATTTTAACATATTTTTCAATACAGAGGAGTAAGGTTCTCCTATGGGTGTATAACATATATGTTCATACTTATACTAGAAATTATAAACATGGGAAAGATTAGAAAGAGGTTTCAGTTGGTTTTAAAGATGAGAAGGGACACCATTCAAGACCATCGCGTTGGGGGATCCTTTTTCCTTAGAATGACTACTAGAATGAACATTTTGTGGTTTAGAATAAGAAAAGGAGTCCTTTTATTTAAATAGAGCACTCTTGTTGTGTAATTATAGTTTCTTCTCTTTGATACCACAAATTTATAACTTCCGAGCCATGGTGAACATGTCATCAAATGTTTGGAATATTTGTACTTGAAGAGTTGGTGAGATGTGCCTAGAACAAGCCCTAGTTAACAACTATATTAGATCAGTTTGTGGAAGCTGAAAGGCAAGTTGATTTATGATACCCCACCAGTGTGCGATAAATTCAATGATAGACTCTTCCTCGTATCGACGAGTAGAACATAAATCAGTCATGGAGACGTTCTTGGAGATATTTATGGAGAAGTGGTCTAGGAAGGTCTGGGATAATTGATTAAAGGAGAAGATTGAGTGATTTGGTAAAGAACTGTAGCAATCTAAAGTGGGTCCTATCAATAACATGGGAAAATTACTAAGAAGCAAGGTGTCATTGTGGGTGATCAGATAAAATATGTGTTTAAATGATTGCAGGTGTTGTTATGGATCTTCCTTGATATTAAATTGATTAAAATTAGGCATCTCCCAATGTGCAGGATAAATATGAATATGTATAGATGGATGAATAGGATCATTACATATTTCATCATAAGTCAAGGTATTACGAGAGTTGGAAATAGATGCTTTAAGGGTCTACATAGTATCCATCATCATATTTATAAGATCCGTTGTAGGGTTCGATTGAGGGACCCCTCCGCAGTATAAGGCGATAGATGAGGTGGATAAGTCATAGAGGACACACCACTGTATGGTGGTGCTAAATAAGCAAACTATAATGGGGGTATGTAAGAGGGAATAGATGATGAAGACATGAACCCTAAATAAGAACTAGAAGTGACAGATGGTTATTGAGGCATGGTATAGGTAGAAGGAACTTGTGTGAAGATATTTGTAGCAATAGGTGGAAAGGATTTGGGTATGGAAAGGACCATGTTCTGGAAGGGGGTATGATATTTCAAAGCAACAGGTGGCTAAGAATCAATGGGTACATGAGGTGTTGATGATGAGGGTATCCCTACACTAAGATTTATAGATAATGGTGAGGTAGATGTCAAAGTGGCAACACACATTGAAGGTGTGATAGATGCCGTAGGTGCGATAGATATCGAAAATGTAGGGATGATATGAGAAATGACAGGTGGTGAGGTGGAAGTAGGTAACTCTACACTAGGGTTGGATGATATAGAAGTGGGGGTGAGAGCGGGAGGAATGAAGATATGCATACTGTATATGAGTTGTCTTGATGAGTCTTGGGTAGAATAATGGGTGAGGTAATACTGTAAGGCTGCAGGATTGTGATACATGAATTTCATGAATTCCTCATCACCTACATGTATAGTGGTAGAAGTAGTGGGGTCAATGGGTAAATAAATAGGATGTGGTTAGGGGCTAGGAGGTAGCGGCTGACGACAAACATGAAAAACTAGAGTGATAGCTTACTGACATGTCAAAACCATGTGAATGGTGGAATATGATACAGAAACACAGAAATAGAAGATGGGAAAATATGGAAAAATAAAAGTAGGTTTTTGTTTCTGATAAAAATAAAAAATAAAGAAACTGACATCAGTTGGGTAACTTTTTCCGGTTGGTAAAAATAACCGACGACAGTCACTGGACTAGTGTCAGTTACTAAAGATAATCAAAATAATTAGAAATATGAAGGTGAAATAGGTAAAATAGATGAAACTAGACTTTTTTAATGGTGACAAAGGCTTAGAAATGAGTGTAGTAAATGAGTCTGAATCACAAAAATGTATAAATATGAATTAAACATTTTTTTGGACAAAATGACCAATATAATAGGAAACCGTTGCTGGTATGATGACTGAATTAATTTCAGTCACTTGATCAATGCCGATTATTATGAATTTCAATAAGATGATGAAAATTTGAATTTAAGGTGAATTAAGTCAACATAAAAACACACTCACAAGATGAGTATGGAAACAAGATGTCCTATCACACTCAGAAAGAACTAGAATACACTAGTTATGATTGTGGAGTTTGAAAGAATATAAAAAGTGAAGAATTGTTCTCACAACTCAAAATGTAATTCACGTAAATCCTAGGTATCATATTTTAGTGTTAAGAGGATTAAGCCTTTTTAAACTGACTCTAAATGAAATAAAGTTTTTGGATAATGAAGGTTCCATATAAGAAATCTATGGTTATTTTATGGTTATTTTTGGATAAAGAGAACTGATATACCTTTCAGTATGTCTGGTCCAAACTCTGATATGACAAACTATCTAAAACATCAGGTGGTGCAAACTTTTAACAAGTTGTTAAATCCTTGTCATATTCTTCCTGGAAACAAAGTGTTTAAGAAATGTGTAAATTATTTAAGTGGTTTGGCCTTGGAGTGTGTGCAAAATTGTGAACTATGCTTAATCCAAATCTAATCACAAAGTGGTCATGACCTCCACCATGTGATTGCTAATTAAATCTATGTGATCTAATGCAACACTCAAAGGATGAAATGCACAAATTTTAAACCCAAATAAAAAATGATATTCGATGTAGCAAAAGGAGAATAGGAAGAGGAATGCTCTTTCACTAAATTAAGTACAAAAGAAAAGAAGTGCTCCTTTTAAGCACCAAAGGAAAAATTTATTTTAGACAAATAGAAAGAAGAGAAGATTTACTAAGGAGAGATTTAGTGTGATTTTTTCATAAAAGAAACAAAAACATAAATGCACCCTATATGAAAAATGAAAAGAACCCAGAAGATGGGGTCCCAGTAGGTGTGCCAAAATGTTTCACCGCAAAGTTTTGATAAAATAGATAAGAGGTAAGTATGAGGAGGAATACCTGTGATAGTCAAAGATAGGTTGTGTACGCGTTGAATGTTGACCAAGATGATTGTGAAAATATTCCCTTTGGCTAGCAGAAACTACCTAAAATAGAACACAAGACCACAAGAGAGAGTTAAACAATAAATGATAGTGGGCTACCTAGCGTGTGCTAGACCTAGAAAGTGTGATACTTCCTAAAAGACTATCAATTCACTATTGTAAACAATTTAATGCAAGAAAGAGCATAAATAAATAAATCTTACTATAGTTGATATGATTTAGGAATCTCATATAAATACAATAAGAAAATATAATCTAACAAAAAAATTTATGATTAAATTTAAAACTTTGGTGAGGTAATATTGGTTTGTAGGTCTGTCAGAGGCTATAGGTGAGGTCAGGAAAATATTTGATGAATTTTGGGAGGGTTTTGAATGAGTTATTAACTTGCTAGTTTGGGCTATTTCACCAGTCACAAAGACCATTATTTATTAGGTGATCGATGTCGGTATTGGTAAATGACCAACACCAGTTGGGTGACTAATGTTGGTAGGGGCAATTGGGTAGAAATATTAAAAATAGGTTTATGTGAGCTCTTTGTGATTATAAAGAGATTTGGGAAGGATCAGATGATATTTTTGGATTTGTAAGAAGACTTAGAGGTGATAAAATGGGAGTTTGGGCAAGGTGTTAAGGCTCTATGGGAAAATGGTAAGAAAGAGGTGCTGTAGGAGAGGTCTGGGTATGAGAAGTGATAGAATGAAATAGATAACAAGTAAATAACTAATCTAATGAAACCTATGATAAATTAGAGATATACTTGTGAAATAGAGATGAATGGAAGAAGGTTGTGGTGGTTGTAGAAGAAGGTGGTTCCAAAAAAATGCATCAACAACAAGACGACACAATGCTTCCTTGTGAGTGCATTAGAACTCTAGACCAATATGTTGATGAATGGTGTGGTGTCTTAACACTTTTAGGGCCTCTTGTATGTCACAGGATCATTGAAAATATTGAGATTCAGTATGCAAGGTCGCAAGAGCTAGAAAAATAGATTCTGAAAATGCACAAAGAGTTTGGAAATCTTATTTAAGGTAACTAACGACGCTTAGGTAACTAGCACCGACCAAGGGATAATCAGAATCGGTTAGGGACAAATGGTCATATTTTCTAAAAATAGCCAAATTCTTCCTAAATTTAGTGTGATTGAGATTTTGGTTCGAGGTCAAGAGTGTGGAATAATGTTAAATAGAGTAGGAGATTAGTTAGAGAGATAATAGGACATTAAGATTAGGGTTGGAATAAGGCCTAGTTGGTTAGGGAGAGTGGGGACTTGGTCTAGGCTAATTGATGAGATCGGAATATGTCTAGGGTGAGGTGGAGAGGTGAGGTAGATAATTAACTTAATTTTAGTAATTAAATTAATTTAAATGTGTGTAAGTGGGAATGGTGGGAGAATAGTATTGAATTAATTAATAAAAAGGGGTTTTAAGGGTTGCAACCCAATTTTGGATGTCTACACCCACACTGCATGCTTATACTACCTCAACCTTTGGTTATTTGTTTCAGATATTTTTCTAACTTGTTTCACCACCAACTGAGAATCACCTTTGAAAATGAGATTCTTAATACCTTTCCTCCAATAAACTCTAAAACCAAGAATCAGTGATTCATACTCAGCTATATTATTTATGCACTCAAATTTTGACTTGAAGTAAAAACTAAAAGATCTGTGGTTTTGGGAAATCAAGACTAATCGAGCCCCATTTCCAACACTAGAGCATGTTCCATCATAATTCATGGTCTAAAGAACATTGATCTATTCAAGTTGTGCTTTCATATCTACACACTGATCTTAAAAATCAGGAAACCCTATAAATTTACCCAATTGTGTATCAATAACCAATAATGCATAAGAATCATTTAGGGTGTCTTCTATGAGGTGAAACATCTTGTCTTCCCTTTTTAGCTTGATTATTTTCCCTTCCAGAGGTATGGAAGCAAAATACATCCATATACAAAATTTCCCCCTACATTAGCTACCCATTTTTTTGATAATAACATGCCCCATTGGACAAGGCAGTCAACTATAAAAACATTGATATTCAGATATTTACCAGGGTAAGAAACAAGCTCTACCACCAAGCCTTTAACATACCCAAACATAGGCACCTCCTTAGAATCTATAAAAAAAAATTTCCCAAAAGAAGTTGTGATCTTGATGTCTAACTCATTCATGACTTCAAATGACATGATGTTATAGCAAGACCCTAAATCAAACATGTAATTGTGGAGAATCCTCCCATTAACAATAAGAGTGGTAAAGAAAGGATCTACATCTAATTTTGATTCAACCATGGAAGAACCTAAATATATGTCTAAAGGTACCTCAACACTTTATTGATCTTATTTAATTTTAACTTTAAAAATAGTGGGAGGAGTCACCCTATTACTAGTAGTCCTTTCTTTGACAACTATATCCTCCTTTAACCCCAGATATTCAAATTCCCTTATTATGTGTTATGGAATCCTAAGCAATTTTACAATGGGGAAAATGATCTTTATTTGGCTTAATATTTGGGCCATATCACATGTGGTATATTTATGTAAGGATGTAGTGGGGGTAAGGGTGACTAATTTTTCTAATGGAATGTTGTCCTTTATTGCTTGGGCTAGGGGAGAAGTACTTGAATTTAGAGTAATGGCTGGGCCTTTATCTAACATACTTCTATTAGGAGTCTATTTGGGGATATTAGTTAAGATATGCATCTTTTCTTTGGGAGATGGGGTAGGTCCCTTTATTTGTCTATTATGTAAATTATATTCCTTTTCTTGGGAAATATTATCATTTATTAATAACTCCATATCTTATTTTGAAGGAATTTCACTCGTTCCAACATACATACATCATTAAATTTGTTTTATTCATCTTCATATTCATCATCACAAGGATGATTACAAGGAACATGAGGCAAAATAAATTTATCACACTGCTCAATAGTGTGCTCCTCCTCTACCACATAAATTAGTTCCATCAATGGATCCAGGATTATCTTGTTATCTCTGAAGACATGTTACTTGTTTATTGAACCCATGTGTCATTTTCCTTTGTCCTCTTCTCGATGATATATTTATGATGATTTCGAAATCTATTATGTCTCAGGGCATGTTGTCGAGCTTGAGGATTAGGATTTAAGCCCTTCTCTTTGTTTCACTCGGAATGTTTTGGCTTCTGGGAATAGAGTTGCTTCTATCCTTTCATTCCTTTTAGAAACAGATGAGGTTAGGGTTAGGAGGAATACCTGTTGAATGTCGAGATGGTGTGCGCGTACCGTAGAGAAAGATCAGGCTGACTGCGGAGAACTCCTTTTTGTCTTAGAAGGACTACCTGCAAATAAGAACACAAGACCACAAGATTTTGATTAAACAATAAATGAGGAAACTGCCTTGGGCCCAGGAAATATAAAACTTCCTTTCGAAGGTGGTCAGTTCCCTTGCTAATATGAATTAACACAAAAGACTGCAAAATATCAATTAAATTGTTTCGTTAAACTGGGTAGGGGAAAGGTTGGTTTTCTGGTTTTGATGAGAGGAACCGATGCCGGTTACTGATAACCGATGCCAGTTACTAATAACCGATACCGGTAGGTTCTGGGATCTTCTTGGTAGCTATGGTGTTTTGTAAGGCTGGTTTATGGATGATATTAGGAAATGGGATGATTAGAAGCAAAAGAATGACAGTTAGATGCAATGGCACGTTGGGTAGTGGATTCAGGAACTAATTTAGGAGGACTGAGATTCAAGAAGCATAAGAAATGTTATAACAAAGGACATGCAAGATGTGACTTACTGGTTTTGACCAAGATGCAAGTTGATCTCCTTGGTTGTAAACACTTCTGGTTTCTTTACTCATCTCTGCTCTGTCAAGTGAAGATCTGGACTCTGTTCCTCGCTCGCAATGCTCTCTGTTGATCCAGAAATCCTTTGACTGATCTCCAAAAATGAAATCCAGAGGTATGGAAGCAAAATACACATATACAAAATGCCCCTACATTAGCCTACCCATTTTTTTGATAATAACATGCCCCATGGACAAGGCAGGTCAAATATAAAAACAGTGATATTCAGATATTTACCAGGTCAGCCACCAAGCTCTACCACCAAGCTTGAAAATACCCAAACATAGCACCTCTCCTTAGGAATTATTAAAAAAAATTCCCAAAAGAAGTTGTGTCTGATGTCTAACTCATCATGACTTAAATGCATGTGTTATAGCAAGAACCTCAAATCAAAAAGAATTGTGGAGAAGAGAATCCTCCCATAACAATAAGAGTGGTAAAGAAAGGATCTACATATACTTTGATTCAACCATGGAAGAACATTAAAATATATGGTCTAAAGGTACCTCAAACTTTATTGCGCTTCATTAATTTTAACTTTAAAACTAGGGGGAGGAAGGAGTCACACTATACTATAGTCCTTTCTTTGACAAACTATATCCTCCTTTAACCCCAGGATATTCAAATTCCCTTATTATGTGTTATTGAAGCCTAGCAATGTTGTACAATGGGAATGATCTGTATTTGGATTAATATTTGGGCCATATCACATGTGGGATATTTATGTAGAGGATGTAGTGGGGGTAAGGGTGACTAATTTTTCTAATGGAAGTGGTCCTTATTGCTTGGCTAGTGGAGAAGTACTTGCATTAGAGTAATGGCTGGGCTTTATTAATATTCTATTAGGAGTATTATTTGGGAGATTAGTAAGATATGCATCTTTTCTTTGGGAGATGGGGTTTAGGGCCCTTTATTGTCTATTAGGTAAATTATATTTCCTTTCTTGGGAAATTATTTCATTATAAAAACTCCCTATCTTATTTTGAAGGAATTTAAATTTAGAATCACTCGTTTCCACATACATAATCATAAATTGTTTTATCTCTCATATTAGTAACACAAGGATGATACAAGGGCACATGAGGCAAATCAAAAATAAAATTTATCACACTGCTCAATAGTGTGCTCCTCCTCTACCACATAAATTAGTTCCATCAATGGATCCAGGATTATCTTGTTATCTCTGAAGACATGTTACTTGTTTATTGAACCCATGTGTCATTTTCCTTTGTCCTCTTCTCGATGATATATTTATGATGATTTCGAAATCTATTATGTCTAGGGCATGGTTGTCGAGCTTGAAGGATTAGGATTTTAAGCCTTCTCTTTGTTTCACTCGGAATGTTTTGGCTTCTGGGAATAGAGTGCTTCTATCCTTTCATTTCCTTTTAGAACAGATGCGGTTAGGGTTAGGAGGATACCTGTTGAATGTCGAGCTGGTTGTACGCGTACCGTTAGAGAAAGATCAGGCTGACTGCGGAGAACTCCTTTTTGTCTTAGAGGACTACCTGCAAATAAGAACACAAGACCACAAGATTTGATTTAAACAATAAATGAGGGGAAACCTGCCTTGGGCCCAGGAAATAAAACTTCCTTTCGAAGGTGGTCAGTTCCCTTGCCTAATATGAATTAACACAAAAGACTGCAAAATATCAATTAAATTGTTTCGTTAAACTGGGTAGGGAGGAAAGGTTGGTTTTTCTGGTTTTGATTGATGAGAGGAACCGATGCCGGTTACTGATAAACCGATGCCAGTTACTAATAACCGATACCGGTAGGTTCTGGGATCTTCTTGGTAGCTATGGTGTTTTGTAAGGCTGGTTTATGGATGATATTAGGAAATGGGATGATTAGAAGCAAAAGAATGACAGTTAGATGCAATGGCACGTTGGGTAGTGGATTCAGGAACTAATTTAGGAGGACTGAGATTCAAGAAGCATAAGAAATGTTATAACAAAGGACATGCAAGATGTGACTTACTGGTTTTGACCAAGATGCAAGTTGATCTCCTTGGTTGTAAACACTTCTAGTTTCTTTACTCATCTCTGCTCTGTCAAGTGAAGATCTGGACTCTGTTCCTCGCTCGCAATGCTCTCTGTTGATCCAAAAATCCTTTGACTGATCTCAAAATGCAAATTCCGATCAGTTGTTTGGTTTGGGGAGCCCATTCCAGGGGAAACGATGCGGTTGCGTAAACCGACGGCGGGTCGAGTAGGAACCGGAATCGGTAAGGAAAAAAAGTAGGCTCTTTTTAGTAAAATAGCCCACACCTCCCCTACTCGGGCTCCCGAGAGATTAGTTGCGGGCTTGAGTCCAGTGGCTAGACGGTGGCGTTGGGTGGAGTAAGGAGGGGCATTCGTTATGGATGTGAGTCTAGACCAAGTATGGGGTTTAATTAGCGTTTAGGTTAGGTTAGGCTAGGTCTGATTGAGGTGAGCAAATGTGCCGGTGGGCGGGTACGGGTGATGTGGATGATCAACTAAAGGTAAAAATAAATTAATTGTGTAAAGTTAGTTAATGAGTGTTTAGGTTGCGAAAGGGATGTGGGTCACAGGGGGTCGTAAGACACGGACTTTGGTGTAACATTAGCCCCTTATTGGCGTTGTAGATTGTTCTGTCAAGCTGTGCAGACAATAATATGAAGTGGTTTCTCATTGTTAAGGATATAGGTAATCCCCCTCAAATCTATCATAGATTGAGTGAATGGGAAATCAGGGATAGGGTTGATTAAAGGGTATATGTGTAGAGAGGATGGTAAGGTGGTGGGGTAGGTCCAAGGAAGCAGACGCATGTTGAAATGCAATAGTACGATGAGGGTACATGATTTGACAAGCAAACTAGCAATGTGTAGGCAAAGGTCAATAGTTTATCCAAACAAGGGTGATATAATCCTGGTATCCAAGGCATAGGAAGTAGCTCCAGGGTATATAACAGGTGAGGTACAGGAATGTTTAGGCATGTTCGGCAGTACCAAATGGTTGGTTTGGTTGAGATAAACGTCACGATCTAGGTCTAGGCAAAGTTGGTCGACAGATCAAGTCAAGGACCCTAATCATGCTAAAACACGAACAGGTGAGCTCGATTGAACAAAAGGTACATGATGGATGGATAAAATAAAACGTTGATTGTGGGTATGGTATTGAAGTGATACGGCCTTGGGTCAGGCCAAGTGGTTGGGCGGTGGCCCTGGGTCAGGTTAGATGGGTAGGTTGAGGCCTTGGGTTGGGCTGGATAGGTAGGTTGAGGCCTTGCGTTGGGCCTAATGGTTAGGGCGAGGCCTTGGGTTGGGTCGAATAGGTAGGGCGAGGCCTTGGGTCGGGCCAAATAGGTAGGTTGAGGCCTTGGGTCGGGCCAAATAGGTAGGGCGAGGCCTTAGGTCGGGCCAAATAGGTTAGGGCGAGGCCTTGGGTCGGGCCAATTGGTAGGTTGAGGCCTTAGGTGGGGCCGAATGGTAGGTTGAGGCCTTGGGTCGGGCCGAATAGGTAGGGCGAGGCCTTGGGTCAGGCCAAATAGGTAGGGCGAGGCCTTGGGTCGGGCCGAATAGGTAGGTTGAGGCCTTAGGTCGAGCTGAATGGTAGGTTGAGGCCATAGGTCAGGCTGGACAAGTGAACAAATGTTGTGCAGCAAAGGTGGATAGAGGCGATATTGGTGAAAAAGAGGCAAGGAGTAAATAAGGGCAAAGAATGGGGTGAAAGTTGGGTAGCGAACCGATGTCGATTCTGCATGACCGATATCGGTTAAGGGACCGATACCGGTTCCTTAGGGCAAAATGAAACCGATATCGGTGAAAGGCGAAAACCCTATAAAAAGAAAAATACGGCTTGTCATTGTCACTTTTGTTATTTGCAATCCAAATCGACTTGTCTGACGTGGAGACTTGGGATTAGAGGCTGGATTGAGTGAGGTGGAGCTATTGTATTGGCGGAGAGAGTTGATAGTGGGCCCGATTAAGGAGGAGGCAGCAGTTGATTGGCCGGGGACCCAGCAGATCATGATTGGAGCCATGGCACAGGCAGGAGGAGCTAGAGGGGCTGGACCAGCTGGATCGCCACCACCCATCCCACCACGATGACGTGTCGTGGTTCGGGTAGATTGGAAACTCTTTAATTTGGTGATTTGGTTGTATTATGCTAAATTGGGGGTTTGGGTAGGAATTAACCTTTTTTAGGAAATAATGAGAAAATGGAAATGATTTGAGAAAGGGAGAGGGTAGATAGGTTAGATAGGCTAAGGTGGGTAGGTGGGTAAGTTTTTAGGGTTTTTGGGTGGGTAGATGGGTAGAAATAGGTAAAAAATGGGTTTTGGGGGCCGCGCGAGGGTTCGGCTTCGGGAGAGGACAGTGACCGATGTCGGTCACTAAGTGACCGGCATCGGTCGCACAATTTTAGGGAAAGGGTGGGTTGTTGGTGACCGGCGTCGGTCATGTATCGGCCAGCGTCGGTTGTGGGTTTGTGTAGGGGTTGGGTTGGGTTGGGGGTGGGTGTGGGGTTAGGTTGGGTGTTTTGGGTTGTGGGTGGGAGTGGGAGTGGGGGTGGGTTGGTTGTTTTGGGTTGTTGGGTTGGTTTGTGGGTGGGAGTGGGGGTTGGGTTAGGGGTGGAGAAGGGTTAGGTGTGGGGTTAGGTTTTGGGTTTTTGGGTTGGGTTGTGGGTCGATGTGGGGGTTGGGTTAGGGGTGGAGAAGGGTTAGGTGTGGGGTTAGGTTTTGGGTTTTTTGGGTTGGGTTGGCTTTTGGGTTTTTGGGTTGGGTTGCGGGTCGGTGTGGGGGTTGAGTTAGGGGTGGAGAAGGGTTAGGTGTGGGGTTAGGTTTTGGGTTTTTTGGGTTGGGTTGGGTTTTGGGTTTTGGGTTGGGTTGCGGGTCGGTGTGGGGGTTGGGTTAGGGGTGGAGAAGGGTTAGGTGTGGTCGGGGGGATAAAAAGGGGTGTTTAGATGATAAAGTAGATGTTGTAATAAAGAGTAGGTCTAAGGATGTGGGTTGGTTTTGCAGGCACGTCAGCAGTTGACGATGCGGGATAGGATGCCCCTGCTGTTGGTGCGGATGAGGCCACATGTATCTGCAGCTCATTGGGCCATCATGCGTGAGGTGGGACTCGACGGAGTCTAGAGGTACAAAGCGATAGAGAGAGATCACAGCCTGATGGTCACCCTCATCGAGAGATGGGATCCGGCGACTAATGTCTTCCATCTCCTTGACTGGGAGATGACCGTCACATTGGAGGATGTGTATCGCATCCTTCGGTTACCTATCGAGGGAGAGGCAATCTTCCAGGTAGATTCAGAGACTGCGATGGACAGCATACTGCAGGTTTTTGGGGATGCAGTCGCGCTACTGACCTACCATAGTACGAGTATTGGGTACGGTGACATGTACCGTGCACATCGTCACGAGACACGACTAGCTGTGTTGATGATGGTTGGGATCACCTACTTCGCCCTCCTGGACTCAGAGGGAGGCCGCTTCCCACGAGCATTGATGGGGGTACTGCTGGAGATGGTGGAGGAGCACACCTGTTACGCCTGGGCACCAGTATATTTGGTGCAATTATACAGGGAGCTATGGGGCTATCGCCGGAGGAGGTGATTTGGTATTTGTTCTACATTTTTGTTGCATTGTTGGGCATACGAGCACATCGTATGCATTAGGCCAGTAGGGTTACCCCAGCAGCCAGGGCCACAGGTCATATACCGATATGGCTTTCAGAGGTTGGTTGGGGGTCGTGGGCCAGCCACGAGCAGTTATGGCAGGTCAGGATGTGGCATACTATAGACATCTGCTAGAGGGCCTTACAGCAGTAGACATTATATGGAGACCCTACCGAGGTCACCATCCTGGCAGAGGAGCCCGCTTACAGTTGCACCTAATCCAGTACACATTCTGGATAGCAGGACGGAGGCCAGGAGAGTACGAGCGGATACCCCTGGAGAGGGTACGCAGGCAGATGGGGCTGCGACAGGACGAGCCACCTCCTGTTCCTCAGTACAGGAGAGATGATGTAGAGGCCCCACTGCCTGCACCACAGCCTTTGGATCCAGATTGGGTAGCAGAGAGGCCAGCAGGTGAGGGTATAGATGATGCTGGTGTGCACGGGAGCATACAGGGTGTGGTGGGCTGGGCAGAGAGCAGCCAGGATTAGTACCAGCCTGCACAGCCAGGACTTGGCTGCAGTGATAGGAGAGAGAGATCAGCTCAGGGGTCAGGTGCAGCTCTTACAGGGGCAGCTAGCTACAGCACAGGCACAGATAGGTGTCTTACAGGGGCAGCTAGCCCAGGCACAGGCACAGGCAGCACCACCACCAGCACCACAGCCACAGGTGCAGGTACAGGTACAGGCAGCAGTACAGGTACCAGCACCACCACCAGCAGCGGTACAGCCATAGCCCCAGGCATAGGTACAGGTGTAGGTACCACAGCCACAGGCACCACCAGCGGTACCAACACAGGCACAGGGGGCACTGGTAGTAGGTGTCAGGGGACCAGCCCCAGTACCTACGGTGGCTCGAGAGTGCTACATGGAGGCTAGAGCGGGAGGGCCCGATACTATCAGGATATTCTTGATGGTACCGGGGGCTGATTATCAGCCCTATGCGGCACATAGAGCAGAGACCTCTCGGAGCCAGAGGTCTTAGGGAGGTGTAGCCTTAGCTGGTGGGTCCGTCACAGGCAGGAGGCGAGAGGCACCACAGGGACCAGTGGGGAGAGGTGTCGAGGGCGGTGGGGAGAGCTGAGGGATCCCAGACATGGCTTTTGTATTTAGAGATGGGCACCAGTCTGCGAACCAGGTGTATTGATAGAGGCCTGCGTGCCTATGTATTATTCATGTATTCATTTATTCATTTATTGTATACCGGCCTGCAAGCCGAGTAGGGGTTGTATAGTGGATACCGGCCTGCGAGCCGAGTATATATCTATTTTTGATACAAGGGGACCGGCCTGCGAGCTGAGTCAAGATTTTTTGACAGTTATTGCGGCCTGCATGCCGGCTTTGGTGGATTATGAGATCACAGAGGCCCCGATGTAGGGCACATTGTATTTTTGAAAATTTGTATATATATAGAGACGATGTTTTGATCCTCGTGCAGAGTTCAAAATGTGTTTAAATATTTTGTTAATGGCTGGTAATATGTAATGTATGATAAGTTTTAGTTGACATGTTGATAGATGGATGATGTTGATGTTTTTGTTTTTGCACGTATATATGAATGTCAGGTTATGTGATGAATTGGTGGTTTTGTGACATTTGTGATATATGTAACTGATGAGTTGGATCCAAATGATGTATAGATTGATAGTTTCTTGATATCCGTAGTTGATGGTTTGTGTATTTGTATAAAATAAATGATGTTAATGAAATCGTAATGCTATGTGTGGTGGATGAACAAATGTGGTAAATTGTGTTGTTTATGCAGGAAAAGAGGAGGGTGTGACACAAATTTAGGTGAGAAATGAAGAAAAGAACGCTGTTGAGAAAATATAGGTGTGTAACCGATATTGGTTAAGGAACCGATATCGATAGCTGATAGACCGATATCGGTTAAGTAACCGATACCGGTTATTTAGGTATGAGCTTTTCTAAAAATAGAAAAGCTAGGGTGGCAACTTAAGTTTTAATTTTAGAGCCATGCAAGAGGTTAAATACGTGAACGCGACACTTTTTGACGACTGAGACAGGTATTTGCATGAGAGATTTGAGTGATAAGGAGAAGAGAGACAGGAATTTGTATGAGAGATTTGGGTGATAAGAAAAGAGACTGGGAAGGTGAATGCAGGATCGGAGATTCAGATAGTAGAAAGGTGAATTTGAAAAGAGTGGTGATAATGGCAGGACGAGGAGAAACATCCAGCAGGCAGGGACAAGAGGGAAGACAAGGGCCACCTCAAGCTACTACAACCCCAGAGGTAAATGTTTTGGTTGTGATTTGATTTTTGCATGTGTTATGAATAAGAGATTAAAGTGGGTAGATATGAAGATGGAAAACATGATAGCAAGGGTTATAAGTGAGGTAAGTGTTATGTGGTAGGTAATCACGGGTTTCGGGTATGTCTGTGTATACAGAGAGGAATAAACGAGCAATTTATTGTCGTAGGTGGTTGTTTTAGGCAAGATGTATGTAATTGACAGTGACCGGTAGCGGTTAGAAAGAACCGGTATCGGTTACTCAACCGATATCGGTTATGTATAACCGATACCGGTTACTGGAGGAATTTCCAAAATGTTTGAAAAACCCTGACGGATTGAATGGTTGTTTGTTGTTTTGGTGTATGCAGGCAGAGGCAGGATTGAGGATGAATGATAGTGTGCTAGCGCTATTGTCATGAATCTGAGCGGATGTAACACCAGCTAAATGGACATTGATAAATCGTTTGGGGTTAAGTGGAATCCGCTATTATTCACGAATCGCACATAATCATGCTATGTTGCAGGCATTGATTGAGAGATGGAATCCCGAGACAAATACCTTTTATCTGCCAACAGGGGAGATGACAGTAACATTGGAAGATGTGTTTCGGATTTTGAGACTCCCTATTACAGGAGAACCAGTATATCAGGCACTACCTAGCGCGGCACGGGGAGTGATAAACAGCAGTATTTGGTCCATGACGCATGAGATTTGACACAGCGAGGTTTATCTTTTACATATGGGGTAATGTATGCAGCACACCCCTGAGGAGACAAGGTTAGCAGTGATATTAATGATAGCGGTAGGGTATTATGCGTTACCGAGGGCGGAAGGGGGAAGATTTCCAAAGGCATTGATGTGTGTTATTTGGTAGATGATAGAAAGGAACGTGACTTTTGCATGGGCACCTGCATATTTGGCGGAGCTATACAGGGGTTTATGGGCTTGTAGGTGAAATCACGGGACGACACTGGATAGTTCATACTTATTACACTATTGGGCCTATGAGCACATTGTTTGTGTGCGACCAATAGGCCGACCCATCCAGTCGGGAGAAACTGGAGTGCAGAGGTTGGGATTCAAACGATGGGTCTAGACAGAACAAGAGGCCAGATCGCAGGCTGTGACGGGTGATATTGAGTATTACAGGCAGGTATGGGAGAGAGTGACGGTTGCGGATATCTGTTGGAGGCCATACGGAAACTATATGGTAACAAAGAACATAGCTGAGGAGTTGAGGGGTGTAGAGCGATTGAGGTGGATCGCAGGGTACAGGCCGGGTGAGTATGAGAGGATTCCTATAGATCGCGTGCGACGACAATTTGGATTTGTGCAGGATATACCCCTGGCTTATAGACCATATATGAGGATTGACGCCGAGGCAGCATTCTCACCTCCCCAGCCAACACCTCCAGAAGGGCCTGAAGAGGTAGCAGCCGATCACAGGGTAATGGATGCGGGAATGATAGAGGCCTATAGATTATGGTGGGTAGCAGAACTGCGAGGTGTACGTGAGCACCCTGATATAGCGGTGATTATAGCAGAGAGGGATCGTCTGCAGCGTTTGGTTCAGAAGCTCCAAACGCAGGTGAATGAGACAAGAGGATTGTTAGTGGTTGCGGAGTCACGGGCGGGGAGACTAGAGGCTGGAGTCCTCCATGCGAGAGGGCGTATTTATATGTTATAGGAGAGATTGGTAGATCAGTGGGCGGTACCAATAGCCGTGGTACCTTTGAGGAAAGAGAGGCCTGGCGAGAGGGGTCGACGATCACGATCATCACCTAGTTCGGGATGAGGCGTGAGGGTCTGAGTAAATGTTAGCAAGGTATAAGAATAAAATAAGGATGCTGGACCTGCGTGTCGATGATAGAGAAGATGTATTTGTTTAACATCTAAATAAAACTGAATATGTATGTTGATTTACGTTACGATAATAATAAGATTGTTTGTGTTTTGATTTTTGGTGTTTTTGAAAAAGGATAAAGAGGACTGTGATTAAATAGAAATACACAAAAATATTTATATTCACCACACAGGATAGGTTATGGTAGGGGATGGTCGAGCTAACCTTGGGAGACTCCATGTCTCCAAAGTGCTGCCTACATAGCCCATTGCACAAAGCAAGGAGGGGCCTCAGACCGATGTAGTTCTCCCTTAGGATCAGGGAGAGGCGAATTCAGGCAATTGGGTACGGTTTAGGTAATTGGTTGGTTGGTAAAAATATTAAGATTAGTAAAGGTAAGGTGGATGGTGTTGGTAATGAATTGGTGATGCTGTAAAAGGTATGAGGGAAGCGAAAGTTAGCCTACCCAAGTAGTAGGGAATCGGGTCCTGATTAAGGTCAACACACAATCCTAGATGCGAGGCAAAGTAGAAAGAGTGCTCCGTAGATGAAGAGAGCTAAACAAACCACACCATGTAGAACAAGCTTGGAGCCCTAGGTACCATGCATAGACGAGAAGTCAATAGGTGAAAAGAGTTGTGTGATCACAATATATCGAGCGTACATTATGTCCCTTGAGTTGAAATAAATGGTGAGGTGAGGTGGATGATATAGCTGAGGTACAGAGAACTTATTACAAAGTGAGTGTTCTGACGAAAGAGAACCTACCCTAAATAGACAAGTCCATGACTCAAAAGTCCTTTTGAATGAGGCTTTTCTTTTATTGAATGTAGACTGATCGATGCGGGAAGTCTACAAGGGATATTGATTGTATTATTCTTGAGGTCTTCACGAAGCTGATCAATGCGAGAAGCTTCTGATAAAGGCTGACTGTGTATAGCTGTCCTTTGAGGGAGTAGTCTATTTATAGTAGCAGATATGATTGTAATGCATAGCTGTCCTTCGGGGGAGCAGTCTATATATAATAGCAGCAATAGTTCGGCATATAGCTTTCCTTCGAGGGAGCAGTCTATATTTAATTTAGATGACTAGATGTTCATTTGGCGTGAAGCATCTAGTTTAGTAGGAAGTTTGACTCAAGAAAATCCCATAAGAATACGGCTTATTTTAATACTTTGAAGTCATGGACTAGACTAAAAAGGGGAAGGCATCATCAAGGGGAGGTGAGGATCAAACTATGTGAGCTTGATTGTTATTATGAGGTGTAGGAAACAGAGTGTATGTAGTGGTAAGTGAGCTCAAGGGACGAGCGGTAGGTAGATAAGAAGTGATATAACACTAATTTCAACAGTAGAATGGTCGAAGATGCAAGGCATTAAGGGGTTCAGGCTCAGGTTTACCATTAAGCGAAGCTAAACGATAAGTACCAGATCCATAGGTATGAGTGATTATATAAGGCCTAATCCAATTGGGAGCAAATTTTCCACGTTTGCTCTTTTCTAGTTTGGTTACATGTTGATTCTCTTTGAGAACAAGATCACCAACCTTAAAGGTATGCTCATGAAGTCGCTTATCATAAGCACGTTTAATGCGTTTTTGATAGATTTGAAGGTGATCAAGAGCTGTAAGACGGCGTTCGTCAAGAAGCTCCAATTGGGCTAACCGATCTTGGCGGAAATCATCGTTGGTGAGAATATCCTGAAGAGATATTCTAAGAGAGGGTATTTGTATTTCGAGAGGCAAAACAGCCTCGGTACCGTATACCAAAGAAAAAGGTGTGGCATTAGTAGAGGTATGAATGCTAGTACGATAAGCCCAAAGGGCAAAGGGAATGTGATCGTGCCAATTTCTTCCGGATTCATTGACAACTTTCATGAGGATTTTGGTTAGTGTTTTATTAGAGGACTCGGCTTGCCCATTGGCTTGTGGATAGTAAGGTGATGAGAAACTAAGTTTGATACCAAAGTTTTCACAAAGGTCTTGCAACAACTTGTTTTTGAAAGATTTTCCATTATCTGTTATCAGGCGATGAGGAACACCAAAACGACAGATAATGTGGTGGTTAATGAACTCGACAATTTTTTCTTTTTTGATTGAAATGAGTGGAATAGCCTCCACCTATTTTGTGTAATATTCGGTCGCTGTGATTATCCAACGGTGACGTTGTGAAGAGGTTGGGTGAATCTCACCAATAAGGTCTAAACCCCATTGTGAGAAGGGCCAAAGATCTCGAGCGATCTGGAGTGGGTGGCTAGGAGTATGTTGAAGGTTGGCATGTTGCTGACACATAACACAACGCTTAACATATTCGTAGCAGTCGTTATTGAGAGTAGGGCAATAATAACCAAGGCAAAGGATTCGTTTGGCCACGGCAAGGCCGCTAAAATGTCCACCACAAATACCGTCATGGACCTGTTGGATGGTATGAGTGGCCTCCGCGCCAGTTAGACAGCGAAGGAGGATGCCATCAAATCCACGTTTATAGAGGAGTCCCCCCATGACAACATAACGTGAAACACTTTTAAGAAAAGCACGTTTGCCGTTACTAGTAAGGTCAGGTGGGAGGACAGAGATTGTAAGGTAGTCGTGAAATTGGTGGTACCAGGTATCCTGTGAATTAGTAGACACAGTATTTATCATACAAACTACCGGGGTTGAATAGGATGGGGCAAAAAGTTGTTGGACCACGACGAATAATTCAGAGTCAGTTGGCGCGGCGGGAATTTGCGAGGCTAAGCAAGCCATAGTATCCGCAAATTTGTTAGTGGAGCGGGGAATGGTTTGTATAGAATAGTGGGTAAATAAGGCTAGAAGTGAATCCACGTAGTGTTTGTATTTTTTAAGTTCCTCATTTTTGCATCGGTAGACGCCCATAACTTGATTGACTACCAATTGAGAGTCGCCAAAAATGTTGATAGATTTGATACCTAACTGTAATGTAACTTGGAGACCCAAAATAAGGGCCTCGTATTCTGCTGTATTATTAGTGCAAGGGAAATCAAATCGGAATGAAAGAGGCATAGGTTCAGTGTTGAGAGGAATGAGAACAACGCCAGCTCCTCTGCCGTGCTGGCATTTAGATCCATCGAAGAAGAGGGTCATTGGGTACGACTCCTCCGTGAGGGAAAGAGTAGCGATGAGTTCGTCAGGAAATGTGAAATTGGTAAATTGTTCCCCAGGTAAAGGAGCTTCCGCAAGTTTGTCTGAGATGGTTTGTCCTTTGATTGATTTCTTGTGGACAAACTCAAGGTCAAGGTCGGCGAGAAGCATGAGCCATCTAGCAATGCGTTGGTTCAGATGAGGTTTGGCATACATGTAATGGATGGGGTCTGTATTGGTGATGACAAAAGTCTTGTGATTTAGAAGGTAGTGTCGGAGTTTGGTGGCCACGAATGATAGGGCAAGGCACAATTTTTCTACATGTGTGTACCTAGTCTCATAGTCCACCAAAGTACGACTTATATAATAAACGGCTTGTTCGCGATTCTCAGAGTCACGATGTGCAAGCATGGATCCTACAGCGTGGTCGGTGGCGGAAAGGTAAAGGTAGAAAGGGCGGTCGTCTTGGGGTGGGATAAGCACGGGTGGCTGCAAGAGATAGGATTTGAGAGCTTCGAATGCTTGGTGACATTCTTCGCTCCATTGGAATGCAATATCCTTTTTAAGGAGGTGATGGAAAGGTTGACATCGATCCGAGAGTTGCGAGATGAAACGTCGGATAGATTGAAGCTTACCTTGTAAACTACGCAATTGTTTGAGATTTTTGGGTGAGGGCATTTCTAGGATAGCTTTGACTTTAGATGGATCGACCTCAATGCCACGCAAAGAGACGATAAATCCAAGAAGTTTTCCCGAAAGAACACCAAAGACACATTTCTTTGGTTGAAGGCGGACTGAATATTGTAACAGGCGATAAAAAATAATGGTTAAAACATCGAGATGTTCACTACGATGTTTAGACTTGCCGAGAAGATCGTCGACATAGTCTTCAAGGATAGTGTGCATAATGTCATGAAAAATGTAGGTCATAGCCCGCTGATAGGTAGCACCAGCATTCTTAAGGCCAAATGGCATGACACGATAACAGAAGGTTCCCCAAGGAGTTATGAAGGTAGTTTTGTGTTGATCGGCAGGGGCAACCAAAATTTGGTTGTATCCTAAAAATCCATCCATGAGAGAGAGCATCTCATGACCTGCAGTTAGATCAACAAGTTGGTCAATGCTAGGTAAGGGGAAGTCATCCTTAGGGCAAGCGAGGTTAAGATCCCGGAAATCTGTGCATATCCGAAGTCCCCCTGTCGCTTTAGTGACAGGTACGATGTTAGAAATCCATTGAGGATAGTCAATAGGCAAGATGAAGGAAACAGAAAGGAGTCGTTGGAGCTCCTCTTTGACCAAGAGAGCAATGCGTGGATGCATTTTTCTCAATTTCTGTTTGACTGGTTTGGAAACAGGGTTTAGGGTGATGTTATGGACGGTGATGGTAGGATCAATTCCTGGCATGTCAGCGTAAGACCATGCGAAAGCTTGGTTGCGAGCACGGAGAAAGGTAGTAAAGGCGGCTTGTTCTGATGTGTTAAGGGATTGTCCAATCTTCACAATGTGAGGATCCTCCTTCGTGTGGATATTGATTTCTATGGTAGATTCGTTCAGCATAGTTTGGGTTTCAGATGGTAAGGCTCGTTGAATATAAGAATCATCCGTGCCAAGGTAAGTGAGGATGGAGTCGTCATCCTGGCATTCAACAACATTAATCAAAGACGAATCCTCTTCGATCATGTCTGGATAAAGAAGGGGCAAAGAAGATGGGTCGTCATTATCGCATTGATAAGTGAGAGGACCTATGAAGATAGCATTTATGAGAAAAAAAAAAGTTAGGAGGGATGGATTCAGGGTCTATAGATTCTGCGGGTGATGATGGCAAAGTGGGTGATGATGGTTTGGTAGGGGCGACGTCTTCTTCTTCCAGGATACAACTGACAGGAGGTGTCTCCTGTGTAGGTGTTTTGGGAAAACCGAGACCACTGCGATCAATGTGTTTACGGGTAGTCACGGGAATGAGTGTATGTCGGCCTTGTTCTTAAAGACCAAAACCAAAGCCTTTCCAAGCACAACGAGTCAAGAAGGTGAGGGCGAAACGACGATTTGTCAAGTATTAAAAATCAGATTGGAAAGGAACCACACCAAGAGGAGGTTCAGGGGTAATGGAGGATGCGTCAACACCCCCATACGTTAGGTTAGTGCGGCAATGGGGTGGTCCGTAAGAGATTATCTCCCCCACGTGACGGTCGTAGGTGGGATGTGCATGTAATTGTCCATACTCCTGCGGGGTAGGGAAAGAACTAACGTTATATAGGTGGTACTCCCCCAGCGTAAGGCGCTGAAAAACATCTACTAAGGGGTCGGAGGTTGGAATGTTAGCTACGGGAAGGGAAGTGGTTTTTGCGATGGTGGTTTCATCAATTGAAGGCGTAGGCGCGGTTGAGGTGGATGGTTGAGGTACATTTGAGGAGGATGGTTGGGTTGAATGTATGGGTTTCTTGATTGGTATAAGCACATCGTTAGGGCGGTATAACATATTGCAGGTTTTAAAGGGGGGAGGGTCAGCTTTTACGGTGTAAGACTTCCCCTCGTACTCAAATTTTATGCATCTATGTAATGTTGAGGGAACGCATCCCATGGCTCAGATCCTAGGACGACCCAGTAATATATTATATTAGAACTCTCCCTCCAAGACATAGAAGAGTTCGGGTAAAGTACGTGGTCCTACGCGAATGTTGAGGATCACGGTGCCTAAGGTAGAAGTAATAGCGTCATTGAATGACCGCAACATGATGGGGTTAGCACACATGCAACTAGAAGGGATGTTCATCTGTTAGAAGGCTTTTGAAGAGATGATGTTTAGGCTAGCGCCCCCGTCAATCATAACCCAACGTACTCGAATATCCCGGACGTAAGCGGAGATGAAAAGGGCAGGGTCAGGGTCTTCTGTACCAAAGTCGACAATTTCACCTTCAGAGAAACTGACTGCAGCAACTTGTTGTACAGAGACAGAAGTGGTTGGGGCAGCGGGTTGTTTGGTGAGAGAAGCAACATGATTGGGTGTTAGAATGGAGGCGACAGGCAGGGTTTCATTAGGTAAAACCTCTATCCCTTGAAGGATCTCAACGAGAGCTTGTCGATGAGATTCAGAAGTTTGAATGAGATCATATAGTTTCATTTTTACGGGTGATTGGTGAAGCTGTTTAATCATATTTCGGTGGGCAATGCCATTAGAGACGGGATAGGCGGGTCCGCGAATGACCACTTTAGGTGGTGGTGCAATCAGGATGTTTGGCGGAGAAAGAGATGCCGCAGGTGTGTTTTCTTTTTCTTTCCCATTGTTTTTCTGCCCTCGAGTAGTGACACTAATCATATTAATCTCGTAGACCTGAGATGAGGAAGATGGTTGGGATAACTCATGGTCTTCAAGAGGTGGGGTTGTAATAATGATAGATCTTGGTGAGGCGGGGACAGATGGTATAGGAGAGGGAATGGAAACTAAAGGTCTCTCCCTTCGTAAGTTGTCTTTCTTAATCTTTCTATCCGGGAGAGGTGACTGACGAAGGATGGTTTTTAGAGCTTTGCATCCCTCCACATCATGTCCTGGTGTGCGGTGATAAGCGTAGATTTTAGACTCATCGTAACCCATAGGTCGGGGTTTAGACGGGTCATAAGGTCTAAGTGGAGGTAGGGAAATGGTCGCATTCTCCACCAACATAGCAAGGATTTTGGCGTAAGATCCTTTGAGTGGGTCAAAATCGGAAGAGGATGAGGGTATTGGTTGTGCGGGTTTTGGTAATGTTTGGGCATGATTGGTTCGCACGGGTGGTGGTTTAGCCGAGGGGTGTTGATACATGGTTTTTACTAAACGTGATTTCTTTGGCGCAGAAGCTATGTTGGATGATGAGGCCGCAGATGATGTGGTATCAGAAAACAACCACGGGGAAATAGGAGTGACTGAAAACAAATCTTTTGATGATGGAATTTGTTTAGGGTTGATAGGTGGACAGGATACGCGGAGTGACGGTGTTGCTATACCCTGGAATTTCTGTATAGGTGTGGAAGGCGTAGGTTGTTTTGAAGAAAATGCAGGAGGTATGATATATTGATGTAAGGTAGAGGGATGGGGTCCCAATATGGAAGGTAGGTATGACGATGATGGTTTTGATTGTGATAGGGGCACGGATTGAGTTTTTTGCCTAGGTGGCAGAGCGGATTTATTTTTGGATAGATCGAGTCGCTTAGGTGGGTGCGTTAGACTGGGCATTGGTGAGGTCCCAAGCGTTGGGGAAGATCTGGTTAAGTTGATAGAAGTGGACGGGGCATTTGATAGAGGTGAGGGGGTGAAGGTGAGAACAGGGGCATTTTAAGCTTCTGTAAGCACTTCGGGTATATGGTGGAGACATCAGGATCAGTCATTTGCATTTGATTAGAAAAAGGGGTACTCAAACGTTCCCATAGGGCCTGTCTATCTTCTGTGGAATGACAGTCTCCAGGTGTGATTTGTAATTTTTGTACGGAAGAAAGGTGGGTTGTAATTCCAGTCCACTGCGGGTGTGACACAGGAGGTAGATGAGGCACTGTATCAATAGATGTTAAGAGGTTAACCGGTCATTGAACAGATTTAGGCGATGAGGGACTAATAGGTAGGAGGGCGTGTTCGAGGGGATCTGTCACGTTTAAAGAATGTGGTGATGTTAGTGTAAGATATTTCTCGTCTAAGGATGTCAAAAGGAGTGGCGAGCCTTCCCCTTGTGTAGAAAGAGTGGTAGAAGGGGACGTTTGGGAAATAGATAAATTAGATATCATCCGCTCACAGTCTTGTAGGGATGTGGTGTAAGAAGACTCGTTGATGAGAAGAGAAGTCCGGGCAGTTAACTCTTTTATGGGTAAAGGAATGATTTCACTTTGGCTTGATGGTGGTGAAGGAGGTTCAAACTCCTGTGTTGGTGGAGAGGCTTGATTTAAAAAATTTTCAATAGAGGCTTTTGGCTGAGAATCGAAGACTGCATGGATCTCATGAACACTCTCCTCGGCTAAGATATCTTGGTTCACGTTACTGTTGGATGAGTGATTCGGGAATGGCTTGTTGAAAATTTTCAGATTTCGGTTAGCAGGGGCATTACGATTATCGAGGGTTATATCCTCTGCGTCAACCATTTCCTGCACTATGTTTTTCAACATCTTGCAGTTTTCATGACTATGTCCTTTTACACGGTAAAAGTTACAAAAGTCATTTTCTTTGTACCAGGAAGGTATTGCGTGGGTGGAGTCAAACCCAGAGTGAGGTTTAACAAGGGGCAAGGTGATAGCCCCAGCTTTGAGCAATTTCTCCAGGATGACGCCATAAGTTTCTCCCAAGGGAGTGTAATTGGTGGGCTCGGCTTTGTACTTATAAGTGGTTTTCGGCGGAGTATTGGACGGTGTTTGAGATTTGACCATTACCGCGTGGACAGTTCCTTTTGATTTAGAAGAAGTGGACGCGTGAGGAGTGGTGGTGTTTGGCTTGTTGGTAGAATCAGGAGTTCGGAAATTGGGGTTTTTGTTACGCAACCGCAATTTCTCTTCTTCTAAGGCTTGAATTTCAAATTTCTGAGCCATGGTAAAGGCCTCGTCGAATGTGCGGAAAGTTTGAATTTGGAGGGTAGGGGAGATGTGCTTAGCGCAGGCCCATGTAAATAGTTTGATGAGTTCGGTTTGAGGCAAGGCATACGTAAGTTGATTGATAAGGCCCCGCCATCGTCCAATGAAATCTGCGATAGATTCGTCTTCAAATTGTCGGATGGCATAGAGGTCAGTGATAGATACTTTCTTGGCAATGTTAATGGAGAAATGATCCAAGAAATATTGGGCTAGTTGGTTAAAAGAGAAGATCGAGTGCTGGGTTAAAGCACTGTACCACTCCAAGGTGGGTCCTGATAAGGACATGGGGAAGGTGCGGAGTAACAAGGTGTCATCATGGGCAATCAAATAACAAGCATGTCTAAATGATCGCAAGTGTTGTTGAGGATCCTCTTTACTGTTAAAATGAGTAAACTTTGGCAACTCCCATTGAGGAGGATATGAATGAAGGGGGACAGAAGGGTGAATGGGCTCTCGAAAAACTTGCTCGTATGTCAAGGCACTACGACTTCCTGAAACGGAATCCTCCAGGTTTTGCATTTTGTCCATCATTTGTTTGATGAAATCTGTGGTTGGATGAGATGATGGTGCCACAGAATAGGGATGTCCCATATAAGGTGTTGAGGTTACTGGATACGTGTATGGGAATGAAAAGGTAGGCAGAGCTTGAGAAGGAAAGCTCGTGTGAATAGGTGGCAGAGAGTAAGTCATGAATGGAGTGGTCTGAAAGAGAGATGAGATAGGGGCAGTTGGTGGTAACAATACGTGGGGTCCAAGGTTAACCAAAGGAAAGCTAATCGGGGTCGTATGAACCTCTGAAGCTGTCGGATTGGGAGACGGGGCTAGAGATGCAGGAAGTAAGGTAGTGTTATCAGGAGGAGTGGGAGCTAAATGAGTAGCTATACTAATAGGCATGCCAATAAGGAGCTGACCATCAGGCGTACGGTCGGGGGCATGAGACAAATAGTATTGTATAGCGCTGGGATTAGCATCCAGAAATTTGGCAAAGTCCTTGTCTCCTACAGGAATTTGGGGGATCTCACTGGTGTCCATAGGGTTCCCTATAGAATGTGAAGGGGGTGATTCAGGCAAAGACACAGAGCAGGCATGTGAAACCATGGCGGCGGTTTGCTTCTGAGTGATGACAACCATAGACAAGAACACACAGGAAAGTTTCAATCTATCAAGAACAAAAACAACCTCAGAATGATGAATTTGGCAAGTTGCTGGTATGTCAGGGGCTGATGAAGACAGTAACCGATATCGGTTTAGTAACCGGTGTCGGTAACAGAGCAAACGACGTCGGTCCCTTAACCGATTCCGGTGTCAAAAGTCTAGGATAAGAAGATATAAAAGGCTGCTAATTTGATTTTTAGCAACGTTGAGTATATTTATCAACTTATTGATGACAGAAGACAAAGTATGACAGAGAAAATAGAATTTGAAAACAAGCAAGAGGCACACGCAAATCTAGAGACTAATCCTAGGGTTAATTTTAGTTATCGTGGGCTTATGCCTTTAGATGTAAGATGATGTCAGAATCCTAAACAACAAGACCCAGGGGAAATGTCAAGTTTGTTTTGGCTTATAAGGTTACCTCAATCGGGCAGAGGAATACCGCGGAAAAGGGGGGATGTTTGAGCTGTTGTGTTAATTGTGAAGTGATTCGGTATGTGTTGTGCAGTGAAACTAAGGTTAATTTCTTGTCAATACCGTGGATATCACCCCCACGTGTACGACCTGTTACTTAATCTATGTTCACTAGAATTGAAGAACAACAAGCAGGAATGTAATGCACGTGTTTTAAACCCAAATCGAAAATTATATTTGATGAAGCAAGAGAGATGACTTTCACTAATGCGAAACTTAGGAAAGCAAGACAAATTCTTTACGAAATATATAACAAAAGCAGCAACAACAAATATGCTTCCTAAAATGAAAATAAGCAAGAGAAAGAAACCCAAAATGGGTCCCACCGGGCGTGCCAAAATGTTTCACTCGGAATGTTTCAGCTTCTGGGAATAGAGTTACTTCTATCCTTTCATTCCTTTTAGAAACAGATGAGGTTAGGGTTAGGAGGAATACCTGTTGAATGTCGAGATGGTGTGCGCGTACCGTAGAGAAAGATCAGGCTGACTGCGGAGAACTCCTTTTTGCCTTAGAAGGACTACCTGCAAATAAGAACACAAGACCACAAGATTTTGATTAAACAATAAATGAGGAAACTGCCTTGGGCCCAGGAAATATAAAACTTCCTTTCGAAGGTGGTCAGTTCCCCTGCTAATATGAATTAACACAAAAGACTACAAAATATCAATTAAATTGTTTCGTTAAACTGGGTAGGGGGAAAGGCTGGTTTTCTGGTTTTGATGAGAGGAACCGATGCCAGTTACTGATAACCGATGCTGGTTACTAATAACCGATACCGGTAGGTTCTGGGATCTTCTTGGTAGCTATGGTGTTTTGTAAGGCTGGTTTATGGATGATATTAGGAAATGGGATGATTAGAAGCAAAAGAATGACAGTTAGATGCAATGGCACGTTGGGTAGTGGATTCAGGAACGGATTTAGGAGGAATGAGATTCAAGAAGCATAAGAAATGTTATAACAAAGGACATGCAAGATGTGACTTACTGGTTTTGACCAAGATGCAAGTTGATCTCCTTGGTTGTAAACACTTCTGGTTTCTTTACTCATCTCTGCTCTGTCAAGTGAAGATCTGGACTCTGTTCCTCGCTCGCAATGCTCTCTGTTGATCCAGAAATCCTTTGACTGATCTCCAAAATGAAATTCCGATCTGTTGTTTTGGTTTGGGGAGCCCATTTACAGGGAACCGATGGCGGTTGCGTAACCGACGGCGGTCGAGTAGGAACCGGCATCGGTAAGGAAAAAGTAGGCTATTTTTAGTAAAATAGCCCACCTTCCCTGCTTTTCTCCCGAGAGATCAGTTGCGGGCTTGGTCAAGTGGCTAGAAGGTCGGCTTTGGGTGCGAGTAAGGAGGCATTAGTTATGGATGTGAGTCTAGACCAAGTCATGGGTCTTAATTAGGTTAGTTTAGGGTTAGGGCTAGGTCATGATGAGGTGGCAAAGTGACGGGTGGCGAGTAAGGTGATGTGGATTTATCAATTACAAGGTAATTAATAAATAATTGTGTAAAGTTTAGGTAATGAGGTTAGGTTGCGAAATGGGATGCGGGTCACAAGGGGTCGTAAGACACGAATTTGGTGTCTACACTCTTCTCTGGAAAGTTTGTAGGAAATCTCCTTGACTTCTCCAACCAAGGTTTTAACTAATTCTTCCAAATCCAAAGATTTACTTTCTTGAATTTTTTTGGATTAATCAATTTGAACTCTTCTCTCTTTGGAGGCTTTCCAATTGTTTTGATGTCGTTCTATAAGCATAAGACCATAGTTACACAATAAAATTCATGGAATAATGATATTTCTTTCAATTCATTCTGTATATTTACAGAACATAGAAGTCTCCCTATATTTAGGATTTCACATCCCTAGAATATAAGAAACTCCCTAAACTACTCATCCCACAAATATCTCATATTTTCCTATATACGTGAATTATTTATTAACAACTTCACATATAAAATAAAAAACATAACAATTAACCTAATATTAATAATGTTTACAACACTTCATTCCTAGCATTTACCCCCTTTGTGTGAACATTATTAATTCCCAATATTCATCCCCTTAATGTGAACACGGGGAAAAACCATATTTTGAATAAGTTGAACCACCTCCTAAAATCACTACTTAGACCAGGTACAAAATCCATAGATTATCTCCTTTCCCTCGTAAAGGCATAGTGTTGAGCTAAATTATGTAGGAATGATCCCTTCCACTTTTGGTTCCTGCAGGACTTTCCCTTCCTCTTTGGGTGCCCAAATTATAAATATCCAAGATCCATAAGCTTGGAACTAACTAGATAACCATCCCTTGAGTCTACCGTGAAATATTCTCCTTCTCCCCAAAAGAAAGTTTTCTAAAAATATGAATCTTCCCCAAAATTTTGGAAAGGGGTTTATTCAGCACACCGACACACTGAAAAAATAGGAACTCTGAAAAACATCAAATTGATAATCAAACATTGTAAAATATTCAACAAAACCATTTGTGTGACCCCATAATTGGAAATTGACGAGAGGTCGTTGAATGACCTCTAACCTCTGTTTACCTCCATCCTCTAGTATGATGCTTCTAGCTCAGTGGAATGTGAACATGAAGCTCAAGTTTACATTCAGATGTTGTGTTCCAATGATATTGCATCCATAATATATATATATATATATATATATATATATATATATTTTTTTTAAGAATTTGACAATGATACTTAACACCACGATAAAAACAAACTAAAATCACCTATTTGACTTTTATAATGACAATAATCAACTATAAATGACAATAAATACTTCACTATAATTATGACACAAAATAAATGAAATCCTTTTCTCGACTCAAAATGTTAAAAAAACTCTTATGATTATATAAGACAACATAAAGAGACTCAAGAATTAATTCCAATTTATTACTCTTTAAATAACACATATACACTTTTGACATGCTAAAAGATTTATTCACATAAACTATGTGATAAAATCAAACACAACAATACTACAAAACTAATACGTAAAAACTTAACTACTCCAACTAAATATGGAACTTAATTCTAAAGAACCACTAATAAACATTTGAATTAATAAACACTTAAAAAAATTATACTAATGTTACATATTCTTACTAACCGATTTCTTCGTGCCATCTCCATCTTCTTCGTTACGTGGAATGATTTCCACGTAACGTTGGCATATAATTTATTCTTTCTCAACACATTGGAAAATTTTAATGAGTGATGAAAAAATGAATGCCAATATTTGATTATTTCACCTTTTTCTATCTGTGTAATTTTATTTCAACCTTTATCTGAGTCGTCAATGAGCTCGTGCCACTCTGATCTAGATATTAGTGGAGATGCCACTACAAATCAAATGCATCTTTTGGAATAGGCATGAACTATATTATGATGAATTCCTTGATAAATGGTTTCAAGTGAATAAGTTATTGATTCCTAATGTAAATAAAACCATTCCATAATAGAAATACGCATATACAAGAATAGATCTAAATATTCATAGAAAACTAATATTCAGTCAACTCTAAATATCGACACCAAATCACATGATGGTCGATGTAGATATTATGCCACTCCAAATCATGTTACAATAGGACATAGGAAAGTGAATTGTGAATGAAAATTTGGGTGCTCTAGTGATAATAAATTCTCCACCAATCACAAACAAGACAATGTAAAACTAATCCTTGTAGATTTGGCAATGATTAAAAAACGGATGCTAGAATTGATGATCCGTAGGAAAAAAAAAAGGTGTTGTTCTGTATTCTAGAAAACTGAAGGTCTGGGAAGTAACACAAATGAAAATATGTATTGGTCTGTAAAAGGGGAATTTAGAGATTTCACAGATCCTCCATAAAATTCCATCTATTGAGGCAACACAAGATAATGATGCCCCTATACAAATTAATCTCCATATTATACGAACACAACATTTTCTCTGGTACCAAATGAAAGCTTAAGACCAAATTTACACAATAAAATTCATGGAATAATGATCTTTCTTTTAATTCATTCTAGATATTTACAAAACATAGAAGTCTCCTTATATGTAGGATTTTACATCCCTAGAATCTAAGAAACTTCCTCAACTACTCATCCCACAAATATATTATATTTTCCTATACACGTGAGTTGTTTATTAACATATTCACATTTAAAATAACAAACGCAACAATTAACCTAATATTAATAATGTTTACAAAAGTTAATTCCTAACATATTCTATATTTAAATACCCATAGAAAAGTCTTGCCATAAAGTATGAGGGGCCTTATCCCTCACATAGTAAGTTGAATTATTGTCAAAAGAATCAAAGTTCTTAAATAGGCAAGATTCATCACTAGGCATTATGTTAATTGGTAACCTAGTCAAAGTTTTATTGAACCTTGTATTAAAATCTCGTACACACTTATTGGACTTCTTCCTGATGTTCTCAAATTTAGATCACATAAAAAAGGGGTCAGCTCTATCACCATATTTTTTTTAAAATAATTTTTATTTTCTCCCCAAGAGTCAATTGATCTTGTAGGTAATGAATTATACCATTCTCTGGATTCTTCTTCTAGTGTTTGTATAAACAACTTGACATAAACATCCTTAAACTCAACCTCATAATCATCCATGAAATTCTTAAATAATTTGAGATTTTGGTCTCCACTAATAGCATTATTCCCTTGAAACTGAGGCAACCTATTTATGATCTCATTTGGTACTTCATTAGGATAACCCACCATGACGTTGAAATTTATTAGTCAATAAGTAGTGACTATAAAAATTCTCTAGGAGGAGGGAGATCCATATTATCCAGTAGAGGGTTTTGAAATAGAGGATTGAATCTATAGATAATAGGAGTTCTTTGGGGTAAAGGGGTATGATCCACACAATGTAATCCTTTAAGGGATTCAATGTCACAAAAAAATCTATTCTCTCGGGTAATCATGGTGTGAAAGCCAAGGATGATCTCGATTAATATTAAGGGATGAACCTTGTCGAAATACAAAATAAAAATGGGCTTGAGGGATACTTGTTTCAGAACTATCATAGGTGCTAGAGTAATTTTATATCAAAATGGGATCAAATTTAGGGGTTTGAACACCCTTATTTTTTGAGATTCGGCCCTCCACATGTTTCCAAACTTTCCTCCTTATTAAATTTTCACCTTCTAGTTTTGGGAGCAATTTTATTGTAGGGTCATATTTGAAAAATGACCATTTTCCTTTAAGTTTTGCGAAATGGAGAGTTAATTAGTAAGGTGTATAATGTGGAAACAACATTGGTCTAACCCAAATTATTCTTTCAAATTTTGAGCCACCACTAGAAATATGCACTCCAGAAATATAGATTAACTAAAAAATATTTTTGGGAAACCATTTCATAATATTATTATGCAAAAGATTCCAAAAATTTTGTAAAATATCTTGAAAAACATCACAACTTACTTCAAGCTCTCTTATAGAAACATAATTTTACACAAAGTTTTGGTTATATTTATAAAACTATAGATAACACACCATACTAATATTTATGTAGGACCTTAATTGTTTTTTCCTAAAGATGAAATCCTAATCCTAACCTATAGTAAAGTCATTGGAAATGGCACCAGAAGTGTGTTGGATCCCAATTTTACACCCCTCAAGATTTGAAAGCACTCCCTCAGGGGGGAATGGCTCATAGGATAATATATGTAGATGGATAGGTCAGTTGTGGCCAAGGATGTATCTAGCATTATTTTCTACACCAGTATTTGGGATGATTGGGAGGCACATACAAAGGGGATGGCCTGATCCTACTACTTTTGGTCCTACCTTGACCAAGGGTGAGAGGACCCATGACGTAACTTGAATGGAGGAGAGGCATTTTGTAATTTTATTCCTATGAATTTATAAATGATGGGTCAATCTAAAATGATTATGGCCATGAAAGCAATATCTTTTCACAATAGTTTTCATAGGGATATTACATATACTCTGAATCTAAGACACAAGTCACTAGAGATAGTGGAGCTTGATTCTTGTGCATAAATTTTTGGGATTTTTAGATGAAATAAATTTTCCAAAGGATGGTTGGATCAGAAAATAAGTATGGTTTATGAATCTTATAATTTTGGTATTGGAAATAATATAGGTTTGTTTTATAGAAAAAGAGTGGAGAAAATGATAGTCAATTCTCTAAAAAAATGCATTAGTAATCACTAAGACATTATATTTTTTTGAAACGTAGTGAAATGAAAAATTAAGTAAACAAAAATTCTAAGAAATATTTGCATTCATTGATACCAAATAAATTCTTTTTCCAAAACAATCTTCAAATTAATCAACACAAATGCTTATGCAATATTTCTAACAAAATCTTCATTGCTTGTACTTTCATACACCAAAAATACACTTTAATCCTGACAAAAATAACTCAACAAGATGGTTACAATAAGTATTTTATAACCGTATAAAATATTTTAGAGTAAATCCTACAAGAAAATATTGATTTAATGACAAAAAATGCAACAACTAAGGACTAATCTAGTGTATTATATAAATGCAATCAAGATAGATATTGCAACCGAAGTTATGATTCATTAATATTTATTCAACATACAAAATACTAAAACACATACTATATATCATAGATAGACATATTTACTTTTAAATTCTCCATTCCTTAACAAGCGAACATAAATTAAATGTCTTTAATGTTTTCCAATGGATATACAGTGAAACCAATTTGGAAAAAGGAGTCAAAAATTCAAAGTCTATACGCTTTCTATTGAAGAAAACTGAAAAATATAAAGATTCGCAACAATATTTTCTCAACTTTATCAAATAAGAACTATTTCCCCTACCATTCATATGAGGGCATGCCCTCATATTTATACAAAATTGGTTATGAATTCAATTTTATTTTCCTCCAAAAAGCATATGAAAGAAATCCTAGAAGGTATGGAAATGAACTTCAACTTTTCCCAAAATGTAAGGAAATCTCTTCTAACTACAAAGATTCCTTTTGTTTCCTATTTGATTGATTCTATTTTTGGTTGCAGATATGAACGTGTGAAATATATATTTTTTGTGTCTCACAATCCTTTTCTATCTTAGTCATCCTATTATAGTCATACATGTACCTAGCCATGAACCATTTATTCTACGACATCAATACCTCAACTAATTTGACACCCACCTTTTTGGAGAATACGCTTTGGGAATTAAATGAATTATGGATATTCATTTTGAATATTGTAGACAACTATAATTTAACTCAAGAAATTTAAATACTTAAATTGCACTAATTATCCTCTTTCCCGCAAATTGACGACATATCGTCAATATAACACACTTCCTCTTCTATCACCATTAATTAGCTACATTATGCTAGTTAATTAACCCTTCTATCCAATCAAATACACTAATTAACAATTATTCCTAATTAATTAATCTCCCCTTTTGATCTATCTAGATTAATTAATTATTTCTATCTAGATTAATTAATTAGCTTCATCTTCCATTAAATCAATAAATCATCACTTATTTGATTAAATCCCTCTCATAGTCTAAATCATGCTAATTATTCCTCTAAAAAGATTCTATAAGCTTGCACACCTATTAATTAATCACTTTGGTTAATTAATAAAGCCCCTCAAACCCCATGGGTCACTAAAGGACAAACTAAACTCTCCTAAGGTTGACTCAACCCTTTCTAAACCTTCCTTATCCACAACTAACCCAACCTCTCCATTTATCCCACATGAAGAGGGATGTAGAGATTCTTCTATCCATTGGGCTATATAAGGAGCCCTCCTCCTACCTTTTTATTTACACCTACATTCCTAAATGAGCATAGAGCATACACTATAGCCATTTTTTCATCTTTGAAGCATTCTTAAATTAGAAGAGCTAGCCTTCACCATTTCTTGTATTCATCCACCCAAGTTTTTGAAGTCATATGGAGATATGTCAAATGTTCTTGTAGCCATGATTTAACAAGACTCCATTGTTAGAAACCTTGGGATTTCAAGCACATAATCAACTCTTTGATTGCTAGAGATCTACATAGGTTCAATCTCATCTTATTTTAGCATTCAATAAGAGATAAAAGTTAATTTGTTTAGCATGTTAGCTTGAAATGTTCATTTCATGTTTAATGTAGAAATGTTGATAGGTTAGCTTTGCTTAAGCTCTTATCATGATGATGCATAGGTTTAGTTTAGCATTGTATTGAAGCTACTAGGTGTTAGTTTCAATTCTACTTACATAGCTAACTAATTCGTGCATACATATGGCACACCCGGTGGGACGGGTCCTTAGTCCCTTAACATTCTAGTTCAAATTTTATTGTTATTTCAAGTTTTTGGCTAACCCTTGATATACACATATGGGAAATAATGTTAAATTTCTTAGGATTTTGCTAATATTACATGTGTAGGATCTCATTTAGAGCTTTAATTCTAATGGGTTGTTGTCAATTTCGAGCTAACATACTAAAATTTGGAGTATTTTGAGATTTTTTATGTCATTGGCCATATTTTGACTGCAGGATAGGCAGGTACACAAACCATGGTGCAAGGCTAAACTAGGTGCACAGCACACATTTCAGTGCACGCACACACTCTACTCGTACTGTACCTTTTTTTTTGTCAGAAACCTATCAGGATGACACACATACCCTAACCCTGGCGTAGACACACTAACATTAGCGCACACACCATTTTGTTGGCGCACACATTCTATGTATGTACCCTGGTGCACACACCCATATCCTTGTGCAGGAATCTCTCAGGTGGCACAACTGCACTATCTGATTTTCTATACTACCTTTTTGCTAACCCTGGTACACACACCTATACCCTGACACACATGCCCATATCACGGCACATGAATCTCTTAGGTGGCACAAGTGCAATGTAGATCTAGATTTACATAGAGGGGCATAACTTCCTTGACCCATACGCACATGCCCTAACCCGTGTGCAGGTGCTTCGGTCTGAGTTGGCATATTAATTTCAGATTTTTTTTTTTTTTAAATTTGTTTCCTAAGGTGCTAACATCATTGCAGGTTTTATTTTTACATGGATATGCTAGACTAGACATTGGATAAACCTTACATGTTTAATTATAAGAGTAAGGTCACGTATGCTCTTCCCTCGTGTCTTTTGGGGTGATCTTGGGAATCAGAAATGATTCTTATGTCTTTTATTGCTTTGAGAATGTGTTGAATGTCCAAATTGAGAAAAGATATATTTCACGTTTGAATTAAGTGTTTCCATTTGTTGATTTCTTGGATTTTGCATCATGTATGCTCTTCTCTTGCATCTTAGGGTGATCTTGAGAATCAGAAATGATGTTTATTCTTTTCATGGAAAATTACTAATCCATTGTGCATAGCCAAAAATGCTTGTCAAAGAAAAGGTGGCATTGAAACAAAATTAAACTACTAATACAATTTCCATGCAGGTTGCCAAAAGGTGTTCAAGCAAACCAAATCTAATTTAAAAAAGATAAAAAAACACACCACAATCATCACACTGTATTTGCAGGTTCGGATAAGGGTACATCCCGTCTGCTTAAAACTAGGACATAACCCCTTTGGCATAAGCCTTAAGCTACAACAATGGGGGTGGTCCTAGGAACCCCAAAGTATTCCACGCAAGAGGGAACCTTGTGGATGAAACGAGAAGCACTCCGCACAACGTATTTGACTAGTATTACCATTTGTGAGATTTAGCATCACAAGTTGTCTATGTCGTTACCCTAGTAAGAGTACATGATGGATGCATTTATTTCCCACTTTACATAAAGGGGGTAAAGCTAAGATACTCCAAGAATTAGTCAGTGTGAATTTTATTGTTAAATCATGCCCACACTTACATAACTTGTGATACCTAGTTGAGTGAACCACCTAGGAAGCTATCTTTGACCAAGAGCCTACTTGGACCACATCAAAGACAATCTGAGTTGAGAGCTATTATTCATCACTGAACGTGTGAAGCGTTACTTTTTATTAGTTTTTCACTTGCCCTAATGTGAGGTGAAACTCTTCCGAAGTGAGGCCAACATTTTTCAACCCTAATTGATCTACTTCCTTCACTTTCTTTTGACACTTTGTTGATCAAAGGAAGAGTGACTACCTTTTCATTATCAATTGATTGTTTTCACCAATTTTTTGTCCATTTATGCCCATCCATGTTTGTGGCTAGGTTTTTAAATGTCTAAAGTGTGTGGAGACATTTTTATATCATTGGTAGCCTTTTTGATCTTGATACCCAAGTCAAGATCATCATTGTAGTTAGGCTTGGTTCATCACTTTGATTCTCCTTTGAATGGTTATCTTGTTTATATCATGTCACTACAATTTTGGTATTTACGTCTTGTTTCTTGTAAACTTGACCTAAATATCTATATTTTAAGGTTACGCTATATACACTTTAACAATTCCTAGGTATATTATCACTTTATTTTTATTTCAATTATTACCTAGATTCTAAAGAGTGTTAAGTGTTACCACTTGTGTGTGTTATATCAATATCATCTTGATATCAATACCTTACTTTCTCGCAAATTTTGGTTAACATATCTTGGTGAAATTTTTGTGTCACTCACAATCGTAACTGACACCTTTTGGAATATAGGTCTTGATTGAATTTGGGCTTGCTTCTAGTATACTTTGTTTGGAGGTTACGTTAACTTATTTTTATTACTCATGCCTTGTTCATTTATTTGAACTCGACATAAGTAGGGACATTTTGTTAATCATCATATGACACTGACTACCTTTTCGAAGAAAAATTTAGGAATTCCTTCATTTTATTATTTGGTTTGAAACTCATACATTTTGTGACTGATTCTTTCTTGGCTCATTCATTTAAGAGGAAATCATTGTGTCACATTGGTTCTTTGACATTTATAACATACCTTAATTTCTTGGCATTCCTTTTTTTCACTTAGGTTTGATAAAAATATTTTAACACATTCATAGATAACTTAGTGAAAAATTTACACACCATGGCTCCTAAAACATAATTAGGACTCAAAAATTAGACTTTGGAGGCCAGAAAAACACAAACTTGGGAAACCTCAAACAAATAGGGGTCAAACCCTTTTATTGGCCATGATCTCTGGCCTTTATTCTTTGTATAAAAAGAGGTAGAAGAAATGATAGATCATAGTGGTGATGAGTTGGAATCACCACATGCTGAGTTTGACTTTTACCCCACCTTGTTGGATGAATTCCTTTTTAGAAACAAGGATCAGGTAGTGGCACGAGTTGTGGAGTTGGGAGCCAGAATGCCTATCGAACAAGAGGTAATCCCACCTAAAAATGATGATAATGAAAAGGAGCAACCTCTTATTAACATGGATGATATCTTAACACATGGACATGCTTCTACTTCTAACGTGGGAAATGATAATGTAGTGGGATATATAATACCTTTCCTTAAAGCACCACATAAAATTAGAATAGAACACAAAAATGTTGAAAAATCTCTGTAGCATGAAGAAGAAGATGAACCTCTTGAAGATGAAGTCACTATTCAACAAAAAATTAGCAACCTTAGTCGACAATTAGCTTTGTTAACCTCTCATGTAAAAAATACAAACGAGAATGTACAAAATACAAAACCTAAGGTCAAAATTAGTGAACTTCAACTGGAAAATCAAGGAGAAGACAATACGGAACATAATCATGTATATATCCCTGCTTCTCCTACCAAATAACAATTACTCACTCAAGAAATGCAATCTATGAAAGTGACACTTACAAGCCTCCAAGAGAGCACTGTGGGAAATAGCAAAAAATATCAATATGAAGAGCTATGTTCCTATCCATTTGAAAAAACTATGATGCTTCAACCCTTCCCTAAAAATTTTGACATGCCAAAATTTGACAAATATAGAGGGAAAGGTGACCCATGAGAACATGTAAAATATTTTTAAATTACATGCTAAGAAGTAGCCTACAGTGAAAATTACCTCATATGAATCTTTCTAAAGAGTCTGGGGGCCAAGCCTTGGAATGGTTCACTCGCTTACCTCATGGGTCTATTTTCACATGGCCTGAACTAGAAGAAAGGTTTGTACGACACTTCTTGTACAACATAGAAAGTGACATAACCATGGCAGACTTGTGTGGCACTAAACAATGTCCTAATGAGACATTCGCTATCTTCCTGCAAAGATGGAGAGGGATAGCCAGTTTCTTCCCTTGTGCATTCCCTGAAAAATAACTAGTGAGTATCTTTGTACCCAATCTCAATCCAGACATAGCCTTTCATCTACAAATGCATTGTCTTCACACCTTCGAAGAGGTTATTGAAAAGGGAATTCAAATAGAGAAATCCCTTATTGCCAAAGGAACCATTAAACCACACTCTAAGGATAACCAAAATGAAAAACCTATGGAAAAGATGAAAATATTTAACAAAAACAAGAATGTGGTGGGAGACGGAATCACAGATTCCAAACGCTTACAAACGGTTCAAACTAGTCAACCTTTTAAACTGACCAAAGGACCTATTCAACCACCACCTAAATGTATAATGTTCACTCCTCTCAATGAGCCTTTTTCAACCATATTGAATAAATTGGATGCATCTCACATGGTGACTTATCCCACGACACAACCCTTTGATGAAAATGCTCCAAAACCATCATGGTACAAAGAGCATGACTATTGTGAATTACATCGTGTCAAGGGACACAAAATAGAAAAATGTCTATGACTTCGTCACTACATCCAAGACCTCATCGACAATGGGGAGATAGAAGTGGATACCCCAAAGAAAACTTAGACACCAAATGAAAAAATGGGAATATTCAAAGAACCATTCCCTAAACATGGTAAGTCAGATGATAAAAATTTGGATCGAGGAGAGTCATCCCAGAGTTACAAAGCAATGAATTATCTATATACCAAGAAGGAAAATAATCATTACGATTCACTCATTGGATGTATCTACTCTCCTAGTGACCATGTGAACACCATTCAGATCAAGGGAAAGGATTGTGCTGTGGTAACAAGGCGTGCCTACCTCATGATTCCTGAACCCTCTCTGTCAACCCTGCAAGATGGTAGGTACAACCTATTAGAACAACTTGAAAATATCTATGCCAAGATTTCACTCTTGGATCTTCTCAAAATATCGAATGTACACAAGGACATCTTGTAAAAAATTCTTCAGGGGTTAAGAGTGCCACTAGAAGTAGATATTTCACACCTTCAAGCTGCGGTGGCCAACATTGTACCAAATGATTACATCTCCTTTAATCATAGGGAGATCCCTATTTAAGATCCAATGCATAATCTCCCCTTATATATTGAGGTATTAGTTACTCGACAAAAGATAAAATGGGTACTTGTGGACAACAGATAGGGGCTGAATATATGCACATTGAAATTAATTAAGCAACTGGGACATACAGAAGAAGATCTAGAGTCCCACATCATTACCATAACTGCTTACGACAATGCGGAAAGGGAATCAGCTGGCACAATCACATTACCCATGGAAGTAGGACCAACTTGTCATCAGATGAAGTTTCATGTATTGGACTTAGAACTTCCATATAATATGATTCTTGGCCAACCATGGATTCATTCCATGCAAGCCATGCCATCAACGTTCCATAAATGCATCAAATTGAAACACGAGGGACACACTGTCACGATACAAGGAGATCTACAGATCCTTCGCTCACTACAGAGATCTCAATAGTTTTACACGTAAGGGTGCCTGTACATGTCCCTCTATTGATATAGTTGTTCCTCTTCAATCTGAAGCCATGGAGTCACGGGTAGATTCAGATTCCCTAAGTTCTTGCACATGTGAGGCTTCTACATCAACTTCTCCTTTTGATTCATGGGAGATGAAGGTTCTGGAATACGGTTGTGGAGAGTATAATGTGTAATAAGCTCTTTTGGTTTCAGACCTCTCATTGTCACCTAAAACTAGAGGCCGACCCAACTATCATTTTAGACGGCCTAGAGATGAGTGAACTATTGGGTCATTTTTACTTGGAGGGTTACTCACTGAAGAGAAATTGTTGGACCCACCTACGACTTGGGTCCTGGAAGATACTCAACCAACTTGCTACCAAATCCCTGAGTATGAGAAGTCTAGCTGAATGATGTATTCCATGGGCTACAAAGGTTTAGGATGTGGCAAGAATGAGAAAGGACCAAGAGAACCAGTCCCTCTTCCACATTTCAAGATGGAAAGATACGACATCAGCATTGGACCTTATGGATCGCACCCCAATGATCATGATGCCACCTTTTCTGAGCACGAAGATAGCTCTGATTATTTAGATAGTGATACAAATTCCCACTATAGCCAATATGAGGATATTGCCTCCATGAACCTATTCATGAATACCACTATCCTTACCATAACCCTTGCTGAACCTAAAATTGACCTTGTTTATCCCTACCTTGTCAAATGGGACCAATAACGTCACATTCCACTGGATCTCTATGAAAATGATGAATCCATTGTAGAATTCATGGGAATTCATTGTACAATTTTGATTGGAGACCATAAGAAAGGTTTCTACATTGACTTAGATACGTACGCATACTTTGGCAAGGAAGATGAGATTTTTGGTCTTTAAAAATTAAGAAAAAGTGAGGGAAAAATTTCCAACAAAAAATCCTCAGCAAAAACAAAATTCCAAGTCACACAGTGAAAACCTCTTTGAGGTGTTGGCTGACAAACAAATAAAAAAATCAATGGACAAGAAAAGTAACCACGCCAAGGGTGAAAATATCATAGAGAAACCCTTAGAAGTAGATATCAATCTTCCTCCCGATCCTACGCCTATGGAAGATTTTTCAAATATGTTATTAGAAGGAACTATTGATGTCAATATTGGAACAGAAGATGATCCAAAGATAGTCAAAGTAGGAGCTTCATTCTCAACACGGGAACATAAAACCTTCACCATGCTTCTATAGGAGTTTGTAGATGTATTCACATGGTCCTATAAGGATATGATGAGCTTGGATCCAACCTTGGTAGTGCATAACCTAGTGGTGCATGCAGACGCCAAGCCCATCAAACAAAATCTTAGAAAAATGCATCCATGGGTGGCTCTTCTAGTTAAAGAAGAGCTAGAAATATTGCTCACAGCAGGTTTCATTTGACCTATTGATTACTCAGAATGGATATCAAACATAGTCCCCTTACAAAAGAAACCTGTCAGGATCAGAATCTGTACGGATTTTAGAGACATTAATAAGGCATGTCCAAAAGATGATTTCCCATTGCCCAATATTGATATGATTGTTGATTCAACTGTAGGATATGAAATGTTATATTTTATGGATGGATTTTTAGGCTACAATCGAATCAAAATCGTAGATGAGGATAAACGCAAGATGACCTTAACAAACCCCTGGGGGACCTTTTGTTATAAGGTAATGCCCTTTGGCCTTAAAATTTAGGATCAACTTATCAAAGGGAAATGAACGTGATTTTCCATGATATGATTCATAACATCATGGAAGACTATGTGGATGATATCCTTGGGAAATCAAAGACAAGAGTAGATCACCCTGAGATTTTACGGCTAAGGTTGAATCCTAAGAAATGTGTGTTTGGCGTATTGTCAGGAAAGTTGCTTGGATTCATTGTATCATGAAGCAAGATGGAGGTATACCCAGCTAAAGTTACTGCCATTACTGAAATGCCTCCTCCCAAAAACATCAAACAATTGCGTAACTTGTAAGGAAAGATACATGCCATCTTCTGCTTCATTTCCCAACTTGCTGAAAAGTTTCATTCGTTCAATCATCTACTTAAAAAGGATGTTGCCTTTATTTGGGGACCAGAGAAACAACATTCCTTCTCCTTGCTTAAGTAGTACTTAGCCATTCCACATGTCCTCATGCCTCCAACTCCCAGTGAGCCACTCCTGCTATATATCTCTACTACTCAATTTACTATTGGTGTGTTACTCACGCAATATGACCTTAGCCATAAAGAAAAAGTTGTGTACTATCTCAGTCCTACTCTCATTTCTTATGAGCTCAACTACCCTCGGATTCAAAAATCTTGTTTGGCCTTAGTTTTTAGCTTCTAAAAAATTTTACATTACCTGTTGAACACTAAAACCAAGATCATATCCAAAGTTGACCCGTTTAAGTACCTGTTGTCAAAACCCTCCCTTACAGGTAGAATGGTTAATTGGATCATTCTACTAAGTGAATTTGACATTGAGTATGTACATCAAAAATTGGTAAAAGGACAAGTACTCACTGATCAGTTAGCAGAAGCACCATTACCAGGGACAGAGCATGTAAGTCTGGATCTTCCAGATGCTTCATTACTATATATTGAGGAATCTGTCATGTGGAAAGTGCACTTTGATGGATCTTTTACTTTTCATGGTTTGGGGGTAGGTGTGGTTTTAATTACTCCTTCAAGTGACCCTATACCTCAATATTTTCACCTTAGTTTTCCTTGTACAAATAATATTGTGGAATATGAGGTGCACATCATGGGGATGAAGCTGGAAATCAAATGGGATATCCATCATGTTAATATCATTGGTGATTCACAATCGATCATCAAGTAAGTTAACGGTGAGTATACAATCAAGGATGAGAAACTCATCCCCTACAATAAATTGGTGGAAAGTTTGAAAGAGTATTTTTTATGTATCACATTTGAGCAGATTCAAAGAGCAAAAAATAGATCCGTGGACAATATGGAAACCATAGGGTCTCTGCTACAAATTCCACCAGAGATCAATGACATGTTGTTCTTTGTTGAGAAACTACGCCATCCTGTGTATGATATGTCAGAATCATGTTTGGCTCGTGAAGTTGTTGGTACATATTCCCCATGGTATGTGAAAATTTACGCCTATCTTAAACACAACAACTTCCCTCCTAACATCTCCCATTCTGAAAAAAAATATCCTTATTTTTCAGATAGCCCATTACAACCTCTTAGGAGATACGCTCTATTGTCATGACTATGATGAGAATCTATTGCATTTCCTAGATGTACCAGAGTTAGTCCAAATGATTAAAGAGGTGCATGAAGGGGTATGTGGGGCCCATAAAAATGGGATGGTTCTCAACAGGAAATTGTTGAGAGTTGGATATTATTGGCCTACTATGGAAACATACTGCTGCAACTATGTGAGGAAATGTGTACTATGTCAAAAGTATGGAAATTTCATCCACGCGCCATCACAGCCGTTGCAAACAATCACAACCCCATGACCATTCTCCAAATGGGGACTAGATTTAATAGGAAATATCACCCCTAACTCATCTGATGGTCATACTCACATCATCACAATTACGGAATATTTCACTAAGTGGGTGGAGGTTGTTCCTTTGACTTATGTTGTAGGAACTCAGATTTCAAAGTTTATCATGAATCACCTTATCTGCTGGTATGTCATGCCTACAACCATAGTTACTGACAATGGAAAATCATTCACGAATAAGATAGTGAAGGAACTTTGTCATCAATTTCATATAAAATTGAAATGGTCTATGCCATATTATTCACAAGGTAATGGGCAGGATGAAGCCACTAACAAAACATTGGTTTGAATCATGGAAAATATGGTGAGTAAGACAAGTCACAATTGGAATTTACAAATTCACCCCACCCTTTGGGCTTATAGGACCTCCATTCGCACTCTTACTAGTACAAAACCCTATTCCCTAGTATTTGGAATCCAATACATCATCCCATTGGAAATTGAGCTTCCTTCCTTGAGGATATCTCTTAGAGATTATTTGGACAAAGATGAGGATTACAGAGTGGTTAGGATGGCAGAATTAGAACTCCTGGATGAAAATCGTATCCGTGCCCTTAACATCTAAAAGTGTATTACAAAAGAGTCTCCAAAAGTTACAACAAAAGGATCATACCTTGTCATTTTGAGGTCAAAGATTTTGTCATGAAAGAAAATCATTTCAACACAAGGGAAGAAAGAGGGAAGAAAGGAAAGTTCAAATCGGATTGGTTAGGACCTTACATCATTATGTCAAAATATGGTACAAGAATATACAAACTTGCACATCCCAATGGTGATGAGATCTGGGAACCTATGAATTCCAAGCACCTTAAGAGGTTCTATGCTTAAACATGGCGCAAAAATCTGAAAAAGAAATCCAACAAAAAAAGAGTAAAAATGATCAAAATACAAAAAAAAAAAAGAGAAAAATAAAAAACTGAAAATAGGTCATCCATATGTGAAAAACACGCAATTGTGGCATGTTGGATAGGTCCCTTGGTGAAAACTAGTTTCTAGTGCCTTTGGAGGATTCATTGTTCACAAGCATCTTGCATCTAGCGGGTATTTTTATTTAGCCTAGAGCTAGTTCCACGCATGCATTTGAGATTCCCTGTGAACCTATCCTGTCAAGCCTTGATCTGGATTTTTCTCCTCTTGTTAATCCATGAAGGGATGGTCTTTTTATATCCCACATCTAATGTTGGGGGCACTTATGTGAATTCACCTTCTTGTTTGTAGGCACGTGGCACCTGCCCTTATATATTATTTTTCTAACACTGGGGGCATCCACATTTCTTGGTTACCTATGCATAGCTTCGGAAAACCTTAGAAAATCACAAAAACAATAGAAAATTGTTTCACAAAATCACGAAAACAATAAAAAATTGTTTCACAAAATCACAAAAAAATAGAAAATTGTTTCACAAAATCACAAAAACATTCAAAAACCTTGGAAAATCACAAAAAAATAGAAAAATATTTCACAACACCACAAAAATAGTAGAAAAGTGTTTCACAAAGTAGTCTTGCAAAAACATAACATTAGTTTCCTTACTTTATCTTGTTTCTTGCTTTGTTTGTGTATATTGTTTGCATGTATTGTTGTTGTTTGTACATTTGTATAGTTTATTGCTTAGAAATACTTCAATAAGATTCATATTTTCTTTCTTAGATTCGATTAATTCTTACTTTTACATATGAAGTGTGTTTTTGCATGCTTGTAAATAATTATACATAGTCGTGTTGATTCCTGTTGGTTAGTATTGTGTGTTTGGTTAATTTTGTTATCATTTGATTGTGTTTTCTTGTTGCATGTACATTGTTTTTTATCATATCATCTTATTTCCATCAAATATCATCACATCTAACATCATCTATACATCATATAAATAAAAATATAAGTATACATCATACATGAATGCTAAGCTAATAATCATATATTGTATCATCAAATGGGGGTAAGAGGGATCACAAATATCAAAATCTATCCCCCTCGCACCAATATCATCATGTCATCCCATCCAATAATCTAGGGCATCACATGTATAATACAATTGATATCATCTATGGATCTATCATATCAAAATAAAACACATGTGGTACAAAAATCTCAACTATCATCATGATAGATATAAAGTGTGAAATCAAATCATTTAACATGATGACACATCCATAATCAATACAATCAATCATCAAAAACAATAAAGTCCATCATCTCATAACAAATGTGCCACATCAAAATGTCCATGTATACACTTATAAAATGTCTATCTCACAAAAGATATACATCATCGATACAAAATGGGCCATCAAAGGGCACAACTCATAAATGCCTTCATCAGAGGCATACATAAAAAATGCTATACATCAATAAGAATAAATCCTTCATTAGAGGTGTGCATCAAAAACTGGTACATCATATACAACTGTAAATTATAAAACCTTCATAAGAGGTCTATATATCATGATACAAATACAATAAAAGAATACAATGAGAGTCAGGGATGACTAGAACCCTCAAACAGACTGTCTAGTATACGCAATGGAGGAAGACCCATAACCTGTGTCTCATGTGGTCCTGTCGGCTTCCCTTGTGGCTGCTCCACTAATGCCCGTGGCCTCTCTAATCTCGTCGATCTACTCAAATGATAGCAATAAGTAGGTTCCCACTGATCAGTTGGAACTACCTCATAATATAACAACCATGTATAGGAGGCTCTGTCCTCCACTGTATCCAAGTCTCGATGAGTGTGGGTTTTCACTATTGTACCATCTATGCATTGAAATGAAGATTCCTCTAGTTATAGCCATGCAATCTCATCCTGACCCATTACTCTCTCTACACGAAGCCAACCTCTCTCAGTTATCACTAGATGTAACTTGGTTTAGGCCTACTATAAGAGGCTCGTCACCTGAGCCATCTGAGCAGCCATCTGGCATATCTATTGGAAATGTGTAGAACCATCTCCCCCCTAGCTGGCCTGGGCTATAGTCTGGTCTCGCTCTACTTTCATAACCAGAATATGAGATTGGGCCTGATCTCTCTTTGTTGTCAGCTATCACACCTACTACCGTAAAGCAACTAGTTGTGCCTTGACATCTCCACCCTGAGCTTGGGCTAGCCTCGACAACACCATTGGAGCCTGTCCCTATACTTGGCCATATCCATGGGCCTATCCTTGATCCTGTAATCTAGGCCTTAGACCTTGTGCATGAATTTTTTCCTGTGCCTGGCCCTATGCCTGTCCCTGTCTTGACGTCTTCTGCCTCTGTCTAGGATCTTGTACTGGACCCTTCCCATCATGTTCCTTCCCATAAAAAGGATCATCAGAAGGAATTGTATCTGTGTGATCATCATCACTACTAAATGGGACCTCGAGTGGTGCTTGAATATGTGCTCCTCATTTCCCATCTGATATAGTCAAGCACTGCAACAAAATGGTCGTATACTAGGCCATATACTCTGGTGTGGTACATGGGTCTCTCACCTGTTAGGAAGGGTCCCAAACATGTGGTATCACCTGTAAGAAGCTAAAACTATCTTGGAATACTTGTATACACAGCCCCATGGTCCACCTCTTTGCATCACGATGAGAATTCCACATATTGGGATGAGGGATGCCCTGAACCCTGCCAAACTATCGTTGACATGGGTCTACCATGTATATCTTAGTAATATAGCTATGGATGCCAAGAATAAAGTTATCTACCACACATAAGCTAAGCTCTACTCTATCCTCGAGCCACTGTATGTGTTTATAGGGCTTCCAGATGATGTCTCTTTCTAGAAACTTGTCAAATTTGTGACAGTAGTAGTAAATGCTACCTAGGTGCCCTCATACATTATCTCCCATGGAGACCCATGCCATGAATATTAGCTCCTCTGGTGCTCGGGTGTACAACACACCTATAGAATGCCCGATTAATTTATGGTTTGAGGACTAGATCTATATTAAAGACACTGGCCCCACCATCTTCTAACGGTGGTAAGTAATCAGGTGTAGATCCTAGTATAAATGTGCCAGTATGCACTAGCCCCAACAATATAGCTCGCCACTCAACACTCCATGTACTAATGTGATTAACCACATCGGAAAGGATGTCCCTGTCTTATCAGTGAGTAAGAACCCACTGATAAGAGACATCAAAAAAAGTGGTCCCTCTGGTGAAGAGTCAGATCAGCTATGCAATCATGATAAGGACAATGTCATACTCATCATGGGGTATCTTATCATAGCCAGAATAGGTCACTAATCACCGCAGTAATCTGAGCCAAAATCACTCACTATACTCAATCATCTGAGCCTCTAATAGGAACATGCGTAAAATCTGCCACACATCCTATAGTGTGATAATCATCTCTCCGGTAAAGGGAGCCTGAACACACTAGACTCTAGTTGTGCCACCACTCAATCAAACCGTGATCAATAGGCCATGGTATAGGGTAATAGAAGGCAATATCTGTACTACATAGCCTAGGCCAACTGCTTCCAGTTAGAATCATCATCGTGATGACGGTCGCATCAGTGCATGCTCCCCTCCATCTCATGGCTATGTGAGTGTGTTTTCTCTCACATCTGCAACGTTGGAAACCATCTCTACAAAAACATGGCATTTGTTAAATACCAACAATTTCTTCTAAGTTCTTCTATTATTCTTCTATCCTCCACTAGAAATTTTATTTTTTCTTCTAAGTGTCATTTCTTAGGCATTTTCCCTTCGTTGTTCATCTCTTATAGGTGCATGCATGCACCCTTTTGGGCATGAGCGCCCCATTTTTGGCACGTGTGTGCCCCCTTTTTACGCATACACTCAGGGTGTTTACGCCTTTTTTTGCTTAACTGTGCATGTGCACAGTGCATCTACCTGTAGAGTGGTGTGCGCCATGTCTTAATCCTGCCTACACATGTGGTGCAGGTGTTTAATGTGTGTGTGCGCTAGGGTTTTAGATGCTTATGCATGTATGCACATGTTACTACGTGCATGTGTGCAGACATGCATATTCACTTTTTTGGGTGTGTGCACATGTGTGCACATGTTTCTAGTGCCTGCACATGCGTGCATATGCTTCAAGGGTACCTGCGCCCACCATAGGGGGGTGCCTATGCTCCCTGTGCATACGCCATTCCTATGATATACCCTACTTCTAGACCTATCTAATTAAAGCATTAATTGTGACATCAAATGAAAAATTGAAAAATTAGGTCAGGATACTCACGAAGAAGCCATTGTCTATGTGCCATGGGAATACTCCCAAAATTAGTCAGCATGTCTTCTTACTGGGCTCGTCCTCTCACCATCACCCTCATCACTATCAGGTGATCTAACGTGATAAAATTTTCAGCAGTAGTCGATAAAAAATGAATTGGTCGTGATGATTTACCCCCCCCTGTGTGGGGGTATATTAAACCATTCTTGCATCGGTCTGTGATGCCTGGAAGCCTGTTTTGACCATCGTTGTTGCTCTAACTCTTCTTCTACTCACCAAGAAATAATTATTTTTATTTAAATAATTATTTTTCTTTTCATTTTTCTGTCATGCTGGGGCATTCTTTTTCCATCTTGGTACCCATTTCTTCTCATTAGGACAATTTTATTCCTCCTAGGTGATATCCTTCTCTTCTACGCACTCCATCGAAATACTTATTTTTTTATTAAATAATTATTTTATTAATTTTTTCCATTATGCTTGGGGCATTATTTTTCCAGCCTGATGCATCTTTTCTTCTTTGTGGGGCATTTATTTTGCATCTCGGGAGATTCTTGTTGATTCTTATACTTTATTCTATGCATTCAACAAATCCATAAAACTGAATATACCATGTATAAGTCTATATACCCTTCCAAAATCCAAAATTCAAAAATTCTCCAAAATAACTCCTAATAATTATAAAACTCAAAAAACTAGGTAAAACAACTCATAGCGGCTGAAACTTGTGTCTTGCACATGGTATTCTTTCCATATCTTGCTGCAAATTTCACATCTTCATAGATCAAATGACTCACTGATCATCAGATTTTACAACCATTTACAAATCATAACCTGCTTGCTTCATTAGTACTCTGGGGCACATATAGCTGTCTTGGTACTGTTCCATAACGCACTACACTTTCTCATTAGAACCAGATGTCCTCCATCATCTTCCCTTGCATGTATCCTTCCTCGAGGCATCATTTGTTAACCCTTGTCATCATTCATGAACATTTTTGGGGATCTTCAGCTTGAATAACAAAACATTTTTACAACCATCTTTGACCATTGTTGGTTGGAATATTGTGTGTTCATACTTGGTTTTCCCTATTAAATGAGATTGTTTCCTTCTCAAATTGGCATTTCTTTTTTGTATGTTGCATTGAGTGGGTGTTTTTAGTAGTGGAAAAATATTTTGTAGTATGTATTTTCATGTCATCCTAATTTTGTTTGTATGCTTATATTTTTAATAAGGATTGATGACGTAGATCTTTAGCAATATGATGACAGAATTTGTTTCAATACACTAGATGAAAAACTTGTTCTTTTTCTTCCCATCTTCATTCCTCCTCTACATCATTCTCTTATCAACACTATTTCTTTCTTATTCACTTGAGTCATCTTGCTCCTTCCCATTCTTATATTTCCTTTCTCTCAAAATTTTCGATTGACCATCACCTTCTCTCATCACCCCATCGACACTCGAGGGGGCATCTCTCACTTCTACTAATTTTTCTCCTACGCTTTCAAACTTTATTTTTCTACTATCTTTGAAGTGGTGTCAGTTATACCACCTCAAAAGAGGGGTAAATGTAGACACCCATAATTTATCTTGAGTAATTTTAAATATTTAAATTTCACTAATTATACCTCTTTTCACTACAAACTGACGACATATCGATCAATATAGCACACTTCCTCTTCTATCACCATTAATTAGCTAGATTACGCTAGTTAATTAAACCTTCTATCCAACAAATACACTAATTAACAACATTATGTTAATAAACCTCCATTTCTATCTAGATTAATTAATTATTATTAATTAATCAAGTCCCCCTTTTCTATCTAGATTAATTAATTATTTCTAATTAATTAAGCTCCCCTTTCTATCTACATTAATTATTTATTTATAGTTAATTAATACCCCTTTCTATCTATATTAATTAATTATTCTTAATTAATTATTTATCTTCTATTTAATCAATAAATCATCACTTATTTGATTAAATCCCTCTTTCATAATCTAAATCATGCTAATTACTCCTCTATAAAAAGCTTCTATAAGCTTGCACACCCATTAATTAATCAATTTGGTTAAGTAATAAAGCCCCTCAAATCCCCATGGGTTCCACTAAAGGAAAAACTAAACTCTCATAAGGTTGACTCAACCCTTTCTAAACCTTCCTTTATCCACAACTAACCCCAACCTCTCTATTTATCCTATATGAAGAGGGATATAGAGATTCTTCTATCCATTGGGCTAAATAAAGAACCATCCTCCTACCTTTCTATTTACACCTACATTCCTAAATGAGAATAGAGCATACACTATAACCATTTATTCATCTTTGAAGCACTCTTTCATTAGAAATAGATTTCCTTCTCCATTTCTTGTATTCATCCACCCAAGTTTTTTGAAGTCACATGGAGACATGTCAAATGGTCTTGTAGTCATGATTTGACAAGACTCCATTCTTAGAAACCTTGGGATTTTCAAGCACATAATCAACTCTTTTATTGCTAGAGGTCTACCTAGGTTCAATCTCATCTTTATTTTTAGAATTCAATAAGAGACAGAAGTTAATTTGTTTTATCATATTAGCTTGAAATATTCATTTTCATGTTTAATGTAGAAATGTTGATAGGTTAGATTTTCTTAAGCTCTTAGCATGATGATGCATAGGTTTAGTTTAGCATTGTATTGAAGCTACTAGGTGTTAGTTTTAATTCTACTTACATTGCTAACTAATTCGTGCATACAAATATGATTTTTTCCTCATGAAAAATATTTAATCAAGCTAAAATATCACTTTTTGATAGACATCATTCCACCATCCCCTTTCTTCATATGTGTCGAGCATCTAGATCAATCTTGAATTTAATCCGACATGAAAAATTACACAAAATTCTCTAAGATTCACCTTATTACAAATTCTCACTTATATCTTATGAATTTTTATGTTTCCTTTAGTGTTACAAGTGAAGTTTGTCTTGAAGGAATCAGTCGAATTATTTTTTAAGTAATGGTGGAAAGGAGCTAGGAGACAATTTGAAAGAGCTTTCCTCAGAAGCTTTGAACAAAATTTTAATCTTTCTGGTTTGAGTAAATCATTCATCAAGATGTTGTTCATGTTTGAAGAGGAAGAAGAACCTTCAGGAATTTTAACTACAAACATAGTGTGACTGGAATTTATGAGGAAACTTAGGAAGATGAATCCATTTTTATTTGTATTTTAGATTTTATTTCATCATATGTTTCACCCAGAAGACCATGTGACCCTAGATAAGTTGAAGAAATTTCAGATTCATTGTACACCGGTTATTAATGAAAATTCCATATGTATATCACCCACATTTTTCAACAAGGAGATCACATAAAAATAGATCACATCTGATGTTCATGTAGAGCATGATGTCGAGCCTCAAGAGGACATATCCTCACTTTCTTACAGAATGGATGAAATAGAGCAAATGATTACCATTCTAGAAAAATATTTTTTGAAGTCTTCCCCTTTGAAATATTCTTAAGTACCTTCACCTCCATTGAAAAAATTAAAAAGGTCCCATGTTGATCTAATGTGTGTGTCCAAGCCAATCTCTTCTAATTTAATTGATGTTCCAAATCCATTTATAACCTCTAAAATTATTTATCAATAGTTTCCACGACATATATTATAGGAGGGTTTACCCTTCTTGAATGGGACTCTTCCTATGGGAAAAAATGGAATTGATTGAGATTTTGGAAGGCCCAAGGACAATTATCAAGGATATCATGTCCAAGGATATGTCTCATGGATTGGTAGAAGATGTGCAATATGTTTATGGCACTTAAGATAGTAAGGAGTTTGAATTTAGGAAGAAGAAAATGTTATCTTGTCTCCCTGTCTTTTCAAAAGACTTTATAGTTATTAATTGAAAATATAATTGTTTTACAAAAACCCTTTTTTGTGTATGTATACCAAAATAGATATATACATTTCAAGGGCAAGGGCCCCTATAGAATCCCCATTTGTACTTAATGTATACATATGTTACAATTTTCTTACAAATCTATTATGATGATTCTACTTCAAGTGATGCATCTTTGGTTGATTCCCTCAATTTTTCATTGTATACATCAAATATTTTAAACATTTTAATTAGGAACTCATCATTGGTTCCACCATGAAATACAAATATGAGCCCCTTCTCTCTTAAAATTTTCTCCAATTTAATCATAATATTGTTATTATTTTTAACTTTCTTTGTCAATTTGGCTATCATTCCTTATAAATGAACATACATTTGAATAGTTGAATAATTGAAACTTGAAAAATTGGCCTCTTATCCTCCTATTAGAGCTCAAAATTACACCTATCCTATTTCATGGTGAATTGGGGATTTGAGGAAATATAGGACTATCTCCAAGTTGTGAGACTTGTGCTTGAGACAGACCTCCGGAGAAGGCTGACTTCCTCTACCTATTTATAATACTACAACTAATATTATGAAGGGAAATGCATCTACCTATCACTAATATATTATTATAAGGGACCAGGGTGAGAAGGAGATTCATGAAAGGGAAACCTAAGATAAGGGGAGGTGATATAACTAGAAAGAGGGGGATGAAAACTCCCTGATGAGTGAAAATTCACACATGGAGGGCAGAAAAACATGCCACAATCTACAACACTCACACACTCATTTTATTTAAGAAAAACAAAAAATAAACATGCAAGGACATGAAATGATGCACAAAAAACTAAGAATGTAAGGGAATGACAAGAAAATGAAAGAAAAATGTGAACTAGGGTAGAGAATAGCCAAAAAAGGCTTTTGTTGCTTCTAAGTGATGCAAAATTGATTACAATGGTATATAAGACAATTATCCACATATAGAAAACCAAATCTAAAGATTACAACTCAAAATGCCAAGGAAAATGCTCCAAACAATGCACTTAGCAAAATAAGAGGGTCTAATCTTTTATAATGAGCATTATTCAATAATTTATTGAAGATTGAGAGAGAAGGGGAGAAAGAGAGGGAAAATTAGATAAAAAAAATTGAACCACCAATAACAAGTAATAAATTTCTATAAATGCACTTGCAACACTATCATATCCACCTCCCCATGTTTTCCACCAACCCTAATCCTGTTAAAATCTGATTTCGAATAGGATAGAGTGTAGCTCACATCAGCATATTTCTAACAAGAACTGACACGTGGGAATTTTAGCTCTGCAATAGAAGTTATGATGATTTGAAGTTATACAGTGTAAGATAAACATGCAAGACACATGTCATGATCTAGTCGGCTGAAGGATTCAACTGACTGTCTACTTCTTTTGTCTTTTCTACTAAGTATCATGTATTTATTTATCATTAATATTCAACACATAGTTGACATATTGTGATAGTTGTGCGTTTTTCACTTCATTTAATAGGTTGACATGCAACACTCAGTTATTGACACAAAATATTGTCGATGGTGTGTGCACATGAGTAAGAGGTGCAAGTGGGAAGAATGCAGAGGTTTGCAGGCACGCAAGAGGGTGCACGAGGAGTAGGAAGAAAAGGGGAAATGAGGGAATCTGAGGGTATGCGTGGGACTTAAGAGGGAAGGTAATGCATTGGGAAAGCATGGTAGGGACAACCAAAATAGATTACAAGTCAGTATATGTAAGTAAAAGGTTGCATAAAGATGTTGGGATGAAATTGGATGCGTAAGGAGCATGCCTAAGGTAAAATGGGAAGATATAGAGGAATAAAAAGGGAAGTGGGAAGCATGCAGAAGATAGAGAAGGGAAGAGAGAATAAGGAAGAAGTAATAACATCATGTGATGGTGCACGTGAAAAAATGTAGCCATGCAAAAGTTACAAGGTATATAACTAAGAGCGCGTGCACAATCTATAAAATTGAAGTTGGAGATAGAATGGATATGCAAGTTGTTAAAATAACAAAGGTGGTTATTTTGGAAAATACGTCTTTTGAGTATTTTATGAAAAAATTGCATCAAGTCATCCAAATTCATGTCTTCATATGTGATCTAGTCTAGGATTGGTAATATCTTCCCAATTTTGGAGTCAATCTCATTAGTGCAATATCCTATTTTATCTGTCACCATGATGATTTTATTGATGCTTTTCTTTATTATTTTCATTCTTAATTGGATGGCCACCTCATAGGTATGTTGTTCCCCTCTTTGGTGAGTAGGAACAATACCTTAATCGTCCACCAAAGTGTTCTTTATGGATTTTTTGCATTTCTAGGTCAATTATTATTTCCACTTTGTTGTAGCATTGATTATTTAATTTGGCTCATATGATATAGCAAAGGCCTTTAGGGTTATTGTAGTGAAACATTATTGTCCTTTAGTAGGATGATGAAACCTTTTTTGCACATAGGTTGATAAAATATCAACCTTTTCTCTTAACTTTTTTGGTTACCTTATCCTTATCAATATTTTGGATAAGGCCTCCTATGGCCATTGTAACCTCATTCTTCAAATTTTCTATTATGGGGTTCCCTATTGGAACATGAGAAATCTATTATTCATTCACCATGGCCTCATATTTTAGTTCATATCCTTTGGGAGTTGTAATTTCTAATGTTCTATGCCTCTGTGGATCTATGAGGGTTTTTGATACTATCCTGGCTCTTTTGGGGGCCCTTGGGAGTCTAGAAAATAGAAAACTTTCAATATTTATAGTTTCCAGTTGGAATGTATCTTTATCCTAACTCGGGATATATGCTTCCAACCATCCTTTTAAGGGGGAATTTCCATTTCTTGGGGTGTGGGGTACTTGTTATGGTGTACTATAATAAGTAACAACCTCCCATGAAGCTAAATGGGGAAGCTCTTCGATTGGTAACTATATCAGTGGGACTTAATTCCTGACCATTACCTCCATTGGTTAAACTTGTGGATTAATTGTTCCCTCCTACCACATTTCTTGTTCATTAATTGCAGGTTCATTAGTCAACACCATTGTAGGGGCTATCCCTTGACTTTCATCATAAGCTTGTCCATTTTCCTTGATCTTAGCCACATCACGAATTGTAATTTATTTTTTTAGCATATCCAATGATTCCTCCATGGGTTCAACAAGAGAATCTATATTTTCTTATGTTGTGGTATGTGCCTCATCTTAAGGCTATACTTCTATAAAGGTAACTACTTAAAGTGATTTTTCTATAAATTCTAGCTCAAGTGGCATTGTTTCAGATGTGGACATTGTAATCTTAGTTTGTTTCACATTTTAAATTTCTACACCTACCTCTTCACTATGTACTTCTGGGTTTTCTAATATCTAGCCATTCAATGTGGTATTATCAAATCCTTTCTTAGTTGCCAAATCATGTCATAAGTTAGCAGAAACTCGTGTATGGGTTTTTTCTTCCTTATCCACATCTACTATCTAAATTTACAGACTTATTATTTCTTGAGTCATTACTGTAATAGGAGCCTCTTAAACCTCACCTAGTAGAACTAAATCAATTACCTAAATTTGTTATTTTACCCTTTATTGAGCCAATGTTGTAATATGAGCTTCCTACCCCTCATCTTGTAGAACTGAATAAATCACTTCAGGTTCCTCAATTTATTTTCCATGTATTCCCATAGTTGGGATATTTTTAACCTTTGATGTCCTATTATATCTCTTCAAGGGGTATAAAAACCTATATTTTTTAGTTCTTTCAAAATAACTGAGACCCAGTTCCTCTTTTTCTTCACCATTTTGCACCCAAAGATTTGGGTCAATATCAAGTAAAGATCCTCTCATTATTTTTACTTTACTAGATGATCCTGACATGGTTACCATAGGTGTTTTAGGTTTCCATGGAACTTCTTGAGTGATGGGGGCATCCTTCATGGTTTTGATTAGTATTTATTTATCCTTTAGAGTCAAGAGAGACATGGGGGTACTTATTTTATTTGTAGTAGTAGTCCACTCCTCTATTATCCCAGTGGTTAGATTCTTTAATGGAATTTGAGGTGATTTTATTTTTAGAGGATATATCATGCTTGTCCCTTGTTTCAAATGGGAATATCAACCTAGTGAATTCTCGACTCCTTAAATTATTTTAACACCTTGGTATTTTGTACTAACAAATCCAAACCCTTTGTTATCAACCATGTCAAATTCATTCTCATTACATCAACGGTTCTGACCTATAATTGTGTTATTTCGACTTGATTCCAATCTATTGGTTCAATATGCCATCCTATATTCATTTCAATGTAGAATGGGATTACCACCCGAGGATCATCCTAAAAATAATGAGGCACAACTGCTACCTTGTAGTCAATCACTTGCTACAAAGTCATCCTAGAAAAATCTATTATTCTAACCTCTTCTTCATCTCTACAGTTCATCTAAAAATATTCATAAGAAGACTCATGTTCATATGAGTTACCTAAGAATGCATTCATTACCCATCTGATATCATAATTTTTCCGTGGGTGGAACTTGACCCATTTTCAACTTATTCATCTCCTCATCCAGAAGTCCGACCTTCATAATTATAAAACATGTGTATGTCCCAATTGACATGGGGAACTTGATATAATGTTTTTTCTTACCAGCTATTAACCAATACACTTATAATAACTGCCTTGAGAGCTCTAAGAGTGTCCACTTATCATCTCGGTACCACGACAACATATAAGGGTTCCCTTAGAAAGTACTTACCCTTATATAAGTAAAAAATATGAATTTTAAGAAATAACACCCATAATCATTGATTTCTCTTCTTGAAGCTTCAGATATTCTATATTTTTATCTTTCTGGTTTTGAAATACATATGAGGGGTGAAAAATAAGGCATCATGTATAATTCTGAAAATTCCTATGTGATTTTCCATGTTCAAATGAGGGTAGACATAATATACCTTATAGTTGGTGAAGTATTTCATTCCTAGGAGATATTTGTGGCATACAATATTATAAACAAGGTAAGACATCATATAGAATTTACACCTAAATGTATCACCTTATTTTATTTACTAATCTATCTTTATGAGATGATTATGGACAAATGTGCTTATGAATTTTTCCCAGTAAATCTTCTCAGTGATAAACAAAATGATCTAGATATAACTAAACATCCACTCTTGATATTTGTAAGAAAATTTAAATCATGTAATACTACTTAATAGAGTGATGAGGTCTTCAACATCTTCCAAAAATTTTGATCGGGTTTACTTTTTTGGGATCTAGGTACGAGGACCCCTATTTTTAGTAAAAACTGAGTATTCATAACTCTGGAGTATTCTTCTTGTTTGGTATACGATAAGCCCTATGATGATTGTATATCAATTTCCACTTTCCTCTTGATTTTGGGAAATCCTGATATTATTATGAATGCTTCAGGTGAAAATGAGAGAACTATAGCACCACTTCCATCCAACACTTCCTTTTTCTGGATTGTAATTTTCAGCACAAGCCCATACCAATTCTGGGAATTGTATTGAGGGTGGGAAAGTTTCCACAAGGGAAATACCACTAGTATCGATTTCCACCATGTGATCACTTATATCTGAGGCATGTAATCTTTACAGGAAATATACTAAGCAAGCATTCCCTATGCTCATATCCCTCATTTTATCCAAATTGATAGTGAGATATGAAGTAATGGGGGTACCAATGGTTTTTATCTTCATTTTACTTGATAGAAAAATACAATTGGTTATCTGGGTATTATGGATATTGAGGGAAGAATCAGGTGTGGGATAGGAAAGTAGACCGCAAGTTCTAAAAAATCTTTATGAGAAAATGAAAAAACTCAAGAAATCTTTAAGTTTTCTGAAGAACTTACCCGTGCTTGCATGCTTTCTTTAAGATACATATCACATATACATGTTGATCAGTTCAATTTTCCCTAACACCAGTCCTTATAATCCACTCCCTCAATCTCGTAATCCAAATTCATAATTTTAGTGCTCCAAAGCACTCAATTTTGTCACAAGAAAGTAGTAGTGTGAAACACTTTGAAAATTTTAAACCTATAATCCTTTCATTTAAACAACAATTATGGTGGAAGCCATAAATGTATCTCTTCTAATCCTTTTCCATTGATTTATTATTTTATTATTTGAATTAGGGACATCCATGTGTCTATTTTGGTGGGGAGTGAAGCTTGGGGCATGTTTTACATTGTTGTATTAAGTGGAAAGGTGAAAAACTATGAATTAGAATGTGATACCTGATACCGAGTTGTATTGAAAAAACAAAACGTGTCCTTTTTCGGGCCTCAAGTATTCAAATGCATTTTCCATTTACACATGAAGTGTGAAAATGCTAAGTGCAAGTGTTTGAGAGATGCCCGTTTTCCACCTTGTCTTGATAAGATGACACGTTTCCTTTTCAGGCCTCAGGGGCTCGGATGGAGTTTTCATTTTTGCACATGAGGCATGCTTTATAAAAAATTTTAATGTTTCAAAATACTCTTGACACATTATTATAATATTTCATGGTATATTCTATATCAAGGGCTGAGTAAATTTTTACATATTATATTTTTACACAAACAAAAATATGGCTAACAACTATGCACATGTGAAGATTATCTAACAATAGTACTTCATAGGGCGACAAGGAGTAATCTAAATTTTTACACACATGAATGAAATATGGTTTTTACAAAGGAATAAGGCTCTGTTCAAATGTACATATGTCCACAACTAATACATTAAGCCTCAACCACATTCCTTTCAAACATGTTAAAGCATTATCATCCTAGAGATCATTCAAAAATTCTTAAAATACTTAGTATGTGAACAATAAGGAATTTGTAAATTAATATGGGTTATTTTTGAATCTGAAATGTAAGTTAAAAACAAACTTTCTGGGGTTACTAAACCTATGCAAAACAGAGCTTCAAGGATAAGGAAAAAATTTCGACGAGTCAATCCAATTTTGGATATGAGTTCATGATGAGTACCAATAGTGCTTAGGTTTGAGATTTTATAACCTATTTATTTTTTGGATGAGCCAAATGATTTATTTTATTATAGAAAAGAGGATCACGTGATTAGATATTACCATGGATTAAAAAAATCACACATGATTTAACCCAAAATTGAATAAGATGGGATGTTAGTTATTACGCTTTATATTAGGGTTAGAATCATGAGATATATTCATACTAATTAGTTTTTATTAACATGTATATAAGAATATGACAATATTAACAATTTTCAAGATAGAATGATGGAAACAAGTTCTAAATGAAGCAATAGACTAAGAGGGAGATGCACTTAGCTATTGTTCTACTATGGAAGCATATTTAACTATGGTAGAAGGATGAAAAGACTAGAAATGATATTCAAGTACTTAATTTCTAGTTCTAAGAGGGAGATAATTGTTACTTATGTAAGGAACAATTTGGTAGTTCTATATAGTGAACATTTTACATTTTGTTACTTTATTTTCTTTTGTGATTAATTCGAATATCCCTTCATATGAACCCCTCGTTCTTGTAAATGTGTGAAACCATCTATATGAAATGAAAAAAATCAAATCCTAAATATGGCTATGAGACCCTGTGAAAAGGTTAGTGGATGGATTGAAGTGAAATCCTTACATCATTTACATTGGCATTTTTTACAAATGATGAGAAGTAGATCATTTGATGATTTTATTCAAAGTAAAGAGGATTATAAATACACAAGGAAGGAGGTTTATATAAGTGGAATGAAATGGGTCAGTTACAACCATATTACATGTATACCGAAAAAAACAAATAAATATCAATGTAATATATGTTTATGATTTTACTCTAACATTCCCCCTTCTTACATTGTTTTTTAGAAATGTACCCCCAAAACAACTCAAAATCAACCTTTCCAAGAGACTTGGTTTGTAGATCAGCTACATGAGAATCTGTTGGGTAGTACTAGAGTTGGATGTGGTGGTTCAAGACTTGATTGTGAATTTAATGAAATTTTACCTTAATGTTCTTACTTATTTCTTGGAAAAATGGATTCTCCACAACCATAAACACACATTGATTGTCGTAATAAATGATAGGTGTCTTTTTCCTAGGAATTCCCATATCAACAAGAATGCAACGTAACCAAATCACTTCAGAAATAGATCCTTATGTGACATGGAATTCAACCTCAGTGGATGAGATAGAAAAAATAATTTTCTTATTGCTAATCCATGAAATAGGTCCAGATCTGAGATGAAAAATATATCATGTAGTTGATTTCCTTTCATCAATAGATCAGGCATAGTTCGAATTGGTATATCCTCAAAAGAATAACTAAGTGCTCATTTGATATTCTAGACCATAGTAAACTATACCTTAGACATATTTAAGAGCATGATTTTCTGCTACCCAGTGACATTTCTTTGGCTCCTTTATGAATCTGGAAAGATAGATGGCAACAAAAGCATAAGTTTTGTCTAGTATAGATCAATTAAATGATATTCCTAACAAGTTTCCTGTAAAGAATATCATCTACTCGAGCTAAATCCTAGAATCTAGAAAGTTGCAAAAATTTATCCATTGGAGTGGACACAAGTATAAAATCATTCATTCCATTATTTTCCATGAGTGTCTTGGCATATTTCACCTAGGAGACAAAAATATGATACTTCTTATTCCATATCTCTAAGACAAGACAACAATGAAGTAGTCCTAAATCTGTCATGTCGAAGGATATCTTCAAATTATTCTTAACATATATGAGGATATTGTATGATCTCCCTTTGATCACAAGATCATCCACACATAAAACAAGAATTAAAATATTTTTGTATATCTTATCAATATACAAATTTAAATATGAGAGGTTGCATGTGAATCCATGATGAAATAGGTGATCATCTATTTTAATGTACCATTCCATGGGTGTTTGTTTTAGTTAATAAAGAGACTTAATTAGACAACATACATTTTTAGGATGTTTTTCATCAAAAACTCATTATGGATGGGTCATGTATACTTCTTCTTTGAGATCACCATTCAATAAATATATTTTTTACGTCCATCTGCCAAAGTTTCTATACTCTTTTCTCTATTAGTGCATAGATAACTATGATGGATTTTATCTTTGTAACATGTGAAAATGTATCCATGTAGTCAATTCCTTATTGCTGAGTATATCACTTTACAACTAGCCATGCTTTGTAATTATCGATAGATCAATATGGCTTGTGTTTGTTTTGAAAATCCATTTATAGCCAATGGCTTTATTTCTTGAAGGAAGATCGACAAATTCCCATGTCTATTTCTGAATATAGAAGTCATATTTGGAATCCATAGTATTCTTCCACTATGGTTGACTGAGTGCCTCTAAAATTATATCAGGTTCGGTGTTATTAACAACTGAACTCTTGAGTGCAAGATTTACCTCATTTCTTTCCTATCTTCTCATTCTAAATTATCATGAATCATCTAGGAGATATTTTATGTGGGAGTCCCTGATGATGCTTTGGAATCATTTCATATGTTGATGATGCTTTTGATGTGAAGAATTATTTACCAAATAACCAAGATCAACGAATAATTCTCCTTACATCTTATCTCCCTCGTGTAAAGATACTTCATTCTCATCACTTGATTGTGAGAGAAATGTGTGAGAGGAGGTCGGTAAAGACTCTTATTTTTATGGGAATGAGTGAAATGATGACTCATCATAAACAATATCTTGGCCCTCATATATCCTCTGTGTCTCAGGATCCATGAGATTATATGCCTATGAGCTAGTATTGTACCCTAAAAATATACCTTACATTTTCTTCGCATCAATTTTCTTCATCTTCTTGGATAGGACATAAAATTGTGCTATATAACCAAACACTCTAAGATGGGAGATCGAAAACTTGTGATTAATCCATAGATCTTTTGGGTTCTTATGTTGCAAGATCTTTGTGAGTTCTCAGTTTAAAATATATACAACCATTTGGATTGCTTCTGCCCAAAATACATTCTCTACAATGAGCCATAATAACACTTATTTCATTAAATTGGGACTTATTCCAGTCCCAACAACAAAAAATATAGCCAATATCGAAATCCAAAACTACTGGTTTTGGATTCCAAAATGTTAAATATTAGAATTATCTAGACTCCAAAATCGCACATATTGGATTCCAATATTGCATATATTGGAATTTAAAATCACATAGATTAGAATATAAAATCACATATATTGGAATCCAAAATCACATATATTGGAATCCAAAAATGACATATATTGGAATTTACTACACTCCAAAGTCCCATATATTAAAATCCAAAATGTCAAATATTGGAATCCATTATATGGGATAGCATCTGTTAGGCATTATCTATGCTTTGGACTGAACATAACATGTATATGTTTTTATATGGGCCAATAGCTGCTAGGAATTATTTATGTTTTGTAAGGTTTATGTTGTGTTTATGTTTATGTGTTTATGCTATATTATATATAGAAAATGGTTATGTTTTAAACTGGCTAGCAATCACTAAACATTATTTATGCTTTGTCATAGTGAAGCTACAAAAAATCAATTCCCTCAAATTCATTTTTTGATCAAATATCATCTGAAACATCTTCTCTCATCCTTCAATGGTTGCAACAAAGGCCACAACGTGGTGTTAAATTTGCCACCCATTTAGACATTTTTAAAATATTTTTTATCCATAAAATAGTTACAAATATTTGAAATAACCACCACATATGACTTGCATATTTTAGATATGACCATAATTTTTTATATATTAATTATATGTAAAAATATTAACAAAAATCTAAAAGGGGTTATTGTTAATAAAGAGAGTTTAGAAGATGATAGATTATATTGGTCTAGAGAGGATAATGGAATCTTCTCAGTTCTAAGTACCTACAATGCCTTTTTCCTAGATGAAGTTGATCCTAACAGCTTCAAATGGGAAAGTGTGTGGTTCAAATGAATTACTCCCAAGATCAATATGTTCTAGTGGTTGGCTCTCCATGATAAAATCTTTACTGTCAACAATCTTAATAAGATAAATTTTCATATGGTGAATAGGTGTGTTCTATGTGAAAAAGATACTGAAGACTCTTTACACCTATTCTTCCACTGACCTTTTATGGTATTAGTTAGAAACACCCTTCTTAACCTATTTTAAATCAAGTGGGTTTTCCCATGCTCCATTAAACAACTATAGTCCCAATGGTTTAGCCCTTTTAGGATTCAAGGACTCAAACATCTATGTACTCTTTCTAAAATGCACCTGGCTTGGGAACTTTGGAAAGAGAGAAATAAATGGATTTTTAAAGGAAAGAAGGAATCATAAAATAAAGTTGGAACTCGTTGTTTTAATGCTATTAATTTAAATTTCTCAAACATAGCCCCACATAAGAAAAATATTCTTCAAAATGAGAGTAAATTATCTAAGAATTGGGGTTTAAGACCTACTCAAACTGACCTTCCTACACATAATCGTAGGCTCCAAGGTTGGGAAAAACCTAACAAGGAATGAATAAATCTGAATTTTTATGGGGCCTCCAAAGAAAACCCTGAAAAATATGGTTGTGGAGGGGTCTTCCATGATTTTGAAGGAAGATTCATTCTTGGGTATCATTACAATCTTGGTATTCAAACGAATCATGTTACTGAAGCGATGACTATTTATTGGGGGGTCTCTATAGTCTATAAACACATATTTGTAATATTGGAAGTGGAAGGAGACTCATTGAACATTATTAACAACATTACTGGTAAATGTACTGCTTCTACTTCTATCTAAAAATCTATTACTAGTATAAAGGAAATGTCTAACTTGTTTGAAACTGTTACTTTTAAACATATCTATAGAGAGGTGAACTCTGTTGCTGATTATTTTTCCTATAAGGGGGTTAATTGTATTGATACGACATTAATCAATGATGAAGAAGCTTTAAATACTAAGGTTCGAGAACACCTCCAAAAATATCAACATGGACATGTCACCACTATGTAATAATGATAAGTCATGGTATATTAAGGAAATAATGTATAAGAGCCATATGAATCGTGTGAATTTATGGTGGGATGATGTGAATTTTTGGGCTTGGATACACTTGTGTTACCTTAGGGCCACTATTTGCATTCGTTCTTGTAACATCGGCATTGTTGGGATTGTTCGTATCATTATGCGTAATCTGAAGTTAGGATTTTCTACAAACTGGTACTTGTATTTCCAAATGGGGGGTGATATTGTGATAACTGTGCCTTTTGATCTGGATGGGGTTGAGCTGGAAGCCATGGAAGTGTTTGAGAGAAAGGGTTTCTCACATTTTCTCAAAATATTTGAAGGTCATTATGAAAATCTGAGTAAGGACTTTTCTAGAGCTTGGAAGATGACCAAAAAGGGGGCGATTGTGGAAATGAAAGGTGTACATATTGATATTACTATGGAGTCTGTCGAAAAATTGATGGGTGTTCTTGCTGATGGTAGGGAGGTTTACAAGCCTAAAAAGGAAGCCACAGAGGAGCTAAAGCTATTCTTGCAAGGTAATGAAAAACTCACCACTCATTTTTCCAGTTTTCTTTGCTCTCCTTTACCTAGTTCTTTTGATGATGTGGCTTTAACCCTTATTCATTTTCTTACCCTAGAAGGCCATAATAAGTGTATCTATGCCTACCATTTGCCTATGCTTGATTATTTCTGACATGACCATAATTTCATTTTCCCAGATTTTATGTTTCTCTCTCTGAGCGCTTCCATTACCCAGTTTAAAAATAATAGGGATGCTTTCCCCCCTTCACCAAGTTTTTACTCTTGCCCTAGTTAAAAGAGTTTCTCTTGATATTGATAAATTAGGTACCCTCATGACAGATCTTGAGGGTTATACCAAGGAAGAAGGCTCAAACTCGGAGGTGGATGATTCTAGTGA